>OY728164.1:1009865237-1012365237 GCA_963277665.1 Viscum album | reverse complement strand
CTCACTGTAAATTTTCCCCAACATGGACTCTCTCATACACTATAAGTATAAGGACTCATACTTAATACATTACATAATATATCATTTAGTAAAGAAATCAAATTTTTTCAAATTGAGGATATTTTCACATTTAGAGCATTATAGATTTGGGACATAAATAATTTACAACATTACACATTATTACAGAGTGGATACCATAAAAAAAGAATTCAATACTTCCAAAATATAAAACTTTTCAATTGAAACATGATTTCATTGAAAATTATTCAAAAATTTATTTTGTCTTCCTTCGTTGTCTTACTCATGCTTATATACTGTGAGAATCATTTAAAACATGTGATGACCACAAAAATATTAGTAAGGGATATAAAAAAAGTGGTAAAGTTTAAGAATACTTGTAACATATGAAATCATATTTAAAAGGAATACTTGTCACCCATATATACTTACATTTTGTAACATGAGATTTCCAAAAGATCCCTTCAAAACATAAGAACATATATAGAACCCTAAAGGTATCTTGGGGCATTACTTATATAAACTTGTAACCCTCTCGGTAACCTTATAATTTGTAACCCTCATGGCTACCATACAATTTGAGTAACCATCGCAATTACACTTAAAGTAACCATACAACCGACCTCAAACATACACATACCTAATGCATTGGAGGAAAATTTAGGTCCCACCCTTCATCATAAACAATTTTCAAGAACCAAAACATAGTCATACAACATGAATAATTTCATAAAAACATTTCTTTAGAATTTCGTAAAATATAATTTTAAAAGAGGTTCTTAAAAGTGAAGTGCCTTATAAATATCGTATAAATGAAGTGATACCTAATAGGGTGGATAGAATATGTATATAAAATGTAAATACACATAATTAAAAATAATATAAACTTAACCCATCCCACAAACAATTCTTATATCAGATAAATAACGAAGTAGAAGGTAAACCGAAATATTGGAAATCAGGTTAAGAATTCCCTTACCTCAGGCTTGTGTTAATTAAAACTTGTTTAAAACTCCGGTATTGTAACACCCGAGAATTTTATGTTATATAAATCAGCAAAGGAATATTTTTCTACACAACACTTGCTTGGCTTTCTTTACACGAAATCACGACCTTCCTCGATAGATTGTGTCGTACGCAATACCGAGTTTCACTAAACAATGATATGCTCTTAAAATATTATTAAAACTAGCCGTTATGAATAGTAACTACCACTTTTTGAAATTTTATAAATTTTATTTTTCAAAATGGACTTCATTTTTGGATTTAGAATATCGAAATTAGCCTAGTGTAAAATTTTGGTATTTTTCTGAAAACCTTCAATTTTTGATGAATAGTGAAACCACTAAGTGGTAGTTAAAAAAACTAAATTTTTCATAAAACGTCATTTTACCGCTTCTGTGAGGGGGATTTCAAAAATCCGAGAGACACGGTTGATTTCAAAAAATAAAATGTGGTTCAATGAGATGAAAATAATTTTTTGGTGAATAGTAACTTTTTACTTTTTTTTACCACGGTTACAAGTAAATAAGGTAATTAAAGGTAAAGATGATATTATTATTACCCTAAAACCTGTCCTAATTCTATTGGATAAGTTTAATTCGACCAAAAACAAACTTAGGAATAAAATATGACCATTTAGGCCCACTTGGATTAGATTAGGACATTTATTATTAATTTATTTAAAGAAGGGTTAAAATAGTTAAAATCAAAGTTTAATAAGTAAATAATTTTTAATATGGGGTTATACATAAGTTAAATTAGACTATAAATATTCATTAGAAATCTAAAACGATTTTTTCCATAATGATATTTTATTTGTAATTTTTAGAAATTAAATACATTAATTTATTTATGACACAATAATGATGCAGTAATTATCTTATTAATGAAATATTGACATAATTGATGTTATAAACACCACAATAAATTCAATTTGAGACTTTTTATGAATCCAAATAATTTTATAGGTTAACATGACTTTCTAGTATTGATTTAATTAACTTTGATCGAACTAATAATTCTGATATGATTTTCACAAAAATCAATTACTAAATAGTGTCAAAATTGACATAAAATAGTTTTTAAAACAAATATTATATTGGTAATTGTTATTTTATTATTAAAAATCTAAGGTTCGGCAAAATGACTTAGATAAGGTTATATATATTTACAATAAACAACTTGGGGTTCGTTTGGCTGCTTATAGTATGTTTATTAACCTTATAGTATAAGAACACAAGAAGACATGGTAAAAGTAAAATTATTTAACTTACTATTAAATCTAAATGATAAGGTTAAAATAGGAACCTAAACTTGTCTAAATTCTATTGGATGAAAGAATTTAGACCCATACTTACCTTAGCATCGAAATAAATCAATTTGGAGATATTTAAAACCGAACATGACTTTATAATAAAATAATATTTTTAGTTATTCCAAAGGTTCCCCTCTCCTCCCTTATAAAAGGGCACCTCCTCCCTCTCTTCCTCACACCACTTTGAGCCTTCATGCTTGGCCAAACCCTGCCAATTTCTCCTCTCCACTTCCCTAGAGACATCATAGAGGTCCTGGTATTCTTAAAAGACCAATTTTAGTGCCTTAAAATAAGGTCTCAAAGAAGCACTTCAAAGAAGAGGTAATGTCTGTTACCGATTCTTTCATCTTTATTTCTTCTTCCACTTTTTCTTCTTTAGTTGTTTCATTATGAAGTAATAACATCAGTATCACTCATATACCGATATGTTATTATAAGTATGAAACAACCTTATTTCACCATCTATCCATCCTACGGAAAAAGAAATCACCGCGCGTGCGTATGTACAGAATACCCTCTCCACGCCGTGGTGTAATCTATTTTCCACCACCACCTTACTTGGATGGGTATAATGGTGTAAATAATGACTATATAAACTATTATAAAGTGATATTGATTCTGAAATAGTATAAATATACTCCAATACAATTCCACGATCCTAGGAACGATATCATCACTCGTGCGTACGTACGGAATACCGTCTCCACGATGTGATGCGACTCGTTCTACATGATCTTCATTTCATAATGATTATATAAATGAATTTAATGAATGAATATGATATATATTACACTAATAAAATTCTGGAAATGAGGTATCTATAACCTAAAGAGAATAATACGAATTTATTCGACAAAACACGCATAAGAACGAAAAGTTTTAAACACCCGAATAACAAGTAGCAATGAAATATTACCACTAAGAAGCTAAGAATATGACCATATATGTAACACCCCGAGATTATATGGAAAATATTATTTTAATTTCATTAATGTCTTGTTTTGTATTCTACATCAAGATTACATTGCACTATACGCAACACCGTATTAGTTTGCAGTATACGCAACACTATTCTTGGACCGTGTTACACACAATTTTGATAATAGTTATTCTACGAAACATTGAGTATATATATATATATATTAAATGTATAAATGAAATATGGTTGTATTCTGTTATACGAAACAACGAAGGATTCTTTCACAACATGCAACCCCGACTTGGCTTGCATTACACGCAATCGCGACCTTCCTCGATAGCGTGTGTTGTACGCAATATCGGGTTTTAATAAACAATGATATATTATTATAATATTGTCATGAACTAGAAATTATGAATAGTATTAACTAAATTTTGGATTTTATAACAATATTATTTATCTTACACATTTTCTAGAACATGGTATAAGAACAAAATAAAATTTTCGGGTAAAATAAGTATTTTTAAAAAAATGAAGTTTTGCCGCCTTTTGATGGTGCACCCACTTTAAATATAGTTTTTGACATGTTTATATGTTCAATTTGACTAAATAAAATTCTTATTTTGAATCAAGATGTAAAAATTTACATTAGATAAAGTTTTGATATTTTTCCGATAACTTTCATATTTTAATGAATAGTAAAAACACGCTATATTTTAATTAAAAACAACTTTTTTCATCATAATATCTTATGTGGTTAAATTATAATATTGAATGGTTTTAAAGTATAAATAGAATATATTTTTACCATTTAATATAATGTATGTCATTAGTATTGATTTTACCTTGAATTCATAGGTTAAATCAATTCAATCTTTTGCAATGTTTAAAAGAAAAACCCGTTTTTATTCGACAACGAGATTAATTTTAATTTAATTTCTGAAACTTATGTGTATTAAATTTTAAAAATTGGATTCCATATTTGTAATCAGTGGGTCCAAATTATGTTAATAGGCTACTTTTTATTTTTGGGAATTATGAATAGTACCTACGGTAAATTTTATTTACCATAGTTAAAGGTAAATCGGGTAATTAAGGGTAAATATAATATTATAAAATTACCCTAACACATGAAAAATTTCTATTTTATGTCTAAGAGTAAACCCATATCAACTAAGGGTCGTATTAGATTCATTTTATGGACTTTTGACCATGAAAATAATTTAATTATTATTAAAACCAATGAAAGTGACAACATGTCACTTTCTTAAATCTTATAAGTATAATAATTTTAACTTAGTGATAAACATCATAAAACTTCTAACATGAATAGTATCCAGAAATCTAAAAAAATTATCTACATCATGAGAATTTATTTATAATTTTTTGGGATTAAATAGTTATCATTAATCGTGACACAATAGTGATGCAGAAATTATTTATCTAGTGAAAAATCAAGAATATAGTTTTTATTAAACTAATAGTGACCATAAAAGGCACAAAACCCTCACCAAAACTTATTGGTCATGTAAACTGAAACTATAATCATCCAATGGTCGAATATTTGACCATTTGGAGTCTTATACAAGCAATTATGACACTTATATTATTTTATGCCAAAGTTGTCACCTTCATAATTTAATAAATATAACAATTTAAATATTGTGATTTCAAGATGATAAATTCGAGGATAAGTATTATTGTGAAAGGTAATATATTTATCTTCATCATAGGATTTTATTTTAAATTTTTATGCAACAAATATGTATATTAAATAATTATAGAAAAATGATGTAGTAATTATTTAGTTAAGAGATAAACCAAATAAAAGGTTTTAAAAATAATAAAATAAATATTATATGAACTATTTAATGTGATCCACTAATTTTATAGATACATATGACATTTTATTAATATATTAAAGCTTTTAGTTTGAACATATCTTCTGTATATATTTTATTTAAATTCAAATAAATGAATAGTGTCAAAATTGACGCTATTGTTATTTTATAAAAATAACATATTATAAATTTTTTTAAAAATCACAAAAATATTTAGAAATTATAAATTTAAATTTATATGGTCTATAATGTTATAAAGTAAACAATTATGGAAAATGAAAAACAAATAAGTAATTATTTGTTATCATTTAAAATTTAGAATTTTATTACCACAAATAAACTTAAATAGATTAAATAAGGATAAATCAAAATGATAAGGTCTAAAATAAGATCCAAACATGTCTAAATTTGATTGGTTGATGAGATTACAACCCTATCTCATCTAATCTTTGAATATGAGTCATTTTTGGAGGTTTTTAAGTGGGGTTAGATTTATTATAAATTAATATTTTTAAGAATTCCAAAGGTGCCCCTCTCCTCCCTTATAAATGGGCACCTCCTCCCTCTCTTCCTCACACAACTTTGAGCCTTCAAGCTCTGCCAAACCCTCCCAAATTCTCTTCTCCACTTCCCTAGAAACATCCTAGATGTTCTGGTCTTCCACAAAGACCAATTTTAGTGCCCTAAGAGGAGGTCTCAAAAAGGCGTTTCAAAGAAGAGGATGTTCGGACACTTACGAAGCAAATCGGACCTAAGGTAAGGGAAATATCACAATCTCATTTTTATCCGAGATTGTTTATACTTTGGTAATTACTGGGGTGTATTTTATCATCCACATCCATGTTACCTCAATATGTAATATTATTTCCATTCACCTAAAATTGTTTAAATCCTATTTTACCCTTCGGTGAGTTTTTATTAAAAGATATGAAAGGAATCTTTTGTCGTTTTTTGTACGAGGTACTTTTTGACTTTTCCGAAAAAAGTATGAGATGAATGTTTTTTTAACTTATACGACATGAATCGGTTTTTTAAAACATTATTTCCGAGAATCTTCCTTTACAAGTTTTCAAGTTTATTTTTAATCAACTTCTTTTAGTTTAAAGTTGTATGAAATTTTAAGAAAGGAAAAATGTTTTTGAAGTAGAAAGGATATTTTCCTCAAGAATGGAGTTCAAATGTTTTATCAAAATTATTTTCCATATAAGATAATATACGGTTATGTTTTTATCCCTATTATTACATTGATTTGATTATGTTTTGAGGAAATTATTTTTATTAAGTCATTTACCTTATATGATTTGTTTTATGATGTCATGATGTTTCAAGAATCCCATTTTTGTTACATGTGTTATGGGATGATGTATGATTTATGATTGTGTGGCACACATAAGAAAGGATTCATTATAAGATGGGTGGGACCTATATCTCCCTCCAATGCATTGGGTAAAGATTTTATATCTCATGAGATAGACATGGCTGGAACGGTAGGTTATATCGGTTCAGTGAAACAGGACTGAAACGAGGGTGACTCAGTTCAGAAAGGGACTTTGTCCACTAAGATAGTCTTGGAAATTAGTCTTGACTAACAAGAAATGATTATCTATGATTATGTGTGTATGCCACAAAGTTTCAGGTTTTAAGTTATGATTATTGGGATTACATTTCACTTCTATGATTTATCCCATGTAATGATATTATGATCTCTTTTGCAGGATAAGACTTCCAAAAGTTATGTTCTTATGTATATGATATGATTGATATTTCTTTTGTTTACCCTTACTGAGCATTTGAGCTCACCATTTAATGTTTTCTTTTCCCCAGGAAGGTTTTAGGTAAGTAAAAAAAGGGGAGATCTTTATGGGAGATGTTGAAGTTCTTTCACCACGATTAGAAGATTATATTCCGAGTTTCCAAAGACACTAAACTATTACGGTCCTTATGTGCGTGTTTTTGTTATGTACTAAGTATTCCGCAAAAGTAATGAAATGTCCATGTACGTCAAGCTTCGGGTCTCTACAATATATGATATCATAAAAATAAGTATGATTCTGGAATAAGTCAATAACATTATTTAAATCATTATACATGAGGTTCAGACACTTACAAAGCAAGTCGGACCTAAGGTAAGGGAAATATCACAATTTCATTTTTATCCGAGATTGTTTATACTTTCGTATTTATGGGGTGTATTTTATCATCCACATCCATGTTTCCTCAATATTTAATATTATTTCCATTCACTTACAATTGTTTAAATCCTATTTTACCCTTCGGTGAGTTTTTAGTAAAAGATATGAAAGGAATCTTTTGTCGTTTTTCGTACGAGGTACTTTTTTGACTTTTCTGACAAAAGTACGAGAAGAATGTTTTTAAACTTATACGGCATGAATGGATTTTTAAAACTTTATTTCCAAGAAGCTTCCATTACATGTTTTCAAGTTTATTTTTAATCAACTTCTTTTAGTTTAGAATTGTATGACATGTTAAGAAAGGAAAAGTATTTTTGAAGTATAAAGGATATTTTCCTCAAGAATGGAGTTCAAGTGTTTTATCAAAATTATTTTCAATATAATATAATAAAGGGTTCTGTTTCTATCCCTATTATTACATTGATTTGATTATGTTGTGATGGAAATATTTTTATGAATTCCTTTATCCTATATGAATTGTTTTATGATGTCATGATGTTTGAGATTCCCATTTTTATTACATGGGTTATGAAATGATGTATTGTTTATGATTTTGTGGCACACATAAGAATGGTATCATTATGAGATGGGTGAGACCTATATCTCCCTCCAATTCCTTGGGTAAAGATTTTATATCTCATGAGATAGACATGGCTGGAACGGTAGGTTATACCGGTTCAGTGAAACAGGACTGAAACGAGGGTGATTTGGTTCAGAAAGGGACTTTATCCACTAAGATAGCCTTGGCAATGAGTCTTGACTAACAAGAAATTATTCTCTATGATTATGTGTGTATTCCACAAAGTTTCATGTTTTAAGTTATGATTATTGTGATTACATTTCACTGCCATGATTTATCCCATGTTATGAAATTATGATCTCTTTTGCAGGTTAAGATTTCCAAAAGTTATGTGCTTGTGTATACAATGTGATCGATATTTCTTTTGTTTACCCTTACTGAGCATTTGAGCTCACCCTTTTGTATGTTTTCTTTCCCCAGGTCAGGAAGAAGGTTATTAAGTAGGATATGCCAAAAAGGGACTCTAGATATGATGAAATAAGTGGGAGGCAAAGTTGATGCTTTATGAACCAGTTGTTTATGTTTCCCAATTTCTAAAGACACTATAACTATATGGTCCTTTCGTGGTTTTGTTATATGTTGTAATAAGTATGCTTCAATTTTGAATTATTAAATACATATGTAAAGTATGGGTCGTTATAGTTGGTATCAGAGGAAAGGTATAGTCAACCTTTGGAAACTAGGATGTGAAAGCCTTATTAAGAACCCTAAGGATAAGTCTAAGCATAGAACACAATATTAGTGTTTTAGAAATGGCCATGAATAACCTAGGATAAGACCTTAAGTGTGAAATTTTATTCTTTATTATGTGGTTTTCCTATTATAATTAGTGTCTCTCACACTATTCTTCTTGGTTTTAGTCAATGGCCGAAACCCGAAGGAACCGTGTTAATGCGGAATGCGACGGACAATGCAATGATTGTCCCCCTGAGCAACCAAACGTTATGGGAGAAGGAATGAAAAATCTTGTAGCCATGATCACACAAATTTCTCACGCTATGAATCATGAAGGACTTCCAAACGAGCAAAGGAAGGAGCAACATTTTGTTGAATCCTTCATGAGGCAACGTGCACCTTCTTTCAGCGGGTCCGCTGATCCATTAGTTTCTGAACAATGGATTAGTACTACTGAAAAGATATTTTCAGTTCTTCAATGTTTTGAACATGATAAAGTCATCCTAGCAGTGTATCGTTTGGAAGGAGATGCTGATCAATGGTGGAATCTTATTAAGAATACGAGGAAAAGGGATGAAATTGAGTCCATGGAATGGGACGAGTTCAAGAACTTATTTTCAATAAGTACTTCCCTCGTATTCTACGAACAAAGATGGAGAAAGAGTTTCTTGAACTGAAGCAAAAGGATGATGAATCTGTTGGTACCTATGAATCAAATTTTACAAGACTTGCAAGGTACGCTTCTGGTATTATTATCCAACCTGAGAGTAAGATTGCTCGATTCTTTAGTGGCTTAAAACCAAGTCTTTGAAGGGCATTAGCCATAAGGGACTTCAATAACTATGAGGAAATCGTTCGATGTGCTCTCAAAGTCGAGATGGAGATTGGAGTAACCCATCAGTCATATGGGTTTGATAAGAAGAGGAAAATGGAATTCAAAGGAAAATCTAAAGAGCACACAGAAAAGAAGATGAGCTTTCCCTTATGCTCAAAGTGTGGAAAGAAACATGGAGGGAGTTGTCTTAAAGGGACAAGTAAATGATTCAAATGTGGAAAGGAAGGTCATCGGGCATTTGAATGTCGCGATGATGGGAAGAAGATGTCTAATGATGCAAACAAAGGAAGTGATACACGGAATGAACTTACTACACTTCAATGTTCCAAGTGCAAGGAGATGGGGCATTATGCCAATAAATGCCCTAATCCAAGGGTTGATGATGATGGTCGACGTCAAAAAACTCTTAAGGCTAAAGACAAGGTAAAGTCACATGCAATTTCTATCAGCGATATGGAGTACGATAACGATGTGGTGAAAGGTACACTTACCATCCACTCTAATGTAGCAAATGTTTTATTTGATTCTAGATCCACCCACTATTTTATTTCTGAAGAATTTTCTAAGGGTATCACCGTATTACCTCAACAATTAGATATTGAGTTTGCTGTGACAACACCTAATGGCACATCAGTCGCATCAAAAGTTTATAATTCTTCTCCGATCGAAGATTGTGGGAAATTGCTTCCTGCAAATCTTGTGATCCTTCCTATAGTGGAATTTGATTTCATTCTTGGCATAGATTGGCTTTCTTTATATGGAGCTTATATCAATTTTCCAATAAGGGAAGTCACAATTCATATTCCATATCAATCTATGATCGTCTATCAATGCAAGGATGAACATAACCTTCCAGTGTAAATTTCTTTCATTTTATGGGTATTGATTCCACTAAATGAAGGTTATTTATCTCAAATGGTTGGTGAGAAACTCACGATTAGGAATATTCCCATTGTACGGGAGTTTGATGATGTCTTTCCGGAAGAATTACCGGGTCTTCCACCAAATCGTGAAGTTGAGTTTTCAATAGAACTCGTACCGGGTGCTTTGCCTATTTCAAAGACACCTTATAGAATGGCCCCAATTGAGTTGCATGAATTGAAGAAGAAACTCCAAGAGAATCTTGATAAGGGATTCATACGCCCTAGTGTGTCACCTTGGGGAGAACCTGTTCTATTTGTTAAGAAGAACGATGGATCAATGAGACTCTGCATTGATTATCGAGAACTTAACAAGATCACTATCAAGAATAAACATCCTCTCCCGCACATTGATGACCTATTTGACCAACTACGCGAAGCTCAATACTTTTCCTAGATTGATCTTCATTCAGGGTATCATCAATTAAGGGCCAAAATGGAGGATATACCAAATACAACATTCTATACAAGGTATGGACACTATGAATTTATAGTGATGCCATTTGGTCTTACTAATGCCCCTGCTATCTTCATGGATCTGATGAATAGAGTCTTTAGAGACTATCTTGATCAATTTGTGTTAGTCTTTATAGACGATATTCTTGTCTATTCAAAGAGCATGGAAGAACATGAAGATCACTTGAGAATTTTATTGAAGACCCTGAGAAAGGAGAAGCTTTATGCCAAATTTACCAAGTGTGAATTTTGGCTTCAAAAAGTTGCATTTTTGGGTCACATAATCTCAAAAGAGGGGATATCTGTGGATCTAGCAAAAACAGAGGTTATCGAAAGATTGTCGAGACCAACAACAGTAACTGAGATCCGAAGTTTTCTTGGTTTGGCTGGATATTATCGACGTTTTGTGAATGATTTTTCACGATTATCTAATCCACTCACCAAGTTGACTCGGAAAGGAGTTATGTTTGTCTGGATGGAGGAATGTGAAGATAATTTCAAGGAGTTGAAAAGAAGGTTATCCAGTGCACCTGTGCTCACACTGCCTTGTAGTGGAGAAAGGTTTGTGATCTACAGTGATGCATGCAAGAAGTGATTGCGGTGTGTTCTTATGCAAAATGATATGGTGATAGCTTATGACTCACGACAGTTGAAAATCCATGAGCAAAATTACCCAACACATGATTTGGAGTTAGCTGCGGTAATCATTGCATTAAAAATTTGGAGGCATTACCTTTATGGTGAAAGGTGTGATATTTATACTGATCATAAAAGTTTAATGTATATTTTCACACAAAAGGAGCTGAATATGCATCAAAGAAGATGGTTGGAGCTGATTAAGGATTACGACTGCTCAATCCATTACCACCCTGGGAAAGCAAACAAGGTGGAAGATGCATTAAGTCGACAATACCATGCTAATTTATCCATGATGAGGATCACAAAAGATCCAATATTTATGGATTTACAAAGGATGGATCTTGGAATTATAATGGAAGGGGAAAGATCTTATCTTTCTCAAATGAATTTTCAACCATCTATACATGTGAAGATTAAAGAGGCATAGAAAGAAGATGTCGAGTTACAAAATAAGGTGAGAAATGTTCTTGAATTCAACCTTGATTGTGATGGGATAATAAAGTTCAGGAATCTGGTTTGTGTTCCTCCCATCCCCGAATTAAAGAAGGAGCTGCTGGATAAGGCTCATAGTTCTTCATTCTCTATTCATCCTGGAAGCACGAAGATGTATAGGGACCTGAAAGAGTACTTTTGGTGGGATGGCATGAAAAGAGATGTTGCTGAATATGTCTCTCGATGCTTGGTTTGTCAACAAGTTAAAGCTGAGAGACAGAAGTCTAAGGGGATGTTACAACCATTACCCATACTCGATTGGAAATGGGAAAACATTACTATGGACTTTGTCATAGGACTTCCTAAAACATCCAAAGGCAATAATGCTATCTGGGTCATAGTTGATCATCTTACAAAGTCTGCACACTTCATTGATATTAGAGATGATTTCTCTCTAGATCAGCTTGCCAGGATATATGTAAAGGAAGTGGTAAGATTGCATGGAGTACCACTTTCTATTATATCGGATCGGGATCCGAGATTTACCTCGAAGTTCTGGCGAAGTCTTCAGCATACTCTGGATACAGAGTTGAGTTTCAGCACTGCTTATCATCCTCAGACAGACGGTCTGTCTGAGAGAAAAATTCAAACCCTAGAAGATATGTTGAGAGCTAGCTCAATGGATTTCAAAGGAGGTTGGGATCAACACCTACCTTTGGTGGAATTTTCTTATAATAATAGCTTTCACTCCAGTATTCAGATGGCTCCTTATGAACCTCTCTATGGAAAGAAATGTAGGACTCCAACTTGCTGGGATGAAGTTGGGGAAGGAAAGCTATTAGGACCTGATCTCGTTGATGAAATGGCAGAAAAGGTCAGATCTATTCAACAACACATAAGAGCAGCTCAGAGTCGACAGAAAAGTTATGCCAACAACCGAAGAAAAGACCTAGAGTTTGAAGTGGGTGATAAAGTGTTCTTACGAATATCAACCTGGAAGAGGGTTATGAGATTTGGAAAGAAGGGGAAGTTGAGCCCTAGATATATCGGTCCTTTCGAAATACTGGATCGTGTTGGGAAGGTAGCTTACCGATTGACACTTCCACCGAATCTCTTTCAAGTTCACGATGTGTTCCATGTATCTCTCCTGAAAAAGTACATACCTGATCCTTCACATGTACTCAGCTCAGATGTTGTACCGCTGGAGCAAGATCTTTCTTATGAAGAACAACCGATAGAGATTCTGGATCGTAGCGAAAAAGTCCTACGAAACAAGACCACTCACTTGGTGAAAGTTTTATGGAGGAACCACCAATTAGAAGAAGCTACATGGGAGCTTAAGGATATGATGAGGGAGAGGTATCCTCATCTATTTGTTACAAAGTGACGAATTTCGAGGGCGAAATTCATTTTAAGGGGGCTAGAATGTAACACCCGAGACATTTATGTTATATAAATCAGCAAGGGAATATTTTTCTACACAACACTTGCTATGCTTGCTTTACACAAAATTGCGAACTTTCTTGATAGCTTGCGTCATACGCAATACCGAGTTTCACTAAACAACGATATGCTATTGAAATATTATTAAAACTAGCCGTTATGAAAAGTAACAACCACTTTTTGAAATTTTATAAATTTTATTTTTAAAAATGGACTTCATTTTTGGATTCGAAATATTGAAATTAGCCTAGGGTGAAATTTTGGTATTTTTCTGAAAACTTTCAATTTTTGATGAACAGTGAAACCACTAAGTGGTAGTTAAAAAAACTGAATTTTTCATAAAACATAATTTTACCACTTCCGTGAGTGGAATTTCAAAAATTCAAGAGACACGGTTGATGTCAATAAGTAAAATGTGGTTCAATGAGATGAAAATAATTTTTTGGTGAATAGTAACTGTTTACTTTTTTTTACCACGGTTAAAAGTAAACAAAGTAATTAAGGGTAAAGATGATGTTACTATTACCATAACACATGTCCTAATTCTATTGGATAAGTGTAATTCGTCCAAAAACAAACTTAGGAATAAAATATGACCATTTAGGCCCACTTGGATTAGACTAGGACATTTATTATTAATTTATTTAAAGAAGGGTTAAAATAGTTAAAATCAATGTTTAATAAGTAAATAATTTTTAATATGGGCTTATATATAAGATAAATTCGACTATAAATATTCATTATAAATCTAAAAAGATTTTCTACATAATGGTATTTTATTTGTAATTTTTAGACATTAAAGAATTTAATTTATTTATGACACAATGATGATGCAGTAATTACTTATTAATGAAATATTGACATAATTGATTTTATAAACACAAAAATAAATGAAATTTGAGACTTTTAATGAATCCCAATAATTTTCTAGGTTAATATGACATGTTAGTATTGATTTAATTAAATTTGTTCGAACTAATAATTCTGTTATGATTTTCACAAAAATCAATTACTAAATAGTGTCAAAATTGACATAAAATAGTTTTTAAAACAAATATTATATTGGTAATGGTTCTTTTATTCCTAAAAACCTAAGGTTCGGCCAAATGACTTAGATAAGGTTATATATATTAATAATAAACAACTTGGGGTTCTTTTGGCTGCTTATAGTAAGTTTATTAACCTTATAGTATAAGAACACAAGAAGACATGGTAAAAGTAAAATTATTTAACTTAATGTTAAATCTAAATGATAAGGTTAAAATAGGAACCTAAATTTGTCTAAATTCTATTGTATGAGAGGATTTCGACCCATCCTCACCCTAGCTTCGAAATAAATCAATTTGGAGCTATTTAAAACCGAAATTGACTTTATAATAAAATAATATTTTTAGTTAATCCAAAGGTGCCCCTCTCCTCCCTTATAAAAGGGCACCTCATCCCTCTCTTCCTCACACCACATTGTGCCTTCAAGCTCGGCCAAACCCTGCCACTTTCTCCTCTCCACTTCCCTAGAGACATCCTAGAGATCCTGGACTTATTCAAAGACCAATTTTAGTTCCCTAAAAGAAGGTCTCAAAGAAACACTTCAAAGAAGAGGTAATGTCCGTTACCGATTCTTTCATCTTTATTTCATCTTCCACGATTTCTTCTTTAGTTGTTTCGTTATGAAGTAATAACATCAGTATCACTCATATACCAATAAGTTATTATAAGTATTAAACAACCTTATTTCACCATCTATACATCCTATGGAAAAAGAAATCACCGCACGTGCGTACGTACGGAATACCGTCTCCACGCCGTGGTGTAATCTATTTTCCAGCACCACCTTACTTGGATGGGTATAATGGTGTAAATAATGACTATATATAACTATTATAAAGTGATATTGATTCTAAAATAGTATAAATATACTCCAATACAATTCCACGATCATAGAAACGATATCATCACTCGTGCGTACATACGGAATACCGTCTCCACGATGTGATGCGACTCATTCTACATGATCTTCATTTCATAATGATTATATAAATGAATTGAATGAATGAATATGATATATATTACACTAATAACATTCTGGAAATGAGGTATCTATAACCTAAATAGAAGAATAAGAATTGAATCGAAAAAACACGCATAAGAACAAAAAGTTATAAACACCCGAATTACAAGTTGCAATGAAATATTACTACTAAGAAGCTAAGAATATTACCATATATGATATCATAAAAATAAGTATGATTCTGGAATAAGTCAATAACATTATTTAAATCATTATACAGGAGGTTCGGACACTTACAAAGCAAGTCGGACCTAAGGTAAGGGAAATATCACAATCTCATTTTTATCCGAGATTGTTTATACTTTCGTATTTATGGGGTGTATTTTATCATCCACATCCATGTTTCCTCAATATGTAATATTATTTCCATTCACTTAAAATTGTTCAAATCCTATTTTACCCTTCGGTGAGTTTTTAGTAAAAGATATGAAAGGAATCTTTTGTCGTTTTTCGTACGAGGCACTTTTTTGACTTTTCCGACAAAAGTACGAGAAGAATGTTGTTTAACTTATACGGCATGAATGGATTTTTAAAACATTATTTCCAAGAAGATTCCGTTTCAAGTTTTCAAGTTTATTTTTAATCAAGTTCTTTTAGTTTAGAATTGTATGACATGTTAAGAAAGGAAAAGTATTTTTTAAGTATAAAGGATATTTTCCTCAAGAATGGAGTTCAAGTGTTTTATCAAAATTATTTTCCTTATAAGATAATAAAGGGTTCTGTTTCTATCCCTATTATTACATTGATTTGATTATGTTGTGATGGAAATATTTTTATGAATTCCTTTATCCTATTTGAATTGTTTTATGATGTCATGATGTTTGAGATTCCCATTTTTATTACATGGGTTATGCAATGACGTATGATTTATGATTTTGTGGCACACATAAGAATGGTATCATTATGAGATGGGTGGGACCTATATCTCCCTCCAATGCATTGGGTAAAGATTTTATATCTCATGATATAGACATGGCTGGAACGGTAGGTTATACCGGTTCAGTGAAACATGATTGAAACGAGGGTGACTCGGTTCAGAAAGGGACTTTGTCCACTAAGATAGTCTTGGCAATGAGTCTTGACTAACAAGAAATTATTATCTATGATTATGTGTGTATGCCACAAAGTTTCATGTTTTAAGTTATGATTATTGTGATTACATTTCACTGCCATGATTTATCCCATGTTATGAAATTATGGTCTCTTTTGCAGGTTATTATTTCCAAAAGTTATGTGCTTGTGTATACAATGTGATCGATATTTCTTTTGTTTACCCTTACTGAGCATTTGAGGTCACCCTTTTGTATGTTTTCTTTCCCCAGGTCAGGAAGAAGGTTATTAAGTAGGATATGCCAAAAAGGGACTCTAGATATGATGAAATAAGTGGGAGGCAAAGTTGATTCTTTATGAACCAGTTTTTTATGTTTCCCAGTTTCTAAAGACACTATACCTATACGGTCCTTTCGTGGTTTTGTTATATGTTGTAATAAGTATGATTCAATTTTGAAGTATTAAAAATGTATGTAAAGTATGGGTCGTTATAGGAATAATAGTTAAAAGAGTGTTATTAATATCTTATATAAACATAACCTTCTTTATAAAACCTTGTTGAATCATTTGATTACATCATTTCACCCATTAATTGTTAGTATTTTTTTCCCTGCGCTGTTTTTGGGGAGTTCTTTACATGATTTCCATGATTGGTTCACTATGGTTGTACTTGTCAATCCGAAGTGAAACTAAAGAATTGTAATGGAATGGTATTTAAATATTTCTAGAATCTATTTATTATAACATTTATCAATTTTATTTCTTAAATAAATATGATTCATAAGTTAGAACATTAATCATGTTCGTTTAGATCATTTTAGTGGTTCTTTGATAGTAATGACCTTATTTTGTTTTCTAAATTAAAACCACGTTTAGAAAAGAATTCAAGAATCATGGATGATTCATAATAAATATAATATAACCTTATTAAATAATAAAATTGGTTTCATGACCAGCATTGAAGAAATTAAGGAAAATTTAAATCACATCATCCATGATGTCCGTAATTCGACACATAACTAACAATGTTTTTAATTCCTTGAACAAGTGAGGGAGAAGAATAAGATTGATGATTAATTTTCCATGAACATGGGAAAATCACAAATATACAAGATTTTGGATATTTCATACCTCTTGGATAAGAGTAGTTGTGGAAATAATAGAAAATAAATGAACTCAAAATAAAAGAAGAGTTGAGAAATCCCTTATGAAATTTCGGCAGCCTAACGGCGTCGCATAAAATTTCATAAAATTTTTTGATGATATAAAAGGGGTCCCTAATCATTATTACAAAATATATGAATTATGGGGAATATGGAATGACCTGCCCCAATATAATCCAAATTTAATTAAAAATAATAACATAAAATTCAAGAAAAGAAAAAAAATAAAAGAGGATGTATACCTCTGGATCTCTTCCCCTTGAGATCCTATATAATTCATTTGGTTTTGTCTTTTTGGTGAGACCGAATGTTCTAGGACATGGGGAAGAGTCTTGGGAGGAGTTTTTGGAAGAAATTAGGTAAATCACATGGTTTGAGAGGTGTCGGAGGAAGAGGGGAAGGACGGTGGTTTTTATAGTGGATGAGAGGGGGTATTTTTCATTATTTTAATCATTATTATAATATTATTTCTCAAGACTATGAATAATATTTATATATTTTAACCAAAATAGTAATAATGGCATGTTAATTCTAACCAAGTGGTATTACAACACTTATGATGTCATAAATACTGTATTTAACTGACAATTTGAATATATGGTATTTTACTTTATTTCACTATTCATCAAAAATTCAAGAATTAGAGGAAAACCCCAAAATATCAACCATAAATTTTTTTGACATCATGAATTCAAAAATGAATACTATTTTTTGAAAATAATTTTCTTAATATAGTTAATTTAATTTTTAAATAAAATAATAATTAAATAAATATTTAATAATTCAAAAACTATAATTACTTTTATATCACATTGAAAAATTAACCAAGATGTCATTATCATGAATCCTTAAGAAAATAAAATATTAATACAATTTACTATTCATTGGGGTCATATTACTATTCATATTACTATTCATAGTGGTATGTTACTATTCACCAAAAAAACAAGTTGGTTCAATTAGACTCCAAATAATATAATGATCACAATTGTAGAAGACTATTTTTCCAAATTCAAAACATATAAGTGGGAAAATTATGTTGAAAGGGTAGTTATAAATATCTTCATAAAACAATGTTTCATGCATTTTAATTTATTTTTAGAAAATCTATGGGTGTTACATTGTCCCCACCTCTAGAAATTTTGTCCTCACAATTTTATTTAATTATTAAACAATTGAGGGCAACTTTCTCTTATAGTATTTTTAGACTCCCATGTTTCTTATTCAACCATGTGGTTTCTCCACAAAACCCATACATGGTGGATTACCTTTTTCCACAATATATGTTCCCCTCGATCAAGATTCTGAACTATTTTCTCTTCATATGAAAGGTTCTTTTCTAGCTAAACTGCTTCTGGGCACTAAAATTGAGTCCAATCTAGCACATAAATCCTCATCATTGAATCATGAAAAACATTGTGTACTTGAGACAAACTCGGAGGCAAAGCTACTCAGTATTAAACTGGTCCAACTTTCCCCATGATTTCAAAAGCACTGATGATTCATAGAATTTTCATCCCATTCTTACTGAAAAGCATCACACTTTTCGAAGGATATATTTTAATGAAAACATGGTCACCTACCTCGAAAGAGAAGTATTTACTTCTTTTATATGCATAACTTTTCCGCCTACTCTGAGCTGCCCTCAAGTATTGTTGGATCATCTTCACTTTATCAACCACTTCCTCCACTAATTCTGGCCTCATCAACTTTCTTTCACCGACTTCATCCCAAAATGATGGAGTCTGACACCACTTCCAATAAAATGCCTCAAAATGATACATTTGTATACTGGAATGAATACTATTATTATAGGGAAACTCAACTAAATAAATAATTTGATCCTAAATTCCCTGATATTCCATTGAACAATCTCAAAGCATATCCTCCAAATTATAAATCATTTGTTTCGACTGCCCATCTGATTGGGTATGAAAGATTGTACTGAAATTTAACTCTTTTCCCAACATCTTATAATGTCCCTTCCAAGTGATAGAAGTACACCAGTGATCCTGATCAGATAAAATGGAAAAATGAACTCCAAGTAACATTACAATCTCCTTGAGGTATGGTTGAGAAATCTGATCCAAAGTCATCGTATCTCGAATTGAAAGAAAATGTGTAGATTTTGTCATCCGATCAACAAGAAAAAAAAATCCCATTATTTCATTGATATTTCTTTTGTATTCCCACCATGAAGTCCATTGATACATTCTCCCACTTCCACTATGGCACTAGAAAAGGCTGAAGAATCCCCTTAGGTAACTGAATCTTTGCTTTAACCTGTTGACATGTCAAATATTTCATGTTAAAATCAGCAATATCTCTTTTCATTCAATCCCATCAATAATACTCCCGAAGGGCTCTGTATATCTTTGTACTACCAGGATGGACTAAAAATAGAGAACTATGAGCTTCACACAACAATTATTTCTTCAAATATGAATCAAAAGGCACACACAACCTTTTACCAAATCATAAAACACAATCTTTATCAAGGTTAAATTCTGGAAACTTACACATTTTATCCAATTCTACCATTTTCTATAGCTCATGGTCTTCCTTCTGCTCTTACATAATTCTATCTGATAACGATGACTGCTCTAAAACCTGAAACAAAATAGTAGTATTTCCTGTACCAGCAACTTAAATGGATAAATTCATCAAAACATTAGTCAAGGGATCGTGTTCCAAATATAACATGGTTAATGATGCATGATGTTTTTGACTGAAGGCATCTGAAACATGGTTTAGTTTTTTTGGGATAGTAATTTTTCATGCAATCATAAACTTTTAGTAGTCCAAGCCATCTTCTCTTCCTAATGTTTAATTCCTTCTAAGTGAATATAAACTTTTTACTTTTATGGTCAGTATATATTTGACATTTGTCTCTGTATAAATGATGCCACCATATTTTGAATGAAAAAAAACCTAGCTGCCAATTTGATACCTTGTATTGGAAAATTTAACTCACGAAGTTCATGTTTTAATAATGAATATGCAATTACCTAATAATTCAACATCAAAACACAACTAAGTCCCTTCAATTAAGTGTCATTGTTGATGAAAAACTCACCGTTTTGGGAAGGCAAGGCCAAAACTAGAGTATTCAACAATCTCTTCATTAGTTCCAAAAAACAAATATCACATTCTTCTGTCCAAATAAATTAAACACCATTTCATGTTAACATAGTTATTGGTGTAGGTAACCATGAAAGGTTCATAACAAACCATCTGTAATAATCGGCTAATCCAAAAAAACTCTAAATCTCTGTAACATTTTTTGGTATTGGAGATTAATCAACCAATTTTGTTTTGGCAGGATCAACTTTTATTCAATTTTTATTTACAACGTTCCCAAGAAAAGAAATCTGTTTCAACCAAAAATCACACTTTTTGAATTTTCCATACAATTTCATTTCATTTTAGGTTTGTTAAATAACCCTCAAATGTTTTTCATGATCATATTTATATTTAGAAAATACAAGAATGTCATTAATAAACACAACCACCAACTTATCCATGAACTGATGAAATGTTCTATTCATAAGAATCATTAATACATGAGGTTCATTAGTTAACCCAAACATCATAAAAACAAATTCATAATTCCCTTATCTAGTAAGAAAGGCTTCTTTCAAGATGTCAACCTCCTTCACCTTCTGTTGATGGTATCCGGAACAAAAGTCAATCTTGGAAAATTATTGAGCTCCCTATATCAGATCAAAATAAGTCATCGATATGAGGTAAAAGATACTTTTTTTTATAAGTGATGTTTTTCAAAGCTCTCTAATCAATGTGAAGTCTTATGGAACCATATTTCTTTTTAACAACAAAAACAAGAGCACCCCATGGTGAACTGCTAGGACGAATAAAGCTTTATCAATCAAATCCTATAAATGATTTTTCAAAAAAAGAAGTACTATTTAATCTATAAGATATGGGGGTTTGGAAATTGGCTTAACATCAGAAACTAAGTCAATTGTGAATTTGAATTCTCAAATAGGTATTACACCAGGTAACGCATCAGAAAAATCATCAAGTTATTCATTTACCAGTGGCACATAATTAATCTGAACAGTTCTGTTATTTTCAAAAAAATGAACAAGATAACTATCATTTCCATCATTCAATAGTTTCTCAGCTTCCTGATATGTTATCAATTCAATTGGTTCATTTTTGTATAAAACCTAAAACTCTTTCTGAAAAACAACTCCTTTAGTTCTACAGTAAATCTTAGCATGATAAATAGAAAGCCAATTCACTACAAGAATAACATCAAACTCAAATAAGGGTAAAACAACATGTTTTTTAGGAAAATTATGTCCACATACCACAATATAATGATTCTTAAAATTCTAATTTACTATAATATTTCCTTACGGTGTTTTAACAACAAGGTCTGATCTCATTTGTTGTGGTGATATTTCTAATTTACCATAAAATTTATCAGAGGTGAAGGAATTTGTAGACCCTATATAAAACAAAACATTAGAAAAATCTGAGTAAAAAAAAGTACCAGATTCTACTTCATTGGATGGCTCGACATCTAATGATGTAGTCGCAAAAGATCTCACTACCCAATTCTACTTATATTCTGGCTTCATAGAATCATTTGGATCTCTCTTTGGGAATTCATTTTCATAGTGACCCATCTCACCATATTTAAAACAAATATTATTTTTCTTATCAGGATTATTCTTAGGTTAATTTTCATTACAATCTTGGTCCATATGTACAAACTTACAACATTTAAAAAACTTCCCAGTTTTGGTAAGACATTTCCAAAGGTGCTTCTTGCAACACATTTCACCAAATGGAAACTGGATTTTTTTACCATCAGATTTATTTTATTGATTCTTACCCATCACATTCCATCTATATCACATATTATTGTTGTTTCCAAAATGCATGTGATGATCAGAAATCTCCATCTCAACCCTCTCAGTACGTCATACAAGTTTCTAATTACTTTTGAATTCACAGGACACCAACGAACATTGATATTTTTGCATCAGTTCTGAGTAAAAGTGGTGGATTTTATTTCAAGATCAAGAATAAGATTTGGAGAATACCTCACTAGTTGGGTGAACTTCACTTCATAAACAGACACTCAATCTTCCTCCTTCTATTTTAATTCAAGGAATTATTTCTCCATCCTAAGTTCAACCAACTTAGGAAAAATATTTTTCAAGGAAAATCCTTCTAAATTCATCCCATTATAAGGCATAAAAATACAATCTATCACGGATATTCCTTACAATTGACCACCACTAATCAGCTTCACCTTCAAAATGATAAATGACAAGACTTTCCTTTTCATTATCTGAACATCCCATAACATCGAATGTCTTTTCAAGGTATTTAATCCTTCCTTCAGCCGTTACTAGGTCAGAAGATCCATTGAAAGTAGGAGGGTGTTGTCCCATAAAATTCTCCACTATTTTCATGTTCTGTTGTGGAAATTATGGTTGTACTCATGTATGGTTTCCACCACCATTTATTGCTTGTGTTAGCTGAGCCATTGTTGTCACAAACTAACCAGTTCCAAAACCTACCATTTTGGGCTGGAGATTCAAAAGGATGTCATTCTGTCAGTGCCTCTCCTCTTCAGCTTCCCTCTTTCTTCTGTGGAAAACCATCCTAAACAAACATATCTTAGATGAATCAACATGGTAATATTTAAATTCTATAACATTTAAAATTAATCATAGAGTAAAAATCATTTGGGGTATTATTTTAATATCATCATATCCCCTGAAGCTATCTAAACCATATTTTGATACCAACTATAAGGACCAGACCATACTACAATACATAATCTTGCATTTAGTAAAGAAATAAATTCCATTAAAATTGGGGAAATTTTAATGTTTATATCTTTAGATATTTAGGACATAAAATATTTATAATATTACACATTATTTCAAAGTGGATACCCTAAAAATTGTATTCATTACTTCCAAAATATAAAACTTTTCAAATGAAAACCGATTTTTTTGGAAATTCATTAAACATTTATCATGGATTCATTATTTGTCTTACTAATCCTTGTAACCTATGAAAATCATTTAAAAATTGGTATGACCACAAAAATATCATTAAGGCATATAAAAAATGAAATAAAGTCATTGAATACTTGTAACATATGAAAACATTATTAAAAGGAGTACATGTCACCCTTATATACTTACATTGTGTAACATGGGATTTATAAAAGATAACCACATAAAATAATAACATAAAAGGAACCATAAAGGTATCTTGGGTCATTAATTACAAAATCTTGTAACCCACTCCTCTACCATATAATTTGCAACCCTCACGACTACCTTATAATTTCTGTAACCATCACAATTATAGTTGGAGTAACTATACGGGCGAACTCCAACAAACAAATAAACAATTCATTGGAGGGAAATATAGGTCCCACCCTTCATCATAATAAATTCCCAATAACCATAACATAATCAAACAACATGAATAATTTCATAAAAAAATTGCTTTGGAATTTTGTATAATAGAATTTTAAAAAATGTTCTTAAAAGGAAACTCCCTTATAAATAACATATTAATAAAATGAGAATTAATAAAGTTGATGTAATGTGTATATAAACTATAAATACACATTATTAAACATAATATAAACAAACCCATCACAAAAACAATTTTAATACCACATAAATAAATAAGTATAAGGTTAACCCAAAGAATAGAAATCTGGTTACGAATTCACTTACTTAAGGATTGTCTTACTTCAAACATGTTTAAGCCTCATGTATAAGGGTTAAAAGAGTGTTATTAATATCTTAAATAAACATAACCATATTTATAATACATTATATGGTCATTTAATTACATCATTTCTCCCTTTTATTGTTAGTATTTTGTTCCTTGTACTGTTTTTGGGTGAGTTCTTCACATGATTTCCATGATTGGTTTGTGATTGTTGTTCGTCTCAATTGGAAGTGAAACGCTAGAATTGGAATGTAGTTATATTTAAATATTTCCATAAAAAATGAATATTACCATTTATAAATTTTAATTATGAAAAGAAAATGATTCAAATGTTAAAACATAAATTTTGTTTGTTTGGATCATTTTAGTAGTTCTTTGCTAAAAACGACCTCATTTTGTTTTATAAATTAAAATAGTGTATATAAAAGAATTCCTGAAATATGGATGAGAAAAAATATATATATTATAACATTATTCAATAATAAAAATGGTTTCATGGCCAGTATTGAAGGAATTAAAGCAAATTGAAATCCCATCGTCTAAGATGTCAGTAATTCGACACATCACAGACAATATTTTTAATTCATAGATTAAGTGGAAGAGGAGAAGAAGATTGATGATGAATTTTCCATGAACATAAGAAAATATAGAATATAGAAGATTCTGGATCTTTCATTCATTTTCATAAGAGGATCTGGGGAAATTAGAATAATATAAAGGAACTCAAAATAAAAGAAGAGTTGGGAAATATCTTATGATATTTCACAGCCTAATGACGTCGGTTAAAATTTCATAAAATATTTTGATTAGATAAATGGGGTACCTCGTCATTAATAAATATTATGGGAAGTAAGGGGAAAATGGAATGGTATATCCCTACATAAAATGAATGTAATTTAAAATAATAACATAAAATTATAGAAAATAAAGACAATAAAAGAGGATGTATACCTCTTGATCTCTTCTCCTTGAGATCCTTATTAAGGCCTTTGGTTTTGGCCTTGTGGTGAGACCAGCTACCCTAGGACGTGGGGAAGAGCCTTGTAAGGAGTGTTGGGAAGAACATAGGTAAGGCTCAAGGCTTGAAAGTTTTGGGAGGAAGAGGGGAATGAGGGTGGTATTTATATAGGAGGAAAGGGGGTATTTTTCTATATTTGAATCATTATTGTAAAAAAATTTCTCAAGACTATAAATAACCACAATTCATGTTACCCAAAATAGTAATAATGGAATTTGAGTTTGAACCGAGTGGGATTACATCACTTATGATGTCATAAATATTGTATTTAACTGATAATTTGAAAATATAGTATTTTACTGTATTTGACAATTCATCAAAAATTCACAAAGTTCTAAAAAATCCCAAATTTTCACCCTTAACATTTTTTGACAAGTGTAACTGAAAAATTAATTCAATTTTTTTATAATAATTCTCTAAATACCATTAATTCAATTTTTAAATAAAATCATACTTAATTCAAAAAGTATTAATTTAAAAAATATAATTTCTTTTAAATAATTTAAAATAATAAAACAAGATGTCATTATCTTAAATCATTAATAAAATAAAATATTAATACAATTTACTATTTATTAATGTAATATTACTATTCATAATGGTATGTTACTATTCACCAAAAAAACAATTTGGTTCCATTAGACTCTAAATAACATACTGAACACAATTATAGATTACCATTTTTCGAAATTCAAAACATAGAAATGGAAAAAATATGTTTAAATGGTAGTTATAAATATCTTCTTAATGTAAAATTTAATTCATTTAAATTTGTTTTTATAAATCCTTGGGTTTTTATAATAGGAGTGGAGGATTCAATACCATCGATAGACGAAATGTTTCACCCTCCTCCTTATCCACAGTCAGATGCAAGGAGGCCAACTACTCTGACACTTCCTTTACAAAATGATATTATAAATTCATAATAAGGGAGTCGGAAACCACATTTCCCCTCCTATAAGTAAAGAATTTCTCAATGTAAATTTCCTATAACAACTCCAACCTATGACTCTGCCTCTTTTTCATGACAATATACCTTAATATATACCCCATAATTTACTGACCTAAGAAAACTACAATGAGCAATCCCATAAGACAATGACTCCATTTCCTCAGTGTGAAGGCTACCACTACCTACTCTATTTCATGATTCAGGTAGTTCTTATCATGGGTTCTTGACTACCTCAACCAATATGTTAAAATTAGTGACATTACATCAAAAAATAACTGAGAATATATCATAAGGAAAAAATATATAATATGTAGCCCACACCATTTTTAAATACTATCAAAACATTTTAATTCATCATCCTCAAAATCAACTCCTCAAAGGCCCTCTGTGTAACACCCAAGATTTTTATGAGTAATATTTTGTTTTTATATATCATCAAAGGAATCTTTCACTACACACTTTCTTGGCTTAATTTACATGCAATCACGACCTTCCTCAATAGCTTGCGTCGTACGCAATACTGAGTTTTACTAAACAATGATATGCTATTAAAATATTATTAAAACTAGCCATTATGAATAGTAATAACCACTTTTTGAAATTTTATAAATTTTATTTTTCAAAATGGACTTCATTTTTGGATTCGGAATACCGAAATTAGCCTAGGGTGAAATTTTTCTATTTTTCTGAAAACTTTCAATTTTTGATGAATAGTGAAACCACTAAGTGGTAGGTTAAAAACTGATTTTTGCATAAAACTTAATTTTACCACTTCTGTGAATGGAATTTCGAAAATCCTATAGACATGGTTGATATCAGTAAGTAAAATGTGGTTCAATGAGATAAAAATAATTTTTTGGTAAATAGTAACTTTTTACTTTTTTTACCGCGGTTAATAGTAAATAGGGTAACTAAGGGTAAATATGATATTACTATTACCCTAACACATGTCCTAATTCTATTGGATAAGTTTAATTCGACCAAAAACAAACTTAGGAAAAAAATATGACCATATAGGCCCACTTGGGTTAGATTAGGACATTTATTATTAATTTATTTAAAGAAGGGTTAAAATAGTTAAAATCAATGTTTAATAAGTAAATCATTTTTAATATGGGGTTATACATAAGATAAATTCGACTATAAATATTCATTAGAAATATAAAAATATTTCCTACATAATGGTAATTTATTTATAATTTTTATACATTAAATAATTTAATTTATATATGACACAATGATGATGCAGTAATTATCTTATTAATAAAATATTGACATAATTGATGTTATAAACACAAAATAAATGTAATTTGAGACTTTTTATGAATTAAACTAATTTTCTAGGTTACTCTGATATATTATTGTTGATTTAATCAACTTGGTTCGAACATATAATTCTGTTATGACTTTCACAAAAATCATATATCAAATAGTGTCAAAATTGACACAAAATAGTTTTTAAAACATATATTATATTATTAATTGTTATTTTATTCCTAAAAATATAAGGTTCGGCCAAATGACTTATATAAGGATATATATATTAATAATAAAGAATTTGGGGTTCGTTTGGCATGTTATAGTAAGTGTATTAACCATATAGTGAAAGAAAATAAAAAGACACAGTAAAAGTTAAATTATTTAACTTAGAGTTAAATCTAATTGATAAGGTTAAAATAATACCCTAAACTTGTCTAAATCCTATTGTTTGATAGGATTTCGACCCATACCCACTTTAGCTTCGAAATAAGACCCTTTGGAACCATTATAAACCGATTTTGACTTTAATATAAAATAATATTTTGAGATATTCCTAAGGTGCCCCTCTCCTCCCTTATAAAAGGGCACCTCCTCCCCCTCCTCCTCACACCAATTTGAGCACTCAAGCTCGGCCAACCCCTGCCATTTTATCCTATCCACTTCCCTAGAATAATCCTAGAGGTCCTGGTCTTCTTCAAAGACCAATATTAGTTTCCTAAGTGGAGGATTCAAAGTAGGGTTCCAAAGAAGAGGTAATATCCATTACCGATCTTTTAAATTTCATTCTTCTTCAAATTCTTCTTCTTTAGTTATTTCATGATAAAGTAATAACATCAGTATTACTTACATACTGATATGTTATTATAAATATGAAACAACCCTAATTCACCTTCTATCCATCCTACGGAAAAATGAAATCACCGCGCGTGCGTACGTACGGAATACCGTCTCCACGCCGTGGTGTAATCTATTTTCCACAATCACCTTAAAAGGATGGGTATAATGGTGTAATGAGTAACTATTTTTGATTATTATAAAGTAATATTTATACTGAAATAATATATATATACTCCAATACAATTCCACGATCATAGGAATGATATCATCACTCATGCGTACGTACGGAATACCGTCTCCACGATGTGATGCGACTCATTCTACATGATCATCATTACATAGTAATTATATAAATGAATTTAATGAATAAATATGATATATGTTACACTAATACCATTCTGGATATAAGGTATCTATAACCTTAAAAGAAGAATAAGAATTTATTCGGAAAAACACACATAAGAACAAAAGGCAATAAAGACCCGAGTAACAAGTAACAATGAAATATTACTAACAAGAAGCTAAGAATATGACCATATATGATATCATATCAATATGTATGATTCTGGAATAAGTCAATAACATTATTTAAACCATTATACAGGAGCTTCGGAAACGTACAAAGCAAATCGGACCGAATGTAAGGGAAATATCACAATCTCATTTTTATCCGAGATTGTTTATTCGTAAGTATTTACTGGGGTGTATTTTATCATCCACATCCATGTTTCATCAATATTTAATATTATTTCCACCCACCTACAATTGTTTGAATCCATTTTTACCCTTCGGTGAGTTTTTAGTAATATGTATGAAATGAATCTTTTGTCGTTTTTCGTACGAGGTACTTTTTGACTTTTCCGACAAAAGTACGAAGAATGTTTTTTTAACTTATACGGCCTGAATAGATTTTTAAAACACTATTTCCATGAATCTTTCTTTAAAAGTTTTCAAGCTTATTTTTAATCAACTTCTTTTAGATTAAAATTGTATGACATGTTAAGAGAGGAAAAATGTATTTGAAGTAGAAAGGATATTTTCCTCAAGAATGGAGTTCAAATGTTTTATCAAAATTATTTTCCATCTAAGATAATATAGGGTTCTGTTTTTATCCCTATTATTACATTGATTTCATTATGTTTTGAGGGAATTATTTTTATGAAGTCATTTACCTTATATGATTTGTTTTATGATGTCATGATGTTTCAAGAATCCCATTTTTGTTACATGTGTTATGTGATGATGTATGATTTATGATTATGTGGCACACATAAGAAAGGATTCATTATAAGATGGGTGGGACCTATATCTCCCTCAACTGCATTGGGTAAAGATTTTATATCTCATGAGATAGACATGGATGGCACGGAAGGTTATTTTGGTTCAGTGATACAGGACTGAAACGAGGAGTGAACTCGATTCAGAAAGGGACTTTGTCCACTAAGATAGTCTTGGCAATGAGTCATGACTAACAAGAAATGATTTTCCATGATTATGTGTGCATTCCACAAAGTATCAAGTTTCATGTTATGATTATGGGGATCTCATTTCACTTCTATGATTTATTCCATGTTAAGATATTATGATCTCTTTTACAGGTTATGATTTTCAAAAAGATATGATATGATTTTTATTTCCTTTATTTTCCCATGATGAGCATTTGAGCTCAGCCTTTTATGTTTTATTTTCCCCAGGTCAGGAAGATGGATATTAAGTAGAATATGCTAAAAGGGACCCTTGATATGATGAAATAAATGGGAGACACTGTAGAAGATTTATGAACCGGTTTTTTATGTTTCACAGTTTCTAAAGACACTATACCTATACGGTCCTTTGTGGTTTTGTAATATGTTGTAATAAGTGTGCTTCAATTTTGAAGTATTAACAATGTATGTAAAGTATGGGTCGTTATAGTTGGTATCAGAGGAAAGGTATAGTCAACCTTTGGAAACTAGGATGTGAAAGCCTTAGTAAGAACCCTAAGGATAAGTCTAAGCATAGAACACAATCTTAGTGTTTTAGAAATGGCCATGAATACCCTAGGATAAGACCTTAAGTGTGAAATTTTATCCTTGATTATGTGGTTTTCCTATTATAATTAGTGTTTCTCACACTATTCTTCTTTGTTTTAGTCAATGGCTGGAACCCGAAGGAACCGTGTTAATGCGGAATGCGATGGGCAATGCAATGATTGTCCCCCTTAGCAACCAAACGATATGGGAGCTGGAATGCAAAATATTGTAGCCATGATCACACAACATTCTTAAGCTATGAATCATGCAGGACATCCAAACGAGAAAAGGAAGGAGCAAAATTCTGTTGAATCCTTCATGTGGCAGCGTCCACCTTCTTTCAGCGGGTCTACTGATCCATTAGTTGCTGAACAATGGATTAGTACTACTGAAAAGATATTTTCAGTTCTTCAATGTTCTGATCATGATAAAGTCATCCTAGCAGTGTATCGTTTGGAAGGAGATGCTGATCAATGGTGGAATCTTATTAAGAATATGAGGCAAAGGGATGAAATTGAGTCTATGGAATGGGACGAGTTCAAGAACTTATTTTTCAATAAGTACTTCCCTCGTATTCTCCGAACAAAGATGGAGAAAGAGTTTCTTGAAATGAAGCAAATGGAGGATGAATCTGTTGGTACCTATGAAGCAAATTTTACAAGACTTGCAAGGTACGCTTCTGGTATTATTATCCAACCTGAGAGTAAGATCGATCGATTCTTTAGTGGCTTAAAACCAAGTCTTCGAAGGGTGTTAGCCATAAGGGACTTCAATAGCTATGAGGAAATCGTTCGATGTGCTCTCAAAGTTGAGATGGAGATTGGAGTAACCCATCAGTCACATGGGTTTGATAAGAAGAGGAAGATGGAATTCAAAGGAAAATCTAAAGAGCACACTGAAAAGAAGATGAGCTTTCCCTTAAGCTCAAAGTTTGGAAAGAAACATGGAGGGAGTTGTCTTAATGGGACAAGTAATTGTTTCAAATGTGGAAAGGAAGGTCATCAGGCATTTGAATGCCGCGATAATGGGAAGAAGATGTCTAATGATGCCAACAAAGGAAGGGATACACAGAATGAACCTACTACACTTCAATGTTTCAAGTGAAAGGAGATGGGGCATTATGCCAATCAATGCCCAAATCCGAGGGTTGATGATGATGGTCGACGTCAACAAAATATTAAGGCAAAAGACAAAGGAATGTCGCATGCAATTTCTATCAGCAATGTGGAGTACGATAACGAAGTGGTGAAAGGTACACTTACCATCCACTCTAAAGTAGCAAATGTTTTTTTTGATTCTGGATCCACCCACTCTTTTATTTCTGAAAAATTGTCTAAGTGTATCACCGTATTACCTCAACAATTAGATGTTGAGTTAGCTGTGACAACACCTAATGGCACAAGAATCGCATCAAAAGTTTATAATTCTTCTCCGATCGAAGTTTGTGGGAAAGTGCTTCCTGCAAATCTTGTGATCCTTCCTTTAGTTGAATTTGATGTGATTCTTGGCATGGATTGGATTTCTCTACATGGAGATCATATCAATTTCCAAAGAAGGGAAGTCACATTTCATATTCCAGATCAATCTACGATCGTCTATCGATGCAAGGATGAATATAACCTTCCAGTGGAAATTTCTTCCATCTTATGGGTCTTGATTCCACTAAATGATGGTTATTTATCTCAAATGGTTGGTGAGAAACTTACGATTAAGAATATTCCCATCGTACGGGAGTTTGATGATGTCTTTCCAGCGGAATTACTGGGTCTTCCACCAAATCGTGAAGTTGAGTTTTCAATAGAACTCGTACCGGGTGCTTTGCCTATTTCAAAGACACCTTATATAATCGCCCCAATTGAGTTGCAGGAATTGAAGAAGCAACTCCAAGAGAATCCTGATAAGGGATTCATATGCCGTAGTGCGTCACCTTGGGGAGCACCAGTTCTATTTGTTAAGAAGAAAGATGGATCAATGAGACTCTGCATTGATTATCGAGAACTTAACATGATAACTATCAAGAACAAATATCCTCTCCCACGCATTGATGACTTATTTGACCAAATATACGGAGCTCAATACTTTTCCAAGATTGATCTTCGTTCAGGGCATCATCAATTAGGGGTCAAAAGGGAGGATATACCAAAGACGGCTTTCCGTACAAGGTATGGACACTATGAATTTATAGTGATGCCATTTGGTCTTACTAATTCCCCTGCTATCTTCATGGATCTAATGAATAGAGTCTTTAGAGACTATCTTGATCAATTTGTGGTAGTCTTTATAGACGATATTCTTGCCTATTCAAAGAGAAAGGAAGAGCATGAAGATCACTTGAGAATTATATTGACGACCCTGAGAATGGAGAAGCTTTATGCCAAATTTACCAAGCGTGAATTTTGTCTTCAAAAAGTTGCATTTTTGGGTCACATAATTTCAAAAGAGGGGATATCTGTGGATCCAGCAAAAACAGAGGTTATCGAAAGATGGTCAAGACCAACAACAGTAACTGAGCCGAAGTTTTCTTGGTTTGGATGGATATTATCGACGTTTTATAAAAGATTTTTCACGATTATCTAATCCACTCACCAAGTTGACTCGGAAAGGAGTTAAGTTTGTTTGGACAGAGGAATGTGAAGAGAATTTCAAGGAGTTGAAAAGAAGGTTATCCAGTGCACCTGTGCTCCCACTGCCTTGTATTGGAGAAAGGTTTGTGATCTATAGTGATGCATCCAAGAAGGGATTGGGGTGTGTTCTTATGCAAAATGATATGGTGATAGCTTATGCCTCACGACAGTTGAAAATCCATGAGCAAAAATACCCAACACATGATTTGGAGTTAGCTGCGGTAATCTTTGCATTAAAGATTTGGAGGCATTACCTTTATGGTGAAAGGTGTGATATTTATACTGATCATAAAAGTTTAAAGTATATTTTCACACAAAAGGAGCTGAATATGCGTCAAAAAAGATGGTTGGAGCTGATTAAGGATTATGACTGCTCAATCCATTACCACCCTGGGAAAGCAAACAAGGTGGAAGATGCATTAAGTCGACAAGACCATGCTAGTTTATCCATGATGAGGATCACAAAAGATCCAATATTTATGGATTTACAAAGGTTGGATCTTGGAATTATAATGGAAGGGGAAAAATATTATCTTTATCAAATGAATGTTCAACCATCTATACATGTGAAGATTAAAGAGGCACAGAAAGAAGATGTCTAGTTACAAAAGAAGGTGAGAAATGTTCCTGAATTCAACCTTGATTGTGATGGGATAACAATGTTCAGGAATCGGGTTTGTGTTCCTCCCATCCCCGAATTAAAGAAGGAGCTGCTGGATGAGGCTCATAGTTCTTCATTCTCTATTCATCCTGGAAGCAAAAAGATGTATAGGGACCTGAAAGAGTACTTCTGGTGGTATGGCATGAAAAGAGATGTTGTCGAATATGTCTCTCGATGCTTGGTTTGTCAACAAGTTAAAGCTGAGAGACAAAAGTCTAAGGGGATGTTACAACCATTACCCATACCCGAATGGAAATGGGAAAACATCACTATGGACTTTGTCACAGGACTTCCTAAAACATCCAAAGGAAATAATGCTATTTGGGTCATAGTTGATCGTCTTACAAAGTCTGCACACTTCATTTCTATTAGAGAGTATTTCTTTCTAGATCAGCTTGCCAGGATATATGTAAAGGAAGTGGTAAGATTGCATGGAGTACCACTTTCTATTATATCTGATCGGGATCTGAGATTTACCTCGATGTTCTGGCGAAGTCTTCAGCATACTCTGGATACAGAGTTGAGTTTCAGCACTGCTTATCATCCCCAGACAGACGGTCATTCTGAGAGAACTATTCAAACCCTCGAAGATATGTTGAGAGCTTGCTCTATGGATTTCAAAGGAGGTTGGGATCAACACCTACCTTTGGTGGAATTTTCTTATAATAATAGCTTTCACTCCAGTATTCAGATGGCTCCTTATGAAGCTCTCTACGGAAATAAATGCAGGACTCCAACTTGCTGAGATGAAGTTGGGGAAAGAAAGCTATTAGGACCTGATCTCGTTGATGAAATGGCAGAAAATGTCAGATCTATTCAACAACACATAAGAACAGCTCAGAGCCGACAGAAAAGTCATGCCGACAACCGAAGAAATGACCTAGAGTTTGAAGTGGGAGATAAAGTGTTCTTACGAATATCTCCCTGGAAGAGGGTTATGAGATTTGGAAAGAAGGGGAAGTTGAGCCCTAGATATATCAGTCCTTTTGAAATACTGGATCGTGTTGGAAAGTTAGCTTACTGATTGGCGCTTCCACCGAATCTCTCTCAAGTTCACGATGTGTTCCATGTATCTCTCCTGAGAAAGTACATACCAGATCCTTCACATGTACTCAACTCAGACGTTGTACCGCTGGAGCAAGATCTTTCTTATGAAGAACAGCCGATAGAGATTCTGGATCATAGTGAAAAAGTCCTACGAAACAAGACCACTCACTTGGTGAAAGTTTTATGGAGGAACCACCAACTTGAAGAAGCTACATGGGAGCTTGAGGATATGATGAGGAAGAAGTATCCTCATCTGTTTGTTACAAAGTGATGAATTTCGAGGGCGAAATTCTTTTTAAGGGGGGTAGAATTTAACACCCGAGATTTTTATGAGTAATATTTTGTTTTTTATATATCATCAAAGGAATCTTTCACTACACACTTTCTTGGCTTACTTTACACGCAATCACGAACTTCCTCGATAGCTTGCGTTGTACGCAATACCGAGTTTTACTAAACAACGATATGCTATTAAAATATTATTAAAACTAGCCGTTATGAATAGTAATAACCACTTTTCTAAATTTTCTAAATTTTATTTTTCAAAATGGACTTCATTTTTGGATTCGGAATACCGAAATTAGCCTAGGGTGAAATTTTGGTATTTTTCTGAAAACATTCAATTTTTGATGAATAGTGAAACCACTAAGTGGTAGGTTAAAAACTGAATTTTGCATAAAACATAATTTTACCACTTCTGTGAATGGAATTTTGAAAATCCGACAGACACGGTTGATATCAGTAAGTAAAATGTGGTTCAATGAGATAAAAATAATTTTTTGGTGAATAGTAACTTTTTACTTTTTTTACCGCGGTTAATAGTAAATAGGGTAACTAAGGGTAAATATGATATTACTATTACCCTAACACATGTCCTAATTCTATTGGATAAGTTTAATTAGACCAAAAAGAAACTTAGGAATAAAATATGACCATTTAGGCCCACTTGGGTTAGATTAGGACATATATTATTAATTTATTTAAAGAAGGGTTAAAATAGTTAAAATGAAAGTTTAATAAGTAAATCATTTTTAATATGGGGTTATACATAAGATAAATTCGACTATAAATATTCATTAGAAATCTAAAAAGAGTTCCCACATAATGGTATTTTATTTATAATTTTTAGACATTAAATAATTTAATTTATTTATGACACAATGATTATGTAGTAATTATCTTATTAATAAAATATTGACATAATTGATGTTATAAACACCAAAATAAATGTAATTTGAGACTTTTTATGAATTCCTCTATTTTTCTAGGTTACAATGATATATTAGTGTTGTTTTAATCAACTTGGTTCGAACATATAATTCTGTTATGACTTTCACAAAAATCATATATCAAATAGTGTCAAAATTTACACAAAATAGTTTTTAAATCAAATATTATATAATTAATTGTTATTTTATTCCTAACAATCTAAGGATCGGCCAAATGACTTAGATAAGGATATATATATTAATAATAAACAATTTGGGGTTCGTTTGGCATGTTATAATAAGTGTATTAACCATATAGTGAAAGAAAACAAAATGACACGGTAAAAGTTAAATTATTTAACTTAGAGTTAAATCTAATTGATACGGTTAAAATAATACCCTAAACTTGTCTAAATCCTATTGGTTGATAGGAGTTCGACCCATACCCACTTTAGGTTCGAAATAAGACCCTTTGGAACCATTATAAACCGATTTTGACTTTAATATAAAATAATATTTTCAGATATTCCTAAGGTGCCCCTCTCCTCCCTTATAAAAGGGAACCTCCTCCCCCTCCTCCTCACACCAATTTGAGCACTCAAGCTCGGCCGACCCCTGCCATTTTCTCCTATCCACTTCCCTAGAATAATCCTAGAGGTACTGGTCTTCTTCAAATACCAATATTAGTTCCCTAAGTGGAGGATTCAAAGTAGGGTTCCAAAGAAGAGGTAATATCCATTAACGATCTTTTCAATTTCTTTCTTCTTCAACTTCTTCTTCTTTAGTTGTTTCATGATAAAGTAATAACATCAGTATTACTTACATAATGATATGTTATTATAAATATGAAACAACCCTAATTCACCTTCTATCCATCCTACGGAAAAATGAAATCACCGCGCGTGCGTACGTACGGAATACCGTCTCCACGCCGTGGTGTAATCTATTTTCCATCATCACCTTACAAGGATGGGTATAATGGTGTAATGAGTAACTATTTATGATTATTATAAATTAATATTGATACTGAAATAATATATATATACTCCAATACAATTCCACGATCATAGGAATGATATCATCACTCATGCGTACGTACGAAATACCGTCTCCACGATGTGATGCGACTCGTTCTACCTGATCATCATTACATAGTAATTATATAAATGAATTTAATGAATAAATATTATATATGTTACACTAATACCATTCTGGATATAAGGTATCTATAACCTTAAAAGAAGAATAAGAATTTATTCGGCAAAACACACATAAGAACAAAAGGCAATAAAGACCCGAGTAACAAGTAACAATGAAATATTACTAACAAGAAGCTAAGAATATGACCATATATGATATCATATCAATATGTATGATTCTGGAATAAGTCAATAACATTATTTAAACCATTATACAGGAGATTCGGACACATACAAAGCAAATCGGACCTAAGGTAAGGGAAATATCACAATCTCATTTTTATCCGAGGTTGTTTATTCGTAAGTATTTATTGGGGTTTATTTTATCATCCACATCCATGTTTCATCAATATTTAATATTATTTCCATCCACCTACAATTTTTTAAATCCATTTTTACCCTTCGGTGAGTTTTTAGTAATATGTATGAAAGGAATCTTTTGTCATTTTTCGTACGAGGTACTTTTTGACATTTCCGAAAAAAGTATGAAGAATGTTTTTTTAACTTATACGGCCTAAATGGATTTTTAAAACATTATTTCCAAGAAACTTCCTTTAAAAGTTTTCAAGCTTATTTTTAATCAAATTATTTTAGATTAAAATTTTATGACATGTTAAGAGAGGAAAAATTTATTTGAAGTAGAAAGGATATTTTCCTCAAGAATGGAGTTCAAATGTTTTATCAAAATTATTTTCCATCTAAGATAATATAGGGTTCTGTTTTTATCCCTTTTATTACATTGATTTGATTATGTTTTGAGGGAATTATTTTTATGAATTCATTTACCTTATATGATTTGTTTTATGATGTCATGATGTTTCAAGAATCCAATTTTTGTTACATGTGTTATGGGATGATTTATGATTTATGATTATGTGGCACACATAAGAAAGGATTCATTATAATATGGGTGGGACCTATATCTCCCTCCAATGAATTTGGTAAAGATTTTATATCTCATGAGATAGACATGGCTGGAACGGAAGCTTATTTCGGTTCAGTGATACAGGACTGAAACGAGGAGTGAACTCGGTTCAGAAAGGGACTTTGTCCACTATGATAGTCTTGGCAATGAGTCATGACTAACAAGAAATGATTTTCCAAGATTATGTGTGCATGACGCAAAGTTTCAAGTTTCATGTTATGATTATGGGGATCTCATTTCACTTCTATGATTTATTCCATGTTAAGATATTATGATCTCTTTTGCAGGTTATGATTTTCAAAAAGATATGATATGATTTTTATTTCCATTATTTTCCCTTGCTGAGCATTTGAGCTCACCCTTTTATATTTTCTTTTCCCCAGGTCAGGAAGATGGATATTAAGTAGAATATGCTAAAAGGGACCCTAGATATGATGAAATAAATGGGACACACTATAGATGATTTATGAACCGATTGTTTATGTTTCCCAGTTTCTAAAGACACTATACCTATACGGTCCTTTGTGGTTTTGTCATATGTTGTAATAAGTGTGCTTCAATTTTGAAGTATTAACAATGTATGTAAAGTATGGGTCTTTATACTCTGGCACTGCTCAGTCCACGTAAAATTTATCCTATTCTACATCAGTATGGTCAATGGGGTTGAAATCCTTGAATATTTTTCTTCAAACCAATGGTTGTATCCTAAAAAACCAAGTATACTATAAAATTATATAATGTTAATGAATGGATCCTACAAAATTACAAAATTGATATTTTCATGTTCCATTTCTAATCCATACACCCCATAATGTGAACTTCATGGATCTAAAACTATATATTTAAGAGATTTCCATAAAAACATTAATCCCAATGAAAATATGGGACCATCCTTGTGTTCTATAAAAGATTATCCTCTGACACATATTATATAAGTATATTGTTAATAGAGACCAAAATAAAATTGTCCAACTATGGCTTGAATATCTAGTTCATCAATGAAAAAAAACATAGAAACACAATTGGTCAAATTGAATGGAATAACCATGAACTAATAGTCTCTATAGTGAAAATTGAATTCCATATTCATAATATTATCCTTGTGATATCTAAAATATTGGTAGATATACCTGATATCATTCTTCTAAACCCATCTCAGATGTCACAAATGATCAAAGTGGTTATAATACTCTTCAGGGGGTTCTTTTTCTTTATTTTTCTCTTATTCTGACAGTGATAATATATATAAAGCAAAATATGTCTTATTAATTTTATTCTAACAACATGAGAGTATCATAGAGGGACACACTATGTCTAATGAACCCCTTATCTTTATGGTCCTCCAATTGCAACCGCATATCCCCCCAACCCAGTAAGGAGTATTAGATATTCCATATATTATAAAAAATTAGCCTCAAATCACAATTCAATGAAAACATATGTCTACATCCTTATAGGTAGTCTGGAAACATCCTTGGGGATGATTTTTATAAAATTAACAATGATCGATGCAGTCTAGATGCTTTTGGATCCTCATGAACTAAGGGACACACTCATAAAATGATGTGTAATGCGATGCAACCTCTTACTTGAAAAGCATTCTCACCCTACCCTAAGATCTCTCAAACCCATTCCAGGGAATCATGTCACATCAGTGTGAAGGAATCTGCCTCATTTGTGGTGATAATAAATATATGCTCATAACCTAGAAATAAATTCCAGAAACAAGATTACATTATAATGTTTCTTCATAATGGAAAAGGATCATGGTTAAATATCATGATCAAGAGATTGATTTCACTTCCTATAGAAAAAAGATGTAGAAGAATCATTTCATGTGGGAGCCTAAAAACAATTATGATTGGATAACTTATCAAATGGGATCTCCGTAGATCACAATATGAGTAAATATGTGATGTAATGAATCAAAAACATCTTTACTAGTATTAAACAAAGAGTAGAATAAACACATTTTATTCCAGTAATCATCCCATTTAATTATGGGTTATAATCTTCTTAAGCCTACAACTACCCATAGACCTGACTGCTATCTCACTTAGCTTTGTGTGGGCCCCTATGTTGTGGTGATGGAAAAACTTTATAAAATCATCCACCACGCATAGCTCCTCCTCATATAGCCCACCTACTATGCTTCTAGCTCTACCTCCCAAGGCCCCCTGCCATTTCCTAGAAGATCTATCACGGTGTTGCATCTGTTGTGGAGGTCCTTCCACTATATATCTACCCTCCTCAGAAGAATGCGACTTGAAATCGTGTTCCATCTGACCCCAACCATCACATACATAGCACCTCGCCTCTTATAGATGAATCGATCTTATGTGTGGTATTTGTACTACCTGACCACCTTCCAAAGTATGATCATAGGATGGAATTATGTGTTGAGATCCTATGGATTGGTCCCTACTAGCATGTGTATATGAATCATCTAAGAAACAACCAAAGCCCAATCCAACTATAGAAATTATATTTGATAGGAATCTCCCCATCACTATTTCCTACTTTCGAACTCTAGAATAAGTTATAATGAATAAGGTAACCAATATAACAAGAATTTCTCTTCGGAAACCCTAAATAAACTTCTACACCCAATAGTAGACATCCTGAGTCATGTTGAGGGAGTAGAACATAAGGTATATGAGCTTCATGATATAATTAGAAACTATCTCCCTTCCATGTTGTAGCTCTATAATATCATAAATCTGAATGGATTGCATGAATACGGGGAAGTACTACTGATGGTATTGTTGTTGGAAGTTATTCCATGAGAGTGTTAACTCATCATTCATTTGGGAAAACAAGCACCACTAGCACAAAACCTTTTTTTTGGAAAAAACTAGATTACATCACAATCACCAGATCATTCAATATCTAGATAAGCCTAAAAACATTGACCACTAAATCTATCCAACACTCCACACCTAGTTATTTGTCTCACTCAATACATCAGAAGCCTTTAGCACTAGAACACGAGGAGTGTGATAAACCTAAAGACATCATATGTCTTCTCTGATTGTATGATCTTCTTCTCAACAGGTTGGGTAATGAATACTTATCCAACCCAAGGAAAGATATCGTGTGATGGCCCCGGAACTAGGACCTCATCACTCATGGGATCATCATCACATTCTAGAATTGATTATTAGGATGGTGGTATTAAAAGAGGAATTATAAAAATATAATCACAATATACCACAATCAAGTGAGCTTATATATATGGGAAGCTGACTCTATAATGAAATTCAATGTCTCTATCATATATGATGTGTGTATCAATTTTCACTGCAACCAATGTCTCGTTATGTCGAGTTGACAAGTAGGCAATAAAACTCATAGTTTATAAATATGTGGGCCACTAGACCAACACTGGGTTTCCTAGCATGAAAGACATTCAAAATAAATTGAAACTATTACCCACGGTTCAAAAAAAAAATTATTGTGGAAAAATCCAAACACACTCCCATGGAACGATATTATCTGATGCCAATATTTCACAATACGAACCAAAATATTTCAAGCCCTGACTACAACACAGTCACCTCAACTAGAAGGACTCCTACGATAATTTCATAAATTAATAACCAATATTGGAATCTTTTTCATATGTACTTATAGGCACACACCCATCCATGTCCACGCATAATCTCAAAGGAATAATAATAGAAAAAGAAACAACTAGTGAATAACAATTTATGTAAAACCACTATGGACTACAAGAGTATGATAACATTTTTTGAAATTTAAATGGGAAGAAATTAATATCTAATAAGTAAAATATTTCTAAACCATAAAAATTAGAAAATTAAATTGTTGAGAGGGATCAACTCCAAATATCTCAGCCCTAACCACCGTACATGGCCTAAAGTACTTGGTATCTATATTATCCACATTAACTACCTCTAAAATGTCTTTTATCTTCATAATACATGAAACATGGAGGAAATTCCTGTGATGGGGTGAGTATATACATAGCCAGTAGGACACCACAAAAGATGTGGGGGGTGGGGGAGCAAGCGACATGATGGGAATAGACAACCGAAACTACAGTAAGATAGTAAATAATACAAAAAAAAATTAATACATATATATATGCTAAAAAATAAATCCCCAAAAGAGACTGAAAGTGGATGTATGTCTCATATTCTAGAACTTGTATGAGTGATAATAGTTCTAATAGGTCTATTATCGATTCCTTTTTCCTCAAACATATATCCATAAGAAGAATCTATATTGATCTATGCCTCACCGCTCTACCACACTGTCATGGGGATAAAATCATATGGTTGAGGACCCACACAACGATTTAATATAATGTTTCACTTAAATGATATAAGAATCATCCATGACATCCATATAGGGTTCTACTCTGATAATTGATAGAGGAAGCATGTCGTTCCCTAAAAATGGGTTCCACTCTAATAGTCGATAGAGGACCCAATACATGACCATCAGGAGTGTTCCACTCTAATAGAACATAGAGGAATTATTCCTTTCCCATTAGCATGGTCTCACTCTAATGCTTAATGACTAATACTCTATCTCTACAGGAGTGTGCCACTCTGATAGTACATATGGTACCCATGCTTTACGTCGCCGGAAGGGGCCACACAAATTGTCAAGGACCTATGAAAATTCTATATAGGAGGTTTCCACTCTGATAGTTGATAGTGTAATTGTTCCTTACCCCACAGAAGGGATCCACTCTAATGATCATGCCTGATCATTATCATTATCGAGTGTCTCCTAAAGAAGCGCCACCCCCGAAACATGTCATATCGTATTTCTAAATCCACTACAATGGCCACCATCTTTTTATATGTGGAAAAAATGAGGATATGATACTCTCATTCCAATATACAATGACCAAAAAAAAGATACAATAGGTATAATTGTTCATAAAAAAAGATGGTACACGACATGCATGGGTACCCATATAGTGTGTAGTCTCGTCATGCTGCCTTGTTATGTCCTTCCTAATAAATGAGTCACTTTCCATGAAGATGTATATGGAGTGTACAAGTCTTAGATGATTTGTGTCGTCCACCTGTGTTCATACCCATGTGCCTATCAGTGAATATAGAATCATTTTTGTGCCCATGTACTATGATAAATGGCATGTTCTCCAACACTGTGTCCTTCCCATGTTCTTCGGGTCATGATCATGTACACTATTCATGTTCTTGGCCATTCCTATGTCGATGTACTCCTAGAGTACATGCTAGCTCACCATATGCATGTCACATTTTTTTTTTGAGTCACACCTGGTGTGTGATATTTAACTCTCTTAGAAACCCCAGTTTCTATATCAAGGGGCTACATGTCATGTGTTCTTCAGGCTACACTTGTTTTGTCAAGTTTTTGATAAAAATAAATTTTCCTTCCCTATGATCCAAATAAACCACAAAAATTCTGAATCGTGACTCTAGATACCTGAATCCAAAGGAAAGAGTCTCTTTTTATTGATTTTGTCTCTATGGTGGCTGGAAATTTGATAGCATTGATCAATGATGGTTCATCATACACCCCACGTGCATCCCATTATCATCGATCAGTCCTAGATCCTAGATACATGAAAATAATCACCAAATCCATACCACATCATAATCTAAGACCAAATAAACAATTTTTCCATCAACTAAGAATCTTTCTTTAATCTGAGGGTCTCATATTACTTAGACGCACCCAGAAATACTCGAATCATGACCATGTGGTCTAACGCGGAAGAACACAAAGAAGGGTGGGGGAAAAGCACAAGAAACAAGGGTTAAACAATAATTTTCCTAGTATTTTTTGACAACGAATAAAAATTGTTGAAATCCTGGGTGAGAATAATAGTACAACACTGAATAATAAAATAAATTAATTAATTCCACTTATTTGGTGCAAGTAAAGTAATTAATTAGACGTATATAAAAGATATTATAATCATCATGATCAATCATTTAACCCAAAAGGTTGTAAATCCAAATATTACGAGTTCTAACTAAATATTTTATCTCACATTTATGAAGAATAAGCTCACCAAAGGAAGAAGTCTTATTTCTTTCATTGTGTCACTACTCACCTTGACCTAGAGGATCATCATCATCTGATCTCATTTCTCCAATTATAGTTGGTGGTGTCATCCTCCAAATGACCCCTTGGTTAAAAAGATAACCATAGAGATATGACATAGAAGAATATTTATAAGGGTTTTAGGATTATTCCATTTCCATTAAACAATTAATTTAATCAATTAATTAAATTAAAACACACACATGAGTAGACAATATATCTGAACTACCCTCTATGAGAATATTTAGGTTACTTCCTTGGGTAAAAAACACATTACAGATTTAGCCATGGTCTCATATGTATGATCCAAGATTCCATAGAATAGATATCCTTTTTTTAAATTGTGTATATGTATTATTAAATATATTTCATATTTTCATGAAATTAATTATGGGAACAACAGGCCTCAGAATCATATGTCTTCTCTGCACCTAGCTCTAAATATATATATATATATATCAATGCCATACAGGGTAGGAACATGGCCTCAAAAAACATATTTAATCTATTTAGGAATCTAACTTATGGTCAAGACAATGAAATACATGTTGGAGATTTATGTAAACATAGTAAAACTATATTGATGATTATGATTTAGGTTATGACCAATAAACATTCTCATAAGGAGCATTCTATTAATCAATATCACGGTGAGGATATTAATAATTTTATAGTTGATAAATGGATACGTTCAATAAAGAAGATATTTCCCTCTTTGGGACGTAATGAAAGGTGGTGGTTATCATGGAACTTCATCATCCCATCAGGGAAACAGATTAATGGTGTTCATTGATGCAAAACAATAATGATGTGGGGGAAATAAAAAAATAGGGTAGAATTAATTTAAGGTAGTTTTCATAGAAAAATATTTCCCTCATGTGAAAATAGAGGATATATATAGATAATTTCTGAGTCAAAGATAAAAGAAAGATGAAAATATTCTTAAGTATAATGAAAACTTTATGGTGTTAGCAAGTCTGGTGGCTGACTATGTACATAGGACAAGGAGAGATATTGATCTGTTATGTGATTGGATAAAAACAATCACTTTAATAGAACTAGTATACTGAACCATCTAATCATAAAATTTTATAATATAATGTTATATCAAGGAATAAAATGAGTTAAACATGTCCTACATATTTGAAGGAAATCAATATAAGAAGAGGGAAGCTGATAGCCCTAGAAAAAATATTGAAAATGGGAAGAATATAAAATCAAAAATTCCAACTAGAAATACATATAAAAAGAAACACCATGTAATATTTTTATTACTAGTGGGACATCACTTCATGTTTATAGAGAAATTCCATAAATACATTGAATTTAAAGGAAATAATATATCTTCCAATGATAAATGCTTCAACTATAATGAGATGGGGCGCATTGCGAATGAATTCTCTATAGGTTAATGAAATTTTACATTGAAAAGGATGGTGGAGAAAGGGTAATATTGCATGTGTACTATAATAATGTCTAGTCTTACTAATGTTTTAGTAGCATGGAAATTTATCACATCCCTAAAATGAGAAAAAATTTTATCTGATTCTAGATATTCACTCTCTTTTATATCATCCATGTTTTAAATGAAAATTAAACATTTAACTATCATCTAAAAAAGAAAATTTCCTATAAAGACTCCCAGTATAAATATTGTTACCATATGTGTATGTATATACATTACTATTTTGACATATTGTCATAGCCTATTTGGAAACATGACTGTTATAACAATGTTTAACATTAACATAATCTTCTTTATGTACTGGATTTAATATTCTAATGTCAAAATTTATTTATGATATAATGAGATTACAATTTTAATAAAGATATAGTATCCCTTATTCTCATATGGGTGACTACATCTTCTAAATCATATATTATTCCACCTCTAGTATCCCTCTATAATTAAATTTCTAGAGAGGAAGAGCATAAAAACCTTATAGAAGGGAAAGCTAACTATATTATTGAAGATGTTCTTATTTTGGAAAATTATATTTATGTTTTTAATAATAACATGGAAATTTTCTTAAGTGTACAATTGAGTAATATATTGAACACATCAATGGTGAAAAACCTATATCTATGACTCCATACATGATGACTACCATAGAACTAGTTTAGTTTAAAAAAATGCATAACATTTGAGATAATTTATTTATATGACCAACTATTTCCACATAGGTAGATCTTGTTTTCGTAATGAAAAAAAAGATGGGACTATAAGGATTTGTGTTGATTACATGAAAATACATTTCATTACTATAGGGAGAAAGTGTTATCTACCTTGTATTAATGAAATATTTGATTAACTAAAAGGAAAAAAATATTTTGAATAATGAACCATATTTTTTATAGATATTATGTATAGATTGATCAAGAAGTATCTTGATAACGTCATTGTATTATTTATTAAATATATATTGTTATACAAAAAATGTTATGGAGAGAATAAGATTCATTTATGAATCATTTTTGAGACACATAATACAAAAGTAGTTATTTAGAAAATTTTGTATATGTGAAATACAGATTCAATAACATCCTTATCTTGGTCATATTATCTCTAAGGGGGGATTACAAGTTAATACTTCAAAGAAAATTATGCCCAATGAATGGCCTATGACAAAAAACAGAACTCAGGTTTATAGATTCCTTGGTTTAATAGGACACTATCTATGATTTTTCCAAAAAAATTTCCATTTATAAAACAAATTATCCTACATGAAATTTAAAGGGGTAAACATCCATTGTAGAAAAGAATTTAAATAATGACTTGAAAACTTAAAGATGATATTGATCAATGGACTAGTGATGACATTACATTCAAGAGGGGATGCAATTATCAAATACAATGATTCATTAAGGAAATTTCTTGAATTTATAATTGTATATAATTATAAAGTTATCTCAAATGCATCAGAGAAGTTAAACATACATTAACAACACTATCCAATACATGATCATGCATTGGAATTAGTAATATTATCTTTGTAGATATGGATGTATTGTATCCTTGGTGAATGATGTGTGTCTTACACAAATCATAAGAGTGTGAAATATATATCTTCAAAGAAATAACTCAAAATTAGGAAATAGAAATGACTATAAATCAATAATGGTTATTATTACTCAATAAAATACTACTGTATCAAGGATAATATGTTACCTGATGCATTGAGTAGGAATTATTATAGATTTCTTACTAAGGCAATGATTGATACATATTCCTTATTTTGGGACCTTTTAATGTTGGATATGAGAATTATTAGGGAATAATAAAAAACACATATTTTATAAATGACTTTCAAACCATTTAATTATTAATGATATAAAAGGCCGTATCTTAACGATGATAATTTATGGAATAAAATTAATGTACCAAATGATAGAAAAATTCCGCACATCATTTTTGAAGAGAACACAATGAAATTTTGAAAAAAATTATTTAATCCATATATTAATGTTATATAAATTTAATTGTAATAGTATTCACATAGAATGAATTTTTATATGTACCCTAGAAGCACAGTGATGTATAGAGATTTTAAGAAACATTTTTGTGGGAAAATATGAACATGGAAATTGTTGATTATATATCATGAGGAATAGTTTATCAAATGGTGGGGGTATAGAGACAACATCATTGAGTATTAATGAGTCATATTACAATTCATATGTGTAAATGGGATGAATTTACCACAAAACTTTTAACTAGATTACCGAAGTCTACTAGATAAAATTAAAATATATGGGTTATTTTTTATTATCTTTCCAAATGTTAACATTTTACTTCTATAAGATAAGATTCTTACCTTTAGGGTCTTAAATGGATAAATATTAATTAGGTTTTAAAAATTTATGGTGGACCACATTCAATTGATTTTTATCATGATAAACGATTTATATAAAATTTTAGATATGTTTTTATAAGTCTCTTGATATCGAGCTTCATATGAGCACTGCTTATTATCCCTAAACTGATCGTCTATCTGAGAGTACTTTTAGATTATTTTTAGGAATTTTATGGTAATACTCACATCAATTTAGATGAATGTGGGATTGTTATCTACCTTTTTTTAGCAATTTAATTTTTTAATTTCTCCTATTAATGTATTAAAATGGTGTTGTATAAAGAATTATATGGTAAGATATGTCATACTCCAACTTATTGGGAAATTTTTTTTGAAGGGAATATTCTATTAACAAAAATTATCTATGGGTGAAATGATGTTGGTAAAGACTATTCAAACATATATTAATTATTATCAATGTAAGAAAAGTGTTATTTTGATAACCAATAGAACAATTTAAATTTTCAACTGGGGATCACATTTTAATGAATGTATCTAAATATAAGGATTGTATATAGTTTTATAAGAAAAATAAACTATGTTGTAGGTACACTCAGACAATTGAAACTCTAGAAAGAATTGGAGTTCTGTATTACCATATAAAAATGCCACATAACCTATTTAAATTTAATGATGTGTTACAGATCTATTTACTTAATATGTGAATTCCTTATTTGACACGTTTGTTCACCTTTGAGAATATATAATTAGAACAAGGTATATCTGATTTTAAATTGATCATCTAGATTCTTGAAGATAAAGAACATGTGTTGTGGAATATGGATGATCTGATGGTAAAGGTACATTGGATAAATAATAATATTTGGGAGGTGACATGGGACCTATATGATGTTATTATAGAGAACAATCCAATTAAATTCATGAGGTGAAATTTTGGAAATTTTGAGGCAGAAATGTTTAAAAGAATGAAGAATATAGGACCTAAGCATCAAATATAGTATGCTCCTCATTGTAGAAAAAAATTGAGAAATTTTAGTTCATTAAGATAATGTAATTTTTTAAATCATAATACTAATATTATATTAAGGTAAGATTTTGGAATTTTTCGTAAAGAAATAATTTTTCAGTGAATAGTTATTTGGTTCATTCATGTAAAACTATCATTTATTTTAATTGAAAAATACCAATATTGACTTTTATTCTACAATAAATAAAATGGATCTATATGACATTAAAATAATATAATTAATTACAATTTAACCATCATTATACATGATTTATGTTTATGTTCATTTTTAGGCATGAAGAAACTTTTTTGATAAAATAATCATTGTGTTTTACTCACCTAAATTAATATCAATTCCCAAAACATAAAAAAAATTGAATCATATAAAATGTATTGAATATTTTGAATCAGATTAACTAATATTATGAAATAATTATATCTTAGTATTTGGTCATTATCAATAGTAAATTTGGTAAATTTTTGTCACATAGGTAAGGGTATAATTAGAATAATAGGGTTATATCTTTTGGATAATGCTAAAAAATATCACTAAAATAAGAATTTATTGTATTATAAATTCATATTTCATCCATCATAATAGATGTTTTAAAACTATGTCTACTTGGTGCTATTTTCATTGATTTTGAGAACTATATTATTTTAAGAAAAAAAAACTAGAAAATGTCACAATATTGATTTTAAAATATCAAATTATTTTTTCCATTTGGATAAAAGGTTTTTTTTTAAATATTTATTTTAAATATGAAATAATTTAATTCATAATGGCAATTGAATTTTTTGTTGATGAAATATTTATATTAAATGATTAAACAACACTAAAAACTAGTTGTTCAAGTAATTGAAAAATAAAATAAATGATATTAAAAATATAAAAATTAATAATTTTTTATGAATTAGTATATTATTGGAATTTATAGATTAATATAACATATTTGTGATATGTTAAATTTTTAGATTAAAATAAATATTTTATCTTTATAGTCATTGATTTATTAGAAAATGATATAAAAATTAATAAAATTTTTATAATGGGAGAAGAGGGATTGTATATGGAATTAAATTTAGTAAATTGACATTTTTTGAGTCATATTTAACATAAAATTAAATTTGTGAACATTAAATTCTAAAAAACGTGTTACCATGGTTAATGTTAAAAATGATTAATTATGGAGTTAAAAAATAAAGAATAATAATGATACTAAATGTTATATAAATATTATTCTAAGATTTTTTAACCATTATTACCATATATTAAAAATTTCAGAGTTTTGGATAAAATATATCATGATTGAAACTTTATAAAATTTAAAATTTTAGAAAAAACTACAACTTTGTGAGTCCTCTCACTTATAAAAGGGAACCACCTATCATCTCATTGTAAAAACTTTTGAGCCCTCTATATATATAATTTCCTACCAAAATCCATTCAAAATCTTCCAAATAATGTTATAGAGGAACTTTTATCATTATAGTACCATCATATAAGTCTTATTTTGTAACGCAAAGGTAGTTTCCTCAAGAATATGTATAACTCTTAACTATGCACTTTCATTTTATTCCTGCTTCTACCTCCATCAAATATTTTCAGAAAATAATAAATATGAAACATCAGTGTCCCCCATTTTATTAAATGTTATTATTCTTGTGGAAGAACCCAAATTCATATCCTTTCCATCGTATAGAAAACGAAACCATTACTCGTGCATACATATGACATACTGACTACTCACAATCGTATAATTAATTTTTCAGAAACAAATTACATAGATGGATTTAAATTGTGAAAAAATGAATATATATTATATTTGTGAAATAATTACTATTATAATAATATAATATATTGTTTACCTTCTTACCCTCCCATCACCATGAAGCGATGTTATTCATTGTTCATGTACTCCATTAAAGAAAGATTATAAATATGAATGTAACAAATATTTATGATATTTATACATGCATAGAATTATTTAAAAGTTATAACCATGAGAATGATACTAGGACTGATACCTCCGACCAAAAACATACATGGAAAATGAAATATTAAACACTCAATAAAAATGATTATAATAAAGAAATATTGATAAACGAATTTTCAAATTTTATAACTATATTATATATGATAATAATGTATATGGTTCTATTATATAATTATAATAAATTTTATTTTTTTATACATGATGTTTATTTTTTTTATTTTCCATCTAAGGTAAGGGTTTATTTTACAATTTCATCATTATTCAAGATTATTGATTTTTAAGTTACAATTGGAGAAACTTAAAAAATTTAGTTCTTAAAAAATTAAATTTACTACCAATATTGTTATTTTTTGGGTTTCATGTATTTTTTCCATTTTTCCTTCATCTTTATTAAAAAATTCAAAAATAATTATTTAAAGTTAAAAAGACTTTGTTCCTCAATTCGATTAAGAATGATTTTACTAAATTTCAATATTTTAATTTCAATATTTTCTATATGGTTTATATTATTCTCAAATGATTGGTAAAATATATTTTTTTACATTTTTTTACTATTTATAATCTAGTTTTAACGGAATATTTTGGTTGTTGTATGAATGATGACCTTTTTATTAGATGTGTAAATGGAATTTATGATTTAATGTACACTACAGGGAAAACTTTTGAATCCATCATGAAAATTATTTTATTTTTATATAACTCGATCTATTCCCATGATTCTTTTCAATTAATTATTTTTTGTAATATATTCTATAATTTTTTATATTTATATATAATTGATTTTAAAATGAAAAGTGTCATGTCTTCATGATATCTTATAGTGATCATTTTTTAGTATTGTAATCAATGTCAACATCCTTTGATAGAAATTCTTATTTACTAGATATATAAGATGATAATACTATCATCCATATTACTATGTATAGATTGTAATTATATTATACAATATATGATTAGATAGAATGTTAACATTTTTAAAGATTGTTTTTAATATTAATTTTTATGTTGATTGTTTGATGAATATTTTATTTAACCATTTTTTATAGTGAACACATTGGACTTACTAAGTGATGAGTGGGCCCTACTATAACCCCTCAATACATCATTAAGTCTCAACAGAAAAAACTGTTTTGAGTATTTGGTGTACACCCTAGCTTTTTAAATATGATTTCTTGGAAGAATTTTTTTTGTGGTATGATCATGATTTACATCATTATGCATTCAGTCATTATGAAACTAGTTATTATTATTTATGTGACCATTTATTTTTTTATACCATTCATGGATTTATTCCACTATTTTTATATTATATATATTGACTATTTGATTGTTATTTAAATATTCTATATTACACATGATTTATTTATTTTACGATAGATATTGGGGTAAAATTTATTTTACTAAGCATATGAGCTAAATTTTATTATGTTTTTGTTTATATAAGATACTAATAATGAATATATGAATTAATTAAAGGAATTTATATAATGAATAATAAAGTTGTCACAAGAATTGGTATGTTATATCTCCTAATTTCAAAAGTAATTTAATAATCTTATATCTTCCTAGCCTCCCAATAATACTATACTATTCGATTCCTTGGGATTGGGTCCATTTTATTTAGTTCCAATATAGAAATATAATCACTAACATCTTGTTACTAGAGTCAAGGTCTTCTACTATTAGTATATATTTCAATTTACTTTATGTTTTGTTATATAAGATAATGAATGTAGAGATTGGAAAACGATACCATGAGGTTAGCCATGAGATTAATATATTATATATAATATAGAAAATACTGGATTTTTTAATTATAGTTTATTTTTTTATTTAATGAATAAATTAATTTTGGACATGTATTAGTTATAATATTTTTTATAAAACATCATATAGATATTTCGATTTGGTTGTCCCTAGAGGTCCTTGCCGCATAGCATATTACAGGAATTCTTAGGGAGGAAATATAAAACACATTATTGAACTCAGAAACATCTTCTTAGGTTCACATCATTTCATTTCATGAGTAATGGTTATTATACTTGGATGGTTGGATGTATAAATTATACATATTTTTATACAGGGCTTAATGAGTCATTCCTTTTGACCATAAAGATTCAACACATGTCAAATATGTTTTCTTAAAAATAATATCTTCAAGAAGGGTTAATAAAAATTTATGAACAAAAAAAATCCTACCAAGATACATGTGGTCTGTAAATTATGAATTAAGACCAAATAAAGGTGAAAATAATAATAAATTTGTCATAAATTAATCAAAATGGATGTTATCAACTAATTAAGGTAAATAATCCCATGTTGGAGATTAAAATCTCTAAAATCATTTGAATAATACTATTAATGGTTATAATCATTTCAAATTAAAATAAATCTTCATTTTTAATCCAAATAGGTTGGGGGATTGGTAACCTGATCTGAATGACATAGGTTATGATACCCTATAAAATCATTGATCTAAATGATCTGAGGATGAAGTTTATATCATAATACCTCAAGAATAGATGAAATAATTTGAAATATCTACCCCAACATCGTCTTTAATCACAAAATCTATATAAATACCTATCTTAAGACATCATTGAACTAGAATTTTGAAATTATGTCTTTTTATACATGATTTTGTTATGATAATATATAATCGTATTAAAATTATTTTAACATGAAATCAAATATATTATTCAATATATTTATGAAAAATGGATGGATTGAGAATAATTATGTAAACTCATAGATTTAGATGCACCCAAATAACTAAGATTGTGAAAATCTCTCATAATAATATTTTTCAGCGTGTAATAAAGTTTTCAATCCTCAAATCCTTGCATATTTTTTAATGCAATGGGGTAACCAACACTTTTAATTATTTTGGGCATAGCTATTAGACCTAATAAATAACATTATCAAACTTTATATTCACTTCAATGTTTCTCAACTAACTCTATAATATATAGGTATATTCATAGTTCAGAATCATTTCATTGAGACATGTGAACTATATGTTATGACTATATAGAAACAGAACTATAAAAAATCATGTAAGTAAAAGTAAAAATACAATTTTTTGTATTTAATTAAAATAATATATTTTGAAGAAGTAAATTTAATAAAATTACTCAATATTCCCCCTTTTTTATAACCAAAAAACATGAAAAATAATAAATTTCAAGTAAAATAATGTAATGTTGCAAAATATTTATCCTTTCAAAAATCATACTCCCCTTTAATAAATCATGATAAATAATCAAACCTTTATCTTAAATTAAAAAACTTGTACTTTTTCAAAAACACGTCTCCCCCTTACATACTTCCTCCTCCACTTCACTATTAAATCACCTCCCCCTTTGAAGTTTCCATATAGATAATGACAAGATCCAAAAAATAGTATTATGTAATGGAATATAATTATTAAAACAAACATTGGTGGAATAATAAATAATCATATAATAATACTTCATATCCATTAGTTCTGGGTAAGATTAATCAAAAAATAAAAAGTGTAATAAAATAAAATGACTATATTAAAATCAGTAAATCAAAATATGAATTTGATAAAAATAAGCTAAAAAAAATAGAGGGGTAATTCAATAATAAATAGGTATGTTTGACAAATAAAGTATGAAATTACTTTTGTGAATCTATTACTAAGATATAAATACAATAAAATACATTTTTACAGTTTACCTATAAAATATATTCTATCGATATATTATAAAATAAATTTAATATTTTTATAGAATAAATAAAATACCCACATAAAGAGATGACATAGTTATATATTGAAAAAAATTATACCCCTTTTCATAAGGAGTTATTAAATATAATTATAATAGTATTTGAGATGAAAAAATTACCACATGACATATATCATACACATAAACTAATTAAAAAATCAAAAAATTTGTAATACAATGGTTTTGTAAAAGTAATGTAACTAATTTCTTCATCAAGGAGGAAATAAAGAACCATTTATATATTTTTTATGTAATCCAAAAATAAATTGTGTCTTATATATATATATGTGTGTGTTTATCACATGAGTGATGTGACGAATATTTAGACAATGAAATAGAACTAGTACTATGAAAAACATTTAGGGTCGAATAAAAATCATCCCATTATCAAGGATTGTGTTCTATATCGATGAAAATTTAGAAAAACAACTTCCAACTGAAATATATTTAACATCAGCAATGGAAGTTGAAAAAATACATTTCTTCTTGTATGAATACGACACTAAATATTCACAAAAGAAATGAAATTTTCCCGACTTAAAGATATTATATATTCTACAACCTCAAAAATTAGCATATGAATAACTTTTATATACAAAATCAGATCTATAAGAATAAAATAATATAATATCTATAGATCCATAAAAGTAATGGAAAATTTATCTGATAACCAAAAGACAAGACTCAATTAGATTAGAATAAAATCTCAAACAAGGGAAAACATTATAGATAATTTTTTATCAACATTATTTTATGAAATATATACTTTGAATAATTTTACTATATTTTGATTATTCTATCAGTTTCCAAAATTAAAAAAAGTCATGATTTAAATAGGTAACTACCAATGTAATTATAATTCATGAATTTTCATACCGTATGGGTTAGGTAAACAAGATATATTCATATGTTGTGTTAAGTTATTAAATTGTGGGATTAATTTTTCTGGAAGCTAATTTTTTTTATTTTCATCTATTATACTAATATCAAATTCAATTTATCTATGTTAATAAAAACAACCCTAATGTTTTTTTGTGACGATATGAAAATAATTTCATCAACATATATTTCTAAATTTTTTTATTTATTAAAAAATTCCTAATAAATAATTAAGATCTACAATTTCCTTAAAAAATGCATTTCTTTGTAAAAAATCCAAATAATGTATCACACTAGCCTCTTAAGGGTGGTTTATGTCAGTAAAGATCTTCAATATGTTTGTAAAGATGTTCTACAAATTTTTTAACTTCAAAACCAAGATGTTTTTAAACATGAACATAAATATAAAAATCAATATTAAGGAAGAAACTATCCATATATATTAAATATGTATTTTTCTATAGAATAGATGAAAAGGATAATGAAATACATATTGATTCGAGTAAAATAATAAGAGAAAAACATTGACCATAGTCTACGATATATTTCTAATTATAATACTAAAAAAAGATTCACATAATGCCTGAAATTGGTTATATTCTCATAAAATATATTTTATAAGATCCATATAACTCATATAAATAAAAGATCATTATGATGTTTAACCAAAGAGGGAACATAGATATGTCCAAATTTATTAAGCTCTTTTTGTATAAGATTTGTTCAACTCCAATCACCCAATGCACAATATACCATTTTATTTTTAAATTGAGTTAATAATGAATAATTATTATAATAATTTCATAAAGAGCGTATTTTTCTAACTAGTTTACTTACATAGCAAATAATATTATCAATGGGAATATTTCATAAGACCCTATATATTATTCTTAAAAATGATGGTTTTATTAACATGATGAAAATTTTAAATATAATAAGGATAAACCACATAAAATTTTATATATACCATTAATTTATATTTAGTTATGTTTTATAATCCATACATTCACAGATTCATAAGGATTTTTTTAAAATCAGGTGATATTAAACTAGATTTGTTGTGTAACAGAATTTAATTGTGGAATTATACTATAAAATAACAGAAACACAATATTCCCAAAACATGGGTGGGTAAATTTCTTGGATTATTCTATTAATACTTTCAGCAACCCATTTTATTTTTGAGTTTATTATGCTGAGAAAATTTATTTAATACTATTTTCATCGAAACAAATTCTCACAAAGAATTCAAAAACAATCTTCCATGATGTCTATAAGTAGTCAAAAATGGATGTACTGTAAATTACAATGCATAGTATAAAATAAATATATAATTGAGTTCTTTTATCATAAAATAAAAAAACATAAATCTAAGTAAAACTAGTTTAATTATCAACAAATAGATAAGAAAAATGTTTTTCTTAGATACCCATAGTTTTTATACATCTAAAAAGGTCTCTGTACACTATGTGATGTGGTTCCTAAGATGTAACTTCATCAATAGGTTTAATGTTAAACTTATTTGGAATACCAAATTGGCTACAATCATAGAATCTAAAAGAATTAAACTTATGTTTTTTGGATATACATCACATGTCCTCTCTAATAATGTTTAGAAACATTTCAGACATTTTCCTGTCAATATTTTTTAAAATCCATGAACATGTACTCAATCATAATAAGGTAAGAAAACTTATACAATTAAAGCTCATCTAGGTCAATGATGTAGAATTTGTGATTCCTATACTTATATAAGACATGAACTACTTATGAACATGTTATTGTAAATATTTCTTTCCCAAATATAAATGAGTAATCCTCATCACAAAACTGACATACACTAATATGATTATTCTTTTATCCAAAAAAATGAAAGTTCTATTTTAAATTCTTATATCAAAAAGATAAAATATATACCCCAAAAAACAGACATGTGTATTCTCTATAAAATAAACATATTCACATATCAATTTTTCTATGAAAAAAAAGTTTTATTTTCTTTCAATCATATGCGGAGAAAATAACTAAAAATATACGAAGTATTGTGGTTGATGTTATTTTGAGTCTTCTTCTAAATTAATGAAAATAAAATATTGGTATGTAAACATATTTAGACATATAAATAAGGGAACAAAACTATTTAAACCCATTTATGCCTTACCCATATGTTTAAACAACTACTAGTTCTTTCATGATATCGACACCATAAGTTCTAAAATATTGATTATTATTTATTTATAATAGATAATTTTAGTGACCCCATAATGAATTTATTATTGAAAAGTGTATCATTTAATAAAAATACCAATCTAAAAACTGTGAATGTAAAAAATATTTATATCTAAATTTAGAATGTTTTCCACATGGTTTCAATTATCATAAATTCATATTACCCCCACCCCTCACATGTAAATATGCTGGCTAAATTCTTATGAATATGTATAACATACTTATGTTTTCAAATATTTATTATTATCCTTAAAGTTTAAAATAGAATTAAATTCGCCATTCAACATGGAAGTATTTTTAGATATTAAGACATTACTCATATAATGACCTTCTCATCGTTATATCAGAGTCTATACAAAACATTATATCTTGTATATAGGACTGTCACATATTCTAACCCCTCCTAATGTTATGGAATATAGTCATTATAATTAGATATAAAATATTAATTAACATCAAATGCAAAATTCATGAGAGATTATAGAGTAACCTTTCCCATAAAAAAATTCCCTTCATTGATCGTTTTTATAGAAACTAATTATATTTAAGTTGAATTAGTTATTCGAATAATTGTTATTAGATGAAATATATTCACTAAAACTCCATCTATAAGAAATACCACTAAAAAATTTATTACATTTTTTTGATGAAATTCTTCACACTTTAATATTATTATTTATCGTTAGACAATATGATCTGATATAACTTCATATTATGCACTCATTAATAATTAAATTAGACTACTATTATATTCTTAATGAATTTTTATTTATATCCATTCTATCATTTTGAAAATAAATTGAAAACGTCTTATTTTTTATATTCGTAAAAATAAAACATGCATGTTATGAAAATTCATCTTCAATAAGTTTTGTAATATCAATATATGAATATTTTTTAGTTATTCTATTTATGTGGTAGGATTGAATGTATAATATCTTAAAAACATAGTATCAAATTATAATTTTTTTTTATATTTATCCTTCTTGGAATATCGATTCAATGTATTCTTATACAACATAAATTTTCTAATAATATCATAAATACCCTTCTTTTAAAGGGTTGTAATTTTATTAATCATTATTAAATTAATCACTATATTTTTAGAAAGTATATCAATAAAATTCTTCATAGGATATTCATATGTAATATCCTTCACACAAATAGATTTTACATCATTCACCATCATCATAAAATACAAATGCATCTAAGAAACTGAATTTCCCATATGAAATAAAATTCTGGATAATTTATTCTTAATATAGCCTATCAAGTCAATAAAAACATAGAAGTTATAATATGATTTGTCTATAGATTTTCCCAAACTCTATTTCAAGTTTCATCAACGTATTAATATCTGTAAATATAATGAGTCATTGGAGACAACATAATATTTCAGACATTATAATTTGGTTGAAATTCATAATTTTCCTCATGAGTAAATTTTGCTATCTCATTCTTTATAATTATGTTATTACAATAAATCTTATAATAATTATGTACTCCAGTTTTAATTCAAAATGTGTCTACATAATCTATTTGTTACTCATAATCATAACCATCAAAGGTAGGTGACCGAGTAGGATTAATATTTTCTATAATAATGAAATTAAACCTTCCATATATTAATAATATTTTCATTAATTATAGTTAGAGTAAAGAAAAAGGTACTTAAAAATATAAAAAATTATTTTCTTGAATATGGAAAATTCAAGTGGGAGTGAATTGAAATTTCAAACAACTTAAAAATTATACCACACAAGATAACAAGATTCCATGAATATATGAATTCTCTAAAAATAAATATTGGCAAAAAAGGTAAATAAAAATACTCAATTTTTATGAACTATTCAATTTAAATAGAATATATGGAATAATGAAAAATTTCAAGTGAAATAATTCAATAGGGTTACAAATGACAGTTCATAAACTCCATTAAAATATATTATTAAATCATATAAATTTCTCTAGTCAAAGAAAATCCTCAATTTCAATCAAAATATGTCAGAGGATTTATACCCAGATTAAAAGGATACATGTTCTGATAACATTTAACTTCTCAAAACTAAATGAATAAGAGATACAAGTCCTTTATTATGACATATTTGAAGGATTTTATCAATATAAATGTCTACCCTTGAGATCCTCTTCAATCACATAGTTACCAAAAAATTCTATCCATGTACATTTTTGAACTAAAATTTCAAAATAATGAATTCATATTACTAAAATCTCCTTTATCTCATAGGATCAAAGGAAAAATGTTACTGAAAATTAAATCTAAGATATTTTAGTATACAATTTTCTCAAATGAAAGCTTTAATATCACTTTAAAAACACACACAAATGGATTAACTCAAATAACTAAGATAGCACATAGATATCCTATGTAATAATTTCATCATGTAATAAAGCATCCATTACTCATATATTCATAATCTATTTATAACTATTATTGTAACAAACTCCTCCCATTACTTCAAAAACACCATTACTCTAAAATAAAGCAAAAGGATATACATGATCTTCTATTGATATAGTTTAGATGATTTGAAAATTATATAGTAAAAAAATAATAAGGAATAATCTCACTAAAATAATTGATTTCAATTTTCTATTTATATAGAAAAAAAACAAAAAACTTCTACTAAGAAAAACTAAAAAGAATACCTATTGGGATTTATAAAAATAGTGGATCTGAAAGAATTAATTTCAAGAAAATAACTCAACAAAACCCTTGTTAAATTTACTGATCTATGATCAATAATATCATTAATCACATGTGGAAAGATAAATTTGTATCTTATTCATTGCACAAAAAAATTATATGATATCAGTTGCAGGCTTTTATAATTATATATGATGAATACATATTGTGATTTTTTAAATCATTGTCATTTTTAAAAAAAATAAATGTTTAAAATGTAATAATTGATTTTTTAAAATATATCCAGAGAATTCCTTATAGATACAGCTAAATTTCCCCACCTCATAGCCTATTCATTCTATTCGTTGGTTGGAACTACAAATATTATCAATTTACTAGGTATTTTCCTAGTATGATTAGGTCGTTTCATTACGTGATTGTTATTCTATATTCTTTAATGGTAGTATCTATCATGCATACCAATTTTTATTCATGACCCAATGTCTCATATGATTTACGCATAATGAGTCTATTCCAATCAAAAATATTTTCCCAAATTTGGTACCTTTAATAAAGGGTAATTGAAATTTAAACAAACATATAATTTTTTTAACTCTGGATAAAAAATATTATTGAAAATAAGAAATCCAAACTAATGAGTGTCAGAATAACAATAAATTAATCCAAAATTACACCACATGAATTCAATGAACGAATGGATGTAAATAAATAAAACGTAGACAAAAAAATACAGAATAAGGCAATGTAATGGTTTTTGAGATAATAATATATAAAATCTATTAGAAGATATTTCTAAAGGATACAAATTTTTCCAATCAAATGAACTCTTCACATTTACTCCAGAGTGGTAGATGGATCAATAAACATATCCAAATTATACATGATTTAATACACATGAATTTTTTTGATTTAAATGATTAGGATATAGAAGTCATGCCCATGGGATTCATCATCAAATGTGAACAACACGAATCTATATCCCCAAGATTCTAATTGATCATAAAATATAAAAACATTTATATCCTAGGACATCATTAAACTATAATATTTGAAAAACTAATTTTTATAAATGAAATATCATTGATTACATAGGGTAAAATGGAAATTATTTCACTGGGAAATATTAGATATTTTACAATTCAATTCTCATAAATGGATGACTTATGAATACAATATAAAATTTTTACAAATAGAAGAACTAAATAAATTGAGTTAGTATATAGAACAAAAAAGGTAATTTTTAGAATATTTTATAGTTTTTATTCATTTATGACTCAATATGAATTTCTAATCATTTCAATGAGAAAAGTTTTGTGCTATATTAACACAACTATCACTCCAAAAAAAATTAAAATTGTAAACATTATAATACATTCAATGTTCTTCACATAATACCACTAGTTACAATTATATACATAGTTCTTATTCATCTAATTAAAATATTTCAATAAGTAGTTAAGACTATATATGAAAATAAATAAATAAACATTTAATTATAAGTATTCAAAGAATTTGTCGTGATTAATTAAAAATGGATTCGTAAGATAATATTTTTGGGAAATTTCTCAATATTTTTACCCATTGTGATAAATAAAAAACATGAAAATTTAGAAAATTTAGAAGAAATAATGTGGAGTTGAAAACTCCATCTCCTTTTGAAAAATTGACACCCACACTAAATCAGAAAAAATAATAAACCCTTTCTCTTCCTTTAAAATTTTCCCCCTCTTCCAAATACATTTCTGCATACTTACTTCCTAGTAATAAACATTTTAAACTTTCTCCCCATTTGGGACTATAAAAAATATAACCATTATCATCATTAATTTTTAGTATATGTGGTAATATAATAAGTTAAATAAAAATTATTGTAATAGGAAAGCACCATGAATAGATAAAACATATTCATAGGCACTATTAAGATTGATCTTAGAAGGCAAAAATAAGAAAAATTGCAAGATCAAGTAAAATTAGATCAATTGTGATATGAATTACATTATAATGAATAAAACCATAGAGAGAGTGAATTCATGAATAAATACAAAATATAAACACAGAATGTTGAATAAATCCTTTTATAAATTATTATTGATAATTACATCAATTCAAAAAAATTATATGGTAGAGTTCTGATTAATATTTGAGTCATGTCTTATAATTTTCTTTTACTAGCGTTATGTAATAAATAAAGCACCCACAAAATGAGTTAACATAGTTCTTTATAAAAATTAATTTACACTACCTATCTGAATTATTTTTTCAATGGCATGAGAATAGAAAATAACAAGTATAAATTTATTACATAACACTGAGGATACACATATTTGTTTAATTTTTATTAGATATTTTTAAATGAAAATGTTATATAAATAAATTACAAAGATAATCATCACATGTAATGAATTCAAGAATAATATCACCTTTTTGTGTTTCATTTTGAATGAAATATTTCCTTATATCGATGTATTTATCCCATGAGTGAAGTATTGGAATAAAAAAGAATTAAATATTATTGGTAGTACCATAAATAACATGGTTTATGTAAATATCATCCAAAAATTTGTGATTATGTGAACATTAACCACAATTTAACACCACACATAATGTATATAAACATTTAGCATCAACTGAGGAAAGTTAATCCAAATTATGCATCCTGTTAGATTAAGAAACTAAATATTCACCAATGAAAGGACATGTTTAGGATATACTATTTATATGTAGACTATAGCCTAAAAATTATGAATCTCAAAAAAAAATTATTTTCAAACACGGATCTATAAGAGTATAATATTCCATGTTGTAATGTTCATTTAACTTAATTAAAACTAAAATTTATAACATAAATACGAGAATCTTTTTTATTATCTTAAAATACCACCCATAAAAATACATAATATATAATATCTGATGATGTAGATGTTAATTAAAATTCTCATTTTATCATGAAACTATAATGTTTATGATATATAAGTTTCCAAAATTCATAAAGATAATGTTTTCAAGAGGTATATAAGAATTTACTTATTATTGAAGAATTATAAAAATTAAACTATTTATGTAAATCTCTAAAATAATTATATAGAATTAATATTTTTCCATTAAATTTTATAATTTGTTAGAAGAAATGAAAGTTGTTATGTTGTGTCCCTATACGTTGGTTGAGTTCACTTTTCATAAGCTTCAAAAAACTATTTTAATGTTTTTATAGGTAGATCCCAAAATAATGTCCAACATGTTTATATTTTAAATAACAACATGATTTAAAATACCCTTATACAAACAATAAGATCTATCATTTCTTTAACAATTTCACTTCTTGTAATTAAAAAACTATTGTAACAATATATTCATGATTGTTAATATATTTAAATATCATTAGTATTTTTATAAAATGTTATATAAAATTTGAATCAGAAAAACAAAAAGGATTTCCAAAATAGTCACCCACATCACCATTATTATTATGGAAGACCATATTTTAATCCATTTTAGACAAGGAATAATTTAGATGATATTTATAGACTAATATAATATATATTGATTCGTGCCAAACTACTACAGATAATATTTCTCTTCATTCTATGGTTAATTATTGATTATAACACTCACCAACACATCTCACCTTATTTTAAAAAATCATTATATTATCATCACACTATTTTTAAAAAATAAAAATAACTCCATTAATGGAATGATCATTAGCATACTCAACCGAAGGAAAACATTGTTACATTCAAATTTATTATCCTCTTATTATAATATATTTATACAAATGTTTCCACTCAATGCATAATCTAATATTTTAGTTTCAAATTAAGTAAATAATTCCAGAGTAGCAAACTCAATTAACAGTTAATGTAATGTTATAATTTATTAATCTATATCACCAATGATATTTCATAAGGGATTATTCCATAGAAATATATCATTTATAGGTAAAAACGGTTATCTGACATTTTCATGAATGTTACAATTTTCAGAAAAATCGTCCTCATGAAATCATTAATTCAATCGTAAGTTTCCATCCACTGAAAAAAAAACTGAAATGTTTACTTGGGATAGAGTAACCAAGAAATAAATCATTCATTATATTTTATATTAAATTTGTGGATATTTACTTAGGGTTAAAATTAAATACATTGTATCTGTAAATTATTATGTAAAAATATTTGTTTCCTTCTATTCTATATTTCATAAAGTGTTTGATATTCAAATATGGTAAATTAAAACTAAGTTAATATTGTAATAAGAAGTATTTATGTATTTGGGATACAAATTCTTTGAAACAAAAAATTCTATAGACATGGAATTGTAAATTTAATGGGGGTGTTCTATTCCTCCTTTATGGTACCATGTTTTGTTTTAGTCTTATTAGTTTTATGAAATTTTATATAATTATATTTTCAAAAAAAATTTAAAACAATAATTTAAAAAAACTATTACATGATAACTGTATATAGTAAAAATATGAAGGTATATTATATTTTTTACATAGAGTATAAAATCATTTAAAAATAGTGAGTGATTATCATCTAAGAGAATGAAAATAAACCAATTTAAATATGGTGTGATTAACAACAATGATATACACATAGTGTTTTCCTCGAATACTTATATCTTTTTATAGATATGAAAATTATTATTTATAAGATTTGTAATGGTATATATGTTGGGAAATCAAAAAAATTTAATGACATACTTGTATTTCTTATTTAATCATAAAAGGTCACAAACTCTGGAATAGTTAATCTTATGTTTTAGGGAATCCTTCACAAGAGATCTTGACAATGTTTTTTTATATTAAAAAATTTTCATGTCCTAAAATTCTACTCCATATCTAGTACATATACTCAACCTTAATTAGACATGTTATGTCCTAGAATATAAGTTCCACTTGGTCATAATTTACAATTGTCAATCCTAAAGGAATAAAAGATATGAAATACTGAAATTCTGATGGTATATCATTCATTCAAAAATACCTACATATTAAAAATCATCACATAAATGATTTGTAGTAATAATTTATTTTATGTACTAAAAGGAGATAATTAAAAAATATTTTATCACTATGTAATGATAAATTAACAATATAAACAATATGTCCTTATAAATTAGCTCTAAAAGTAACATATCCACCCTCCACATTTTATATGCTTTGGAAGTTGGATTTCTTTTCATTCATGTGATATTAAACAACAATATCCATATAGAATTTATTGAATTTATTGGTATTAATTATTTTCTCCACAAATAAATGATAATAAAAATTTAGTACACAAATTTGTTTTGGTTTATAAATATCTACAAATTAAAATTTCAAGACATATATCTCACCAACCCAATAGTGTTGAAAATATTTTGTTTAAATATTTAATCAACAATTTTCAAAATATTAAACCATGTTCAAGGAATAATGATTCTTCTTAGGATCTACGATATAGAATTTAGTATAAAAATTTCACAATTTAGAACAAAATAATTATTCTAAAAAAATAACTTTTCATAATACCTAAAACCAACACTCAATGATGTTATATATTATTTCAATTAAGTAAGATGATTATGAAAAATCCCACATAGAAATATAAAATTGAGGATAAATTTATTTATACTTAAACTATTTTACATTAGTTTGAAAACATCATTCTTACTATTAAATTTTGAAAGCAAAATAAGTTTAATATTCAACTAATAATTTAATTTAAAAACATAGACATTACTCTTCGAAAGGTTTTTATAAGATAGATAACAATATTTAATAAAATAACTATATCTTTTAGATATGTGATATATGTCACATATATGAAATATTTTAAAGGTATTTTTCATTTAATTTCTATTCAAGCATTGTTTTTGGTTACCCATTCTTTTATGGAGGAATGGGTGAGTTTTCATGAATTGGGACAAACCGTGATCCAAATTCAAGATTTAAAAATAATTTTCTTTTCTTTTATAACTCATTTATTTTTCCAAAAAAATCCTCCATTAAAATTCCTAATTAGCCTCCCCAAACCTATTAAAACCACCATGTCAATTTGAAGCCTTTAGAAATCCATAACAAAGGTGTATTTCTATTTTTATTTAAGGGATTCGGCCTGCACGGAAGCCCATTTTCAGTTTAAAAATGAATTTTATTTATTTAATAACATATTCAATATTATAATTTTATCAGTTATTACAAGTCTTACCCATGACCATTTATCCCAATCCCGAGCTCATCCTCCTTCCCCCCTCTTTGGATCTCTTTTGCATCGCTAATTAGTGCAGAACATTATAGGGTTTCTCAAATCGGCCTGAATTGAATATGTAACATCATTCCTTCTTATTTCTGTCAATTCTTACTCTTTTTACTCCATTAAAGTTCCTAAATAACCTCCTAATACTTTATATAACCACCCTAAATTTTTCCTATTTTCAAATTCATCAACCGGCGTATTTGGGGAGATTACTTCATGATTTCTCAAGTAAGTTAGTCCATTTCATTCCTCTTTCAAATTGATTACGGTTTCATTCAATTTAAATAGGGTTTCATCCTATTTTACCGAAGTACCAAATTACCAAGGGGTATTGTTTTGAACCTGGGGTTTAAAAATGGGTTTTCATGGACAATTATTGTGGTTTTAGGTTTGTTCTAAGTCCCTCTTGGTGTGGTGGTGGTGCGACTTGATTTTCGAATGGTGATTCAAGAGTTTCCATTAATTTTGTAGGTTATTACTTTTGGTCTTAAATATCTATGACCTAGATGCTGTGTTTATGGTATTTTCATGTTTATTTCATTTTAATTTTGCTTCATAAATACGTTTTAGTGGAAATTATAATTCAAATGATTTTTTTATGCCAATTTCATGTGAAATTTGGGGTTTTTTCGTATAAATATTTTGTTGGTTCCTTAAGGGAAGCCCTATAAATATTTATTTGATTTCATTGAACTGTATTAGGGCAGAAAATATTTTTTTAATAGTTTTTATCCATTTTTTGTTGCTGCAAAATATGTTTTCGGTGACTTTTGTTAAGAAAATGAATTTTGAGTACCAATTTGGTGTTGAATTGGGTGTTTTACCTGGGTATTCTATGTGATACATATTGGGATTTATTTGTAACTCATTTAATGATTCAAAATAAATGTTTATGTTGTGGTGGTTTATGTTTTGGTAAATTTGAGTATGCACATGGTGTTCAAGTGGGGTTTTCAAAGTGTTTTGGTGCAAAAAAAAGAAAGATTTGGAGAAGCTGTTTTATTGAAACTCAATGTGTTTTGTTGTGTGTTTTAAATGATATAAAATGAATGTAGCTGATTTCCAGATTTTATATGACCATTAGTGGTGTTTTATATGAAAATGGATATATTTATCCTTTTGAAATTGATTAAGCACAAAGGAAAAGCCCGGGTACCTAGGTGGGGCGGATTGTATTAGTACGACTAGTGGACCAGATGGGATTTGTCCCAGTTTCTCCTAGAATTTGAATAATTAATACTCTAAATAGACTATGTGGATGATGATTGGGGACCACTAGGCTATGGGTATGTTCCCTACTAGTGTCTTGTGAACGAGAATGGATTTTACTATGGTAACTTTAAACCGTGGTTTGAGTTACATGGGGCCCGACACTATCTAGTGCCTAGGGGTGTTCACGATTTTGTTTCTCATTGTTTTTGTGGTATTTTAACTTGTATTGGGGTGTTTTTGGAAGTAATTTAAAGTATCTAACACTTCTATTTAAATGTTTGAACATTCTGAAATTTTTACATTGAAAAATATTTTCAATTGAAAGTTCCATTTCTTGGATTTTATCACTGCTTTTCTTTTTGTATTAAAACTGCTTGCTTTTTCACATTGTATTTCATTATATATTGAAGTATTGGGTGGTATCTTATTAGTCTAGGGGTCACACCCTACTTAAACCCCTTTTGTGTAAGTATACTTGGTTATTTTTGACTCAGGTAAAGGAAAGGCTAAGGGTGATGGTGGTTCAGGGAGTCAGTTCCCATCCTTAGTGCGTAGTTGCAAAGACGGCTTGTGGGTGATAAAACCTTGTCATGTGGAATCTATGGGGATGTCCTGATATTGTATTTATTTTTATTTGTACCACTTTTATAGTCTTTAATCCAATGTATTTAGTAATGGTTTTTTCATAAGACTTCTTTGGCTTGAAAATTTCAGTTTTATATTATGGACTGTTTTAATGTGTTATAATTTCATACTTAGGTAATTCATTACCAAACCTAAAATAATTATACTAGGGAACTTGTGCCAGCTCGTGGGGATAACGAATGCATTTCAGGTCTTGTCACGAGTTGGTTTTGGTGCTGATATTTGTGAAGTCCTGATTTGGATTGTGACAACTCGTATCAAAGAAGGTTATTGTTTTTGGGATACATTGCTGTTTTGCGATGAGTTGTGATAGACAGGAGATAGGAATATTGGGTATTAGGGTTTTGGTTGTGAGTATGGTTCCTGGCCTACACCTCTCATGGAAGACCTTGAGTCACCTGGGTATTTTGGAATTTATGGATTGATTTCACTTCCAGGTGAGATGTGTGGGTTACAGACCACACGTGGACATCGGGCAGAGGTGGAGTAGTTGTTTATTTTATTACTAAAATGTGTTTATATTATTTATATTTGATTTATTTGATTAAAATTTTCAGAATTTTGGTATTTAATATTGTTTTGTGACTATTTCATTTTGTAGCAACATGCCTCCCCATAAAGCTCCCACGCGCCCACGGGAGAAATCCGAAGAGAGTTCTCTCACCCAGATCGATCAGAGGCTAGTCGAGGCTGTGTTCTGGGCTATCCAAGATCTAGGAAAAGGACAGGCTACTACTCTTATCACTCCTAGGGTATAAGATATGGGTCTTAGAAAAGATAATGCTCAGAAGTTTCTAAAAGACAAGCCTCTTACCTTCGAGGCAGATCAGAACCCTAGGAAGCAGAGGAATGGCTCAAGATGATCGAGCATATGTTTGAGTTCCTGAAAAAACCCAAGGAGCTCCGGGTGAAGTGCTCCTCATTTCTATTTGAGGTTCCTAGCTGCAAGTGGTGGCATTTCGTGCTTCAGACTGGGAAGAATGAGCAAATGCGCCGGAGATATTTCAAGGATGTCTTCAATGAACTGTACTTCCCTGAGGTGTTTTCCTATGCTAGGTCAAGAGAGTTCATGGACCCTGTTCAGGGGAATCAATCTATAATGGATTACAACAACCATGTCACTCAATTTGTTCGGTATGCTCCAGAAATCATCTCCAATGAGCAGGTGAAGGCACAAATGTTTGGGAAAGGCTTGCGACTAGAGATATACTCCCAGGTGTTCTTGTTTAAGATGAGGACCTATGATGAGGCCGTTAATCAGGCATGCATGGTGGAGATACTTACGAAATGAAGGGATGGTTTTCCTGGTTTAATACCAATAGTGTGCAGTGGCATCTCCTCAGATAAGAAAAGGAAGTGGGGGGATCATGTGAAGAAAGAAGGTGGCAGTTCAGGCCACTCTTCCAGGCAGTTTTTGTCTGCTACTTTTGATAAAAGATCGGTTGTGTGACACCTCTGTTTGAAGTCTGGGCATATCCGACTCGAATCACCACTTCCTTCAAATACATGTTACCAGTGTGGAGGTATGGGTAATTTGCATTGTTTCTGATGTGTGACACGTCCACATTTGAGTGGCATAGGGTCAGTGGCTTCAAGAGGAGTGTCAGCATAGTCCAATCCATCGAGATCTGCAGGATCTCAATTTGGAAGACATTGTGGTACAACTAGTTCATCTTCTGGGAAGAGCTAGTTCAGGGCACAACCACAAACTAGGATTCATCCTCAGGTAGAGACCAGACATTATCATGTAGTGGATCAGGCACCAACAGGATCAGAGGTGGGGCCATCGACAGTTCAATGTACCATTCTGATCGCATCTTCTATATTTTTTGCTCTTTTTGATATCGTTGCCACTATTTCATTCATTTCTTCTCATTGTGTGGACATGCTGAATTTATCAATGATTTGTTGTCTTCTGTGATGGATTTGGCGACACCATTGGGAATGGAGAAGGAGAAGGGTCTCAGGTGCCTGTTGTGTGTGCTTTCTGTATCAAGGGTCGAGATGGAGTGGGTCCTCTTGGTCATAGACATGGATATTTTTGATGTCATACTTGGAATGTATTGCCTAGTACACATCCAAGAACATATCGATTGATACAGGCGGCAACTGAGTTTCACAACTCTTGATCGGAGTCGTCATTTTTTTCGGGGAGAATGGGATCCTCGGTTGAGTCGCGAAGGACCTCCACTCCCAGCATTGGGAAGTATTCCCTTCTAGTTATCGTGAATGATGATATAGGATGATGGTATTTCCCATGGAGGTGAACTACCTCATGTAGTAAATGAGTTTCCAGAGGTATTCCCAGATGATTTTTCGGGTTTTCTCTCGGAGCAGGATATGCAATTTTCAATTGATCTGGCACAGGGAACATAGCTGATATTTTTCCCCTGTCATCACATGGCCCCCACCGAGCTGAGGGAATTAAAGATATAGTTGGAATACTTAGAATACAAAGGATTCATTCACTTGAGCATCTCCCCTTCGTCTGCTCGTGTGTTGTTCACAAAAAAGGTTGATGGATCCATCATGTTATGCATTGACTACCAGAAGATGAATAAGGTAACAATTAAGAAAAAATATTGTTTTCCCAGAATAGATGATTTGTTCGATCAGTTGAAGGGGGAAAAGTGGTTCTCAAAAATAGTGTTTTGTTTGGGATATCACCAGCTTAGGGTGAAGGATTCAGATATCCCTAAGATAGCTTTCTGAATCATGTACAACCACATTGATTATTTGGTCATTCCCTTAGGATTCCCTAATGCTCTAGTGGTATTTATTTCCCTTGTGAATAGTGTGTTCCATCAGTATCTTGATTCCTTCATTGTGGTGTTCTTGGATGACATTCTAGTATACTCTGGCTCTGAGGAGGAACACGAACATCACATGAGGATCATCAAGGGAACTTTGTGAGATCACCACCTCTATTAAAAGTTGTCAAAGTTAACTTTCTAGAACAGAGGAGTGAGATTTCTAGGGCATGTGATCTCCAAGAAGGGGGGTTTTAGTGGACCCTGGGAAGATTAGTGCGGTTATGTCATGGGAGCATCCAAAGAATGGGTTTGAGATTAGGAGTTTTCTTGGATTAGGTGGTTATTACATGCGATTCGTTCGGGATTTCTCTCGGATTTATTTACCGATGACCACCCTCACCAGGAAATGAGTGAAGTTTTTATGGGGCCTATAATTTCAGGCATCATTTGAGGAGCTGAATAGGTGGTTGGATACCACCCCCATGCTGATTTTTCCAGAGGCTAGAAAAGGGTATGTGGTCTCTTTTGATGCTTCAGGTATGGGTCTTGGGTGTGTGCTTATGCAAGATGATCATTTGGTGGTGTGTAGCTCCTGCCAACTCCAAACACATGAAAATAACTACCCAACCCATGACTTAGAGTTGACAGCGATGATGAATGCTTTTAATACTTGGCGTCAGTACCACATTGGGGAGAATTTGTTGGTCTTCTCTGATCACAAAATCTTGGCCTATATCGTCTCATAGAAGGACCTAAACTAGAGGCTGCATCGTTGGATGGTGTACTTGTAGGGGTTCGACTTCGACATTGTCTATACCCCAGGAAAGGGCAATTTGGTGGTTGATTCATTGATAAGAAGAGTTCCAGTGCAGTAGTTGAATATGTTCAGTGATGAGTGGACTTTTATGGGGCTCTTTTCTCAGATGCATGTGGAGACCATGGAAAACATTGGAGGGGCATTCTTGGTGAGTGTCCAGTTGACTCCTTCTCTATTAGAGTTGATTCTGTGGGAACAACCCAGTGATGAGACTTGTCAATAGTCAAAATAGTTTCTTCCTGGTGGGGAGACATCCTATGATTGGTCATTGTCACCCAGGGCATCTTAGGATTCAAGGGAAGTTCAGTAGTGTTGTTATCTCTACAGAAGGTGGTGATGGGAAACAACGACCAGTACTGGTGGGGTGTCCATCCAGGTTCCCCCAAGATGTATTATGATGTTTGTAGGCAGTTCTGGTGGCCTCGTATGAGACAGGACATAGCAGAATTCGTGTTGAGATGCTACACATGCCCGCAGGTGAAAGTGGAGCATCATAGGCCCTCTGGTTTGCTCCACCCAATACCCAGTCCTACTTGGAAGTGGGACGAGGTCACCATGGACTTCATTTTTGTCTTAACTTGTACACCTCAAGGTAAGAATTCAATTTGGGTGGTGATTGATCGTCTGAAAAAATCATCCCACTGCATTCTGATCAAAGATACAACTAAAGAGGATGAGTTAGACCATTTGTATCTTTAGGAGGTAGTGAGAGTCTATGGTGTTCCATCAGCAGTTGTCTCATATAGAGACCTCGGTTTCACTTCATGGTTCTAGGAAGGCCTTCATAAGGCCTTAGGGTTTCAGATTAAGATGAGCACGGCATACCATCCTCATAGGGATGTTCGGACAGAGCGGGCGAATCATATTTTGGAGGAAAAGCTCTGTACATGTGTCTTGGACTTTTGAGGTTCCTGGTATATCCATTTGGGGATGGTTTATTTTCCTTACAATAATAGTTACCAGTCCTTGATTAGAATGGCTCTTTTTGAGGTGCTATATGGTCAGCCTTGTCGGCCTCCCCAGTGTTGGACCGAGGTAGGTGAGACCTCACTGCTGGGGCTGAGTCTGGGGTAGGAGACCTCTAAGAAGGTGAAGTTGATCATGAATCATTTATTAACAACTCAGAGTCTCTATATATCATATTTTGACCTGTGGTGTCGAGACCTCGAGTTTTCTGTGGGTAACAGGGTATTATTTAAAGTGGACCCTCGTCTCGTCCATCGTCCATTGGGGAAGCAAGAGAAAATGATGTCATCATATATTGACTGTTTTTATATCACCATGTTTATTGGAAAGGGGGCATACAGGTTGGCCTTACCTTCTCATTTGATGTCCATCCGTGACGTCTTCCATGTCTCCCATTTGAATAAATAAAACCTAGATCTGTACCATGTTCTATGTTGGGAAGAACTGGAGATTAAACCTATTTGTCAGTTTTTGAGCGGCTAGTCCAAATAGTGGACTCCCAAGAGAAGGTTCTTCGAGGTAAGTCCATTCCACTGGTTCGGGTTCGTTGGAAGCATGGTAATGATACACATGAGACATGGGAGCTGAAGACTTGGTTTGAGGAAGAGTATTTGTTCTTATTTTTTTTATCATGCTTCGGGTTGACTTTCATTGAGGGAGATTCTTCATGGTGGGAAGATTAGTAACATAAATGAAATAATTTAAACGTATTTTTCATTTAATTTCCATTCATGCATTGTTTTGGGGGTTTCCCAAGAATTTATGGAGGAAGGAGAGAGTTTTCATGAATTGGGACAAACCTTGAGCCCAATTCTAAATTTAAAAATAAATTTTGTTTCATTTAAAAATAATTCATTTTTCTACATTTTTATTCAATTACAATTCCTAAATGGTTTTCCCTAACCTATTAACACCACCAAGGCAGTTGAGATCTTTTAGAAATCCATAAAAAAGGTGTATTTTGGTTTTCCTTTAAGTGATTGGGCCGGCCCAGAAGACCATTTCTAGTTTTAAAAATAAATTTTATTTATTTAATAACATATTCAATATTAAGGATTGTTCGGTGATTCCAAGTCTCACCCATGACCATTCAAACCGGCCATCTGCCCAACCTATTTCCTCCCTCTTTGGAGATCTTTTGCATCATAAATTTGTGCCTAACATTATAGAATTTCTCAAATCATCCAGAATTGATGAGGTAAACTCATTCCTTCTTACCTATACCAATTCATACTCTTTTCCCTCCATTCCAATTTCTAAATTACCTCCCAATACTTGTTCAAACCACCCCAAAATTGTGGCTAATTTCAATTTCATCTAATTGTGTATTTGGGGAGAATACGGCAAGATTCCACAAGTATATTAGTCCATTTCATTACTCTTTCAAATTTCTTAGGGTTTCATTCTATTTGATTTGGGTTTCATCTCTTTTCCTTGAAGTAACAAATGAACATGGGTTAGGGTTTTAAACATATGGTTTAACCAAGGGTTTTCTTGGTCAATTCTTTTCTTTTAGGTTTGTTCTAAGTCCCTCTTGGTTCGGTGGTGGCGCAACTTGATTTTTACACGGCGATTCAAGGGTTTTAATTACATTGGTAGGTGATTACTTTTGGTATACAATCCTTGTGACCTAGTTTCTATATATTTCATATTTAAATGTCTATTTCATTTGAAGGTTGCTGAAAAAACTGGTTTTTGAGGAAATTATAAAGCAAATGTATTTTTATGCCAATTTCATGTGAGATTTGGGGGTTTTTCGTATAAATCTTTTGTTGGTTCCTTAAGGAATGACTTATAGTTATTTATATGATTTAATTGAGATGTATTAGGGCTGAAAATTATGTTTTAAATGTTATTATCCATTTTTTGTTGATATGAAATTGGTTTATGGTGACGTTTGTTAAGAAAATGATTTCTAAGTTCCACTTTGGTGTTGAAATGGGTGTTTTACATGGGTATTCTATGTGATGCTTATTATGATTGTTTTATGACTCATGTAATGAGTTTAAAGAAATTTCTAAATGTTGGTTGATTATTTTTTTGGTAAATTTGAGTATTCACATGGTGTTCAAGTGGGGTTTTCAATGAGTTTTGGGTGAAAAACAAGGAAAGATATGGAGAAGTTGATTTATTGTAACTCAAAGTGTTTTTTTGTTTGTTTTAAATGGTATAAAATGTGTGTATCTACTATAATGATTGTATGTGACCAGTAGTAGTGTTTTATATGAAAATTTATATATGTATCCTTCTGAAATTTTTTGAGCACAAAGGGGGAAGCTAGGGTACCTAGGTGGGGCGGATGTGTACTAGTACGACTAGTGGACTGGATTGGTTTTGTCCCTATTTCAACTAGAATTTAGATAATGAAAACTCTAACTATACTATGTGTATTATGATTTGGGACCACTAGGTTATGGGAAAGTTCCCTACTAGTTTCTTGTGCACGAGAACGGAATTTACTATTGTTACTTTACACTGAGGAATGAGGTACATGGGGTCCGAGACTATATAGTGCCTAGGGTTGTTCCTGATTTTGTTTTTCATTGTGTTTGTGATATTTTCCCTTATATTGGGGTGTTTTTGGAAGAACATTACAGTATCTAACAAGTCTATTCAAATGATTAAACGTTCTGAAAATTTTATCTTGAAAACTTTTTTTCAATTTATAGTTGCATTTCATGGATTTTATCACTGCTTTTTAATTGCTTATTAAAAGTACGTGATTTTCACATTGTATTTCATTCTCTTTGGAATAATTGGGTGGAAGCATATTGGTCTTAGTATCACACCCTTATTACACACATTTTGTGTAATTATACTTAGTTATGTTTGACTCAGGTAAAAAAGGCTAAGGGTGATGGTGGTTCTGGCTGTTAGTTCCCATCCTTGGTGTGGAGTTGTAGAGACTGCTTGTGGGTGATGACCCCTTTTCAGGTGGAGTCCACTAGAATGTATTTTTGTTTCCATTATTTCTATTTGGACCACTTTTATTGTCCTTAATCCAATGTATTCAGTTCTTGTTTTTTCATAAGACTTGTTTGGCTCAGAAATTCCATATTTATATTATGGATTGTTTTAATGTTTTATGCTTTCATACTCTGGTAAATCATTCCCAAAACTAAATTAATGATACTCGGGCACTTGTGTCACTCTGTGGGGATTGGGAACTCCCTTCGGGTCTATTCACTTACTGGGTTTGTTGCTGATATTTCTGGTGACTTGATTCGGTTTGTGACAATACATGTTTTATAATATCTTCTAAAATGAGGGATTATAGTCTTCATCACCTAATGAATTTGAAAAATTATAATCTAACATCTAATTCATAAGAGATTCATCAGTAACCATTCACATGAAACACAATTCACATCAATGATATTTTATATTGAAACACATTATCATTAAATTTCAACCACAGTTTTAATCAATACTAAAGAAAATGGAGATTCACTATCATTCCATGTGTCAACAACAAATATAATTTTTTCCTTATTTTCCTACAAAATACCTTCTAGTATAGTCTTGATTTTTTAAATGCCAACACTATGTTCGATAACAAACATACTACACCACAGTTAGCTTAAATAAAAAACATAATATTATTATTTATATTATTGTTATAATATAGCCATTAGAATGGTGGGGATGAAACGAAATAACTAAAAGAGGAAAATAGGCTTTTCACATGTTTATATAATGATTCTGTGGTTAGAAAATTAATTTGAAAATTAAATAAATACAAATTGAATATAAACGGTGTGTTTATTTGAAAAATAATTTAAATGTGATTAATTATGTATATAAAATAATCAAATCACTCATTTTGGATTATTTTAATGAAATATAAATTCAATATAATGATTTAAATTCGTCTTTAATGTTTCCTTGACTTTGTATAAGAAAAAATACAATTTTAATGTAAAAATGTGGGTATTTCTAAAAAATTTATTTTACCGCCTTATGAAAGAGAACCCATTTTAAATATAGTTGTTGAAAAATAGATAATTTATAATTGAAAAAATAAAATTATTCATTAGAATCTTTACATCAAAACTATGTTTGGATAATGTTTTTGTGTTTTTCTGATAAAAATCAAATTTTAATGAATAGTGAAAAATACTGTGTTTTAATTCAAAAATTATTTTTTCGTCTAATATATTTATATTGTTGGAAGATAACTTTTGTAAATATAAAATTATATTTATGTTCTACTATTAGGATTTAATAAAATTTTTAGCAATTTAAAAATTTTCAAATTGTTATTAGATATAAAAACACCACAAAAGTTTCAACATTTCACTATAAATTTCAGCTTTTTAGTTTTCTGTGAAGAATTAATTTTAAATATATTTTCCTAATTTTATTAATTTAATTGGGTAAAATGGATTACCTATTTGTAATAATATGTTCAAAATTAGGTTGTGAGGTCAATTTCATTTTTATATTGAAAAAACCTACCACGGTAAACAAAATTACCGTAGTAAAAGTAAAACATTGACAAGGGTTTACATTAAAAGATAGAAGATTAATATACCTAAAAAATAAAAAATTCAAAACCCAGTTGAGGTTTTTATCAACCCTAACCATCCTATATAACATTATTTACAATCCAAATACATGTAATTTAATCCCACCTCTATATGGTTAAATTTTAATATAAAATAATCAATAAATAAATCACTTGAACCCACCTATCCTCAAATATATATAACAACCCTCACCTATCCATTTCGACACAAAAAGAATTATAGATCATCAAATATCTTCCCAAACCACTCATCCTAACTATCCCCATGTACATGTACGTCTGGTCTCACCAAAATAAAAAATCCAAGGTCCTCAAGGGTTTTCACAGAGGATATATTTGATAGGTAATTTTCCTATAGTACCTCTCTTAATTTAATTTAATTCTCTACATTCTCATCACCCCACATCATCCATAAATTTGTAATAACTCTAGAATAATTTAAATACATGAGTTTTATTTTTCTAATTTAATATCCAATATCAATTTCAATTCTCTCCTCCTCTTATTAAAATAAAACAAATTATTCTCCCTATTATGCCGGTTAATCGCCTCCAAGAATAATTTTTTTCTTATTTTTCATTTACCTCCATCATGGATGGCATAAAAATGATTCATATTCTAAAATAATATTTTAATATGTATATTATAACATACTTAATATTCTGAAAATGTAATATGAAACATAACATCATGATTTCTATATTGTGGTTATATGATAACTTCGTTTGGGGACGTGTTGACTACCAACTCCTCAAAATGATGTGATTCGTTCACATATCAAACGGAGTGTATTAATGATTGTTTTAAAAAAAATTATATAACTAAAATTTTAATGTAACTATAATTATATTATATATATTAACATACATTTCATTTAATTTCGTTCTTTCAATACGATAGGAAAAAAAAGCGTTCATGCGTATGTACAACCTAACGTCTCCATGAATGGTGTTATTAGTTTTCCATCAATTATTAATATAAATACATATATAATTGATATATAAATTATTTATATGAGATTTTATATTCTATATATGAAATACTTTTGACCACAAGGAATTTTGGCATCTTACCAACTTTATTCTCTACTCAAGTATCGAATATCAACAAAACGAATGATATGAATTTAAATAATTGGGTAATTGTTATAACATGGCAATTAGTTATATAAAATAAAAAAATTCCAAATAAATGGTTTTCTAGAATGATAAAAGTACCCTAATTTCATTATTCATGAAGATAAATAATGTGAGAGACAAGTTAGATTTGAGGTAAGGAAATTTGCTAACCCAATTTCCATTATTTGTGTTAAAATTATACTTCATGATTATGACGTTCAAATATTACGTGTGAAATGAATATTGAATACAATATATTTGATTTATATATTGATCTTCATTGAACTATTTTTTTAAGGAATATTTTAGTATGTATTTTTTGACTTTACATATGAAACTACATAGTGAATGTTTTTTAACGTATACATCAACAACGACTTCTTGGCTACTGTAACTGTTATTTAATATTTTTCATCCACTATAATCCATAATGTTTTTAAAAGGAATAAAACTACAATATTCTATTTTGATGCATTTTTATTGAAAATTGGTTTTTAAGGTATTGATTATTTCAATATCTTGAAATGATATATTGCGATTAAAATGTGAAAATGCTATTTTTCATTTATGAGTGATTTATATGTCGTGATTTTGTTTTGGTTCTTGGGATTTATTATGTATTTGGGTGGGTAAATGATAAAATGAGAATGAGTGAGCCTATGATATCACTCCAATGCATTGGCTAATTATTACGAGTTAAATGATATGGTTTCTTTTAAGAGATTTAAAGAATATACTCTGATGGGTATTCCAAACATAACCATGAAAGTTAATACCTATGTAGCTGTGAAAGCTACAATATAAGTATGATAATGATTCCATTATTTACCTTTATGACTTTTTATGTCTATAGAGTTTTCTAGGAATATTATTATTTTAATGAGGTAAGCTACATTGTTCATGTTTTATAGGTGAAAAAATGATTTTTGTGAAAATGTTTTCTGGATTTTAAACTATTCATAGACTTATATTTTCATTCATTATTTTATATCCCTTACTGATATTTTTGTTCTCCAAATTTTTTTTAAATTTTATAAATGTATTTAGGTATAATAGAGACGAATATGGGGAAAAGTAAATGTTTTGATGATTAAACCTGAAATGAAACCATGTTTCATATTTAAAAAAACTATATTATTGAATAAATGAATATTGATGGAGATGTAAACATAGTATCCTTATGGTTTTTATGAATGATTCTTGGCATAATTACTTAAAACTGTAATACTAAAATGATCCTAATGTTAAATAATATATATTCTTGAATAATATGAATATTATGTAATTTTTATGGCTAGATCCTTATAGTTTTTATTAGAGAGTTGTTTAGATAATAGTAGAGGTCAGGTTGTTATTTAAGCATAAGATACATGTTTTATATAACAAAAATTGATATCATATTATAATGATTCATTATAGTTTTAAATAAATTTATTTATATTTTCATAACATTATTAAGGGTATCTGATTTTTTATCTTCTCCATAATATATCATATTATGTATTATTTATATACTCACGCTATCATTTTTGGTTTCAGTAAATGGATAGATCCAGCAGGAACCCAAGTAATAATGGACGTGAAAGAAAACATGATGGTTCTCTAAATAAGAAACCTAATTAAACATGAGCTCAATGAGGACTCTCCTGGTTATTCTAAACAAAATATTAGGAGTAATTAGTAACAACATGAACCTTGGTGACTTTTTTGATTCATCATATATGAGATAAATGAATCCCATTAGAAGTTTAGGTAATAATGACCATAAAGGTAAGAATATTTATCAACATGTGTCATTTATGATAAATGAAACATCAAATAAAATGTTTTCACATGATGGTAAGGAGTGATACATGTAGTGATGAAGTTCACAAAGCAATAAACTTCCAAGAAAAAAGGAAGCGTTTAGTTAACTATAGTAAAGGGAAAGAAGTTCTTTATGAGTTATCAATTGAATGTTTTAAATGTGGATAGTGTGGTTGTAATGAAAATAGATGTACTATGAAGAATGTTTGGGAATCAGATATGAATGAATGTACAAATATATGTTTTCCAATACCTAATTTCGTTCCAATTGAAGTTACAGAAACTCAAAATGGCATATGAACGGTATGTATTATTTCTGGTATCATTTTGGACATTATTGAATCTAAAGATATTGTTATTGTTTTTTTAATGAAAGAATCATTAAAGAATACATTATGGTTATGGGAATAAGAACAACACTGAATGATTAAGTGGTCTTCATATAAGGGATTCGAGAGATATGTTATATCCATCAATGATGAAATGATTAAATGTATTGATGATATTTTGATGATGGGATTAAATTAAATGAAATTTTATAGTGTGTGTAACCCAGAAGTTTTTTAAGCTAACATGTTATTTGACCAAGAATTATATTTTCCATCATTGACATAATTATGAAGGTATGAATAATATTTATGGTTTATATGATCGTTGTTTTGAGGTAATTATGTAATATTATATTTTGGGATGAAAAATGAATGGTATTAGACAACCTTTGAGGATAAATGTGTTATAATTGTGTTTGAGGATTTTATCTAATTTTTAGAATTTTTTAAGAATTATATATTTCTAGAAATACTATAATCCATATGAATGGTGAAAACCTATCATATTCGGCGATGCCATATGAATCGAACTCACAACTCACATGAGACAAGGGTGCATCACCTAAAACTATCCTACGTGATGTCCCTACTTAGAATAACTTTTTAATTTTAGTTAAAAGTGTTGGTGTAATAATAAAAAGTGTATTATGGGAACTTATGTTCTATAAAATTGATATCCTTATAATTATAAAATGATTTGGGAATTAAGTGATAAATTTTATTTTGGAATACATTCACTATTTTGAGAACCCTCTGCGCCTAAGTATAATAGAATACTATGAGATTTTATAAGAGGAGTAATGGTTGACTTTAATTTAGGAATGATATATGTTTTTATTGGGGACTTAGGTAGATTACTGTTATTTATGTAAATGATTAACCTATCATAGAGGATATGTGATTTTGGAAATTATATTTTTTGTATGATACATTAAGAGTGATTGATATTTTGGTATAATTTTTTTTAAAATTTATCTTAGATAAATATGATATCAAATCATTCTATTTTTTGGTTTTCCATCTTATTTTGGATTATTTTGAAGAGATTTTAGGAGATTTTTTTTATCAAATGGTCTATGTTTGAAATATGTTATTACTTTTAAATTTTGGGGATTAAAAGATTATTTTTATCATAGAATGGTTTATTCTTTTGGGGGAATTTTCTTATCTTATCCTAACCATTTTTGTTTTGGTTGATATTTCTTGACTATATAATTAGATAATCAATCTTCTATGGATTATGTGATTTTATAAATTTTGATTCTAGTGTTTTATGTGTGAAAAAAAAATTCATCATGAGTAGTCATAGTTTGGGAAAAAATATGAGTTTGTGGTGGAAAAAAATTTAAGGATGAAATCATACGTGATAAATAATTATTTTTCCTTATAATCTTAGACAATTTCATAAATCAATTTCGTTATGTTTATGAAAAAATATAAAAAAAATAATGTTTTCTATTTACTTTTTTCTACAACAAAGTCAAAGAACATTTAACCCATAAAAACATTATTGCATTGTGATTGTTAATTCTTTCTAAACAATTTTTAATATTATTCTTTATCATATCATGATCATTATTTTTCTCTTAAACGCATATTTTTTCATACATAGAACCCAAGTATGTGTTATCCCAACACCCTTTGTACCTTCCTTTAATTCTGTTAATTTTGATGTTTTGTTAATCCTTTTTCTGATGTGGGATTGCAATAAAGGTATTTTAATAAGTCATATCATAGTTACCAATACCAAATTCAAAATTTCATGATACATTTTCCAAAATGGGGGGGAATGTAACATCCTGAGTTAATAAACAACATGTTTGATAGCATAAATGATATTCCAAATTTAGCTTAAATGAACAACTTAAATTTATTAAATAATATGATTGTTATTAGATTGAAATTTTAATGGTGTTAAAAAAAAGAATTTACTGAAATAATAAAATATGGTTGACACATTTTTATATAATGATTCATTAGTTACAAAATTAAATAAGAAATTAAAAAAAGGAATAAAAATGTTGTGTGTTTATGAAAAAATAAAAAATTTGAATAATTGTTAATATAAAATAAAAAATAAATTTTTTTTATTATATTTATTAAATAAAATATCAATATAATTTTAGAAATTCATCTTATGTGTTTTTAGTAATTTATTTAAGAACCAATACATTTTTACGAATAAAATGAGTGTTCCTCTAAAAATGCAATTTTACCACCATTTATTGGGAACCCATTATAAATATATTTTTTAACACATAAAAATATTATATTAGACAAAATAAACTTAAAATTTGGAAGTGGGATAAAAAAATTAGTTTGGATAAGATTTTGGAAATTTTCTCATAAAATTGATATTTAATTAATAGGGAAAAATACAGTGTTTTTATTCAAAACTGAATTTTCATCTAATTTATTTATATTGTTAGAAGATCATTTTAATAGGTTTTAAATTATATTTTGAAGAAATGTTTATAATATAATACAATTTTAATCATCAGAATAGTTTTTAAATTGATATTAGATATAAAAACATTTCAAACTTTTGAACATTTCACTTTAATAACCTGGTTTTTATATTTGTTTGTATAATTAATTTTAAATCTATTTTTTAACAATTCATTGAATTGAATTATAGAAAATGGATTAAATAATTCGATTTAGTTTTGCCCAAATTTGTTTTTTATCTAAATTTATGTTTTTAGTATACAAAAGTAACAACAGTTAAAAATTATTTACTATAGTATAAGTCAAACTTTGACAAACGTTGCAATTAAAAGTTAAAATCATAACATAACAAATAACAAAAACATATAAAAGGTGGTTTATATGATTCTCAACACTAACCATCCAATAGAACATTAATTACATTTCAAATCCATGTATTTTACGGTCACCTTATATAGTTAGCTTATAATATAAAATAATCAATAAATTAATCACTTAAACTCACCTGTCCATAAGTATAAATAATACCAATTACGTCACCATATCGATCCAAAAAGATTTTAAGAAACAATAATAACTGGCCAAAAGTCTCCTCCACACTCTACCCATATCTAGGTTTAGCTTGTGTCACCAATAGAAAAAATCTGTGCTCCTCAAGGGTCTTTCAATAAGGGGATATTCATGTGGGAATTTTCTCAATGTACCTATCTTAATTAATATTATTTTTCTAGTTTCTCCTCACCTTATTCATTAATTAATGAATAATAACTCCATAATAATTTAAATAATTATTTTTATGATTATAATAGAACATCTCATATAAATTTCATTTCTCAACTCCTCTTATTCAAGGAAATGAAAATGTTTTCAATGTTATTTCGGTTAATCGACTCGATGAATATTTTTTTTGTTCATTGTCATTTAAAACATTTATTGATGAACATTAAATGATTAATCTGGTAAAATAATATTTTATATATTTACATTATATACTAATTAATATTTTTAATTTTTATATCAAATTTACCTTCATTCATTCCATATTGCGGTAATACGATAACATATTTTGTGGACGTGTGGACTACCACCTCCTCAAAATGATGTGATTCGTTCACACATCACATGGAATCTATTAATTATTAGTTTTAGCTAACATATATGATATAAAATATATATTAGTGACACTATAAGTATATTTTATATATTTACATACATTTATTTAATTTCATTCATTCAATTCGATATGAAAGATGAAAATAACATTCATGCATACGTACGGCCTACCGTCTCCTTGAACAATGTTTTTATTTTGTATGAAATGATTAATATAAATATTTTTATAATGAATATATATGATTTTATTATATCATTTTTTATATTCTTGAGATTCAAGACTTATGAGAAAATGGACTTCTGTCACCATGCCATGTTTATTTTCGACTCAAGAAACGATTATGGAAAAAACATCTGATATGAACATAAATAATCATGTAATTATTATTAAATGGTAATAAGTGGTAAAAGAGGAATAATAAAAATGAAAAAGGTTCTAAACCAAATATAAATTACCAGAAGATTATTATTTAAAAATGTTAATAAGTACTAGATAAGTGAGACTCGAGGTAATGAAATTTTTTTAACCCAATTTCCATTCATTGGGTTAAATTTCTTTCTCTTTATTATATCATTCAAATATAACCTGTGAAATGAATTTTGAATATAGTATCAATTTTTTATCTTTTATTTCAATTAATGTTTTAAAATGGAATACTTTTATAAGGAGGGTTTGACTTTCTATACAAAACAACAAATGAAATGGTTTTTTATGTATACGGAGACAATGACTTCTCTACCATAGTAACAATTATTTATTATTTAGATTCCGATGTAATAAATTTTTTTTAAAAAATTAATATAAATACCATTTTCAATTTTTATTTTTTCATTAAAAATGGTTTTGATAAGGTATTTATTATATCAATATCTTGAAATGTTATCTTATTATTACAATGTGGAAATGTTATTTTTTAATTATACATGAGTTATATAATGTGATTATGTTTTGGTCCTTGGGAATTGATTATTTATATGGTTAGTTCCTTGATAAATCAATGTAAGGTGATCCCATGATAGATATATAATAAATCATGAGACATAGATAAATGGTAATGTTACTGGAAAGATATTTAATGAATATACCGTGATGGGTATTCCAAACATAACCATGAAGGTTAATCCCTATGTAGTTGTGAATGCTACTCTTTATGTATGATACCGACGCCACATGTTACATTTATGATTTATGATTGCTATAGTGTTTTATATGAATCTTATGATTTCATGAGTTAAGATATAGAGTTTATGATTTATAGTTGAGAAGCGTGTTTTTGTGAACATGTTTTTATGATTTAAAAATATTCTATGAAAAATTGTTTTACTCCTAATTATATATCTTTTACTAGGATTTATATTCTAATCCCATGTTTTTAAATGTTTCCCATAGGATTTACAGGGGAATAGAGTCATGGATAAGATCAAGAAGATGTCATGATGAATAAACCTAAAAAGAAACAATGTTACATTTTAGATGTTATTTTAAGGTAAGCAATGGATATTGTTGGTGGTGTAAACATTGAATTTCAAGGTTTTTTACGTATGAGTTATGGCCTAATTATCTAAATATATAAAAATGGAATTATCCTTAATGTTAAAGTAAGTTAATTCTTGACTGAACCCCAGATTATGGATTTTTTAAAAGCTGTGGAATTATTATTATTGACTCTTTATCCTTATTCATTAATCTCAAAAAATATAGTATAATATTTCATATCTTTTTTTACTTATGTCATATAAAATTTTAATAGTATAATATTCTATTAGAATTTTAATATCAATCAACACTATCATTTCGACAATGAATATCAAAATCTTTCTTCCCCATGAACCATTTCTTTCTTCTTTAATGTTATGAAAATGCACCTTCACTTTACTAACATCCAAAATATTTTTAGATATTTTCTTCAATTTAATAGGAAATAAGGTATTTTTGCTATAATTAGTAATATCAAATAAAAATTCATTCTTATATTTACCCTTATTCACATCTCCCTTCAATATATTATCATATTGTATTAGTTTTTCGATAATGTCATCAATATCCATTCTAGTTATATGTTTACTTCCATCAATCATAGTTCTATTAGACTCCAAAACCATTGTATGTATGGAATTAACATCTTATATAATCTATTCATATGTAATATCCTTATCACTATGAGAATTTAATTCATTGACTATTGTCTTCAAATAGAGATACACCTGAGAAAAAATAATTCTCTCAAAATTAAATCAAATTCATGATTATTAATCCTCAATATAATTGTTATTATAACGACCCATACTTTACATACATTGTTAATACTTCAAAATTGAAGCACACTTATTACAACATATGACAAAACCACAAAGGACCATATAGGTATAGTGTCTTTAGAAACTGGGAAACATAAACAACCGGTTCATAAATCTTCTAAAGTGTCTCCCATTTATTTCATCATATCTAGGGTCACTTTTAGCATATTCTACTTAATATCCATCTTCCTAACCTGTGGAAAAGAAAACATAAAAGGGTGAGCTCAAATGCTCAGCAAGGGAAAATAAAGGAAATAAAAATCATATCATATCTTTTTGAAAATCATAACCTGCAAAAGAGATCATAATATCTTAACATGGAATAAATCATAGAAGTGAAATGAGATCCTCATAATCATAACATGAAACTTGAAACTTTGTGTCATGCACACATAATCATGGAAAATCATTTCTTGTTAGTCATGATTCATTACCAAGACTATCTAAGTGGACAAAGTCCCTTTCTGAACCGAGTTCACTCCTTGTTTCAGTCCTGTATCACTGAACCGAAATAACCTTCCATTCCAGCCATGTCTATCTCATGAGATATAAAATCTTTACCCAATGCATTGGAGGGAGATATAGGTCCCACCCATCTTATAATGAATCCTTTCTTATGTGTGCCACATAATCATAAATCATACATCATCGCATAACACATGTAACAAAAATTGGATTCTTGAAACATCATGACATCATAAAACAAATCATATAAGGTAAATGACTTCATAAAAATAATTCCCTCAAAACATAATCAAATCAATGTAATAATAGGGATAAAAACAGAACCCTATATTATCTTAGATGGAAAATAATTTTGACAAAACATTTGAACTCCATTCTTGAGGAAAATATCCTTTCTACTTCAAATACATTTTTCCTCTCTTAAAATGTCATACAATTTTAATATAAAATAAGTTGATTAAAAATAAGCTTGAAAACTTTTAAAGGAAGCTTTTTGGAAAAAATGTTTTAAAAATCCATTCAGGCCGTATAAGTTAAAAAAAACATTCTTCATACTTTTGTCGGAAAAGTCAAAAAGTACCTCGTATGAAAAACCACAAAAGATTCCTTTCATATAAATTACTAAAAACTCACCGAAGGGTAAAAATGGATTTAAACAATTTTAGTTGGATGGAAATAATATTAAATATTGATGAAACATGGATGTGGATGATAAAATACACCCCAGTAAATACTTACGAATAAACAATCTTGGATAAAAATGAGATTGTGATATTTCCCTTACCATAGGTCCGATTTGCTTTGTACGTGTCCGAAGCTCATGTATAATGGTTTAAATAATGTAATTGACTTATTCCAGAATCATACATATTGATATGATATCATATATGGTCATATTCTTAGCTTCTTGTTAGTAATATTTCATTGTTACTTGTTACTCGGGTCTTTATTACCTTTTGTTCTTAGGTGTGTTTTGCCGAATAAATTCTTATTCTTCTTTTAAGGTAATAGATACCTTGTATAAAGAATGGTATTAGTGTAAAATATATCATATTTATTCATTCAATTCATTTATATAATTTCTATGTAATGATGATCATGTAGAACGAGTCGCATCACATTGTGGAGACGGTATTCCATACGTACGCACGAGTGATGATATCATTCCTATGATCGTGGAATTGTATTAGAGTATATATATATTATTTCAGTATAAATATTAATTTATAATAATAATAAATAGTTACTCATTACACCATTATACCCATCCTTGTAAGGTGATGGTGGAAAATATATTACACCACGGCGTGGAGATGGTATTCCGTACGTACGCAAGCGCGGTGATTTCATTTTTCCGTAGGATGGATAGAAGGTGAATTAGGGTTGTTTCATATTTATAATAACATATCAGTATGTAAGTAATACTGATGTTATTACTTTATCATTAAACAACTAAATAAGAAGAAGTTGAAGAAGAAACAAATTGAGAAGATCGGTAATGGATATTACCTCTTCTTTGGAATGCTACTTTGAATCCTCCACTTAGGGAACTAATATTGGTCTTTTTAGAAGACCAGGACCACTAGGATTATTCTAGGGAAGTGGAGAGGAGAAAATTTCAGGGGTTAGCCGAGCTTGAGTTCTCAAATTGGTGTGAGGAGGAGGGGGAGGAGGTTCCCTTTTATATGGGAGGAGAGGGGCACCTTAGGAATATCTCAAAATATTATTTTATATTAAAGTAAAAATCAGTTAATAATGGTTCCAAAGGGTCTTATTTCAAAGCTAAAGTGGGTATGGGTCGAAATACTATCAACCAATAGTATTTAGACAAGTTTAGGGTTTTAATTTAACCTTATCAATTATATTTAACTCTATGTTAAATAATTTAACTTTTACCGTGTCTTTTTGTTTTCTTTCACTATATGGTTAATACACTTACTATAACATGCCAAAAGAAGCCCAAATTGTTTATTATGAATATATATATCCTTATCTAAGTCATTTGGCCGAACCATAGATTTTTAGGAATAAAATAACAATTAATAATATAATATTTGATTTAAAAAATATTTCGTGTCAATTTTGACACTATTTGATATATGATTTTTGTGAAAGTCATAACAGAATTATATGTTCGAAACAAGTTGATTAAATCAACAATAATATATCATAGTAACCTATAAAATTACAGGAATTCATAAAAAGTCTCAAATTACATTTATTTTGTTGTTTATAACATCAATTATGTCAATATTTCATAAATAAGATAATTACTGCATCATAATTGTGTCATTAATAAATTAAATTATTTAATGACTAAAAATTATAAATAAAATACCATTCTGTAGGAAATATTTTTATCTTTCTAATGAATATTTATAGTCGAATTTATCTTATGTATAACCCCATATTAAAAATGATTTACTTATTAAACTTTGATTTTAACTATTTTAACCCTTCTTTAAATAAATTAATAATAAATGTCCTAATCTAACCCAGGTGGGCCTAAATGGTCATATTTTATTCCTAAGTTTGTTTTTGGTCGACTTAAACTTATCCAATAGAATTAGGACATGAGTTTGGGTAATATTAATATCATATTTACCCTTAGTTACCCAATTTACTATTAACCGCGGTAAAAAAAGTAAAAAGTTACTATTCACCAAAAAATTATTTTTATCTCATTGAACCACATTTTACTTACTGATATCAACCGTGTCTGTAGGAGTTTCTAAATTCCATTCAAAGAAGCGGTAAAATTAAGTTTTATGCAAAATTCAGTTTTTAACCTACCACTTAGTGGTTTCACTATTCATCAAAAATTGAAAGTTTTCAGAAAAATACCAAAATTTCACCCTGGGCTAATTTCGGTATTCCGAATCAAAAAATGAAGTCCATTTTGAAAAATAAAATTTATAAAATTTCAAAAAGTGGTTATTACTATTCATAAATGCTAGTTTTAATAATATTTTAATAGCATATCGTTGTTTAGTAAAACTCGGTATTGCGTACGACACAAGCTATCGAGGAAGGTCGTGATTGCATGTAAAGTAAGCCAAGCAAGTGTGTAGTGAAAGATTCATTTGACGATATATAAAAAAAATATTACTCATAAAAATCTCGGGTGTTACATTCTACCCCCCTTAAAAAGAATTTCTCCCTCGAAATTCATCACTTTGTAACAAACAGATGAGGATACTTCTTCCTCATCCTATCCTCAAGCTCCCATGTAGCTTCTTCAAGTTGGTGGTTCCTCCATAAAACTTTCACCAATCGAGTGGTCTTGTTTTGTAGGACTTTTTCGCTACGATCCCGAATCTCTATCAGTTGTTCTTCATAAGAAAGATCTTGCTCCAGCGGTACAACTTCTGAGCTGAGTACATGTGAAGGATCAGGTATGTACTTTCTCAGGAGAGATACATGGAACACATCGTGAACTTGAGAGAGATTCGGTGGAAGCGCCAATCGGTAAGCTACCTTTCCAACACGATCCGGTATTTCGAAAGGACCGATATATCTAGGGCTCAACTTCCCCTTCTTTCCAAATCTCATAACCCTCTTCCAGGGAGATATTCGTAAGAACACTTTATCACCCACTTCAAACTCTAGGTCTTTTCTTCGGTTGTCTGCATAAATTTTCTGTCGACTCTGAGCTGCTCTTATGTGTTGTTGAATAGATCTGACCTTTTCTGACATTTCATCAATGAGATCAGGTCCTAATAGCTTTCTTTCCCCAACTTCATCCCAGCAAGTTGGAGTCCTGCATTTCTTTCCATAGAGAGCTTCATAAAGAGCCATCTGAATACTGGAGTGAATGCTATTATTATAAGAAAATTCCACCAAAGGTAGGTGTTGATCCCAACCTCCTTTGAAATCCATAGAGCAAGATCTCAACATATCTTCTAGGGTTTGAATTGTTCTCTCAGACTGACCATCTGTCTGGGGATTATAAGCAGTGCTGAAACTCAACTCTGTATCCAGAGTATGCTGAAAACTTTGCCAGAACTTCGAGGTGAATCTCGGATCCCGATCAGATATAATAGAAAGTGGTACTCCATGCAATCTTACCACTTCTTTTACATATATCCTGGCAAGCTGATCTAGAGAGAAATCCTCTCTAATAGCAATGAAGTGTGCAAACTTTGTAAGACGATCAACTATGACCCAAATAGCATTATTGCCTTTGGATGTTTTAGGAAGTCCTGTGACAAAGTCCATAGTGATGTTTTCCCATTTCCATTCGGGTATGGGTAATGGTTGTAACATCCCCTTAGACTTTTGTCTCTCAGCTTTAACTTGCTGACAAACCAAGCATCGAGAGACATATTCGACAACATCTCTTTTCATGCCATCCCACCAGAAGTACTCTTTCAGGTCCCTATACATCTTTGTGCATCCAGGATGAATAGAGAATGAAGAACTATGAGCCTCATCCAGCAGCTCCTTCTTTAATTCGGGGATGGGAGGAACACAAACCCGATTCATGAACTTTATTATCCCATCACAATCAAGGTTGAATTCAGGAACATTTCTCACCTTCTTTTGTAACTCGACATCTTCTTTCTGTGCCTCTTTAATCTTCACATGTATAGATGGTTGAACATTCATTTGATAAAGATAAGATTTTTCCCCTTCCATTATAATTCCAAGATCCATCCTTTGTAAATCCATAAATATTGGATCTTTTGTGATCCTCATCATGGATAAACTAGCATGGTCTTGTCGACTTAATGCATCTGCCACCTTGTTTGCTTTCCCAGGGTGGTAATGGATTGAGCAGTCATAATCCTTAATCAGCTCCAACTATCTTCTTTGACGCATATTCAGCTCCTTTTGTGTGAAAATATACTTTAAACTTTTATGATCAGTATAAATACCACACCTTTCACCATAAAGGTAATGCCTCCAAATATTTAATTCAAAGATTACCGCAGCTAACTCCAAATCATGTGTTGGGTAATTTTGCTCATGGATTTTCAACTGTCGTGAGGCATAAGCTATCACCATATCATTTTGCATAAGAACACACCCCAATCCCTTCTTGGAAGCATCACTATATATCACAATCCTTTCTCCACTACAAGGCAGTGTGAGCACAGGTGCACTGGATAACCTTCTTTTCAACTCCTTGAAATTCTCTTCACATTCCTCTATCCAAACAAACATAACTCCTTTCCTAGTCAACTTGGTGAGTGGATTAGATAATCGTGAAAAATCTTTTACAAAACGTCGATAATATCCAGCCAAACTAAGAAAACTTCGGATCTCAGTTACTGTTGTTGGTCTTGACCATCTTTCGATAACCTCTGTTTTTGCTGGATCCACAGATATCCCCTCTTTTGAAATTATGTGACCCAAAAATGAAACTTTTTGAAGCCAAAATTCACACTTGGTAAATTTGGCATAAAGCTTCTCCTTTCTCAGGGTCTTCAATATAATTCTCAAGTGATCTTCATGCTCTTCCTTGCTCTTTGAATAGACAAGAATATCATCTATAAAGACTACCACAAATTGATCAAGATAGTCTCTAAAGACTCTGTTCATTAGATCCATGAAGATAGAAGGGGCATTAGTGAGACCAAATGGCATCACTATAAATTCATAGTGTCCATACCTTGTACGGAAATCCGTCTTTGGTATATCCTCCCTTTTGACCCTTAATTGATGATACCCTAAACGAAGATCAATCTTGGAAAAGTATTGAGCTCCGCGTAGTTGGTCAAATAAGTCATCAATGCGTTCGAGAGGATATTTGTTCTTGATAGTGATATTGTTAAGTTCTCGATATTCAATGCAGATTCTCATTGATCCATCTTTCTTATTAACATATAGAACAGTTGCTCCCCAAGGTGACGCACTAGGCCGTATGAATCCCTTATCAAGATTATCTTGGAGTTGCTTCTTCAATTCCTGCAACACAATTGGGGCCATTCTATAAGGTGTCTTTGAAATAGGCAAAGCACCCGGTACGAGTTCTATTGAAAACTCAACTTCACGATTTGGTGGAAGACCCGGTAATTCCTCGGGAAAGACATCATCAAACTCCCGTACAATGGGCATATTCTTAATCGTGACTTTCTCACCAACTATTTGAGATAAATAACCTTCATTTAGTGGAATCAATACCCATAAGATGGCAGAAATTTCCACTGGAAGGTTATGTTCATCCTTGCATTGATAGACAATCATAGATTGATCTGGAATATGAAATGTGACTTCCCTTCTTTGGCAATTGATATGAGCTCCATGTAGAGAAAGCCAATCCATGCCAAGAATCAAATCAAATTCCACTAAAGGAAGGATCACAAGATTTTCAGGAAGCACTTTCCCACAAACTTCGATCGGAGAAGAATTATAAACTTTTGATGTGACTGTTGTGCCATTAGGTGTTGTCACAGCTAACTCAACATCTAATTGTTGAGGTAATACGGTGATACCCTTAGAAAATTTTTCAGAAATAAAAGAGTGGGTGGATCTAGAATCAAATAAAACATTTGCTACTTTAGAGTGGATGGTAAGTGTACCTTTCACCACTTTGTTATCGTACTCCACATCGCTGATAGAAATTGCATGCGACTTTCCTTTGTCTTTAGCCTTAATATTTTGTTGACGTCGACCATCATCATCAACCCTTGGATTTGGGCATTGATTGGCATAATGCCCCATCTCCTTGCACTTGAAACATTGAAGTGTAGTAGGTTCATTCTGTGTATCCCTTCCTTTGTTTTCATCATTAGACATCTTCTTCCCATTATCGCGGCATTCAAATGCCCGATGACCTTCCTTTCCACATTTGAAACATTTACTTGTCCCTTTAAGACAACTCCCTCCATGTTTCTTTCCACACTTTGAGCATAAGGGAAAGCTAATATTCTTTTCAGTGTGCTCTTTAGATTTTCCTTTGAATTCCATCTTCCTCTTCTTATCAAACCCATGTGACAGATGGGTTACTCCAATCTCCATATCGACTTTGAGAGCACATCAAACGATTTCCTCGTAGCTATTGAAGTACCTTATGGATAACTCCCTTAAAAGACTTGGTTTTAAGCGACTAAAGAATCGATCGATCTTACTCTCAGGTTGTATAATAATACCAGAAGCGTACCTTGCAAGTCTTGCAAAATTTGCTTCATAGGTACCAACAGATTCATCATCCCTTTGCTTCAGTTCAAGAAACTCTTGCTCCATCTTTTTTCAGAGAATACGAGGGAAGTACTTATTGAAAAATAAGTTCTTGAACTCGTCCCATTCCATAGACTCAATTTCATCCCTTTGTCTCGTATTCTTAATAAGATTCCACCATTGATCAGCATCTCCTTCCAAACGATACACTGCTAGGATGATTTTATCATGTTCAGAACATTGAAGAACTGAAAATATCTTTTCAGTAGTACTAATCCATTGTTTAGCAACTAATGGATCAGTAGACCCATAGAAAGAAGGTGGACGCTGCCTCATGAAGGATTCAACAGAATGTTGCTCCTTCCTTTGCTCGATTGGAAGTCCTGCATGATTCATAGCTTGAGAAATTTGTGTGAGCATGGCTACAAGATTTTTCATTCCAGCTCCCATATCGTTTGGTTTCTCAGGGGGACAATCATTGCATTTCCCATCACATTCTGCATTAACACGGTTCCTTCGGGATCCAGCCATTGACTAAAACCAAGAAGAATAGTGTGAGCAACACTAATTATAATAGGAAAACAACATAATTCAAGAATAAAATTTTCATGCTTAAGGTCTTATCCTAGGTTATTCATGGCCATTTCTAAAACACTAATATTGTGTTCTATGCTTAGACTTATCCTTAGGGTTCTTACTAAGGCTTTCACATCCTAGTTTCCAAATGTTGACTATACCTTTCCACTAATACCAACTATAAAGACCCATACATTACATACATTGTTAATACTTCAAAATTGAATCACACTTATTACAACATATGACAAAACCACAAAGGACCGTATAGGTATAGTGTCTTTAGAAACTGGGAAACATAAACAACCGGTTCATAAATCTTCTACAGTGTCTCCCATTTATTTCATCATATCTAGGGTCCCTTTTAGCATATTCTACTTAATATCCATCTTCCTGACCTGAGGAAAAGAAAACATAAAAGGGTGATCTCAAATGCTCAGCAAGGGTAAATAAAGGAAATAAAAATCATATCATATCTTTTTGAAAATCATAACCTGCAAAAGAGATCATAATATCTTAACATGGAATAAATCATAGAAGTGAAATGAGATCCCCATAATCATAACATGAAACTTGAAACTTTGTGGCATGCACACATAATCATGGAAAATCATTTCTTGTTAGTCATGACTCATTTCCAAGACTATCTTAGTGGACAAAGTCTCTTTCTGAACCGAGTTCACTCCTCGTTTCAGTCCTGTATCACTGAACCGAAATAACCTTCCATTCCAGCCATGTCTATCTCATGAGATATAAAATCATTACCCAATGAATTGGAGGGAGATATAGGTCCCACCCATCTTATAATGAATCCTTTCTTATGTGTGCCACATAATCATAAATCATACATCATCGCATAACACATGTAACAAAAATGGGATTCTTGAAACATCATGACATCATAAAACAAATCATATAAGGTAAATGACTTCATAAAAATAATTCCCTCAAAACATAATCAAATCAATGTAATAATAGGGATAAAAACAGAACCCTATATTATCTTAGATGGAAAATAATTTTGAAAAAACATTTGAACTCCATTCTTGAGGAAAATATCCTTTCTACTTCAAATACATTTTTCCTCTCTTAACATGTCATACAATTTTAATCTAAAATAAGTTTATTAAAAATAAGCTTGAAACCTTTTAAAGGAAGCTTCTTGGAAATAATGTTTTAAAAATCCATTCAGGTCGTATAAGTTAAAAAAAACATTCTTCGTACTTTTGTCGGAAAAGTCAAAAAGTACCTCGTATGAAAAACCACAAAAGATTCCTTTCATATAAATTACTAAAAACTCACCGAAGGTTAAAAATGGATTTAAACAATTTTAGGTGGATGGAAATAATATTAAATATTGATGAAACATGGATGTGGATGATAAAATACACCCCAGTAAATACTTACGAATAAACAATCTTGGATAAAAATGAGATTGTGATATTTCCCTTACCATAGGTCCGATTTTCTTTGTACGTGTCCGAAGCTCCTGTATAATGGTTTAAATAATGTTATTGACTTATTCCAGAATCATACATATTGATATGATATCATATATGGTCATATTCTTAGCTTCTTGTTAGTAATATTTCATTGTTACTTGTTACTCGGGTCTTTATTACCTTTTGTTCTTAGGTGTGTTTTGCCGAATAAATTCTTATTCTTCTTTTAAGGTAATAGATACCTTATATACAGAATGGTATTAGTGTAACATATATCATATTTATTCATTCAATTCGTTTATATAATTACTATGTAATGATGATCATGTAGAACGAGTCGCATCACATCGTGGAGACGGTATTCCGTACGTACGCACGAGTGATGATATCATTCCTATGATCGTGGAATTGTATTGGAGTATATATGTATTATTTCAGTATCAATATTACTTTATAATAATCATAAATAGTTACTCATTACACCATTATACCCATCCTTGTAAGGTGATGGTGGAAAATAGATTACAACACGGCGTGGAGACGGTATTCCGTACGTACGCACGCGCAGTGATTTCATTTTTTCGTAGGTTGGATAGAAGGTGAATTAGGGTTGTTTCTTATTTATAATAACATATCAGTATGTAATTAATACTTATGTTATTACTTTATCATGAAACAACTAAAGAAGAAGAAGTTGAAGAAGAAAGAAATTGAAAAGATCGGTAATGGATATTACCTCTTCTTTGGAACGCTACTTGGAATCCTCTACTTAGGGAACTAATATTGGTCCTTGAAGAAGACCAGGACTTCTAGGATTATTCTAGGGAATTGGAGAGGAGAAAATGGCAGGGTTTGGCCGAGCTTGAGTGCTCAAATTGGTGTGAGGAGGAGGGGGAGGAGGTACCCTTTTATAAGGGAGGAGAGGGGCACCTTAGGAATATCTCAAAATATTTTTTTATATTAAAGTCAAAATCGGTTTATAATGGTTCCAAAGGTTCTTATTTAGAAGCTAAAGTGGGTATGGGTCGAAATACTATCAACCAATAGGATTTAGACAAGTTTAGGGTATTATGTTAACCTTATCAATTAGATTTAACTCTAAGTTAAAAATTTAACTTTTACCGTGTCTTTTTGTTTTCTTTCACTATATGGTTAATACACATACTATAACTTGCCAAACGAACCCCAAATTGTTTATTATTAATATATATATCCTTATCTAAGTCATTTGTCTGAAACATAGATTTTTAGGAATAAAATAACAATTAATAATATAATATTTTATTTAAAAACTATTTTGTGTCAATTTTGACACTATTTGATATATGATTTTTTTTTAAAGTCATAACAGAATTATATGTTCGAACCAAGTTGATTAAATCAACACTAATATATCATAGTAACCTAGAAAATTAGTGTAATTCATAAAAAGTCTCAAATTACATTTATATTTGTGTTTATAACTTCAATTATGTCAATATTTCATAAATAAGATAATTACTGCATCATAATTGTGTCATTAATAAATTAAATTATTTAATGTATTTAAATTATAAATAAAATACCATTATGTAGGAAATCATATTACCTTTCTAATTAAAATTTATATTCGAATTTATCTTATGTATAACCCCATATTAAAAATTATTTACTTATTAAACATTGATTTTAACTATTTTAACCCTTCTTTAAATAAATTAATAATAAATGTCCTAATCTTACCTAAGTGGGCCTAAATTGTCATAATTTATTCCTAAGTTTGTTTTTGGTCGAAATAAACTTATCCAATAGAATTAGGACATGTGTTAGGATAATAGTAATATCATATTTACCATTAGTTACCCTATTTACTATTAACCGCGGTAAAAAAAGTAAAAAGTTACTATTCACCAAAAAATTATTTTTATCTCATTGAACCACATTTTACTTACTAATATCAACCGTGTCTGTCGGATTTTCGAAATTCCATTCATAGAAGTGGTGAAATTAAGTTTTATGCAAAATTCAGTTTTTAACCTACCACTTAGTGGTTTCACTATTCATCAAAAATTGAAAGTTTTCAGAAAAATACCAAAATTTCACCCTAGGCTAATTTCGGTATTCTGAATCCAAAAATGAAGTCCATTTTGAAAAATAAAATTTATAACATTTCAAAAAGTGGTTATTACTATTCATAACGGCTAGTTTTAATAATATTTTAATAGCATATCGTTGTCTAGTAAAACTCGGTATTGCGTACGACGCAAGCTATTGAGGAAGGTCGTGATTGCGTGTAAAGTAAGCCAAGCAAGTGTGTAGTGAAAGATTCCTTTGATGATATATAAAAAAAAATATTACTCATAAAAATCTCGGGTGTTAAAGTTATGATATCTAAAACCATAAGAAGATATAAATTTTTTATCTAAAACTTCTAAAAATTCCTTTAATTTATTCATCAAACAATAGGTTGGTATTGATATACATAGTCATTGAAGTCAATTGATCGTTTTATAATTTATAATTCACTTGGTATTTAGTATTTTCATCCTTGGTAATGTTCATTTTTCGTTTCTCCAAAACCTTGTAGTTGCCAACCACCATCTAAATTAAATGAAATTTACTATCAATTACATGGTTCTTTATCTATTCTCTCCATAGATTATAATTAAAACCATTAATGATAGGTGGCTGACTAGGATTAATATTTTGAAAATTTACCTATAAAATATCACATTAGAATATGTTTTGTTTCTATAATATATGATGGTGTAAGTAAAAAAAGATACATCCTCTAATATAAACAATTGTTACATATATGAAAAATTCTAGATGGGGTGAATTTAAATTAAAAAAACATTGATTTTTCCCAACCAAGATAAAATTTATCTCAATGTTATAAATTTTAATCTAATCAATGAAAAAATTATAACAAATATAATTGAAATAAAACAACATGGAATTTATGAACTATTGAAGTTAAATAAAATTAATGTAAATAATAACAACAAATAATGATTACATGAAACTATGTTCAAAATTAAATTTCATAATTTTTTTAAAAAATATTATTAAATTTTATAATCAGTTATAGTAAATGTTACACTTATATTTTTTTAAATTTGTATGATAATCAATACCCATATCTAGAGGATACAAATTATGATACCTAAGAAATTACAAATTTTAAATGAACTCGTGATTCATTAATTATTTCTAGACATTTTTGACAGATTTCAGTAGCTTCTATAATTATCATTTAGATCCTATTTGGTCACATGATTATCAATTATTCCAATCCTTATAATCTTTTTGACTATTTTACAGAAGAAAAGATACATATCACTAAAATCATGTTGATTATACTAGTTTATAGAAATTTTTTTAATATGATACATAATATATCTTGTATGATACAATCCTCACAAATTAATTCTCTGTGATCACCATGAAATAATCGTACAAATAGAATCAGTCAATTCACAATGATAGTGAAAAGAGATCATAAGTATTTATTACAACCTATAATATGTCCACTATTCCCCATGGCATGAAATCTATTTATATTTTTTATGTTAAAATGTCCTCTCATATATTTTAAATACTTTTCACTACAAAAATGGTAGTTTTAACATAATATTCAATTTATGCAGTTTAAGTGAAATTTAAGGCCACCATTGTATGGTTATATTTTAATATATAATAAACAATTAATTAATCACTTGAACTCACCTCTCCAAAAGTGTAAATAACAACCCTAACCTCACCATTTCAATATAAAAAGATTTGAAGATCCAAAAATCACTTCCCAAACCTCTCCTCCACACTCTACCCACATCCAAGTTTATCTGTTCTCACCAAAATAAAAAATCCAAGGTCCTCAATGGTCATTCGAGGAGGGGATATTCAAGTGGTAATTTTCTCAATTTACCTCTCTTAATTTCTACTATTTTTCTAGTTTCTCCTCACCTCCTTCAACCATTAATTAAAAATTAATCCATAATAATTTAAATACATTATTATTATGATTATAATGTATATATCATATCAATTTAATTTCTCACCTCATCTTATTCAATGAAACAAAAAAAGTTTCAATGATATTTCGGTTAATCAATCCAGTGAATAATTTGTTTGTTTGTTTTCATTTACATCATTTATGTGTGGTCATGAAATTATTTATCTGTTAAAATAATATTTTAATATTTATATTACAAACTATTTAATATTTTGCAAATTTTATATCAAACATACCTTCATGCATTGCATATTGTGGTTATATGATAACTTCTTTTGGGGTCGTGTGGACTACCACCTCCTCAAAATGATGTGATTCATTCACACATCAAAAATAATTTATTAATGATTTTTTGGTAAACATATATGATATAAAATAAATATTATTGATACTATAATTATATTATATATATTTACATACAATTATTTAATTTCATTCATTCAATATGATATGAAAGACGAAAATAACATCCTTGAATACGTACGACATATCGTCTCCTTGAATAATATTATTAGTATGTTTTAAATGATTAATATAAATATGGGTAAAATGAATATATAAGATTTTATTATATTATGTTTTACATTTTTAAGATTATGTACTTATGACCAAATGGACTTTTGTCATCATACCATGGTTATTTTTGACTCAAGAATCGAATATGGAATAAATGTCCGATATGAACATAAATAATAATGTAATTATTATTACATGGTAATAAGTGATATAAAAGGAATAATAAAATTTAAAAGGGTTTTCATCCAATTATAAATTAATATAAGTTTATTATTTAGGAATATTAATAATTATATGATAAGTGATACTCAAGGTAAAGAAATTTCTTAACCCAATTTCCATTATTTTGGTTAAATTTATTCTTCTTTGTTATGTCATTCAAATATAACATGTGAAATGAATTTTGAATATATTATCATTTAGTTGTATCTTGAATTTCAATGAATGTTTTTAAATGGAATCTTTTTATATAGAGTGTTTGAATTTCCATACGAAACAACAAATGGAATGTTTTTTACGTATGCGATGACAACGACTTCACTGCTACTATAACCATTATTTGTTATTTGGATTACTCTATAATAAATAATGTTTTTAAAATTAATATAAATCCCACATTCCATTTTTAGGTTTTTTTCATTGAAGATGGTTTTGATAAGTGATTGATCATGTCAATATCGTGAAATGATTTCTTCTGATTACAATGTGGAAGTGTCACGAACCATCCCCCGGGGCCCGTTCAGTGACTACTCCAAGCCTGCCTTCCATAGGCCAGGGGATGGTGACTAGCACTGAAAGAAGTATTCCCTTAAACGAGAAGGCGTTGACTTTATATCCAGTAAACTCACACAATCCAAGCAGACAACAAGGTATAAACACAAGTAAACTATATAGTAAAAGGAGTGCATACAATAAGCAAAAGGGGCCAGAATACATGCCCAACTAGAAAGTACAAGGAAAACTAGGAAGTACCAGAATGACTGAAAACAACTCCAATGAACACCCAACAAGGATCCTACCTAAAGGGTAGGTACAACTCTCGAATGATCGTCTTTGCGGTACACCTCATATAATTTCCACCATTGGGATACCTCCAGTCCTCAAACCCTTGACCGCAATCAGCATTGTTTGTCGTCTTCACCAAACACAAAAAGGAGTGGGTGTATCCCGTGCATGGATGAGTATAACGATGATCAGTAGAGACCGCGATAGACTCAAAGGTCTCCCAAAATCTAGAAAGGATAAACCACAAAGCATGAAAAGAAATAACAACCCTACTTAGGTGTATTCCCATACATATAACTAAATTATCAATTAATCCCATCTTAATCATGAGGAAAGACAAGGCCCAACTCAAAATACCAATCCTTAACTGTTCTATGATGAAAGGAATACCACGATGGTAACACCCCAAAGGTACGAACCACAAAGGTAACATCCCACAGAAAATTACCACTATGGTATCACCACAAAGGTATGCACCACAAAGGTATGCCACACAGATGATTACCACAAAGGTAAAGACTCATCTCACACTAGGTATCACATAGGTACAATGGTAATGATGATTATTTGTTATTACTGAAACATCTTACTCTATTAAGAGGCCGACCCACATAGGATCCTAAATCATCAGTCCCACATAGGATCCTAGTACAACAGACCTGTGTAGGATCCTAGTAATCCAAACCCATGTAGGATCCTAGAGTAGTCCCACATGTATTCCTAGAGCAGATGCATGTGATTCTCTCAAACACAGACCCCAAAAGGATCCCGAAGCATAGACCCACATAAGAACCTAAAGCATAGACCCACATAGGATCATTTTCCCATGTTACAACCTGCTATAGGGTTCCCACACTAATCTCTCTTGATTTCGGGAGTGTCTTCTACTAAAGACACATGTCTAATACTCAAACTTTTACAAAGTCTCTCAATGAAGTATTTCAAAGGACCACCACATAAAAGGGGTCTCAACGCAGTAGACTGCGCGTCAATCGGACACCCGATCTGTAAGTTATTGATCCTTTAGTCTTGAGGGACCAGTGGGATTCGTGCTCTATCCAACCATACCATACCCCAAACTTATCCAAAACACATGTGGGGTATACCAAAAGGACTATCTCGATAAAAGGTTTCTATCACCGCAGACAGTTCTTCAAACGGACTCTCGTAGCTCGAGATATAGACGAATGAAAAAAGGGTGTCAAAGTTGGTCTTGGTCCACTCCGACCCAGTCGGACTGACCCGGCCCGACTCGGGTAAGACCCTATGTCTGGAACAGCCTATTGGGTCTTGCCCAGTCCTCCGGTGCGGCCCGTGGTTGGGGTCCACGGTGGCGGCCTGTGGTGCGGCCCGCAGTGGTGGCCCGCTGGTCCACTCGACATGTGGCTGGTTGGACGGCCAGCCCTCCTCCTCCGCGCAGCGCAGTCATGCACCGCGCCATCATCGGTGGTAGACAGCGAGATGGCCTCCCCTCCATTTCTATAGGGACCACATGTCACGGCCCCTGTTCACCGAGCGGCGAGGATGTGCACCACCATCACCTTTACGCGGTCGACCGCCGCCCTCGCTCTACCGCGGATGATGGGCTGCGGCCCTTCTCCGATGATGTTGTTGCGCCATTGGCGTCTTTGCGGTCGGCTGGTGTATCGGTTTCCACTCCCAATCCCCACTTATGTCGGTCTCCGACAACATTCCTTGGGTTACCAGGCGGACCTCGGTGGCCCGTTATTCATTCAGTAGGTTCCCAGACTCGTCTCGGGACGTCTCCATTGATTCAAGACCACCTAAATCCACAATGGTTGCGGAGGGGGCAGGCAGTGTTCATTTTTCCCACACCATCCATGTTAAAATGGTAGAAAGAAAAAATATTTTTCATGAATCAAGGGGGTCGACAAGAATGTGGTAAGGGGGTATAAATCAACAACAAACCTTACCTTGATGGTTCTGTTGGAGGATACCTGAGGAATAAGACTAAGTCGTTGAAGAACGTCAGTGTTCGTTGCTTCCACAAGGCACTTCTGATCCGGACATGGGGTCGGTTCCTTGTTCTTCGTTTGAGATATGTTCTTCAAAGGCAGAGAGTTCTTCCCCATTCTCCAAGAATCTCCCCAAATCTCTCTTTGCCAACCATTTTCAATCCAAGAGGTGAAATGACAACTTAATAGGTTTAAGTCTCTCAATTAATTAAAATTTGGTCAATTGATTAATTGAAGTTGACACAATTAATTAATGGAGGGTGGCACAATTAATTAGGGAATTCGAAGGGTCTCCCACACATTAATGAGGAGTTCTAGTGGTCCCCAATATTGAATTCAATTTGGTAGGATTAAATCTCTCATGTTCCCCTCTGCTAAACATTCAATTGTGAGGTGTAAAGATCTTGAGGTCCCCACCACAGAACATTCAATTGTGAGTTTTTAAATAAAATAAAAGTTGAAGATTATTTTATTATTATTTCCACTAAAAACACAAAAGCTATCTTTCAACCTCGACATACTGTGGTTGAGGTGAAATTCACCATAAATGAATATCATCGCTACGAGTTCAACGATGTCCTTGACTTTCAATTCCGTACACCAGTTCAAAAGGTACAAAAACCGCTCACACGTTTACTGAACGTTCCTGAAAAAAATTCATAAATTTATTCCGGGCACACCAGGCATCAGAATCACATGCCATCAATTTTCACGGACTCATAATATTCCCATATAAATAAAACAATTACATGGAAAAATCTGTAAACGTCACCCCATCGTCGATGTCCAGCTCACTGTGGTCGATGATGTGAGATGGGTCGTGCACATTTATCCTCAGCTGTGATATGTGGAAAACGTTGTTCACCCTGTGCAACTGAGGCATAAGTTCTAGGTGATAAGACACCGCAGAAACTCTACTGATGACCTGAAAGGGTCCAATGAGCCTCTGAGATAACTTTCTGCCCTGACCAAATCTCTGCAAACCACATCAGGGTGAAACCCGTAGAAAGACATGGTCACTATCTTCAAACTCCAGAGGTCTCTTTCTCCTATCGTCATAAGTCTTCTTCCTACTCTATGGAGTATTCATCCACTCCTAGATGATTTTCACCTTCTCTGTGGTAGCCCATACTATCTCTGGTCCCATGAGTGCTAACTCCCCTCAGTGAGTCCAGCACAAAGGAAATCTGCAAGGTCGGCCATACAGATCCTAGAAAGGTGTCATCCTAATGGATGAGTGATGACTATTGTTTTATGAAAACTCTACCAAGGGTAAGTGATCCTCCCAGCTATGACAAAAGTCGAGGACGGAAGAACATTGCATTCCCTTGAGGGTCTGAATGTTCTGCTCAATCTCGCCATCCGATTGAGGGTGGAAGGCGGTGCTCAAACGATGATGCATCTAAATAGCCTCATGCAACCCCTTCCATAGATGGGAAGTGAATAGTGTGTCACAATCGGCGACAATCATCGAGGGTACACCATGTATCCGCACAATCTCTTGCACATAGAGGCATCCCAAACTCCCTACAGAACCCTGCCCTCGGATCAGTAGGAAGTGGGCCGACTTGGTGAGTCAGTTGATGATCACCCTGATAGAATCATGACCCCTAGATATACATGGAAGTAAAGTCTCAAAGTACATGGATATCATGTCCCACTTCCACTCTAAGACCTATAAAGGCTGAGCTAAGCCTGTTAGTATCGGATGCTCCTCCCTCACCTGCAGACAAGTGAGGCACCAAGAGACAAACTCTACCACTGCTTTCTTCATTTCCAACCACCAGTGTTATCATCGGAGGTCTGGGTACATCTTTGCCACTCCGGGATGTACCGCTAGAGTGTTTTTGTGGGACTCCCTCAATACATCCTCCCGAAGCAACACTGGTACCATGGTACTTCCTCTGAATAAGATGATGTGCTCCCCACCTTCATAAAATCTATCAGGTGCCTGTTCTATGGATATCTGAACACGTCAAGCCTCGCTGTCAGTTTCACCATGCTACACCATCTTGACTCATTGGAGAAGTGGGGGAGTGACTGAAAGAGAGTGAAGAAAAACTGCTCCATCTTGATCCACAAAGGATATATGCAAAGTGGTCAACTACTTTGTCGCCTCCCCTAGCAGTTGTATACCTGATCTCCTAGTTAGTGAATCTTATACAACATTCCCCTTCCCAAGGGTACATAATATTTTGAAGTCATAGTCCTGTAGGAACTAAAGCCAATGTCGCTGCTTCAGGTTTAGGTCTTTCTGCGGGAATATATACCTGAGACTCTTGTCATCCGAGTATATTGTAAAACATTCGCCCATAATGTAATGTCGCCACATCTTCAAGGAGAAGACCACTACTACAATATCCAGGTCATGGAAAGCGTAGTTCTTATCTTGTTGTCTTAGCTGTAGAGAACCATACACGATAACTACATGCTCTTATATTAGGACACAACCATGCCCGGTCCCTAATGTGTTGCAGTACACTATGAGCCCAACGCCATCCTCCAGAAGCCTCAAGAAGGGGGAACTAGTTAGCCTCTACCTCATCTCTTGAAAACTATGCTAGAATCTCTCCGACCATAAAAAGGTTTTCCCCTTCTTCTTCAATGCTAATAAAGGTGCTACAAATCTGGAGAAATCTGGTACAAATCTCTGGTAGTATCTGGCCAAACCCAAGAAACTCCATACCTCTGTCACACTTCTGGGTGGCTCCCAATCAAGTACCACCTCAATATTTACTGGATTCAATGAAAATCCAGCCTCTGAGATGTCATGTCACATAATTTGAACCTCTTAGATCAATAACTGACACTTCGAGAGCTTTCCATAAAGCTAGTGCTCTTAGAGTGTGTCCAAAACTATCTGTAAATGATAGGAATCCTCCTCCTTAGTAGCCGAGTAGATCAGAATGTCATCAATTAAGACCACCACAAATCGATCAAGATATGGATGAAAGATCTTGTTCATGAGTACCATGAACACTACTGGAGTGTCGGACATGCTGAATAGAATAACCAACAACTCATAATTGTTGTACTGACATCTAAAAGCCATCTTCTCCATATCCTCATCTCATACTATGATCTAGTGATAGCCTGATCTGAGGTCAATCATCAAGAACCATTGTACTCCCTTCAACTGATCAAAGAGGTCATCCATCCCTAAAAGTGGGTACTTATTCTTCATGGTCACCTAGTTCAAGCACCGATAGTCAACACAAAGTCTCAAGTTCCATTAGTCTTCTTGGAGAACAAAATTTGAGCTGCCCAAGGAGAAACACTAGGTCAGATGTATCTTTTCCCCTATAAGTCCTCTAGCTGTACTTGCAGCTCATGAAACTCCACGGGATCCATCCAATAGGTTGGTGAAGATATCGGTGTCGTCCCGGGGTACAGTTCAATGTAAAATTCCGCCTCTATATGAGAGGGTAGACCCAGAACATCATCAGGGAAGACATATGAATACTGGTCCACCACTATAGGATAGATCGAACTCTCCACATCAACTAATCTGAGGGTAACTCTAGCCATCCAATGAGTGATCAGCTGCACTCTCCTCTGGGTAAGTCCATCATGTGCTGTAAAGGCTCCCTTCTCACTGGTGAAGGTAAACCTAGTCCCACTCGTACAGACACACCGCACTTTGCTCCTAATAAATCAAATATAAGCATAGACTATAGATAACCAGTCCATACCTAAGATGACATCGTAAGGCCTCAATGCTACTACTAGGAGTTCCCAGCCGAATCTCTCGACTCCTAGATTAAGATCGCACTACAGTAACTAGTCTACAATCATCAAAATCTATTTTGTATGAGTCTCTAGCCATATGGATCAAGACAACAATTCCGTTGGAATCTCCGAGCACCAAATGAGGGTCGTGGAAATAAAATAATGACTCTCACTTGTGTTTATAAGTACTGTATCTATGGTGGAGATGACCCAGATCATACCTCGTATCATTTCTGGAGAGCCACGGTCATAGGCCTCGGATGCCTGGTGTTGAGATTTCCCTTATCCACCTGCTCGCTATAGTCAGGGTGGACCACCTGGTGGTGGTGGTAGTAACATCTCGAATCATCACCCACTGCCATCTGTAAGACTAGCTCCTCTAACACGTCCACCTACTCCCTGTGAACCTCCTCGGTCGAACCTATGTCTCTACCTAGGCAGTCCTTTGACCATCTGTTGATCATTTGTATGGCGGGTCAGACAGTCACGATCCATGTGTCCCTGCCTGCCGCATGTATTACACTGCCTGATCCTTTCATGACTGGATCTATCTCTAGTTCCCCACACAATCAATCCTAAATCATGTGGTATTCCACCTATAGGTCTTGTCCTCTGGGTCCACTGTGACATCTATCTACTGCCAGCTGTAGAAGACTCCGCTATGTGATCCCTGATGATGGATCTCGCTACTGGTGAATGCATACCAAGAAAACTATCCACTAAGAGGGCTCTTTCTAACACCCCCACCTGCATTGGGATGCTGAGAGAAATCCTTGAATCCCTAATCTCCCACCTAAGTCCCTACTCAAATTTCAGGTCCTGGAAGAGTGGTCCCACACTATATCAGTGGAGTAGCATGAGAGGTCAATGAACCTCACCGAGTACTGAGCCAAAGGAATGATGCCCTACTACAGATGAATAAGCCCCTGAATGCGTACGGTGTGAAGGGTCACTGGGAAAAACTCTGCCCGAAACAGGATCTCAACGTCTTCCCAGAGAAGTGTCACCTCATCGTGAACTTAAAGCATCAAGCACCACCATCTGCCTACTACTGCCTCTAGAAGACTAGTGGCAAGGATCACCATGAGATCAGCTGGTGTCCCTACCAGTCGGAATAATCTCACCACGACCTCCAGCCTATCCTCAGCCGCCTATGGGTCCATCTCTCCCCTGAACCTAGGTGACCTCAAGAGTTGGAACTTGTGAAATGCACTCAAGAGGCATGAACCCACTACTACTGGGTCTGGTGGTATCGGTGGCCCAACAGGTAAAGGTACTGATGTTGCCTCTACTAGTGCCCCTACATTGAAAGGGTCCTAAACTATGGCCTCACCACTCGGTGGGCTATCATCGATTATTCTACGTAGAAACGTAGCTGGTTGTTTGTGTGGAGGCATCCTGAAAAGAATCTGGTGCTCCATGGTCAATATGATATACCTGGTGAGCTTACTCAAAAATATCCCAAGGAAAAGTTTTCAAAACACACACACAATCATTGTTATCGTACACTGAGTCAAAAATTAGAAATTAGGGTTCTGGTGTATGGATACGTCGACCTCCACACCAACACTAGATTCCCTTAAATGATAACCATGCTCATAACACTTAACACTGATGCCGTTAAAAGATCAAGGTCCAATGTTCTATGGTAGAACCAACTCCTCTGATTTTAATTTGTCACGACCCATCCCCTGGGGCCCATACCGTCACTACCCAAAGCCCACCTTCCATAGGCATGGGGCTGGAGACTAGCACCAAATAGCGTATTCCCTTAAACGGGAAGAAATTGCCTTTATATCCTATAAACTCAGACAAACGAATCACACAACAAGATACAGACACAAGTAAACTGTATAGTAAAAATAGAGCATACAGTAAGCAAAAGGGGATAGAATAGAAGCCCAACTGGAATGTACAGTGAAAACTGGGAAGTACAAGAATAACTGAAAACAAATCCTATGAACACCCACCAAAAATCCTATAGGAAGGGTAGGCACAGCTCTTGATCGGCCGTCTCGGCGGTACACCTTGTCTAATGTCCACCTCTGAGCTACCTCTAGTCCTGGTACCCTCGTCCTCAGTCAGCATTGTCTGTCGTCTGCTCCCATCACAACAAGGTGTGGGCATAGCCCGTGTAGGGGTGAGTATAACGATACTCAGTATGGACCCCGAGACCCTCAAAGGTCCCACAAAATCCACAAAGGATAAACTCCAAATCATGAAAACAACAGACAAACCTACTTAGGTATATGCCCATACATATACCTAACTTATCAAGTAAACCCATATAAATCATGAGGAAATACAAGGCCCTACTCAAAATCCCAAATCACTGCTGTTCCACGAAGGATGTAATACCCCTATGGTAACACCACGAAGGTATGTACCACAAAGGTAACGCCACACAGAAGAATATCACAAAGGTATCACCAAAAAGGTATGCACCACAAAGGTTCACCACACAGATGATTACTTAAAAGTAAAGACTTATCTTACACCAGGTATAACATAGGTATGGTAGTAAATATTATTAGATGTAACTAATAAAAAATCATACTCTGTTAAGTGGAAGACCCATGTTTAATCCTAAATCATCAGTCCCATGTAGGATCCTAGTACAGCATACCCACGTAGGATCAAAGTAGAGCAGACCCACGTAGGATCTTAGAGTAGTCCCACATGGATTCCTAGAGTGCATCCAAGTGATACTCTCGAGAACAGACCCACATTGGATCCTAAATCCAATACCAACATTGGATCCCAAATCACAGACCCACATAGGATCTTTTTCTCATGTTACAGCCAAATATAGTGTTCCGACACTAAGCTCGCTTGAATCTCGGAGGGTCTACTCCTCTAGCCACTGGTCAAATACTCAAACATCCATGAAGTCTCATGAAGAAATATCCCAAAGGAACGCCATGTAAAAGAAGTCTCAACGCAATAGATGGTGTGTCAATCTGACGCCCGACCTACATGTTATTGGATTTTTAGTCCCAAGGTCCCAATGGGATTTTTTCTCGATCCAACCCATCCATAACCAAACCTTATCCAAAACTCATGTGGTTTATACCAAAGGACCATCCTGATCCCATGATTCTGGTGCCATAGACGGTTCGTCAAATGGACAATCGTAGCTCAAGATATAGCTGAAAGAACGAAAAGGGGGGTCGAAGTTGGTCAGTGTCTGCTCCGACCCAGTTAGACCAACCCGACCCGACCCGGGTCCGGACCTGGGACTGGTTCGGCCTACTGGGTCTGGCTCGGCCAGCTGGGTAGGGTGAGACTTTTCCTGAAGTGGAATCCCACTGGTCTGCTCGGCAGGTGGTTGGACGGATGGCCAGCCCTCCTCCTCCACGTGGCGCGGTCGCTCGACGGATCATCAACGGCGGCCGGAGATGAACTGACCGCCCCACCATCACATCCATGGAGATGCTCCATGGCCCCTATTCATTGGGTGGTTTGACGCGTGCCTCCATCACCGTCACACGACCGGTCATGCGCCGGCCGCTTCCCACACTCCACCACGGACTACGGGCCGCGACCCTTCTCCGGCAGCATGGTTGTGCCACCACCATCTTCACGGCCGGCCAGTGTGCCAGATGTCTCTCCTGAGCCCCACCTATGTCGGTCACCGGTACAGTCGCCGACGAAATTCCTCGGGTCCTCAGGCGCACCCCGTCAGCCTGTTCCTCATTTGGTAGGTTCCTTGCACTCGTCTCGAGATATTTTCATCGATTCAAGACCACTAAAATCCACAAAGGATGTAGAGGGGTCGGACTATGTTTGTTTGGCCCGCACCCTCCATGTTATAACAATAGAAATATCCAATATTGTTCTTGAATCAGGGGGTTGATCAGAATGGGGCAAGGGGTAAAAATCAACAAAAAAACCCTACCATGAAGGTTCTATAAGAGGTGACACGATTAAGAGGACGGAGTCATTGAAGAACGTCAGTGTTAGTTGCTTCTACAAGGCTGTTCTGATCCAGGCTCAGGGTCGGTTCCTCGTTCTTCATTGGAGACGTTGTTAGTTGGAGATATGATTTTTGAAGGTGTAGAGTTCTTCCCTATTCTCCAAGTATCTCCCCAAATTTATCATTGCCATACATTTTCCACCCAAGAGGTGAAATTCCAACTTAATATGTTTAAGTATCTCAATTAATTAATAATGGCTCAATTAATTCATTGATGTTGAAACAATTAATTGATTGAGGTTGGCACAATTAATTGTAAAAGTATAAGGGTCTCCCCCACATTAATGTGGGGTTCGGGTGGTCCCCACTATTGAATTCAAATTGGTATAATTAAAGCTCTCATGGTCCCCACCACTGAACATTCAATTGAATGTTTTTAAATAAAATAAAAGTTTATCTTTATTTTATTCTTATTTCCACAAAAAACACAGAAACTCTCTTTCACCCTCAACCTACTGCAGCCGAGGTGAATGTCTTATTAAGATAACACCGGCCCATCGAGTTCAACAGTGTCCTCAAATTTCAATTCCAAGATCTGGATCAAAATATAATAAAACCCTCTCACACATTTACTGAACGTACCCGAAAAAAGTTCAGAAATTCATTCCTGGGACACCGGGCCCTGGAATCATGTGCGGCCAATTTTCACAGACTCGTAATATTTCCATATAATTAAAAATAAATTACATAGTAAAATCTCAATATTTACAAGAAATGTTATTTTTCCCTTATCATGATTTATATAATGTGATTATGTTTTAGTTCATGGGAATTGATTATTTATGTGGGTGGTTCCATGATAAACCAAGAGTAGGTGAGCCCATGATAGATATCTAATGAATTAGGTAGTGAGAAATAGTTAAATGGTAATGTTTCTCCTAATATATTTTGGGAATATACTGTGATGGGTATTCCAAAAATAACCATGAAGGTTATTCCCTATTTAGTTTTGAAATCTACTCTTTATGTATGATACATACACCCCATATTACCTTTATGATTTAGGATTTATATGGAATTTTATATGAATCTTATGATTTCATGTGTTAAGATATTGATTTTATGTTTTATGGGTGAAAATTATGCTTTTGTGAACATGTAACACCCTAATCTCCCATGGTATGTTTCCCTTTCATTAATGTTGTAGCTTGCGTTGTAGGAAACATAGAGTTTTAACACACCACGACCAATCAAACTAACCGTTATGAATAGTACTACAACTGTTTTAAAATTTTATAAATTTTATATTTGAAATGGACTTCATTTTTGGATTTGGTATATCAAAATTCTCTTAGGGTAAATTTTTGGTTTTTTTCTGAAAACTATCAATTATTTATAAATAGTCAAAAACATTGCGTTATCGTTTAAAATTGACTTATTATTTAAACATATAGTTATTTTATTTAAATTTATTTTTGGCTGAAATAGATACATAATACTTATATATGTTTATTTTAATTAATTCGAGTCATTTTATAATAATTATATATATATAATTTTATTGAACGTTTTACCGTCTTTTCCCCTCCTTCTAAGAGCATTTTTAAATTTGTATAAAACTTAATTTTACCACTTTTGTGAATATAATTTCAAAAATCTGAGAGTCATAGTTGATATAAGTAAGAAAAATATGGTTTAATAAGATGAAAATATTTTTTGTTCAATAGTAACTTTTAACTTTTATTTACCATGGTTAAAAGAAAATGTGTTATTAAAGGTAAAAATAATAATATTATTACCCTAACACATGTCCTAATTCTATTGGATAAGCTTATTTCGACCAAAAACAACCTTAGGAATAAAATATGATTCTTTTTGTACACTTGGATTTGATTAGGGAATTTATTATAATTTTATTTAAAGAAGAGTTAAAAGTGTTAAATTCAATGATTAATAACTAAACCATTTTTAAGAGAGGGTTACACATACAAAACATTTGACCATAAATATTAATTATAAAGATAATAATATTTCTTACATAATGGTATTTTGTTTATAATTTTTAGACATTGAATAATTTAATTTATTTATGACATAATAATGATGCAGTAATTAACTTCTTAACAAAATATTAAAATAATTGATATTATAAATATCCAAATACATCTATATTGTGACTTTTCAGGAATTCCAAGAAATTTTTAGGTTAATATGAAATATTATGGTAGATTAAATGATTTTTTTTAAATTAATCATGTATTTAGGACATTAACAAAAATATATTACTAAATAGTGTCAAAATTGACATAAATGAGTTTTTAAAACAAGTAATATATTATTAATTGATATTACATTCTTAAAAATGTATGGATCAGCCAAAGAACTTATATAAGGTTATATATATCAATAATGATCCCATTGGGGTTCGTATGGTAGTTTATAGTAATTTTATTAACCATAAAATATGAAAATACAAAGAGGCATGGTAAATATCAAAATATTTAACTAAGAGTTAAATCTAAAAGATAAGGTCAATATGGCTAACTAAACCTGTCTAGAAATTATTTTTTAAGAGGATTGCGACCGATCCCCTACTTATCTTCGAAATAAATCCATTTGGAGACATTATAAACTGAATATTTGTGTATAATAAAATAATATTTCAAGATTTTCTAAAAGTGACCCTCACCTCTCTTATAAAAGGGTACTTTCCCTTCTCTAAAAATCACACCTCCAAAGTCATTTATATTTTCCAAACCATACTAAAATATCATCCCAACTACCCTAAATTAGACATAGAGTCCTTAAATTTATCAAAAATCCAACCTATGGAGCCCTTTTGATCAATTCAAAAGGAAACACTAGAAGAAGAGGTAATTATTTCGACACCCTGTTTTATATTCTTTTCTTCTTCCAATTCCTCTTTCTTTGTTGTTTCCATACCAAAATAAAATATCCAGTACAATATACATACTTTAATGTTATTATAAATATTCTAGAACCAAATTCACTATTCTATCCATCTTATAAATGACAATGTCACCATATGTGCGTACGTACGACTTACCATCTCCATGTTGTGGTGTAGCTCGTTATTCAAACACTTCATTAATTGGATGGGTATAATAAAGATTATAACTGATGTAAATAATTAATATAACATTTTAATGATTATCTATAAATTATTTACCATCCAATTACATATTCTTTCTCCATCAATACAATGATATTGTCACATGTGCGTACATACGAATTACCCTCTCCATGAACTCGATGAAATTCGTTCCCCATCATAACCATTCAAGATTAAGTTTCATATAATGATTAAAAATAATGTTTAAGAACATAATATAATTATGGATATGAATCAAATACATCATATCCCTAAAAAACATGACTTACATAACTAAAAATATAAAGGAAAATGATTCAGTTAACCCCTAAAACGATAATACAACTAAAATATTTTTGGCAAATCAATATTAAAAGATCGTATATGATATCATATTTATGAATATGATTCTTGTATAATTTAATAAAACTAATTTAAATATTATACAAGAGGATAACATACCCTTGACCAAGGAAAAGTACAACGTAAGGGTTAAATTTTAGAATCTCTTTATTATATGAAGTTGTTTATACGTGAGTATCTACCGGGGCCTCTATATCATCCACATTCGTGTTTCCTAAAAATGTATTTCAAAAATATTTTACTATTTTTTAGATTATGGGTTAAATTTATTTATACCCTTTTTTGAGTTTTTTAGGATGTTTATAAAATAATATTTCCATCATTTTCTAAAGAATTTCCTTTACGTCCGCTTCGAAAAAATTAAGGAAAGAATGTTTTTTAACTTGTAAGGTGGGTGCAGCTATATTCCTCCATTACAAGACCTTCAATGCTTCCATTTCAAGATTATAATAATATTTTGAAAATAAATGTTTTATTTCATAAGTATGTGACTTTTACCTAATTTCAAAATAGAACGATGTATTTCTTTTAAATTGTTTTTATTTCTTCTTTGCCAACATCATTAGATGGATTTTAAAATTATTTGAAGTTGATTTATTTTGATAAAAATCTTCTATATTTTATTTAATGTTTTGTGACATTTTTTACTGTGGATCTGTTATTTTAATACCATTCATGGGTTATGGATAAAGTATTTACATTTCTTATAATAGTATTAATATGAATGTTTATGTTATGTTTAGACCTTTTCATATGAAGAATGAATTTGACTTAGTAAGTGACGGTTGCAGCCCGCTATAACTTCTCGATGCATCAGTATGTCTCATGAGACAAACTAGTGTCTTGTCACATGGGCTTGACAAAATCTTATTTGTTGTCTTGGAACGAGGCCTTGACTATGTGGTTATGAGGTTAGTCATTATGCATTCCATCATTATAAAATTGGTTATTGATATTAAATTTGATTATTCAACTAGTAGAATATCCATGTGAAAAAGTAAATGGCATTATTTGATTTATATTTGACATATTATGCTGAATTTTATATTTAAAAGGCTTTTGTTTTAGACATAAACATTGCCTAAAATTTTTATTCTTATTTATTAATGTTTCTACTATATTTTTATCCATACTGAGCATCTGATCTCACCCCTTTCTATGTTTTATTGTTTCCAGGATCTGAAAAAGTATATTAGGACTAACCTGTAGGGATAGTCTAAGGGATATGAATGTGGTCAATAGAGACGATGTTGTTTTTGTATTTAATTTTATAATGTAATGTAAAAATTATGAATGTATCTAGTACTTCCAAGGCTACACTACCGATATGTCTTTCGGGATTTAATAACATGTGATCATTCGAATGTAATGTTATAATGCGCTGACACTGGGTAACTGGTGTGGAGGCATTACAGAACATGTTTCCATGATTTCAAAATATTCAATGACTAATTTTTTCAATCCTTATTATATATCCCTTACTAGTCTTCTTATGATAATCCAATGTTTTGAAATGCTTCCCATAGGATTTATGGGATAATAGAGACATGGATGGGATCAAGGAGATTTTATGATGAATAAACACGAAAAGAAACAATGTTTCATTTTAGATGTTTTTTTAATGTATGAAATGAATATTTTTGGTGGTGTAAATTTGTATTAATAGGTTTTTTATGTATGTGTTATGGCCTAATTCTCTAAATATCAAATCCTAAAATGATCCTCAATGTGAAAGCAAGTAAATTCATGACTGAAGTCAAGAGTATAGACTTTTTAAAGATGTGGAATTATACTTATTGACTCTTTTTCTTTATTCATTAAACTAAACAAATATAGTATAATATTTGATATCTTCTTTTACTTATATCATATAAAATTTTAAGAGTATTATATTCTATTGGAATTTTAATATCAATCTATTCTATCATTTTGACAATGAATATAAAAATTATTCTTCCTTGTAAACCATTTCCTGCTTCTTGATTGTTTTGAAAATTCAACTTCACTATACTACTATCCAAAATATTTTTAGATATTTTATTCAATTTAATAGGAAACAAAGTATGTGTTCTAGAAGTTGTAATATCAAATGAAAATTTATTCTTATATTTACCCTTATTCACATATCCATTCAATATATTTTCTTATTATATTAGTGGTCGGATAATGTCATCAATATCCATTTGATTTAAATGTTTACTTACATCAATCATAGTTCTATTAAGCTCCCTCACCTTTCTATGTATGGAATTAATATCTTATATAACATGTTCATATGTAATATCCTTATCACTATGAGATTTTAATTCATTAACTATTTTCTTGAAACACAGATACAGCTGAGAAAAACTAATTCTCTAAAAATTAAATCAAATTTCTGATTATTAATCCTCAAAATAGCTCTTATAGTATCTAAAACCATAGAAGATATAAATTTTTTTTCAAAAAATATTGAAAAAATACTTCAATTATTTCATCGAGCAATAGCTGGGTATTGATATATGGAGTCATTGAACTCAATACAGCATTTCATAATTTATAATTAACTTGATATTCAGTAATACAATCATAGGTAATGTTCAGTTTTTGTTTCTCTAGAACCTTGTACATATCAACCACCGTCTGAATTTAATTAAATTTAGTGTCAATCACAAGTTTCATTATCCAATCTCTCAACCGATTATAATTAAAACCATTTATGATAGGTGGCTAACTACGCTTAATATTTTGAAAATTTATAAAGGAAATCCCGCATTAGATTAATAATTTTTTCTCAAATATATAATAGTGTAAGTAAAAAAAGGTACATCCTCCAATATAAACTATTGTCCCATATATGAAAAATTATATAGGGGGTGAATTAAAATTTAAACAAACATACATTTTACCCAACCAAGACAATATTTTATATCGATGTTATAAATTTTAATCTAATCAACGTGAATATTATAACAAATATTATGGAAATAAAACAACTTGGAATTTATGAACAATTAAAGTTAAATAAAATATATAGAAATATGAAAAAAAAATTATGATTTAATGAAACTATGTTCTAAGATAATTTTCATAAAATCAATTAAAAGATATTATTAAACATTATAATCAGTTATAGTAAATATAAAACTTCCCCTTTTTCACATTGGGTTGATAATTAGAACCCAAATCTAGATGATACAAATTATGATGCACATGAAATTACAAATTCTAAATGAACAAGTGATTCATTAATTATTTTTAGACATTTTTATAGATGTAATTATCTTCTGGAATTATCATTTAGATCCTCTTCAGTCAAAAGACTATCACCAATTCTTATCCTTAGAATCTATTGAACTATTGTTCAGAAGAAAAGATTCATATCCCTGAAATCATGTTGATTACACAAGATTATAGAAAAATGTTTAAAATGATAAATAATTGATCTAGTATGACACAATCCACAAAAATGAATTATCTATGAACACTATGAAATAATCATACAAATGGAATCAATCAATTCAAAAAGATAGTGAAAAGAGAACATAAGTACTATTTTCATCTTGTAATATTTCTACCATTCCCCAAAGACCTAAAATATATTTATAATTTTTAGTGTTATAATATCATATTATATCTTTTAAATAGTTTTCACTCCAAAAAATGGTAGTTTAACATCATCTTATATTTATGTAGTTTAAGTGAAATTCAAATGTTTCAGTTCATACATAGTTTGAATCATCTCACTAAAATATATCAGTCTTATTTTCAAAATCCACCAAACTGAGGAGGGAAAACATCAACTATGTGAACATTAATAAATAGTGTCTTATGATTCTTTAAAAATAGATCTTGATGAAATCCATTCATTTAAATGACTTAAAAAACCTGGTGAAATTTATTAATCCATGTTCAATAATATCATTAATAACATAAGAATAACTAAGGTATATTATTTGACATTGTGGCTGAGGGTAAATTAATTATAAGGTATTACAATGTTGATTATTTAAAAATGTGTAGTAATGATTCCTGTTCTCTGTCATGGTTTTTGAATGTCATGAATACTGGAGGTGTCAATTAAGATATTTTCATGTAATATACTATATATAATTCTAAAAAATGATAAATAAATAAAATCATCATATTCAATAAATGGTGTTTCTTTATATGAGGACTTTCATTTAAAAAAATTAGGTTGTTTATAGCTTGGAGAGTCCTCTAAATATTCTCTAAAAATACTGGATCAATTAATTATTTGTAGGATTGATGATCACATAAAATACAATTATATTTATTATGGATGTAATCTCATTAAATAGATTATTGATAAAAATGGTTAAACATTATTCAATCACAACTAAAGAAAATTTCAAAAATCCATTCACCAAAAACACTAGGGAGATAGAAATGTGGTGAAAATGTGTTTACCTGGGGTATGAAATAAACTATTGGTTTTATTTAGAGGATTTTATTTCTAGAATTATCATTTATTATGTTTATTCATTACATAAATTATATAGGTTCATATAATGATATATTATTCTGAAAATATTGTTAAATTTTTTTATAATCAATAATCAATGTATGTTGCATTTATTAAACGATATATTATTTAATGACTAACAACTCCATGAAAAAATTACATGTTGTCCAAAATTAATTATCATAATGGAATGGTGTGAATTATCATTGTATGATAACATTAGCATGAGTCGTGACTCACATGTAGATACAAATTTTCCTCATTGGATACTCGTTTAATTTATTTTCAACGTTGATCCACATTTATTAAATAATATTAGATTCCTTACATATATATTATTAGTATATATGGGAAAAATACTTTTGAGTGATTCTTGAACCATGGTTTATTATGTTTCTCTCCATGTGAACCATCATTCATTGATATCAATCATAAATAATTCCTGAAAACAATCATGACATAATTTTTTTAGTTATGGATTTCAAAAATTTGATTTATTTGAAAAATTAATAATATATATTTCCACTAATATGATGGGTATGAATATGTTCCCTGGAATTGGAAAAATGATAATATGTAACATCCCTTGTAAGTATTGTAACGACCAAAAACTTCATTAATGGAAATCCCTCTTGATCTAATTAAATGTCTCATTATGTTAATATAAAATTTCAAATTCTTTGGTTTTATGTTAATGATTTTGACCGTTGCTAATATAGCCGTTTAATAGTGATCACATTATTTGTATAAATATAGGGCTTTAACAAATCCAATTTACTCAGACAAAAGATGTGATGGCCTCATCCAGAAGAATTGGTCTGTACGAAGCCCATTTTTCAGAGCTCAGAAAAGAGGTGGCATCCTTGGGATTCGCTCTTGACCAATCCCAAGCTGAGATTCATCATGTCAATCTTGAACATGACCGTCTACGGGAGAAGTGGAAGTTGATAGAAATTAACACTCGAGTGATGTTATCTGAGCCACCCCAAGAGTCTGTCACCATCGCACACCTTACCTTTAGGTCTTATGCGGCTGGTTTATGGGGTTATGTAACAAATCACTAGTACTATGTTTATATATATTATTATTTTATATAATAATGAATATAGCTTCTTGTCATTATTGATACATTATAAATAGTTTTTTAAGTACAAATAGTATTTTTATTTATTATTTAATTAAGAATTCTATTTTATTAAATTAATGGATTTTGGAATTAAATAATATTTTAATAAAATATTATTATTATTATTAAATTAATTTTTATTAAATATAAATGATCTTATAATTTTATGAATGCAATTATAATTTTTCTTAAGGTTTGAAAGCCATTTCTGTCCAAACCCATGAATTTTCGATAAATGTCGGTTTTTATTTTAAAAGTGAAAATTAAAATATTTAGAAAATTATTTATGTAAAATAACTGTTATTTTTGGAATCAGAACATTGAAATTATCAAATGGTGAATTTTTTATAATTTTCTGAGACAGTCAAATTTTTGGGTAAAAATTAAATACCGTTTAAATATATAATGTATTTTATGACATCATAATAACCCAATAGTGATGTAATAAAATACTATAATCTTTATGTTGGGCCAATATATTTTTTACCATTAAAATAATTTTATTTTGGGTTTGTTTGACTTACTTTTCAAAGTATTAATGGACCCCTCAAGAATTATTAAACACCTTGGCTTTTTAAATTATTTTCCATTGGAGTGTGACTCACCTCTACATAATCAACCCTATTATTTTAAGAAGTTTGGAATTCGGCATTAAAAAATATTGTTTTCTTCTTCCCTTTTCTAAAAAACATGGGAAAAAACCATGGGTTGGTTTGTGGTTTGGACTAATTTCCTATAAGGGGTCCCAAACCAAAATTATAATGAATTCCATCACCTTTCCTATATAAACCCACCCAATCTCCCACTTCCTCATCACTCAAAGCCTTTGGAGTTCGTCCAACATCTTTCCTACTCTCTCTATAATCCTCCCAAGGTTCCTCAAGCTCCCAAGAAGCCTCTCACAAGCCTCTCTCTAGCCTTTGGAAGCACACTTCCAAGTAAAGGTTTTTTCTTCCATTCTCATTTTTGTCCAATTTTCTTTAAGTTGTTTTTTCCTTTTAATTTAAATTATGAATGTCAGGGTATGGTTTCACACCTCACTAATACTGCCCTATTTATGTTTTAATTATGGGATACCCCTTTCTCTCTCATTATATGCCTCCCATGTACACCCATTACTATGCCGAAATTCTGAAAGGAACTTCTCTCTCCTCATTTACATTCAAGAAATACTTTTGTATCATGAATCTAAATTCCATTTAAATTGTTGGGAAATGTATCTATATTACCTCCTTAATGTAAATTAAATGTAAATATAATGAGGACCCCCTTTCCCTCTCATCAAACATTTTTTATGAATTCCTATGTCATGTCGTTACGCTGCCGAAATCACAACGATTTTCTAAGCTAATGCCATTATGTAGTGAATACCATTCCCATTTCTCCATCTAGCGTATTCACCTTTATGCACATTTACTTTTTTATTATAATGTTTCATGTATGAATTCCACATTCCTTCATTGTGGAAAAAATAATTATGTTTTATGAATCCATGTTTTATGATCCATGTGGCACACTTATGCATGAAATGAAATGTTTTAAGAAGGGTGTGCCCTTCTAGCACTCCAACGCATTGGGTAAAGTATAGTATCATGATACATCATGTGAAATCAGTGTTGACTCATAATAATTCAATTGAAATGAGGTTTTACTCATGCTTCATGTTCAATGAGGGTTTACTCATGCTCCATGTGCAATGAGCCTTGGATCATGATAATTCCATGTTAAGTGTTATGGCCACATTTCCATGTTATGATTATCATGCTTTATCATGCCTTTATGATCATATTTCTATTGTGCTCTATTGATATGCCTAATGTCTAACATATATTTTACTCCTCATGTTATTCCATGTGTATTCTCTTACTGGGCTTTATAGCTCACCTTTTTCTTATACATGTCCTCAGGTTATCCCATGCAATGCTAAGTATGAGAGAATGTAGTGGTCATGTAAACGTAGTTTTCAATAAAGATGTTGAATTTAATGTTTTAAGTTTTTATGTAATGATCCTAAGAACCAAAGACACTAAACCTCTCAATCTTCTTTGTTGTATCAAGTGAATATTTATGTAATAAATCATGTTTAAGTTGTAATAAAAAGCAGGGTTTTCATAATTGGTATCAGAGGATAGGTTTAGTTATTTTTGGGATTAGGATAAGAAAACCCTAGTAAAGCCTTAGATACAAGAATAAATATAATAAAAACATCCCTAAGGTTTGGTGAGTATTCATTAAGTGGTTTATCAAGAAAATAAATCTCTGTCTGGATACGAGCAGGTAGAGGCGGCTCTGGCACAGATATATCCTTGGGGTAAAACCCAAAAACACCACTTTGAGCCAGACTCGAACATGAACTGGTGCACAACAATGGGCCTTGCTAAACTATTGGTTACGAAAATCCCAGGGATATGTTTTTATAAATTCACATACTTATTATGAACCCTTATTATGGGAATTAAAAAAAATTCCCCAAAGAATATATGTTAGAAAGTAGATCATGGAAAGCTTAGATTGAAGCCTATAGGCTCATGAGTTAAGGAAATAAACATTTATTTATAATCCATCAACATTTGTCTGTGGATTACCCTTTATGTGCTACACCTAACATTCATTTATTCCAGCCAATGGCCGGTAATAGGAGGACTCGGGCTAATAACCGTTGTGAAGATCAGTGTGATGACTGTACTAATGAGATGCCCAATCCAATGGGAGTGGGAATCGCGAACTCTGTCACGCTTCTCTCTCAGCTAACTCAAGATTTGAATAGAAACACGGGTCAAGAGGAATGTTAAACCCCCCCTAAGAAAGAACAAGTCACTATAGAGAGCTTCATGAGACAAAGGCTGCCTACTTTTAGTGGATAATCTGATCCCATGATCGCTGAACAATAGATCAACATCATTGAAAAGATCTTCTCCATCCTTGAATGTTCTGAACAAGAGAATGTCCTCTTGGAAGCTTATCGTATGGAGGGTGAAACTAATCAATGGTGGACGTTGATAAAAAATACAAAATCTAAGGAGGAGATCGTGGTGTTTGAATAGAACGACTTCTAGTAGATGTTTTTTGATAAATATTTTCCATGCACCCTCAGGCTTGAGATGGAGAGGGACTTCCTTTCCCTCAAGCAAAAAGATGATGAATATTTTGGAGCGTACTAGGAATACTTAACATGGCTTGCATGATACGCTTTCAGCTTTGTATTTACCCCAAAATTCAAGGTTGACAAATTCTTTGGTGGGCTGAAGCCTAGCCTGCGGAAAGAATTAGCGATCCATGACTTCGACAACTATGAGGAAATTGTCTGATGTTCCCTCAAGGACGAAATGGTGATCGGGAATCATAAGGGTATTATGGAGACAAGGAGTGTAAGGTGGAATTCAATTTTGTTAGTCTGATGGATAAATCCAATGGTGCAAAGAAGATCCAGCACCCCACTTGCAAAAAGATTGGAAAGAAGCACCCTGGAAATTGCCTTAAGGGGATGAGGAAATGCTTCAGGTGTGGAAGAGAAGGGAACCTAAATGTTAACTGTCGGTATGAATGACCCGTGGCAGCGATAGAGGAGTGGAACACTCCATTTGAACCTCAATGCATTGTTCATTGCCATAAATGAAAAGAACCAGGGAATCTTTCAAATCAGTGTCCTAATCCAAGGGTTTTCGGAGGCAACCAACAACTTCCAAGGAAGCAAGGAAGAGCTTTTGCAATCACTTCTGCCAAAGGGAACCCCGACAATGAAGTGGTGATAGGTACACTATTTATTCATTCAAGAATAGCGAATATACTTTTTGATTCAGTTTTTATGCATTCTTTAATATCTCGAATGTTTAGTAGAACAATACCAGCACCACAACAAATCATGGAAGTGAAGATGTCACTGAGTACGGAAAATGGGTCAATTATTGCATCCCAGGAATATAAGTCCTCTCCTGTTATAATCTGTGGATTTAATTTCCTGACGAACCTCGTCATACTCGTTCTGGTGTAATTTGATGTAATTCTTAGCATGGATTGGATTTCCTTATATAGAGCCAACATAAATTGTCCATAGAGGGAAATCACACTCCATAGGGAGAATCGAACCTCGATTCTATACAAGTGTAAGGAGGAAGATGAATCTCCTTTAGCTCCATCATCTCAATCATTGATATTACGGCCCTATGAGCACGTGTATCTGGCTCAGATGATTGAGTCCAAGGAAGAAACCATCTTTGAAGAAATGCCTATTGTGAGGGAATTCGCTGAAGTGTGTCCCGAGGATCTGTCTGGACTTCCTCCTAGAAGAGATGTTGAATTATCAATTGAACTTATACCTGGGGCATTACCAATACCCAAGACTTCATATAGAATGGCTGTTGTAGAAATTTAAGATCTGAAGAAACAACTACATGAGATTCTGGATAAAAGGTTTATACGCCCAAGTGCTTCACCATGGGGTACACCAGTCCTCTTCATCAAGAAGATGTATGGGTCAATGTGGCTTTGCATCGCTTATCAAGAACTTAAAAAAATCATTATAAAGAAAAAGTATCTTCTCCCATGAATTGATTACATGTTCAATAAGCTGTGTGGGTCACAATACTTCTCCAATGTGGACTTGCGGTCGGGATATTATCAAGTAAGGGTAAAGAAGGAAGATATCCCCAAGACTGCTTTTCGCACAAGATGCGGGCACTACGAATTCATACTAAGGCCTTCCGGACTCACTAATTCTCCAGAAATCTTCATGGACTTAATGAATAATGTCTTTAGAGATTACCTTGAAAAAATTTTGGTAGTATTTATAGATGATATTATAATATACTCCAAAACCAAAGACGATCATGAAGAGCATTTAAGAACTATACTAGAGACTTTGTGCAAGGAGAAGCTCTATTCAATGTAAAGAAAGTGTGAGTTATGGTTGAAGGAGGTCTCATTCATTGTCCATATCATCAAAAGCAATGTGAAATCTATAGATCCCTCCAAAACAGATGCAATTGAGGGATGGATGAGGCCAACATCGGTAACCGATATCTATAGCTTCTAGGGGTTAGCTGGATATTATCGACAATTTGTGAGAAATTTTTCACAATTTTCCAACCCTCTTACCAAGCTAACTCGAAAGGGAGTAAAGTTTCCTTGGAGTGATGAATGTGAAGAAAGCTTCAAGGAGTTGAAAAAGTGGCTTATCACTACGCCCGTGCTCACTTTACCCACAAGTGGGGAAATTATTGTGGTATTCAGTGATTCTTATAAGAAGGGATTAGGTTGTGTGCTAAATCAGAATGATAAAGTTATATCATATGCCTCAAGGTAGTTGAAAATCCATGAGCGAAACTATCCAACGCATGATCTGGAGTTGGCAGTGGTGATCTTTGCCTTGAAAATCTGGCGGCATTACCTCTCTGGGGGGAAATGTGAGATATATACTGACCACAGGAGTCTTAAATATATATTCACCTAGAAAAAGCTTAATATGTGCCATAGAAGATGGATAGAGCTCATCAAGGAATATGATTGTTCAATAAATTACCACCCTGGGAAATAGAACAAGGTGGCATATTCCCTAAGTAGAAAGGACCCATCTATTCTATAAATGACGATAATTGAGAGGGATTTAATCTTCTTAGACTTGATGAAGATGGACATGGGAGTCATAAAGAAGGGAAAATCATCAATCCTTTCACAAATGATTGCTCAACCGTCTCTTTTGGAACGGTTAATGGAATCTCAAAAGGATGATGTGGGAATTCAGGAAACAATGGAAGCTATCAAAAAGGGGAAATCCTCGGAGTTTAATGTTAATGAAGAAGGAATTGTGCGATTTGGGAAAGGACTATGTGTTCCATCGTGTCCAGAGCTGAAGAAGGAACTTTTGGATGATGCACATAGTTCAAATTTCTCTATTCACCCAGGAAGCACAAAGATGTATCGAGATCTCCAATAAAACTTTTGGTGGGATAATATGAAGAATGAGATCGCCAAATATAAATTAAAGTGCCTCGTGTTCCAGCAAGTGAAGGTAGAGAGGCAGATTTCTAAGGGGATGCTGCAACCATTATAAGGCCTCAGCCTTAAACCTTACTTAATCATGAGTTATTACAAGATTACACATTGAGGATATTTTCGGGTTTAGAGTTTTAGAGAAATAGATCATAAAACTTGCATTACATTCCACATATAAACAAAGTGGTTACATAGAGATAGTATTCTTCATTCCCATCAATGGAAACACATTTAAAATAAAACATGGATTATTTCTTGACACATCCTTGACTCTATCATCTTATCATGTACCTTTCCCTTGACCTGTGAAAAACATTTCAAAAACATGGGATGAGCATAAAAACTCAGTATGGGTTATAAAAAAACATGGAAAGGAAACATGAGTTCATATATACATAAGAATGAAATCATACTTTACCCATAAAACATAGGCACATTAACATACCTCATAAAATCATGAATAAATCATAGAAATCATAAGACATAAAGGTAACTTGAGGCATTCATAGCATTTTTACGTAGGGAGTAACCCTCTTGGTTACGTTTGGAATACCCATCATAGTATATTCCCTAAAATCTCTTCGGAGAAACCTTAACGTTTCACTCATTCGTGTTACCCAATGCATTGGAGAGCTATATCGGCCTCACTCGCCCTTAGTTTATCACAAAACCACCCATCTTCATAATAATGCCCAAGAACCATAACATAATCGTATCACATAAAACATGCATAAAGGAAACATAATATTTCCACATTTCAATCACAAGATATCAATACAACACAAAAACATTGTGAAACCCATTTTCAATACCAAAATAAAAGAAAAGTAAAACATGGTATTTATTTTTCTTTTAAAAAGAAGGTATGGCTTGTAGAGGAAGCCGAAACTCAAATAACGGTCACGATGGCGGATAAGTCATTGTCGCCGCATACGTACCAAAAAAAACATTCCCTTTTGTCGTTTAGTAAATGCTTCGTATAAAAAATATTCCTTTTGAATAAACGTAAAAGTCATAGGGGTTTATACACCGTATAAAAGAAAGTTGTGTATAAAACAAAATATGCCTCAACGAAAGGAGATTGAGACGAAGTCCCATACCTCGTATCCGACATGACCCGACCGTTCTTTAATCTCCTGAATAATAAACTTGAGTTAATCTCTAATTTCTTAAGAATATTTTTTTCAAGTTCATTATTCCTTTTATACCATGTTATGAACATCATGTAATAATTTAAGTTAATAATGTTCATTTTGTCGGTATTTGGTTCTTAAGTCAAAAATAGATTTCTTACACTTACATGTTGTTAATTTGGTCATAGGTTCGTTATATCCAGAATGATATTAATGATTTGGATAACATATATATCATATATATTCATCATATACATGTATTTATAATATTACATCACATTTAGAGGTAAGAAATGAAATGCACCGTTCATGGAGACGGTAAGCCGTACGTACGCATAAACGCTACTTCCATTTCTATTTCATATTTTCTGGAATGGAATCATAATGATATAAGAGTATATTATAATTCCAGTATAATAACATATATAATATCATTAACTTTATCCTTTACACATCCCACATATGGTATTAACGAATCAAATCACTTTCAGGGGGCGGTAGTCCGCACTTCCTAAAATGAAGATATCGTGTTTACCGATAATGGAAACCATAAAGGTATGCCCAAAATGAAAAAAAACAGAAGCTTAAGGAAACAATAAACATATCATATATCATATATAAAAATAGTGACATCATAATGGCCACCTTTGAAGGTGTTAAATTACTATTGAACAATCATTGTTTCGGGAGGCAGAATTTCGCCATCCACGGAAACTGTATGTTCTTTAACCATTTTATGTAGTTGTGTGAGAGTGTAGGTCAAATAAATCATATAAAAACATCCTATTATATTGAATATACTGGTGTTGTCACAAAACAAGTAAATAAAAAGAGTTTAGGGGGTTGGAGAAGCAAAATAAAACAAATGAACAAGAGAGAAAGAATTACCTTTAAAAGTGTAACTCCTTTTGATTTGAGCCTAAAGGCTTCCTTTGAAAGGATTCTGCCCAAAGGAAATCATCTATGATGAGGAGAAGGATGTGGAGAGAGTAAATGGGCAGGGTTTGGCTGAGCCAAAGGCTTGAGGAGTGTGTGAAATGAGGTAGAGGTGGGGGCCTTTTATAAGAGGAGAGGAGGGGCACTTTTGGAAAGTAAAGAAATATTACATTATTTGAAAATGTGTTTCTGTTTTAAAAGGTCCCACATTGGTAGAATTCGTGGATAAGGTGATAAGGGTTCGAAATACATTCATCCAATTGGTTTTGGACATGTGTAGGTCATATATTTTACATTATCTTTCCATTTTATTTAAATCGTCAAATAATGATGTCATCGCTGCATCATTATTATGTCATAAATAATTTAATTTATTTAATGTCTGAAAATCATTAAAAAAACAATGATGAAGGAAATCTTTTTAGATTTCCAATTACTATTTATAATCAAAAGTCTGATCTTTATAACCCCATGTAAGAATTGTTTTCGTAAAACATATTATGTTTGTGTCATTTTTTACTTTTACATTAAATAAAAAGCAATTTATGTCATTTCCCAACAAAAGTGGAACCATGGGGTCCCCATGTTGACCCATGGCTTGTCGTGGTCGGAAATGACACAACCAATAAGGTTGGGACATGTGTCTAGGTCATTTAATATTATTAAAGCATTATTTATACCTTAAACTACCATAATTACCACTAATCGCGATTAAAAACTTAATATGTTACTATTCACCAAAAAATTATTTTAATCCCATTGAACCACATTTTACTTCTTAATGACAACCATGTATGTCGGATTTTTGGAATTCAAAACACAATGATGAAAAAATTTCATTTAAACGGAAAATCAGTCTTTATAAGTACCACTTAGTGGTTTCACTATTCATCAAAAATTGAAGTTTTTCAGAAAATTACAAAAAATTCACCCTAAGCTATATTTGATATTAAGAATTCAAAAATGCAGTCTATTTTACAAAATTCAAAACATATATGTCACATTAATTAATTTAATAATTAATTTCCGCTGTCAGAGCAAATAGCGTGTTTTTATGAAACAATAAGTATCAAAAGATTGACACCAGTTTAAGTCTAATTTCAAAGTGAAATTGATTCCAATGACCACCATTGGATAAAATGGTAAAAATATATTCTAATTTAACTTCAAAACAAATTCAAAACATAATCTAATTATATAAATAAATTAGATTAAAAAGCAGTTTTGAATTAAAATGCAGTATTTTTCACTTATTCATAAAAAAATGAACATTATCCGAAAAATACCAAAAATTCACACAAAGTAAATTTTGATGTCCCAATCATAAATAATAATTTTATTTTTACAAACATATCTTATAAAATTGTCAAAAGATAGATTTTAAAGGGTTTTTCCATCATAAGGAAGTAAAACAATCTTTTAAGAATATTAGTGTATTACATGCATAAGATTGTATTTATTTTCATTTTAAGCCTCTAAAACACTATCTTAATCATTAATAGACATAGATAAAAATATATATTATTCATTACTTACTTGGGATGTTACATCCTTCCCCCCTTTATAAAATTGCATCCCCGCAATTTATTTACTTATCGAATAAATGGGGGTACTTATCCCTCAATGCATTTTCAGATTCCCATGTTGCCTCTTCAATCATGTGGTTTTTTCACAAAACCTTTACCCGGTGAATCACCTTATTCCGTAACACTTGCTCCCTATGGTCAAGAATCTGGACCGGTTGTTCCTCATAAGATAGGTTCTCTTCCAGCTGAACTACCTCTGGACTCAAAACATGAGATGGATCTGGCATATACTTTCTCAACATCGAAACGTGAAAAACATTGTGTACCTGAGATATACTCGGAGGTAAAGCCAATCGGTATGAAACTGACCCAACTCTCTCCGGAATTTCATATGGTCCAATGAACCTTGGACTCAACTTTCCTTTCTTACCAAATCTCATCACACTTTTCCAAGGAGAAACCATGAGAAAAACATGATCACCTACCTCGAAAGATAGACCCTTCCTCTGGTTATCCGCATAACTCTTCTGCCGACCTTGAGATGTTCTCATGTGTTTCTGAATCAGCTGAACTTTTTCTGCCATCTCTTCTACCAATTCTGGTCCTATCAACATCCTTTCACCCACTTCATCCCAGAAAGCTGGAGTTCGACACCGCTTCCCATATAACGCCTCAAATGGTGCCATCTGTATACTGGAATGAAAACTGTTATTATATGAAATTTTAACCAAAGAAAGATGTTGGTCCCAACTTCCCTGATAATCCATAGAACAAGCTCGTAGCATATCCTCCAAGGTCTGAATTGTTCATTCTGACTGCCCATCTGATTGAGGATGAAAAGCTGTACTAAAATTTAATTCAACACCCAACGACATCTGAAAGCCTTTCGAAAAGTTAGAAGTAAACATGGGATCACGATCCGATACAATGGAGAGTGGAACTCCATGTAACCTGACTATCTCTTTAAGATACAAACAGGAAAGTTGATCAAGAGAGAAAGTATCTCATATAACAAGGAAATGAGCAGACTTGGTCAAGCGATCAACAATAACCCAGATTGCATTATTACCTCGAGATGTCTTCGGTAATCCAACAACAAAGTCCATGGATATATTCTCCCATTTCCACTCTGGCACTGGTAAAGGCTGAAGCATCCCTTTTGGTAACTACCGCTCTGCTTTAACCTGTTGACATGTCAAACACTTCACAGTAAAATCAGCAATGTCTCTTTTCATTCCATCCCACCAGTAATACTCCCGCAGATCTCTATACATCTTAGTACTGCCCTGATGAACTGAAAACGGAGAACTATGAGCTTCACATAACAAATCTCTCTTCAACTTTGAATCACAAGGCACACACAATCTCTTCCCAAATCTCAAAACACAATCATTATCAATGTTGAATTCAGGCAACTTACCTTTCTGAACCAGCTCTACCTTTTTCTGCAACTCACTGTCTTGCTTCTGTGCTTGCTTGATTCTATCTAATAGAGAAGATTTCACTGATACCTGAAACAAAACAGAAGGACTTCCTGCACCAACAACTTCTATGCCAAAGTTCATCAAATCGTTAACCAAAGGATCACATTCCAACCGCAACATTGTTAATGAAGCATTACTTTTTCGACTCGAAGCATCAGCCACTTTATTTGCTTTTCCCGGATGGTAATGAATTGTACAATCATAATCCTTTATTAATTCCAGCCATCTCCATTGTCTCATGTTTAACACTTTCTGAGTGAATATATACTTTAAAATTTTGTGATCGGTATATATTTCACACTTTACTCCATACAAATGATGCCTCCAAATTTTTAAAGCAAAAACAACAGCAGCTAATTCCAAATCATGTGTAGGGTAATTTACCTCATGAGTTTTCAATTGTCGTGAAGCATAAGCAATTACCTGATCATTCTTCATTAGGATGCAACCAAGTCCTTTCAATGAAGCATCACTGTATATAACAAACTCACCATTCCTGGAAGGTAGTGCCAATACTGGAGCATTCACCAATCTTCTTTTCAATTCCTGAAAACAATCATCACATTATTTTGTCCAGATAAAATTAACACCCTTCCGAGTTAGCTTAGTCATTGGACTAGATAACCGTGAAAATTTTCTAACAAACCTTCGGTAATAGCCCGCCAAACCAAGGAAGCTACGAATCTCGGTTACATTTGTGGGTATTGGCCATTCTTCCACAACTTTTGTTTTTGCAGGATCAATAGTTATTCCATCTCATTGCACTTATAACATTTCACTAACTGTAAATCAAATTTGGTCTTACCTTCACCTTGATCCTTTTTAGTGCAATCATGAGCCTTATGTCCCATCTTACCACATCGGTAGCACTTTCCAGAATTCAGAAGACATTCCCCTGCATGCCTTTTTCCACATTTATCACAAACTGGAAACTTAGTTCTCTTACCATCAGACTTTTTTGAAAAATTCTTACCTTTCTCCTGCCACCTCGGTCTCTTCTTCTGCTGGTTGTTATAGAACACTTGGTCATCGGTAAACTCCATTTCCACCTTCTCAGCACATTGAACAAGCATTTCATAACTTTTAAACTCACGAGATGCTAATGCCCTTCGATATTTTGGCTTTAAACCTGAGTAAAAACGATTGATTTTACTATCGAGGTCTTGGATAAAATTTGGAGCATACCTTTCCAATCGAGTGAACCTTTCTTCATAGGCAGCCACTGAGTCTTCATCTTGCCTCAATTCCAAGAATTTCTTTTCCATCCTAAGTCGAACATCCTTAGGAAAATACTTCTCAAGAAACATTCCTTTGAATTCATCCCAGTCAAGAGCATCAATCTCATCGGCGTCCCTGATATTTTTAACCATAGACCACCACTGATCTGCTTCACCCTCCAAACGGTAAATAGAAAGACTAACCTTTTGATTGTATGAACACCCAATGACATCAAAAATCTTCTCCAGTGCTTTAATCCACCCTTCAGCTAGCACAGGGTCAGATGATCCTCTAAATGATGGTGGATGTTGCCTCATAAAATGTTCCACCACTGACATGTTCCTCTGCGGTTGATCTGGCTGATCTCGTGCATGGATACCACCACCTTTTATCGCTTGAGTCAACTGCGCCATTACTGCAACAAACTGTTCAGTTCCAATTCCGACCATTTCTGGATGCTGATTCGGATGGTTATTTCCTTCTGTATGCCTTCCTAGCACTGTTTCCCTGTTTCCTCTGTGGAAAACCATTCTGAACAAACATGTCTTAGATGAAGCAACATGGCAATCTTCAAATTCTATATCATTTCAAAGAATTTTTTTGGGTTATTAATTTAATAGAATTATAACTCCTAAAGTTATCTAAACTGACCTTTGATACCAACTATAAGGCCCCAGCCTTAAACCTTACTTAATCTTGAGTTATTACACGATTACACATTGAGGATCTTTTTGGGTTTAGAGTTTTAGAGAATTAGATCATAAAACGTGCATTACATTCCACATATAAACAAAGTGGTTACATAGAGATAGTATTCTTCATTCCCATCAATGGAAGCACATTTAAAATAAAACATGGATTATTTCTTGACACATCCTTGACTCTATCATCTTATCATGTACCTTTCCCTTGACCTGTGAAAAACATTTCAAAAACATGGGATGAGCATAAAAACTTAGTATGGGTTATAAAGAAAACATGGAAAGGAAACATGAGTTCATATATACATAAGAATGAAATCATACTTTACCCATAAAACATAGGCACATTAACATACCTCATAAAATCATGAATAAATCATAGAAATCATAAGAAATAAAGGTAACTTGAGGCATTCATAGCATTCTTATGTAGGGAGTAACCCTCTTGGTTACGTTTGGAATACCCATCACAGTATAATCCCTAAAATCTCTTCAGAGAAACCTTAACGTTTCACTCCTTCGCGTTACCCAATGCATTGGAGAGCTATATCGGGATCACCCGCCCTTAGTTTATCACGGAACCACCCGTCTTCATAATAATGCCCAAGAACCATAACATAATCATATCACATAAAACATGCATAAAGGAAACATAACATTTCCACATTTCAATCACAAGATATCAATACAACACAAAAACATTGTGAAAACCATTTTCAATACCAAAATAAAAGAAAAGTAAAACATGGTATATATTTTTCTTTTAAAAAGAAGGTATGGCTTGTAGAGGAAGCCGAAACTCAAATAACGGTCACGACAGCGGATAAGTCGTTGTCGCCGCATACGTAAGACAAAAAACATTCCCTTTTGTCGTTTAGTAAACGCTTCGTATAAAAAATATTCCTTTTGAATAAATGTAAAAGTCAAAGGGGTTTATACACCGTATAAAAGAAATTTGTGTATAAAACAAAATATGCCTCAACGAAAGGAGATTGAGACGAAGTCCCATACCTCGTATCCGACTTGACCCGACCGTTCTTTAATCTTCTGAATAATAAACTTGAGTTAATCTCTACTTTCTTAAGAATCATTTTTTCAAGTTCATTATTCCATTTATACCATGTTATGAACATCTTGTAATCATTTAAGTTAATAATGTTCATTTTGTCAGTATTTGGTTCTTAAGTCAAAAATAGACTTCTTACACTTACATGTTGTTAATTTGGTCATAGGTTCGTTATATCCAGAATGATATTAATGATTTGGAAAACATATATATCATATATATTCATCATATACATGTATTTATAATATTAGATCACATTTAGAGGTAAGAAATGAAATGCACCGTTCATGGAGACGGTAAGCCGTACGTACGCATGAACGCTAATTCCATTTCTATTTCATATTTTCTGGAATGGAATCATAATGATATAAGAGTATATTATAATTCCAGTATAATAACATATATAATATCATTAACTTTATCCTTTACACATCCCACATATGGTATTAACGAATCAAATCACTTTCAGGGGGCGGTAGTCTGCACTTCCTAAAATGAAGATATCGTGTTTACCCATAATGGAAACCATAAAGGTATGCCCAAAATGAAAAAAACAGAAGCTTAAGGAAAATATAAACATATCATATATCATATATAAAAATAGTGACATCATAATGACCACCTTTAAAGGTGTTAAATGAGTATTGAACAATCATCGTTTCGGGAGGCAGAATTTCGCCATCCACGGAAACCGTATGTTCTTTAACAATTTGACGTAGTTGTGTGAGAGTTTAGCTCAAATAAATCATATAACAACATCCTAGTATATTGAAGATACTGGTGTTGTCACAAAATAAGTAAATAAAAAGATTTTAGGGGGTTGGAGAAGCAAAATAAAACAAATGAACAAGAGAGAAAGAATTACCTTTAAAAGTGTAACTGCTTTTGATTTGAGCCTAAAGGCTTCCTTTGAAAGGATTATTCCCAAAGTAAGTCCTCTATGATGAGGAGAGGGATGTGGAGAGAGAAAATGGGCTGGGTTTGGCCGAGCCAAAGGCTTCACTAGTGTGTGAAATGAGGTAGAGGTGGGGGCCTTTTATAAGAGGAGAGGAGGGGCACTTTTCGAAAGTAAAGAAATATTACTTTATTTGAAAATGTGTTTCAGTTTTAAAAGGTCCCACATTGGTATAATTCGTGGATAAGGTGATAAGGGTTCGAAATACACTCATCCAATTGGTGTTGGCCATGTGTAGTTCATAGATTTTACATTATCTTTCAATATTATTTAAATCGTCAAATAATGATGTCATCGCTGCATCATTATTATGTCATAAATAATTTAATTTATTTAATGTCTAAAAATCATAAAGAAAAATACTATGATGAAGGAAATATTTCTATCTTTCCAATTATTATTTATAATCAAAAATCTGATCTTTATAACCCCATGTAAGAATTGTTTTCGTAAAACATATTATGTTTCTGTCATTTTTACTTTTACATTAAATAAAAAGAAATTTATGTCATTTCCCAACAAAAGTGGATCCATGAGGTCCCCAAGTTGACCCATGGATTTTATCAGTCGGCCATGACACAACCAATAAGGTTGGGACATGTGTCTAGGTCATTTCATATTATTAAAGAATTATTTATACCTTAAACTACCATAATTACCACTAATCGCGATTAAAAACTTAATAAGTTACTATTCACCCAAAAATTATTTTAATCCCATTGAACCACATTTTACTTTTAATGACAACCATGTATGTCGGATTTTTGGAATTCAAAACACAATGATGACAAAATTTCATTTAAACGGAAAATCATTCTTTATAAGTACCACTTAGTGGTTTCACTATTCATCAAAAATTGAAGTTTTTCAAAAAATTACCAAAAATTCACCCTAAGCTATATTTGATATTACGATTTCAAAAATGAAGTCTATTTTACAAAATTCAAAACATATAAGTCACATTAATTAATTTAATAATTAATTTCCGTTGTCAGAGCAAATAGCGTGTTTTTATGAAACAATAAGTATCAAAAGATTGACACCAGTTTAAGTCTAATTTCAAAGTGAAATTGATTCCAATGACCACCATTGGATAAAATGGTAAAAATATATTCTAATTTAACTTCAAAACAAATTCAAAACATAATCTAATTATATAAATAAATTAGATTAAAAAGCAATTTTGAATTAAAATGCAGTATTTTTCACTTATTCATAAAAAAATGAACATTATCCGAAAAATACCAAAAATTCAGACAAAGTAAATTTTGATGTCCCAATCATAAATAATAATTTTTTTTTGACAAACATAGCTTATAAAATTGTCAAAAGATAGATTTAAAAGGGTTTTCCATCATAAGGAAGTAAAACAATCTTTTAAGAATATTAATGTATTCCATGCATAAGATTGTATTTATTTTCATTTTAAGCCCCTAAAACACTATATTAATCATTAATAGACATAGATAAAAATATATATTATTCATTACTTACTTGGGATATTACAACCATTGCCCATACAAAAATGGAAATGGGAGAACATCACCATGGTCTTTCCCACTGGACTTCTGAGGACACCTAAAGGCATCAATGTGATCTGGGTTGTAGTGGACAGTTTTACAAAGACTGCACACTTCATTGCTATTCAGGAGGATTTCTCATTGGATGAACTGGCACAGATATATATCAGGGAAGTGGTAAGGTTCCATGGAGTACGACTATCTATTGTATCTGACTGAGATCCAAGATTCACCTCTATGTTTTGGAAGAGTCTTCAACATGCTCTGAATAATGAACTGAACTTCAGTACGGCCTATCATCCTCAAACTGATGGCCAATATGAGCGGACTATCCAAACACTTGAGGACATGTTGAGAGAATTCTCAGTTGACTTTAAAGAATGATGGGATCAACATCTTCCTCAGGCTGAGTTCTCTTATAATAACAGTTTCCACTCAAGCATCCAAATGGCACCATATGATGCCCTGTATTGAAAAAGGTGCATATCACCGGCGTGTTAGGATGAAGTCAGTGAACGTAAGCTGCTTGGACCAGAAATGGTCGAAGAAATGGTCGAGAAGGTGAAAACCATTCAACATCATATCAAGGAACCCGGAGTCGATAGAAGGGTTATGCAGATAACCATCGACGAGACCTTGAGTTTAAATTTAGAGACATGGTTTTTCTATGCATATATCCGTGGAAATAAGGTCATGAGGTTTGGAAAGAAAGGGAAGTTAAGTCCAAGGTACATCGGCCCCTTCGAGATTCTTGATCGTGTTGGGGATGTGGCCTATTGACTAGCACTTCCACCTACCATGTCCAAAGTACATGATGTCTTTCATGTAGCCCTCTTAAGAAGTACATACTGGACCATTCACATGTACTCTCTTTTGAGGTGGTACAGTTGGAGGATGAACTTTCTTATGAGGAGCAACCAGGGAAGGTCATAGATCGTAGAGAAAAATTTCTACAAAATAAGACAATGGACCTCGTCAAGGTGTTGTGAAAAAACAACAAGTTTGAAGAAGCGACTTGGGAATCAGAGTAAATGATGAAGATGAGTTACCCACATCTGTTTTATTGTGGGAAAAGGAAAATTTCGAGGGTGAAATTTTTAAGGGGGGAATATTGTAACGAACCAAAATTTCATTAATGGAAATCCCTCTTGATCTAATTAAATGTTTCTTTATGTTTATATAAAATTTCAACTTCTTTGGTTTTATGTTAAGAATTTTTACCACTGATAATATAGTCGTTGAATAGTGATCACATGATTAGTATAAATATAGGGCTTTAACAAATCCAATTTACTCAGACAAAAGAAGCGAAGGCCTCATCCAGTATAATTTCTCCATACGAAGCCCATTTGTCAGAGCTTAGAAAAGAGGTGGGGAAATTGGTCTTCGCTCTTGACCAAGCCCAAGCTGAGCTTCATCATGTCACGCTCGAATGGGAACATTTACGGGAGATGTGGAAGTTGATAGAAATTACCACTCGAGCGATGTTATCTGAGCCACCCCAAGAGTCTATCACCATCGCACAGCATACCCCTAGGTCTTATGCGGCTGTTTTAAGGGGTTATGTAACAAATCTCAAGTACTATGTTCATGTATATTATTTATTTATATAATAATGAATGTACCTTCTTGTCATTATTGATACATTGTAAATAGTTTTTAAAATACATAAAGTATTTTTAGTTATTATTTAATTAAGGAATCTATTTTATTAAATTAAGGGATTTTTAAATTAAATAATATTTTAATAAAATATTATTATTATTATTCAATTAATATTTATTAAATATAAATTATTATATAATTTTATGAATTCAATTATAATTTTTCTTAAGGTTTGAAATCCATTTTTGTCAAAACCTGTGAATTTTTGATAAATGTCGGTTTTTCTTTTAAAAGTGAAAATTAACATATTTAGAAAAACAAATTAGAGAATATAAATGTTATTTCTGGAATCAGGATGTCTAAATTATCCAATGGTGATTTTTTATAATTTTCTGAGACAGTCCAATTTTTGGGAAAAAATTAAATACCGTTTAAATATATAATGTGTTTTAGGACATCATAATGACACAATAGTGATGTAATAAAATGATATAATCTTTATTTTCGTCCAATATATGTTTTAAAATTAAAGTAATGTGATTTTTGGTTTGTCTTACTTGCTTTTAAAAGCATTAATGGACCCCTCAAGACTTATTAAACACCTTTTTTTTAAATTATTTTGCATGGGAGTGTGACTCACCTCCACATAAGCAACCCTATTATTTTAAGAAGTTCGGACTTTGACCTTATAAAATAATGTTTTCCTCTTACCTTTCCCAAAAACCATGGGCATAAACAATGTTATGGTTTTTGGTTTGGATTAATTTAATAAAAGGGGTCCCAAACCTAAATAATAATGAATTCCATCACCTTTCCTATATAAACCCACCCAAGCACCCACTTCCTCCTCACTAAAAGCCTTTGGAGTTCGTCCAACCTCTGCCCTACTCTCTCTAAAATCCTCCCAAGGTTCCCTAAGCTCCCAAGAAGCCTCTCACAAGCCTCTCTCTGGCCTTTGGAAGCACACTTCCAAGTAAGGGTTTTTTCTTCATTTCTCATTTTTGTCCAATTTTCTTTTAGTTGTTTTTCCCTTTTAATTTCAATTATGAATTTAGGGATATGGTTTCGAACCTCCCTCATACCACCCTCTATATTTTTGAATGATGGGATACCCCTTTTTCTCTCATTCTATGCCTCCCATGTACACCTGTTACCATGCTGAAATTCTGAAAAGAACTTCTCTCTCATCATTTACATTCAAGTAATACTTTTGTATCATGAATCTAAATTTCATTTCAATTGTTGGGACCGGTATCTATATGACCTAATTACTTTCCATTACATGTAAATATGATGAAGACCCCCTTTCACTCTCATCAACCATTTTTTATGAATTCTTATGTCACGCCATTACACTACCGAAATCAGATCGATTTTCTAAGACAATGCCATTGTGAAGTGAATACCATTCCCATTTATCCATCAATGGTATTCACCTTTATGAACATTTACTTATTGATTATAAAGTTTCATGTATGAATTACACATTCCTTCATCATGGAATAAATTATTATGTTTTATGAATCCTTTTTTTATGATCCATATGGCACACTTATGCATGAAATGAAATGTTTTATGAAGGGTGTGCCCTTATAGCACTTCAATTCATTGGGTAAATTATAGTATCATGATACTTCATGTTCAATGAGTGTTGACTCAGGATAATTCAATTGCAACGAGGGTTTACTCGTGCTTCATGTGCAATGAGGGTTTACTCATGCTCCATGTGCAATGATCCTTGGCTCATGCTAATTCCATGTTAAGTGTTGTTGCCACATTTCCATGTTATGATTATCATGCTTTACCATGACTTTATGTTCATGTTTCTCTTGTGCTCTATTAGTATGCCTAATTTCTAATGTGTATTGTACTCCTCATGTTATTCCATGTGTATTCCCATACTGGGCTTTATAGCTCACCCTTTTCTTGTGCATATCCTCTGGTCATCTAATGAAATGCTAAGTACGAGGGAATGTAGTGGTCCTGTAAAGGAAGTTTTCAATAAATATGTTGTATTTCATGTTTTATGTTTTTATGTAATGATCCTAAGCCCCAAATACACTAAATCTCTCGATCTTCTTGGTTTTATCAAGTGAAGTTATATGTAATAAATCATGTTTAAGTTGCAATAAAAAGCAAGGTTGTCATAAGTAAAGAATAATATACATTCATAACTATGCCTATTTATGAATTAGATAGTGTTTTAGAGGCTTAAAATGTGAATAAATCCAATCTTATGCATAGAATACTCTAATATTTTTAAACGATTGTTTTACCATCTTTTGATGGAAAACCATTTTTAAATATAACTTTTGAAACTTTTATAATCTCTATTTTTTAAAATAAACAATTTCTTTAGAATTGGGAGCTTTAAATTTACTTTGGATAAATTTTAGGTATTTTTCTGACAATGGTCATTTTTAATGAATAGTGAAAAATACTGCATTTTACTTCAAAATTGCTTTTTCATCTAATTTAATTATATGGGTAGATTATCTTTTTAATTGGTTTTAAAGTTTAATTAGATTAAAATTTACCATTTAATCTAATGGTGGTCATTATAATTAATTTCACTTTGAAATTGGACATATACAATTGTCAATCTTTTGATAGATATTATTTCTTAAAAACACACTATTTGTTTTGACAACTGGAATTATTTTTAAATTAATTACTACAATTTATGTGTTTGAAATTTGAAAAAATGGATACCATATTTGGAATCAGAAGGAACAAATTATTTAATCAATACTCTTTTGTTTTTGGACATTATGAATACTAATAATGGTAATTATCTTTAATTATTGTGATTAATTAGTAATCAAGTAGTTAAGGGTAATAAAATAATACCATAATAATATAAAATGACTCTGAAATGTGCCCAAATAATCTTTTTTGTGTCATGGCTGACCATGGGATGCTTTTTACTTAACTTTAGGGCCCATGGAGTCACATGGGTGTGATAGTGACATTTATGACATTATTTTTAAAAAGAAGAGAAATACAACAAAGGTTTGTATATCCTAAGTAAAACAATTTTAGTTTTGTTTACATAAATTATCTCTTAATCTATAAATAGTAATTTTAAATATAAAACTATTTCATACATCATGGTATTTTTTTATAATTTTTAGAAATTATATAAATAAATTTATTTTTGACACCATGATGATGCACTGATTACCCCATTAATGAACAATTTAAATAAAATGAGAAGATAAGGTAAAATCTAAGACATAAACATGTTGAAAAACTATTTTATGGGTGGATTTAGAACCCTTATCACCTTATCCTCAAAAATATCATTTTGGGACCTTTAAAATCTGAAAATCATTTTATAATAATGTAACATTTCAAAACATTCCAAAAGTGACCATCCTCCCTCTTATAAAAGGCCCCCACCTCAACCCCCTTACCCACACCTCTCAAGATCTTGGCTCGTCCAAACTCTTCTCATATTTTCTATCCACACCCCTCTATTAATCCTAGAAGCCTAACTTTGGGAAGAAGTCTTTCCAAGGAAGCATTTCGCTCAAATCAAAAAGAGTTATCCGATTTAGAGGTAATGTCTTCTCTCGAGTTTCTTCCATTTATTTTCCTTCTTTACTCACCAATATATTCTTATTATTTGAAACCATAATAAAACCAGTATCCTAATTATACTAGAATATTGTTATGATAAGTTTTCTATCTACACTTAGACACACCTTCATCTAATGGTTAATGAACATACTGTTTCTCTGGGTCGTGAATTACTGCCTCACGAAATGATGATTGTTCAATCATCATTTAACACCTTTCATGGTGGCCATTATGATGTAACTATATTTATATATGATATATATGGTATTTATTCTTTCTATATGATTCTGAATTTTATTTTTAAATCACATCGTTATGCTTTTCATGTTTTGGAACTTCGATAATTTCATCTGAGGAAGTGTGGACTACCGCCCCATCAACTGATATGACTCGTTCATGACAAACATGGAATTTATATAGAATGTAATTAATGAACTAATGTAACCTATATAACATATATATTATACTGGAATTATAATATATATATATTTCTCCTTTAGTTTTAATTCCTTTAATATGACAAATAAATGAAAGTAGCATTCATGCGTATGTACGGATTACCGTCTCCATGAAAGGTGCATTTAATTTTTTATCTCAAAATGTTATGTAATAGTATAAAATGAATATATACTGGATATATATGTTAATTAAATCAATAATACCATTCTGGATAAGATGTATATATAACTACATGGGAAATTCTTTTCAAACAAGTTCATTTTTGACTCATGTACCGAACATCGACAAAATGTATGATGTGAACTCACATAATTAACTAATTATTATAAAATGATAATATGTGATATGAATTGAATAATAAACATTAAATAAATTCCTTAAGAAATTATAAATTTACTTAGGTTTATCATTCAATAATATAAATAATTAATGAGAACAATTTGCTCTTGAGGTAAAGGACTTTGTCTCAATCTCCTTTCGTCGAGGCATACTTCAATTTATACACGACATTATTTTATTAGTTGTACAATAAACCCATTTGACTATTAATTTCATTCAAAAGGAATCTTTTTACATGAATCATTTTACTAAATGACAAAAGGAATGTTTTTGTCTTACGTATGCAGCGACAATGACATCTCTGCCGCCATGACCATTATTTGAGTTTCGGATTCCTCTACTAGCCATAACTTTTTAAAATGAAAAATAAATACCATGAATTTATTTTCTATTATTTTTTTATTGAAAATGTTTTTGAAAATTGTTTATTATATCTATGTGTTATATTGATATCTTGTTATTGAAATGTTGAATTGTTATGTTTCCTTTATGTAGGTTTTATGTGATACGATTATGTTATGGTTCTTGGGAATTTTTTATGAAGTCAGGTGGTTCTGTGAAAAACTAAGGGTGGGTCACCCCAATATAGCTCTCCAATACATTGGGTAATGTGAAGGAGTTAAATGTGAAGGTTTCTGCGAAGATATTTTGGGAATATACTATGATGGGTATTCCAAACATAACCAAGAGGGTTACTCCCTATGTAAGAATGTTATGAATGCCTCAAGTTACCTTTATGTCTTATGATTTCTATGAGTAATTCATAAATCATATGATTTCATGAGGTATGTTAAAGTGCTTATGATCTATGAGTAATGTCTGACTTCATTGATTCTTATGTATACATGGACTGATGTTTTCTTTCTGTATTTTTATATCCCTTACTGAGATTTTTATGCTCATCCCACGTTTTTTAAATGTTTTTCATAGGTCAAGGGAAAGTACATGATGTGATCATAGTGTCGAGGAAGTGTCAAGAAAGACACCATGTTTTATTTTAAATATGTTTCCTTTCATGGAAAAAATGAATATTGTCTTTAATGTAACCACCTTGTTTAAATGTGTAATGTAATGCATGATTTATGATATAATTCTCATAAAATCTAAATTGGAAAAGATCCTCAAAGTGAATTCGTGAAATTACCCAAGATTAAGTAATGTTTAAAGCTGGGGCCTTATAGTCGGTATCATAGGTTGGTTTAGATAACTTTAAGAGTTAGAATTCTATTTAGTGATTATCCAGAATTAATTTTTTTACACATTATGGTCAAATTGAAATGATATATCATTTGAATATTACTATGTTGCTTCATCTAAGACATTTTTGTTCAGAATGGTTTTCCATAGAGGAAACATGGAAGCAGTGTTAGGAAGGCATACAGAAGGAAACAACCTTCCAAATCAGCTTCCTGAGATTGTCGGAATTGGAACTGAACAGTTTGTTGCAATAATGGAATATTTGACTCAAGTGATAAATGGTGGTGGCATCCACACATGAGATCAGCTAGAACAACCACATAGGAACATGTCCGTGGTGGAAAATTTCATGAGAAAACATCCCCCAACATTTACAGGATCATCTGGTCATGTGCTAGATGAAGGGTGGATTAAATCACTGGAGAATATTTTCGATGTCATGGGGTGTTCATAAAATCGAAACGTTAGTCTTACTATTTATTATTTGGAGGGTGAAGCAGATCAGTGGTGGTTGATGGTTAAAAATATCAGGGACGCTGATGAGATTGATGCTCTTGACTGGGATGAATTAAAAGGTATGTTTCTTGAGAAATATTTTCCTAAGGCTATTTTACTTAGGATGGAAAAACAATTCTTGGAATTGAGGCAAGAGGATGACTTAGTGGCTTCTTATGAAGAAAAGTTCACTTGATTGGCAAGGTATGTTCCAAATTTTATCTGAGACCTTGATAGTAAAATCAATCATTTTTACTCAGGATTAAATTCAAATATCGAATGGCCTTAGCTTCTCGTGAGTTCAAAAGTTATGAAAAGCTTGTTTGATGTGATATGAAGGAGGAAACAGAGTTTTACAATGATCAAGTGTTCTATGACAACTAACAGAAGAAGAGACCTTGGTGGCAGGATAAAGGGAAGAATCCTTCAAAAAGGTTTGATGGTAAGAAAACTACATTTTTAGTTTGTGATAAATGTGGTAAAAATCATGATGGGGAATGTATTTTGAATTCTGGAAAGTGCTTCCGATGTGGTAAGATGGGAAATAAGTCTCTTGATTGCACTAGAAAATATCAGGGTAATGGTAAGATCAAATTTGATTTATATTTAGTAAAATTATTCAAGTGAAATGAGATGAGTCATTATGAAAATGAGTGTTCGACAAAGAGCTCGAATGATGGGAAGTAGTCAGACTACAAGAAGAAAGGTTTGGTGAAATCCTTTACAACTACTTCAGCAGATGTTGGCCATCAAAAGAAGTGGTATCAGGTAATTTGTTTTTTTTTTCTTCAGATTATGCCGATGTGTTGTTTGATTCAGGGTCTACACATTATTTCATCTCTGAAAATTTTTCCAGTAAATTTCAAATTCCATCTCATGAAATGACTCCTGAACATGTGGTAAAAACACCTAGGGGAAATATTGAGGAAAAAAAATTAATAAGAATCTTTATATAATTATATTTGGAAAGAATATACTTGAAAACCTTATTATTTTTCCTCTAGTAGAGTTTGATGTTATCCTGGGTATGGATTGGCTCTTTGTTTACCATGCTATGATTGACTGTAGAGATAATGATATTTCTTTTGAGAAAGACTTTCAGTTTGTGTACAAGAATAAACCCTTACTATTGATAAAATTTCACGAGGCTGAGAAACTTGTAAAATATCGAAATGAATGTTACCTTTCACATATTGTTGAAAATAAAGGAACCGTTCAGATTAATGATATGACAGTGGTAAATGAGTATCTGGATGTTTTTCATGATGAGTTTCCTGGAATAATACCAGATCTAGAAGTTGAATTTACTGTTGACTTAGTTCTTGATGCCAATCCAATTTCAAAACACCCTTATCAAATGGCTCAAATTGAACTTTTAGTGTTGAAGGAGCAAATACAAGACTTATAATAGAAAGGTTTCATTCGACCTAGCACATCACCATGGGGTGCTCCTGTCTTATTTATTAAGAAGAAAGATGGTTCAATGAGACTTTTAATTGATTATAGAGCCTTGAATAACATCACTGTTAAAAACAATTATACTTTTCTTCATATCGATGATTTTTTTGATCAGCTCCAGGGAGCCCATTTTTTAAAATATTAACTTCAGATCGGGGTACCATTAGTTAAAGGTAATGGAAGGATATATTTCGGAGACCGTGTTTTGTACGATATATGGCCATTATGAATTTGTAGTTATTCCTTTTGGGGTAAACAATGCACCTGTTGTATTCATGGACCTTATGAATAGAATTTTCCATGAGTTCTTGGATAAGTTTGTGGTTGTTTTCATTGATGATATTTTGGTGATTTATAAAGGTAAAGAGGAGCATAAATGTCAATTAAGGGTTATTTTTCAAACCTTAAAAGAAAATAAATTGTATGGGAAATTCAGAAAGTGTGATTTTGGGTTGAAACAAATTTATTTCCTTGGTTAAATTATTTCTAATTATGGAATAATTTTTGATCCTGCAAAAACAATGGTTGTTGAAGAATGAAAAAGACCCACAAATATAAATGAGATCTGTAGTTTTCTTGGTTTGTTAGGTTATTACAAGAGGTTTGTTGAAATTTTTTCACAGTTATCTAGTCCAATGAATAAGTTAACTCGAAAAGGTGTTAAGTTCATTTGAACAAAAGAATGTAATGATTGTTTTCAGGAATTGAAAAGAAGATTGGTGAATGCTCCAGTTTTGGAACTGCCATCTATAAATGGTGTGTTTGTTATCTATAGGGATGATTCCATGAAAGGTCTTGGTTGTGTCCTTATGCAGAACAATCAGGTAATTTCTTATGCTTCATGTCAGTTGAAAACTCATGATTTAAATTACCATAAACATGATTTGGAATTAGCTACAATTGTTTTTGCTATAAAAATTTGGAGGCAACATTTGTATCCAGTAATGTGTGTAATATATAGATTGATCAGAAAAGTTTAAATTATATATTCACTTATCAATAATTGATCATGAGACAGTGGAGATGGCTGGAATTAATCAAGGATTATGATTGCATGATTCACTTCCTACCAGGAAAAGCAAATAAAGTGCAGATTCGTTGAGTTGAAAAAGTAATGCTTCATTAATAATGTTACATTTGGAACGTGATCCTTTGGTTAAGGATTTGATGAATTTTGACATAGAAATTGTTGGTGAAGGAAATTGTTCTATTTTTTCAGGTAGTAGTGAAATATTCTCTATCAGACAGAATTAAGCAAGCACAAAAGCAAGACAATGAGTTGCAGTAAAAAGTAGAGCTAGTTCCGAAGTGTATGTTACCTGAATTCAACATTGATAATGATTGTGTTTTGAGATTTAGGAAGAGATTGTGTGTGCCTTGTGATTCACATTTGATGATAGATATGTTATGTGAAGCTCATAGTTCTCCATTTTTAGTTCATCTAGGTAGTACTAAGATGTATAGAGATCTTAGGGAGTATTACTAGTGGGATGGAATGAAAAGAGATATTGTTGATTTTAATATGATGTGTTTGACTTGTCAATAGGTTAAATCAGAGCAGAAATTACCTAAAGGGATGCTTCAGCCTTTACCAGTGTCATAGTGAAAATGGGATAATATATCCATGGACTTCATTGTGGGATTACCGAAGACACCTCGAGAGAACAATGCAATCTGGGTTATTGTTGATCGCTTGAAAAAATATGCTCATTTCGTTGCTATATTAGATAATTTTTTTGTAGATAAACTTTCTCGATTGTATCTTAAATAGATAGTCAGGTTACATGGAGTTCCCCTCTCGGTTGTATCAGATCACGATCACAGGTTCAATTTTAACTTTTGGAAAGGCCTTCAGAAGTCATTGGGTACTAGATTAAATTTTAGAATAGCTTCTCATCCTCAATCAGATGGGCAGTAAGAACGAACAATTCAGACTTTGGAGGATATTCTACGTGAGTGTTCGATAGATTATCAGGGAATTTGGGACCAACATCTTTCATTGGTTGAGTTTTCTTATAATAACAGTTTTCATTCTAGTATAAAGATGGAACCATTTGACGCATTATATCAGAAGTAGTGTTGAACTCCATCTTTTTGGGATGATGTAGGTGAAAGGAAGTTGATGCGACTGGAATTGGTAGAGTATTTGGTAGAAAAAGTTCAGCTGATACAATAACACATGAGAATAGCTCAGAGCAGGCATAAAATATATGCGGTCAACAGGTGGAATGATCTCTCTTTCGAGGTAGGTTATCTTGTCTTCCTCAATGTTTCACCATGGAAAAGTGTGATGCGATTTGGTAAGAAAGGAAACCTGAGTCCAAGGTTCATTGGACCATATGAAATTCTGGAGAGAGTTGGATAAGTTTCATACCGAGTGTCTTTACCTCAGAGTTCATCTCAGGTACACAATGTTTTTTATGTTTCAATATTAAGGAAGTACATGCCAGATCCATCTCATGTTTTGAGTCTAGAGGTAATTCACCTGGAAGAGAATCTATATTATGAGTAAAAATAGGTCCATATTATTGACCACAGGGAGCAAGTGTTATGGAATAAGGTGATTTATCATGTAAAGGTTTTATGGAAAAACCATATAGTTGAAGAGACAATATGGGAATCTGAAAATTCAATGAGGGATAAATAACCCCACTTATTCGATAAGTAAATAAATTGTGGGGAAAAAATTTCCTAAAGGGGGGAAAGATGTAATATCCCATGTAAAGAATAATATATTTTCATATCTATGACTATTTATGAATTAGATAGTGTTTTAGAGGCTTAAAATGAGAATAAATCCAATCTTAGGCATAAAATACTCTAATATTTTTTAAGATTGTTTTACCGCCTTTTGATGGAAAACCATTTTCATTCAAACATTTAAAAATTTAATTAGATCTATTTGTCAAAATAGAAAATTTCTTTAGAATTGGGACATTATAATTTACTTTGTATAAATTTTAGGTATTTTTTTGACAATGTTCATTTTTAATGAATAGTGAAAAATACTGCATTTTACTTCAAAACTGCTTTTCATCTAATTTAATTATATGGATAGATTATAATTTTAATTGGTTTTAAAGTGTAATAATAATATATGTTTAAAATTTAATCCAATGGTGGTCATTATAATTAATTTCACTTTTAAATTGGGCATAAACAATTGTCAATCTTTTGATAGATATTGTATCTTAAAAACACGCTATTTGTTTTCACAACACGAATTATTTTTAAATTAATTACTACAATTACTGTGTTTAGAATTTGGTATAATGGATTCCATATTTGGAATCAAAAGGTACAAATTATGTAATTATGATTCTTTTTTTTGGATATTATGAATAGTAACAACGATAATTATCTTTAATTATCGTGATTAATTAGTAAACAAGTAGTTAACTGTAATAAAATAATATCATAATCATATAAAATGTCCCCAAATTGTGTCCAAATCCATTTTCTTGAGTCATGGCCGACCATGGGGATATTTTTACCGAACTTGGGGGCCCATAGAGTCACATGGGTGTGATAGAGACATTTATGACATTATTTTTTAAAAGAAGAGAAATATAACAAATGTTTGTATATCCTCAGTAAAATAATTTTAATTTTGTTTAAATAAATTTTATCTTAGATTATATTTTGTCATTGTAATGATAAAAATATTTCCTACATCATGGTATTTTTGGTATAATTTTTAGACATTAAATAAATAAATTTATTTATGACACCATGATGATGTCGTGATTACCTCATTATTGAACGATTTAAATAAAATGAAAAGATAATGTAAAATATATCACATAAACTTGTATAAAACCTATTTTATGGGTGGATTTATAACCCTTATCACCTTATCCTCAAAATATTTCATTTAAGGACTTTTAAAATCCGAAAATCATTTTCTAATAATGTAACATTTCTATAATTTCCAAAAGTGAACCTCCCCCCTCTTATAAAAGGCCCCCAACTTTACCCCCTTAACCACACCTCTCAAGCCCTTGGATCATCCACAATCTACTCATTTTATCTCTCCACATCCCTATCTTACTTTTAGAAGCCTTACATTGGGCAAATGTATTTCCAAGGAAGTATTTGGCTCAAATCAAAAAGAGTTACCCGATTTAGAGGTAATGTCTTCTCTCGAGTTTCCTCGTTTTATTTTCCTTCTTCACTAAAAAATATCTTCTTATTATTTGATCGCATAATAAAACCAGTATCCTCAATATACTAGTATTTTTTTATTATTAAGATTCTACCTAAAATTACACACACCTCTATCTAATGGTTAAAGAACATACTGTTTCTGTGGGTGGCGAATTACTGCCTCACAAAATGATGATTGTTCAATCTTATTTTAACACCTTTCATTGTGGAATTTATGATGTCACTGTATTAAAATATTATATATATGGTATTTATTTTTTCTATATGCTTATGAATATTATTTTTAAATCACATTGTTATGCTTTTCATGTTGTGGAACTGCGATAATATCATCTCAGGAAGTGTGGACTACCGCCCCCTCAAGTTATGTGACTTGTTCATGCCAAACATGGAATTTATAAAGAATGTAATTAATGAAATTATGTTACCTATATAACATTTATATTATACTGTAATTATAATATATGTTTCTCATTTAGTTTTAATTCCATTAATATGACAAATAAATAAAATTAGTGTTGATGCTTACGTACGGCCTACCGTCTCCATGAATGGTGCATTTCCTTTTTTATCTCCAAATGTTATGGAATAGTGTAAAATGAATATATACTGGATATATATGATATTCAAATCATTAATACCACTCTAGAGATGATGTACTTATAACTACATGGGCAATTCTTTTCAAACATGTTCATTTTTTACTCATGTACCGAACATCGACAAAACGTATGATATGAACTCACATAATTATATAATTATTATAACATGATAATATGTTATATGAATTGAATAATAAACATTAAAGGTAGTCCTTAAGAAATTATAAATTGACCTAAATTTATTATTTAGGAATACAATGATCGAACGACAATAAGTCAGACTTGAGGTAAGGGACTTCGTCTCAATCTCCTTTTGATGAGGCATACATCAATTTATATAGGACCTTCTTTTATTAGTTGCATAATAAAACCTTTTTAATTTTAATTTCATTAAAAATGAATCTTTTTACACTAAGTGTTTTAATAAATTACATAATGAGTGTTTTTCTCTTACGTATGCGGTGACAACGAATTCTCCGCCGTCCTGACCATTATTTGAGTTTCGGCTTCCTCTACAAGACAAAACTTTTTAATTGAAAAATAAATACCATGTTTTACTTAAATTTCATTTTGGTATTGAAAATGGTTTTGATAATTTTTTGATTATATCAATGTGTTGTATTGATATCTGGTGATTGAAATGTGGAAATGTCATGTTTCTTTTATGCATGTTTTATGTGATATGATTATGTTATGGTTCTTGGGAATTGTTTATGAAGTCGGGTGGTTCTGCGATAATCTAAGGGTGGGTGAGCCCGAGATAGCTCTCCAATGAATTGGGTAACGCGAAGGATTTAAATTCTAAGGTTTTTTCCGAAGATATTTAGGGAATATACATTGATGGGTATTCCAAACGTAACCATGAGGGTTACTCCCTACATAAGAACATTAAGAATGCCTCAAGTTACCTTTATATCTAATGATTCCTATGAGTTATTCATAAATCTTTTTATTTCATGAGGTATGTTAAAGTGATTATGATTTTTTAGTAAAGTATGATTTCATTGATTCTTATGTATACATGGACTAATGTTTTCTTTCCGTATTTTTATATCCCTTACTGAGCTTTTTATACTCATCCCTAGTTTATGAAATGTTTTTCATAGGTCAAGGGAAAATTACATGATGTGATGATAGTGTCGAGGAAGTTTCCAGAATGAAACAATGTTTTTTTTAAAATATGTTTGCTTTGGTGAAAAAAAAATGAATACTCACTTTAATGTAACCACCTTGTTTAAATGTGGAATGTAATTCATGATTTATGATCTAATTCTCTAAAACTCTAATCCTGAAAAAATAATCAATGTGAATTCCTGAAATAACCCAAGATTAAATAATGTATAAGGATGAGGACTTATATAAAATGCATAAATAGGCATATTTGAGTTGTGTGTGATATTCTTATCTATATATATGAATAATATTTATTGTTTTCATTTATTTTGGATAGTAAATTTTTATAATAAAGAATAGTTGAGTTCTTTGTTTTATGATTTAAATGTTAGATGTATCATTGATATACTCATTGTCATTAATAAAAGGATTATACGAGTATGAATCCGATTATAGGGAAATATAAGAGATTATTGGGGAACACTGAAAAATATTTTTTAAATTTATTAGTAATTTCATGTTATTAGAATCCAATAATTTCTTATGATTATGTTGTAGAAACTCATGATCATTTTCAATAATATAAATCCCCATAAGATCACACATACATTTTATGTAAATGTGAAATATTTTTTAGTAGAAAACAAAAATCTATTTTGTGATAGATTGATATCTAAAATATTTTAGATTTTATTTCATTTATTCTTACATGTTTATTTAAATATTATGAATTCTTTACAAAATCTATAAGTTTTAAACACTTTTTTTATATTACTAGAGTTATTCACTAAACCCATTATATTAAAATTACTTAAGTATGTATATTTAAATATATATCATAATATATGATAGATAATAATAATAATATATTATTTGGAATATAAAGGAAGTATGTTTTACATTAAGAGGATAACCCATATCTCCCACCCTAAATTTATTTAATTTATCTTACACATAATTTGATATTGTGTAAAATGGAGTTTAAATATAAGAAGTTAATTAATGGTGATTTTAATGGTTAAATCATTGGTTAATAAATAAGGAATTTTATAAAAGTTGTAATAGTTTATAGTTAAATTATGAAATGTTTATGAGACACTTCAAACCCTTTAATCCAAAATTATTTAATTTGAGGAGATTGTATAAAGGGGGTACATGAATTTCCACATGCACCCAAAATAATTGAGATCCAATTAAACAATGTAATATAATTCTGTATCAGTTTTAATATTCAAGGTTATAAAACACCATAGATGGAATGTGAGATCTAACGAATTAAATCTGTGATTAAAATATTTCTGAACATTTTGAAGGAATGAGTAATATGATTTGTATTCAGTTTTATTCATTAAACAAAATATTATAACAAGATTAAACAATGGTTTTATAAGTATTATAATTTATTTTATTCATTTGATTTATCTAAAAAATTATTTGGTATTTTTAATGATTATTATTTAATTTTTATTGAATTTATGGCACATGAAATACCAAGATAACATAGAAATGTATTAGATTTTGTGAAAACTTTAATTATTGGGCATAATTCATGATCTTCATTTTTTTCAAATTGTTTAATTCGTTTATTAATTCTTTATATCAAGGTATATTTGTAGATAGTTTAATTATGAATGATATTTCTTCTCAATTTTGTCATTTATTGTGTTCCAAACATTTTTATTCAAAAACTGTATTCCATTAAATTATGTAAAAAGCGATCAATTTATAATAATAGATGTCTCATGTTTTAGGTGAAACAATATTTATTATTATCGTTGTGTGGTTTGTGTTTATTTATTTCTTTGAAAGTGTGTGATTTTTATACTAATTCATATTTTTTAATATTAATTTGTGTGAATAAATTTTCATACTTGAATACCAGGGAAACAATATATTAACAAGGAATAATTAAATACCAATAATTTACCCCTTCCTATTTATAAAATATCCCAAAAATATTAAAATCATCATAAAAAATATTTAACATGTTCTATATATGAATAAATGTATTTTATCATTATTTAAAATTTTAATCATAAAAATGAAAAAAAATCTTATCTAATTATAAATTTTTTACATTGGTTTCCAATTTTGAATTTTATTATAATGGAAATGTCAATAACTAAACCTGTATTCATATTCTGGAAAAAACATTATATATACAAGTATAATATTAAATTTTTATATAATTTTAAATAGTGCAATAAAATTTCTTATAATGTTAAATTTAAAATTTGAAATATTATTTTAATTTCTTAATTTATTAATTTATTAAATACATGTAATAAAAAATTACACAAGATGAGATAATATTATCTACATCCAAAAATCAAAATCAAGAATAAGAGACTAAAAAATTAGTTATAGAACATGGTTTGGAAATTTTTTTCAAATTAGAATCCCTTAATAAAACATATTAGTGAAACCATAATAAATAATCATTCATATTGTATGTGAAACAATTTTTAATTTGTATTTTTTTATTCGGTATCCCATATAATTATTTAAACATTATGATGAATAATAGATCATAAGAAAGCATTGAATTTTACACATCATTAATATGTTTTAGGTGTCCATTTGGGCTTCTCTAGAGTGTTGATATATAATATATCATATGGGTTGAACGTAAGAATTTCAATTTTATCAAATATAAATATAAAAACTTCAAAAAAATCCATTCTAATAAAATATGATTTCTGTTTTTCTACTGTATTTTAGTATTTAAAATCCATTATAAACATGGAATCAAAAAATATAACAATATTTGGAACTCCAAATATAGGTTTTATATAGAAAATATCATTTTTAAAAAAAATAGATTAGGATAAGAAAATTATAGGAATTTTAAATAATTTTTTTCATAGTATCATTAGTATTTTTAATTAAAATCTAATGCGGAGTAAAATTTTCTGAAAAATATAAATGTTTTTTCATATAATTTTAGACATTTATAATTATTTTTCTATCAATATATACTAAAAAATGTGTTTAAAAAATAAATCTAACAAATGTATTTTAAAAATCTAATAATGAAATTCAATATTTCCAGGCTAAAACAAATGATCTAATGAAATTTTTTATCATTTTTTATATTTTTAACTCCTCTAATTCATTCAATAACTTCCCAATTTAAAATATAATATAATAAAAAGTATTTATTATTTAATTTCCAAGTCTAAAATAATTTAATTAAAATTTTTCATGTGATGAATAATTAAATTTTTACTTATATATGCATTGAAATTTAATATGACATTAAATAATAAAAAAATGAAATAAAATGATATTCTACTAGATAATTAGGCATTTATGGCTTAGAGAATCTGGTGATAGCCAAATGGTGATCAATACGACATTACCTAATAACGCAATAAATACACCTCCCTTGCCCCTTGTCTTCTTCATAATATATCTGCCTTATTCATGAATAATATTCCACCAACAAAAACCCTCACGATTCCTCTCTTTCCAATTGAATAATCCCACATCACATCCTCGACTCCCCTTCCATTCTCACTCTTGTTTGGTGACCTCCCATACATCAAAACATAAAATTAGACATGGAAAAACCTTCACACAAGACCCACAGCCTCAAATAGTACCCACATACACAGAAATCATCCACCATTCCATCTGAATCAAACTTATGGAACCATTGGGGTCCCCTCTAGTGCTTGATATACAATAAATGTGCCCAACTATAGTGGAAAACTGAATTGCAAGCACAATGCATCCTCCTGCAAATCCTCTCCTTTTGGAAATTTTCTCATAATATACTGATTATTTTAATTGTAATTTTATACAACAAAAACCATATGTAGTTTGATGAAATACATATGTAAACTAAATCACATCATTAATTTATTGTTCAATTGATAATTATATTAAAGTATTTTAATGAGTTTTTAAGAAGAAACATTTTCAAAATTTAAAAAATTGGGATTCTGGAATTTTACATATATTATTAATTAATCTTTTTGGTTTATTTTTTCCATGATTTGAAAAAATCTTCAGATATTTAATTATTTGAAAACTCATATTGTTATTTTTATTATACTTTTTATTTATTATTTATTTAACTGTGTGACTATTTAAAATTTAATATTACATTTCATAACCAATATATATATATATATATATATGTGATTCATAACATCATGGTGTACCTATGTGGTACTTCCATCTTCGTGCTGTACATGTGTGGTACTTCTATCTTCATGGTGTAACTGTGTGGTACTTCTATCTTCGTGGTGTACCTGTGTGGTACATCAATATTTTTGGTGTACCAAGGATGTACTTATACCATTGTGGTGATGAAATCATGGGTTTACCTATGTGGTACATTTATCTTAGTGGTGTTACCTATGTGGTATGTCTACCTTCGTGGTGTTCCCATTGTGGTATTCTTACCTCATGTATGAGATTAGTATATCTTGATAACATAGATATATTTATGGGCATATACGTAAGTAGAGTTGAAGTCTTTCTTTGTGGTTTTTCCTTTTTTGAACTATAGGCGACCTACGGGGGTCTCGAAGTCCCTATTGAGTATTGTTATACTCACCCCTGCATGGGATATTCCTGCACCTTGTTGTGTTTTGTGTAGCCGACGTATAACGTTGATCAAGGTTGACGAAACCAGGACTAGAAGATGCACGGAGGTGGACCATTTGGCATAACGTGACACAGTGACTACTGTTCATGATCTATACATGACCTTCAGGTAGGATCCTTAGTGGATTATCCACGAACTGTTCGTGCTTTTCATTTGTATTTTTACTTTTTAGTTGTACTTGTACTTTTTCTATTTGGTTTGTATTCCGGCCCCTTTACTTTTAGTAGGTTTTTTACTACAGTAGTTTACATCTTGGTTTCATATTGCTGCATTCTAGTTGGTTTGTTTGTAAAGGTTTAAAGGCAATGCCTTCCTATTATAGGGATACGCCTTTCCGGTTCCATTCGATAGCCCCTGGCCTATGGTAGGTGGGCTTTGGGTAGTCACGGAATGGACCCCGAGGGATGGGTCAGGAAAATGTGGTATTAGAGTAGACTATACAACATTTTCCCATCATGTAATGTTTCCACAACTTTAAGGCGAAGAACACTACTGCTAACTCCTGTTCATGGGTACCATAGTTATGCTCATGATGTCTCAGCTGTCACAATCCATAGGCAATCACTTCTCACTCCTGCATCAGGACACTCCCATGTAATGTACCTAATTCGTTGTAGTAGACTACATACCTAATGTCCTCTTTTTGTGGCCTCATGATGGTGGCACTCATCATTCTCTGCCTCGGCTGTCCCTTTACCATCTACTGGTTGTCTTTACATTGGGTTGGGCATTCACTATCCATTTGAACCTACCCGCCGCATGTGTTTCACAGCTTTTTCCTTGTATGACCTCCTCTAGCTCGCGAACCCCGCACCTCCGAACCTGCATCACGGGGCCGTCCACCAGAAGGTCTGGTATACTTGGACCTCCATGTCATCTGCCTAATACCAGCCGCGGATAACTCTGTTACGTGTCGCCTGATAGTGGGTCTCACTGTCGATGTCTGCTCAGCTCGGAAGCTCTCCACCAAAAGCACTCGCTCTAGCACCCCAACCCACGTTAGTATGTTGAGCGATATCATCGATGCTCTGAACTCCATTCAATGATGCTGCAAAAAGGTATGGGCCCTGAAGAAAGGGTCATTTTCCATGTTGGTGGAGTAGTGGGAGATATCATTTAACCTTTTCAAGGACTAGGTCACAGTCATGATTCCCTTCAGTAAGTGAAGTAGCTCTAGATAAATGATGAGTTGGCTCTCATCTAGCTAGACTTCGAGGACCTTTTCAGGGTAGTGCTCGTCATAGTGACCTCTCAACCAAATAAAATTCAACCAAAAAGGTTCTTTCTAGCACCCAAACATAACTAGGAATGCATATAGGAACTAACGCTAGTCTCGGAGACTTCGGCATGTAAAATGTTTCCGGGAGAGGAACTGTTAAGTACAGATGAATATATAGGGTAGCCGACGTGGAATTGGAACTAGGAGAGTAGCATGAGTGGGTATACATTTTGTCATGTTACAACCACCACCCCAATGTGATCCCCATTAGGCTCAGGGATCTGGAGGACATGGTAAGGGAGTAGCTTTATGCGGTCAAGGAGTGTGACCCAAGTGCTCTAGGAAGGATTCGAGGTATGGTAAGTGTCTACTCTAGCCACCATATTAATAAACATAGGTTCCAATCTTTCCATATTTCCATGAATCTTGTTCAATATCAAGATTTTCTAGTTAAGAATTTGACATGACCCTCACATCTAGAGACACCTTTGGGAGGAGGCTCGATAATCACACTTATGTTGACGGTGTGATCTGACCATTAAGGTGAGTGTTTCTGTTGGAACATCTTGGTGGTTGTGTCGAGGCTATAAGATAGTAGTTTTGGTATGGACTAGACATCCACAGTTCATACTCAAATTGATTGTCTTAGGAAAAAAAGATGTAGTATATCTACAGTGTTGGAATGAGGTTTTCCTTGGTCTACGAAGGAGTACACCCAGGCCGCACATGATCAGCTCATTCATTGGAGGGTGTATCTAATAAAACTTGAGGTGGCCAAGCTTATCCTCATGGTTTCAGGAATTTTTTGTTTTCAGTTCCTAGCAGTAGTGGTAGAGTGTGGGGACATATATTCAAAATATGTTTACAGGATTACTTCCCGAAGGGAGAGGGGATTCTACTTTGGCTGGGTACTACTGATGATTTATACCCAACTTCTCCCGGGTAGCAGCACCCTTGTCAGCATTGAAGAAGAAGGGGATCCTTTCTTGTAGAATGAGAAGTGTCAACATAGATTTCATGAGCCGAGACAGTGACGATGGCTAGAGTTCTTCCAGGATTATGAAATTGAAATAGTCAATACTCCTAGGAAGGGGAACGTGGTAGCAGACACACTCATCAAGAGGTTTGGTTTATAGCTACTGGGTGAGCCTTTAGATTAGCCAGTTGAGCTATAGATATCCTTCATAGATAAAGATAGAGCAGTTTGCCTCTATTCTATGACTGTCACTTTCCTAATTCTTCAGTGAGTTTGGGAGACGCGACATGGAACATTGACTATGAGTCCTGACGTGCCAAGATATCCTCAGGACTGTCTCATGAACTATTTTCTGAAGTTGGGGAGCACATAGTTCTCTTCGTAGGACGCACCATGGTACCAGTGTTGCTTTGGGAGGAGGTTTTGAGGGAGTTCTATAAATTCCTTTTAAAGGTACATCCTGGAGTGGAAAAGATGTACCAGGACCTCCGGTGTCAGTACCAGTGTCCATGGATGAAGGAAGCAGTGGTAGAGTTTGTATCATGATGCCTCACATATCAGCAAGTGAAGACTGCACAGAGTCAGCAAAGGTCTTATGCCCAGAGGATTTAGATACCCTTGGAGTCTTAGGAGGGAGAACATTTCTTCCTAACAGTCTCACCTCGACGAGGATTGTAGAGGTTTGGCAAGGGCGACAAGCTATCTCTGAGGCTCATCAGACCTTCCTAGATTCTGAACAGAGTCGGAGAGGTGGCGTACCATCTATATCTTCCCCCAAAGATGCATTGGGTGCATAATGTTCTTGCATGAGTCCCAGCTAAGGAGATTCATACATGATCCATCACACGTTATCGACTATGGCGAGTTGGACTATGATTATGGTGCGACTTTTAAGGAGATCCTAGTAAAGATTGGGGATCGATGAGACTGAGTCCATTGTGGACAGTCGATCCCTCTGGTGCGATTTTATTGGTATCATGGGAACCTACAGGAGAGATCTTGGGAGCAGGAGGCTTAGATTCGTGTTCAGTACCCTCATTTGATTCCTTCTTCTATGTTGTGGATTTTGAGGATGAGGAGCCCTAATGTGGGTAAAATGTAAAGGCTCAGATTCTCCGTATAATGTTTTTAATTATATAAAATTATTAAGAGTCTGTGAAATTTTGCAGCATGTGATTCTGAGGGCCGGGGTTCCAGGAATGAATTTCCTTCCTTTTTTAAGGTACGTTCAGTAAACGCATTAGTGGTATTTTCTCTCTTTTAAACAGGGACTCGTATGAAAAATTAGAGGGCACCATTGAATCTACATCGCCTAGATTTTCTTAAGGGAGGTTTTACATTGACTGCAGTAGTTTTGGAGAAAAAGTTAATTTTTGTGACTTATAAAAGAAATATAACAAAATAATTTTATTATTTTATTTTCATTCGTAACCTCTAACGGACAAGAGGAGTGTAGGGCCAGTGATGTGTCAATCTAATAAATGACTTGACCTGTTAATCTCAAGTAATGACATTGTAGGGTAAATAAAAAGGGTCCTAATTAATGAGACCCCATTAATTCCCCACCTCATTACTTACCCTCCCCCTCTCCTACATATATGGAGCTTGGGGAGAGGTATTGACACAGCTTCACCAAGATGTGAAGTGCTGGCAAAGTGTTGAGATTCCGAACCCTTAGAGGATAAAGCCAGTTCTACCAGGAGGTAACGGGAGACACCGAACCTCAAACCAGAGGACGAGGTATAAGAAGTGTCATTGGAAGCCTATTGCGCGAACGCAGAACACTAACCCACCTTCAATCACGGATGTCCTTCAATGGATTTTTGAGGTAGGGGTTCATATTGCTTTAAATTACATGAAATTGTTAAACCCATTAATCCTCCCTCATGATTACAAGATAATTGAGAGGGTATGTACCTAATGAACTCAAACTGAACCCTCTACTACCATTCTTCCATTCCATTCTCTGTAGAAGACCACCGGTGTGGTGGTAATGGTGAACGGTGTTGGTAGGGACAAAGGTGCTAGCCGACAACAGGCGGCCGCAAGGGAGGAGGTGACGCACCCACGCCGCTAGAGGAACTGGCCGAAAAAGAAAAGGAAGATGCAACCACAGTGCCACTGAAGGATGCGGGATGTGGCTCGTAATACACGACGGACAGAGGGATACGACCAACAGACTGGCCGACCACATGTGGTGGAGAGATGTGCCGTCGCGCACTGCTATAGAATGCAACCAGAACCCAGTCATCCAGGACTAGAGGTAGGACCCTCACAAGTGGGTCCGGCGTACTAGTTGGTGGCTCCATGTGGTGTCGCCACTTCAGAGGAACCGAATGGCCTCCATTCCATTCAGGAGACTGAGGGTTTCACCCCCCACCCCCAGTGTCAGCTAGGGAGGGCCACACCTCACATGGCCAGGAGGCCTGCCTAGTGGGTCGCGCTCCCCCCTTACCGGTCAGGATTCCTATTACAGGTCATGCCACATGCATTCGGGCTGTGCTATATGGTTCGGGCCGCACTATGCCGGCCGCGCCTCATGCAGTCTTGCCGCCCTATGTGGGTCGGTCCACACTATGCGGGCCGGGCCTCCCTATCCGGGTCGGGCCGCCCTTGCAGGTCTCCCCATTGTAGGCCATTTTTTCCTTTTCAAGCTAACCCCTTAAATGATGAGCCTCCCACTTGTGGGTGAAGCCCGCAGCAGCCTTGCCCATACCAGGTGGGGTCGGGTCAGTCCGACCGGGGCAGACCAGACCTGGGCCTGACCGGGGCCAAAAACCCCTAAAGGGCCATATCTTGAGAGCCATACATCCTATTTGTCATGTCCCATACTCGGGGTCCATGCCATGACAACCCCAATCCCGCCATCTGTAGGCCAAGGGCTTGCGATGAGCACCAAAGGCGTAAATCCTGATAAAAGGGAAGGTATTACCTTTATAAAGTAAAAAAACCACATTGTACGCAAGCTGAAGTAAAGACTAAGTAAACTGAGTACAAAAGTATGTGTTGGAAAGTAAATGGGCTAGAATACAAACCCAACTGAAAGTAAAGTACAACTGAAAAGAAACTACAACATATGAAAGGTAAAGCCGCAACTCCGAGCCATCCTATAGTAATCCCATTTAAAGGGTAGGTACAGATAGTCTCCTTAGATCCTCAACTCTAGTCGTCCGCTCCGTGTACATCCCATCCAGTGATCTACCTCTAGGTACCGTCCAGCTCCATGACCCTCCACCTCGATCAGTGTTGTCTGTCGTCTGCATCCAACACATCGTAGTACGGGCATAGCCCGTGCAAAGGTGTGTATACGATACCCAGTAGGGACCCCGAGACCCCCGAAGGAATCCCATAACCCAAGAAGGATTCCCAAAAAAAAGGATTCAATCACGAAGTATCAACTAACTCTACTTAGGTATATTCCCATACATATACCTAAGTCATCAATTCTAGTTCTTCTCCAACTCACGAGCCCAAGTTCAACCCAGCCCACACAGGAAAGTAAAACCCAATCCACACAGGAAAGCATAACCCAAACCACACAGGAAGCAATTAAATCATATTGAAGATAATTATTGAAAGTCAAGGATCAGCTCACTCAGGTATACTATTTACAAGAGAGGTTGAGATTATTGATGTATCCTCTAAATCATCTCCTATGATGAACCCATGTAGGTTCGAAGTACAGATGTCGTTACTACCAAACCCACAGAGGATCCAAGTATAGAAGTCGTCATCATCGAACCCATGGAGGATCCCAGCATATAAGTCATCGTTGTCACACCCACAGAGGATCCTAGCACAGAAGTCATCGTTGTCGAACCCATGAAGGATCCCAGCACGGTAGACATCGTCGTCGAAACCACAGAGGATCCCAGTACGGTAGTCATCATCATCCAACCCACGGAGGATCACATTATGGTAGTCATCCATGTCAAACCCACTTAGGATACTACTATGGTAGTCATCCTCGTCGAACCCACTGAGGATCCATTTACGGAAGTCGTCATCTTCGTCGTAGCCAGCTCTATGGTTCCCGCACACAGTAAGCTCGATTCCGAGAGGGTCCGCTCCACGAGCCAAGGGGGGTCGATACATAAACTATAAATAAGTCCAGAGTTGATGTATCAAAAATTTATGTCTCATCAAATGAAACTCAACACGACAGACGACGCGTTAATCAGATGCCCGGTTTGAGAGTTATTAGCCTTTTGTCCCAGGGGCCCGGTTGGTTTTTAAGCTAAAACCAACCTGACTGTACTTCAGCAGCATCCATACCTCATGTGTAGTAATCCAAAAGAACCTTCTCACTGTGAGGAATCCAAAAAATTCGACGGCACATCAATCGGACGTCCGGAGCTCGAGTTATAAGTGTTTCCGCTCCGAGGGCCCAGTTGGTTTTGTGTACAAACCAACCCGGCCGTACTCAATGTTCTTGGATTACTTCAGTGTAATACACCAAAACTACCATCTTGATTCAAGGATCCCAATGAAACTGGCGGTGCATCGATCGGAGGTCCGTAGCCCATGTTATGGGCGTTTGAACAGAACTGCTCGAAATTAGGGGGGGTTGGGCCCAGTCAGACCCGGACCAATACCCCTGGGTCGGCCCGACCCGGGTCCGAATCCGGCCCATTTGGGTGCAGCCCGGCCCGGCGGGTATGGCCCAAACTAACCGGTGCAGCCCGGACCCGTCGGCGCGGCCCGACCCCACCGGCGTGGGGGTCCGACCTAGCGTAGGTGGCCCGACCCGGTGTGGGCGATCCAGCCCGTCGCGGGTGGTCCGTCCTGACACGAGCGGCCAGGCCCGCATGGCCGGCGGCTCAGCCTTCAGAAAAGCGTGATGTGGGGGGGGGGTGATGTCCCCCTTGATTGAGAAATGGTAGCCCGTCTTGGGGTGCCCGCCCTTGCCACCTGCTGGTAGTTACGACCCCCGGACATCCGGAAGACGGCCAGCCGAAATGGACAGCCGGAGTGCCATCGCGAAACCTGCTAGTCCCACCTCCTGGAGCGCCAACTGCTGGTGGATTCCGGCCGCCCTCCTCTGCACCGCTATGGCCTTAGGCAGCAGCCCCTGTTCGACCAGCACCGCGTGACGGCGTCGCGCACCTCCGTCGCGGCCCGCCCCAGCCGCGGCCATCCATAGTGCTCCGGCGCGGCGTGATAGCGTCGTGCACCTCCTTCGAGGCCCGCTCGTGGCCGCGACTTCGTTTGGATTCACCGGTGCGGCGCGACGGCACCACGCTCCTTCGCTGCGGCCCACTCCGGCCGCGATTCCCTCGTTCCCGCGCGGTGCCATTACACTACGCCGCCTCCATTCCAAACCATGACGGTGATCAACATAAAAATGGGAGGTGGGTCGGAAGAGTTTGTGCAGTCTGACCCTCTCCCAATATATTGATAACAGGCGGCCAAAAATAAAAATAACGATGAACGTCAAAATAAAACTAGAATAATGAAACAACCCCTACCTTAATAAAATTTGAGGAATCAAGCATCGCGGAAAATGGTGTCATGGGAGAGGCTTTGTATACGTCAACAGAGAATGTCGATGGAAGAAGCGGTGTCTCCCTTTCTTTGACGCGGAGGGAAGATGGAAGGCATGATGGCGTTCTTCACGTTCTTCAACGAGGAAGATGAAGTACTTCAACGTAAATAATTCTCCCTCTCTCAATTCTCCTCACAGCACATCAACCCAAAATAAAATAAGGCTTTTCCTTAAATTATTTACACATGCCAATATTTTTTTAAAATTTCAAAAGTTGAATTCACCTAATTAATTAAACTTGTGTTGTAAAATTAATTAGGTGTTTAGTTGGCATGAATTAATGTGGAAAAGTTACTCAACTCGTGTGGGGGTTAGAGGTGTTAGGGAATTTGAAGGGGTGGGGCTTGTGTGGGCCCCACCTCACTAATATCCTATCAAGAGGAGTTAGAATTTTAGTGGGTCCCACACCAACTTCCACACATGGGGTCTAACAACTTATAAGTGAAATAAAATTTGAAACACAATTTTATTTCGCTTTATACTTAATCCACTTTTTTTAAACAACTCTTCCCGAGTAAACGCAACTCCAATAAATGCCTTATTAAGGAAATATCGGCGTTGTGGTTTCATCGGTGCCCTCGGATTTCGATTCCGAGCACTAGTTCAAAAGATTGAAAAAACCCGCTTGTTTGTTCACTGAACTTACCTGAGCTAAACATTGGAAATTGATTCCGGGCACACCGGGACTCAGAATCAGGTGCCGTCAGAAAATGACTACTCGTAAAATCCCAAATAAATTATGAAAAAATAATTCCTTGAAATTTATGGGTATTTACATTACTCACACCTCTGGGCTTTACGTCCCTGTAAAGATACATCACAAACTAAGAGAACAAATGATGGTATTGTGCATGCATCTGAGCCTCCCACTCCCATGTCCTCTCTTGGAGGTTCCTGTGCTACCACCTGATTTGCACTAGAGGAATTGACCGCCCTCATAGTACATGCCCCTATCGATCCTAGATCTTCTACTAAGAGAATATGCTGCAACGTTCCACTTCTCAGGAGTATAAACGGTCTCGATGTCATAGTCCTGGTGGAACTCAATCCATCGCCGCTATCTCAGGTTCGTGTACATCTAAGAAAAGATACACTTGTGACTATTGAGTTGGTGATAACCGTAAACCATTTTCTCGATGAACAATGGGTGAGACTAACCATTTGTAAGAACTCAACTCCATCATTCTTCATCTACGATCTATAAGAGCTACTAAGATTCCTCCTCTGTCAAAAAGAGAAATCAGGTCTCATCCCCTAGATGAACCATGTCCTTTGCCAAATACAGTCAATCCTAGAATGAATGGTACTATTTCGTGCCACGGATGACGTAGTAAGGCCTCGACATTACTACCAAGAGATCCAACCATTACTCTCACCTCCAAGGGTCGAGGCACACTGTCAGCAGCAGTGTGTGGTCACTAGGCCTCCTCCAGTAGGAATCTTAAAAGTGAGGGTCAATCCAATGGTTTTAATCGGAACCTCTCAGTATCAATTACATAAAAAGTACAGGGAAAAAAATGTCACAAGAACAAGTGTATTTTCATACTGCAGCTCATGGTACAATGACACAAAGCATCCACAAACAAAACGTCAACAAAGCTAGAAGCAATATGAACAAAATTCTCCATGTCTGGAGCTAGTCCCGCTCCTCTCCATCTGCTCCCAGAGCTCCATGGTCATAGGAATCAGCTGCCTGAAGCTGAGATCTCCCCCATCCACCCGTTCCCTATGATCGGGGTGGCCATTTTGGTGGTGGTGGTGGTAGGGCCTCAAAGCGTCACCCACCACCCACTGCTCGACCAGCTCCTCTGCCTCGTACGCCTACTACCTGCAGACCTCCATGGTCGAAACTCTACCTGTGAGGTCCCTCTACCGCCTGCTGCTCATCTTCAGGGCGGGTCGGGCTGTTTCGAGCCATGTGACCCTACCCGCCGCATGCATAACACTGTCTGCTCCTCGTGTGGCTCGCTCTGTTTCGTGTGCCCCCCACAACTGAACCTGTATCTTGAGATTGATCATCTGATGGTCTAGCATGCTTGGTCCACTACGTCATCTGTCTACTGCCGGCTGGAGAAGACTCCACTGCGGGTCGTCCTGTGTAGGGTCTCGCTGCTAATGACTGCTCAGTGAGAAAACACTCCACTATAAGGGCTCTCTCTAGGACCCTCGCATGTGTCGGGATGTTAGGGAGATCATCAAAACCATGATCTCATGCCTCAGTCCCTAATCGAAGGTCCGAGCCCTAAAAAATTGATCTCGTACCATATCTGTGGAGTAGCGCAAGGGATCGGTAAATCTCGCTGAGTACTGGGATACTTTCAAGCTGCCCTGCCCCAGCTGTATTAGCTCCTGGATGAGCACCGGACGGAGGGTGGCTGGAACGAACTCTGAGAGGAAGAGGCTCTCAATGTCCGACCAAATGAGGGATGCCTTGTTGTGCACCTATAGCATGACGCTCCACCATCTACCTGCTTCCACATGTAGATGACTTTCCGAAAGGATCAGCATGAGGTCACCTGATGTCCCTACCAATCTGAAGACTCGAACAACAGCCTCCAGCCAATCCTCGGCTTCCTAAGGGTCCATCTCTCCACAAAACCTGGGCGGTCTCTATCACTAAAACTCGTGCAGTGCACTAAGGTGACGTACACTCTCAGCGGTTGGGGCTGGTGGAATCGGTGGCTCGGTTGGTAGAGGTACCGCTGATGCCTCTGTTGTAATTGGGCCCTACACCGAGGTCTCGTCGCTCAGTGGGATGTCGTCTCACAGAATGCTCAGAACCCTAGCTAGCATCCGTCGTGGGGCCATCCTGAAAAGAGACAGGTGTGCCACAGTCAATACAGTATACCTGGTGAGCTGACACAAAGTAATCACAAAGAATACTTCTAAAACACTCAACAAATAAATGTTTTAGTGCACTGAGTTTGAAATCAGAAGTCAGGGTCCTGGTGTATGGATACATTGGCCGCCACACCAACACTGGACACCATGGACTGATAACCACACTCAATATCCTTAACCCTAGTGCGTCACATAGAAGAAAGATCAGAGTCCTGAGTTCTACAGTAGAACTGAACTCCTCTGATACCAATTGTCACGTCCTGTCCTCAAGGCTCGTGTTGTGACTACCCTAAGCCCACCTTCCATAGGCCAGGGGCTGGCGACTAGAACCAATGGCGTAAATCCCGATAAAAATGAAGGAATTACCTTTATAAAGTAAAAAAACACCACAGAGTACAACAGATGAAGTAAGAACTAAGTAAACTGAGTACAAATGTATATTCTGGAAAGTAAATGGTCCAGAATACAAACCCAACTGAAAGTAAAGTACAATTGAAAAGAAAGTACAGCAGCAGAAAGTTAAAGCAGCAACTCTGAGTTGTCCTCTAGTAATCCCACCTGAATGGTAAGTAAAGATAGTCTCCTCAGCTCCTTGACTCCAGTCGTCCGCTCCATGTACGTCCCGTCTAGTGATCCACCTCCAGGTACTGTCTAGCTTCACGAGCCTCCACCTCGATCAGCGCTGTTCGTCATCTGCATCCAACACAACTTAGTGCGGGCATAGTCCGTGTAAGGGTGAGTATACGATACTCATTAGGGACCCCGAGACCCCTGAAGGTCTCCTAGAATCCACGAAGGATAACCAAAAAGGAAAAATAGAATCACTATGTATCAACCAACTCTACTTAGGTATATTCCCATACATATACCAAAGTCATCAATTCTAGTTCTACTCCAAATCACAAGCCAATGTTCAACCCAGTCCACACATGAATGTACAACCCAGTCCACACAGGAAAGCATAACCCAAACCACACAGGAAGAAAGTCAATCATATCGATGATAATGATTGAAAGTCATGACATAGCTCACAGAGGTATACTATTCACAAGAGAGGTGCAGATGATTGATGTAGCCTCTGAATCATCTCCTCTGTCGAACCCACGTAGGTTCCAAGTACATATGTCATCGCTCTCGAACCCAAGAAGGATCCAAGTATATAGGTCATCGTCATTGAACCCACATAGGATCCCAGTAAAGAAGTCATCATTTTCGAACCCACGGAGGATCCCAGCACAGAATTCATCATCGTCGAACCCATAGATGATCCCAGCATGGTAGACGTCATCGTCAAACCCACAGAGGATCCCAGTACGGTAGTCGTCGTCGTCGAAACCACAGAGGATCCCTGTACGGTAGTCGTCCACATCGAACCCACTGAGGATCCTAGTACGGTAGTCATCCACATCGAACCCACTAAGGATCCTAGTACGGTAGTCGTCCTCATCAAACCCACTGAGGATCATTGTACGGAAGTTGTCATCTCCGTTGCAGCCAGCTCTAGGGTTCCCGCACATAGTACACTCGATTCTAGGAGGGTCCGCTCTACGAACCAAGGGGGTCAATACATCAACTGTAACAAAGTACAGAGTTGATGTATCACAATGTTCTATCTCATCAAAAGAAACTCAATGCGACAGACGGCATGTCAATCAGACGCCCGGTGTTAGATTTATTAGCTTTTTCGTCCTAGGGTCCCGGTTGGTTTTTAAGCTAAAATACCCCCGACCGTACTCCAGTTGCATCCAAACCTCGAGCGGATTAATCCATAAGAACCTTCTCACTAAGAGGAATCCAAAAAAGTTGACGGCACGTCAATCGGACATCTGGAGCTTGAGTTATACGTGTTTCCACACAGATGGGCCGGTTGGTTTCGTATTCGAAACAACCCGGCCATACACAATGTTCTCCGAAACCTTGAGTGTAATATACCGAAATGACCGTCTCGATTAAAGGGTCACAACAAAGATCACAATGCATTGATCGGAGTTCTAAAGCCCAAGTTATTGGTGTTTGAATAGAAGTGTCTGAAAGTAGGGGGTTTGGGCACGGTCTGACCTGACCCAATACCCCCTAGATCGGCCCAAACCTGGTTGACCCGACCCGAGTCCGGGTTAGGCCCAGTTGGGCATGGGCCGACCCGGCATGGGGGTCAGCCCCATCACATGCGGCCCGACTCGGCACAGGTGGTCCGGCCCATCATGGGCGGTACGGCCCGACGCGGGTGGTCCGGCCTGACGCGGGCGGCCAGGCCCGCGTGGTTGGAGGCTCGGTCTTCGGTAGATCATGATACGGGGGGGGGGGGCTTCCCACTTCGATTGAGAAATGGAGGCCCCTCTTAGGGGGGGGGGATCCCTTGCCACCTTCGGGGGGTTACGATCCCCAGACTTCCGGAGTGCCGCCGCGGGACCTGCTGGTCCCGCCTCCTAGATCGTCGGCGGCCTGTAGAGTCTGGCCACCCTCCTTTGCACCGCCACGCCCTTAGGCTGCGGCCCCTGTCTGATCGGCACGGCACGTCGGCGCCGCGCCCCTCCACCACAACCCACCCCAGCCACGGCCCACCCGTGGCCGCGGCTTCTTTCGACTTCACCGGTGCGGCGCGACGGCGCCGTGCTCCTTCGCTACGGCCCACTCCGGCCGTGGTTCCCTTGTTCCCGCGCGGTTCCATTGCACCGTGTTGCCTCCATTCCAAACCATGAAGGTGATTAACATAAAATGGGGAGGTGGGTCAGCCGAGTTTGTGATGTCCGACCCCCTCCCATTATATTGATAACATGCGGCCAAAATAAAAATAACAATGAACATCAAAATAAAACTAAAATGATAAAACAACCCCTACTTCAAAGAAGTTCGAGGAATCTAGCGTCGCGGAAAACGACGTCATGGGTGAGGCTCCATATACGTCGGCAGAGAACGTCCATGGATAAAGCGGCCTCTCTCTTTCTTTTACGCGGAGGGAAGATGGAAGGTGTGACAGCGTTCTTCGCGTACTTCAACGAGGAAGATGAAGTTCTTCAAAGTAAATAATTCACCCTCTCTCAATTCCCCACACAACCCATCAACCGAAAATAAAATATGGCTTTGCCTTATTTTATTTACATATTCCAACATTTTTTTCATAATTTCAAAATTGGAATTCACCTAATTAATTAAACATGTGTTGTAAAATTAATTAGGTGTTTAGTTGGAGTGCATTAATGTGGAAGAGTTACATAACTCATGTTGGGGTTAGAGGTGTTAGGGAATTTGAATGGGTGGGGCTTGTGTGGGTCCCACCTCACTAATATCCTATCAAGAGGAGTTAGAATTTTAGTGGATCCCACCACAACTCCCACACATGGGGTCTAACCACTTATAAGTGAAATCAAATTTGTAACACAATTTTATTTCTCTTTATACAAAATCCACTTTTTTTAAAACAACTCTTCCCATGTAAACGCAACATCAATAAAGGTCTTCTTAAGAAAATGTCGTCATTGCGGTTTCATCAGTTCCCTTAGATTTCGATTCTGATCACTAGTTCAAAAGATAGGAAAACCCGCTCATTCGTTCACTGAACGTACTCGAGCAAAACTTCAGAAATTGATTCCGGGGACACCGGGCCTCAGAATCAGGTGCCATCAGAAACTGAATACTCAAAAAATTCCAAAGAAATTATGAAAATAAATTTCCTTGAAATTCATTGGCCTTTAACCTTTTAATGAACCATATTTGGCATTAGGATCCTTGGATCAAAACTGTCCTTTTGGTATACTCCACTTGAGTTTGGGAGACAGTTGGAGTATGGCCGTGTCAGATCCAACACGAATCCAACTGGTCCCTCGGAGCTAAAATACTTATAACTCACAAACCGTGTGTCTAATTGATGCACCGTCTGTCGCATTAGAACCCTTACAAAATGGCGGTCCTTTGGCTTACTCCCTTTTTTATATTGGTGGTGGATGAGGTAAGACCCATATCATGAAAGGCAGATACTACAGAACTCGATCACACCGGGTACGAGGAATCCAGTGGCTAGTAGTGACGTAGAGGTTGGAGACAGATCATACATAGATTAGTACCAAGAAATCCAGTGTGGGTCAGCACCAATCATATGTAGGTCAGATCCTATGTGGATTAGCGCTCAGTGATCTGGTGTGGGTCAGCGGATACATATCCGGTCTGGGTCAGATCCTGTGTGGGTCAGCGCTTAGTGATCCAATGTGGGTCATCGTGTACCGATATTGTGTGGTTTATATCCTATGTGGGTCATTGCAGAGGTTAGTTACCTATCGATCATGTGTGGGTCCGATCCTGTGTGGGTTAGTGGGGGTTCATTACCTATCGATCATGGGAGAATCAGATCCTATGTGGGTCATTTTGGGGGTTAGTACCTATCGATCCTGTGTGGGTCAGACTCTATATGGTGAACAACAATGCCTCTTGATAGAATAAGATGATATATATTTGTGACTAATCATCTGTACTTATGTGCCTTACTTATATACCTGATTGTGAGGTGATTCTTCTAACTTCGTGGTGTACCTATGTGGTACTACCATATTCGTGGTGTACCTATGTGGTACTTCTATCTTCATGGTGTACGTGTGTGGTACTTCAATCTTTGTGGTGTACCTATGTTTTACTTATATCTTTGTGGTTCACCAAAGTGGTACTTCTACCTTTGTGGTGATGTCTCCATGGTGTTGCCTGTGTGGTACATTTATCTCAGAGGTGTTACATGGGTGGTATGTCTACCTTCGTGGTGTTACCTTTGTGGTATTCTTCCCTCATGTATGAGATGAGTATATCTTGATAACATAGCTACATGTATGAGAATATACCTAAGTATAGTTAAAGTATTTATTTGTGGGTTTTTCTTTATGGAACTATAGGAGACTTATGGGGGTCTTGGGGTCCCTACTGAGTATCTTTATACTCACCCCTAGACAGGCTATGCCCACACCTTATCGTGTCTTGTGCAGACGATGTACAATGTTGATCGAGGCTGAGGCAGCCAGGACTAGATGGTGCTCTGAGGTGGACCTTTTGCCATGACGTGACATAGAGACTATAGTTCATGAGCTGTACCTACCCTTCAGGTATGGTCCTCAGTGGATGATCAAGGAGCTGTTGGGGCTTTCCAGTTATATTTGTACTTTTCTGTTGTACATTTACTTTTTAAGTTGGTCACGTATTCTGGTCCCTTTACATTCTGAACTCTTTTTACTACAGCAGTTTACTTCCTGGTTGCATCTTGCTGCATTCTAGTCGGTTTTTTTCTACAGGATTAGAGGCAATTCCTTCCCATTATAGGGATACAGTTTTCTGCTGCTAGTCGCCAGCCCCTGGCCTATGGAAAGCGGGCTTGGGGTAGTCACAGCACGGGCCCCGAGGGATAGGTAATGACAAAGATAGTGTTGTGAAATTTGTGAAGAGATTATGTTATCCATATGTACCTATGATAAAAAGGGATTTTGGATTATAATAATAGCTAAAATTCCTATGTTCACAATTATAGTACAAAGATGTATAGGTTCTTGAGCGACCATTTTGGGTGGCGTGACATGAATTAGGGAAATTAATGATTATGTTTCTATATGTATATTTGAAACAAGTTAATTATGTGAGACAACATTGTATAAAATTCATTCAACCTCTTCCTATTTCTTTGTGGAAATGGGTGGCATTACGATGATATTGTTTTACAAGACTATAATATTCACCTTAAAATAATGATGAAATATTGGATTTTATTGATATACTATTTAAATTTCCATGATATAAAAGAACATATACATCTTAAGTGAATATAAAGGATCAATATTAATAAATTTATATATCATTATTTAGGAAAAATTAATTTTTTTTATAATTGAGATCCTTTTTTACATAAAAATTAAAAAAACATCAGAAGGATCTTGCAACTAATATTCATTGGAGAATATCCCACCATCCTCAAACTAATGGGTAGTCTTAAAGAGTTATTCATGCAATGTAGAAATGGTTGAGTTCATGATCACTTGATATTAAAAGTACGTGGGACCATATTTACCATTAGTATAGTTTTATTATAATAATAGTTTCCGTTAAAGTATTCAAATGGTATCGAAAGTTTCATTATATAGAAAGAGATTTTGTAGTCCATATTTTTGGGATTAAGTAGGTGAAGATAAGCTTTTAGTACTAGAACATGTTTAAGATAGAACAATAAAGGTAATTACTCTTCAAGTTGACATTATTATAGCTCAATGTCGGTAAAATAGCTATAATGATAATTTTAGGGTGTATTTGAAATTCCATAGGGGATAAAATGTTTTCTTGAATATATCCCCCTGGAATGGTGTTAAATGGTTTGGAAAGAAAAGGAAACTTAGCCCCATGAAAATCAAAACCATTGAAATGCCTAAATGAATTTATGTTTTCTATTATCATTATGTAATTCCAAAAAATGTCTCAAAACATCATGATGTGTCCCATATATCATTCTTAATAATGTATTTTCCAAAAAAAACTCATTCTATATCCTATGATGAGATAGAATTAAAACTTTATCTATCTTACTATGATGAAAACAATTGGATTCATGATACTATTGAGCATGTATTTGGGAATCAGACAACACATCAGGTAATGCTACATTAGTGAAATCCAAAAAATTATGAAGCAACCTATGATTAATAGGATATTATGAAGAGGAAATACCCTAATCTTTTTAAAACATAAATACTATGTAATTTATTTGAATTTTTTGGTAGGCAGATGCATTTAATACCCCCTTATAATATAAAATATTTCATTTGGAAAATATTTAATTCCATTAATAACTTGTGATGCACGCAACCTTGGGTGTAAATGAATATAATCTATTTAAATATTTTTAAAAATCAACAATTATACTGAATTTATTATATTTGAGGGTATGGATAGTATGATCTAAATTTTTAAAAAAAAATTTCTAGCCATTGTAAATAAAAAATGAATAATTTAATGAAAAAGAAATTTAATCTGAAGAACTATTTCTATGTAAATGATAGTTGAGTAATTATATTGTGAAAATATTTTAAAAATAATATAAACTCTACATAATTTATTTTAAAAAATAAAATTCATTTTTTAACAAATAATTTCAAAATTATCTAATCGTATTTTTTTTATTTTCTATAATGTTTCATTTTTTATATGCAGTGAAAAATACTAAATTTCAATTAAAAATTATCTTTTCATTTAGATAATTTATAATTATAGAAAAATATTTTGAAATTTTATTAAAGTAACCTTAGACCATTATTATATTAGATAATATATTTTAGGTTATTATAATCATTTCAATATTTAATTTTGATATAAAAACCCTATAATTTATCTACAATTTTCGTTTTGAAAACCCAATTTACCGTCATGTCTATGATATTAATTTTAAATTGAATTTTATCACATATGTGAATAGAATTTGGAATAATTTATTCCATATTTTCAATCATAAAATTTAATATTATATAAAATTTTAACATTATTTTTGAACAAATTTAATTCTATACGGAGTAAAAATTAATTAATGTGATTAAGGTAAAAATGGTATTACTTGGGTTTAAACATAAAGATAAGGGTTAAATTGACCTAAAAACATCTATAAAATCTAATATATGGATATATTTCTGTAAAATATTGTCTAACACCCTATAATACTATAATTTCTTCTCTTTATTAATATAAAAGCATGGGAACACATTTTTCTATTAAAAATGACAAGTTTCCACTCTCTTAAAATATAAAAGGCCACCCACTCTCTTCTCTGTTTCTCTCTTTCATTCCATTTTTTTCATAAACTACCCACCTAAAAAACATAGAAAATTAATACCCCTCTTCCTAATAATGTTTTTTGTAAGAAATCTAACATAGAAATGCTTTTGGAGGAAACCTATAGAAGATACTAGAAGAAGGAGTAATGTTCTTCAAAAAGCATATTTATATTATTTCTTTCTCCACATCTATGATTTCTTATTAAACCATGATGATATAATATCACCATTACATTCCATATAATTATATATTTTTTATACTGTGTGAATGACCTAAAACCATCCCCACTTCCATGAAATGAGTTACGAAATCATCATTCATTTTTTCAACAAACTACTGCCTCATGAACATAAGCTATTTATTTAAAATTACCATTTCTCACAGATGGGAATGATTATGGATATAAATAGTATATATATTTACGATATTTATAACATAATTATAACTATAGATTCACCATATCATATATAATTTTTTTACATTCCATTCTATATAGTATTATCATAACATTTCTAATGTGTACAACAGACTAGCCCCTCATGAAGCGATGTGATTCATCTTTGACTAACGATTTACATGGTAGATGATAATAATAAAGGCAATGATTATATATGGTATAAATTAAATATGTATGATATTAATTTTATATTTATCATTCTTAAAATAAAATATATTTCATTTTATTTCTTACTATTTTCATTCAATGAATAATAGTAACATCAGTCGTGTGTGTGTGGACTACATCATTCACAAAGTGATGCGACCCTCTTTTTATACCCACATATTATTGACTTACCCTCTTTTGATAATTTTTAATGATATGGTTGTACTTACCTTGTTCCCATGATAATCACTGAAAAATGGAAAATGTTATTAATACGTACATATGACTTACCCTCTCCAAGGTTGTAATATACTTAATTTCTCAAAATTATCATTCGTAATTGGAATTAAAAAAATAATTTATGTATCAATATAACAGTAATTTCTTTATTATTATTCTATAGAGGATTAATATATATAATATTCCTAGGAACTGGAACATTCATAATAAATCACGAATGGGAAATTAATTATAATAACACCCAAACCAATAAAAAATGAATAATTATTAACAAAAAGGTAGCTAATTTTTTTAATAGGATAATATATCATATTATTAATATGATTATGATTCTATTATAAATTAATAACATTCTTAAAACCATTATATAAAACGATAATCTATGTTCAACAAATGGAAAGCCTGATGTAAAGGACTTCGTCTTAATATCCCTTCGTCGAGGAATATTATAATATTATACACCTAATTAATTTTACATATTTTATATACTACCCATTTAACATTTACTAACACTATTTATACATACTTAATTAAATTATATTTTTAAATTTGAATTATTTCAAAAATGTAGATTTGAGTTGAAAATTACTATTGGTAAAAGTTGTTGAACAGTATTTTGTTATTTTTTTATTATTAGGCATCTTGGGAAAGAATAACATTATTCTTATAATTATATATTATGCATTAAATTTCTCTTAAATATTCATATTATTTTTTGAGGGATATAATTATTTCTAAAATTTAAACCATTTTTACATAAGGTGATTACTTTGAATGTCATTTGATTTGGGGTGGAAATATTGATAAATCTATAACCTTTACTTAATACTGATATTTCATGATAATATATATTCTTTCATGGAATAGTTCAATCATTTGATATGGTATTAATTCTTTGGATCAATAATAACATATGGGGATAAATATAATATAGAACATTTATGCCTTGATATGTCTCATGAGACCAATAAGTTTTCCAAATTAAATAGTTTTCTATTTGTAGTTTAAACAGTCTTATAAAAGTTATTTATAGTAGATGTATCATGATTCCTCATATCATAGAATCCAATAATTATGAATTATTTTTTTTAAGAATTTATTTATTATTAAACATGATATTTTCACAATGATATTTTCTCTGGATACATTTATTTGTCAATTTATTGATTAAATGGCATCGATGTTTAGTTAGTTACCCAACATTATTGACTATTTTTTAGTGATTCAGGATAAATTACACATTATATAACCATAATTTAGAATTTCTGCTCACCCTTATATTGTATTATTTCAATTGGATATTAATAAGATTTCTTTGAAAGAGTTTTCAAGGATGTAGTTCATTTTATTTCATTATGTTTTATGTTTTTTTCTATAACTAATAAATAATAGGTATTGTTTATGTATCTAGTTACAAAAAACTACTAAAATAATTGAAAAATTATGATATAATTCATTTTATCTCTTCAAATTTTATAAATTAAGGAACCGGTTTTGAGCTACTATAGTCAGGTTAATTTCATGATGCACATTGAGGAAATATTTGTGCCAATATACTATACACTATTTTTGGAATCAGTGAAAAATAAAATGATAACTCCAATGAGAGTTATGATATAAAATAAATTAAATTGAGAAATAATTTTTAATAATAGTTTATTAGGGGATATATGTTATGAATTTTTTTTCATACTACACAAATAGTAAAAAAGATAATGATAGAATTCTATCAATTTTAAAGATATTCAATGAGAATAATATTAATTTTCCTTATATTGACAAACATTTTAATGTGGTGAGAATTAAATTAAAATTATTTCAGTCACAATAATAATATTATGATTCATCAATTTATCCCAATTACATTTTGTTTTTTTCATACTTACCCAATTTTTTCAGTTGTTGATTAAGGTGTCATTTTTTTAGAACTATATTCAAGAATTCATCATGTGACTGATTTCAAATATGTACAGGATATGATTTTGATTAAAATATATTATAAGGAAAAACAATTCCACAAACTATTTTATGATGTTGTGATCAACATGAAAAAAAATTTAATTTGTTAAGTAAATTTTGGTGGTCTAATGCAGTTCAGGTGGATGTATTTGATTGATAAACACATTGATTCATTGAAACTATATAATGTCAATAATTTTTGTACAATATTTTCAATATAGAATAGTTATTTGATTGATAAATTAAAATATATATATATTAATTATAAATTAATGTGTTTGAGAAAAAATTATATAAACCATCCCAGATTGATGAGCATCTATTTATTTAAGGGATAATGTTTGAAATGGATAAAAAAGTGCGTTTATGATCATAAATAGTTGATTTCAAGATTTTGTTGGTTATTCAATTGATATAGTATGATTAATTATTGATATAAGTTTCATTGAATTCCAATATTTAATTTTTTTAAATATATTTTTTTGTGCTGTTGTTTATGATGCATATCACAGAGTTGAATTGGGAGTAGCCTTGTGACACTAAAATCCAAATTCAATAACATAATTTAAACCCATACAATGATTTGGTCAAGAATAAAATATGAAGAAATAATTTATTTATTAATTCTATATATTATTTGAGGTGAATTTTTGAAACCATAATCCTATTTAATTATGTGAAATTTATAGATTCACAAGATGAATGAATCAAGTCCGTAAACAATTAATGCAGAAATCAACCAACTAATCAATGGTATGACTATTATATATTTACATTACAATTACTTAGAATTATATGGAAATAGATTTCATATTAGTGATGTAGATGTGAATAAAGCATTAAAGATCAGTGGTTTTGGATTTATATCCTCCAATAAAATTATTATTATGGAATGTTGAGGGATATTGTTGGGGTTATTTAAAACCATATATTAATATATATGTTGTTAAGATTTTTTTGGGTTGATCTTGTTTGTGGGAAAATATAAAATCTATTTTTTTAATTTTTTACAATATATTGTATAAATATGATTAATTAAAATATAAAAACATTATAATCGTATCATAGGAAGTGCATGTTTACTTAGTCAGTATTGATTCAAACTAGAAAGATGTAGTGAAAATTTCTTTAATGGAGATTTCATGATTAAATAATAGAAACATCATATTACTACATTTATTTACAATAAAAATTACCAAATAACTACTATTGGATGAAAATATTATATGAAATCATGCAGAGATATATTTTTAAGAGATATGACATATTTTCATGACCATAGAATAATTAAAAATAATTTTTTAAAATTTATATATTAAAGATATAAAAATATATTAAAACATTTTTGAATAAAATGTATAAAAATTAATAAATATAGATTTATTTTTATCAATATTTATATTTCACTGAATTTTTAGGATGAATTATATTGAATTGAAAATATATATTTTTTATATAAAAATACTATAATGGATTTATTTTCAATTTCCTATCAATGTTTTTAAATAAAAATCAATTTATTGTTTAATATTACGAATTTCTATTTTATAAGATCTATAAAATCAAATAATTAAAGATGATTACCAAATATAGTTGTAATATATTATAAATTTAGTGTTGTATTATGTTTTTTATTTTATGACACCATTTATCAAGCTGTGGAGGGTGTGAGTGTAATGATTCATCAATTGGAGAATACAATATGGGACCTGAATAGATTATCTATAAGCACTTACCATTGTTCATAATCCCCCTAAACTATAGTTGAATGATTATAGATAGAGTTTCTAAAAAAATATATTTATGTTTTCGTGGAATTATTTTATTTATTATCACAGTAAAGGTAATTTTGTTTAAACAACATATTTTGAAATCCTATATATAAGGTTTTTTCCAATGTGTACTCTCAATGGAAAAATATTATAGAAATAATAAAATGTAAGGGAGAAGAGAGATCTTTGGGAAAATTTTTAGGTGTCAAATATATTGTATAGTGATTCTATCCTTGAATTCTACCCACATTGTCACATAATTTGGTTTTATTTTTTTCTTGGGTGGCGGTAATTGTAAAATATATTGAATTTATTATAAAAATGATTTTTATTTTCCATATGTCTATTAACTGAATATATTGAATGAAGACCAAGTCTAGTCGTTATCTAATTAATCTGGCAATATAAACCAAATTGTATTGACTTATCACTCATTATGTGCTTCAACATAGACATAATGTATGTTTAGAAATTATTTCTCATCCATATATATGAAATATTTTAATACAGCATAAATATAAATATTTTATTAGTGTCCACCTTTATTGTAGGTACACCAAAGCAGTGATCCCACTAATTTGAGGTAAGTGCGGATGTAGATGAATCAAATGTGTGATCCTGATGTTTCTAAATATATTTGTATTTTATATTAATTATTATCATTTTTCATGAATTCATCATGTATAGTCAACAAGATCAGACCAATGATGTGTAAGAAGAGATTTCATAGGGGCAGTGACATAGTAAAATGTGTAGATATTATGCATTTATATGTTTTATCGGGTTTGAAGATCATTGTTACAAATTCAATTATGGTGTATGTGACACACGGTGTACAGTTTCTAATGTAGAGGTGATGGGTGATTATAGAGATAAATGAATTTTCACAAAGTTTGAGGTAGATTACTAAATTTAGAGTATATAGTGTAGTATAAATTATTGATTTTAGAATAACTAGATAGATAATGAGGTTATATTATCACATATTTCGACATATGTAGATGAATTTACAATGCCGCATCCTATAGATGGTTTACAAAATTTGGTGATACATGTAAAAAAAGATAAAATATGTTAAAAATGTTTTATTAAATATGATTATATAACCATAATATATGTTGTAAGTTCTTGATGTATCTGGTGTGCTTCATCATGAGTCCATATGTGATTTGGATGTGAATTCATCTGTTGCAATATGGATTTTCAATTACATAATTATTACATAGTATTTTTTTATGTAAAATTAAAATTTGTTTCTATTTACAGAAGTTTTATAATTTTTTTTTCTATATGTTGCAGTGTTAGAGTCAAAAAATGATTGTAAAGAAATTTTTTAATTGTAGAAACATTGAAAACAACATTGGATTGACAATAAATCATATAAAAATAGTAATTGAATTATATTTGACCTATACAAGAAATGTTTTTTAAATATGATGTGTGGTGTGCTTAGAATGAGAAAATAATATGTTTTTAAAGATCTGATTATCTTTAAAAAAGAGAATCAGTTTGTGAAAACTATGAAAATGACCTATAATTTCTATTAATGTAATTGAAACAACCATATTTTTTTAAAATGTATGAATATATGTTACATCAAACTTAGATTTATTTTTTATAAAATTATCTAAATTTTATTTTTACTTCTTTAAAATAATAAACCATGCATGTTATGATAAAAAACATAGAAAATGACATCAGATCGATTCCAAATCATTTAACAATTGGCACTGAATTAGTTTAGATGTTTATGATCAGAAGAAACATAAATCTAATGAATTATGTGCTTCGAATGGAAAAAATGAACTTTTTTATGACTGGGATGTCTTTAAAAAAGGTATCAGGGGGTTAAAAATAATTTAACATTGTTCAATTATCGTTAAATCAGATGAAAGTAATATTATATTGATATATGAAAAAAGGTCATATACTCACCATCAGTATTAGTTTTCATTTTATTAGGTTGATTTAAAATACATTTTTAATGTTTTAAAAACTAAAATGAGCATGTAACTAACAAAACAATTAGAATCAATATAAAGACGATGTCATATAATAGTAAATATGTATTGAAATTAATTATTAATTATAAAATTATATGGAATTTAAATACGACATATTGTGTGCTCAAACTAATTGAATAATTAATATTTAAATACTTTATTTTATATAAAAATGTGTGTCGTATTTTAATAAATAATAAAGAAACCTCTGATTTCCATAAAATCATATGAAAAAACCATAGACTAATTTTAAAAATGTAATAATTGTGACCACACCATTATAAGTTTTAATTTACATTGGATGATGAAAAATAAATTTTTAGTTATTTAAAATACAAGTGTGTATGTAATGGAAAAACCATAATAAACAAACCTAAATTGTTATAAAATCATCGGGAAATAGAATTTGAATTATTTTTTAAGTGTATGAGAGGGAGACATTTTAATATGACATGCGATGCACTGAGAATGACATATTCAATTGTTTTTAATAATTTTTCATTCAATAAAAACATGTGACAGTGGTCAAAAACATTAAAATGACATTATATTATCATGAGACTGTAAAAAAATGTTGATCATTTTTTCAAATATTATAACTAGTGGTACACACGTACATTTTTTCTGTTTTCCCTGGATGACCGAATATATATTTATTGAATTTTAAAAAAACTAAAATGTGATGAAAAAAATCATAGAAAATGTAATTTAACTTACGTAAAATCATAAAGGTAATTTTATTTTAATTACTTATAAAATTTATGAAAAATTATAAACATTAATTAGACATGTGGTTCAATGGGCTAAACAAATAACCTATTTTGTAAAGACTTAATAATCAAAAAAAAATTTGGGTTCCAATAAAAATAAAGCATCTCCATTTTTTAGGAAATCATATAAAAATTAACTATAGTAGGATTTTGAAAATATTGAAATTGATGAAACATTATACTGGATATTTTTATTCGGTTGGATGAAAATTCATTTTTATTATTTTGAAATGAAAAAATTTTCATGCGTTAGTAAAAAAATAAGAACTAAGATTATAATGAAATAATCAAAAAACACTCTTTTAGTTTATTATTATCTATATTTGGGATCGTCATGTCAATCCCATATATGATTTGCTCAAACAAAATGGAATCATTGATTTTAATGATTTTTTAGTTCTTCAAAATGCTTTCTAGGATATCAAAACTATGAAAAAGTATTCTAATTTGGCATTAAATCATATTAAAACAGTAATGGGATGGTTTTTGAAATATTGGAACTCATTCCACATCCATATAATTTTTCATTTTTTTAGAATGACTAGGAAATGCATGTTTAGAATTTTTAAAAACTAAATTGTTTTTCTAATGGTCAGAAACATAGTAAATTACCTCAAATTGAATTTAAATCATCAAAAATATATTAATGAATTATTTATTACATTTTTGAGAATATCAAATGACAATATGATGTGTGGTGAACTAAGAATGACTGAATAATCCATTTTTAATGATATAAAAGTATTTTAAAACATGTTTTTTGGGGTTAAAACTAGGGAAAATACATCTGACATTCGTGAAATGAAAAAACAATATCCTTACATTAATTTATGTAATTTAATAAATGGTTCCATTAAAATATGAGTTATAATTTCGACCAAGATAAAAAAATATTGTTTGCTTATTTAAACACAAAAACATGAATTTAATAATAAAAACCACAGAAAACTACATCAAACTTACATGAAATTAGAATAAGATGCCTTTGAATTTTTTTGACATATATAAGTAAATGTACATTAATTTGACATGTGGTCTGATTGAGATGACTAAATTAGATGTTTCTAAAAGTTTTACAGCTTATATAAACATGTGTCAAAATGTCAAAACCAAGAAAAAACCACAAATTTTTGGGAAATCATAGGAAAAAATACATATATTGATTTTAAAAATATTCAAAATGAAAACATTGAAATATGAAAGTTCATTTTCTAAGGATGACAAAAAATGGAATCTTTGTGTTTTAAAGAACTAAAATTTTCATATAACATTTAAAATCAAAGTAACTAACCCTATATTTTCCTGAAATCAAGAGATTGATATATTGAATTATTCGTGACTTGTACAGGTATATTAAACATCAATCTAACTTATATAGTTCTTGGGATGGTGGTATAATCAGTTTTTTAATGATTCGACAGTCTACAAAAAAATCTTTTACCTTATAAAATTTAACAATATGACGTCAGTATATTGTAAAATCATAAAAAAACAACCATGGGTTTATTTTAGAAATTTCGTAAATGGATAGATACCAATTCGATTTTTTTCATTAAATGATATAGAACAAATTTTTTGTATTTCAAAATACTTAAATATTTATGTATTGATCAAAAAAACAGTAAACAAAATAAATTAAGTGACATTAGAAGGAATAATTTTATAAATTATTTTTGGCATCCATTAGTAGATAAATATTTCTTCTAATATGTGGTGTTCAAAAATTAACTTAATTAGATGTTTTTAGTGACTTTAAAGTCATTAAAAATGTGTTTCCAGGTGTCGAAAACATGAAAATATTCCTCCAATTATCATGAAATCATAGGAAAAAATCCATATATTGATATAAAATTTTATAAATATATAGTCATTGGGTGTTTTCATGTGTAATAGAATATGAAATTACAATATAAAATTAAGAGTTCTTATAATGATTCCATAAACTCTTCATAAAAAATGTGTTCAATAGGGTCAATGATAAAAAATGACATTTGAATTCCATAAAATCATATGTAAACAATCATAGAAATATTTTTATAATACTAGAAGTGACACAACATGAATCATTATTTTATTTTTCATGGGATAAACAATGTATCATTTTTGTGTTTTACAAAAACTAAAATGAGAATATAAATTTGAAAACCATAAAAAGAACATAATATTGATGATAAATCACATGAAATTTTTCATTGATTTATTTATGACAAGTACAATGATTAGAAACATCTATTTTGTGCATAGATTATTCATACTAAATAATAATGTAGTTTCAAATATTTCATAGTATTTAAAAATATACATCATAGTATCAAAACTTTATAAATGAGATTATATTTATGTGAAATCATTGAAAAACAACCATATATTTATTTTCAAAATGTTGGAACTAAATCCATACATAAATATGTTTTCATATTATTGGGATAACTATAAACACATTTTTAGTATATTAATACAATATATCATGCATATGATAGTCAGAACATGGAAAATAACAACGAATACATTTAAAATCATGAAAATACAATATTTTTATTTTATTTTATTTTTAAATGAAAACATAAGGTTAATACAATACATGGTGTTCTCAGACATAATGAATACAAAGTGTTTAATGAATTGATAATATTTAGGATTTTGTGATAGTTGTTTAAAAGCATGAATAATACCTCTAATATCATGAGATCAACTAAAAATAGTATAGATTTAGTTTTGAAATAAAGAAACTTATCTCTTTTAAAAATGATTTTTCATTTTCATGGTATAATTGAAAATGCATTTTTGGTTTTTTAAAACTCGAAAACTCCATGTAATGGTCAATATCATAGAAAAAAACTTTATATGTATACAAAGTAAAAGGATTACTCAATTTGAATTATTTTCAATGTTAATATGCACAGTTAACATAGAAATATTGTGTTTTGTCCCTAGTATAACTAAATTATCTATCCTTAAAAATTGGATAGTCATTAAAAACATGTATATGGGGATAAATAGATATTAAAAAACATATTATTTCCAAGAAATCATTGGACCACAACAATAAGAAGTATTTTTTAAAATATGATTATGCTACATTTTCTTTCTTAGGGATGATAAAAAATATATATATAATGTCTTAAAATACTAAAATATCAGTATAATGGTCAGAACCAAAAAAACCACAGTTTAATGTGAAATAATAAGAAAACAATCTTTGTATTATTTTTTACACGGTGGTGTAGAAGAAATGTAAATATGATATCTGGTATATACAAATTTTATGAATAATCTATTTTTAATGATTTTATTGTTTTGGAAAACATGAATTAAGTGTTAAAAACTACTAAAATGACCCTTAATTGAAATGAAAGCGTAGAAAAATAATCATAGGTTTTTTATAATTGTTTAATTTTCTTCACTTCTATAAATTTTTTATTTTCTTGGGTTTATTGAAAACGCATTTTTAGTATTATAAGAAATTAAAAAAATGTGCAATAGACAAAACCATGGAAAATTACCGTATATTGATAAAAAATAATTCATAAATAGTTTTCTGGAAATTTTTTATATGTATGGGAATATAAAAAATCTATCTAATGCATAGTGTCATCAAATATAAAGAATAATTAGTTTTTAATAAGTAATCAGTCATTATAAATGTGTGTAAGGGGTCAAAAGAAATAAAATAACCTCATATTTTTATGAAATCATTAGATATTAATTTTAGATATATTTGAAAAAAATGAAGAAGTGACTTCAGGTCAATCCAATTTTCATCTTTTCAAGATAATCAAAATCAAAATATTTTATTTTTAAAACACTAAAAAATGCGTGTAATGGTGAAAATAGTAGATGTATCTTCATATGGATTCGGAATAATGCGAATATTTTCTTCGACCTACTTGTGAAATATATGAGGTAATTGAGAAACTATCCATTATCAGTTGTTCTTAAATTTCCAAAATAAGTTGTTTTGAATGTTTTCATTGTTTTTAAAAATGTTTCTCCAGATTTTAAATCCAAGAAAAAATCATTTATTTTAAATAAAATAATATGAAAAACGGTAGATTTATTTTTCTAATATAGGAACTATCTCCATGTAAATTAGTGTTTTTGGTTAGATTGGATGATTGGGAATACACTTTTTTTCTAAAATAATAAAATAATTTATTATGAATCCCAACTATAGAAAAATAATTTGTAATGATAAGAAATATGATGAAATTTTCTTTTAATTATTTTTGTGTTTTTGAGTACATGAAACATCAGTTGGACATACGGTGTCCTAGGACTAACTAAATAAGATTTATTAGATTTTAATTTTTAGGAAAAATGTAATATATTAAAAAGAACTAAACCTAAGATATCTATTTAAATAAAATTTAATTTTTTTTAATCATGTAGGTTTTAATTGTGATATTTTTTACCCTCTTTGACTTCATTTTAAATTTATTTTATTATCATTTATATGATATTGTGGTAGTGGATTTTGGAAAAAATATTTTTTTGGGTTATTTTTTATCTAATTAAATTATCTATAATGTAGACATATATTGAATTAGAGAAATACTATTGTTTTTTAACTTTCTAAAAAAGTAAATGACAATGAATCATTTTCCATTTAAAATAATTATGTACCTATATTATGTATAATTGGAATTCGTTACATGGGCCTTCATAATAGCCAATTTGACGTATTCTAGTGGAGGAATTCCTATTATTCTCATCGAACTAGGAAATATATTATAGGATTGATTTATTTCACTGTATAAGTTAAATTATTTATACATAAATGGGTGAATATATTCTATATACAACATCTTATACATGACCCAATGTCTCATGAAATTTTAATATAAAGAGCTTATTCTACTGAATTTTTTTTCAAAATATAGTATCCTTAATTGGTGGTGATTTGAAACATAAAAATTAATAAATCTTTTTCCACTCAATAAAATTATTTTATATTAATTATAAATTTTGAACTAATCACAGTGAAAATAATAATATATATGATATAAGTTAATTAATCTATAAGATATGAACAATCAAAAGTTATCAAACCAAAAAAAGCCAAGAAAAATAAAAAATTAAATAATGCAACAAATTTCTAGATTACAAACATTAAACTCTTTTAAATGATATTATTAATGCATTTAAATATTTACAACCAATGGGTTTCTTTTAATTTAATCAAATGTTGTAGGGGATTTAGTACCAATATCCACAGGATAGATGTTATAATTCCCTCAAAATTATTTAATCTAAATGATCATAAGATACATCTATTATCCTTATATGTCTAAAACATATATTTATTACATGAATATTTATTCTTCGGTTTAAATTTGATCTAAAAATCAGTAAAAAGTCATATCATTCAAATTTAGTGAACTATTTTTTTGGAAACAAAAATTTCTATCCATAAAATCTCATAGATCTCATAGTATCATGAGAAAATTATTTCAATATGAAATATCTAAGATTTTACTATACCGATCTCAGAAATGGAATCTTTATGAACGGTCTATAAAAATCATATAAATGGAAGCACTCTGAGAACTGATATTGTGAGCTACTCTTATTACCATCATTTTAATTATGTAATTCTTATTTCTTTCCCTCAAATCCTAAACCACTATTTTTATGTGTTGGGGTGAAAAACACTTCTGAGTTCATTTCTCATAGTTTTCACTCCTAAAAAATAAGAAGTACAAACATCATATTTTATTTAATGTTATTCAAATGACTTAACAATATTCTCAAACATACATAGTTCATAATCCTACAACTAAAAATAGTGGATAAAAGATTAATTCTGTATATAAATAGAATGAAAAAACATTATCTATGGAAATGTAAATAAATAATGTGATGAGATTAAAAAAATATTGGATTAAAAATAATTCATTTCCAAAAAATATCACAATAGTTAATACCATTTAGTAATAAAAAACATTAAAAAAATTGTTACACACAATTAAATAATTTTAAAAACTCCATTTCATTTTAAAAAATAACCCAAAAAATCAATTCAGATAAGAAACACTTTTTTTTCTAGTAAAACATGTATCCCTTATTTAATAACCTCTTCCACAAGTATAATTACTATTATGATTCTCAATTAAACCTTACCCCTTTCATGATTATCAAATTTAAAACCCATATAATCAATAAAAACACATAGATAAACCAATTTAATATCTATAAAAACATTGGTCGAATAATAAAGTATCATATAATAATATATGAGATCCATATGTGCCATAAAATATTATATTCAAAACTCAAGAATAAGAAAAATACCAATGATTTAGTAATAATGTATCAGTTAATAAATTAATTACATAAGAATAAATAAAACCACCTAGTGGGTGAATTCATCAACACATTTTTTAGATAAACCAATTAAGTATAAAAATACATTTTTGAATCGCCATTTGATAAATTATTCAAATGGACCACATTATTATGGTTCAGTTATAAAAAATATTCAACCTATATCCTATAATACCCATTTAATTTTCTTATAGAATAAATAAAATACCCATATAAAGAGTTTTCATAGTTATATATATTAAAATAATTTTCACCCCTTTTTTGGGTTGTTTTTCAATGTTTTGAAAATGGTAAAGAAGAAGTAGAAAATTATCGATTAAAAATGGTCATTCACCTATTCTATTTTATATATTCAAGTATTTTTAAATGTATAGATTTTGTAAATATATCATTATGATAATCTAATTTTTTGATGAATTTGAGAAAAATACCTATTTTTTCTATATTTCTAAGTGAAATTGTTTGTTATATATATGTTTTTGGCTCATGAGTGATGTTTTGGATTCTGTGATAAGTAAATTGCACCATTACTATGAAATAAAATCCAACTGCAATTAAAAAAATTAAAAAAAAATAGTCAGTGTGTTTACATCTATAATAATTGAGAATAATAACTTCAATGTACTATATATTATACTTTATTAGTGGAATGTGAAACTAAATGTTTATTCTTTTCTGAATAAGAAATTAAATATTCTAAAAGAAAATAATATTTTCCTCCTGTACTCATGTTATCATATATACAACCATTAAAATTTCCATCAAAGTATCCTTAATGTGTAAACTCTGATCTATAAGAATAAAATAGTCCAAGGTGTAAAGATCATTTAAGTAAATAGAAAATATTTTTAACTACCTAAATGTGGGGCTCTTTTAGATTATAATAAAATATTTCACATATTAAAACATTGTTTATAATGTTTAATCAACGAGATGTTATGTAAAGTAACCTTTTTATAAAATATAAAATTTTAGATCTATAGATTTCCCAAATTCTATATGTTTATGATTATAAGAAGTAATTGACAAAGTACATATACATGAAACATTTCCAAAATGATTATTTAATTTAATATATGATATAATTATGTTGATTTAATATAATTCATTCCAATTTATATATTATCTTTAACAAATGAATGTAGTTAATTTCACTCATCATAATTAACTCAAATTCACCTTTCATAAGTTCTAAAAAACTATCTTCTATTTTTTGGTAAATCCAAAAATAATATTATAGTTATATATTTTTATTATTAATGATTCAATAAATACATTAATAATAAATAATATAGGATCACCCAATCCTTAAAAAAATAATTTTAAAGTAAAATATCAATATAATCTATCATAAAATCCTCTGAATGATTCTTTATTTATAAAAAGTGCCTTAATTAATTTTTAAAAATGTTCCAAGAAACATGTATCTAAAAAAACAAGAAGTTTTTCAATATTATACTTCTTCATGAAATAACTATTAATGAAGAAACTCGAAACTAACATTAAAAATAAATTATAATTTTGATGATCAATGATGGAAAATAGAATACATAAAAATTTAAATATAACTATTATTTATAATGTTCTTCCTCAGTCTTTTTAATAATCATGATTCTAACACTCAATAACTAGTGTCACCTAAAATCAAAAAAATGGTTCTGTACACCTCAAACATATTTCATAAGATCACCATATCTCCTCCAATTAAATGATTATTATGATGGGAAATTAATTTCAAATATTGTCCATTCAAAACAATTAATATATTTTTTCATATAAATTATCTATATCACATCACATAATGTATAATATACTATTTTATGTTAATATTAATAAAATAATACAATATGATCCCAATTATTTTGTAAATAAATTGTTGTTCAAATAGGATGATCTACATCACCAATGATATTATTAGTGATATGATTCCTTAAGTCTATATGGTTTCTAGAAAAAAAGGAAGCATGTTCCTCATTTATATTGAATTTTAACTTCATATATGTATCATACTAGTCAAACACGATATTTACCAATTCATCACTAGAATGTGTCTATCGATTAAAAACAAATGATGATCCATTATTTTGATGGAGTAACTATGAAAAACACTTTCACTACCTTTTAGGTCAAATTTATTCTTATTATTATGAGTAATTTTAATGAATACTTTACATCTATTTTTTATGTGATCATGTTTTGGATTACTTAAATTAAATTATTTATTAAACATTTAATCTAAAACCTGTTTATGTAAAACTCAAGTAATAATACATAAATATGTTCTAATATATTATTCACAAATTTTCATAAAACTACAATATTCAAATGATATAGACAATGAAATTTCATTGAGTTCTATTCTACTGATTTCTACAACCATTTTTGGTTATGCAATTTTTTTACACAGATAAACTATGTGTAATGTAATTTTATCAAAAAAATCACAATTGAATTTTGAAAAAAAATATTCCATGATCACTAAAGATTGTGGAAATAAAAGGTTTTATTTGATTTTGAACAAGAATATAGAAACTATTTAATATAGAGATTCATCCTGACTAAATACAGAAATAAAATAAACCCTATTAAATTATGTTAATTTATCAATCATGCAATATGAATAGTGTTTTCCCTTATACAAAAACTTTCTGTATACCAGAAAATGTTTATATGAACCAGTTATATATTTACTATAGAATTTTGTTTCTTAATGAAATATAAGGGTCATATTCTCTTGAAGAATTAAAATTATGTCAATGTGGTCTTTCAAAATACATCCATTAGAATGATTAACATGGGTTTAGTCCTTTTTGTGTGAAGGGTTATAAATGAATCCAAAACAACTATAAAATTATGTAAATTTCATTTAAACAATATTCAATGGATCTAAAATTCATTATAAAAATTAACTAAACAAAATAATGAAATAAAAAACAATAAAAAACAGATAATACACCAAATATATTCTTTATCTTCGGTATGCATTTGATATTCTTGATAAATATCAATATGATATTCAAAAATATATCCAGTCTTAGAGGTGTATCTATAGGATGATTTAAGTTAATCAGTGATCAATTGGGATCATATCTTCCTCCATGAACATCTATATTCATAGGCTAAAAGGAATAAGATTAATGAAGATTCTATTAATGGAGAGTTTCATCTCAACATCACGAAACCATCCACACCCACAACCAACGAATGGTTATATTATTTATAAGAAAGAAGGAATCTCCTTTGGCTATTTTTCTCATATGTTTATAAAACATTATTAAATGTTTTTTATCTTACTTAGGTATCTTACGTATGAATTATAAACTACTTCCTAATTCATATTATAAAATGGGTTATTTAAATAGAAGATTATATTGGAGACAAATAAATTATAATAGTTTATCATTTTCACTATAATATTCATGGAATGATATAACATGAATAAAAATCATAATTTTCATGAAATATTAATATTTATGTATATATCATATATATATATACCTCTTTATTATATATCACATTCAATTTCCCATGTACACTAAATACTAAATGTCTTTGGTCTATTTCTCCATATATTGTATCGTATAAAATAAGATGTTAAACCATATGGAAAACTAATTAAATTTTTTTTCAACTTAATTTTATGATAGATATCATGAACCTCACCTTGCTTTATATCATATCTAATTATTTATGAATTCTAATCCAAAAAACATTTTCATTGACTCTAAAACTCTATTAGAGTCACTCTATATGTCAAACTCAATCCCTATTAAGTTATCTATAATGTATTATCCCATGAGAAATTTTATGTCTGAAAAAAGATATGAATATCTAGATCAATATGAGTATGAAAATATCTACCTCGTGTAATGATTCACGTCCAATCAAGCTATAAAGGGATGTTTTATAATCCCCATTATAATTTTTTATTTATATACATATGTTTACAATAATTTAACATATAAAAATATATGTTATTATATTCTCCCAAGGTCCAAAACATAGAGTGACCCTGATGCACTAAGAATGTCAATTCCATATAGCCAACTCACATGTTCCTAATTCATCGAATGTATATAGATCTGATCGATGAATACAACGCATTTTATACATCATTATGGATAAGAACATCACATTTCCCAAATCTAGATAAATATAAAAGATCTAGGTGAATCGACACACTCCTATATTCTATCTCAATCAAGTTACCATTTTTCATATACGTCATATGGGAGTAAAAATCTCATCATGGTTAATATCTAAAGGATTATATGATCAACAACATACCAAACCACCCCATTTTGACTTAGTGAGTAAATAGACTTGTGTAAGTAGGGTATTAGTGTATGAAGTATTTCATACTAGCTATCTCACCAATATTAGCTACTAGATATTCAAATATTATCCTTTCACCCCTTCTATACCAATGATGTCACATGTATATTTGGAATTTTCTATATTGCCCTTATTCTTTTTATATTTTTTGATTCTGGGTCCCTCATTTGAAGGGATAAGGGTTTTAGATTATTGGTGGCACTTGGATGCCACATATGACAACATGTCACATTTTTAAACATTATTTCATTAATTATCAAAAAACGATACACATAATAAAATACCATATTATCAAGAGGACGAGTTTATTTTTTAATTTTTCTACATAACACAATTACACGGAACATTGATACAGTAACATTATTAAAAAAACTCCATAAAATGCCCTTTCATTCCATTTATCATCTCATATATTACATGATATCAAGGGGAATACATATATAAATGGTTAGATATAAATCCTATTAACCAAATAATGAAATCATAAAATGATGAAAGTAATATACGTGAGTAAACTGGTGTATCAAAGTCACATAAAAGGGTTAAAAATCATTAACATGAACCTTGATAAATGATATACGGAGATAATTTAAGCAAAACATTGACATGTTGAAATAATTATAAAATAGATTTCATAAGATTAAGTTAAGGATAACCACAAATAAATTGAAACATAGTGTTCCTAGTATAACCTTACATTCACTATACATTGTATCTAATGTTACAAAAACATTAATTTTGGGTCAACTTGTCAAATTCAAATAATCTACATTCATTTTTTCCCCATAAAGATCTTAAAACATAAAAATATCATTCATCACATTTAATCACATGATTAAATATTTTGGGTTATATACATCAGAATAAACAATAAATTGAGTATGATTATATCTAGTTTAATTTTCATGAGTGTAGATGTTAATAGGTATGCACAACAAAAATGTAGGGTATGGAAAATCGGAGGATAATGTCTACAATATAACTGGTGTAAATAATTTTTAATATAAGGTTCTAATAATTGTGGAATCTGGTCTCTCATTACGTGGTATTCACAAAGATATTAAAGGGATGTGAAAAAACATATTACAAAACGATCAATTGGAAATTAAAATGAATAATATATCAAATGTTCATGATAATGATGAGGAGGAAGAGAATCCATTACCTTGAGTATGAGTTTCTAAAATCTTGGGATGATCATATTTAGAGCATTGGAACACCATGAGAGGGGTTTTATAGAGGTATAGTGAGAGGAAAATTGTTCACAATGTGTTTTGACTGAATAGGAGTGTGAGTATGGGTGTATATTTTAATGCAAAGAATGGGGGGTTCTTTATTAATTTCTAAACATATGGTTCAACAAACATATAATAAAATATTCATACCCATAGACCATTCTTTGATTTTCTTATGCTTTAAACCTAATTATATGTGATTTAAATATTTTATATTTCCATGTATCGATTATATTAATATAATACCATTGGTGATGTGTAAGTTAATCTTGTTAAAAAAAGAATAAATTTAATACAAATATATATAATATGTATTGAAGGATTAGTTAATATTTTATAAAATTATTCAAATAAATTCAAAAACATTTCGTTAAAAGGGTATACCTACATATGGAAATTGATACATTTTATAGAGTCTGTTACAGAAATATTTTCTATTATGACGTCATAATACAATCTGTAAATTTATTTAGTATTTCATTTTTAGACAATAAATATATGATCAAAGAAATTTATGAAAAATTGAGCATTGGAAATTTTAAATACTGTGATTTAAAGAATAATATAAAATTTGAAATTTAGTTTTCTAAATATTAAAATTTTGACTTTAAAATAATAAATGTTATTTAGTGTAAAATACTTTTTTTACAGCACTAAAAACTTTTTGACATTTAAAAAAATTATATTATACTTAGTTCAATTATATTATCATTCATTATAAAATAAAATTATTTTAAAATAAAATTTCATTAAAATAAACATTACTTCCATAATTAATGAATTTATATTAAGGTTTTGTTAATTAAAACAATATGTTTCCCACAATTAAAATATTCATTTCATTATACCAAAATATAATTTTTATCAAAGTCATTATGTAATAATTTATAAATTTATAATAATAAGGGATAAATATTATCATTATTTTATAAAAAATATATAAATTCATTCATCTTCGTAATAGATATATAACCCCTAATTACACCTGTGTATACCCAATGGTTGTGGTGTGTAATATTAAAACATTCATAGGGTGGTTCAAGGAACAATGTTTTGGGTTGTTATCTTAATAAACATTTTCATAAGTCATAAATGGTTTACCCATTGTTTTAGTTATTAAATCTCATCTTGGGAATGAAAAATTACAACGGATTCCTTCTCCCTAAAAATCTCTGACTTGTTGGATTTATAGGGTACGATCCTACTTGCAAAGGTCACCACATCTTCTATTTGTGTGAATTGGATTTTATCTTGACCCTTAATATATAATATTCTTATTGGTCATTTTACCATGAATGTATTATTAATGGATACAATAGTAATCATTGAGGAAAATAAACCAACCTATATTTTATAATAGTTGAAAATAATCATTGTTGTTCTGAAGTTTTATACAACTACATTACACAATGTTATATTTATTCACTTAAAAGGGAATTTATTTTATAATATTTTATGTCATTATATTCTCCCCCATCATAAATTAAACCATTTAAACTTCATTTCATACACTAAAATATATATGGGAACTTCAGTTTCTTCACCTCTTCTAGTTGACCTTTTACCTCCTCAAACATGCAGTTCTACTAGAACACACTAATCTAGTGAGATGTAATTTTTCATTAAACTATGTCTATATGATCGATGATTACCATGATATACTCTTCATATGAAATATCATTTCAATGTTAATTCCTTTGTATTAAATACATGTGATCAATTCAAAATATACTTCCTTAAGATAAATATAAGGAACACATTGTCTGTCGAAAAATCGATTAGGTGGGGGTTCTAGTCGATTTTCTAGATATTTAATTTGATCAGTTATATCAATGGGTCCAATATATATTTGATAATTATTTCCCATATTTTCATACATCATTGAATTCTTCTATGTTGATATATGAATGAACACCTTATCTCTATCATCAAACTCTATGTCTCATCGATGATTACATCATTTGATTTTATATTAAATTTACATGGACATCAAATGTTGTTGAATGTGATGAACAATTTTATTAATACATTGTATAAGATAAAGTCCTATAAGCTTCGAGTACCCATCATAATCCAATTTTATGGGATTTAGACACCTCTTTCTGTATGATGACTCATAACCTATCACTTGAATGATATGAAGGAAACTGTTGTTATTAAAGAACTACTATTGGGGACGGTGCTAATAAAAAAATATATAGAATTCCATTGAATATTATCCCATCCTATATTCCATTTTTTAATGGTAATATCATAGTGACAATCTATATGAGTCTGATAACTAGTAATAAATAATACTATGTATCTAGTACTTTCTCTTGGTTCCTATAGAACCTTGTGGTAAACCTAAAATCTAAATTTGATAGGATATAGAGTGTTACTCAATGAAATATTACCGCATGCCATATTTATATGATATAATGTTGGCTAAAAAATAAATCATCATTAGTATCATTGAAATTCACTAACAATAATGAGATATACTACCATCCAAATGATGTTATTTCAAATACATGTCCTGGGGGAACTACAAAGAAATCTATAGTAATATTTTCACATTTTCATACAATTTTGGACAGTGGGTATATTATAACAGTAGAATTATGTCATTAATTCTTGACTTATCAAAATATAAAGCATCAATATATAAATTAAACATGCTCCCTCTTCATGTTATCCCGCCATAAATTTTTATTCTACACTCCATAAATCTATGTTCATACTAGATTAATATAGAATGATGAGCTATGCACAACATCTTGATGTTCCCCCTCCAAATCTAGGTATTATGTGAAAACTATTTGAGGTATATACCTTACAACTCCATATTTAGTAAATATAAACTCTGGAATATTCTCAGATTTTTTCTATAGTTCCTCATAATCATTTTGTGCCACACTGATCCTCTCAAGAGTATATGGTTGAGAAGATTTTTAACAAAGGTCGGAAAAAGTTTATTTTATGATTCCCATATCTATCTTTGGAATATCCAATAAAATTTAGTAACTTAAAATCCTCATTATGGAATGGGATACATGATCTTTTATACATATAGTATCTACCACATTATCCCCCTTCCTAGGAAAATAATGGTTTGAACAATAATAACCTTTGATCATCTCAATGATCCTGGATTGTGCAATATTGAGTTTCTTTTTGGGTGAAAATATACTCGATGGTTTTATAATCTATATATATTTCACACTTCCCCCATAGAGATAATGCCTCCATATAATCAATAGAATGAACACCACATCTAATTCTAAATTATGGGTTGGGTAGGTTTTCTCATTGATATTTAATTATTGGAAGGAATATGTTATCACATTTTCATTCATCATGATTAAAAAACCCAAGAACCATTGGGATTCATCACTATAGATTGAAAATATTTCCCCATTAGTGGATAATGTTAGCACATATGAAATGACTAGTAATTTCATTGACACATTAGTGTTATCCTTGTATTCATCTATCTTTAAAAAATTCACTCTTTTCTAAGTTATATTTATTAGTAGGATTGACAATCATGAGATGTTTCTCAAAAAATTTATGATATTGGGTAACTAATCTATAGGAAACTGAAAAACAAATTAATAGATTCAAGTTTAATTCATAATTAAATTTCCTAGATTTTATAAGGATCTTCATATATTTATTTTATCATGATATCATTCCCCATTAATGTTACACGATCCATCATAAAAACACAATCGATATACATTTCTTATAAATGATCCTATCAAAAGTTCCACATTACAAGATCCAAAATCTCCATAGGTTCCTCCAATATTTTTTATTATATATGAATATCCTCTATAATTGATACTAAAAAATTTCAGAGGGTAGTCCCTAAAGACTATATTAATTAACTACATAATGAGAGCTATATCACTAGTTGTTCCAAATGGAACACTAAAGATCATATTGTGCCTATATAAGGTATAAAAACAAGTCTTTGGGATATCCCCCTTTTTATCCATTACATGATAGTGTCATAACCTATGATCCACCTTGAAGAAGTAATGATATCCATATAGCTCATTGAACAAATCGTCAATCCAAAGAAAAGAATAGAAATTCATTTCTACGATCTTGTTCAACTCATTATAATCAATGAAAAGGTGCATTGGCCCATCCTTTATTATGATGAAAATTATCAATTCACCCCATCGTGAAGTAGTTGGGCATATAACCACTTTATATAGATCCCCATATAGTTTTTTGTATTACTCTTCTAATAAATAGTGTAAATTTAATATAGATTATTTTATATGGGAAATATTATAGGTATATGTATGATCGATAAATCAACCTATAATCCAAGAGGAAGACCAAAAATTTATTTATGATACACATAAACATATTCCCTTATAATGGGATTATCAGCATAGATAATATTTTACTATGTCTTAATAATTTATAATAGATACTCTTGGGTACAATGAAAACATATCCATTATTGAAATGATGTTTCAAAAAGAGATTCGTCATTCTTATTTCACTTGTATAGAATTAGAGGCTGATTTTTTATATAGTGGCTGATTTACTTCTCATGGAAGCAAATTTTTTATCTATTTTTATAATGAAAATCCATATCCATAATTACATAAAATTACACTAATGGGAGTATCAAAAAGTTATAATAAAAATTCATCCTATAAATATTGGGAAAAATAAGTTACGTATTTGGTATCTAATAATGTTTCTATTTACCAATTTCACCAACAGCTCGAATTTTATTTTTTCAGTGGTGTTTGAATAATTCCACTAAAAATTCATGATATTCATTAATTGATAGAACCATAGTCACATAATAATTTTCATGTTCATGAATGAAAGATACACTGGGCATTAAATATTTGATTATCGATATAATCATTTACATAAAAATATATAGAGGGATGAGAATTTTCAAACAATAAAACAAATAAATGAAAACTATTAACATTAAACTAATCACTCAAAAATGACTCAATTTACTTAACATACGAATTTTTAGGTATCAATCTAGGATATACATGTTTTATTGCATAACAAAAAATTTCATGGTCATTATTTTACCATCATTATGGTTCATAAAGACCATGTGTATTTAATAATGAATATTAACCAGAATTTCAAAACCAACTGTTCAACAAGTATTATTTGAATTACACCCACTAATGATTGAGTTAGAACCAAATGTGTCCTTTTTAGAGTTATTACCCCTTCGCACAACTATGTCAAAGTTACATCCACTAGTAGTATCCTTAAGAAGGTTTATATCTTATAAACATCTCATTAAATACATTTCTTATATTTAGTTTTATTTTCCTATGTTTATCATTATTCTTATGGATTTGACTATGATTCTCCATTCAAAGTCTATAAAAATAACTAAAACTTTATACTATTCCAACTATGAAAACCCATATCATTTAGATAATTTATTTCATGATTTATAGCATAAATTTAAACATAATAAAATCTCAGAAGATTGATGGTCCTAGTTTCTTTGGGAAATTAGGTATAAAGAAAAATAACATAAAACATAGATACAAAAACATTATTTAGAAACACCATAACATTTCCATCAAATTCCATTGATCTTCTAATATATAATGAGATAACCTGGGGACATATATAATGAATGGGTGAAATATTAATACTACTAATGGAATAATTAAAGCATACCATTATTAATATAATACATGTGAGTTAAGAGGAATATCATGGTTACCTAAAATTGTTGAAACTTTTAAAACTGGACATTGAATCATGATATATGATGAAAACATTAGGGAAATATACAAATGATGTTGTAATTTAATTTTTTTTTGTCAAAATAAAATGTCAAAAAAACCATAATACTTCATTACATAGTTTCCTTAAGATTACCTCCAATTTAATATAAATGGTATCTCATGAGGTATAGAAATTACCTAGTGCATTATAGGGATAAATAATTCTGGACCAACCAGTCATATTCATACCATGTACATGCATTTTTGTACCACATAGTTCATACCTCATAAGAATATATTTCAAAAATTTTAATCCCATAATTATTGATAGTTGGATAGATGAATGGGATCCCCAAATAAATGAATTAATGATACATCCTGGTGATTACCCGTGATTGGAAGTGTATATTGATATACAAAATAAAAATGTCTGTAATTAAAAATCAGGGGACAATTTTAGCGGTATAATGGGTGTACATAAAGATTATATATGTGTTTAATGAGAGTGAAAGGGGATCTATCATTAATTGGGAACCCTATAGATATTAAATGAATATGTAAAAACATATTTCAATATGATATATTGGAAGTAAAAATGGAACAACAAAATGGGGGTACTTGAATAAAGAAGAGGAATTGAATGCTTTACTTTGAGAGCCCCCTTATAAATGATTAGGATATACATATTAAGATCACAGAAACATATTTGGAAGTATTAATAGAGGGATATGGAATGTATCTTATGTGAAATGAGTTATGAGTTAAGAGGTTTGGGAGTGCGGATGGGTATTTATCGGGAAAGTGTGGTGAATAATTTATTAATTTCCAAACATAGGATGTGTACTCTATATAATAATATAATCAAATCCACAATCCTTCTGATAATTTTTGTTCATGGTTTTTACGAAATTATATTTTTTTAAAATTTTTCATTACTACATTGATATATCAGAATGACTGACTGACTGAATCTTCTTTTTTTTCTTTTTCCAAAAAAATCTCTTTATGGGTTATTGGGAACCAATGGAGAAATAAGAACCATAGGCAGGAATCGCTTTGAGCCACACCCATGTCCAGACCTGCCCAAAAGAGAAACTAGAAAACACCAAACAACAAAAACATTAAACTGGCTAGTCCGAAACCCTATCTAGGACCAACCCACCCAAAAAGTACACACTGCAACCCTACTTTCATTTGGACATGTGCTCATTTCAGCACCGCCCGCATTTGTCGATCCACCATCACCGCGAACCAAATCGCCTTGACAGCCCACAAGATGTGACCCCAATGCACCTCCATCCCACCGGTGTCCATGGTAGGCAACCGTGACAGGTGCAAACGAACCGGAACACAAAACCAAACTAGATCCACACCGAATGAAATAGGAAAAATAAGAAAACCACCAGAGCACATCAAATACAATAAAATCACCACACTATGAAGCCTATGTTTCACAAGAACCCTGGTACACTACAAACCGAACAAGCCACCAAGAGCATAAAGAGAGAAAGAGGATGTCATTGGTGTTGAACTTTCCATAGGACACCACCTACGACCTCATACTGACCCAAGAGAGGATGATGAAACTACCAACACCAAAACAGAAGAAAAGGGGGGGATTCCATCAGAGAAAAGGGTGAGGCCATCATGGATGTGGGAGCGAAACATGTAAACCTGAATTGTCAGAGGAGGTTTAATGACTATATTCCTTGACATAGCTCTATAGGCCTTGCCTATCTATGATACTAGAGATCGGTTAACCCACTGTGCCACACACAACCCCACCCCTGACAACACCGAGCCCATGGAGGAGAAGGGGGGAATAGAAAATGGAGGAGGGTGGAGGGAGGATGGAGGAATGGAGAAGGCGAAATAGGGAAACCCTAGCGGAGGAAGCTCCAGTTTGACACCCCTTATGGTCTCATGTATCCTACATTGATATATCAGGACAATATCATTAGTAATATAGAAGTGAGACATGTTTTTAAATAATTTATTTTAACACCTTAAAATAAATAATAGGTATGGGAGAATTCATTACTAGTTTATAAAATTTATTAGAGAACATCAATAATAAATTATTTTAATGGGGAAATATATATTTGGTCATGGAATATTTTTCTTGAAATTTTTACTTAACATTTTTTATATTAGGATGTTACAATATGTAACATATCATTATATTATTTTAAATATTAGCCCAATAATTTATTATCTCATAAAATTATGAAAAATTCACAATTAGTTAATTTCAATGATATAATTTCAAAATTAATTTTTATTAGCAATATATTTTTCAAAATATAAAATTTTTAAATTTAACATAAAAAACATTCTATACTTGAAACTAAATTTTTCTGAACACCAATAACTTCTTTTAATTTAATAAAATTATTTAAAAATTCATTAAAATATATTATAAATTACATTTAAATAAATATTAGTTGAAATAATATATTATTTAAAAACATTGGTTCCAAAATTTCTGAATATATTAAAATTTTTCCATAATTGAAACTATATAATTCCCATAATTATGTTTTTGATTTCTTCTTATCAATATCTAATTTTTCTCAATATCATTATAAAATAATTTATAATGTAATCATAAAAATGCATAAATATTGGCATTACTTTATTAAAAATAAAATAATTAATTTCACACTAATATACTCTAGATAAATAATATCTTATTAAAACTACATGAACATTAAGGATAAGGTGTGTTATGGTGGAAAATTCTTATGGTGGCCTGGAGAACATGGATTTTAATGTGATCTCAACGAGCTTGAAATTATCCAACAAATGGTTTCCTTCATTTTTGTTGTTGTTGAATCATCTTGGGATTTATCATGGGAAAATCCCAATAATTACATCTCTCTTAAGGTCTCAAATAAATGGGTTTTATAGGGTTTGATCCAACTAGTTGTAGCCATAACTAAATTGATCTATGTAAATTGTATTTTATCTAGGAATTTAATATATACTAACAATAATGGATAATATAAATTGGATATTTTATACCCTCAAAATATTCTTAACTATATTTTAAATCTATTAGAAAATTTTTGTAGTATTTCAATGTAACCTAAGAAGTGAATGTGTTCTCTATTTCGACATTACATAATAAGGCATCTATTTATTCCAGAAGGAATATAATTTTTTTGTTATGGGGTTTTTATACAACCAGCTAGCTAGTAGGGGGAACTATTTATCAAATGTTGGATTACGTAACACTGTAATTTATGAAATTTCCATCGTCTAGTATGTATAAGAACTGTTGGTACATGATCTCAGTCTGGACCCACTGAACTACAAATGGCACCATTGTTCATGTGATCCAAAATGGCATAAAATTATATTTTGGAGAAAAATTATTTCATTGCTCCCTCAACTTGACAAATTCAACCATATTACATATTTTCATGGTTTAGAAGATCCCTCATTATGTTCTTGGTTCTCTCCATCTACATGGAAGAAAATATTCATGGTGTTTGGAATCTTGAATCACTTTACTTTTAATCTGTTCAGTTAATTCTATTGCAATCCATTTTAGTTTCCTCTTTTGAATTGGTTATTCATTTTATAATTCTAGATCCTATGAAATATCCTGAAAATGTAGATTTGAAATTATTTTTATTAGATATTGTCTCTTAATAATGAAATATCATTTTCCCCATCACTGGTCTTGATGGAAATGAAATTCTCATCTTTCTTGACTTATGTGTCTTTATCCAATAGTTCATATCTTGGAATTCCTTGTTTTTTTATGATTATAATTTGATTTTGATATATGAAATTGATAATTTCAATTCAATAAGTAGTTTATTGATCTTTTTATTAGATAGTAAATTATTTTCAAGTGTTAATTACTATAAGAAATAATTTTAAATGTTGAATGTGGATTTGATGTAATGTTTAAAATATGTGTTTGAATTAGAAGTGGTATTTCTATAATTGATATAGAGTGGTATCACTGTAGAAAATAATTTATTAAAATATATGTATGAAATGAAATCTTATAGAATATGGAACTATTTTATGAAACATGAATTCATTTATTTAATGAAATGATAATACAATTGAAAACTGGGAATACCTAAGTTGTGGTGGAGAATGGATAAATACGAGAAATTGTGGAGCTGGGTGAGGTTAACATGATGTCCTTGAATTTATGTGGGTAGAATATACATGGAATTGAGGTTCTTAACCACTAGGAATTCATTATGTGGGCTAGTGAGCTAATTTTATTAGATCTTTACACCCCTTAGTTGTAACTTCCAATTTAGTAAATTAAGGTAACATTAAATTATTGATTATTTAATGTACCCATTTTTCCATTTAATATGTATTTGGATTCTTGATATCTATTTATTTAATATTATTATTCATTATGGATAAATGTTGTATCATTTTATTTTTATTTTTATATGACTTTTTTTTAAAACAAAACAAAAACATCATTTCTATAATGAAAATTATTTATTCTGGAAATTTTTTACATATCTAATAAAGAAGTTAACTAATTGATAAATTTGGAGAGAAATTATATGATTATCTATCGGTATCATAGTGAGATTTATCATACAAATTTCTTTTTTTTTCATTATGAATTCTACGACTTGGTATTTTAGGTTATAGGTAAATGGTAGAGAATCATTTAAAGTATGGTTCTATTGGATTGGGTTTCCTTATAGTGGGATGGATTAGAGGTGAATTATATCCATGTGAAAACTTATCCATGGGTGGACATTATTCCATATTTTTTCTCTTTCATCTTGTTTAAGTAGACCATTTTTTCCCATTTATGAATTTTACCAATTCTAAGATTATTGATTTTATTATAAAAAGTATCTTGGACATATACTATGATAATATTTTTGTTTATATCATTACATATATCTCTTTTTGGTGATTTTTTTGGTTTCATCATATGATACCTCAATGCTTCTCTCAGGCCCATATTGATCTAGGATGAACTTTGGACCTTTTGGAGGGCCAATTTTGCAGACATTATTGGTTGAACTGGGTTGGGATGATAGAAATTGGTCTCAAATGATCGGGTTATCGATATCACATTCACTAATTATTGGGTATTAACCTATCATGTATAGTGGTATTTTATAAATATATATAGGGTTGTCGAAACATGAGAGGTTGTGGAGGAATGTTATTGGCCATCTCACTTCCATGACAAGACACATGTTAACATTGGAAGTCCAAAGTTATATACTATCCTTGTTTATACTTTTAGCCTTTTGGAATTCATTTATCTAAACATAATTTATGATTAAATACTAAAAATATTTTTTAAATAGTCTCAATAAACTATTATTTATTAAATATGAATCCTTTCGGTAAAAAACATTTAAATACTAGGTAGAAATCTATATAGTATCCCTCAATGTTGAATACCCTAGTTAACTCTAATTTTCAAAAAACTATTTTTCAAATTATCAAAACCATTGGGAATGTCATTAATATTGAATCATAGTGGATGGTGGACCATGATATGAAATTTAATAAGTAAAATCCACCGATATTTTATATTGAAAATTGACCCCAGGAATTATAAGAATGCATCAATTGGTTTGAAAAGAGTTTAGGAATCTAAAAAACATTGGATGTCTCCATGGTTGTTTTACCGAATTATTGGATTAATGGGTCGGGAATGAAGGTGTGGGAATCAATAGTGAATGTTAAGTTGCATAAAGACACCAATTCGACTACATTCAAAAAATAATTAAACAAATAGATCGATCTAGATACAGTGATAACTGTAAAGGAATTAGATTCATTTCATTGGATCAAGGTGAACTTTCTATTATGGTTTATACTGGTCGTTTTTATATATTGGTACACCTTTCTTCATTGCTTGTTTCCAATCGCAATCTCAAGGTTAATGGTCATCTAGGGGATTGAGGTAAAATATTTAACCTATTATGATTCATCTAATCCCATCCACCATCAGTGATATTTTGGAAAAGTTAGCTAAAAATGTGATGGATATAGTTCGGAAGATATGAATTTTCGAAGCACCTGTGAAAGTGGGAGGTATCCAAAGTTCATTTTTTGGCAAGAAGAGGAAGGTGGGTGGCCATTTTTTATGTATTGGATGGATTGAGTAATATATGTCAGGTTATATTCATGTTGTTTAATATAAGTATTGGATAAAGGGACACATATAAACTACTTTTTTACAACACGGAGGGTGTGTAAATCAACTAGGAATATTGTTATCATCAGGGTTTTTTGAGAGAAATCCTATAGTAGTAGAGCTTGATCGACCATAACCACAATAATTAATTTTAGATCCAATACAATAAATGGGGTTAGATATCAACATTATTCCTTGTTTTTACTCATATTTTAATGAAAGGGAAGGATTTGGTTGGACATATATATTTAGAAAAGTGTGCCCGAGTAGAATCAATGTTTTTATTATCTTTTATTATAGTTAGAATATTTTTTATATCTTCGATGCTTATAACATTGATTTATACTGATGTATTTAATTACATTATTTCATCCAATTATATTTATGTGTTTAACGTACAACAAATCATTATTTATTTTATATTGACTCGTTCCAGTCCTATGGTAAATAAATCAGAATAGGGTTGCAAATTTATCGATTGTTGTGTGCTGATTTCAAAACATCAAACCATAAATGGTTTTCTAGTTCTTCATCATAAAATATTTTATATTGTCATTTTAATTGATTAGATGATTATTTTTATATCCTATATAAACTACAATCACAATCTGGTATCTTTGATATCTATTATAGAGTCACTCATATATTCCAGGGAGAGTGGGATTTAAGGCCAATGAGAGAGGTTCTTTGTTCTCTTAGTACTGAGTTGATCTAATGATAGTAGTTAGAAATGACTTTTTATGTTGTTGTTCCCCTATGAATGGGACTCTTCAAATGGTAGTGATTGATTATCCTTTATTTTAACTTTTTTAATTTGGATTCATTCTTAGAGGAAAGTCATGTTTTCAGTATACATTATGTAGAAATTAGTCTGATTTCAGTAAATTTAAACCATATAGAACCTCCTGAATTCGGATAATTAAAGGTTAATATTTAGGATCTTGAGGATAATGGATATATTCATCCTAGTGTTTTACCCATGACATCGACCATACTCTTTTCTAATAAATAAAATAGGTGTCACTGAATTTTTATTCAGTGCCAAAATTTCATCCAGACGGTAATTATGAAAAAATATCACTTTCATTGGATGTATTAATATTTATATCAATTAAAAGGAGTGTGGTGGATTTCATTATTTTATATGATATTTGGGTAAAATAACCCACGGTTTTGAAAAAATTAAATCCTAATACGATACTCAAAAGAAGGAAAATGCATTATGCGTATATGCTCAAGTCAGTTAGTCTTACTAATTCTCATGGAGGGTTCATGGCCTGGGTGAATCAAATATTCAATCAGTTTTTCAATTCCATCATGCACATATTTATAGTTATATCCTCATTTATTCTATAATATAATGGGAGGCTGATGAGTAGATAAATATCATCCTTTGAATATAGAGAGAAAATCATCTCAATGTGAACCTATAAAAATGTTAGTTCTAGATTCCATAGGTAAAATTTCTAGCTTTGTGATTTTTGAGAATTGTATCACAGTGGATCATGAAAATATTTAGGTGATGATTTCATGGGGGAAACATTGTTCTTTTAGATCTGAAGTATCTTGGCATTATATAGTTATTATACATAGTGTTTTTATTCTCTAAGATTTAGTATCCAATTACTAAGTTAACTCATATTGGATTGAAATTCTTTTAACGCGATCAGTTACAGATACCTTTGGAGGAGTGGAAAATAAGATTGAATTCAGAAACATTCTTCATTCCTTATAAGAGTTTTATTATTTATAATGTTTATATGATGATCCTATTATGGGTTTGGGTTGTTTTATTATGTAGGCAAGACATGTAGTAGCAAATGGCCATCATTTTTTTCTCCCACATGAGATGAAATATTATGTTCATGATTATGATTTGACAGTAGTTATGAACACTATAAAATACAAAAACATTATCTAGGGAGGGGTTCACAGTGTACTCAGACCATAATATTCTAATGTACACTTTCACTCAGAGTAATTTTAACTAGAGATAGTGAAACTTAATACATTTCCTTCAAACCATTTATTTAGATATTTTTTACACCTATATAAAATGGATTATGGTCATAGAAACATTGATTATGATGTTAATAACCCAAGAAATGATGGAATTAGTGAATTAGAGGGTTTGATTAGATTTCTTGTTGAGATTCAATTGGTTTGAGATAGAGGTGAATAGAATTCATTCCATGATTTTAAATTATTTGTATCACTTATGGAATATATTATTCCACTATTACTAGAGGAGTATATATATTTCCAATTCATCGAATAGAATATTAAAAGTAGGAAGACCTCGGGTGAGGGGTCTCCGTCTCTCTATAGAGTTTTTCACTAAAATTATTTGATGATAGTTATAATATATTTAAAATGGTAGTTAATTTATAAATAACATATATATATATATAATTTATCCGTTCAAAATGGAGCTATTATATTGTATCATGACCAAATATATCATTACTGGTGGCGGAGTATGGGATGAAAGTTTAGGAATCCTTTTTTTGTGCCTTACGTGTTAGAAAATCATGGAACAAATTGAAAGGCGTAATATTTTTCTACAACCACTAACAATTAATGTATATAAATTTGATGATATTAATGTGGTATTTGTGATTGGGATACCTCAAACATCATGTTGTGAGGATCTTATATAGATGATTGTTGATTTACTAAAAAAATAAAGGCATTTACTACCTATTAAGGAGTCAAAAAAGTGGATGATATTGGGAGGATTTATGTGTTGGGTATTTTCATATTTCATGGAGTTCTATTGGCTATCATTTTACTTAGTGATGATGGACTCACATTATAGTTCAGGAGAGTATTTTTAGTCAGTAATGAATTATCAATTAATTTTGAAAATTAAAATCTTACCTAGCTAGATGGAAAGTCTAAGAGATACATAAATATTCTTGAATAAATTCATAAGGAATATGTTCATTACTTCAATCCATTATGGAATAGATAGATTCTATTACTATACTTTATATTCAAAAATATCTATCTATCTTTGATAAGGATTACACCATTTGAATCATTGAATGGGGGGCCTTGAATACAACATCATTATTGGGAAGTGGATATAGAATAGTATTTGGTTAGACTAAGGATCTTTCATGAGATGAAGAGTATCATGAAATTAATGAAAATTATCTTAGAGATAGCTTATATTATCTAGAAATAATTTTTAATCAGCATTGATTTCTATTAGATTTTGAGGTAGGTGATGGGTTTCATCAGAGTTTCCCTACAGTTATGACATCGATGTGTTGGGAATTAAGATGAGATATTACCGTTTTATATCATGTTGTTTTAGATTAAATTGTGAAATGGTAATGTGTCTTATCAATTGGTAATTTCTACTCCCTTGACTTCTCTCCATAATGTCTTAAATGATTCTGAACTATAGATTTATTAGCCAAATCTATCCAATATGATCGATTGGGAGGTTATTGAAATTGATTCTAACACCTCATTGGTCAAAAGAACTATTTAGATAGTGTAATAATATGATAATTTCTTACCTGTAAGGACGATCACATTCATACAAATGAAATGGAAGTGTAGTCGGGACATCATTGATATATAGGTGGGTTAGCCATTGATGATTCATAAATGGACATATTTTTCACCAATTTATAATCGTGTGACCTCATTGGGAATGAAATCCATTATTGTTGGTATAATTATTACAATCGATATTATAATTACTTATAGATCCCTTATTTGACATTTCAGTTTTAGGGTCTCATATAAAACGGAATAAGTGTTTTTTATTTTTGGTAGCAGTGGAGGGCCACTAGATTGTTCCTGACGGTCTTGGGATACCCACTATAGGATGAAATATCACTGCCACTTATACAGGGGATGTTGTCTAGTATGTGGGATTCCACCAGCCAATCAGTAGATGACTGATAGGTGTAGAATCCATACAGGCACCAATAATCCCACCAGTGGGATATTATCAGCTAGTTAGTGCGGCCTGGATACTCGATAATGATGCTGCTGCGTGGAAATTTTAGTATGACTTAATATTTCATGTTAACTTGAAATGAATTATTAAGTCCTTAAATATGACCCTTTCAACCCAAATACATATTTTCTTGGTTTAATGGCTCTTGGGTGACTTTCTTGCCCCCCCCCCACTCCCAATTTTAATATAATCATGCTAATTAGAAGCATTGATCTATTTTTGGGTAAATCTGGTAATTTATATCCATTACAATAAATTTTATTCTCTTACAATCCATGTGTATGATTCTAAATAAGGCTATATATTTGGTTCTAGAATGTTCATATATAATTTAATTTATTTCTATAAAATCTTGGTTCATGAGAATCATATCTTGGTTCATAAGAACCAGATCTCCTTTCATCCCATCACTAGTCTAAGGAAAAATGATTTTTATCATCATGGATATAGGTGTCCCATGGTTTATCCCATAACATGACTTTAGTTCTTAGGATGATCCTTTGGTTTTGATATATAAAAATGATAATTTTAAATCCATGGGAGGTATGTTTATTTTTACATAATTTCAAATTGTTTTCAAAAATGAGTTTTATTGAATGATGATTTTAACATTTGAAACTAGATTTGATGGAATTATTTAAATATAAATTTGATTTCTATAGAGTTTTTCATGTATAGAATCATTGTCATATCACTATAGATAATTTTTCATAAAAATGTGGATAGAAAATGAAAAAGATTCTCATTTGAAATTGTTTTGTGAAACATGAATTGGTTTCTTGAACAAAAAATTAATGTAATAGAACATCAGTAATAACATGGGGTATGAGGGAAATTAGGAATCTGTGAGACATATTGTTTTTGGCTACCACTAGGGGCGTTACCCATGATGAAATTAATTTCCATTAGGTATTCATTTTAGGGTAAAATTATTCTTGGACATTAGTATAAATAGATATTAGTTTGTGGTCTTGCATTACCATCTTGTGTACACCATTGAGTTTGGATTTTCACTTTTTTTAAAATAGGATAAATTGATTTCGTGTTTAATTTATATACCTATTTTCCCACTTGATATGGGTATTGATGTTTTGAACCTATTTATTTCTTCTTATTTTTTCCATATTGTAAATACTTTTTCAAATATATTAATTCATTTTAATATGGAATGATTTTCAAAAATAAAACCTTATGATAATTTTTATATGAAAAATGATTTCTTCTAGAAATATATTAGAAATTTTATTATATTTATAACTATTATATAAATATGGATATAAATTTTAAATATACATTGGTGGTATCATATAAATCATTAGTTCAAATACATAACATTTTACTCTGGAATTTTTATCTTGGTCATTAATGATATAAGTAAAGGGAAGGTCATTATGTAGAATAAGACTCTCTTAAATTGTGTTTCCTTACATTGGGTTTCTGTGGAGGTAAATATTTCTCATGTGGAGAAACATTCATGGGTTCCATCAGGTTCCATGATGTAGTTCTTATAGCTTCCTCGTTTAGATGATATTATCTCCTTCTTTCATTTTACCTTTTATGGTTTTGTTGTTATTAAAATATTATTTATATTGTATATCTTCTATGATAATATATTTATTCATATCATACATCTTTTTGAGGATCAAATCATTACCATGTTTCTTTTTATGATACCCTAGTGCTTGTCTCCAGCTCATGGTGGTTGAGAGTGCACTTTGGGACTTATTGAATGCCAATTTGGGTGACATTATTCATCGAAATAGGTTAGTTTATAATAAAATTTGTTGATATTCCACTCCATGTGGTATACATAGTAGGTCATCCTAAACAAAAAATAATCTTATTATCTATTTTTTACCTCACAAGAATATTGTGTATCCCTGTTCAATAATTATAGTCATTTTATCCTTAAAATTAAATAATAATATAGAATACCCATGATAATCATCGACTATGGTTAACTCAAATACATAATTTGAGATTTAAATTATCATTGCACTCTGCAAGGCATATATATATATATAAATAAATACATCCAACATGGCATAATTACAATGTGGTGATTACCTTATAATATTGTACATTTCATACTCATTAAACATTTTATGATTATTTAGAAATTCCAACATATTTATTGTGACCTAGGATAAACATACATAGATATTAAATCATTTTAGATTAATATTCAGAACATTATAAATGTATATTCCTATAGAACATAATAGTTTAGTATAAATGGAAACATGGAAACATAATCTTCTAACATTTAAAATGAAATTAAACATCTCCCTTTAAGATAATCCACTTTAGTACTCCTACTTAAATCCTTTCATCATTACTTGGTGAATGACAATATAAGAAATGGTAGAGATTAGATGTTTAGTATAGGTAAACAATGGATATATTTAGGAATAACATGATCATATATTTATGAGAGCATGATCATAACATTAGAAAAACGTAACCTACATATCAATGTTTATAATCAAGTGTGATGTCAAAATGACTGGTAGTTTAGAATACAAGATTCATAAGAGAACTAATATCATAATCAATGAGAAAACAACATAAGAATAATAAATAAAATTGTATAATACACCTAAGAATTTAAATTTCTTAAGGATGCCTACCAAGTCCCCATACATGTGTTAGGATAAGAATATTCACACTTGTACCTTCATCGGGCATAGGATGACATCTTGTGTACCATATTGTTTTAGGCTTGGGATTCGCTCCCATGAACCCTCTTATTACAGGATTGGGAATCCCTTCCATGTAGTTGCGTGTTAAAAGGTTGGGATTCACTTCCGTTTACCCTCTTATTACGTTCTTAGGATTCCCTCACATATACCCTATTCTTATGGGCTTTCGATTCCCGCTTTTATGACCTCTTATTATGGTCATGGGATTCCCTCTCATATAACCTCGTATGATGGTCAATTGATACCCTCTCATATACCTTCGTATAATGGGTTTGGGAGTATCTCTTATATACCCTCTTGTTACGAACATGGGATTCCCTCCCATATACCATCTTGTTACATGCTTGGGATTCCCTCCCATGTACCATGTTGTTATAGGCATGGGATGCCCTCCCATATAGCATCTTGTTATGGTCTTGGGATGACCTCCTCTATAGCCTATTTTTACTGGCTTGGGATTCCCTATCATGTACCCTTTGAGATCACAAAAAATTAACCATCACCCAATGCATTGTTGGGAGATATAGGTCCGAACCATTAAAAAATAAATTAGACATCCATGTGACACAAGATAATTAAACACTCCTCATATTGTGACCAACAAAAAAATATGGGTTTCAAAAACATCATATCATAATCAGTGAAATGAAATTGTTATCATAAAAGCGTCATCATGAGATAACCTATGGAATAGAGAAGGGTTTCATACTAATTTAATCATATAATAACCTATGATATGAAGAAGGTTTCACAATAATGTTTTTATGAGATAATACATGGAATATGAATGGGTTTCATAAAAAATATTATAAAACATAAACCATTTATGTAAAATAAAATAATGTTTACCTTGGATCATATTCCTAGAAAATCATAAAATATATCAATTAATTTGATCTTATATGTAAAAGTCTTTTTATAGATCAGTTGGATGATTTATTAAGTGCAATAACCATTCTATGAAAATAAAAAATAAAACACATTCAAAATACTTTTCTTTGAATATGAGTTTGAAAACATAATATGTTTGACAAAAAAAATTTAAAACATTTATTACGATAAAATATACTTTCAAGAATATAGAACTCTTTTAAAAAAATTTGAATATATTTTTATATGAAAATAAATTTGGATACATATAAAGTAAGATTGAAATATTTTTGAAACCTTTTATTTGAAAATATAACTTAAAACATATAAAATAATATTGAATAAAATTCAAACACTTTTTAATCAAAATATATTTCAAAACATTTAAATAAATATTTAAAACATTTTATAAATACTTTTTTATATATAAAATTCATTTAAATTAAATTTCTTAAAAATTAGATTAAAATATTACTTAAAATAGGGAATTCATTTTTAGGAATCAAATTTTTAAATGAAAAAAACCCGACCGAAGAGAGAAATAAAGTTGTATTTTATTAAAAACACATTCTTAGTTATATTACATTCAATGAGTGGAAAATTGGTACCATTAAATTATGATATAATGACTATGGAGAGGTTAAGAAAATTCTGGAGTTTTAAGGAGATATGTGTCATAATATTTTGTAACTGGAAGCAAAATCATAAACAATCACAATATATGATGAGATTGTAGTAATAAACTCGTACAACTTGACAAAATTGATTCATAATCACCATGAAATAATGACATTAAATAAAGCATAAAATATCATGAACATAATTATTTTCATGATATTACATATCAAAGGGTAGTATATACACCCCGTATCAAAATATAGGTGTACAATGTGGAATGTGTCTTAATGATGGAAAATTAAGGCAAATTTTCTTTACCGATGTGGTAACTTTTGAACCATAAACCCCATGAAAGAGAGACAATCAACTAGATATGTAAATACCCATAAATTTTAATGATAAGAAAAATATATTATATTAATGGTCAGTATATACACATCATAGAATAAATGAGTTGTTAATATGGAATAAGTAACACAGAAATAATAGTGAAACTAGAAATTCCCTTACTTTATGAGTAGGATTTTAATAATGAGATCTATGAAATAAGAACATTAATTTAAACATTGGATATCATTAAATAAATTATATTCATTATATAAAATTTCAAATGGATGTATATACATCACATAAAAAGAATAATTGGTGAATGTAGCATATATCTCTCAGAGATAAAAGTGAGACAATAAAACCCTTTCCTTAAGTCTTGACTATCATCGTATATATTCAAACCTCATTTATAATAAATATATGTTTATTATAAATTTACCTCATGACCATATTATTATATATCATTCCATTTATTATTTTATTATTATATTATATTACCAATTTATTTATAATTCCATGTCAAAGTTATGTTTTGGGTAATAAATTCTTTGTTTTACATAAATGTTTAGACTTGTAATTCCTAATCCCATTATATAGATAATGATTAAATTATTTAATAAATTTAAAACATAATATACATATATAATTTATATTTATTTTATAACTATTTATAGTAATTGATAAATAATATAAATAGGAAATGATATACATCATTCATGGATATGTGTAGGACATATGTACGCATAAATATTGTTTCCATTTTCTTGTCATATTAAATGAAAAAAAGTATATAGTCTGAGTATATATATATATAATATCATAAAATTAGAATTATTGTTTCGTAAATATAAAAAGTTATTATGGCTATCAACTTTAATACATTTCATGTAAAATGAAAATGAATCACATCCCTATGAGGATGTGGTAGTCCACATTTTTACCAACGAAGTAATCATATTCCCACAAAATAGAAAGCATGAATGTATATTTTATATGAAAAAAATAAAATACATAAAAACATAATAAATATAATATATATCACAAAAAATATTAATTCTATCATTATTCCCAACCATTATAGGTGGAAATGGAAGAACTAATGACATAGGTTTGTGAGGTGGTAGTCCGCCATACACAAGAATGATGATGGAAAATCACATTTTCTGGAAGTGTTTGTAGTTGTATGTATTAACATGAAATGGAATATATATATATATATATTGTATACTATATTTGTTATATAATCATAGAATACTTATAAGCAAGTTTGTGGAGAATCAAATAAAACAAAAGTGCTTGTTTATGGATGTTACCTCTTCTTTGAGTAATTCCTTTTTGTTTTCTACAAAAGACTAACTAGGATTGCTTTCTGACCAATTTCAGGCCTCTAGAATGAGAGTATTGAATTTTGTGGCTTATTTTGGCATGATTTTAACTAGATAATGATATTTATAGGTTTCAATGTGTGATGGGGTGAGTTCTCTTTTATAGTGTAGGAGGAGTGGAAATATTATAAATATAAAAAGGTAAAAAAGTATTTTAGAGGTATCCCTAACATTATGTGCCACCAATTATAGATCTTTTTATAGAAAATGTATTATATTGATGAAATATGGCCGTTAAATTTTTTTGGACATGTTTATAGATTGTTTTTCCTCCTATGTTAATATGTAACCACTACACAAACTCATTTTTTATTTAATCATTGTAATTTATTTTAATTGATTTCAAAAACTATTTTTCTAAAATTAAAATATAAAAATGTTTGAAATGTTTTTATATAAAATATTAGAGTGAAATTTATTCCAATGAAATAAATTGAAATAACATAATTATTATAAATATAATTATACACTAATCCTAATTTAAAATAAAGATTTACTATATAATTAAATTATACTAAAATGTAGATTTAAATTTAAATTCAATGTTTTTTACTACACATCAACAAATGAATCTTCTTAAAAAAATACCATAATTGCACCTAATGTAAACTTTTATATTCTTCATAAAAAATGAGGTTTATTTTTTAAATGAAAAATTAGTAAATTTTCAAAATATAGACTCAAAATTGGTGATCCATTATAAGGAGGTAAAATTATCTTTAAAAAAATACATCTTTTTATTCATAAAATTGGATTTATTCTTAACATATGCCTGCAAAATCTATTGAATGAATGTAATGAAAATTGGCTGATTTTTTAATATATTAACATCATTATGATCACTAAATAATTTTAATGAATTTAATTTATTGAGATAAAATGAAATAGTGGGAAAAAAATTTATTCATAAAAGAACTTCCTTTATATCCAATTAATTTTTAATTTTATTTAGAATTATTTAAAAAACAGAAAATACATTTTATATTTCTGTGTAAGCCGTAATTTAATAATTTAGTTAATATTATTCCTATATTCTATTCCAATGGGTAGGTGATAACTGTAATAAAATTTTAACAATATTAATAGTATATTGTAGTTCATAAATTCGTGGTCCTGCATGCAAAAATAGGTATCGATAGAACGCAGCATTGTGTGTAATACAAGGAAAATATAGTGGTTCTTGTACGGAAAGAAAATCGAAGTGTCTTGTATAGTGAAATATTAACGTTTTTCTATATAAATTAATCCAGACATATTAATTTCATAGAACACCAGCTATATTCATTGTTACACGAAATTCATAATATCAAGTATATTAAATTAATTCAAAAAAGGATATTTAAAAAATGTTGAATTTTACATTTTACAACCCATATAATTAGTTTTTCTCTTGAAATTCTCCTGGGATATCAAATGTTCAATACTTGATAATTCCTTTAATAGAAACCCAAATAAAAAAGGGTAAAAATCTATAATAAAAAATGTTGTATTTGGAAAAAAAATAGTTTCCCAAAGTAACTCATGAATATTTTACCACAAAGTAGAACATTAGAGGGAAGTAAACATTGGACATTGATGAAAAGCGTAGATAATTATATAGAGTGTGACATCCCATCTTGAACCACTAGGTCTGAGATGGAATGCTATATGACCTCATGTGTGTCTCCCCATATGCAAGAGGCTGACAATAAGTAGCGAGGACGTGAGTCCATCAGTGGGGACTGTATACCCTCAATATCATTTAATATGATCCATACACAATAATGAAAACTATAATAAAAAAGAAGAGTATCATTCGGGAAAGTAAAAAATTACATACATGTAATACATAAAAATAGCTAATGTAAGTGGAATGCATGTCCAATTGAAATAAGGGATATAATATAACTTACTAAACAAAGTATCCTCTATATTATATCATTGTCTGCTACTAGTTCAATGTGAATCTGCTCATTTATATACCATAGGGTCCTTTTCCTTCACCATATCACTTACACAATCTATAAGCGCATCGAAATGACTAAGTATGGTGTGAGTAAAAGAATCAACAGGACACCACCAAATCCGCCTTAACATAATTTACTCAAGTATAATATTGTACACTTAAATAAAATAAATTGACAAAGATCATAATAACACACAATCCAAAACCAAGTCGTCATGCACGAACTAAGCAACCACAGGCCCCTGACATTACCTTCTAGAGAACAATGCAATAAAATGTATTATATGTCAATAAGTATCCAAAACCGTCCATAAGGATATTAGAGTGTCAATTGGAATCCACAAGGTATTGAGTAACAACAACCTTACCAAAGGACACAAGGCATTGAGTAATACTCATAAACTACAGTGCATCAAGTATTTGGAACCTAAATAGAATCCACAAGGCATCGGGTAGCACTCATATTTCACAAGGTATAAATTATCGTCCATATAATCGTAATCCACAAGGAATAAATTATATACGTGGTTTAAAGTTATCATGTTGCACCTTTATCATCGCCATATATCATGCACATATTCCGAAAGTAGAAATTATACTTCAATGACCACAAGTCATGTATGCACATTCCAATCCTTCAAAGGATAAAATGGCATGTCATTAAATGAAAAAATCCAAATCACACATCCTGAGAAAAATAGAATAATCATATACAACAATATTTGAAGAAAACATCATCATGGACTTAATATATCAACTCAATCTCATGGAATCAAATCATACAACAACATGGGACAGAGACACATATCACATTATCATAACTAAGGTAACAAAGCAATACATGTGGTCAACATCAAACATGAATAATAAACTACAAGGTACTCATTGAAATTAATGTTACAAACTATTCTAGGGGATATTTACACATCCAAAAGAGATTAATAATTTATCATAGTCATCAAATATATCTACACATCAAACTTATATGGAAACACGTGTAAACAAAACCTCAAGAGGTAATAAACTTCCCACCTCAAAGTCATCATCATCAGTCGAATAGATAAGCCATTATATGTGGTTTGATACACATCCTCACAGCCTAATCATATCATTTATTGAAACATCAATTAATAACATTTGTCAAGGTTCCTAGAACCAACAAAAGTTACCTTTTAAAAAATATATCACATGTGATGATACATTCTCTCACCTAAATAATTTACAAATTATCGTTTAGGTAAATGCATGTTCTCACTACATTCTCTTCAAGAATAATTATCATTCAATAATTTGTTATAAATTATCCTTTTCAATTATCTTTTAATAATTTTATTAAAAATCATCCTTTAAAATTATATTTGATAATTTTATCAGAAACTATCCTTTGTAATTATATTTTGATAATTTTAACATAAATTGTAATTTATAATTACCTTTTGATAATTTATTATAAATTATCCCTTGTAATTATATTTGATAATTTTATTAAAAATTATCAATTATAATTATATAATATAATTGTATCATAAATTATCCTTTATAATAACCTTTTTCTAAAGTATTATAAATTATCCATTAATAATTATCACTTGATAATTTATTTTAAATTTTTATTTATAATTATATAATATTATCTTCAATTTTATAATGAAATTATACTTTGGTAAAAGGAAATAATATTTTATTTATAATTATTTATATTTATCATTTTTTAAAATCAATTAAATTATCATTTGATAATTTTAATAATTATACTTTGATGATTCAACGATATAGTCAGCAATCAATATTATTGACAATATTTCCATAATAACATGTTTTTATCATTAAATAAATTTTATTTGATAAATTAACCATTGATAAATTAGTTCAATTATCTTTTAATTATTTTTCATTATTATCCTTTGATAATTTGAATAAAATTATCTTCGATAAACTCCAGAAATTATATTTTGTTAATTTTTAGTAAAATCTCATTGTATTATTTGGGTTATTTAAATTGATAATTTTTTTCATTATTATCATTGAATAATTTGGTTAATTAACATTCGTTAATTTGTTTAAGAATTTTCATCAATAAATATAGGTTTTATCATTAATATTAAATATCCAATATTCTTCCATATTTTTCGAAGGAATAAAGAGAAATAATTTAAATAATAAAACAAAAATAACAACCTAAAACCCATGGTCATCACACAAAGAACATGAATGAAGTTATATACTTAGATCTATAATTTTTAACACCAATAGAGTCTCACTGACCACACACAAATGAATTTGGGTTTAACCAAACTCAATGGGATCTTCTAATTTGAATTTGAAGTGTTTTGGGTATTTCAAAGTCACTGTACATTCTAAAATTTAAAACCCAAATTTCAATCATCTGTTTTTAAATGAGTTTTAATAAAAATAAATTTATATTTTATTAAATCATCTCATTATGATGTTTTAATTTTTAAATAGATCAAAAACCTGTTCACTATATGGATTGAAATTGATGATGCCCAAAAATGAAGTATTGCCATAAGGGAAGAAGACGAACAGTACAGACGATCATTAAATTTCTAGTGAAATAATAATAATGTTTATTTAATATCTATATTATATAACTAAGAATTAATTATAGATGTAAAAAAATGTCTATTTGACAAAAATGATATACCTACTTATAGAAAAAACCTCAGACTTGACCCAACAATGGTCTCATATTTCTCATACGACACACATTTTGTAAATAATCACTTATAAATTGAAAAATAGAATTGCTAAATAACTAAAAATAAAACGATTTTATTTTTTGTGATGTTTCCAAACACCAAATTCATATAAATTTTATACCCCAACTAGGGCATACATCACATCCTATACCTATCAGTGGTATCAGATTTGTCACAAAGTTCACCATTTATGAGATATTAAATTATTTTGGAAAATAATATCATAAAAATTATTAAGTAAACTATTTTCATGAGTGAGTTGTTGAAAGATACGAAACATAAAAATGTTATACCCCTTATAGTGTAAACACCTCATCCTTGACTTACCTGTGGTCTTTGATTTGTCATACGACATACCTTTTGGTGTTATTGATTTATTTTGAATTAATTACTCGTGATTACTGTAATATATTTAATATTTTTATTCTATAATTGTCAAGCCATTACAGGAATATGAATCTCCAAAAAAATTAAAATATGACTTTGAGAATATTCCATTGAATATTATAAAGTGTTAACTGGGATCTTTATATTAAGAAAGTCCATTAACATATTTATTAAGTTATTTTCTCTGATAAATCATTGTTTCCACATAAGACACTTATAATTTATTAATAATGGTCTTCTATTATCTTTTTAAATTTCAGTATATTAGAATTATGTCCCTCAATCGACTTCTCATCTGTGAGAAGTATATCTTGCAGTTTTTATGACCAAATCAGTCCACTTACTTCAAAAATCAGACTCACGCTCAAATGTTTCATCCTGGATCCACCCATGCTACCATTGAGTCTAAAATATTGGTACCATCTATCTTCAAAAAACCTTCTCACTTCGATTTATAATATGTTATGGACACTCCTCATAAGATGTGTCGGTCTCCAGCTCAACATCCTCATAGTCAATAATGTGTATGACTAGATATGTACGTTTAAAGCTGTGGAACATGGAACATGTCGTGCATCACTCAAATGAGAGAAGGGAGGTATAGACGACTCCCTAATCATTTTGGTGATACCAAAGGTTCCAAATAAATGTGGTGATATCTTTCCCTACATCTCCATACATGTGTTACCTAACCAAAGAGTCACTCTCACGAAAACATGACCTCCCACAATGAAATCCAATAGTATCCTTCTATAGTTAGCATAAGATATCTATCTTCAGAAAGTGGTGATGAACCTCTTCCAAAATAGATGCACTCCTTTAGAGACCTCTTAAACCAGAATAGTCCCACAACTTCTACCACACCAATGATTGATAGTGTGCACCACGACATCTAACTCCATTTCATTTGTAGGGTAGTTCCACTCTTGTGATCATAGATAACGAATCCCATAGGCTACTACCTAACCTCTTGTCATCAACACAACTCCTAAGGAAATTTAAAATGTAGAACAATAACCTATATGAAAAATCAAATGATTAGGGAGTGTATGTATTGTAGTGTTCATAAACCTTATCATTATCTCAAGGAATGTCTCTTCACAATGTTTTTACGGCTACAACTTCACTCCCATCATCATTTGTGCTATAAAGGGTGATAATAATAAGAATATGTACTCGGTAATGATATTTAATAACTTGTAAAACAATTAAATATCATAATTTAAAACACATCATGATGTTTACAAGACATGAAAACTGTGACCTTCTCTAGGTATACTGATATACCGATCTTAGACACCCAATGTCTTAGTAACATAACATCTTCAATCATGAAGTAAAATTTATATATCTTCACATAAATTTTTTGTTCTCAAAGCACATTCAGGAATATCTCAATGTTCATAACATGTTTCTATAGTGTTAGAGATGTGTGAGGATATCATCAATGAAAACTACGATAAAAGATTCCATGTACGGATGACATATCTTATTCATGGGGGCCATGAAAACTTTTGGTGAATTCTTTAACTCTAACGAAACCATAAAATTATCATTCAGTCCATATCTGCTCCAAAAAACTGAAATTTAAATTTAATCCTTCATAAAGATAAATTTGTGATAGTTTGATCAATTTTCAATCTTAGAGAACAACTGGTCTCCCTGTAGTTGATCAAACATTTCATTTATCAAGGGAAATGGATATAATTTATTCACTGTCACCTGGTTCAGCTTTCATTAATCAACATATAGTCTAATACTGTCTTTTTCCTTCATGGATGAAACCTAGGTAACTCCATGGTGATGCACTTGGATTTATGAATCCCTTCCTCTCCTAGTAATTGAGTTAAACCATCTTCTCGATTAGCTCAATTGGCACAATATGATATAGGTATTTGAAAGGTTATGTTGGCAACCTGATCTCAATCTCGACATAAAATATCAGTCTTATAGAGTGCCTACTAGGTCAGAAATTAAAAAATATATCACAACCCATTCTTCAGCATTTTGAGATCCTCTGATTCTCTAGAAAGATGAAGACATGTTGTTTTGAAAATCATGACTTGGTCAACCAGAGTTTTTAACTACTATTCATAGGAAAGAAACCATGAGAAAGACTTCTAGTAGAAGTGGACCTATTTCATATACAATAGATTATGTGTGGGAGAAATCTCAAAAACATTACCCTACACACCAAGTGGTAATACTGAGACCTCCTTTCTTATATATGTATTTTTTCTTTCTTCCCAATTACTTCCATAAGATTAAATCAGAGAAATATCTTCTGTATGGTGAAGAAAAAGACATAAGAAATAAAATCACAAGGATAAACATTGATCATTGTATGGTATAACAAAAAGATTATCTGAAGTAGTCTATGGTATCAAACACGGTTTACTAGGATTCTACCATTAACTGTAGGTATACCCCTTATAATAGTTAACCTTGTTTCCATCCCCACATGATACTCACAGTCGTTATATATATATACTAACCCCTTATATTGTTTTTTAACTAATTAATTATAGTAATGATATATCACACAATAGGGAAACACTGATATATCACACTAAACAAACTATCCTAGACAGATTGCTTAAATAAATGTACTTTATTAATGAGTTACAATGAAGCACAACAACAAGTATATATATATGGAATTTTAACCTATGTACCTAGTTATAATGATTGAACATATGTGAAGTCTAATTAATCACATATAACCTCTTTTGTTTCACCGAATGTGAATTTATTCAATGAAAAAACAAAAAAACCCAATTTATGGAAACATAGAGGTCGGCTCTAGAGTGCTGGCTAAGATGTGACATAATTTCCCAATTTTAATTCCAATAATAAAAACTCTAGTCTACCGTTACTAGAACCAATATAAGATAAGAAAAAAGTTACAGAGACTTGATGCTCTGATACCATTTTGTAACATCCCATCCTAAACCATAAAGTATGAGAAATAATGGCACATAACCTCATGCACCTCTACTTATTTGGAAGAGGCTATCAAATAAGGGTGAGGGTTTTAGTCATCCAATGGTGCAAATATACCCTGAAAATCAATTCATGGATCAATAATAAACAATCACCAATAAACAACATAATAAATAAACATAGTTACATGCGTTAAATTTAAAGATTAAATACATGTAATATAAATAAAACAGATCCTGTAAGTGGAAACCATGTCTAAATTAAAGAAAGAAAATAAAAAATATAATTAATTAGAGGATCATCTAGAGTCTCTCAAGGTTTTTAAAAGGTCTATGCTCCTCTGATCAGTTTTACACTATACATTCATTTCCCTTCACCAGATCCCTCACACAATCTATAAGTGCATCAAAATTTCCAAGTTGGGTATGAGTACAAGACATAGTAGGACACCACCAATGAATATTTAACCTGATGTTCTCAAATATAACATTGTATGTTATAATAAAATAAAATTGTTACAAGCATAATAACACACAATTCAAAACTGATTGTGCATGCACTAACCAAGCTACCACAGGACCCCAACCATATCTGCTTTGGCTCTATGCCAAAAAATTTAATGTATGTCGATAAATATCCCAAACCAACCATAAAGATATTGGGGAATCAGATGAAACCCACATGTAATCAAGTGAAAACAATCTACCTAGAATCCTTAAGGCATCTAGTAATAATCATAATCCACAAGTCATCGAGTATCTTTAACATATGTGGATTCCACAAGACATTGTGTGACACATTGTATCCACACCACATAATGTGTCGACCATCTACTCGAAATCCACTAGGGATCCATTAGACTCCATGTTATAAGGTTATATTGTTGCACTATCATCATCACCACACATCATGAAGACACCCTAAAAAGAGTAATCATACCATGACAATGAACTATCATATAGAAGAATACCAATCCTCCAAAGGGAAACATGAGAATCCATGTAATTATAACAACCATAGAACACATCCTGAGAAATATAGACTTATCAAATACATCAACATTTGATTCAAACATAATCTTGGAATCAACCTATCACATCAATTTCATGGTATCATATAATACCACATACTGGGCTACACACACATAGCACATCATCATAATTATGGTAGCACAAAAAATACATGTGATCAACATCGAACCTGAATAATAATCTATAAGATACTCATTAAAAAATGTGTCACATATTGTTCCCAGGGCTACACACACCCCCACATGCGATCATAATTTAGAAATGTAATTAAATATGTCTGTATATAAAAAATATGGTATAATGTGTAAATGAGATCACAAGAGGTAAGGAACTTTCTACATCAAATTCATCATCATCGGAAATAAGGAAAACCCACTTTGTGTTGTTTGATAAAACTCCTCATGACCTATTCATCACATTCCTTGACACATTAATGCAATTCATTCATCAAGTGTTCCTATAACCAATACTAGTTATTTTATTTCAAAAAGAAAAAAACTATCGCATGCGATGATAAATTCTCACTCCTTGATAATTTCAAAATTATAATTTTGGTTAATACCTCTACTCGGTTTATTCCCCTCAAGAACAATTATTTCTGATAATTTATTATAAATAAACCATTATAATTATCTTTTGATATTTTTATTACAAAATATACTTTATAATTATATTTATTGATTTTATCATAATTTATCCTTTATAATTATGTTTTGATAATTTTATTAAAAATTATCATTTATAAGTACCATTTGTTAATTTATTATAAATCTTCCCTTATAATTATGTTTTATACTTATCTATTGATAATTTATTTTAAGTTTTCCATTTATAATTTTATTATATTATCTAAAATAATATCATGAAATTATCCTTTGATAAAAGTACATAATCATCTATTGGTAAATATTAATAATTATACTTTTGGAACTTCCCAAAAATTATAATTTGATAATTTGAATAATTATCCTCTGATAATTTAATTGGATTTTCATATAAAAATTATATAATCTAAACATCCATAAAAACTATTTTTTATCATTCGCTCATTTTTATTTGAAAAATTATCCTTTGACAAATTATTCAAATTATTATCGAATGATTTTTCATTAGTATCCTCTCATAATTTGAATAAAAATATATTCGATAATCTCCTGAAAATATATTTCGATAATTGTTAATATAATTTCCTTCAATTATTTGGTTTCTATTAATTGATAATATTTCTATAATTATCATTAGATAATTTGGGTAATTATAATTTGATAGTTTTGGTAATTATCATTTTATAATTTTTTTAATAAATATTTATAAAATATTTTATTTTTCATTTAAATTAAATATCAATCATTTTTTCAGATATTATGATGGAATAAAAATAAATTAATGAAATACAAAATAAAACAAAACCAATCTAAAACCAATTTTCAACACATGAAGAATGTGGATAAAGGCGTGTGCCCGGATCTGGAACAATGAACACCATTGGAGTCTCACCAACCACATTTAAGGTCATTTTTGGTTACCCAAACTCAATAGAAACTTCCAATGAAAATTTGAAGTGTTTTGCGTATTTCAAAACCAATGTGCATTCTGAAATTTAAAACATCAATTTCAATCATCAGTATCCAAATGGATTTTAATATAAATTAAATGTTTATTGTATCAAATCTTCAAATTATGATTTTTAGAATTTTATACTGGTCAAAACCTTGTTCAGTATATTGATTTAAATTAATGATGCATCCAAAAGGAGTATTTAAATGAGTGGGAAGATGAAAAGTATGTCCCTATTTAATTTTTAATCAGTTTATAATAAATATTATTTAATATAAACATTAAATAACTAAAATTAATGGGCAATCTGACCAAACACCCATTGAACAAACCCCCCCCCCCCCTTTCAGACCCAATGGTGGAATCATATTATTCATAACATGCACCGTTTGATGGAAATTAGTCATGTATTAAATGATAAAAAAATTAAAAAAATATATAATAAAAGTTTTTTTATTCTATGCAATGTTTCCAAACACTCGACACACTCAAAATTTATTCCTCGCATATAGTAAACACCTTGTCCCGGACCAAACCATGGTCTTAGAATTTCATATGATTCATCATTTTGGATATATTAAATAATTTTAAAAACTAATATCGTAATATATTATTAATTAAATTATTTTCTTGAAGGAGGAGTGAAAACATATGATGTATACAAATGATAAACCCCTCCTAGGGTAAACACCATGTCCTAGAACTATCTGTGGTCTTGAATTTGTCATATGACACACCATTCTTGGAGATATTCAATAATTTTGAATAAATTAAACATAATTACTATAATATATTCAATATTTTTATTCCATCTTTGTTGTTTCATTAGGGGTATAAGGATCCCACACCAATTTACCATCCGACTCTAAAAATATTCTATTGAATATTTTAAAGTTTTAACTCTCCTTCTTGTCTTATAAAAGTCATTTTAAATATTTGTTAAGTTATTTTATATGATAAGTCATTTCTTTCCACATAATAAATATTTAATTCTTCATTAAGTGGTTTTAATTATCTTCTTAAACATCAAGATATTTCATAATGATATAGATATCACTATTCATAAGAAAGTAGGTGATCTAGAGAAATATAATTATCACAAAACCATAACCTATATAAGTGTGATAGTTCATTGATATCATCAAAATGAATAAAAAAATAAAAAAAATTACGTCAATATCCCATTGCTAATGATTAATAATTTTTTACAATAATAAATACTGGCATGATTTGATTCCATTTCATTTGCACTATATCACTCTTTGGTTGTGTATTGATAAATTTCTACTTCATCTCTTCCAACATGAATTGAAGGTGGATTCTCCATTCAGGAAGTATTAAAAGATCATGATATCCATAAATATAATGATACTTCATTCCACATATCTTTAGTTAACATCATAGATATATGGTTAGAAAAGGCTATCTAATATGCATAAATCCTCATATGAGGATATAATAATTTAATCTCCAAAACCTCATCTGAAGTGTTACTTAAACCATTCCATGAATGGTAAACCATATAACCCTTCTAAAAGATGAAAATCTAAAACATTAGAAATAATTTCACTAATTGTATACAAATAATCTTAGAATTGATCTCCAATATATAATAAAGTATCTACTATTTTTCACTAACCAAACATGTAACATCGGAGGTACTTAAAAAATATTTTGTTTTCATTATAAGATTAAATAGTAAATTTCATTATAATTATATAATGAAATAAGTGATTTTTATATTAATTAAGAATTACTAATTGAATATAAATACAACATTTGAAGGTATATTTAAAATTCACGAATCCTAAATGGAAAAATATAAAATACTTAAGTCATGGATTAAGTGAAAAAAAATGTTTTGAAAGTTACAAATTAAGTGTTGGTATTTTAGTGAAAACTAAATGTTCAATTTTAATTTTATAATTAATTTAATGATTTAAATTTTTTTCATCAAATAGGTTCATAAATTAATATTCTATTTTGTTATGTTTATAAAATAATTTTATGAGACATAAATTAACTTTTCAATGTGTTTTAAAATCAGTTATAGTTTTAGAATTGATATATTTTGAATAAAATATGATTTTAATTAAAAAAGAAATTTATCATATTTATAAAAAATATATTAATATATTTAGTCATATTTCTTATAGTATTAATATTCGAGATCCAAAATAACATTATAATGAATAAAATAATAATAAATTATTCCTCTCCGTTATCATAAATACCACCCCTCGCCACCTCTTCTCCTCACACCTAAAATCCTTGTCGATTGTTTAATTTTTGACCAATTCACATCACAACACTCTTCCACACATCCAAATTCTGGATGTCTCCCGAAAATTCCAAATCCAAGGACCTTGTGGAGGTTCGCATTGAGAATATTTCAAGAGGAAAAATTATATTTCTTTTTCCTTCATTTTTAGTTTTATTTATTTTCAATTATTATATAATTTTAACCTCACCTAATACAGGTGGCATAAAAACTCTAGTATCTTTAATATACTATAATTTTATCATTATTATGAAAAAATTATTCATCAAATTCCTTCTCGTATCCTTTTTATTCTAAAAATGTGAACATCATTCTTGATGTGTCAATTTACCACCATCAAGCATGATTGAAATTAATTTTCCAATTCCACCTTAAAGGCTTATCATAAAACCATTATTGGTTAAATATTATTTTATAATACATATAATAAGTTATATAATTTTCTCTAATGAATATATAAACATTATATTAAATAAAATGTAACGATTTTATGATGGTCATAAAAAATACACCAAAATAAATTAAATAATTGTCATTAATGATTTATCTAATGAATCATCCTCATATCAGAAAAAATGATATATGGTATCATTTAAAATTTTGGGAACATGTTAATACCATCTGTTTCTAATTATATATTTTTTTCTTCCATTTTAGAAGAAAATCCATTGCGAACCGATCATGGAAACCATGAAAAGAATGCACACCAAACAACTGAAAAACCAAATATATGGAATGTTGTTAGAATATGGTCATATAAGGTAGTATAAACAATAATATAGTTCTATAATAGATTAATAAAAATAATTAAACTATAATACATGTTTTTCTAACTAATTTTAAGAAAGACGTTACTGAGGAAAGAGAATTTTCTTTGAAATCATTTTTAGAATTTCTATTTTTATATAATTCAAAAGGAATGTTATTATGATGAATTTATTCATGTTATATTATTATATTTTATTCTAGATAATTTTTTATAATGAAGGGTTGGACCTATAACTCCCTATAATTCATTGGATATGTCTATATTGTATGCTAACTATATGGTTACTCCAAGTGAAACGGTGATGGTCACTTGATATGGTAATCATTAGGGTTACACTATAAGGTATCCATGAGGGTTAAAAATCATATTGTAGCCAGACATTTTATAATCCTATGTATGGAATTCCCCAAGTTACCTATATGATTTTATTTTTGTTTTCTATGCTTTTGGAAATCTCTTGATTTCATAAAGTAACTATACGATTGTTAATCTATGAGAAGTATGGCTTTATGAAAAAGATATCATCGGCTTCTAAGTATTCTATAACTAATAGTTTCTTTACATATTTTTGTGTCCCTTATAGAGAATTGTTCTCTCATCCCATGTTTTAAAATGTTTTCACTGGTTTTTAAGAATGGGATAAGAGAAAGGACGACACTAAGTTGAATTTTGTGAAGACTTTTCATGAAAGGATTTCATGTTCTATTAAAAACATTAGTATTATGGATGAAATTGATTCTATTTTAATAGTATCAACTATGTTTGTTTCTGGGATGTATTATATGATTTTTGACCTACATTTATATAAATATAAACATAAATTACATTTTGGAATGTAATAAGCGTATTCTAGATGAATTAATTAGATTATGTTTGGTTTAAGGACGAGCCCATATAGTTGGTTCCAGGGAATTGTTTATATACCATTAGAATATATGAGGATCTTAATAGAATAACATTAACGATTTTGACTCTATGTTTATTAAGAAATTATATTGAATTTTAATATTACAATGTTGCTTTATCTAGGATATGGATGTTCATGATGGATTTCTATATAAGACACATGGAAGCTGAAGTAGGAAGGTTCCAAGTGGATAATATCGTTCTGAATCAGCAAACATAGAATTGTTGGAATTTGAATTCAGAATCTTGTGATAGTGATGCATAATTTTATGTAGGATATTAATTGTACTAAAATATATGAAAGATAATATCTAGAGCTACCGAAATAGAAACATTATGATAGTTGATAATTTTATTAGGCAACACCCTCCTACATTCAGTGGATCATTTGACACGGTGTTTGGTGAAGGATGGATTAAATCCATTGAAATAATATTTTATATCATGCAGTTTTTAGATAATCAAAAAGTTAATCTTTTTATTCATCATTTTGTTCGTGAAGGTGACCAGTGGTAGTCGATGGTCATTAAAATCTTGGATAGTTAGGAGATTCATGCTTTGGAATGGGATGTATTTAAGAAAATATTCAATGATTGTTTTTTCATATGGTGGTTTGATATATTATAGAAAAGAAATTAATCAAATTTAAACATATAGATGAAGATTCATTGGGTGTGTATAATGAAAACTTCACCTAATTGGCATGATAAGATCCAAATATTATTCATGTTATTAATAGTAAAATAAATCATTTTTTACAATGGGTTGAAGTCATGATACTGAACAGATTTCTCTTCATTTGAATTCAAAATTTATGAGAATCTTGTTCAATTTATTGATATCATATAATTGTATTTTTCTAATGATCACATGTACTTTGACAAATAGTAGAAGAAGAGAACCATATGTAATTAAATGGGTAATATTCAGTCAATTAAATCTGAATGTATGAAAATCCAGTTTCTAGTTAGTGGGATGAGTGGTAAAAAAGCATCATGGGTAATGACATAAAAATTATTATAAATGATTTCAATGTTTTAAGTTTGGACATGTGGAATGAGTTTACAATTAAAATTCTCTTCATGTTGGTATGTTTAATTCTAATATTAAAATTTTAAAGTGTTTCGAATGTGTTTAGATGCGTCAATATGAAAATACCTACCCAATGAAATATTTGAATAATGGGAACAGGTTGGATTAAAAGATAAAAGGTGTAGTGAAATCCTTTAAGACTACTTCATCATGTTATGGTCTGCCCAATGAAATGCTATCAGGTACATTTTTTGTTAAATCATATTTTTATAATGTATTGTTTGGTACTAGGGCTACACATTCCTATATTTTTTAGAAATTTTCTGCTTAACGAAAAACATCACCTCATTAAATGAAATCATAATATATGGTTAAAACACTATGGGGGGAAATAATAACATAAAAAAGTAAGTATAAGTGTCTTCAATTTGTTTTCTGTGGAAATATATTACCTAAAAACCATATTTTTTACCCCTATTAGAGATTGATGTTATTCAGGGTATGGATTTTCATTCTGTTTATGATGCTATGATTTATTTTATAGATAAATAAGTTGTTTTTTGGAAAAAAATCAATTTTTATAAAAACAATTAATTGATTCTACTAATAACATATCAACAATATAAGAAAGTATTAAAATATGGAAATAAATGTTGTCTTGAACTTATTTTACAAAATAAGGTATCTTTTTAGATTAATGATGTTCCTGTGGTAAACGAAAACCTGTATGTTTTTTCTGAGGAGATTCTTAATGAAAAAACTTATTAGGAAGTGGAGTTTAGTATTGATTTTGTTTCTAATGAAAATACAATTTCAAAACACCCTTATCGAATGGAATTAGTGGAACTTATTGAATTGAAAATGCAGTTGTAAGAGTTTCTTGATAAAGGTTTCATTCTCCCTAGCACTTCACCATTGGATGATATTGTTTTTTTCATTAAAAATAAATACGGTTTTGTGATAGATTTGATTGATTATAGGGATTTTTATAGTAATATTTTTATGAATAAGTTTCAATTTTCTTATATCGATGACTTGTTCGATCACCTCTAGGGAGATCAGTATTCTTCCAAGATTAACTTGATATCTGGGTAACATCAGCTGAAAGTGAAGGAGGATGAAATCCTGAAAATATCTTTTTGTACTATATATGTGAGATATGAGTTATTTGTTATCCTTTTTGGTTTGAAAAATTTCCCAGCAATATTTATGGATCTTATGAATAGAATATTTCTCGATTACATGGATTAGTTTCCTTTTGTTTTAATTAATTATATTTTGGTGCATAAAAATATGAAGATCAAGAAAAGAAATTATGAATTATCTTGAAAATTTTTACTAAAAAGATGTTATAAAAAAATTTAGAAAATGGGATTTTTTGTTGAAATAGATTTATTTTCTTAGGATCATTGTTAAAAAGGATTGAATAACTATTGATCCCAAAAAAAAATGTTTCTAATGAATCGATAAGACCATCAAATGTTATAGAGATTTATATTTTTCATGGATTAGAATGTTATTACCAATGATTGATTAAAAACATTTCACGGTTATCTATCCCACAAAATAAGTTAACATGAATATGGGATAAATTTATTTAGAATGAATGATGTGATGTTTTATTAAGAATTGAAGTGGAAAGTAGTCAATACTCTATCATTGAACCCACCATCCATAAAAGGAGAGTATTTCATCAACCAATATTCTTCTTTGAAAGGAAATTTTTTTTTCTGATGCATAATTTTTAGGTAATTTATTATACTTAAAGGAAACTAATTCCTCATGAGTTTAATTATCCCAAAAATGATCTAAAATTTGCATATGTGGTTTTCACGTTAGATTTTTTTATAATTCATTTATATGGAGAAAAAAATGAAATTCATTTTGACCATATTATTTTAAAGTGTATATTTACTCATAAGGAGTTGAACATGAGGTAATGAAGATGGATAGAACTAATAAAGGATAATTATTTCATGATCAAGGTGGATACTATAAGTTGAAAACATCATGCTACATTTTCCATGTTATATTTTAAACATTAACCCTTGGTTAATGTTTTAATAAATTTTTTATTGGGTCTTGTTGGTGTAGGAAATTCGTTATTTTTTTAGTTGTTAGTATATTTATCTCTATTAGAAAGAATTATATAAGGAATGAAGTTTGATAGTGATTTATTGAAAAAGGTTGTATTTGGTAAAGATTGTAAGTGTCCTGAATTTAAAGTTTATAGAGATTGTATCTTTAGAGTTGGAATGACATTATGTGTGCCCAATGATTCATATCTAAAGAAATAATTGGTAAGTGAGACTTATAGTTCGCCATTTTATGTTCTTCATTAAAATACTAAAATGTATAGAGGCATTCAATAGTATTACTGGTGATATTGAATGAAAAGTGAAATTTTTTATTTTAAAAAAAATTATACTTGTAAAAAGATTAAATTAGAGTAAAAAATACCAAAGGGGATGCAACCACCTTTTCCATATTCCATAGTGGAAATGGGAAAATATATCCTTGGATTTCACGGTGGGAATACCAAACACTTTTTGGGTTATTAATGTGATTTTGTTTATTCTAAATTGACTGACTAAATCTTCTCATTTTATTCATATTCAAGATACTCTTTCTCTAAGTCATATTTCTCAATTATAAATCAATGTGATTGTATTGTTTCATGGGGTTCCCCTATCCATTGAATTTGACCATGATCCCAGGATTACATCTAACTTTAATAAAGGAATTTATAATTCCTTTGAAATGAATTAAATTTTAGTAAATCCATTCATTATTAATCTGATAGATAGTTAAAGTGAACTATTTATGCATCACATGAAATTATTTGCTTTTTTCAATGGAATACCAGTGTTTTTGGGATGAAAGTCATTTATTAGTTGAGTTTTCTTATAATAACGGTTTTCATTCTAGTATACCAATAGAACCTTTTGAGGTATTATTTGGAAATAGGTGTCAGACTCTATTATTTTGGGATTAAGATGGGGAATGGGAGTTTTTGGGAACCGAATTAGTAGATAATGTTGTTGAGAATATGAAGATGATCTAGTAACATATGAGGACATCTCATAGATGGAAGAAATGACATATACATAATAGGATAAAAGGAGTTTTTTTCAAGGTAGGTGATCTTGTTTTCATTAAAATATATCCTTGGAAAAGTGTTATAATATTTGTTAAGAAGGGAATGATAGGACAAATATTCATTAGACATTATGAAATCCTTGGTAATATTAGGCCAGTTACTAAATGAGTACATTTCCACTATGTTTATCTTAGGAACACAATGTTTTTCATGCTTTGATATCGAGAATGTATGTTCCAGATTCATATCTTGTCTTCCATCTAGAAATATTTATATTTAAAAAGAACCATTCCTATGCAGGGAAACATGTTCAAATTCCTGATCATAGATAGAAATTATTGTGGAATGCATTAATTCAATGGATTAAGATTTTTGTAGAAAACACATGATTGAAGAAGAAACATTGGAATCTAAAAATGATATGAGGGAAAGGTATCATCTCTTTTTAAATAAGTGAATAAATGTTACAAGTATTAAATTTTCTAATGAGGAAGGAGAGAATGTAACAATTTGGGTACTTATAAATTAATTTATTTTCATTGGGAAAATAACAATTAAAATACATTATAAATGTATACTGAAATAAGTTATATTTATATGAAATTATGGAATCAATACTAATAAAATTTTATCTGCACCTATGAATGTATAAATAAGGTTGAAGTATCTTTAAAGTAAAAATATGATATATTTATATCATGGAATAAGTAAATAAATTATTTGAAAGTGTTAAATTTAATCTTTGTATTTTGTGAATCATAAATTTTTAATTATAATTTTATAATTTATTTAATTATTGAAAATAAAATTATTTTCCTAAAATAAGTTCATAAATTATTATTTTATTGACTTATCATTATATTATAACTTTTGGAGACCATAATTAATTTTTCAATGTGTCGTAAAATCAGTTATCGTTTTAAAATTGGATTTTTTAATAAATTGTTATTAAAATTAGCAATTAAAATTATCATACATAAAAAAGTATTTTCATATAATTGAGTTCATTTTTTAATTCCTTATTTCAAAAAATGCCTATGGTAAATTTTTGGGATTTTTCTAAAATAGTTGAATTTTCTGAATAGTGAAATACAGTAATTTATGGTAGTTAAATAATAATCCAAATACTTGAGTTAAAAACATCATACATGATGTAAGCACCAAAATCTAGAACAGTCATTCATTATTTTTTAATATTCAGTTATAATTCTCAAACTATTAATGGTTTTGAGACAAAATAATAAACTAATGAATAAAATAATAAAAAATACTCCACTCCTCCATTATAAATACACCCTCACCACATCAACTTCTTGATTCTCAATGCCCTATATCCTATTTATTTTATGCCCAATTAACATCTCAATACTCTTCTACATGTCCAATATCTACAGGTCCTACCTAAAGGCCAACACTAAAATCATGTTATAGGTTCTCAATGAGAAGAATTCATGATACAATGTCCTCATACATTTTCATCTATTTTAATTATAATTTCATTTCTCTAACTGTTAACTATTCTCCTACCCTTATCCAAGTGGCATGAAAACTATAGTATATTATATATACTAATATATTTTAGTGTAACTTTAAAATTTCAACATAAAACTCTGTCCACTCTCCCATTTCTTATAAAAATGAGAACATCATCTATGATGTGTCGATTTACCTCCATCATGGATGAAACACATTCATTTTACCTTAGTACCATCAAGGCTTTTCATAGAACCTTTATTATTTATAAATAAAATTTTATTTTATATGAAATAATTTATATAATGTTATAGAACCAATATTTGAACGTGATAATAAATAAAATTATGTGCATTTGTGATGGTCGTAAAAAACATCCAATATAAATTAAATAAATTTATTTAAAGTTTTTCCTTACGAATCTTACTCAATTTAGAAAAAAATATGGTGTCATTTAAAATTCTAGGAAAACATTAATACAATTTATTTTCACTTATATAGTTTCACTTCCATTTGATAAGGAAATCCATTATGAACTGATCATGGAAACCTTGAAAAGAACGCATCCAAAATAATGGAAATAACAAAATAGGTGGAAAGATGTTATAATATGATCATATAAGGTATTATAAACATGATAAAAGTTCCTTCATTGATAAATATCACTCTTCAAACCATTATACTTGTGGGTTGAACTCATTTTAATTAAGACAATCCTGTTGTAAGAAACTATTCATTAAAAATAATTTTTAAATTTTAATTTTAAAAAAATTAATAAGTAATGCATTTATAATGAAAGTCTTCATTTTTTATGATTATATTTTTGTTCTTGGGAATTTTTTATGATGAATGGTATGATAGATATCTCCCACAAAATCATTGGGTATCTCTATATTTGTGGTTCACCGTATGGATACTCCAGGTGTAACAGTAATGGTTAACCCATTAGTTAGTCATGAGGGTTATATTGTATGGTATCAATGAGGGTTACACTATGAGGTATTCATGATTTAAAAAATCATATGTGTTATATTAGAGTTATAATATTATTTAATAAATTCCCCCAGTTACTTCTATTTTTATTTATTTTTTTATGTTTTATGCAAATCCCTTTTTCTAAATAATGTAACTATATTGTATTTTATGGGTGATAAGTATGCATTTGTGAAACCCATTCAATGTAATTATAAAAATTTATAGACTAATGGTTTCCTTACATATTTTTTTTTTATTTTTGAGATTTTTGTTCTGATACTATGTTTGAAATGTTTTCATGTAGTTTTAAGGATGGGTAAGAGAAATTTAGAATATATGTGGAATGTTGTGAATATTTTTCCTCAAATGATTTCAGGTTTTGTTAAAAAAATTGTATTACGGAAGAAATTGATTTTTTTAGTGCTATCTAATTTCAATGTTTATGGGTTTTCATGTATGATTTTTTAACTATTTCTTTAAAATTCTAAGTTCAAAATTTCAGTTGGAAATTTAATATTTCTATTCTATTTGAATTAACTAGATTGTGTATTTTTTAAGGTTGGGTGCTTATAAAGCATGTGGATACCTTCATCATGAATTCTCGTATATCATGGTAATAACCAGAATTACCAAAAAACCATATTAAAAACATGAATTCCACCTTATTCAAAATATTATTTTTTGTATTACATAACTCCAAAAAAAGTTGTAAACATAGTCCATGATAACATAAGAATCTTTTTGAACACATCAATAATCATTTCCTTGGTAATCATTAATATTAAATTTTATTTATCCATATCAATTGTATAATTATCCAAGATAAAAAAATATTATGAACATCAGTTAAAAATTAAGGGTAACCTACCCTTAATAAAAAATAACACCATTACATTAAATCAATTTTCTATGTCATAATCAATCTTGTTGATATCATTTTAAATCCATAACGAAAGGATTATACAGAAAGTACTTCTATATTTCATAATTCATATAATATAATATTTTAATTCCAAAATATATACACTTAAATCACCCAAGTGTATTATTCAACCATTAGCGAGGATAAATCATCTTATTCTTCAATAATGATTTCCTATAATATGAAATATGTATCATGTTTTAAGGATCCTCAACCCAAATCTAACAATTCTTCTTATGTTTAATATAAACCATAATATTATATCATCGCATAAATTTCATATCTGGATTTAAGTCTCCTTATCTTCAAATGTATAACCAATACTCGTACCACCTTCCTGGTTCTATTCATGATATTTCCACATAGGACATCATCTTTTATGATTTCCATATGATTCACATATTAAACATTAAATGTTAACCCAGTTCATTCTTGTTCCCACTATTTTCTAATACCAGAAATCATAGTATGATAAATTCTAATCATAGAAGAAAAACGCATTATCATGAAAAAAATACCTATAGGATTCCTAAATCAGGACAACTATTTTTTAATCGATGAATCATTAGTATTAACTGTATGGAAATACCTAGACACATCCTTAAAAAATATCTCAATTTATCTCACTAAATTATTCCCATCCTAACTCTGAAATTATTCCTAAACTATTCCATTTATTCTAACTATATAAACTAATTATTAATATGTATTGATGTTACAACATTTTATTTGAATATTTTGTACATTACAAAAGTACATTATCTGAGAGTATAATATTTTAGTGTCTTTTGAAGCAAGGAAAAATAATATTCTAACATGGTGAAGGAACCTTAATATATACCTTCAAGATCATCCCCTTTAGCACTCCAATATAATCCCTTACTTCACAACCTATGGAAATGAAACATAATAAAATTTGATATCAGATGCTCATTTAGGCTAAAAAAGAGAGATTTGTAAGAATAGCATGATCATAAGGATATGGGAACATTATTATTACATAATATAATCATACCCATAATATGGAAGATAATAATCATGAGTTTTTTCATAAATATTGGTCGTTCAGGGGACTTGAATCATCATGTAATAAAGAACATAATCCATGAGAGCATAACATATGAATAAAAATGTAGAATTTTAAAGTACAAATAATCCCAAAAATCATATTCCAAGGCTAGCTACAAAGAATCACATAACATTTCAGGATTGGATTAATCACCTTTGCACCTTATTTGGGATTACGATGACCTCCCATGTACTATATTGTCTCATTCTTGGGATTCCCTCTCGTGTATCCTCTTTTTAAAGGATTGTGATTTTATCCCTTATACCCTATTGTTAGAGGATGGATATTACCTACCATACACTCTCTTATCATAGGCTTCAGATTCCCCTTCATATACCCTATTCGTATGGTCTTTGGATGCCCACATGTATACCCTCTTATTACGGGTTCTGGATTCCCTCCCGTATACACTCTTATTATGGAAATGTTATGCCCTCATGTATACCCTCTTGTAATGGGATTAGGATGACCTCATGTATAACCTCATATATCAGGCATGTTATTACCTCATGTATACCCTATTCTTATAGGCATGTGATTCCCTCATATATAACCTCTTATAGGATTGGGATGCCCTGCCTTTTACCCTTTGAGTTTATAGAATATTTACCATTACCCAAAGAATTTGAGGGAGATATAGTTCCCACACAACACATAATAAAATAATATATCAACATGTCACATCATAATAAAACACTGATCAAATCATGACATAAAAAAATGATGTGTTTCATAAACATTATATCATAACCCATGAATTTTAAAAGGTTTCATAAACACTTTATAATATCATAATCTTCTTAAAATAGAGAGGTTTCATAATTATTTCATTATAGAACAACCTATATAGTAAAGTGGGTTTAACAATCCTTTTTAATGGTATAACCCATGGAAGAGGAACATATTTGGAAGATCACTTCTAAAAATAAATATAAACCATTTAAATAAATAATAAGATTGGTTTTCTTAGGTCATATTCCCAGTAATGCATTAAAAAATATATAATAATTTCATCATATATGGAGGAGGATTTTAAAAGATCACATGGAGAATTTAATAAGGGAAATAACCATTATTTTAAAATAAAACATAAAAAAAATTTAAATGTTTTTTATTGAAATTTTTTTTGGAAATTTTAATGTATTCATTAAAAATAAATTAAAAATTTTAATGAATAAAATATCCTTATGAATTCAAAAAACTATTTTTAACATATAAAAAAATATAATAACATTTTTCATTTAAAATTACTAGGAAAATGTAGAATGTAAACTTGAAAACATGTTGAAACATTATCTTTGAAAATATCATTGAATACATTAAAAGGATTCTTAAAATCATTTCGAAAATTTTTTCATTGAAAATATATTTGAAAAAATATAAATGAATCATGGATTTTTTTAAAATCTCATAAAACCGTAAAAATCTATAAAAATAAATTTCTTAGAAAACTATCATAAAATATCATTTAAAACATATTTATGAAACAAAGTTTTCGAATGAAACAGATTTCTTTTTAAAGAGATCAATAAAGTCGTATTTTCATAAAAAAGATCTTAATTTACATAAGTACCAATGAGTGGAAAAATTGTCCTATTAAGTGAAGATATTTTGACAAAAAATAGTATAATAAACATCAGGATAGTTCTTGAGATAGGAATCATTTTATATGATTAGTGGAAGAATAAAAATAGACAATCCGGATAAATGATGATATTGTAGGAATATTTTTTTAAAACTTTAGTAACATTTAATCATAATAATTATGAAAAAATAACAATAAAGGAAGCTTAAAACATTATTAAAATAATAATATTGAATACATAACTACTAAAATGGTATTATATACACCTAAAAGAAAATATATGTGCATAACATGGCATGTGTCTCAAAGAAGGAATATTGAGAAAAAATTACTTTACTGATTTGGTAATATTTGAAACATAATCCATATGAATCATAAATAATAAATTTGATATTTAAATACACATAACATTAAGTAAAATAATCATAGAATGAATTTATGATTACTAAATGAAGAACAAAAAATAAATGAGTAACGAATATGGTATAAATCTCACATAAATAAGAATGAGAGTAGAAATTCCCTTACTACTTGAGTAAATTTTAAATAATGAGATCCATGAATGAATAACACAAATTAAACGTTCAGATATAATTTGATAATATATATTCATGATATAAAATTTAATATTTAGTTATATAAATAAAACTACAAGAATAAGTTGTGAATATACCATATATCTCACAAAAATAAAAGTGAGATGACAACGCCCTTACCTTACATCTTCACTCTCACCGTACAGGTTCAAACCTCAATTTAATTAATATATTTTTATTATAAATAAAACAAATAAACATATTATTACATATCATATCAAATGTTATTTTTAAAAAAAATTACATTACCCATTTATGAACAATTTCATGTTTCTAATTTTTTTAGGAAATACCTGTTTTGTTTTTCATAAATGTGTTGACTTGTCATTCTTATTTGGATTAAATAGATAATTATTTAAGTATTTACATAATTTAAATCTTGAAATATATATATATCATAAATATTTATTATATATGAATTTATAATAATAAATAAAATATATAAATAAAAAATGAAATGTACCATTCATGGAGACAATAGACCCTACGTACACATGAACAATGTTTTAATTTTATTGTCGTATTCGAAAAAAATAAAATAAAATTGTCCGTGTATATATATAATCATTACAGAATACTTATTATGTAATAAATATCCCAAATTTTTAATAAAATCAGAATTAAAACATTCCCTATAAAGCTCGAATGAATCAGATTGCTTTGAGAAGGTGGTAGTCCACAAGGCCAAAAATGAAGTTATCTTAATCCCAAAAAACTGAAATCATGAATGTATGAATTATATAAAAAATAATGAATCATAAATTTATAATAATTATATTATGTATCATATAAAAAATATTAATTTTATCATTATTCTGAATAATCGTAGGTGGTATTGGAAGGGAAAACAACATCAATTGGTGAGGTGGTTGTCTATATTACAGACAGACGACGATTGTGTATTCTATTTCATGAAAGAGTGTTTGGGTTTTGTAAAAAAATTAAAATGAAAAATATAATTACATTTAAGATACATATTTTATTACATAATCATGTAATAATAATAATTTAAATGTTGAGAGTGAATGAACTTAAAAGTGCATCTAGTAGAATGTCTCCACTTTTTTGGGTATTTCGTTTTGGTTTTCACCAAAGGTCTAACTTAGTTTTATTAATTACAAAATTTAGGCTTCTATATTGTGATGAAATAATATGGGATCTTATTTGTTATGGGGTTGTATAAGAAAATATTCCGGAGATATCTAAATAAGTGAGGTGGTGGGGTTCCCTTTTATAGTGGAGGAGGAGAGGAATTATTGTAAATACCAACATATAATCACTATTGAGATGTCTCAATTACAAAAAGTGAACAAAATAATGGAAATTTATCTATAAAATGGTGTATATATTATGAATATGGTTATTAAATTGTATTTTTTAAAATGTTTCTTTTTTATTTGGACCTTTATGTTAAACATTAACAACTAAGTAAACTCATTTTTACCTTTATCATTATAAATAATTTTAATTATTTTCCGTAATATTTTTGGATAAAAACCAATTTATACTTAATATAAATTATAAATTATTATTACTTAAAATATTTAATCCATTTTAAAAAATTCTAAACAGAGAATTTTTATAAATTAATATAAAAATAATCTCATAGAATGGACGAAACTACATGTTTTTAAGTTGAAAATTCTCAAAAGATTTAAATGTTCCCATAACAAATTTAAATACGAAATTGATTCCAATGATATAAATTATATAAATATATTTAAATTTTATATAAATATACTTTTAATCCAATTTTAAATTTAATTTAACTATATAATTAAATTAGATAAAAATATATTTTTTCAATTATTATTCTGTGTTTTTCAATAAACATCAATAAAGGAAACATCTCCAAAAATACCAAAAGAACCCAATGTAAATTTTGAAATATTGATTTATAAAATGAAATTTATTTATTCAAATATGAATTATAAAATTTTAAATAATTATATTTAAAATAATTTGGTAAATACAAGGTGGAAAAATAACCTTTTAGAAATGAACATTATTTTTATTCATAAAATTAGATTTGTTCTTATCTTATGCCTATTAAATCTATTAGATGAATGTCTACAAATATGTTTGAAATTATAAAATTTAAATTTCATTAGATACCTCACTAATATTTATTAATTTAATTTTTTAATATTAAATTCCTTTACATGCATAAAAATATATTCTTCAAATAAAAATAATTCCTTTATATCCAATTTGTTTTTATTTTAATTTTTTATAAATTGATAACCAAACAATTCATTTTATAAACCTGTGTCAACAATAATTTCATAATTTAGTTAAAAAATTTCTTGTCTTTCATTCCAACATCTATATGATAACTATAATAATATTTTAACAACATTAATAGTAGATTGTAGTTTGGTAAACGTTAGTCCTGTGTGAAACATATTATATCAAAGGATATCCAAATATTGTGTAATATAAGAAATACCTCATGTTGTGTATACAAAAATATAATCTTTGTGTTGATTACAGTGCAATATTAACATCATTTTGTGTATAAATCAAACCAAACATATTAGTTTTACATAACACAAGCTACATTTTGTGTTACGTGAAATGTATAATAATGGGAAGATTAAATTTATTTGAAAAATGTATTTCAAAAAATCTTGGGGTGTTACAACAAAAACCAACTTATCATATAATATATGAAAAACTACAAAATCATATTTTTTCACTTTTTATGTTTGATTATCACATTTCATCAGATGTATTTCTGGTCACATCTCTATATGAACATCCGATAAAACACTCCAACTGAAACTCCTTAGTGGGAAATTCATTAAAGTAAGATTTTATGAAAAATAGATAAATAATGGAATAATATTCTTAACTTTTAAACTCCAAGATCATAATGTAACTTGTTAACTTCACAACATCAAATTTGACGATTTAATCAGTTGTATCCTACTAAGAATATTTTTCATTCATTAGCATCATCCTTAAACTCTTACATTAGAAATATTCCTTCAAATGTTATAATTATTTATATTAGTGTTTTAAAATATATCATACCCTATTTAATAATATTAAGTAAAATTACTTTACAACTTTTTCAAGTATAATCCATTATGATATAATGATATTCACATTCTAAATGGAAACAAAATGTACCACTTAGCATTTATCTTTTGTATTTCATATCCAAAATATTTTAGTCTATTAAGGGAAAATCCATATAAATTATTATTTTTTTAATCCTTTATTTGTTAACATTTAAATTACCTAATTCTGAACATACTCACACTATATTATTGTGCATTGTATAAATTTTAGAATAACTTTTTACGATGCACAATCTTCATTTTATTTAGGATATAACATTAATTTTCATTTAGTAAGAAAACTTGTGAAATAATTTTTTTATCTATATCATATATATAATTCTATTTGTATTGAGTTATTTATTTAAAATAAAATATTATTCTATAAAATTCTCAACTAATGGGTTGGAATCTCATTCCATAAGATTTTAAAAAATATTTGGATTAACACTTTATCTAGGATAAAAACATTTATCCTCATCTTTTTGTCCAAATATCTTATAGATATTGATGAATCAATCTCCGTGTGTATACTTTTAATCATCTCAAACATGTTCAAAATTACATTATTATCAAACTAATTCCCTTGTTAAATAAGTGAAATTATATGAAGATTAACACCCTTTATGTAGAGTCATTTAAGAAAGAAAAAATACATTATATTCCAATACTCAATGTAGTAAATATTTACATAATTACATGAATATAAACTACAAAATTAATTAGTTATTATATTTATATTTAAATCTTGTATATTTACAACAAATTTTAAAATATATATTTAGTATCATGTATATTTGGTACCCAAATAATTAATTTTCATACCATCCATACCAGACCTATACATTTTATAGAGATTCAAAAACCGCCTTAGGTATATATTGGATAATCAAATCATATTGAATTATTATTCCAACAGCATAAAAACCATTGGATTCAATTATATTATTTTTATTTGTAGGAAACATTGTCATAATTTTCACCAAAAACTTATTCTAATGGTATGATATTTTAAATATTTTTATTATCTAAATAAAATTTTTAAACCTTAACATCATATGCCTAGTTTATATATATTCCCAATACATTCATAATATTGATTATAAACGTATAAAATTAAACAATAATTTTAGGAAATTAATATATATGAAAAGAGGAAAAATTAACTATCCCAAAATCCTTCTTTAGTCTCCCTTAAATTATGTCATAGAATCAAAGAAATCCTAACGATGTGCACAATAATCCATTGGATTTTATTTAAAAAAAGTTCTTTGTTTTCTTCTAATGATAAACACTAAATAAAAAATAAAAATATTATAAATAGTTATCCCCAACATGGAGCATTCAAGTTATCAATGAAATAACTCCTATGCATCAATATATCAAACCATACATTAATTTTTATCCTTTAATACTTACTCATATTCTGATCATATTTTATATTTTTAACTTTTTTGAATAATTCACATGATATCATATATCTATCATAATCATAGAATTTAATTTTATAAACAAAAAATAATTAAGGATATCTATTATCTCACTGAATCAATTAACATATTAATTTATATTTTTTATTATTTGGGATTCCCCATCATATAGATTATCGGAGACTAATATTCATTAAATTTTTGATGTACCCAATAGTATTGACTAGACAATAAGACTCCTTTGTCCATTTTTCATCTAATTCCTTTGAAACTATAAATGAATCAATCTATGATTCAATGTAATATATATTGACTTGTGGGATAATTTTAATCCAAGGTTACTCAAGAAGGAACTATTCCGACACAGAAATTTTTCATTATTACATTTATTTAAATCATAAAAATTTCATAAAAAAATTATTATTTCAACAATATTTAGAAATACTAACATTAATATTCCTTATCATGGTTTTATCACAAATTTTATCTTGATTATGATGACATTATCTATACCATAAGATTTCATTATATGAGTATCCTGGTCTGTTAACCATTTAATAAGGATATTCTTTAAATGGGATCCAATAAAAATGATTACCACAATTTTACATGATTTCAATTAGTAAGAATGTATCCATATTTCACTAATTAAGGATTACAATTTGGAATTATGTCACTACTTATACATATAGGTAGGAAATCATCATAATATTGTAATTTATGACTCATGTATTTTTGAGAGTGCAAATAATCATCCAATCCATAATATGAATAAACTCAACTCTGTTCCTATGGTAACCCAACCCATATGGGTTTCCTTGATACAGTAACCCTATATAATCGAAAGACAATATAGGTTAACCCATCTTGGTAATGAAATATAAAAGGATGATCTAGTATTAATAATTATTCTCTTTCTTTACACACTATAATCTAGTGAAACCTCACTTATGTGTGAAACTACCTAGTGGGATGATCGAGGTCTTGGAGAGTTGTACATTATAATTAATCCTACACTAATTATTTTATATGGGATTTAATTCCAAAATATTATATCATGTTATTCCATTTAATGTATGAACAGTTCTAGTAATTTAGTTTTGAATCCTACTCCTCCACTAAACTAATATTCTCAAACCATATCCAAAAGAAACTCTTTACAAAACCATTATTTTTGAGTTATTCACCCAAAAATTAAAGTGAAATGTATTCATACACATCTAATTGTATCATATTAATATGTTATATGAGCACTGTATATAAATTCATAGAGTTATATCAAAGCTACAATTTATATATGAGTACGTTCAAAGTGAAAAATAGGAAACCAAATTGACTAGACTAGAAAATGCATAAGCCTCAATGTAGGTAGGTAGTAAAACCAAAATTCCCCCTACCAAGGGATAAATTATTCAATATATAATACAAATCATCATAAATCTAATCATAATATGAATAAACTATATTCGACATATAAATTCAAGCTGATAACTTCATATATATAAACTGTGGCCGCGATAGATGAAAGACTAAACTTATAATCATACCTAGAACTTAATGAAAATATCATTATCTTTGAATTAGTTTAACAATTTAATCTTAATAATAAAAAACTAATCATATAAACATTTTAAAACTATGAATACAATATGGATTAACATTTAATTATATATAAAACAAATACTTTTACATGAGATAGAAATTTCGGAACTTTTCATTAATAAAAGATAATTATAAATGATTTTATAATTTATACACTAACATTGAAAAAATTCTATAAACATGAATACAAAAAATTTATATCCATTCCAATAAGAATACTTTAATATTATTCATTATATAGCATCTTATTTTTAAATATATCATATTTTCTGAATTATATTCCATTAAAAAAGTAACTTCTTATTATGTAAACATTTCACAGAATATTATTTTCTTAGACTATATCATTGGTTAAACCTTGACCACATCACTAATCAAAACAAAATTTTATTTTTCTTCAATAATATCCAATACAATACCACCTCTTATTTTGAACAATTCCAAATAATTAATTGTGAACAATTTTTAATTTTAATATAAACAAATAATATTTTTTATTTTTTCATAATTTATATCCCTATATAAATTATCACTTATTATTTCTAAATAATGACATTTATTTCAAGATTTTATGTGATTCCATATAATTGTTTTCAACGTTATTTCAAATATTAACATTTTAAATTTGGTAAAAATGGTTTAGAAACATTTAATTAAGTAGAAATTTTTTATAATTTACTAATTAAATAATTCATTATAAATTAATGACTTCCAAAATATAATATAATATTGTTTATAAACATTATGTTAACCATTATTACCATTTAATAATTTAAAAATATTTTTAAAAATATTTCCGTTTAACCATACAAATAATATCTAATACAAATTAGGGTGTACTCCCTCTATAGTTACCCAGATAGTCTATATAACGATATAATTTAATGACCTTTACAAAATGAATTCAGTGTGAATAAATAACTAATAAACCCTATATCTAGAGATATGTGCGTAATGGTAAGTATCACTTTACCTTTATGTAAACCTATGGTGACCCCTCCCTCCTAAGATCCCATCCTGGGATGGGAATGAAGAGAGGGTGATAATTACCCCAAATTACCACCTCCAATAGGCCTCAGTTTAGAGACTTGCACCAAGGGTGTACAAATTTCACAATTTTGGAGGCATTAACCTTTTTGTATGAAACAAGATCGTATGATAAGATAAATAGTCCACAATGAAACTCGAAGAAATAATATAGAAGAATCCCAAAATTCATTCCACATGCATGTCTAAAAAGAAGTGATATAAAACAAAAGTCTCTAATATACCAAATGTAATGCTCAGCAGTAACAAACAAACTCACAATATCTGAGCAAGTAGAGTTTAAAGTAGTCCACAAAATCTTATAGGAAACCAAAAAGTAGTTTATATATGTATGGTGAGTATTCAGGTATACTCATTAGTAAATGTGAGGTCCCTCTATTACATGTGAATGAACAATACTAATGCCCAAGTGAGAAAATTGAAAAACCAAACAACACCTAAACAGGTATACTCCCACCCCAATCTTTGTCAGGCATGCTCACAAAATAACACATGTCACGTAATATAATATAAATTACATCGATGATGGGACACACAGAAACACTTTCCCACTAATTAACTAATCACACACCCTAACAAAAAAGGTCCTAGAACTCCCACCTATTTCTAACAGACAACATCACATCCCGCCCATCGACACATGGACCACAAACCACATCACATCCATCCCATAGAGACCTAGGAAACAAACCACATAGCATATCACCCACAGACACATGGACCAAAATCCACATAACATCCTACCTACAGAAATATAGGACACATACCACACCTCTTCCCAAAGAAACATGGGAAACTACAACACAACTCATGCCAAATACACCTAGGAATGAACAAAAAAACCCATTTTGAAGATACTTGCTAAATCACAACTCACCCTAAAAAACCTAGGCCACACAAAGCACAACCGAAAAGAATAATCTTGGGATATCACCACCTAGATGAATTATAAGGGAAAATCATATGGACAACCATCCATTATCCCACTAGGTTGTTTGAGAAAGACACCCTCCCCCATGACAATGGGTGTTTTCGGCACATAGTTCTCAACTAATGTGTGGTGAATATATAATCCACAAGGAAAATACAAGTATATATATAATTCCAAACACCGATACCCAACCTATGGGTTCTCAAACAATTAACCATGTCACAAGACATCATATTTTCTTCTACCTGTAAATGGAAAACCCCTCACAACATGCCAAATCCTAATCCATATTCCCAATAAATTTATTTAAAAAATTCCATCATTGATGTAAAAATCTATTATGTCATTATATTGACCAAATCAGTACAATCCATTACAAATTTCATTATAAATTATTCATTTGTTTCATTGCTATCTAGGAAACTACCAAACACATCACACAACAACTAATACAGAAAAAGTAATTCATGTAGAAAATCTGGGAGTATTTACCATACCAACTATCACCATCCATCTTCAAATTCATCCCTCTATGAACCATAAACACACACCCACATCTAGTCACACATCGCCACACAACCCAATCACAACCCTACTGTACAAAACATCTCATCCTTTCCACAGTAAATCAATATTTGAATCTGATATTCAATTCCACATGCCCATCTCACAACATAAAACCGTGGTCAAAACCACACCATGACAAAATCAAGACAAAAGAATTTAGATTAAATAATTCATCCCTTATTGAATTCCACTTTTCAATTCGAGGGTTATCACAGAAACTACACAATCATTGGTGATCCTATTATTATTATAGTACATATAATTAACCAATTTCTTTATATATCTGACCAACCAAAAAGAACACATGAATTTCATAATTTTTTAGTGCAAAAACAAATCCACCAACGACCACAATTTTCTACAGGGCATTAGGCCAGAAAAATCAGAAGATCAAAACCATTCAAAATCCGTAAAAAGCATGCAAACAAACACCATTTCCCAAAAATTTCAATCAACCAATTTGTTATCTACAATTAGGTAGGCATAACCCTGATATATAAATCAGAAAAAGGAAAAATTTCTCCTACATGATGCACAATAATGAGAAATGAGGGAAATTATTCCTCGATGTGATGTAAACCTTGCTTATAAAAGAATAGATCATATAGCAGACCTCTGATTACCTCTCTCTCAAGATATCTATCCACCCTGAGGACTCCACATCACCACCGCACAATTAAAAACATAAGATAACCTCACTAAAAACATGGAAAATCAACTATATATCATTATGATAATATCTATAAGAGAACAAGTTAAAAAAGATAGAAACTATTAGAAAATTATGGGTGAACTCAACTTGGGATACCATTGATCGCTAAAGAGAAATAATCAAGATCAGTAGACTAAAGAGGGAGGAACCGGGATTGAAAGACTCCTTGGGTGCCTATGGTTTGGCTGGAATGAGAGGAATGATAGAAAATGGATGAATAAATGAATGATTATCTAAAAATAATTTAAAAAAAACTGGATTGGGGTATTACACAATGTGTAATTCCATTTAACATTGTGTAGTTCCCAGGGTTTGGTATTCATTGGAAATCACATCATAACATGTATTATTATTTCCTCAAATCCCAAAATATTACACTATTTTAAACCTTCCAAAAAATCTGTGAATTAGAGTTTCACATTGTGTAATCACAATAAACGACATGTAATGCCCCTAAATCATGAATTCGGAAACCAAACCTCTCCAATATCCCTCTCATCCTCCCCCGAAGGTCTCGAACCACCAAAACCCGCAATGTACTAGACCATGTGGTAATATACCCTTACATAAGATACATCACAAATGATTGTCTCCCTATAGAATCTAAAACCAAGACCATATGAAATATGGTTCTAAACAACTACCCTCGTGAGACACCTCTAAATGATATTGCTACACTTGAAGCACCATCAAAAACCAGACACATAAACACTCAATGATTAAACACCTTGTTTTGATTGAAATATGGAGTGGAAACCCACATATCCAGGAACACATCCTTCAAAACTTGCTGACCCAAACAACCATAAGGAAACCACAGAAGCATAATGACCACATTTTTTGAACACACGAACCAGGTAACTCCATCCTCCATGTCAAGATACAATAATCTCTTGGTGGTACTGACTTGCCCACATTGGTTTAATCAAAACACAATTAATGCCTCTTGATTTGGAATTAGTTCCTCCCCTTTATTCATGTCAGGATATTGTGACATTATGACACACTACACCACACACATTACAAGCCAAGGGATAAAATATCTCATCTCATAAAACAAAAACATTAAAACATCTCATTACAAAAAAAACATAGAAAAAAATAAAAACAACTCTGGTTAATGGGAATGAATCTATGTCTCTCACTCCCATGTACTCTCTTCCTGGCCAACATTCCTACAAAATAAAAGAACCAATGGAATTGTCCACCCACAAAACACCCTCTCATGTCGATCCTAGATCACTACTTCTCAATCCACAAATTTTGGGTCACCCACGATATCAACCTATCCCAATTCAATGATGGGGGATTCATTATGAAGATACTAATGAATATGGGAGACTTTGATGACAATGTGGATAATTGTGGTGGAAATTATAACTAGTATGTCACCTCTCCAACTCTCCCAACAACTCAAATGGTATAACAATCCTTAGTGAAAGCTTACTCACTCTTCCAGAACTTTTCAGCCCACATCGAGGGGAAACCATCCTAAAAAGGGGTTCCCCAACCTAAAACTCCATAGGCCTCCTTCTACGCTTAGAATATAGTTTCTTCTGATCATTTACTTCTTTATTCCTCTCATGAAAAACCTTAACCTTCTCAGTTATACCTTTCACCACATCTGGTCCCAGAATAACCGTCTCCCCTACCTCCATCCAACACAACAGTGAATGAAACTCCCCCTATAATGACTCAAATGGATCCATGCCAAGGGATGAGTGATATATGTTATTATAAGTGACCTCCACGAAGGATACTTGTCGTACCCAAGATCCACCAAAGACCAATATGCATTTCCATAACATATCCTCGATAATCTGGATAGTCCAATCTATCTATGTATCTATATGAAGGTGGAAAGATGTGATAATGCATAATTGGGTTCAAATGTTATGCTACAATCCCATCCAATATCATGTGTTAAACCACATATCCCGATATAAGATGATGGGCCTTGGACCCAACATGCAACAAAACCAATTAATATACATACCACTGTGTCAAGGTATCCATAATGTCTAACTCCATGATCACTAGGAAGTGGGAAATTTTTTTAACTTATCCACTACCACCCAGATAGCATCCCCAAATCACTGAACTATGGGTAATCCCATGATGAAATACATTGAGATGTTGTCCCATTTCCACCAATGGATATACAATGGTTGCAACAACCCACCATGAACATGGTGCTCATCCTTCACCTACTACTAAACCAAGAACCTCTCCAGAAACTCTATCACTTCCCATTTCATCCTAGTCAACCAAAACTGCATCATTAAGTCATCGTAAATCTTATAAACTCTTGATCACAATACCAAGGTTGATCTATGAAACTCCCAAAAAACTACACCAAGTGTCGCTATTGGAACAAAAAATCCTTTTAAACAGTAGCCATTTCCATCCATCCTTCATAAATCCCTAAAGAGCATCATCATGGCTAACACGATCACACATAAAAACTATATTTGAGTCTCCCGACTGAGAATCCTCCAGCTAATGCATTATAGAACACTAAACATTCTACTAGAACCAATAACCAACACCACTATTCAATATTTCATCTATTTTAAATTCTTCCAGATCCTCCATCACTCTCCAAGTATCTACAGACTCCTGAAGAACCTCTTTCTATGACCTTATACTAAAATAAGCATCCAAAACATTCCACTTTACTATGGTTTAGGATATCTCAAAATCATAGTCTTGAAGAAACTCTATCAGTCTCTACTGTTGCAGATTTAGATCATGTTGGGAAAAGATATACCTTTAGATCTTTTGATCTGTGAATACCACAAAGTGTTCTCCAATGATGTAATGCCACCAAAATATCAACACAAACACAAATAATTCTTACTCCATATCATGGGTGTCATTGTTACGGTCATGAGGACAAAACATCCAAGAACCAGTAGAGATCACAGCTCAATGCTGCATCTACAAACATCCCAAACCTATAAGGGAATCTTCAAAAATCACATCCATCATTGCCCCTTCCTCTAGAAACTAGAACATTGGGGAAATTATAAACATTCCCTTTAGGTGACCCAACACTACCTAGAACTGATAAAATCAAAAAAATCATGATCCTTTATAGTCAATTCTTTCAATGGGGATGGAATGCAAGAGAAATTATGTATGAACCTTTGATTATAGCCTGAGGGACCAATAAAACTATGAACCTATTTCATGTTCTTGGGTTCTACCCAAGAAACAAATGTTTCAACCTTTGACGAGTCTAATTCTTAAACCTACTGAGACACCATAATCCAAAGGAAACGTACCACCCATGTCTAGACCTAACACTTGGAAAACATTTTGTAGAGTTGGTGGTTTCAATGAATGTATAATATAGTTCTACGTTGAAATGTCTGCTCCTCCTCTGAGACTAAGTAAACTATGTTGTCATCAATAAATACTATGAAAAAATGGCCTAGTAACTCTTTAGAAATAGTGTTTATAAGCCTCTTAAAGATAGATGGAGCATTCATAACACTTAATGGAATGTCTACGAACTCAAAGATCCCTTACCAACATTTGAAGGAAGTATGCATGATATATACCTCCTTCACCCTTGATTGGTGATATCCAAACCGCAAATAAATATTATAAAACCAAATATCCCCTCTCAACTAGTGTATAATATCATATATCCTCAGGAGATGGAAGAGGATCCTGATCATTATTTGGTTCAATATTCGATATCATATACACAACCTTAAATCACCATCATCATTCTTCATGAACAACACTAGAGCGCTCAAAGGCGATACACTAGGATGGATAAATCCCTTAAATATCATATGATAAATCTAATTATTCATCTTGAAAAACTCATAATTTTCTATTTGATTGAGATCAATAGAAATAAAAGAAGCATTGGTCTATAATTCAATCCCAAACACAACATCACATCATGGGTGTAGCATAATAACCTCCTCAGGGAAAACAAACGAGTACTCACCAATGACTATGGGAAACTCCACAATTATAGCACACACTAACTCCACTAACTCTTCAGATAATAAATAAATAAGAGTCTCTATATTCTATCTTCTCACAAGATAACCCTACTCACTAATGAAAATCGCACATAGACCAATCACATCTGAAAACATGAATCTCCAACATAAGAAGATGATAACATCATAGTTAGAATACAAATATTTGATGTTGAGGATGACATCTTATTGATTGATTTGTAGCAAGAAGATATACCCAGATGATTGATGTTGTCCCATCATCAGTTTATACCCCTAGGACACATCAATCAAACTAGTCTGGCCTTCGACTGGTTTACTCAACACCAGGGGCATGGGAAGTCTCTCAACATCTAGTACTAGTGCATGGTCTATGTGGGTGACACAAAAGAGTGATAATCTCCTAAATAAAAAAATCAAAATCAAGGGTAATGAACATACTTATCATACCTCTGATAACCTCTGGCCTCATTGGAACTGTTGTCCCATCTGCATGCAGCAGACCATGCCTAACACCTATGACACTCTGTTAAATACCACCTACATAGAAATTCTATAATTGCGGTTCATGAACACAAGGATATTCTTTAGGTTTACCCTTTCTATATCTATCTCCCCTAAGTTTATAAAACCCATGTTTTCCTTGATGCTAAAACTAATAAACTAGTAATTGCTACTGGTGTTGGTGATGAACATGTCCACCTAAACCAAAATGATATTGTGCAGCTACTGAAAACTGTTTCTGACAATAGATGCCAACCCCATAGAATAAACACATTGGTACCAATCCCAAAAGTAAAGGCATCGAGACCCCAATAACAAGAAGGGTGAAAAGGACTATACTGAGTTCTCCTCCCTTCTAGTCGAAACCCCGATCTTCTCGATGCCTGTGAACTGCCACTGATAACTCTACTCCTAGAAGTACTATATTTACACAACTTGTGTGGTAGAACTCCACATAATTTCATTAAAATGACCACTTATGCCTTATTATTAACCTAAAAATATAATTTTAATGTAAAAGGGGTAACTCTATACTGGGTAGAAGGGTGAATTTCTTCCTCGATATGCCTCTCTAGATACTACTCATCTTGAAAAAAGATCGGGTAAAAAGTGAAGAAGATCCTAGAACATGATCCCAAGATCGGGTACATACAGACTCTTCTATTGAATTGAGAGTATCTCCTGACTCTTATTGTCCTTAATAGTTACTTAAAGGAACTCCACTGGGATCTCCTTCTAAAATTTGACCCATAACACATCTGCCTCCTTTCGCTCTCCCATAAATACCTTCACCCAGTGACATGTGGCTCCCTGCAACTAACTATCCTCCAATGGGACCCTGTACTCTCTTAGGGCCTAAATCAAACCTAATGAAATCTACATATCCTCTATCCAACCTTCTTCCTCTACATCAAAACCAAATTCCCTCATTCATTCCCAAATATTGGTACTGAAAATCATACAACTCCCTCTTCCCCTGACCATCCTCCTCTGCTGTATCTACCCTCAAGTGATCGACTCAGTCATCCTTCAATATATCCACCACCTAATCCAGACATGGATAACATCCCTAAGCTATATCTAAAAGGTAAAAAAAGATTTCCTACGCCCGATTATTATGTAACTTTACTAAAATTTATTTGTATTCTTTTTTTCATTTTAACCTTCTGAACACAACCCTATTAAAATAAGAATACAAGTCATTATGATGCATATACCTCTCCTAGGTATATGGCCTAAAATTAGCGTAGACACACTTATTCATAAGGTAGGATCAGAGTTTTTGCATCAGATCATGAGGGGACCTAAAATCCCGTGTCCCAGCCAATATTCCATAGCCAATGTCAACCACCGTGGTCACCTAAAAATATTTCCCAAACAAACCATGTATTACCCCATATTACTAACCCCCAACTCCATTTAATCTATAAACCATCATCTCTGATACCATTATTTCATGACCCCCTCCACCCAAAGATACCCCTCGTAGGATGGCATTGAAGAAAGGGAGATAGTTATCCACATGTCACGCCTCTAGGAGGCCCCTGGTTGGGGACTAGCACCTAGGGTGTACAAATCTCACAATATAGGAGGAATTAACATTTTTATAAGAAACAAGATTAGGAGATAATGTGAATAATCCACAATGAAACACCATGAAATAATATAATAGAAAACCAAAATCCATCCCAGATGAATGTGAAAAATAAAAATTATACAAAACCAATATCTCCAAAGTATGTACGAAAAGTGTATCTAAACAGAGACATGACAACTGTCAATATCCAAGATAGTAGAGTACAACATGGTCAATGAAATATTAATGGAAACCAAAAATAATTTTATATACGTAGGATTATCATACATTTATTCTTATTAGGAAAACAATGGTCTCACCATCACATGTGAGATAATCATACGCATGCGCATGTTAGAAAACAACATAACCAAACATCACGTAAATAGGTATACTAACCACCCTATCCTCACCATGTCACACTCACTAAACAACTCAATTTAAGTAATATAATATAAATCACATCGATGATACAAATCCCTAGACCACTTTCCCACTGATTAGCCTCTATAACATAGTAATGGGAAACACCATGGTGCTCCCACATCTTTTAAACATACCACAATGCCTCCTACCCACAAACACATGGGCCACAAACCATATCACATCACACCTAAAGGAACCTAGGAAACAAACCACATCACATCCCTCCAGTAGAAAAATCACCCACAAACCACAACTCATACTGATAAACTAGGGAAATCACAACATAACTCATCACGAAGACAACTGGGACATCACAACACACAACACCATGACAGAACCTAGGAAATTCTAAGTCACCTTCACACACTAGGGCCTCATAAACCACAACCTACTCTAACAATCATAGGCTATCACTACTTAAAAGAAGGACCATGGAAGAGCATATGACCATCCGTCCATCCTCTCACCTTGATTTTTGGTAAATAAACCCCCCTCTTGATGATGGGGGTGTTCATTACATAGTTTCGATCTAGGGTGGGCTGCGTATAGATATCAAAAGGAAAATTCAAGTATATATATAATTATGAACACTCATACCCAACCTATATGTTCTCAAAAAATGACTAAGTCACTATACATCACCTTTACTTCTACCTCTAAATGCACAACACCACACAACAATCCACAACTAAATCCATATTCCCAATTAATTTATTTACTTGATTCAATCCATTATTAAAAAATTCATTCATTCATTTTGTTGTCCCAAAAAGCAAAATCCATTACAAATTTCATTAGAAATTATTCATTAATTCCTTTACTATCTATGAAATTACCATGAATAAAACACAACATGAAACACACTAAAAGTCATTCAAGGAGAAAATTCAGGTTAATTACCCATACTAAAATTTACCATATTTCTTCAAAGTCATCCATACACTAACCATCCACACACAATGACATCCAGAAACATATCCTCCCACAACCTGATCATAGACATACCACAAAACACTTCTCATCCTTCCAAGAATCAAGAAATCTCTCAATCTAATATTCCATTGCACTACCCAAGACATCTCATAAACCACAACTGTGCTCACAATCACAACATAACACAATTAAAAAAATGGTCAATTTCATATTTATATGGAATTACTTCTTTAATTCCACTTGCAAATTTATGGGTTATCACAGAAACTGTATAATCATATGGAAGCCATTTATTATCTGAGAATACATTATTAACGAATTTCCATATATTAGTGCCCGACCTGAAACAATAAATGCATTCAATAATTTATTAGTGCACAAACAACACAACCAACAACGACACCTTTCAACATTAAATTAATTCCAAGAAATGAAAATATCAATACAATACCAAAGATATAAAAAAACATGTGGACAAACCCTATAGCCCCATAATTTCAATTAATTTATTTCTAATATTAAATTAGGTTGGGGCAACCAGACACCGTGGAACCACCACACCAACGATTACTGAATAGAATCCCATTTGGAACCTATGTATGCAATGTCATAGCATGGAAAGAAGGTTCAGAAGAGAAAGATATCAAATATAGAGAAAATACTAGAAAACGAAGTCAGAATGTATCTTAAATTATTATAGATCATCTAGGAGTAATCACTCAGAACAACATACAGATGCAGGAGGATGTGCGCTCGAAGAACTCCTTGGGTTTCATGGGGTTTATCAAAAACTAGAAGGAGGTAAGAAAATGGCAGAATGAATGATTTTTTTTCTGAAAATAATTTTAAGATAAAACTATACTTGGGTATTACATGATGTGTAATACCCTTTCCAGTCGTGTACTATTCGGGGTTTGTTTTCTTCTAAAAAATGTGTCACCAATTAATTTATTTTATTTTTCAGTCCCTAAAATATTATACACTATTAGACCTTCTAGATAACCCACAAAATAGAGTTTCCCATCATGTAATCATGTTACAAAACATGTAATCCCCATACTTCTAGCCTTTGGAAACCAAACCTCTAAAAATATCCTTCTAATCATCCCACAAACATATCCAACAACCAAAAAAATATAATGATAAAGGAGGAAACATTCCATTATAGAACCCTTCATATAAGGGTATGCATCATTATACCTTTATTTAATCCTTTTTTAAAATTTAAATATCAGTTAAGAAAATTTTATAATACATAATAACATTTATAAAAAAAATTTACATAACATAACTTGAAAAAGTCCTATTAAAACCATCAATACTTATATAAAAAACATTTTATGTATAGGAAATAATAAGACTACTGTTTTATGAACTCTTTACATAAAGGTAATTCGTAGTTTAAAATATGTCACTCACATAAGGATAATGATAATTAAATTTTTTATAAAACCCTCAAATAATGGCCGCACATTGGTTACCTTTATTTATCGGTAAGAAAACATCCATTAATTTTAAATAGACTATCATATAATGGAAACACATTGGTTATATTCATGCAACCCATAATCATAATTTTAAATCCATATTTATCTTTTCATAGCCCTGTTCTATTAGGGAAAGACAATTTTAAAAACACATTTCATGAATTGAAAAGCACTACTTCATTTTCTCGTATATTTTTTATTTCATGAAATATTTTAAAAATGAAAAAATATGGGTCTCCTTAATTTCATTTAAGGGGTTAAAAAGAATCAAATAAAACATTTCATATGCTAAAAAGGTGATTTAAAAACAATTTACAGGGTCTACCCATAATATAAAAATGAAACTATGAAAAAAAACAATTATTTAAAGAATACTATACAATATATCATAGTCTGAAAATAATCATTAAGGTTTTGTATTTGTCTAATTTTATTGAAAAATATCACTATCATTGTACGAAAGTAATCTCGTCTCTAAGGTGTATCCACTACATGAAATGAATCACATGACGTTCAAGCGAGATCATATCTTCATCTACAAACTTATAGAGCCTTATGAGAAAAGAAATAATATGAAATGATATTTCATCAATGATGATTTTTGACCAAAAATAATAGAATCATCCACATCCAAAAACATCATACAGATGTATTATTCCTATTCTATAAGGTTTCCCATTTTTTGTATTCAATATTTCATTTATATCTCATGAGAAGAATTTGGTTCGTGCAACTCATTACAATCCTTACTAAATAATGAACTCCTGAATATTTCTTCTTAAAAAATGGTTTCTTTAAATTATATCATACATGGTAGAAAAATAAATGATATCAATTGATCATTTTTTAGATGTTAAATCGAATGATATACCATGTTTGTAAATAATAAATTTCATGTAACAAAAAACTATCTATATATATCATATATATATATATATAAGAGGCTTTGCGGAAAGAATAATTCATCATTCCCAAACCCTCTACACCAAGTTTATGCATTATACTCAATCATACATAGATAAGGAATGTTTTATAATGTATAGAATTATAAGTATATTGTCTAAAAATTATCATTTCTATAAGTTGATAAGACATTATCTACTTTTAAATTATTGATGGAATATATTTCATTCCCAAAGTTCATGGAGTAAATCTCATAATATTATTTTGATCTTCAAATAAGTTTATGATTATGTCCTAAAAAAGACCCTTCTAAATTAAAGTATATCCATGAAATGATGCATCACCTATTGGAATAATATATACTTGTGCATTCTCTATAAATGCAATAGGTACACCCTTGAATTTTTATAAGGTCAAGATATAGTTATTTCATTACTATAATAATAAGAACCACTATATATAAAAAGGTATTTAATCTACTATTATTCAATATTTTTTCCTTAAATGAACTCTAATAAAAGTTTTTTCCCATAAAATTTTTTTATGTTGATATTTTAGGAAAAAAATTCAAATACCACATCTATCAAATCCTTTTATGTCAAACTAACACTATTTATTACAATATATATATTCTCCATGTTCTTAAATATTTAATGTCACTAAAGGAATAATGATTCTTCTAATGGCTCTAATTAATTTATTATACAATGATGCACTATTCACAACAAAATAATTAGTCAAAAAATGTGAATGTCTATAATATTTAAAATGGACCATAGATGATGCTATATAATTTTTCAACTATTTTATACCATTATCTAAACTATTAATTTAAAATATAAAACCATGTGAAAATTTATTACTTCTTCCATATATAAAATTGAGTATTAAAAATCATTAATATATTTATAGGTTGAAACATTGAGTCATTTAACTTTAAACTCTAAATTACACTTAAAAGAAAAATAATTAGTCTTATTAATATCTTCCTTACACATATCATTATATTTCATTAAATTTTAATAATGTTTATCATGAACAATCACATATTCTGACATATTTTCTAATTATGTATTATAGACTTAATCATATGAAGAATAATAATAAGTAACATATAAATCAAAATTCAAATGTAATATTGGAGTTAAATTTTCCTTTATAAAGGATTATTTTGAAATATATTGTCCGTTAAAAAATATTAACTAAAAGTTTCCAATACTGGTTGTATCACTGATATTAGATGAAAAATAGTCACTATCAATCCATCTATTAGTGGTATATCTCAAAACATTTCTTACCTTTTTTGTTTAAATTTTATCTTATATTTTATATCATTTATCATTAATTTGGGAAACCAAATCTAATATGTCATAGCTTCAAGAACCCATCTAATTATAAATTTTTTTAATCTAATAATCTTCTAGAATTCTCATATCAATATATTCTATAATATTCATAATGAATTAAAGAATTTTTTTTCTCATCAATACTATTCATTCAGTATACAAATTGATAAAATTCATCTTTACTATGTTTTATATAACTACAATTTGAATGATTTTTAGATTTTTCTTAAAATGTATTAGGCTTCAATGTATTATTTCCAAATGTTGTAGTAGGAAATGAATCTATGTTATTACATTTTTCATTCTATGCATCACACTTCAATATATTATCATATTTCCGTAGAGCTGTGATGATTTAATCAACCACCAATCAGAGTTATCTATTTCTTGTCACTAATAACTATTCATTTAGACTCACACTCCTTCAGAAGTATTCACATAATCTTCTAAAAAATATTTTTTTATGTAATATCATTCCCACCAAGATATTTTAATTCCTTAACTATATTATTAACGATTATATAAATATGAGAAAATAATTCTGATATAAAATTATAGAAAATACAACATAAACATAGATATTCATGTATCTAAATACTTATATGTTATTAAATGAGTTGTATTTATCTATCTCTAAATTCCATTTTTTAAAGAAACATATGGGCTTATAGATTCCTTGAGAAAAAAATTTATTTTCTACTACATAATTATCCTGATATTATACTTTTTCCATAAATGGAATGTTTTATATGCCTTTTTAAAGAATATTATAATTACCAAATATCGTCTAATATTTATTTACTCCATTTTAATCAAATATTTATTCATATGAATCAACTTTTACTCGTAATTAGAACCTCCAATGAAAGGTGGAGGACCAGGTTTGAGATTTTCCAATGTTATGAATGTAAAACCATAATATATTAAGAATACTTTCTTTGATATATTTTATATTTAGGAAGAAAGATACCGTCTTTGAAAATAATAGTTTTCCGAATTGTGAAAACAATAATAGTGGATGAATTGAAATTTCAATTTTTTTTTTTAATTTTTCAATTCAAGATAAAAAGGTGAATTAAAATTACAAATGAAAAACTATGGAGTGAATTAAAAATAATAAATACAATAGAAGTTAAAACTCTCTAAAGTTATGAACTCTTTGAGGTAAAAAAAATTAAATCTCAAACTATATAGAATGAAGTAATATAACTGGGTTCTGAATGACAATTCACATCCTCTTTTAGAACATATTATTAAATTAAATTTATATTTTTAATCAATGTAACTCTCTCTTAAATATAATTCCATATGAGTATTAGTATAATGATATTAAGGATATATGTTTCAAAAGCACAAATGTTATACAGTCTATGTTATCAAAAGATACATGTCATAACCCAAGACATCATAGATACATGTCATATCTAATAATACTTATCACCAAACTCCTCTTATATCAGTTCATTAGTTTCCGAAAAAATCCATAGAAATTTTCAATATTCAAGATCCTAAGAACATTTTCAAATCCCTAATATCCTAATAATAATAGTATAACATAATAAAATTGATATAGTAGGAATTATAAAATATTTTATGACATTGTCCTCAAAATGAATTATCAAAAAATAATATGAATGACTAATACCAATGCATAGACCCAAAGGACAGAGATAGTTTACATATCTCATAAATAAACTCTCCATCATGGAATACACGCTCCATTACTCAAATCATCAAAAACTATTTATATGAGTGTGTATAACAACACCTTCTGAATTCATCATACATAGGTGTCATCCAAATAAAATTTTAAGGATAAACATAATATTATATTGATATATATCAGGAGACCTAAAAATTTTCTATTATACATCTTGTTTATATTCATCTCATATGAACATGGGAAATTAATTTACGACTAAATAGAAAAATAACTGACAAAACATCAACTATGTTAATGTAAGTAATGGTTATTTTTTATTCATAAATATAATGGATCATGAAGTATTTCCTTTAGGATTATTTCTAAAAACATTGATTAAATGTGTTGTTAGATGGTCAATAATAATATTAATCACTTGATTAAAATAAAGGGTGAATTATTTGTCTTCAATGGTGAGGATGAATTCAATTTATAATGTAACATCATTGTTAATTTAATATTTTAAAATGGTGATTTTTAGTCTCAATAAAGGTTTCTATAATTAAAAAGAATTATAGAAGTGAGTAGGATGATATTGAAGTAGTTAAATATAAATTTTATTATTAAATTTTTGATTACATAAAATTAAAATATTCCTTAAAAAATATAGAAAATGGAAATCATTTATAAATAGAGATTTGTTATTTACATGATAAATCTTTTTGAGATCCACTGAAAATAGTAGAGATATCACAGAAGTTGGTGAACCATGATTTCATTAAATGACCATTTAAATTATTTATTGATGAAATCTCAATAGATATATTATTTTCAAATGAAGTGTGATGATTTATTGACTACATATAGTTAAAATTATAGAAAAACATTTTATAAAAATACATGGGAAACCAAAATTTGGCATTGATAGAAATCAATGGGATATGAAATACATGGATAGTTATATATATTTCATATTATTTTATTGAAATAAGTGTCTTATATATATTCATGTGGTAGGAATTTTTTATCATTAATTGTTTAATTATTTTTAAATTAATGTAAAATTTTGAATGATAATTAATGTAGGCTTTTTTCATTTATTACATGACATATGACACAAAAACTAACTCCTATTTTTTTAAAACACTGTATTCTTCCAAATTAATTATCATCATCAAAAGTTTTTCATTGTAATTTATTTTCATCATTAGAAATAGTTGTTACTCTCTTCCAAAAACAAATTTACCTTCTGGGGAACATATTTAAATTGTTTTCTATATTTATCCACTTCAATTAGAAAATTTTGGATTGTATTAATATATATTATCAGTGTATATGAGTCATATAATATAAAATGATCCCAATAATATGGGATTAATTTGATTTTCCACATGTGAACCATCATGTATTGGTAACAAACATACATTGATTAAAACAATAAATGAAATTCGTTATGGTTAGGTATGATGTTGATCATAAGGAAGTATTTTTTTAACTAATAAGATATATTTTTTACCAATATAATATGTATGAACATTTCCCCTATTAATTATATATGACTAAGAAAATTTATTACTATTCATAGTTGAGTGGTATAAGATATGCTAATAATTATTTTTGAAGTAAAACATGAATCTATTAAAAAATGTTCTAAATCCATTGATGTAAACGATAAATTTTCATGACTCATAGAACATAATGAAACTAATATAGATTATGAATAATGAGTAATATAAATATTGTGACTCTCCATATTACACACCCTTTTCATGAGTGAAATTGAATTATTTTAAATGTTATAATACCAACACCAAATATCATCCAAGAGGAGCCCAAAATAAGTAGATATGTTAATGTCTGAATTCAACAAATAGATCATAGAGATGTAATCTGACCCCAAAATTATTACCCCATACTTGATCCCCATATATATTATAGGAGACATAGATCCCAACAACTTCAAAAGCCTATAGACACCAATTTTTGGAGAAAACATGACACAGAGATACCAAGACCTCCCTGAAAGAGTCATCACCCACCAAACCCAATTCAACCCAGGAATTATTGAATATAGAATCATTTAAATTCAAGTTAACATTAACACCTGTTATTATATTAATTATTTTCAAATAAATTTATTATATTTGATAGATTCCACAACATGCAACACTAGGTTCTAACAAACCACAATATGATATTTATATTACTATTTAACATTTTCATTATGACCTAGCCCTTAAAAATGGAAGTAAAAATAGGGTTAACAAATTTTAAAATATTTTGTATAATTGTTTCGTATAATAATAAATTATTGATAAAAAAATTATTATTATTTGGTAGAGTATTTATTTTTTTGAAATATTTTTTTCCCAAAAAATAATTTTAAACGTTATTATGAAAAAATAATAACTATTATTTTTGAAACTAATATAATAATTAATTTATAAAATTATAGAAATTTTTGAATCAAATTTTCAAAATTTTCATATGCTTAATTTTAGGAATTGTTCTAAAAATATTAATTTTTTGATGATTAATGAAAAATACTGGGTTTTATTAAAAAATCATTTATATTTAAAGAAATTATAAAGTTAAATTATATTTTAAAATATATTCAAAAGTAAAACTAGTCGAATTTTATTATATGTAATCCAATTTAGAGAGTTTTAATAATTTTGATGTAGAATTTTTATATAAAATATTTTTTATCTTTTGAAACTTGTCTCTTTCGAAAACAACTTTTTCATCACATCTATGTGTTTATTTTTAAATTATATTCTACCACATATGTTAATTCAATTAAAAATAATCATTCTATATTTGGTATTATTATAATTAATATTAACTAATTCAATAAGATAATTTTTTAGCATAATTAATAGTGAAAAATTTGAAACAATTATTTACTACAGTGAATGTTAAAATCATTTTACCAAGGGGTTAACAAAATTGATAAGAGGTAAAATGACCTAAATATTTAAAAAACCCATTTTATGGAAATATATTTACCCTAAAACCTCTAATGTTCTATTATATACCATTCCGGGTCTTTGTGAATTTGGAAAATAGGGGTACACATTATTCTTTTTCAAAAGTCCATGTGTGTCTTATCCCAAACTTATAATATGCCACCCCACTCATATCCACTTCACATATCCAAAACTATTTTTCTTAGAAAGAAGCTACCCCAATTAAAGTACATATGTACCTAATATCATATTAGAGGATTTATTATGATTAGGAAATCCTCTTAATAAGGATTTATGTATAAACCAAAAGAGGCTCTCCAAAGAAAAGGACACATTCATAAACATGTTTTTTTGTTTTATTTATTCCTTCACCTCCATAAAATCTTATTACAACATCCTCATATTATAATATATGTAAAATAAATATAATGATATTTTATTATGTTAATTACATTACCTAAAATGTTATTTTATTCCTAAAAATTGGAAAATAAATTGTTGATAGTTTGTACGATGGACTACCACCACACGAACCAATGTTATTAATTTTACATCACAAACATTCAAAGTGGGATATAATGATGTATTATTGATTATATATTTAAATTATAATATTATTATTCCATATGGAATTATGAAATTACATATTACTTCTAACATTAAGATCCATGGGTAGAGAATATCATCGCTCATATGTATTGCGTATGATGGCCTCATGAAGTGATATGAGTCATTTTTTCACTAAACATTTACATAGAATCAAATAAGTTTAAATTTAATGAATTTTAGTGATATATATGAAAAAATAATTACTATTTAAATTTTATATATTATTTCATTTCATATCATTTTATCCATTGAATAAATGTAATCTAAAATCACGTGTATGTGTGGCTTAATGTTTCTCTAAACGGTGTAACTTGTAATATATATATATCATAGATTAATATAAATAAATATATAATTAATATATATTATTTTTATATCATGTTTATCATTTCAAAATTTTTAGAACCATGATAAATATAAATAGGAAAAAATATATTAAAAAACCTCATGAAAAAAGATAGTTATTATAAGAAATATGATTTTAATAAGGAATCAATGATAAACGGGTAATAAAATGTCCTATGTAAATAATATATTCTATGATAAATATTAATATGTATATAAAATACATTTATAATAAATTTATATTTTTTTATAAATGAGGATTTGATTATTATGATGAAATTTGTTACCTAATGTAAGGGGTTTTCATCTCATTTTTTACTTATTTGAGGCACATGCCATATTCACCATATATTTATTTAATTTGAATTATATAAATTATATGGATGTATTTTATAGTTTTTCTTAATGAAAATTATTGGGTTGTACATGCTAATTTTTGGATCTATATTTCATATGTTTTGGTTCGAAAATAACAAAATTTGTGAGGGAATTTTTTCTTGATATCCATTATTTTACACATATGTGATGTTATGCAAATGTATTATTTTATATGGTGAATATGAATACCAAACATTATATAGTATAAAGAAATAATTTTAATCATTATATTTTATCTAACATTTAATGATATTATTTCATGGTTCTTATAATTCAATGTTACCAAATTTGTAGTGGATTTATGATAGAGTCTCAACGTTTATAAGGATTGTTTCTATTTATGATTCAGATGATGAAATATTATAATCAAATATTCAATAAGCTCATAAATTTTTCTCACCTATTGTTATTACATGGAATAAATTTCCCCCCATTTTTTCCTCTTTATGTTTACTTTATTGAAAAATAATAATTTTATGAAAATGAACGTTAATTCTATGTGGTCAAAAGATATTTTTTCTTCCATATCCATGTTTATTAAAAATGTTTTTCAATATTTTTTTAATTTCCCACAATAAATATTTTAAGTAATTTTTTTCCTTTTTTTAAAATTTTATATGAAATTTATTAAAATAAATCTTCATATCAATTTCAAAACATGTCTCATTTTAATTTTACCTATTTTTTAATGGAATATTTATTTTAATGTGTATGAAATTTCCCCCAATAATAACCACTTAATTATTTATTTATAATCTTATACTTATCAATTTTTTCATTCAATGAAGAGCATACCCAATTTTATTTTAATATTTTTTTAAATATAATTTTACAAAAAACAATTATCTCCCTCAACAAATTTTTTCATGATATTTAAAACATAATTTATATGTTTTCATAAATATTTTAAAATAAATTAATTTTGATATTTTTTTATGTTTTATATATTTTTCAAAGCAGATGAGATAGTCTCTCCATGATTTTTGAAAATTTATTTTTAATTCTTCCCTTATATGGTTCCATGTTTTTCCTGAAAAAATGGATTTTGAAATAGTTTTTTTCTTTATATAGTTGGTTTCCAATGTGGGAAGGATATTTTCCACATGAAATTATACAAGGGATCTTTCAAAATAATCATTCATCTATGTTGAAATATTTTTATTTTACTTATGTTTTAGTAGGAATATGATCCAAGCATCCCATTCATATTTTCTCTCTAAATGGATTATTCTTATGATGACATGATGCATATGAATCATGGATAATTTTTTTGGTTAATTACATAATGAAAGGAAACAATTATTATGAAACCAGTATCTTTTCCACAGGTTTTAAAATGATGAAATTTTTTTGAAGTCCATTTATTTTCATGGTTTCTAATTTGATAAATGGTTTATGTTATTTTAGCACACCTATGTTTGATCTTCATTATATGAAGGGTGGTACCTATATCTCCCTCAATTTAATTGGATATATATTTATAAATAATTATTTATATAGGACTATAATGGAGATTGATTCTAGTTTAGTAAGGTACATTATTCCCTTTGATTGTCTTGTGAATGAAACATGAGTACTATGTCTGTTTAGAGAGTAAACCCACTCAACTCAGACATACTTGGAAATTACCCTTGAGTAATATGGCATTAATTTTCTAGGAATATTTTTATGATAAACTTTCATGTCTTATGTCAATGTTATTCTATCATAAATAATGTACTTTTATGTCCTTATGATTCATGTCTTATGAACTACCAATATTTGTGTCATGATTGAAGACATTGATATCTGATTTCCAGGGTATGGCTTTTGTATGCTATACTCATGTACTTATACCCTTATGATGGTGTTATATTTACATATTACCCTTGATTAAACTTATTGGGAATTTTATATCACCCTATCTTATGTTTCTTTTCCCAATGTAATGATGATAGTTATTACAGGTGATATTTCTGTAAAGTGTTCTAGTTATGAGAAACTATGTATTAGAAGACGTAGATCTCATAGGAACCAATTATATATATTTAAATTTCCACCAAGGAACTATATATTTATGATCATTAATCAAGTGTTTCTATAATTTAATTAATGTTCATAAAATAAGACATTATTAGCATGTATTAAAATCATGGGTTGTTATAGTTTGTATTCGGAGATATGTTTCGTTAACCTTTGATATCTAGGATGAAGTTTTTTACTAAGATCCTCTTCGATAATCTTGAGAATAGAGTAATAGCCTACTATTTTTTTATTGAAGTTACTATGTAGTCTACCTTGAAATACATCTCAATCAATATAAAACAAGTGGATGTAGTTGTAGAACATATGTACTTAGGGGTAAAAAAGGAACAATGGACTTGATTTGAGCCTTAACTAGTAGATGAAAATGGGTCATACAACACACATAGTTTTAAAATAGTTGGGAATATGATTCGGTTCACATAAATATTATTTATGAACCATCATAATGGATTTGAATAGATGATTACCCTTAACAACCTATGTTAAACCATAGGTGTTGTGCATTTAAAAAGTATTTCTTGATTTATACAACATATAAATTATTTTTCATCAATATGTGAATTCTTAATATGATTTTTATTTCTTAGAAAAAAAAATTATTTTAGTTTATGGGTGGAATATAGATACTTAAACCTTTTTCACAAACCATTACATGATTTTATGCATAATTATACATTGGAATATAAGACAAAATCATGAATTCTAGTGACTTTGAAGGCTAGGTACATAAAACTGAGAAAATAAAGAAATTATTTTTTTAATCTTTATATTGAGCTCCTAACTTTCATTATTCTCATAAATTAGAAAAGGATTACCTGGGTATATCATGAACAATGTGGTGAGATAAAAAACTCAGTAAGGGGATTAGTATTAGAATACATCTTTAGCACATTTGTTAGGAACCATGAAAAAATGATATAATAACTCATAAAACGTAATTAATCACATAAAACCCTAAAATTCATAGCTTGGGATCATATAAAAATGTAATCCTAATAATTTTTCAGAAATATAAAACTTTAATTTATCATGAGGCAAGACTCATTGCACATAGAGGATCACAAGTCAAGATTAACCACTGTGACCATTGCATTTGGTAGCACAAGTCCAGGCTAATCGGCAAGAACATTGCACAAGGAAGCACAAGTAATGGATAAATACCAAGACTATCACACATAATGTATCAGGAGACTCAACATTACTCAATTAATTGAAGCACTATCTGGGTTCACCTATCATAACATGTTAATCAATATGATTTCAACTTAATGAATCATACATAATCAATCATAAATAAACAAAATGGAACACATGTAAGGAAATGGGTATCATAATCACGTCATAGTGAATATTTTAATGGCCTTATCATACGATTATCCATGGATGAAATTAATTAGTACATAAATAGGACTATATCATGGTAATTGATGTCAAACAAGAGGGATAACATGTAAAAAGATTATTTTTTAAATTTTTGCATTAAAATATTTTAGTTCGGTTTTAAGGAAAATACAAAATAGTATTTAAAATAGCAAAGTGCTTAATATTTTATTTAAAACCATAAGTAAAACTATAATGTTGTCATGATATAATATTTTATTTTATAAAAACAATGTTGGATTTTAATAGATGGTAAATTTCACTTGAAATTGGGTTAAAGTTCTGGAAGTTCCCTCAAAACAGGTTTTTTTATCAGAAAATATTGAGGAGGGAATAACTTAAATGAGTGTATACCCCTAAAATAGAATGATTAATGGATATTGATGAATGATTTTTGGAATCTAAAAAGAAATTTTATGTTTTACATAAAAATTATTTAGGATATAATTTGGGTGAAAATGGATTAAAAATTACCCGAAGGAATAATGGAGGTTCGGGTAGAATCATTACCTTAAGTATGATAGTGTTCTCCACAATATATTAATGACCTGAATGATCAAATTAGGTTCATTAATTAATAAATCACGAACCTATTTTACAGGTAATTGATTTATTATAACCCTTTTGAGATCATTCATATCCATGTTGATTGGTTATGAGGATCAATTTCATTATTTATGTCTATTGGTTTCATGATCGATTTACTTATATAACTGAAGAGATAATCATGTGAAATGAGTATGGTAGTATAGAATTAAAGTTATATTTTATTATTGAAAATACAAAATTTTACATGGTTTTATATTTATTTTGGTTTCTTGGCGTGAAGATGAATCATTATTTAAAACTTTATTGATAACCTTTTTTGTTAATTGGTGGTTTTTATAACCACAAACACATTTTGTTTTATAATTCAATACCATGAGTAAAAAATATTGTAGAACCATATGTGAGATATAGTACATATATTATAGTATGTTTAAACCATAATAATGGTCTTATGAACATAATTGAATATGGTAATGCAAATTGAAAACAAAATGTCCTTGAATGTGGTAAATTAACACATATTAGAGGGTGTTCTTACCACTAGTATAAAATAATGGTGAAGAAGAGATGATAATAACATATTCCATTATCACAAAAAAATTAGAACACATATAAGGAAATAGAGTTTTCATTACATCTAGATGAGGAGAGGTCGGGATAGAATAGAAAATAAGGGAACATGAAAGGAAAGTAAAATAATTGAAAAGAATAATCTACCACTTAAATTATTCTTCCTTTAGAGCCACCTAAGGGGAGAGGATTTCGTCTTTTGAAGATTCCAGAGGCTGTTGGATGTGCGGGATGATCTTGGGGAGTGATTTTAGAGTAATTTAGTAATGTCACAAGGCCTGAGAGGAGTGATGAGAAGGGGAGAGTATGGGTGGTTTTTATAGTGGAGGTGAGGAGGGTTTTATTAATATTTCAATCATTAGTTTATTATTTTTCTATAAAACAAGAAATAATGATTACTCTATTGCCAAAAATAGTAATATGTGCATGTGAGTTTGAACCAATGGTGCTTACATCAGTAGAACATCACTCGTGACTCAATAATTAATGTATTTATTCTATTTTGTAAATTATCATATTTCACTATTCCTCAAAAATTCATGTATTTTATACAAATACCAAAAATTCACCCTAAAGTTTTTTTCAATATGTAGAATCCAAAGTAATATCAATTTTTCAAAAATAATTTTCTAAATATTATTAAATTAATTCTTAATTAAAACAATAATTTACTTGAACAATACATATTTAAAAACTGTATGTGATTTTATATTGCATTCAAAAATTAAATGTGGTCTTATAATATTATCTTAAGACTACAAGATATAATATTTTTAATTTATGAACACCTTTTACGAAAATACATTTATTTTAAAATACTTAATTATTTCTAATTTATTATTTATGACTTACAAAAATAATAATAATTTTATTGTAGCCATATTATCAATTATAACATGCTTGAATTTCATTTATACATTAAAGGGTGACGTTACTATTCATTTTGAAAATTTACTATTCATAAGGGTCATATAACTTTTCAAAAGGGTAAGTTACTATTCATAAGGGTATGCCAATAATCACTGAAAATTATGTTTGTCTTTTCAAACTCAAAAAATCTAACTGATTGCAACCATGTATGCAAGATTTTTGAAATTCTAAATAGAAATTTGACAATGTTATGTTTAGAGGTCACATTGCACCTAGTAGTTCATTATGTTTTGATTTCATGTGATTATATGACATAATTATAAGAAGGAAATTTCCATTGATTAAACATTGGGTCCTTACATTCTCCCCCCGCCCCATGAATATTATAATTCTAATTTTTTTACATTCTCATCCCTAAAAAGTTGCAGGTACATTCCCTTATTTTCATCCTCTAGTTCTCTTGTTTCTTCTTTTCACATTTAGTTTTGCCATTGTACCTTAACTAGGTGAGTAATCTTGTTGCGTAGAACATTATCTCTACGATCCAAGATCTTCACTAGCTACTCCTGATAAGAAATATCATTATCAAAATGTACCACCACTGAAGTAGGTACATGTGATGGATCTAGTATGTAAATTCTTAAGAGGGATACATGGAAGAATTCATTCACATTAGAAATGATAGGTGGAAGTTCCAATCAATAGGCCACAACACCAACACGATCATGGATCTTGAAGGGGTCGATGTACTTGGGATGTATCTTTCCTTTCTTCCCAAACCTCGTGAAATTATTCTATGGAGGTATGTGGAGAAATAACATGTCTCCAACTATGAACTCAAGAAACCATCGATGACTGTATGCATAACTCTTATGTTGACTTCGAGATGACTTGATGTTCTTCTGAATGGGTTCACCTTCTCCGGCATTTTCTTGAACATTTTAGGTCGTATCATCTTATGCTCGCAGATTTAATCCCAACATGTTGATGTTCTCCACCTTTTTAAAAAAATGGATATTTATGGTGCCATTCGTATGTTGGAAAGAAAACTATTGTTTTAGAAAAATTCAACAATTGGTATATGATGGTCCCATAATCCTTCAAATTACATCAAACAGTCTCTCAAAATATCTTCCAAAGTTTTTATAGTTTGCTTCGATTGGCCATCAGTTTGAGGATGATAGGTTGTACTGATATTCTGTTCAATGCTTAGAGCATGATGGAGATTTTTCTAGATCATCAACGAGAATATCATATCTCTAATAGATACAATAGGTTGTGATACTACGTGTATCCTTACCAAATATTTGATATATATCTGTCAATTTTGATCCATGATAAGTCCTCTCAAATTGGGATAAATTGTGTTGTCTTTGTCAGATAATAAATAACGACCCATATAACATTGTTTCTTCTAATGTACTTATAAGTCTAGTGAAGAAGTAAATGGCGATGTTCTCCCACTTCTATATTAGTAAGGGAAGTGGTTACATCGTACCTCTTAGATTTCTATACTTTAGCCTTAAATTTTTGACATACCAGGCACATTAATGTATATTCAGCAATCTCCTTCATCATGTTGTCCCACCAAAAGTTCGCTCGGTGATCTCGCTACAACTATGTGCTCCCTATACGAATATAGATGGTTGATCTATGTGCATCATTAAAATGTCCTTCTTGACCTCTAGCTGAAATGGTACACATAATCGTGACCAAAATCATTCATCTCCTTCCTCATCAATTTTAATCTTAGTGGATTTCCATTTTCTGATAGCTTCCGTCCTTTTCTGAAATTCCACATATTTTCTTTAAGCATCCTTTATTTCCTCCATGAGAGATGGTTGAGTAATCATTTGAGAAAGTATATATGATGTTCCTCCCTTAATAATTCCCAAGTACATCATCTTAAAATCAATGAATATTGGATCCTTTTGAATTATCATCATTTATAAAGATGTAGGATCCTTTCTAGTTATAGAATCTTCTACCTTATTTTCCTTACCATGGTGGTAGTGGATTGAGTATTTATAACCCTTGATGACCTCTTACCATCATTTCAAGATCATATTAAGATCCTTATGTTTGAATATACATTTGAAACTCTTGTGATTATTATATATCTCAAACTTCTATCGAAAGACATAATAATGCTAGATTTCCCACAGAAATATCACAATTGTCAACTCTAGATCATGCATAAGATAGTATTTCTTATGTATTTTTAGAATCCTTGAGACATAGGCTTTCAATTTATAATGTTTTTTCATCACATATCCAAATCCCTTCTTTGAATCATCATTGTAACCCACAATGGGATCTCCAATTTTTTGGAGTATTTCTACTGGAGTAGTGATAAGCCTCTTTTTGTGCTCCTTACAGAAATATTTAAATTCTTGAGTCCAAACAAACATCACCCCCATCTATGTCAGTATGTCTATTGTGTTTTAAAATATTGAAATGTTATCCACAAATCATCAACAATACCCATCTAGACAATGAGGCTATAGATCTTCATTACAGATGATGGCACGTACAAGTCTTCAATTTCCTTTTTCTTAGAAGGATACATAAAATATTCCATTTCTAGTGATAACAAGGCCCATGAATGTTACCCCCTCCATCCAGAACTCACATTTACTATAATTTTCATACCACGTATTCCTTTTTAAATTCATTAGCATAGAATTAAAATATTCCCCATGTTGCTCTTTTCCCTTAGAGTATAGCAGAATAACATCATTGAAGACTACCACAAATTTGTTTGTGTAATCTGTAAAGACTCTATTAATTAATTCCATAAAAATTGATGGGGAATGTGTGAGTCCTGAGGTCATCACTATGAATTCATAGTGTCCATACCTCATTTCAAGAGAAGTCTTGGGAATATCTTCCTTCCGTACCTTTAACTGGTGACATCCAGACTAAAGGTCCACCTTAGAGAAATAACCGGCCCTTAAAACTGATCGAACAAGTCATATATCTGTGGCAGGGGAAAATTGTTATTTATCATTATTTTATTGAGATCATGAATTTAAATTCATATTTGCATCGATCCATCCTTTTTCTTGATGAAGTGGATTGGCGCACCCCATTGTGAAGCACTCAGGCATATAAAACCCCTCTCCAGATTCTCCTGTAAATGATTCTTCATGTCTTCCTGCTCTATAGTGTCCATTCTATAAGGTGTTTTTGATATAGGAAGAGATCCAAGAATAAGTTCAATTTAGTACTCAACCTCTCAATCTGGAGGAAGTCCAGACAACTCATCCGGGAATACATTAGTGCAATACCTCACGATGGGAATATCTTCAAGAAGTATCACCTCCTTCATCTCAATCATTTGATGTAGACATGATTTATTATAAGGTAGTAATATCCAAACCTATGAGAGTTATTTTAAAGGATATTAATCTTCTTCATTACTCATTTAATGAATTGGAGGATGCATTAGGATGTGAGGAGTGATCTACCTCTCCCAAAATTTGATGTTGGATTTGTATAAATATATATCATCCATGCCCAATATTTCTTCAAAATCCACTAAAGGATGTAGGGAAATATTTTTTGGTTGGTTAATCAAACATAAATTTACTGTGGAGGAGTTATAAACATTGGAGGCAATAACTTCCCCATTCTTTATTATTATAGATAACATAACCTCCAAATTTTTAGGTGGTGTTTAAATAGTTCTACTAATCTCTCAATATTAGAAATAATGCATAGAACTAAAACCAAATAGTACATTCTCAGTTATTGAATGAATCATTAGCATACCAGTCACCACATAATTGTTTGGCTCCACCACAGCCGTAGTGATAGCATAAGCTCTTCCTTTATTGTATAAAGGCTGTTGTTGATTGCCTCAAATAGCCCTCATCTTAGGTAAATTGTTCACATAATGCCCATGTTCATTGCAGTGGTAACACTACACCACTGGCTGAGTGTTTGTATAAACCATTGATTCTTCTCCCACAATAGTTAGATTATTTTTATCCCTTTGGCACTTTGTAGCAATATATCTGATTCATCAATATTAGAAGTAATTTTGGGTCCCCTTTAGATAGTTTTCTTGGATTCTTATTCCCACAAATTTAACATGTGGGATGTTTAAACTTCTTTTGATTATGGGATTTATTTTTTGAACCACCCATATTAGACTCTATTTTCCTCTTCTTGTCACCAGGCCGATGAGACAATTGTGAATCTTTGATCATCGTTTTAACATTTAGGGAACATCAAAAAATCTCCTCCTAACTATAAAAGTCTCAATTTCCAATGATTTTTTATATTAATATTTAGTCTTCTAAAGAATAAATCCACCATGAATTCATTGTTCAAGAAGGAGAGAGATATGTACCTTCTATGCCTTGTAAAGTGTCTTTCATAGGGCCTAATGGACTCGTCTTCCATCTACATGAGTCTGAGGAACTCCCTTCCATTAGTATCATCCAATAATCCACTCCCCCATAAAAATGATAGACTTCCAGAATAACTTTCTCTTCTTCTGAGCACTAGAGTTTAAAGAGTATCTTTTCAATGGAGTTAATAAACGGTTCGGTGAGGAGGGGATCATAAGATACACTAAACATGGGAGGCATTTTCTGCATGAATTATTCAATGAAAACTTGATCTTTCGTTGGAGTAGGAGCTTATTACACATGATTCACGTTATTATTCATAACATGACCATGCTGATAATGTACTGCCATGATGTTTTGATCACCCATCCCCATTATATTTGTCTTATAATTTTTGAAATCTTCACATTTATTATCACATTGATTTCAAGAACATGTTCTTATATTTCCATCCATTAACTATTAAAAAATAACATACAATTATTTGGATTTAATAATTAGGTGACAACCCTAAAAAGTAATCATTAAACATAAAAGGATAAACTCTTAATTGAATATCATGTCCCAACTTATGATTCCCAATGTTTCAGTCAAGGTTTTCCATGATATGTTTCCTAACATATATTATTATGGCATATTTTTGTTCTTGTAATTATGGTTCATTCTAATCTCATTAATTTTCCAAAGCATGTCCCTCAGAAGTGTCAAACCAAGTGTCCATAAAGGACCATTTTCATGCACCAGTTCTCATTCGGGTCTAGATCAAAGCGGTGTTTTGGATTTTACTTCTAGATAAATCTTTCCTTGAACCACCTATACCACTTTGTATCCATACTGTGATTTAATTTCTTGGCAAACCACTTACACTATACTTACCACAATTTTGGGAAGTCTTCTTATAATTTGTCTCATCCATAGGGTTCTTACTAAAGTGATCTATTCTTAATCTCAAAAAATAACTAGCCCATCCTATGGTACCTACAATAACAACCTTATCCTTTTACAAAAAACATTAAATGATTTCATCCATAATTACACATTAGAATACATGCCAAGGATTGGGAATTATAGTTTCATTGAAAACTCGGTACATGAAAATGAAAACATAAGACAATTTTTTATTTAATCTTCATATTGAGCTTCTGAAATCCATTGTAACCATACATAGACATAGGATAACCTAGGGATAACATGAAAAAAGGGTGAGATGAAAATACTAGGTCAGGAATAAGTAGAATAATAATGTGTTTTCACCTTGGTTTGGAAGCATGACATATGATATAAAATAGTCATATAATTTAATTGAAAATATAAAACCATAACATGCATAACATGGGATCATATAAATAAGGAATCATAATAATCTAGTAGAAAAAACATAAATTTATCATGAGTCAAGTATAGTTGCACATAGAGGATCACATGTAAAATTTTACCACTAATTCCATTGCACATGGTAGCACAAGTCATGGTTAACTGCCATAACTATTTCACAAGGTAGCATAAGTAAATGATAACTACCAAGAACATCGCACATAACATCTCATGGGACTCAAATTTACCCAATTAATTAGAGGGCTATCTGGGCTCACCCATCTTAACATGTTAATGAATATTCTTTCCACATAATGAAACATACATAATCAATCCTTTATAAATGTAAGGGAACCCATATAAAGAAATGGGTATCAAAATCATGTCATATAGAATAGTTTAATTGTCGTATCATAAAAGTATCCAAGAAGGAAATATATTAGAATATATATAGGAATAGATCAGGTTATATGATGTCAAATAGTAGTGATAACATGTAAAAAGAGTATTTAAGAAATTTTAGCATTAAAAATATTTTGTACAGTTTTAAGGAAAATACTAAAGAGCATTTAAAATTGAAAAGGGAATAATATTTTATATAAAACTAAAAGTGAAACATGAATGTTTTCACACTATAATGGAAGATTTCATAAAAAATGGTGTATTAAAATAGATTTTAGAGTGAAATAGAAATTGTAAAAACATTCGAGAAGTTCCCTCAAAATGGGTTTTCTTATCCGAAATTATTGAGGGGGGAATCACATAAAAGAATGTATATACTTGAAAGAAAATGATTAATGGATAATGATTCATGGGTTTGGAAATATAAATATTAATAGAAATTAAAATATGTACATAAATAGAATTTAGTATTTCATTTGGGTAAAATGAGTTTAAGAACAACCCAAAAGAATAATAGAGGTTCAAGAAGAATCTATTAACTTATATATGATGCTGTTCTCCAAATGATATTTATGACCTGAATATGAAAATTAGGTTCATTTATTATTAATTATAGAAACACATATATATCTAATTTATTTATTAACTCCTTTTTTAGGTCATTCATTAACTTTTTGATTGGTAATGGGGTTCAATTTCATTAATTGGGTCTGTTTGTTTCATGGTTATTTTACTCATATACATGAACAGTTAATCAAGTAAAATGAAGATGGTTGACTAGAAATGGAGTTATATTTTATTCATGAAAATAAAAAAGGTTACATGGTTATAAATATCATTTGGATACTTGGAGTGAAGATTAATCATTAAATAAAACATCAGTGATAGCCTTTTGGGTTAATTGGCTGTTTTTTTCACAACAGACGCATTTTATTTTATAAATAAAACCATGTGTAAAAAATATTCCAGAACCATAGATGATACATAATAAATATTTTATATTATTTTTAAAATATAATAATGGTTTCATGAACATAATTGAATATGGTAATGGAAATTAAAAACCCATCATCCTTGAATGTGAGAAATTAACACATATCGGAAGGTGTTTTAGCACAAGTATAAAAGAGGGGTAAAGGAGATACAACAATAACTTATTCCATTATCATAACTAAATTCTAGAACATAGAAGTTACATGATGTTCTATCAAATTTGGATGAGGAGAGGTAATGATAGAAAATAAAACTTGGGAGCTTGAAATGAAAGTAAAAGAATTGAACAGAGGAATTTACCTCTTAAATTAACCTTCATTAAGAGACACTTAATGGGAGAGGATTTCGTATTTTGAATATACCAAGGGATGATGGGAATGGGTATTGTGAGACATTTTAGTATAATTTAGGAATGGAAAAAATTCTTGATAAAAGTGAGGATAAGTTTAGAGTGTGGGTGGTTTTTTAGTGGAGGAGAGGAAAGTTTTCTTAATTTTTAAATAATTAGTTTATTATTTTTCTACATGAAATGAAATGGTAATTAATCCATGACCAAAAAATCAATATGTGAATGTGACTTCAGACCAATGGTGTTTAGATTATAATAACATCAACCATGACTCAATAATTAATGTATTTAGGTTATTTTGTAAATTATTGTATTTAACTATTCATCAAAAATTCAAGAATTGCAGAAAAATCCCAAAAATTCTCCCAGACCAATTTTAAACATTTATAATCATAAAATGAAATCCTTTTTACCAAAATAATTTTCTTTGAATGATTAATATAATTTTTAATTAAAATTATAATTTACTTGAAAATTAAATATTTTAAAACTATAACATATTTTAAAATGCATTTATAAATTACATGAGGACTTATAAAATTATCATAAAACCGTAAGAAATAAAATTGTTAATTTATAAACCCCATTTAAGAAAAGAAATTTACTTTTAAATTAATTAATTATTTGTAATTAAATATTTATGACCTACAAAAATACCAATACTTTTACAATGGTATCACTTATAAGATGCCTACATTTTATTTATACATTCAAGGGTGAGTTTACTATTTTTTTGGACGATATACAATTCATATGGGTAATGTTACTATTCAAAAGGGTGTGTTACTATTCACAAGGGTATGTTAGAATTCACCAAAAATTATGTTAGTCTTATTAGACTCCAGAAATCTTACTAATCACAACCATGTATGCTAGATTTTAAAAATTCATTACACATAAGTGAGAATATTGTGTTTAAAGGTCACATAGTTCTTATTATTTAATTATGTTGGGATTTCATGTGATTATATAACATAGTTATAAGAAGGGAATTTCCATTGATTATGCTTTGGGGTGTTACATGGAACCTGAAAGAATTATGTAAATGCTGAATGCAACAGACAATGTAATGATTATACTCTTGGGAAACGTAATGTTATGGGAGTTGAAATTAAAAATATTATTTCTATGATCACAAAACATTATAATGTTTTTAATCATTATGAAATTAAAAATAAGAAAATGATGGAACAATAATATGTGTAGGCCTTCAAGTAGAATCTCCATCCAATGTTTAGTTATTCTGATGATCTACTAGTTTCAAACAAATTGATCAGTACCACCAAAAATATATTTCCAGTAATCTAGTTCTTGGAAGATGGAAAAATTATTTTGGCTATCTATAATTTGGAAGGACAAGTAGGTCAAAGTTATAATCTCATAATGAGTATAAGTAAAAAATGGTTAAATTTACTACATCTAGTTGGATTATTTTATGAGATCGTTTTTTAATAAGTACATCCATTTAATTTTTTATTTTAAAATAGATGTGGAATTCTTTTAGCTAAGAAGAAGGATGATGAATCTGTTAGTAACTATGAAATATATTTACAATACGTGAAAGGTATGATTTTTAAATTATCATCCTACCTGAATATATGTATTTTTGATTATTCGGTGGATTAAAACCTTTTGTTTTAAGGGAGTTATCCATAAGGGAATTCAGTAGCTATGAAGAAATCATTTTATGTGCTATGAAGTCTTAAAAAGATATTGGTGTTACCCAAAAATTACATGTTTTTTATAAGGAAATAAATATTCATTTTACGGGAAACACTCGGAACCATGTATATAATAAGTTTATCTTTCCATAATGCCTAATTTGTGGTCGCAAACATAGAATAAACTATCATAATGGATATGTAAAAGGTTTTAGGGTTGAAGCGAAGCAAATGGAGAAATTGAATTTAGATGTGATTTAATAGAGATTATTAATTATGTGAATTGGGAAAAAGATATAAATAATGCACCACCCACACTCAAGTGTTTGAAATGAATGGTGTATGGGCACTATATAAATAGTAACCAAATCTGATGTTCAAGGATGATGATCAATTTCAGAAAAATCATATGGTAAGGAACATGATAAAATATCATGTGTTCACTATTTTTTGAGGGGTGTGATAACAACGTGGTGAATGGTAAAAATAAAATCCACTTTGGAACTATAAATGTCTTATTTGACTTCGGATCAACAAATTATTTTAAATTAGAAGAATTTTATATGGGTTTCATGATACCACCCATGCAGTTAGATAACAAATTACTAATGAAATCCCCTAAGGTTAATATGATCACATCTTAAGTAAATGATTACTCTGTTATTGTAATTTTAGGGAATGTGCTTCATATGTTCCTTTTCATTCATCCTTTCGATAAATTAGATATTATCCTTGGGATGTGTTGTCATTATCTTCAAGAATACAACATTAATTTTTGGTAATGGGGAGTCACATATGATATTCTAAACTAGAAAATGATTGTTTATCAGTGTGATAATAAATAAGAACGTCCAATGGAAATAAAATTCAACGAATGGGTTTTGATTCATATTCAAAACGGCCTTTCATCTCAAATGGTTGTGGATAATCTCAAAATTGATGACATTTCTATTGTGAAGGGGGTTTTCGATGTCTTTCCAGAAGACATATATAGTATTTCACCAAATCTTGATGATATGTTTTTCACAAAAACCATACCTAGTTCCAAACCTATTTCAAGCAACCCCTATTTAATAGACTTGATTAAGTTACAATAATTGAAGAAGGATCCCTCGGAGAATAATCATAAGTTATTCGTTTAGAGAAGTGTGTCACCATAGGGTTCAATGGATCTTTTTGTTAAAAAGAATGATGGATCAATGTGATTCTGTAGTAATCATATAGAGTTGAAATAGATCATTATCAAGGACCAGAATCCTTTCCGTTGTATTGATGACATATGTGATCATCTAAAAAGAGATCTTTACATTTCTATGATCAAAATAAATAATTGGATAAAATTAATTAAGGGTAGTGAAGGATGATATACCCAAGACCACATTCTGTAAAATTTATGGACATTGTTAATATATAGTGATTATATTCAATCTAACTAAATCCCACACTATCTTTATGGATTAAATTAAAAGAGTCATTATATATTACTTTGATCGGTTTGTGGTAGTTTTTATATATGATATTGTCATCTATTAAAATAGAATATAAGAGAATCATGATCACTTGCGAATTATAAAAAAATACCCTAAGGAAGGATATGTTATAGGAAAAATCTATTTAGTGTGACTTTTTGCTATAAAAGTATTCATTTTTAAGTCATATAATCACAATAGAGTGCATATCAGTGGATATAAAAAAGACAAAAGATATTAAATGTTGGACCAGAAAAACATAGTGGTTGAAATTTGATGTTTTCTTTGGTATGGATAGATATTCTATACTGTTTTTAGATAATTTTATATGACTATTTAATCCATCCATCGAGTTAACTTATAAGGGATGCATATTTGTTGACGCTCCTTTTATGTCACAGATCCCAAAGGAATGTAAAGGGAAATGACTTAGTCCAAATTGATTCATCCTTTGAAGAAACAATAAAAAATATCGACAAAGGGATGAACAAAGACAACATTGCACATAGGTTGCGCAAGTTCCCTCATGGCCGCGCAGGTATACATGTGCGCCACCTAGTGGTCGCGGAAGTGACTTGCACGACCCAAGTGATAACTGCACGAGGTCGTCTTTTGCCTATAAATAGACCCTGTGGGCCCCCCATTTGAAGGAGGAATTTTTCCAGAAACTCAGATTTATGCTCCCGGCGCCCTAGTCTCTTCTCGAAGCTTTCGAAACACTTCTAAGGTAATTTATTACCTAGAACGGAAGATCTAAAGAGGGGGAGGAAGGCCTAAGTGTTGAAAATCATCAACACTTGTGTGCCTGAGTGGCCAGCCCTTAAGGGAAATGGCCACACTTGCGCGCTGCTTTACTCCTTCAATAGAACTTGTGTGCCCCTCTTCTGGAAGAACCTCAAGTGGATTCTAAAATATTTAACCAAGAGTCACTCAAGTATTTCCTTGCTGGCTAACTGTCGCGCAAGTACCCATGTGTCGCGCAGGTATACCTGCGCGACATGAACTTGCATGCCCACGCAGTACCTGCGCGCCTTCCAGGACATGTGTGCCCCTACCTTTTTGGGTGCCCTTTTTGCCCATTTCACCCCTTATAAGCCATTCCACCTCTCCTATTCAAGATTAAGTCTTCAAGAAACTCTTTAAATCCATTTATGGCATGATTTCTTGATTTGACTTCCTTATTTGAAAGGAATTTCATGGACTATCTCTCATAACCTAGTGATTTACACATCTTTATGTCACTAAAGATTGCGATTTCATTCATTCAACCTCATCCTTTACGATGAGAGAACTCATTAACCTAGGCCTCCTTTTCAGGAGTAAGCCCCAGTCCTCTAATTTGGACATCCCCCTTAGGAGTAAGCTGCAACCATAACTATCAAATTTGGGCATCCTCCTTAAGAGTAAGCCCCAATCCCCTAACATGGGAATCCTCCTCAAGAGTAAGCCCCAACCAAAATTCTCAAATATGGGCATCCTCCTTAGGAGTAAGCCCCAAACCATAATTCACTTTACCTGGGTCTCCTTTTTAGGAATAAGTCCCAGTCTCAAATCTGGGCATCCTCCATAGGAGTAATCCCCAATCCCCTAACCTGGGCATCCTCCTCAAGAGTAAGCCCCAACCATAATTTCATTAACATGGGCCTCCTTTTCAAGAGTAAGCCCCAGTCCCCTAATTTGGGCATCCTCCTTAGGAGTAATCCCCATGTCCCTTAAATTTTCTAGTCTCAGATATGGGAATCCTTTCCAGGAGTAAGCCCCAGTCTTAATTTCTCTTAACCAGTCCTAATTTACCTTTGATCTGGGATTCCTTCTCAGGAGTAAAAAACCAATAAGAAGTCCTCCCCTATTTTGGGCCTCTTTTTTCAGGAGTAAGCCCCATGTTAGAGTATTCAAATCTCCATGAATCACATATACCTTTGTGGACCCTGTTCCTGGATTTCTTCCCTGAAGTAAATCCTAATTTTCATTTATATGGGCAGTCATACATACATAAGCCCCACATTATTTCTTATGATTCCATCTTTCATGGCACAATTGTCTGATTTTTACCAATACCTCTTGTCTCTCACACTGAGCCTGAGTCACGTGGGATTAGAGTGTAAAAGTAATTATGACATCCTTCTTTGATCCATCAATCATAAACATCATACTCCCATACTTGAACTGTGTGGGTTCTGATTCCATTTCTAAAACAAAGGATATGTAGGTAGCCCATCTGCGGGTTCGATCCCAAATATGAAATAATCTATGTCCTTCTGAATGACAATAGACTTCAAGTGCCCCACTGAGTGGCTTTAAAACCAGCATGGTCATCATAATGACCAAGCCACTTCTATATAAATGTGTCGAAGGATACCATTGACCAAGAATCTCTAATAAATACAGATGATTCTCTATCAATGAAGAACCTCGAATACATATATAAGATTCTCTAAATTTCCTACATATTTAATCATTGATTGTCATATCTGAAGGAAAACTCATTTTATGCATGGTAATGTAATAAGGATACACGAAAATAACATAAATCTATAAAGAGAGTCCCGGAGTAGACAATAATTCCACTCAAAAAGGTGTGATGAGTACGACCTCCCACCCTCTCGAACAATGCAAATTCCTAAGCCTCATCAGTCCACAAACTAATGAGAACCTACCTTTGGAATGTAGGTCCAAATGGATGTGGAATCATTGGATGATTCCAGTTCTACGAACAAACCTGTTAGAAACTGATCGGAATGTTTGAACCTCCCATCAAGGAGGTCATCCCGAAATTCCGAGGGGAAACAAAAATGGTTAAACCGACGTGAATCCTTAACCAAGTTAAAATTAAGTTTTACCTATTTGTTAGGCCCCTATTTAAAACTAAATAAGAGGGCCAACAAAAAAATCATTGACATATGTGCTCATCCAAAAGATGTAGTGGCTGAATTTATCTTGATTACGTCTGTTATATCAAACATGCACTCTTTTCCAAGATCTTCTGCATTTCTAGAATGGCTGCTCTCAAGTTCACACCTGTGAATACTGCTGCTACTCCTGCTGGATCATCGTCCACTCTGAGGATGATATCAACTACTTAGCATTTTCAATGCTGGGTATCAAACGTGTTGGTTAAGGAGTACCGTCAACACGGTACCATCCCAACTCATGAGGCTCCCCGACAAGCCCTCCAAGTGAAAAACTCACACCAGTCATCCAGAAAATGACGACCAGTGATCAATAAGCAGGTGGTGCTGACTACTGTCTCCAACCGTTTCGGGTCGTTATCCCTGGAACACAATCACTATTCACTCCCTTATTCTAGGGAGGTGAATGAGCAGGTCCCTCAGAGCCTTAACTCAAGAAAACAGGAGTCCTTCTTGAGGGCTCCCACCAACAATCGCCACCTAACATGTGCAGCAGTGCACCCTCAACATGATGAGGGTACCGACACCAGGCGTTCGGCTTAGGTTCCTCGAACCTGAGTAGGAAAGATGAATCACCAGAGGAAAAGTCTGGTTAACAATGAGCATGTCCTCATCTATGCCATCTTCGGAGAATTCCACCAACCTAACTTGGTGGAAATCAAAGAACAGGCACACACACCTGCCCGTTTTAATTCTGTTGTCTTGCAGACTCGTCTGGCAGCATCACTCCAATCCCGCCAGGTAATTCTGGCGGAGTACTATAGGAAAGAACATACACCTATCTATACATCATTAGCTAACCTGCCCATCCTTCCTGATCAGGCACATACACCTGCTCAGAGTAGCCTCTCTCTTCAACAAGTGGATTCCAAGGCGAGTAATAAGGCGTCTAAGAAAAAGACCCGCCCAGCACAGTCAGGAGATCAAGATCCAATCTGTAACAAGGCCATGCTCGATGTTGGAGTTCTTGAATCCCATGGACAGTTATCTGTTGAAATTCAATATTCTACTTCCTCATTTCCCAATAGTGGCAACATTAATTCCGAAGGTCTTCAATAGAAACTTCCTCGTGAAGGCTTGCTTCATGACAATTTGGTCGATCTTGAAGTTTCATCTTTAGATAAGATCCACAGGAACCCTCTATGTGGTTAGAAGACCAAGAAGAAAGAGATCTCATCTTTTTTTGTAACCCATTATGGTGGTCCTCCCCATGATGATGAATTTCGCTGCAAAATTCCTCTCCACAGTAGTGATGCACATTTCTTGGAAAATGCTCCAGTGGACAATGTATTGCTGAAAAAGCGCTCTTATCATGAGGAACTTGCAAATGTAAAACCATTCATGTATAATTATTCATCGCAAGCTTGTGAAATACTTTCTCAATCATAAGATTGCCCAGGGTGCAGGTCATTCTCCGAACCACCCCTAATTCATGCATCTTCTAGTTTGATCAATGATTTATCTACCAATCTTGTTGAATCCAATGAACCAACAAGGAAACCCCAACTCTTGTCAAATCATGTAGAAGAATCTTCATCAAATGATAAAGAGGAAATGTTGGACATGAGAAAACAACTGGCGAAAGGTGATGTGCCAGTCATGTTTTGGCCTCTGGATGACTCTCAGTATGACATTCCATAAATATTGATGGAAGATGACATTCATGATATTCATCTCAACATATGGAAAAATCTTTGTCAGTTGAAAAAGAAATTATTATCTTATGATGAATATGAAATTCATCTTAAGATAATAGAAGGGTTACAATGTTAGATTGATCTGGTGTCTCTATCAGTCTCTCGATATCCGAAGGCTGAAAAGCAGTAGAGAGACCTTCAACGTTCATGCCTTGGCGCACTAAGAAGATTGCGTCAGTTAGTTGCCAATGCCCAATATGGTATTCATGTCAGAGGATATGGTGTTCATGGAGCACTGCATTTCACGGTGCTCTCCAGTCAGCAAATCCCGCCAAAAATGGTATCATGCAATGTTGTTGCCCATGGCCGGCCATAGTCAATGGGATTTTTTTGTAATCAAAATCTTTCCCAAGAACAGGCCTCAAATAGTTCCTCTCAAAATCAAGAATACAGAGAACAAGTTGTTGAATTACTCCTGCATCAAGAAAATGAGAATATTGAACATGCCTCTCGTATGGATCAAGCACATAATCAAGTGATAGAAGTGTCAGAAATCATCCAACAGTCTTTTGAACTAGGTAATAAAAGTGGATACAGGTTAATGCATGCAGCTAATTTCCGGACTGTGGTTCGCAAGATTAGGAGAGGTTTAAAGAAAGTCTCAGACATAGCATGTCAAGAGCCACCCCAGCTCGCTAGACTGAGGACTATTTTAAACCAACCCTTGGAATCAACAAATAAGATTCGAGGAGTTGAGCGGAAACAGCAGGAACAGCCCCAGTCCACCAGACTGGGGACATTTTCAAATCAGCAATCACCTCCTCAGAGAAATTCGGTCTTTTCTCGATTGGGGAAGAAGCCTCAAGAGGAACGAAGAGCCAAATTATCAGGAGATTCCCTCGAAATTATGGTTCGTCAATAAATTCTTGAGGGATTGAATCAACAAAAGGCAATGTCTCATCAAAGACATGGAAGAAGACATTATCACAGAAATGATGATATAAGGGATGCGATGAGTTATGAAGCAATCAATGTCATCAATTCCATTATTTATGATCCACCAGATGAGGCTTACTCAGAGGACTTAGATGAAGAGGTTACTGCTCAAGAAGATGTATGCACCGACATAAATGAAGAAGGTGTGCGGACACGAAATCAAAGGATTACTCAGAACCTAGGTAATCCTTCAAGTAACCCACTTCCCCCTCTCCGAAAAGGATCCAACAAAGGGAAGGGAAAGAACCAGGTTACATATCCTTCCTTGGTAGAAGGTCAATCGCTCTCACTAGAGCAAGGGTTTGTACAAAAGGAGGAATAAATGAAGGAATTAAGAAGGTTGAATGCAGAAATACTTTAGAGTAGTCTTCTTCTTAAGAATGTTGGTGTCAATCATCCAAAGAAATTTGTTTCATCTACTGAGATGGATCAAGAATATCCTCCTCTATCAGTACACCCTCACTGGTCTAATCCTACGGGTCAAGTGCAACAACAGTTGGCAGTGCTACCATCAGTTGCAGCACCAACCACCACATCTGTCCAAGCTCCAGTCATTGCACCTACCCAAGTCCAACTTCAACCGGATGTTTATCAAAAGTTAATAACTACTATTGAGTCATTAACATATCGGTTAGAAACTATAGAAGGTAAACGTGTGCAAGTTCGACCAGAAAAGAAAGTTTACCCTGAATGGGTAGATTCAATATCTCCTTTATCCAGTTTTTGGAACCATGTATTCCCTATTTTCAATGGATCAGGTGATCCTGAACAACATTTGAAGCATTACGTGTCTTGTTGAGATCCTATGATGGGAACTCCGGAGCAGCAAGAAGCAGTGAAACTCAGATGCTTCGTGTGAACCTTGCAAGGACCAGCTTTTGTCTGGTATACAAGCTTGCAATCTTGGTCAATTACCGGATGGGAGGATCTTCGCCAAAAATTCCTCCTTCAGTTCAGCTCAACTTTTCCAAAGACAACAGTTTTCAATCTTACAAATTGTAATAAAAGGGAGAATTAAAGGGTCTCTGATTTCATTGCTCGCTGGAAGGGATTAACATATTCCTTATTCTTAGCACTACCTCAAGAATAATTGTAGCCAATCTATGTGGAAAATCTGCGTGACGAATTACGCATGTCGTTAATCACTGTGAAATACACAGGAGGGTTTCGAGACCTTACATAAATCGCTCAGCAGATTGAAGATTCCCTTATACAGGCTAAGGCTAAATCTCGTGTAATTCCATCAGCTCTAGGAAGAATAATGGGTAAAGCAAAAACTGCTACAGTTATGCTTAAACAAGAACCTGTACCTGTTTCTACCTCAAAACCTCCATCTTCTCAAAGGGCTCTACCACCTGACTGCCAAAAACATTGTCCGTTTCGTCCAGATGATCAAAGAGACTAAAGGCAAAAACAATTTGAGGATCTGAATAGAAAAACATACTCTTTCCAAAATGAACAAGTTTTTGGTTATTTCATTTCAGCTCTAGAAAACACTTTGGATCAATTTCCAATGCCCAAGAGGCCACACAAGAAAGGAGATGAAGACCGTATCAATTACTTCCCTTTTCAACAAATGTTGGGGCATCCCATCCATGAGTGTTTTGTCTTCAAAGACCTACTGCAAAAGATGGTCGACTCGGGACAAGTCAAACTGAATGTCTCTTCAGCTCAGGTAGCATGTGTTACAGCTACAGTTCCAGAGGAGGAAGGCAAATGGCAAGAAGTCAAAAGAAAAAATGCATAGAAGTATGATGATTGGATGGTCAGAAAGACAATCAACCGAACTCATGCTATTTTGCAAACACAATTAAAGAAACCAAATGGGTCTTCTTCCATGAATGTTGCGGAAAAACCCTCTTCGTCAGAGGGAAAGTCCTCAAATAAATGACATAATTCAAAGAAAGAAAAAGAATCAGAAGAAGATGAGTATGTGTCAAAGCCTATGTTGTCTTTGACTCTGGCAGACTTCATGACATCTACTTCAAAGCCACAGGCACCGCCCCACCTAACAGAACATCCTAAACAGGCTAATCAGGAAGAGTCTTTATCAGACGAAGAGTTAAACTTTATTTCTGTTAATATGATTCAATTAACAGATCCATATGCCAGTCACAGTTTCGATTTCAATGAGCCTGAATTCCCTGTATCAAATAGGGGAATCAGAGGAAGTTTCAGGGGCTCAGGATACAGGGGAAGACGTAGATCTTTCAGAATCCACTATTCCAATTCTACCCCTACTAGAACTGTGTACGCAGCAGAAACTCGTGGTAGATGAGAAAAAATATTGTGCACTTTGCACCACTTGGAAGTCTATCAGAATCGAATAGCACGAGATTTTAACAAAAAAAGTTCATCTTCATTCATTCACTCAGGGAGAATTGGTATTAGTTCTCATAACTCCAATGATACCAGGAAGGAAACCTCCCATGCTTGATCCAAAATGGGAAGGACCTTATTCAATACATAGGGTCTACTCCAATGGAGAATATTCATTAATCTCGATGGATGGAGAACTCATCACTACTCCAACCAATGCCATATTTTTGAAGAAGTATTTTGGATAAACACAAAACCTTCATCGTCCTTGCTATATGACGTTAAACTATACAACAACGGTCCATGCATATGACCCTAAAAATTTGCACATACGTCCAACATGACGTTAAACTGTGTCCCCTTCATCGTCCTTGCTATATGGCGTTAAAATATATAGCAACAGTCCATTCATATAACCCTAAACTATTTTCACATACGTCCAACATGACGTTAAACTGTGTCCCCTTCATCTTCCTTCCTATATGATGTTAAACTATACAGCAACGGTCCATGCTTGTGACCCTAAACTATTTTCACATACGTCCAACATGACGTTAAACTGTGTCCCATTCATCGTCTTTGCTATATGACGTTAAACTATACAGCAACGGTCCATGCATATGACCCTAAACTATTTGCACATATGTCCAACATGACGTTAAACTATGTCCCCTTCATCGTCCTTGCTATATGATGTTAAACTATACAGCAACGGTCCATGCATATGACCCTAAACTATTTTCACATACGACCAACATGATGTTAAACTCTGTCCCCTTCATCGTCCTTCCTATATGACATTAAACTATACAGCAATCGTCCATACATATGACCCTAAACTATTTTCACATACGTCCAACATGACGTTAAACTGTGTCCCCTTCATCGTCCTTGCTATATGACGTTAAAATATATAGCAACGGTCCATGCAAATGACCCTAAACTATTTTCACATACGTCCAACATGACGTTAAACTATTTACCCTTCATCGTCCTTGCTATATAACGTTAAACTATATAGCAATGGTCTATACATATGACCTTAAACTATTTTTAATTTCGTCCCACATGACGTTAAACTGTGAAAAAGTTCCCTAAATGGTCCAGTATGACCTTAAACTGCACCATGGTCTAGTATGACCTTAAACTGCCACTAGGTCATACATGACCTTAAACTGCTTCATCAACGGTCCATGCATATTACCCTAAACTATTTGCATGTCCCTTACGTCCAACAAGACATTAAACTGTGACGTCCTAACTACATGATGTTAAACTATATAAAAGTCCCTTATGTCCAGAAAGACGTTAAACTACGTAATCATCAAAGGTCCTGTATGACCTTTAACTACACCACCGTCCAGCAAGACGTTAAACTGACTCATCAACAATCCATGCATATGACCTTAAACTATTCGCACTTTCATCCAAAATGACGCTAAACTATGAAAAAGTCCCTAATACGTCCAACATGTTGTTAAATGGTGTACCCTTTTGTCCTCACTACATGACATTAAACTGTACAGTCCCCCTTTCGTCCAACATGACGTTAAACTATATCGTCCCCATCATCCTAACTACATGACGTTAAACTGTACAGAAAGTCCGTGATACGTCCTACATGACATTAAACCGTACTTTGTGCCTGCTACATGACACTAAACTATGCAACACAAATATTCTTAACTGCATGACTTTAAACTACATGGTCACTTGATATGTCTTACATGACATTAAGCTGTGCATCGTTAAGGATGTTGTTACCTCTTGTTTCTCACACCGAGTATGACTCATGTGAGCTTAGAGAAAACCTCAACCATAACACTCTCTTTGGGATGCTAACCATGTGTAAGTCCCAACAACATCATTTTTTAGGTCGTTGTCCCCATGAACAACTTGATCATTAATTCATTCTTTAATTGAACTACCTGGACTTTGATCCTGGCCTTCTAGGCTGGGTACGTAGGCAACCTCCAAAGGTTCAATCCCAAAACCAATCTCTTCACATCGGTTCATCTCCATCTCATATGATGTTAATTTGTGAAACCGCACCTAGAATCAATATCATTACATCAGTTCACTTTCGTCCTTGCTATACGACGTTAAACTATATAACACTTTTTTCAAGTATGACAATAAACTACAATATTCTTTGATACCCTCACCTGGGAGGAAACCATTATTTACATTGATTTTTCAATTATGTTTCATTTCAAATACTACATGCATACATGGCAACGCCCAAACCTTTTATCTTGGGTTAAACAGTCATTGTACTAAAATCCCCTTTCACCCTTCACATGTACGAACCAAATTTGTATAGAGGGGTTTTATAGAACTACGTGGGCTTGATTCTCATCCTTATGGGATACGTAGGAACATTCGAGTGTCCCTCGAATCCAGCCCCAAGTCTTTGGGCCTAACCCCAAATTCTACTTTCAGTTCCCTGGATGAAAAGTCCCTATGAAAACACACACTGTGTATTTCTTACAATGGTCCAAGCTCTATGACCCTAAACTAAGATCTCTAATCCTTTTGTCCCACACGATGTTAATCTGTAATTTAAGAACTACGTATGAGCTTGATTCCCATCCTTATGGGTTACGTAGTGAAGTCCAACATTTCAATTTAGGACCTAGCCACAACATGATTATGGTTAGCATTGATCTGTGTATCTCTGTATACATTGAACAATACCCATCTTTATGTGTCATAATCCTAACCTTAAATATTTTCAGATCTTCAGAAACCCTTTTCATGACTTCTAGGTCACAAAAATGTCAAACATCTGAGAATTCTTTTTCCTGACTATGCAGCACATGCCCATAGGCGGCCTTGCATAAACAATCTACATAACATACTTGTTAGCCAAAAGATAATATTATCTGACTATGCAGCCAATACCCTTAGGTGGACCTGCATAATTCACCCCCCTAACGAGTTTTTCGGATAGTGGTTACTTCATTCTTGGGAAGAATGCCTCTTTTTTCCTTATTTGTCTTAAATGACAGTATGTAAGGATCCGCAAAAACAGCCATCCTTAACATATTTTTCCCATATCCTTTTTCATGGTCTGAAAGTATTCAAGTATATGGTTTATATTCTCCTTCCCTACGTTTGGGTCAGACCTTCGTAGGAGTAATATCCATCTAGTTTTTCGATAATCTTGTTTGGAAATATCATTTCCATATTTCAAGTACCTCTTTCCATATAAAAAACTCTATACTTTGGGAAATTTGAATCTCCATAAACTTTCACAGGCTTTTGGAACTTGTAAAGTAAATTTCTAAGAGTTCATTTTCCTTACTATGCAGCACGTTCCCATAGGCGACCTTGCATAAACAGTGTACATAACAGACTTCTTATCCAAAAGATACTATTTTTTTAACTATGCAGCCAATGCCCTTAGGTGACCCTACATAATTCAACCCCCTAACGAGTTTTTTAAATAATGGTAACTTCATTCTTGGTAACTACTTCTTCGAATTCGTTTTAGCTCTTTTTCATGTCATTCCTCAGATTCAAATATTCTTAAGTCATAGATTACAAATTTTCCCACATACTTGAGTATGGTAATATGTGTTCAGATGAATTTTCAAGGAATTTAGTCAATTCTAATTCATTCGGTCAAAGATATTTCTACCTTAAACATTAGCCTCTTTATGTCCGACGTGCATGACTTTAAACTGCCCGCAAAAGACAAGGGAACTCTGAATAAAAGTCAAGTTTCAGCTCACTAAACAGACATTTTGTATGATTTAGGTAATATTGAGAAATTAAAAGATTCAAAGTTTGTAGGGTTATTTACATTAATCCTAGAAAAAATCAAACTATGCTTTCTAGGACCATTGGCTTAGGTAAAATTTAAAGCAGGTAGTAAAAAAATGCATGCACAGATGATTGAAGGTGAAAGTGTTTTTCATTGATGCACAAGAATTAGAAGGACATCCACAGATTGGAGTCCCTTATCTATTCCAATGAATTACAAAAGACTTTCAACATAACTCTTCATTTGATTTACGGCGTCCCGAGCTTCATCAACAGCCATCTAGAATACATTCATTAAACTGGATACCATAAGAGATGCAGTGATATCAGCTCTTCTTGGAACAATTGTAAAAGAATGTTCTTGAGTGCAGTTTGAGAAAATTCTCTGCTAATAAAGCAGTGACTCTGTTTCTGTCCAAGAGACTTGGAAGATGGATACATGGATTTGAGATTGAAGTATTGGAAGAAAAGATCCATTTGGAGGGAGTACGCTTTTCAGATATTGCTCTAATTCCATGTTTGTCTTCTCTCCACCAACCGGCAACGGAAAACATTTCAGACCATGGATTTGTCGTTTTTATGTCTGCATGGAAATGACATAGAGGAAGAATTTGGAAGTTTAGACCATTGTTGTTTCTCTTAATGCACATCATAACCGAAATAGAGGAGTAGCAGTGCAACTAAATTTCAGACACATAATTCATTGCATCTAGAACATTGACTCCTTGCAGAAGACCATGACCATATAGAGGCAGGTAGATGCTCTGTGGGAATCTAAGATGATATTTCTTCAAGTACTTATCCAAATATGGGAGAGTGTTGTCGCAGATATCATTATAATCATGGCCAACAATGTTCATCATGTCATCAATCCGCTTGCAAGACAGTTCATCATCCATTTCGATTCTCCTGAGAGCCATTGAATCTTCACAAAAGTTGAAAAAACTAAATCTTAAATGGTTTTTATTTTTCCTAAAATTTGTGATGGAATTAAGAAAAATGGAAAAGGCATTAAGGCGCGCAAGTCTAAACTTGGCGTGCAAGTATGAATGTTCCGCACAAGTATTTGGTGAAAAATTTTCACCACACTGGTCAAGATACATTGACAGCAGTGCGACATCAAGGAAACAGTGGAAAACAGAGCAACCTGCGCGGCTATGGTGACCTGCGCGGCGAGAGCTCGAACGTTTGAAATCTGAAAATTCGGATGCTTTGTATGGAAGTGAGGCCCTCTATTTATAGATGCGGCCAGAACCCTGTGCGCTGTACCTTCAGCGACTAAAGCCGTACCCCTGCGTGTCAGGCCCTACGCGACGCGCACTTGTGCGCCTCCCTCTGCGCCCTCAAGACTTGTGTGCCTCCTTTCCTTTGGTTTTCTTCATTTCCTCAGAGTCAAATCCTCATTTATTTTGGATCCAACTCTGAGGGGGGTATTTTTTTGATGCTCCTTTTTCGTCACAGATCCCAACAGAATTTAAAGGGAAATGACTAGGTCCAAATTGATTCATCCTTTGAAGAAACATCAAAAACAAATTGACAATGGGATGAACAAATAGAACATTGCCCATAGGCCGCGCAAGTTCCCTCATGGTTGCGCAGGTAAACTTTCGCGGCACCTAGTGGTCGGACAAGTGACTTGCACGACCTAAGTGACAACTGCCCAAGGTCTTCTCATGCCTATAAATAGACAAAGTGGGCAACCCATTTGAAGGAGGAATTTTTTTAGACACTCAGATTTATGCTCCTGACGCCCTAGTCTATTCTCAAAGCTTCCTAAACACTTAAAAGGAAATTTATTACCTATAACGGAAGATCTAAAGAGGGGGAGGAAGGCCTAAGTGTTGAAACTCATCAACACTTGCGTGCCTAAGTGGCCAGCCCTTAAGGGAAATGGCCACACTTTCGCATCGCTTTACTCCTTCAATAGAACTTCTGTTCCCTCTTCTGGAGGAACCTCAAGAGGATTCTAAAGGCTTTAACCAAGAGTCTCTCAAGTATTTCCCTACTAGATATCCATCGCACAAGAACCCATGTGTCGCAAAGGTATACCTGTGTGACCTGGACTAGCGTGCCCATGCAGTACCTGCGTGCGTTCCAGGACTTGCGTGCCCCTGCCTTTTTGGGTGCCCTTCTTGGCCATTTCACCCCTCTTAAGCCATTCCACCTCTCCTATCCAGGATTCAGTCTTCAAGACACTCTTCAAAGCCATTTATGTCATAATTTCTTGATTCTACTTCCTTATCTGAAAGTAATTCTGTGGAATATCTCTCAAAACCTAGTGATTTACACATCATTATGTCACTAAAGATTGTGATTTCATTCATTCAACCTCATCCTTTACTATGAGAGAACTCATTAACTTGGGCCTCCTTTTCAGGAGTAATCCCATGTCCTCTAATTTGGGCATCCTCTATAGTAGTTACCCCAACCATAATTCTCAAATTTGGGCATCCTCCTTAAGAGTAAGCCCCAATCCCCTAACCTGGGCATCCTCCTCAGGAGTAAGCCCCAACCATAATTCTCAAATCTGGGAATCCTTCTTAGGAGTAAGCCCCAAACCTTAATTCCCTTAAATTGGGCCTCCTTTTCAGGAATAAGTCCCAGTCTCAAATCAACGCATCCTCCTTAGGAGTAAACCCCAATCCCCTAACCTGGGCAGCCTCCTCAAGAGTAAGCCCCAACCATAATTTCATTAACCTGGGCCTCCATTTCAGGAGTAAGCCCGAGTCCCCTAATTTGGGTATCCTCCTTAGGAGTAAGCCCCAAGTCCCTTAAATTTTCAAGTCTCAAATATGGGCATCCTTTCCAGGAGTAAGCCCCAGTTTTAATTTCTCTTACCCAGTCCCAATTTACCTTTGATCTGGGATTCCTTCTCAGGAGTAAAAATCCAATCATAAGTCCTCTCCTAATTTGGGCCTCCTTTTTCAGGAGTAAGTCCCATTTAGAGTATTCAAATCTCTGTGAATCACATATACCTTTGTGGACCCTATTCCTAGATTTCTTCCCTAAATTAAATCATAATCTTCATTTATCTGGGCAGTCATACATATATAAGCCCCACATTATTTCTTATGATTGCATCTTTCATGGCATAATTGTCTGATTTTTACCAAAACCTCTTGTTTCTCACACCGAGCATGACTCACCTGAGCTTAAAGTGTAAAATTAATTATGAAATCCTTCTTTGAGCCATCAATCATAAACATCATACTCCCTTACTGGAACTATGTGGGTTCTGATTCCTTTTCTAAAACAAAGGATACGTAGGTAGCCCATCTGCGGGTTCGATCCCAACTCTGAAATAATCTATGTCCTTCTGAAAGACAATAAACCTCAAGTGACCCACTGAGTGGATTTAAAACCATCATGGTCATCATAGTTACCAAGAGACTTATATATAAATTTGTCAAAGGATACCATTGACCAAGAATCTCTAATAAATACATATGATTCTCTATCAATGAAGAACCTCGAATACATATAAAAGATTCTCGAAATTGCTTACATATTTAATCATTGGTTGTCAAATCTGAAGGAAAAATCATTTTATACTTGGTAATGTAATAAGGATTCACAAACATAACTTAAATCTATAAAGGGAGTCCCGGAGTAGACAATAATTCCCCTAAAAAAGGTGTGATGAGTCCGACCTCCCATCCACTCGACCAATGTAAATTCCTAAGCCTCATCAGTCCACAAACTTATGAGCACCTACCTTTGGAAAGTGGGTCCAAATGGATGTGAAATCATTGGATGTTTCCGGATCTATGAACAAACCCATTAGAAACCGATCGAAATGTTTGAACCTACCATCAAGGAGGTCATCCAAAAATTCCAAGGGGAAACAATATTCTTATAGATAAATGAATATGATGAAAATTTCATAAATCTAATGAGTTGATTAGTCTATGTACATGTTATTTCAATACTCTTGAGTGGTCGAGTGTTTTTAAAATATATTCACGAAATCATGAATGGATTGGTATTCGTTATTATGAATAAATTAATGGTAATAGATTATTCTTCCTAACAATTGATGGTTCATGAAAAAATATTGAACTCATGATTTTCCTCATTCTTTTGTAATTTTTTAAATAAAGTTACGGAGGCAATATCTTTATGCGGAAAAGATTCTTCCATATAATAATCACTAAATTTTAAAGTATATATTTACAAATAATGTTTTATAAATGAATCAGAGTATATGGTTAGAGGTGATTAATGTTCATGACTTTACAATAAATTACCTCCCTAGTAAAGAATAGAGGGTTTCGAATTCTTGGATTCAAAAACATCTGGTTATCTTTTCTATTCTGAGGATAAAAAAAGATACAATAGTTTTGGAATAAAAAAGGATAGATCTAGAAATAATGAATGGGTGAAATATTATAGTTCTAAAAGTAATGAATTTCCATCTATCCATGTAAACATTATAGAGGCACCAATGGATGATATACACTAGAAGAAGAATGTGAGAAATTTTCTGAAGTAAAACTATGATTATAATGGAATGATAAGGTTAATGATTCGATAATTTTTGTAGTCCAAACCAGATTTTAAGAATATGTTTTTAGAGTAGGATCATAGTTCATTGTTCTCTATTCATCGTATAAGTATTAAGACGTATAGAGACATTAAAAAAGTATTTCCGGTTGGATTTCCAAATGAGATATAACTAAATATTTTCATGTCAATGCATGAAATATCAATATGTTAATGCTGAAAGAAAAATTCTATAGGGATTTTAGATCCATTACCTATAATAAAATTGAAATGGGAAATCACCATCTGAAATTTTGTCGCCAGACTCCAAAAAATGCTAAATGTGGAAAATTATTTATGGGTTTTAGTTGATCTCATAAAAAATCAGTACACATAATGTCTATTATATACAATATAACATTTGATCATATTTAAAGGATATAAATTATGGAAGTGGTAAATTTTCACGGTGTACTAGATCCTATTGTGTCTGATTGGGAAATGAGGTTTACCATGATGTTTTGGAGAAGTGTCTCACAATAATTTCGAAATAGAGTTTATTTTCAACAATGCATGTCATCCTTAGATAGATGTTCAGTTTGAGAGAATACTTAAAACACTAAATTATATATTGAGATCAATTTCTCTATATTTTAATGTTGGTTGGGACCAACATGATCCGCGATTTCATTTTTTATTAAATTATATATTTCACAATGGTATTGAAATCCCTCTTATGAATTCCTATATTTATGTAAATATAGATATCAAACATGAATGAATGAGGTTAAATAAATACTACGATTTGGATATAGGGACCATACTTTTTCTAACAAAATTAGTAAATCATTTTAAAGATAAAAAACATAATATATTGAGAAAACCAGTATTAAAAGGAATATTATATTGGTAAAATTAGGAAAATACATAACTTATGAATAATAAAACACACAAATTTATTTAAATTATTCTTATTTTTCATTCTAAATATCACATTATACTCAACACATGTAGTCACCAGAGGTTATACATCAAATAAATAGGTGGCCTAAAAGATGAGTAAGTGGGTAAATAAGTACATGAAACAATATAACCTGGGTGAGAATAATAATAATAATCATTATAAAAAAATAATAGGTACATTATAATAATAATGAGAGGAACAATTACAAGATGTAATGCATTGTGGAAATTCATTAAAATGAAAAATCATGTCTCAGATGTCTAATAGAACACAAAGTTGTGAAATAAGCTAGCATCATGTTCACACATAACATGTGAGAATTATCATAACATCATCATTGATAAAAAATATAGCATTATGTTATCACATATTTTACAATATCTAATGAGATACATAAAATAAACCAAATATTTAGAAGGATATATAATTCCAGTCCAACTTGTCACATCAAAAAATGTAAATAATTATTCATGCTGCATAGAATGTATATTAATCAAAGACATGAAGTTACCCTTTGAATCGAATGGGTTTCATATGAATTTCATAATTAATACATTTATGAACAAACATTATGGTTACCAAATGGAAAATATAAAATAGCATATTTAGTATAAGAATCTTCATTTCTGAGTGAATAAGAAATTACTGAAGAAGAGTGAAGAGGTTCTTTGGAATGAAGAGTTATTTTGGAAAATAATGTTTTTTATACTAAAAATATTTGAAACATTTATATCCTTAAAATGAATAAGGAATACAAATGAAAATGCATTTATCGAAAATTAAATTAATATTCACACTCATATGTGGAATGAATGAGAAATAACCCGAACAATGGGTGGGGGTTTGAGAATCCCCTAAAGGTGTGCCGGAAATCATTCATCATTCTGACATCATTGATAATAAAATGATATTCCTAAAATATTAAATAAAGGACCTATTAATCATTAATTTTAGTTATTTTAGTTTAATTCTGATATTTTATAGATATTTTCATGGGCAATAATGGTAAATTTCATTGTTCTGAGACTGTTTGTTTTCATGGTTTCCTTGATTGGTTCACTGGTATAAAAATATTGATGTTCATAAAAATGGGAATAATTACTTAGTATTGAAATTATATGATATTTATTAAGTTATAGTAGCTTTAATGGACTTATATATCATGTGGTTATATGGTATGAGGATGATTCAATTCACAAATGTTGATAAAGATGTCTGAATTTTTTTTGATGGTTTAAAAAACCATCATTAATTTGAATAATTTTATTTAATATAATGTCGATATGTTGCTTATATAACATTATATAAATTATAATATTTAAATATAAAATATTATTTAACCATGAAAAGGGTTTTTCATCCATCCTTGAGGGTTGTAATGGAAAATTAAACCTCAATATCTAGGTAGTCGGTGAATTAACATGTCACTGATGATGTTTTGAATTTTAGAATAAAAGTTGGAAAAGAGATATTTGAGGATGAATTATTCCATTAACATAAAAAATTAAATTATATAAAATATATTGTATTTAACATGACACATTTTTATTAAGATGTGAGGAGAATATATGAGAAGATAATAAATTAAAAACAAATTAAATGAGAATTAAAGTGGATTTTACCGCATAAATTTGAACTCCTTCTGAACCTCCTTATGGGACTTAGGTTTGGACTTTTGTTGAGACCGAATTATTTTGTAAGTGGGGTATAGGGTTGGAAATAGTATTGGTTATGATTTATAAATTATTCATGGATTAAAATATGTGAGGAAAAGAGGCGGTTACAGGTGGTATTTACAGGAGACGGGAGGGATGTTTTTTTATTATTTTATTCACTAGTTTATTATTTTGGATCAAGACTACAAATAATATTGATTCTTATGAATAAATATATTAAAAGGGTCAGGATAGTTCTAAGAAATGGTTTTATACCACATCCATACATCATCCATGTCTTTATAAATCATTCATTTTTAAAAGACCATAAATTATTGTATTTCACTATTTACCAAAAATTCATATATTTTAGAAAAATCCCAAAATTCAACCAAATTTTTTTTGATATTTAGAATTAAAAATGGACAATATTTAATAAAAAATGGTTTTATAGATATTTGAAATTTCATTCTAAATAAAAATAATTATTTATTCAAAAAAAACACAGATTTTTAAATTACAACAAATTTTATGACACATAAACGAATTATTTAAGGACACATAAAATTATATTAAATTTATAATTCAACAAAATAATTATTTGTGAATATATTTTATTTTAAATTATTGTATTAATTATTCATTTTTAAATAAAAATTTGTTTTTTTTGAAATACCAACACTTAATTTATCATTTTTTGAAACATTTATTTACTTTTACTCTGATAAAATTTTATCTTATTTTCAATTATTAGCTGCCAAACTTTTAGGAATAATATTATTGGTAGAGTAACTAATCTATTGGATGAATTAATATTCCCAATGGTTATGTTACTATTCCAGTAGTCATGTTATTATTCTATCAGTATAGGTTCATTAATGTCATTAAATATCAATTATTTCATTAATTATTTATGATAAAGTTGAATTTAATGGTATCTCTATATTGTGTATAAATTTTTTAAATATAAGAAGATAAATTACATTGATAAAATATTGGGTCATTACATTATTCCGCCTTTATAAATTTCACCATTGAAATTTTATTCTATAAACTAATGTGAAAACAGATGAGCATACTTATCTTTTATTACTTCCTCCTGTTCCCTATCAACTTTTTATACCAAATATTCTTCCAAAACACGTTAAAAAGTTGATTTATAATGTTGCATAGGCCTTTTTCTCTTAATTCCATGATCCTTACAATTTTCTATTCATTTGAGATGTCATTTTCAAGTAGTACTACATTTGTATTCAGTAAATGAGAGGGGTTTGGTATTTACTTCCTATAGAGAGAGACATGAAAAACATCATGAACTTGAGACACATTTGGTGGATATTAAATCTGATATGCCACTTTTCCTATGCAATAAAGGGTATGAAATATTCCAATTTTCCTTGTGCTAGTATTCCCTTTCATTCAAAACCACATAACACTCTTCCATGGATATAATTGCTGAAATATTTTGTTTCCAACTTCAAAATCCTGATCCATTAGTCTATTATCAGAATTGATATTTTTCTAAATGTCCTTATCATTGATATGATGATGGATGGATTTAACATTCTCTATCAAATATTTCATATGATAAGGTCCAAGTATCTTTTATTAGCCAACTTCATCCCAACAGGTTGGAGTCCTATATCACTTCCCACATAGGGCGTCATAAGGAGCCATCTATATACACTAGTAGAAGATGTTGTTTTATGAGAACTCAACAAATGAGAGAAGTTAAATACATCAATATTTTAATTCTATTTATAGGTATCTAAGAATTTCCTTTAGTTTCTGGATAGTATTTTTAGATTTTCCAATATTTTTGAGGTGATATGTTTTGAATAAATTCAGTTCATTACTCAAAGTATTTTTTTAATAATAACCAATAATTTAGATGTGATCCAATGATCGTGATTATATATTATCTAAAATGAAACATTATGAATCCTAACCACTTCTTTCACATATATATAAGCTAGTTTTCATGAAATATATCTTCTCAAATATAAATAAACCACAATCTATATATCATTGTTTAAATTTCATCTTTTTGGGAGATAAGTAAAAATTTCTAGAGTGACATCCTTCCATTCCGATGTGGGTATATGAAATGGTTTCAACATTCCTTTAGAATTATGTAACTATAAATTAACTTTATGACATATCAATCACCTTGAGATATAATCTTTAATCTCTTTATTCATGTTAATCCAAAAAACAATATTCCAAAAGATCAAGGTAAATCCTTGTATGTTTAGGATAAATAGAGAAAGGTGTGCTATGTGTATTATCCAATAGATTTTTATCTATATAATTTGATGAAGTCAAAGAAAACCTCATTTAAAACCAAATAAAACCACTATAATATAATTGTTGGTCTTTTATATTTCTTTACATTACTGCATTGAACTTATTTTTTAGCTCTAGATAATACCATTGTGAATCTACGATATTATCTTTGATATATTATGGAGAAATAATTTTGGAAAGGTGGGAATTATTACGTACCATTATGAATTATAAATCCATCCATTTTATGTCAAAGACCTTTTTTTATTTCTTAACCTACATTAAGGATTGAGTATAAGGTTCTATTAATCTAAGATCATTACCTACCTTCTTCTCCTTTCCCATATGGTAGTGAATAGAGAAGTCAAAATCCATTATTATCCCTAACTGTATTCTTTATTTCATATTGAGATACTTCTATTTTAATATAAATTATATACTATTGTGATCATTATATAGCCACACTTGTCACCGTTGAGGAAGTGTCACTTGGTTTTCAATGAACAAATCAAACATAATGGCTCCAGATCATGTATCAGGTAGTTTTACTGATAGATGCTCAAATGCAATGAGAATTATGCTATCACCTTATCATTATACATCAGTACGATAACAAGACCTTTCTTTCAAGAATCAGTGTATATCAAAAAACATTTCCCACATTTTGGTTGTGTGGGTATAAGTGTAGTGATTGGCCTCTTCATTATATCATCAGAGACTTCCTCACATTCATCTCTCCAGACATATTTTACCACCTTAATTTTTAACATAGTTAGTAGCATAGTCATTCATGAGAAATTTTTTCACAAAGAATTGTTTTTACCCTACTAATCAATTAATTATAGAGATTTCTAGGAAACTAGTTTGCCTAGGCCATTCCTCAATTTCCATTTTTTGAAGGGTCTATTGAAATTCAATCAATTATGATTACTTTTCCTAATAATATGATGTTTTAAAGCCAAAAATCACACTTTTTGATCATCAAATACAATTTCACCTTTCGTAATATCTCCAAAAATATACTTAGATGTTATTAATGTTCCTCATTACACTTGGAGTAGGTGATAATATTATCGATAAACACTAAAAAATTCTAGGTATTTTATAAATGATCTATTAATAAAGTCCATGAAAATTGTCAATTAATTAGTAAGTCCAAAGGGAAACACTTGAAAACCAGAGTTCCCCTACAGTGTACATAAATAATTCTTCTGAATATCTTCCTAATTCACCTATATTTGATGATATCAAAAACAAATATCCACATTTGGAAAGTATTGAGCTCCTCGTAGTAGATCAAACAAGTCACCAACATATAGTAGATGATTCTTTTTCTTGAAAAAGATATTATTGAGATCCTAATAATCAATACATTACCATATTGATCCATCCTATTTCTTTTTTATGATAACTGGCATACCCAAAGGAGAAGCATTAGGGCGTATGATCCCTTTGTCCAAATGTTGTTGTATCTGCTTCTTTAACTCTTCCAATTCAATTGTGGTCATCTAGTAGGGTAATTTAAATATTTGATTTAATATAGTTATATGTTCTATTAATAACATTACCTCATGATATTGGTGAAGTCCATGTAAATCTTTTGGAAATACATCACTATATTCCCTTATAATAAGAATTTCCTCCAGGTTAATACCTCCCTTTGAATCAACCATTTCAGTGAGGTATTATTCATCATAGGGAATCAACACTCACAAAATTTATTAATTTTAAAAGGTAGACTCATGGTATTACTTTCATTTATAGACGAGGATTGGAATTAAAAGATATGAAAAGATATTTCTTTTTCCAAATAGTTGATGCATTCAATATATAACCATAGACAATCCATGACTATTATAGTTTCAAATTACACAAAGGGAAGTATCCTGATATTTGATTGAAGAATCTCCCAACTTACACCAATAGGAGAAGAGTCCAATAATCGGGTTTTAATGATCACATTATAATGTTTTTTTACTGATATATCTACTTCATCGTATCGAGACTTTGATTTAATAGTTCTATAAAACATGAAAATAGCCGAAAAATATAATACCTTTTCCATTACTGAGGGAATTGAAAGGGTACCTTATATGAATTCTTCTTCTTTATATACATTATCAATACTAATGGAGTAAAATTTCCATTTTTTCCAATGGATTTAGTTTCTACTAACACTGATTACCCTAAAGGATTCTCGGTGTAGAGTACTAGCTTCCATAGTTCCATTTCTCCCAATAATTGCAACATAGAAACATTAGAGGTTCTATCCTTTTCTCTATTATATTTTTGATATTATTAATTCTCTTCTATTCTCATGAGTTTGGTGGCCTTATCTCCAACACATGAAATATTTCCCCATCCCATTGAGGAAATTACCATGATGCTTCTCCCATATTTTTGACGTGTGAGTGGTTATGTTTTCTTTCATCCATTTTCAATAGATACTCTAGTTTTAAAATCCATATTTCATTACTTTTCTCCATATCCATGATACCGTTATACAAAATTCACATCCACTTTGAGATAACATCAAACAACTTCTACATAACACCCAAGGTCTTGAATAGCTAGAGACTTTCGGAGGTGTGGATTTAAACCATGAAATAATATAATTATTTTTCAATCATTATTGATTAAACCAGAGTTATACAATGCAAGACTTCTTAATCTTTACTTGTAATAAGTAACTGATTCACATTCCATTTTCCTCATATATTTGAATTCTCTATCCATTTTTATCTGATGTGTTCATCAGAAATACTAATTAAAAAATATTTAATAAATGACCTCCCACTCCATCTAATCTATTTTATACTTCATCTTTCTATTCTTAATCAACACCCACCATTTATTGACCTCTATATAGAAATTATATTTGGTTAGAGTCACCTTCTCCTTCTCTGAATAGTGGAGCATAGAATAAATACTCTCCGTTGAGTTCACCCACTATTCAGAGACTAGTGGATTAGAATATCCTCTAAACATTGGTGGTCATTTCCAGGGAAATGGTTTTAATTCTAGTTTCTACCTCCATGGTGAAAGAGGATATTATACATTATTTGGAAAATTAATCATATCCTAACACAGTTAGGTAATCATCAGTATGATATTTGGAACTCCACCACCCATGGAATTTGGGATGTCATTTTGGCAGTCATTGCGTGTACGTTACATGAGTTGTAGGAATAGTTTTTTTGGGATAAAAAAATTCCTAAAATAGAAAATGTTTGAAGAGATTTTTTTTTCAAATAATTATGAATAAAAAAATTTACATTTTGAAATTAACTGTATATGAATTTCTTGTGGACACCATATTTTTATCATTTTTATAAAACAGAACATTTGGGGTGGTTCCATCTACTTATATCACACTACAGTATTTAACTAATGATTTCTATTTCTAAATATATAATAATCTATACCATATTCTGATACCAGTGATAGATACCCTAGTTTTCTTACATAACTATTATGTCATTTTAATGATTAAAACTATAATAACATTTACAAAAACAAGATCAAAAGTTGAAGTATCTTTGGAAAATTACGACCATACATCCTTTATGCATAATAAAACATAAAAAACTATTTAAATAATTATCCTTTATCCTTATAATGCTCTTGTTCTCATTATTACATGTATTCCCTAAAATATATGCATCAATGAAAGGTGTGAACTAATATTCAAGTAAGAGGATAAATTAGGACATAAATCAACATAACATGGCTTAACACAATAATCATAGTTATAACATAGTCATAGAGACATGAATAAAATCATTAAAGGACACACAATATAAAGGTATGGAATGTGTCAATCCATAAAAATGAAACATCATGTTTGATTGGTTAAATAACACATGTAGTTGTGAACAAAAATAACATCATGTTCAGAAATAACATATGTGAATAATCATAACATAATCATTATGATCAAATTTATCATAATTCTCATGAATATTTAACATTATCTAATTAGATACATCACATTAGCTAATTCATTATAGGGCTACATAATTTAGGGACCACCAATCATATCATTTCATTTATATAATCATGTAAACCATAAAAGAAGTTTATCAATAAGAGTCATCATGTAACCAAAGGAAAAAAATAGGTTTCAAAATAATTGTATATGTAATATATTTGTGAAAAAACATTAGGGTCCCCAAATTTAAAATTTAAAAGAAAATATATTTTACAAGAATCATCATTATTTAATGAAAAAGAAATAACTCAAAACGAGAAAAAATGTTCTTCCTAAAAAAGAGTTCTTTTCCAAATTATTTTCATTTTTCATAAAAATAAGATTTCAAACATGTATATAATTGAAAATAAATGTTATTAAACTTAAAATTATATTTAAGGATCATTAAAATAATATCCATATATAAATTTGGCATGAATGGGGAATAACCTAATGAAATGGAGTTGGGTTTTAGAATCCCCTTACCTTATGTCTGTATGCTTTATTCACATTAATGTCACAGTAAATCAAATTAGATTGCTTACATACTAAATCAAAAACCTCATCTAAATTTATTTTACTTATTGTTGTTTTAATAAGTTAAATTTTTTCACGTTTGAATAATTATAAAGTTCAATTTCATCATTCATAGAGTTTTCTTTTTTTAGATTTTCATGATGGATTCACTTGTATAAAAATATATAAGTTCATGTAAATTGGGAATAATTCCCATGAATTGAAATAATATGTTATTAATGTAATTAAATATTTTTAAATGGTCTTGTGTGTCATTTTTTATATGGTATTAGTATAATGAAATATGATAAACATCAAATAAAATGTTTTAATTTATTTTGGTGGTTTATATGACAATCAAAAACTTGATTCATTATATTTAATATTATGTTGATATGTTGGTTTCAGAACATCATATAAACTATAATATGTATATTAAAATCATATTTAACCATATTAATGATTTTATGACCACCCTTGATGGTTTTAATATAAAATTAAAACCCATCATCCATAAAGGCAATGAATAGACACATCGCAGATGATGTTTTCATTTTTGGAATAAAATGAGGTGAGAGAGTTGATGATGGATTATTACATTAACAAAATAATATTATAGTACAGAGAAGTTATTGGAGTTATCATTTGACATTTGTATAGGGATTTTAGAAGATTATTATAAATGAAAATAAATTAAAAAAATTAATAAATAGAATGAAATAGGGTTTTACCTTTTGATTTTCATGTCCTTGAGAACTACCATAAGGAACTTAGGTTTGGTATTTTGTTGATTAAAAAATTATCAAGATGTCGGGGAGAGGATTAGGAAGAGTATTAGGAACCATTTAGGAAAAATTAATGTGTTAGAATGTGTAGGGAGTAGAGTGGTGTGTTTTGATCATTTTATTCATTAGTTTATTATTATGGCTCATGAATATAAATAATGTTGATTATTATGTATAAATATTGTAAAAGGCTCAGGAGAGTTCATCCTAATGCGTTCTTACCTACTCCATTGGTTTTTTTCTGGATGAATTGTTACTTTTATGGCCCAAATTGATTTACCCACTCTCAAAACTAGTATAGTGTAAATTTAGGGTCGATCCATAGGGAGAAATTATAGTGTTATATATCATGAAACCTGATTAAATAATTGAATTTTTACAGAATTTAGAGTTTATATATGATATTATATAATGTTCGTAGAAATTGTTGATTGATTAATTCTTCATAATCTATAATGGTTTACATTAATATTGGAAAATTAAGAAACTATTTTTATCAATTAATAGGATAAATTAATCAATGTCCTGGGCATTTATGAAAATCATAAAAAATTAATTTACTTATCATATTGTTTTTTAATAATAACCCACATATCTGGGTATGAAATGTATCAAAACCCCCTTGGTACAATGAGTAATGACTATGTTAATATAAGTATTGTTGTAATTAAAAAAACATATAAAAACATAGAAACAACATGAAAAATCAATTTCTTGTGAATCTACATTTTCCACATCCTCTAAACATAAATGAAATTAGTTACTCGTTGAATAAATGGATAGATCAAGATCTTTATACATGAAGTGTTAATTATATCTAAGAATGAAAAACTAACCCCAAGAAAAATTAATAGAAAAATATTATAAAATTCCAATAATTAGTTTCAAGTTCCCTCGTTGCATTGTTGGGTTTCCTTGACATGATGAAGTCAGTATAAACTGATTCCCATAGAATTAATCGGCCATACCACACTATCCAAGTCTGGTTAGGAGCCCAAATACCAGATCAAATCCTGGGTAGTAGGGGTATATGATAATTTCATTGTAGCCTATTGACCATGTCACGGTTAATGTGCATGTTTTGGAAAATCATTTTCAATCCATGTGTAAGCTTATTTCATGTTGAATGAGGCACATAATTTCTTGGGTCGGTCTGCACTATTTTCAAACCATGTGGAAATCCTCTAGCACCAAAAAAGTACACCTCATAAGGTTTCCTAAAAGATATTCATGTTTTGGTAGAAAATGTGGATACCATGCAGGGGGTTCATTATTGGTCCTCCTAGATCTGGATGATCATTGAGGTTGGGGTGCCTAGTTTGGGTGACTTTGTAGTATCATGTTCCATAGAAAAAGGGTCCAAAGGCCTCTATTTTCCATCCAAATCGCTCATTTATTCCATTTCTTATGCTAATATCCTTTTATGATAAAATTACACCTATCATTCCATGTTTAGGTTTTAAAATCATAAAAATATATCCAAAAAACTATTTTCAATATGTTTAAATGAATTGGAATTCTATATCCACATAAGTGTATCAAACTCCCCCATGGTTGATCGGTTGTTTATCCCCAAACAAATTCTGATAAAATCATCTCAAATGAGTTACAAAAAATGGGTAGAAAGTTATAGGTTATATCAGAAAAATAAATATAGATTTTGGATGAATTATTATCTAAATTCTTACATGCATTCATCGTGACTTAGAAATCACTGAAGTTATCCATCAATGCAAGACCAATTCAAAACATCCATATATTAGTTCCTACATCACTGTTATTTAAAACATAAATTTTACTTCTTCATTCAATGAATGTTCCATCCTCTGTTTCAATCTCATCATACACTTAGGAAGGTTTATAATGTTTTTTTTGACAACAAAAGGCAGGATACCACTTTTTTTGTTCATACATACTTACGTACTTGCTTATAAAGAATAAAGAAGGGTAATCAACATTTTTAGGCAAGACAATTCATATATTTACTTGTTTTCATTAGGGTGAGATACTAGAATTAAAATTTTCATCCAATATTTCCATGTATAGTCATGATGAATGTAGTGATCAGGTCAAGATTTCATGAAATTAATACCACATAATAACCATTAGTGAATAGTCAATAATTTTAATAATTATCATCCCTTGATGCACATGTCAATTTATTTTTTATGGGGTTTTATAATTTAAACTACCCCATCACAACATGTTTAAAAATTGATTTATGAGTGAATATATAATGTTTTCTCATAAAGTGTTACGTTGTTTATTCACATAAAAATGGACATATCAATCCATAAATGTGAGTTATTTATAAAATATTTCTTAAAAATTCATTTTTTATCTCGATGATATACATTTTTGGAACGTATAACAATGCTTTAGTTAACCACTAAGAATAACATTCCATCATTTGGAATGATAAATAGATGATAATATTGGGTTCCATACATGGGTTACCTCCACAACACTTAAAGTTGAGCACTATCTTTTTTGAACATTGTAAGGTGAAGAATGGTGAGCAGTGAAAATGTATGCAAGGGGACGGAGAAATAATTAGAATGATAAAAATGAAATTATAAATAGAAAAACTCCCCCATAGAAAGGTCAAAGTGAGGGAAGCAGTTAAGGTGTGAGAGTTCACCAAGTAGAAAAGTGTCTCCATGTAATAAAAAGATTTCCACCTGTTATCATGATAGTGAGACCCGAGAGAGTGATGCAATAATATCATAGAAGCAACATGTTGAAGGATGTAGAAACACACGATCATGCCACATATAAAAAATAAAACAATCTTCCTTAGAATAAATAATGATTAAAAATAAATCTTTAAGGATGATTAAGTGATGAAGAAGTGAAAGAGAAACAAAATTCAATTCCAGTTAGTGGAGGGATCATTACCAAAAATATATTGGAACTGAGTGTAGTTGGACATAGCCTAAGAAGGATCGGGAGCTGGAATAGTGTCCATGCTTTTGGTAGGAGGTTCTTCTAAGGTATTCACTAGGGAATGGTGAGAGGAGGCGATATGCATGTAGTATGAAGGGATGTTGTAGGGAAATGGGTAACATTGGTCGAGGTGAGGAAAATACTTCATAGAGATTCCCTCTATCTAGTACTGAGTGGCCTCAAAATTTCAATCGAAAATGGCATACAAATATTTCTTTGACATTCAAAAATAGATCTATTTAACCAAATGGGGTTCCATATATGTATTGGTAAATCATATAGTTAGGGTATTGTGGTGGTGGGATAGAGGTGGTAGGATTGAGGGTTGGTACTCCTCAACATGGGGGGAAGAGTGGTTGGATGCTGCAGGTGGGGTGGTATGGGACTCATCTTGTGTTTCCATAGGTTTTCCTCGAAATTGGTAGTTGGTACCAAGAAATTTTATCATCTCCATGTGGTATACGTTGGTAATATCAAATAAAAGGGCATGTTTGTGCTTAAGGAAGGTGCTCTAGTCAAATTCAACTTCATGTAATTTAGTGAGGAGAGTGATGAAAGGTGCAACAATGGTGTACCCCTTTGGGTTTAGAACATATACTGAAGGTAATGTTTAATAATATAGGATAGGTTGATCAAGGTTCTAGAAATCATGTAATGGGGAATGAATAAATATCAAAGGCTGGTGATGTAACACACCATGTAAATAAAGAATATGTCATTTTCATAATTATCCATATTTGTGAATAAAATATTAATATTACATTAAAGGGGACACTACGCTCGATGGCGTACCCAATATGCAAGAACGAGTTTCTTGGGAATCTTGCGTTGCACTCTAATAATAATATAATATTATTTTAAATGGTAGTTAACGCCTAGCCATTGTAATGGCGGGAATGAATGGAACTAACTACAAAATGATTATATATGTTTGTCAAATATTTTTACTTTTATCAAATAAATTTTAGAGGCATAAAATGTGAATGAATCCAATTTTAAGCGTAAATATTCTAATATTCTTTAAAATGTCGATTAACCACCTTTTGATGGAGAACACTTTTTAAATCCCCTTTTTGAAATTTTCATATGTTTTATTGGACAAAATAAAATTCTTCTTTATAATTGGGACATCAAAATTTACATTGTGTACATTTTTGGTATTTTTCCGATAAAGTTCATTTTTTAATGAATAGTGAAAATGTTGTATTTTAATTCAATACCTCTTTTTAGTCTAATTTATTTATATGATTATATTATCTTTTGAATTGGTTTTAAAGTCCAATTATAATATATTTTTACCATTTAATCCAATAGTGTTCATTGGAAATAATTTCACTTTGAAATTGGACTTAAACTAGTGTCAATCTTTTAATAGATATTGTTTCTTAAAAACACGCTATTTGTTTTGATAGTGGGAATTAATTATTAAATTAATTAATGAAACTTATATGTTCTAAATTTTTTAAAATAGACATCATTTTTTAATTCGGAATATCAAATCTAGATTAGGGTGAATTTTTGGTATTTTTCTCAAAAACTCCAATTTTTGATGAATAGTGAAACCACTATGTGGTAGTTAAAGAAACTGATTTTTCGTTTAAATGAACCTTTGCCACTTATGTGATTTGATTTTTAAAAATCCGACATACATGGTTGTCATTAAGAAGTAAAATGTGGTTCAATGAGATTAAAATAATTTTTGGTGAATAGTAATTTTTATGTTTTATTAATCGCGATTGAAGCTAATTAGTGTAATTTAAGGTAAAAATAATATTTTAATAATATGAAATTACCTAGACACATGTCCTACCCTCATTGGATGTGTCATGGCTGACCAATTAAATCCATGGGTCAACTTGGGGACCCCACGGAGCCACTTTGGTAGGAAAATGACATAAATAACTTTTTATATAAAGTTAAAATTAAAATGTCACAAACATGTGTTGTTTTTCTAAAACAATTTTTACATGGGGTTATACAAGTCATGTTTTTTACTATAAATATTCATTAAAATGATAAAAATATTTACTACATCATGATATTTTTTTATAATTTTTAGGCACTAAATAAATTAAATAATTTATGACACTATGATGATGCAGTGATTACCTCATTATTTAACGATTTAAATAAAATGAAACGATAATGTAAAATCTAAGATGTAAACTAGTCACAAACCTATTAGATGGGTTTATTTCGAAACATTATCACCTTATCCTCGAAATATATCCTTTTGGGACCATTAAAATCCTAAAATCATTATATAATAATGTAATATTTTATAACTTTCCAAGAGTCCCCCTCCTCTCCTCTTATAAAGGACCCCAACTCTACCACCTTATCAACACCACTCAAGCCTTTGGCTCGGCCAACACCTTACCATTTAATCTCTCCACATCCAGATATTAATCATTGAATCCTCACTTTGGGAATAATCCTTTCAAAGGAACCCTTTGAGCTCAAATCAAAGAGAGTTACCCGATTTAAAGGTAGTGTCCTCTCTTGTGTTCTTATGTTTTATTTTGCTTCTCCAACCCTCTAAACTCTTTTTATTCCTTTATTTTGTAAAAAAAAAAGTATTTTCAATACAATATGATATTGTTATGTAAATTATTCGATCTACACTTACACACACCTTCGTCTAATTGTTAAAGAACATACTGTTTCTATGGATGGCGAATTACTACCTCACGAAACGACGATTGTTCAATATTCTTTTAACGCCTTCATAGGTGGCCATTAAGATGACACTATATTTATATATGATATATAATATTTTTATGTTTTCCTTATGTGGCTGTATTTTTCATTTATTTCATACCTTTATGGTTTCCATTATGGGAAAATGTGATATCTTCATTTTAGGAAGTACGGACTACCGCCCCCTCAAAGTTATTTGATTCGTTAATGCCATATGTGGGATGTATAAGGGATGGAAATAATGGTATTACATATGATATGATAATGGAATTATAATATACCTTTATATCATTATTATTTCATTCCATTGAATGCAAAAAAAATGAAATTAAAGTAGCATTCATGCGTACGTACGGCTTACCGTCTCTATGAAAGGTACATTTCATTTCTTATCTCCAAAAGTTATGTACTATTATAAGTACATATATATAATGGATATATATTTAATATATTACATCTAAATGATGTATATCATTCTGGAATTATAATATATATGTATCTCTCATTTTTGATTTAATTCCATTAATATGACAAAAAATGAAAGTAGCGTTCGTGCGTACGTACGGCCTACCGTCTCCATGAATGGTGCTTTTAATTTATTATCTCCAAATGTTAGGGAATAGTATAAAATAAATATATACGAGATATATATGATATTTAAAACATCAATACTATTATGGATATGATGTACCTATAAATATATGGAAAATTCTTTTCCAACAAGTTCAATTTTTACACATGTACCGAACATCGACAAAAACGTCTGATATGAACTCACTTTATTAACAAATTATTATAAAATTATAATATGTGATATGAACTGAATAATATAATTTAAAGTATTTCCTTAAGAAATTTTAAAATGACTAAATTTTATTATTCAGGAGATTAAGGAATGATCGAGTCATGTCGGACATGAGGTAAGGGATCTTACCCCTCCATTTCTATTTATGTACTCTCCTTTATGTCACTTATTTTAAGAACCTCTTTGTTATGTTGGGGGATGTTCTTTTATATTAATCTTTCTGCAAATTTTATTTTAATATGATGAGATACCCTATTTGATCTCATCAATCCATTTTTAAAGTTTTAAGTGGCGTCGTTAGGCTGCCGAGTTTTTGTAAGTGATTTTTCATCTCACTTTTATTCCCGTGAGATTTATGCTACATTTTCCAACATTTCCATTGAGTGGTGTATTTACTGCCCACTATTATACTCTTTTTGTAATATAATTCCATTTATTGGTATTTACATTTTCATTGTATGAAACTTATTCAATGGGGTGTACGTTTCGAAAGTTACCCAAGTAGGTAAGGGAACCTTTCACCCTCCTCTTTTTAAAAGACGTCTTTTGTTATGTCTTTTGATTCACATACAATTATGTTGGGATATGTTATTCTATATCCTTATTGATGTAAATTTTATGTCCAAGTGATTATATACACTTTTTATCTATCATCAACTCATTTTTGAATTTTGAAGTGACGTCGTTAGGCTGTCGAATTTTACCAAGGGATATTTTTAACCCAATTTCGATTTCTTTGGGTTCAACATGTTGTTATTGAATATTTCATCCTTTGAATATGTTTGAATGACCTTTTATTGTTTTAAACTTAATATCCACTTATACTGGGGGTATTTATATTTTTCACAAATAATTTTGAGATTGATTTATCATTAATTTAAGGATACCTTCTTTATAAGGGATTTCATCACATTTTACATTTCTATTGAGACTTCATTGTTATTATGAACCAAATCACTCTTATATGGTGTATATACTGTCCTTTGGAATATTATATCATGAATCCATTTAGTCTCATGAAATTATAATGTTCTTATTAAATGTTATTCCTCAATTATTGTATTTAAGTGTCTCTAATTTTGGAAAAAACCCTTTAACCAAAATATCGCATTAAATGTTTTAATGATTTATTCTTATTAATATCCATGTTTTCAAAATGGTTTTAAGGTATTGTTTATATCGATATTAATGGTTTAAAATGTTAAATGATTCAAGGTGGTATGAGACACTTTGATTCAAAAATCTCTTTATTAAATGTTTTAAATAGTTTTGAAAATGGTTTTTTTGAATGGATTCATTCTTTCAATATCCGAAAATGTTATATTGTGATTGAAATTTGGAAATGTTATGTTTCCTTTATGCATATTTTATTTGAAATGTTTATGTTATGGTTCATGGGTATTGTTATGAAAATGGGTGGTTCAGTGATAAACTAAGGGCGGGTGAGCCCGATATTGCTCTCCAATGGATTGGGTAACGCGAAGGGGTTAAACGTTAAGGTTTCTCCGAAGAGATTTAGGGAATATACTGTGATGGGTATTCCAAACGTAACCAAGAGGGTTAATCCCTACGTAATAATGTTATGAATGCCTCAAGTTACCTTTATGCCTTATGATTTCTATGTTTTATTCATGATTTTTTGAGGTATGTTAAAGTGCTTATGTTTTATGAGTAAAGTATGATTTAATTGATTCTTATGTATACATGTACTCGTGTTTCCCTTCTATATTTTTATATCCTTTACTGAGCTTTTTATGCTCATCCCAAGTTTTTGAAATGTTTTAAACAAAACTTAAAGATGAATAGGGTCAAGGATGGGATCAAGGAAAGACATGTTATCTAAAACATGGAACTAGACATGTTTCTTTTAAGAGGTTTTTTTTATTTATGGAAACTTAGTAGAAGTGTCTACTTTGTAATCTTGTGAGATGTAATAGTTATGTCCTAATTCTCTAAAACTCTAAACCTGAAAAGATCCTCAATGTGAAATATTAATTTAATTCAATATTATGTAAGGTTTAAGGTCGACGCCTTATAGTTGGTATCAGAGGTCGGTTTAGATAACATTAGAGGTTAGGGTATTCTCTAAGCATAAGTGACATTACCATAATGGTTAGGATTTCAGAAAGATTCCTAGTTTTAGATAAAGTGAATGATTAAGTATATCTTAGAGTTTATCTTCCTCATTATTACATGATGGTTTTGTTTACATACTCACACTGACTTTTCTGTTTTTATTAAATGGATGGATCTAGCAGGCACCTAAGTGACAATGGGTTTCAAGGAAACTATGGTGGTTCTCTGATTAAGAGACTGGATGAAATGGGGGATTCAATGAGGAATCTCGTGGTTGTTCTAAATCAACAATCAAGGAGTCATGATTAACCACTTGAACCTTGGTATGTTCTGTAATGCATCATGTACGAGATGACCAATCGATGTGGAAGTTCAGGTAATAATTATAAAGGTAACCATTATGGTTTATATGATCCTTACTTTTTAGGAAATTATGGGTTACTCTATGATATGATGGAAAATGAAAGGCATGAGATAAACTTGAGGTTAAAATATGTTATGATTGTTTTTAAATATTTTATCTCGTTTTGGGGAATGTTTTAAGAATTATATAGTTTTGGAAAAATGACAACACGCAGACCGTGTGACAACCCGTCGCATCGGAAAAAGCTGCAGGAATCGAACCCACAACCAAAGTGTGACTGGTATTTATCACCTACCACTGGACTACGTGAAGTCCCTGGTTAGTTTGACTAATTCTTTTTAGTTAGATGATTTTAGGAATCTAGAGTAATTTTATTTTCGGTTATCTATGGAAATGATTAACCTATCATGGAGGATATGTGATTAGGTTAATTACTTTTCAATATGAGAATTTAAGAGAAACTGATGTTATTTGGAGATGAAAGTTAATTTGTACCTTGGAAGACTATGTGATTAAATCCTTCAAATATTTGGCTTTCAATCTTAATTTGGTTTACTTTGAATAATTTTATGGACAATTGTTTATTGAATGGTCTTTGTTGAACTTTGGGTTTTTTTGGGCAAATTTTGGAGATTAAGAATAGATTTTCTTTTTATAAAGAATTATACTTTTGTGGGTTATCTGATCTCATACTAACAGTTTTGGTTTTGGTTTTTTTCTAACAATATGGAAAATATATAGTTCCCTTTTTTGGATTAGGTGATCCTCAAGATGTTGATTATAGTACTCTTAATGCGAAAAAGTCTTCCTAAATACTCGTATTTTGGAGAAAATATGAGTTTGATTAAGGAATCTAGTAAAAGTTGAAAGTCTACATGAAAAGTAAGTATGTTTCATTATGATTTAGTTAAGTTCAAAAATAAATTCCTCAATGAAGAGTAACTTAAAACAAAAATGTTGTCTGTTAACTTTTCCTACTGGGGAATCGAATACTGTTTAACCCACCACAAGTTTGTGATTTTCTTATGGTTAACTTTATCCTAGAAATGTTTACTATCACTCTCCCTCAGAACATGACCCTTTTTTTTTCTTCCATTTCTATGTTTTCCTACATGGAATCCTAGTATGGGTTAACTTGGGTGACCTTTGTAATTCTATTTCTTTATTTTAATAATATTAAATGACCTAGAAACATGTCCTAACCTCATTGGAAGTGTCATGGCTGACCACGAAAATCCATGGGTCAACTTGGGGACCCCAAGGAGCCACTTTGGTGGGAAAATGACATAAATAACTTTTTATTTAAAGTTAAAATTAAAATGTCACAAACATCTGTTGTTTTTCTAAAACAATTTTTACATGGGGTTATAGAAGTCATATTTTTTACAATAAATATTAATTAGAAATAAAAAAATATTTACTACATCATGATATTTTTTTATAATTTTTAGGCCCTAAATAAATTAAATTATTTATAACACCATGATGATGCAACGATTACCTCACTATTTAACGATTTAAATAAAATGAAACAATAATGTAAAATCTTAGACCTAAACTTGAAAACAACCTATTGTATGGGTGTATTTCGAAACCTTATCACCTTATCCTCGAAATAGATCTTTTTGGGACCATTAAAATCCGAAAATCATTATATAATAAAGTAATATTTTATAACTTTCCAAGAGTGCCCCTCCCCTCCTCTTATAAAATACCCCCACCTCTACCACCTTACCCACACCTATAAAGATTTTGGCTCGGCCAAAACCTTCCCATTTCATCTCTCCACATCCCTATCTTCACCATTGAAGCCTCACTTTGGGCAGAATCCTTTCCAAGGAAGCCTTTGAGCTCAAATCAAAGAAAGTTACCCGATTTAAAGGTAGTGTTCTCTCTTGTGTTCTTATGTTTTATTTTGCTTCTCCAAACCACTAAAATCTTTTTATTCCTTTATTTTGTAACAACACCAATATCTTTAATATACTAGGATGTTTTTATGGGATGTATTTGAGCTACACTTACACACACCTTTGTCTAATTGTTAAAGAACATATTATTTCTGTGGATGGGGAATTATTGCCTCACGAAACGATGATTGTTAAATATTATTTTAACACCTTAAAAGGTGGCCATTAAGATGTCACTATATTTATATATGATATATAATATGTTTATTTTTTCCTTAAGATTCAGTATTTTTAATTTATGACATACATTTATGGTTTCCATTATGGGTAAATGTGATATCTTCAGTTTAGGAAGTTGGGACTACCGCCCCCTCAAAGTGATTTGATTCGTTAATGCCATATGTGGGACGTATAAAGGATGGAATTAATTTTATTACATATGATATACTACTAGAATTATAATATACCTTTATATAATTTATATTTCATTCCATTGAACACAAAAAAAATGAAAGTAGAGTTCATGCGTACGTACGGCTTACCGTCTCCATGAAAAGTACATTCCATTTCTTATCTCCAAGTGTTATGTACTATTATAAGTATATATATATAATGGATATATATGTAATATATTACATCTAAATTATGGATATCATTCTGGAATTATAATATATATATCACTCATTTTTTGTTTTAATTCCATTAATATGACAAAAAATGAAAGTAGCGTTCATGCGTACATATGGCCTACTGTCTCCATGAACGGTGCTTTTAATTTTTTATCTCCAAATGTTATGGAATAGTATAAAATGAATATATAAGGGATATATATGTTATTTAAAACATAAATACTATTCTGGATATGATGTTCCTATAACTACATGGATAATACTTTTCCAACAAGTTCAATTTTTACCCATGTACCGAACATCGAGAAAAACGTCTGATATGAACTCACTTTATTAACCAATTATTATAACATTATAATATGTGATGTGAAATGTATAATAATCATTAAATGAGGTCCTTAAGAAATTATAAATTGAACAAATATTATTATTCAAGAGATTAAATAACGATCGATTCATGTCGGACATGAGGTAAGGGATCTTACCCCTCCAATTCTTTTTAAGTACTCTCCTTTATGTCACTTATTTTAAGAACTTCTTTGTTATGTTGGGGGATGTTATTTTATATTAATATTACTGTAAATTTTATTTTAATATAATGATAGACCATATTTTATCTCATCAATCCATTTTTAATGTTTTAAGTGGTGACGTTAGGCTGCCGAGTTTTCGTAAGTGATTTTTCATGTCACTTTTATTCCCATGAGATTTAGGCTACATTTTCCACCACTTCCTTTGAGTGGTGTATGTAATGAAATTATTATACTAATTTTTTAATATAATTAATTTTATGTGTATTTACATATTCATTTTATGACACATATTCAATGGGGTGTACGTTTCGAAAGTTACCCAAGTCAGTAAGGGAACCTTTCACCCTCATCTTTTTAAAAGACTTCGGTTGTTATGTATTTTGATTAACATACTATTATGTTGGGATATGTTATTATATATCCTTATTGATGTAAATTTTATGACCAAGTGATTATATACACTTTATATCCCTCATCAACTAATTTTCTAAATTTTGAAGTGACGCCATTAGGCTGTCGAATTTTACCAAGGGATCATTTCAACCCAATTTCAATTTCTCTGGGTTCAACGTGTAGTTATAGAATATGTCATCATTTTAATATGTGTGAATGAACTTTTATTGTTTTAAACTTTATATACACTTATATTGGGTGTATTTATATTAGTCAGACATAATTTTGAGATTGATTTATCCATAATTTAAGGATACCTTCTTTATAAGGGATTTCATCACATTTTACATTTCTATTGAGACATCATTGTTTTTATGCACCAATTCACTCTTATATGGTGTATATACTATCCATTGGAATATTTTATCATGAATACATTTATTCTCATGATATTATAAAGTTCTGATTAAATTTTATTCTTCAATTAGTGTATTCAAGTGTCTCTAATTTTGGTAAAAACCCTTTAACCAAAATATCGCTTTAAATGTTTTCATGATTTGTTCTTATTAATATCAATGTTTTCAAAATCGTTTTAAGGATTTATTTATATATATATCAATGGTTTAAAATGTTAACATCTTCAAGGTGGTATGGGACACTTTGATTCAAAAATCTCTTTATTAAAGGTTTTAAATGGTTTTGAAAATGGTTTTTTTAATGGATTCATTATTTCAATATACTGAAATGTTATATTATGATTGAAATGAGGAAATTTTATGTTTCCTTTTTGCATGTTTTATGTGAAACGTTTATGTTATGGTTCTTGGGCATTGTTTTGAAAACGGGTGGTTCCGTGATAAACTAAGGGTGGGTGACCCGAAATAGCTCTCCAATGCATTGGGTAACGCGAAGGGGTTAAACGTTATGGTTTCTCCGAATAGATTTAGGGAATATACTGTGATGGGTATTCCAAACATAACCAAGAGGGTTAATCCCTATGTAAGAATGTTATGAATGCCTCAAGTTAAATTTATGCCTTATGATTTCTATGTTTTATTCATGATTTTATGAGGTATGATAAAGTGCTTATGTTTTATGAGTAATGTATGATTTCATTGATTCTTATGTATACATGTACTCATGTTTCCTTTCCATATTTTTATATCCCTTACTAATCTTTTTATGCTCATCCCATGTTTTTGAAATGTTTTACACTAGACTTAAAGATGAATAGGGTGAATGATGGGATCATGGAAAGACATGCTATCTAAAACATTGAACTAGACATGTTTCTTTTAAGAGTTTTTTTTCTTTTTATGGAATCTTAGTAAAAGTGTCTACTTTGTAATCTTGTGAGATGTAATAGTTATGTCCTAATTCTCTAAAACTCTAAACCTGAAAAGATCCTCAGTGTTAATTACTCATTTAATTCAAGATTATGTAAGGTTTAAGTATGAGGCCTTATAGGTGTTTCCTTTTTTTTATGACAGAGATGTAAATAAAGTCGTAAGGATATTGTACCCAATCTGATGGGAATGGTTATGGAGATGGGATGCCTTTGTGGTCTGTGGTACATATGGATCTTCAATCTAGTTAAGAGTAGCACAATCAACTATGGTAGCTTTAGGATCCCATTCTTAGGCTTCCTTTGTCAAAAACAATGTTTGGATCTTGTCCTTAGTCATAAATCCTAAAACATATGATGAAATATAATAACCAAAAATAGAAGATATGGTTTATAATGTAGAATGTAAATCACTTGTGTCCTCTATCAAGAATACATACTCATTCCCCATATATCTATCACAGAATTATAATGTTTCGGTGAATTCCAATACAAGTTTCTTAAAGGTGGGCTAGTCCACATCAAGTTCCGATGTGAGGTTCCCTCGAGAAATTATCTGTTACAGCTCATAAAAAATACCAAAAGCCAAAATATGTTTTTGTGCGAAGAAGTGATGGTTATTAACCTCATGAACGACTAGAATTTATTAAATTTTGTTCTTCTCATTCTTCCTAAATTTTATGTGCGGACCAAGGGGGTTGGTGGAGCTGAAAGCATCAGAACTTATTAACAAGGCCATGGAGGTGGGGATCTTCATCCTATAGGACTTCCAATACAAAACTAGAAATTACACATATGACAACAATTATAGATATTGAATTGAATAATTATTATGAAAAACATAAATAAAAATGTGAATCCATTAAATTTGGAAATTATTTTCTTATAAATAAGGTTTTTGGAAAATAAAATACTTGTTCAATGGGTATGGATCTGTGGTATAGAATGAATTTATTGGAAAAGTGGAATAAAAAATAAGATTAATGTAAAATTTAATGGGTGGTGGGGAAAATCATGGAAACCCTAATCCTAGGTCAGTAATAGTGGGGAAGAAAGAAGAAACAATAAGAAGATGAAGAGTAGGAGATAACATACCATTAAGGATGATCTAGTGGAAGCAGAATGAATCATGTTTTAGAGGATAAAGGACAGGGAGAGGAGGGTGTTGCACATGGATTAGAGGCGGGGTGGAGAATAATTTGGGAGTTCTAGAATTGGGATAAAATTTAATGGTTTTTTAAAAAATTGTGTGTTTTATGAGTATAATGGTTACATCACATGGTTTACTAATCTGTAATCTTATTGTATGGTGTTCCACTAGAATATGGTTTCCTATCCACATGGTTTCCTAGAGTACCCTCTCATTTTTTGAAACATGTGATACCCAGGAAATAAGCCACTATATTGGGTGTTCCATGGATCATGGAAGAAGAACATTGTTTGTTAAACCGTGCACAGACCTCTCTTATGCCTATATCTTTATTTTTATTGAATCCCCCACTTTAAATGAAATGCAGCCCTTTTATACTAATACTTTGTCCCCCAATTATTTTTGAAATATAATTTTAGATTTCAATTGGTTGTTTAATTTTAGAATAATAAAAAATCAATTTAATATCTATCATCTTGTATTTATCCTCTGACTAAACCACACAAAAAATAAAAAATCACTTACTTGATACCCTAACTACACATAAACAAACAAATATTTTGAGTATATTTTTTAAATTCTATGATACCTCATGCTCAATGATAAGTTTAATAACTTTATCTTGACATACCAAGGCTTCTTGTTACACGAATTGCATAGTGGAGATCATTCCCACCATATCCTCTCTTATAAGACAAGGTTTAAGGAGTTTCCCTTTCACCTTAAATGATTGTTCATATTTTACAAAAATACCCACCACACCATGGTGGAAAACATTTACCACATTGAAAGGTCATAACCATCATGACATCAGTTTCCTTGGAATAAATAAAATCCATGAGTAAAATATCAATACCAAATCATCGGTCTAGGAAGATTTCATAGAGATTAGGTGAGGATGAACCATATATTTCTTCTCTTTGTGAAGATTGAACCTTTCATATACTTCCATCCAAATTTCATAAACCATGATTAGATAGAATTAGTGATTTTTCTTTAGTAGATTTCAAATCATAATTCAAAGCTTTGACCACCCAATGTTCATTATGGTCTTGTTCCACAGGTAAATGAGCGGGGCTTCTATAAACCAATATGAATGGGGACATGTCCAATGGCGTTTCAAAATAATTCTAGTCAACCCATAGTGTATCACCTATAATTATATACTGATCCTTTATCCATTCTCCCACTATCTTATCCCTGATTTTTATATATTCTTTGTTAGAAATATCAAATAGGCCAATAAATTGAGGGTGGTATGGTTTTTAGAGTGTTACCTCAAACTATATTTTTTCATAAGACTTCTCATCTTGTAATTATCAACGTGTGTCCCTATATCACAGATAAGGACCTTAGGAACACTGAACTAGCTGAATATGTGATTTTTATTAAAAGCCAGCACATGTTTTTCTATGTTTTGGGATTTTTTGGTAGCCTCCATCCATTTTTAAACTTAATCCACACATAACAAAATGTGTGTGTTTCAGTATAATGGTTGGAGTGGTACCTTGATATCAATACCCCACATATTGAAAATTTTCACATCAAGGATTGGGTGTTAAGGCACATTTTTTATATGCCAAATATTTAAATTTTGTTGTAACTTATCACACCAAGCCACAAAGTGGTAGGTATCCTTATGCATGGTTGGATAGACAATATAAATAAAAAATTATAGCAATTTTACAGTCTAGTCCATGATGTCCTCTAGTGGGAGATAAATGAAAAAACACTAAAACTCTATTTATTTCAGTATCCAGCACACATCAGTGATTTATGAAAATATTTGAAAGATAAAAAGAGAATATTATCTTCACAAAAGTACTTCCTTACGTCTGATTATAAATGTTTCCTTTTTGATAAGATAGATCTTGGTGAAGCACACCCTTGGACAAATAATTTTAAATATCCAAAAAACCACAGATGGTGTGCAGTATCTACTCATAATATGTGTTCATATGGAAAATATTCTTGATTTCTATATCTTTATCTCTCTATAAGTCAGCTTACTCCAATCAAGAAAGATCATCAATAGAAAAATTCCACTGCCCTTTTTTATCATGGATCTCCAAATAAAACATTTGGAGAAGAAGAACTAAAAAATAAAAAGCTCCCTTTCATCTTTTTTTTGAAAAAGTTTGTTTGTTCTATATGATTGGAATAAATAATGATTTTTGATAGCACCACATATGAAAAAATCTCTAAAATAAAAAAACAACCACTAATGTTTAATTTTGTTGCGGTGGTGTAACTGAATCGGGCTTCATTTAAGGATTGACATGAATAGATAATAGTTCGAAAGATGTGATCCAGTAGTTGAACAAGTACTACTACCATTGTATAATCACTAGTTTCACACATAAGCGTGACTATCTCCTCCTAATTTGAAGCATATCATGATGGGATATTCGAATAAAATCTACTTTAATATTTGAAATGCAAAAATTCATGGTTCATTTAATTCAAAGATAACATCCTTAGAAAAAAGATTAGTTAATGTTTATACTATCGTCAACAAATCTCACACGAACTGCCTGTACAATCCAACATACCCAAGAATGATTACAATTTCCTGAAAAATTGGGAATCTATAGATTTTATATCGCATATAACTTTCCAGGATCACATTAAATTCTTATCTTAGAGATCCGGTGGTGAAGACAATACTATTCTCCAATATAAAATGGAATTTATCCCAATTCAAGACCATATACGTTTGATCACTCTATTCAAGCACCAGTTCTAAGCATTTAATGCACTAGTCGAGTAAATTTACATAGTTGGAGGAGTCATCCATGGAACATCCATAATTTTCTCAACCATGTCATTAATTATGGATAATATTAACTCCTAAATAGTGGCTGGAGAATTACACATATCAAATGACATATGTTTGTAGGAAAATAATTTTTTATCGGAATGTGAAGAGACTTTTCTCGTGGTCTTCATGAGAAATCAATATTTTGTTATACACAGAATAACGATCTATAAAGCAATAAAATTTATCCCCCACTAAGTGCTCCAAAATTTGGTCGATGAATGGGAGTGGAGAGTGGCCCTTCCTTGTGGCATTATTAATATTCTCATAATCTACCCAAACCCTCTAGCCTAAAATATTCTAAGTCAGGATCAACATGTTCTTTACATTGTATATCACGGTAATAACTTCTTTTTGCACACAACATAAAATGGGATGACCCAAAACTGTCATAAATGGGTTATATGATTCCAACATCCAGTAGCTTTATCACTTCCTTTTTCACTACCTTATTCATTGTAGGATTTAACCATTTCAAGGGTTATCTATATGGTTTATATACATCTTGTAAAACTACATTTTTGGTAAAAATGGTTGGGATGATTAACTTATATTTGGAAATCGTGTAACTAATAATTTTTTTCTTATTTTGAGAACCTGTAAAAGATAAAGTATCTTGATATTGTGTAAGAGATACATTTAGAATAACAATTACTGTATAATTATCACCCAAATATCCATATATCAGATATTATGGAATATGATTTATCTCTAGTTGTAGAGTGTAATGAACTGAAGGAATAAGTGGCAAAAATTCTTCTCTTTCTATGCTTCCTAGAATTACTTCTCATAACCATTATTGACCATCTAGATCTTAAATAAATTGAAGCTTTACATGTTCATGATTTTTTTAGATATATGCTGAATCTATCATATTATTAAAAGAAAAGAATATCGTGTCAATTTCAGGGTATTTAACATGATATGAAATTTTTCATAAGGTGGAGCAGTATTCTTTCTCTATAAACAAAGATTGTTTTACAGTGTTTAGGACAATATATGATTCTCTCTCATCCTCTAATATCAAAATTAATTCATTTTTATGGACATAAATCAGAACATTCCCATATCTTGGAAGGGTATCCTTATAATTAGTTTCACTTATTCATCGTCCTCCATGTCAAGGATAATAATGTTGGTTAGGAGAATAAACTTCCCAAACTTCACTTACAAATCATCAATAATCTCTTTTTTCTTTTTAATCTAGAAATCATCTAGTTGAAGGGGTACATGAGTAAGTTTCAATGAATTAGTAACCATCTTCATGAAAACAAGAAAATTCAAAAAAATTACACTTAGAACCAAGTCATAAAGTTCTGTTCCAAACTCACATGAGTTGATTGATCACATAATAGAAAAACCCCGAAAATATGGAATCTATGGTGTAATTGAGTGGTGTACCACCACTGAACACTACTTGTTGAGAGGAATAGTAAAAGAATCAACCATTTTATTTTTATTGGAGGGGATCTATTTCATAAAATTTGTGTATGTGGGTATTTGAGTCAATGCATCCACAAAAATTACACTGAGGGGTTGTTTCTTTAAAACCTCCTTGAATCTTACAAACATATGTTCTTGTTTCGTCTCCTTTAATCATTTTTTAAAGGTAAAAGTGTGTTCATAATACTTTACCACCTCCTTTTTTTATCATGGATGGTCCCCTTCCCTTTTTATGTCTCTATTGTTGGGGATATATTCTCTGTTTCAACTTACTTGATCAAAGAAAGTGTATATTTATTTTTATTTTCAACATTATCTCACCCCTTATTTATAGTCACTAGCTGGGGAAGCTCCTTCCGCCTTGTAAAAGTGATATATTGAGCCTTCTGTCAAGGGGTTTTTATTGTGTTACCTAGTAGTGTGACGTGTTTTCTTGTGTAGAGTTCATTGGATATATTTATAATCTGGTTCTCAATGATTCGAATAGATGCTTCTTGATTTTGAAATCTGATTTGAGGAGTGGAAATTAACAGAGACGTCATCTCTTCCAACATTGATGATTTTCCCTACTGAGGTTTTGGGTGAACAACTTGTTTATTTTTGGGTGGTCAAGGAGGTTGTTCCATATGAAGGTATTGATATCCTTGATGTTGATTTGACCCATGTTGATATTGATTTCTCTTTTGTTATATAGTATAAGTATTTTAATATTTCTATGATCCCAAAAAGGGGGGCTTCGGGTTTTTTTGTGGAGAATTGTACTAATGTTGTCCCCAATCCATATTTTCATTTTCTTGAAATTTTTCATTCTTCTACTGAGGGATCATATTGGATTCTTAGATATAAGAAAGAAAATTTACTTCCCTTATTAATGGGATGAAACTTATCCATGGGAATTCACCCATGATGGGGTTGTCACCACATTTTCTATATCATAGATGGTTTACTGCTTAAACTGGTAACATGGTTTTCATATTCAATGCATCAATTTTCTTTGACATGACATCAAGTTGGGTAAAAATAATTTTATTAGCATCAATTTTTTTATAACTCCCTTCTGAGTTCCACATTCATAATTCCATTGGAAAATATTTTCCTACATGTATTCCAAAAGATCAAATACTTTATCATGATATTTTCTCATTAATATTCTTCTGATAGCCACATCCACCACAAATATGGTGTTCATTCTAATACCTACATAAATTGTTTGAATGTGAATCCATAGAGGGATCCCATGATGTGGACATTTCTTACGCATTTCATCTAATATTTCCCATGACTCATAGAAAGTCTCTTACTCATGATACTGAATATTATGAATCTCGATTGGAAACATCACCGCCTTGATGTAAGGAAAGTATATGGATAGGAATACTTGGGATAAAGCCACCCATGTTAGGATGTAGTGTTGGGAAGCCCTTTTGTCCAATATATTTTAATTCCTCTTAATGAGATGGGAAAAACGAAGTTGATTTTCATCCATCAGAACTCCATGGTAACAAAACGTGTCTCATATCTACAAAATGTCTGAAAGATGGGCAGTGGGGTCCTCACTTGGAAAACCCCCAAAACTGAACCATATTCTAAATGAACTACATAATATCCTTTTTAATATTGAAGTGTTGGGCCTACACTGGTGGCCTATCTATGCCCATATCCACTATATGGGTCGATGGAAACCCATAATGAATATGAGTATGATGTTGATAAATTTTTTCTAGAGGAGGTGGAGGCATATATTACTTCTCTTGTGAAAAATATGTCCATTTGTTTTGAGGCATATACTAAAATGTTCTAGTGGAAGGTACTAGTGTGGTTGTTTCTGGACATATCCCATCATAAATTAAGCCAGTTTCTATTCTTTATTTCAAGGAAAAAATTCCATGAAGTAGGCTGGTAGATGCTAGTTTGGTTAGCTAGTAGCAGTAAGCTATTGGTTTTCATTTCCATTCATTACATGATAATGTCCAATAGCATTGATAGCAACATGATCGTCCTCTTTCAAATTCACCATGGGGGAATTCTAGTTATGCTCTCTCATAAGTGATCAACATCACCTAGAGATAGGTCATTAAATTTTGAGTTCAAACTAAAGTATTTATGATTAATCGGTTCTCTTAGAATATATAATCCAACAGCTAAGGAATATATAATCCTATATAACTCAAAAAAACAAAAGTTGTAAGAGGTAAAACCAAAGATAACCAAAAACAGAAATGGTATTAGAAGAAATGATTTTCGAATTTTTAAATTTTTTCAGTTAATTAATACAAAATAAAAAATGAAAAAAACACTATTTAATTACTCCCCATAAATGGTTCCATAATTTTTTTTCATTCCTGTAGAAGTGTTACTTTTGGATGACCACTTTTATTCACCCACCCTTCTAACTAGTAACTGTAAGTATGGGGTCGATCCATATAGAAAAATTAAAATACTATTCTTCTTGGGTCTTGTTTAATTAACTGAATGTATAAATAATTTAGAGTCAATATTGGGTTTTCTGATAATTTTTCCAAATTGTTGAGTGAATAATTCTTAAAATACTCTAATGGATTACTTTAATATATGAAAATAAAGAAATTGTTTTCAAAATTTATTGGATGATATGCATAGGGGAAGTGTGATTTAAAGAAAATAGTTGAAAATTGATATTATTATCATGTTTTATTTCTCATATTAACTCACATATATCAGTTTCAAATTTATCAGAAACAACTTCATCTAGTGAGTTCCAATTACATTAATAGAAATCACATTCCTAGTATGAGAATTTTTTTTAAAAGCTATATGAAAACTAAAACTATTTGAGATATCAAGTTCCCCCAATGGTCATAGTATTAATTATTGTAATTTCATTGGTGATCCATGGAAAATCCCTTCGTGGTATGATATAGTGTTTATCTCTAGACAGAGAAAGCGACTGTGGGGTTAGTTATGAGTGATAGATTGAAACAACACAAATACAACAACAAAAAATTAATTACCAATGAATCTACATTGTCCAAATCCCCAAAATGTAATGTAAATAAGTTACTAGTTTAATAAACAATGAAACACAAACTCTTGATACCTGAATTTTTAAATAAATCTAAGAAAGAACATTCAACACCAAAAAACTAGATGTGAAAAATCTCCAAAAATGCCTCCGATGAGCTTCAAGATCCCTCGTGGCTATGATGGTTTCCCTCTAGCTAATTATGATCCTTTAAAGTGACTACACAAGTATTAATTAGACATTCCTCTCTATCCAAAGGTGGTTAGGGGTCCAAATCATGGGTCAAATGATCGGTAGGAGGGGTATATGAGAACTAGATGGAAGTATGTTGACTTTCGCATGGTTAAGGATTATGCTTTGGTAAACTATGAAACAATTGTGCATAAGGTTCTATATTAGTTAAATGAGGAGAATGGTTTTTCTCGATTGGTCTGTATGATTTGTAAATAGTGTTGACATAATTTGGTAAGCCTCTTCCACAAAACTGTAACATGGCATAAGGTTTCATGGAGGATCTTTAAGGTTTGGTAAACTGTATGGAGACCATGTGGGGGTTCTGTCTTTGTGATCCTAGATCCAAATGGTCATTAAGGTTTGGGTTATTGGATTGGGTGATTCAGTAGTATCATGATCCTCGAAAAAGTTTCCCAAATGAATCATATTTCTATATTAATCACCCAGTTATTCCATATCATCAAATCCCTTCCATCGATGACTAAATTACACATATCAAGACATGTTTAGGTTGAAAAATCATATCAATATTTATGAAAAGACATTATCAATATGCATAAAAGAATGGAAATTTTATATTCTCACAAATTCATCATCCACACATAACCAATGGCACAATAATTCATTTATTTTTTAAATTCTAATTATTATTGTGTTCCATTATTCAACAAAAAATTTGACTATTTTTAAAAAACCCCAAAAATTCTCCCTAACAAATTTTTGAGATTTAGAAATCAAAAATGGACACCATCTTAAGAATATAATTCTCAAAATATGAGAAATATTTTTAAATTTAAATCATCATTTCTTAAAAAATATATATAATATTAGTATTATAAAATATTTAATGACACTTTGAAAAATTAATTAAGATCACATGAAATTATCGTATAATTATATTACAAAAAAATATTAATTTAAGAATATATATTATGAAAATATATTTTCTATTAATTAATTATATAAATTATATAATTGTAAATAAACATTTCTGTGTTACCAAAATACCATAAATTAATTTATCATTTTTTTTAAAAAAAATATTTACTTACACAATGAAATAATTATATCATATTTTAATTTTTATGATTCCTAAATATTATTTGTAATTTCATAGGTTATGTTAATATTCAATTGTCCAAATTACATTTCATATGGTTTGGTTACTATGCCATTCATATATGTTCCCTGATTTATTTATATATAACTTATTTCATTCTTCCATTATGAGAACGGTGTATTTATTAAGATATATAATTTATGTATGTGTTTTATAAATATATGAATCAAAATTCCATTAATAAAATTTTGGGTCATTACATTGGACCTATCATGATTAATGAAATGATAGATAAGGCTAAATAAATTAAAAAACACATAAGGGAGGCATAAAATTGATAGATTAGTTATTTTGATAATCGTCGACATGATCATAAATGTAATGCTACTGATAATGTGTTTTGAAGAACTTATCCAGGGAAAAGGTTATAATATTTGAGATGATAAGAAAATTAAGCCCATAGTATATTATACAAAATTAATTTCTTAATCATATTGGGGTGGTAGCCTATAGATCGATGCTTCCAGGAAACCTCTCTCAAGTTAGTGGTGTGTTCATTTCATCTCTCCAAAGGACATACATACCTATCAATTGACAAGTACAAAACCCATAGACCATACCACTGGAGAAAAATATATCTTATGAGGAACAACCAATGGATATTCGATATCATATGGAGAATGTTGTATCAAATAAGACCACTCATATATTCAATATTTTATTTTGAAACCACCAGTTTAAAGAAGTTATGTGTGGACCTGGAGATGAAATGAGGAAGAATTATCCATAGTTGCTTGTGACAAAGTGATTGAACATAGAGGATGAATTGAATTTTAAGGGGGTAACAATGTAACAGCTCAATACATTATAAAATGTTTTAGAATAAATTTAATTTCTTTGATATATTTTTCTACAAGTAACACACAATTCCAACGGATCCCAATCTACTCTTTACATTACTATTTAACCTGGTCGTTATAAACTAGAGGTTAAACATGGTGGTATGAATAATAATAACATAGTTTTGAATAATATATAACATTGTTTTATATAAATAAGCTATATTGATATAGTAGAATTCAAATTTTGTTAAAATCATTTTATGTTACGAAAATTTAATTTTCTAAAAAAATGACTTCATTTATTTCTCTGAAAAAAATAATTTGTTGAAAACATTTTGAATGTTTATTATTAATAATAAACTTCATTTTATGATTCAACATGTAAAAGTTTTCATAGGATGCTTTTTTTTTATTTCTTGAAAACAAATATTTCATAAATAGTGACAAACACTCGTTTTTATTGAAAACAACGTTTTCATTTAAAGAATTTATAAGGTTAGATTTTGTTTAAAATTTTTGAAAAATTTAACTAAGTAAAAGAAAAATATTATTAAAAAAATATATGTCATTGTAATTAATTTGATGTTCAATTTTTATACAAAATCTTTTAAAAATGTAGAAACATTTCTCTTCGAAAAACTATTATTTCATTATGTTTGTCGGTTTAATTTTCAATTAAATTATTCCACTTCTTTGAAATTAATTTTATAAAATAGATTTAATATTTGGAAATAGTTTTATTTATATTACTTAATATTGTTAACAAAAATTTTTATTGTATTGTATATTGAAAATAGTAAAAAGTTAATTACTATGGTTACGGTAAAATATAGTTTACTGGGGGTTAAATAAAAAAAGGGGTAAATGACCATGAAACAGGTACAACACCCATTTTCTCGACATATTAATACCATTGAACCCATAATGTTATCAAATTATCCATTTTGGATCGTTTTTTCAAGTTAAAAATACGGGTAAACATTATTATTTTCAAAAATTGCGTGTCTGCCCTCTCCCCCACATACAAAATGCCTCCCCCACTCCTCCCCAATTCACACACCCAAATCCAATTAGATTATACATGTATATACTGATTAAATTAACTAATTACCTCCACTAATCCTAGTGGAATTATTGTTATCAGGAAACTATCCTTAAAAGGATATATCTATAAACTCAAAGATGATATCCAACGAAGAGGTAAAATAATTAAACTTTAGTTTTTGTATTATTTATTATTCCACCTAATTAACACCATATTAATCATTGATAAAATAATATCCTTAGTTTATTTAATTTCATAATATTTAAATATGTTTATTTCATGCCCTACATCTTTCTCCTCTTCCCTCAAATGGTAAACGAACTTGTCGATCCTATGTTCGATAGACTACCGCCTCGCGAATATAAGTTAATTTTTTCCATCACCACCTCACAAAAATTGATATAATCATGGATTTATTATTTAAATATGATATTTTAGATCTTATTAATATTAATTAATAATTGTATCCCATATTCTTTCTTTATTTCCATTTCATGGGGGTATGATAATGTCTCTCATGTGTACGGAGAACAACCTCTTACGAAGGGATGTGATTTGTTTTTCACTAATTGTTTATAATGAAGGTATTGAATACAAATTTAATGAATATATTAAATTAATTTTTATAGGTGATATATTATTTTCCAATATTTTTTTCAATCCATTGACAAAATTGAAATAGGGTTTGTTTGTACACATGACATTCCATCACCATAAAGAGTGTAAATTGTTTCCATATCATTCATTAATGTATTAATATAAAGACATATATAATGAATATATATGATATCAATATCATGTATAAAATTCATTATATTATGGAACCCTGATCAATGGAAAATTATTTATAATACCACACTAAAACATATATGTAAAATGAATCAATTATAACCTCAAGCATTATTTTAATATGGAATTATTGAAAAATTGGTAATAAAATGTCATAGGTAAATTTTAAACAAAATGATATTTATGATTATAATTATTTAATAGATTTATAATAAATTTATAGTATTTATAAATGAGTTTTTAATGTGTAGTATGTAATTTGACACTTAAGGTCAAGGCCTTTCATCTCAGTTTTTTACTTCTATGAGAAACAAGCCACATTCACCCCTATTTATTTCATGTGGGGTATATACTTCACAAGTATTTATTTTTGAATGACACTAATAAAATTATTTTTATTTTTATATTAATTTTATTATCTCTCTTTCATGGGGTGTATGGTTAAAATGTTACCGAAGTGGTAAGATATTTTTGTTTGTATTTTCATTTTAGGAGACTTATTTTATCTTATGCACCTATCTTATTTTATGAGTTGTACATACAATACCTTTTAAATGTAATATCATGAATTTATTTTCACTCATTATATTTTATGATTAATTTAATTTTATTCTATAATGGGGTTTATGATTCAATTTCACCAATGTGGTAATTATTTTATGATACAATCTCATTTTTATTAGGATTTCTTTTGTTTATACTACTAATGATGATATATTATTATCTATTTGTCAATAAACCCATTAATTTTTCACTCATATGGTTATTCCTCATAATACATGTTTTCCATTAATTTTTCCCTCTTTATATACTCATATTTCTAGAAGAATGTTTTTAATGAAAACCAACATTATTTCTCTCTTCAGACTAACCCGTTTATTCTTCCATATCTTTGTTTTATGAAGATGTTATTAAAATTGTTTAATCGTTCCAATGGGATTTCTTAAATTGATTTTTACCATTTTTAAATTTTTTTTTGCAATTCATAACATATAATCTTCATTTATTTTTTGAAACATGGTCCATTTATCTGTTATAAAAAATGTAAATGAAATATTTAATTTTATGTAAATGTACTTTCACACAACCATCACCACAAAACATTTTATAGCTTTCATTATAAGTATAATTTATTTTTTTCATGAAAAATAATTTTAAAAATGTTTTTATGAATCTTTATTTTTAAATATTTATTTTTCAATAAATATTTTTCCTTCTAAATAAATTTTTTATATTATATTTAGGTATTCATTTCAAATCAAAAATGGTTTTTTTAAAAGAAAATAATTTTAAAAATGTTTTCGGTTTTAAAAATTTTTCTTCATGTGGAAATTATATGTTAGACTAGAAATGATTTAAATATTTTTTAATTTATAATTCATAATTTTATAATATTATTTTCAATGAAATCTATTTTTAAAACATTTTATTCTTTAACAATATTTTTTCAAATTATAAAGGACATTTTATTCAAAAAAATGTTCCTAATTATCATTCAAAATCATTTTCTATCCAAGATGAGAACTATTGATGTTACATATGATTTAATGGTGATGTAATGCAGGGATACCATTCTTATTTTTACATTAAATGGTTTATGTTTATTATAAAATGATGCTTATAAAACCCGCTTCTTTTTCCTTGTTTTATGCTATGATGAAAAGACAAAATGATTATAAAACATGTTTCTTTTCAAAAATTTATTCCATGAGAAAATATTTATGAAACCCTTTTCTTTTGATGGGTTATATTATGATGAAACTTTTATAGTCATGATTAAGACATATGTATGATTTTCCTTATGTGATTTTGGGGGGAAATATATCCCTCTGATGCATTTTTAATGATTGAAATATCTACAGATAAACATGACTAGATTAGAGAGTGAACCTGATTCAGTAAGGGACATTATCCACTATGATATTCATTGGAGAAATTTTTTACTAATATGATGTTTTGGGCAGTGAACCAATCCGAATAATCTATCCTTTTAAATTATACTTTACTACTATGTAATTGATTTTGTATTCATATGTGCATTCCCTAATTCCATGTATTATTTCAATATTATGTATTCATGGACCAGGTTGATTGATTTCATTATGATTCAGGTATTATTAAAATACAATATTTATTCCATGACATAAGATATCAGTAATTGATATGAATGGAATGGTTTTAATATGTTATACTCTTGTTATCAAACTATTATGCTTGAAGTTTGTTTACATATCTCCCTTTTTTACCGATACTGAGCTTCTGAGATCACCCAATATTATGATTCTTTTCATATGTTATGATGTTATATATTTTTTGTGATGTCTCTGAAAAGTGTTATATTAAATAGGAAATAACTGTGAAGTGATGTAGAAAACTTATAACCAATTTATTTATGTTTTTATGTCTCCAAATCCAGTATACCATCATGATCCATTTGTATTTTTTGTGTGTAAAAAAATGATTTCTAATAAATATGAGGTTATATAAATTTATAAAAAGCACGTTTCATTATATTAACAACTACCATGGTAGAAAAAACCACAAAACACACAGTTTTATAACTTAGTTCCAGTACCCCTTCATCCCACAATTGTTTCAAACCTCCATAAAACTACATGTCTGATAAATCTACACATCATCTGGGAGAATCCTATTATTTATGAAGTACTCAATTTTAAACATAAATACAAAAAAAATACAGAACTACTAAAAGAAGAAAAAATTAAAAAACCATTTGGAGGGTCCATTAGTAGTGGAGGAAACCTAACATTGCACCGTAGAAATCACCATGAACCATTGTTCACAAATAATCTTAATTCTATGGAAATTAAATATATAATTCAAAATCATATCTAAAATTCAATTGAAAAATGGACAAAAATCAACAAATATAGTATCCATCTTTTTTACATTATCATTAACCAAATAACATCACTAACCAACCTCCAAACAAAATCTTGAACATTAGTTAATTTGTGGGCAGAACAAATCATTATCCAAAATGAATGAGAGCCATGATCAATATTCTATATCACTGTCCAATATCAAGATATAATTTTGTACATTTTTTCTATGAGAAGATACATAAACTTCCATTTCCAATTATCTTCTTATAGAAAATTATTTTTAATATCCAACTTTGAAAATTCTCATTAGACAAATAGGTAAGCCTAATAATGTTACATTATATAGAATCAACTTTGATAAAATCTCATAAAACCACATTATCTATTCAAAAATTTTATGTCAATTATATAAACTAAAAATGTGCACCTCCAATCGATGAATTCATCAAAAAATTAATAGAATCTCCATATAAGGTGTACTAATTTGTTCCCTCTAGTAGAATGTCACTGGAATTCCAAATATTATACTAGTGATATATTGGATGATTCTTAAGAAAAGAATGAAATATACTAGGAAATCAAAAAAATCAGTACTAAAGACATGAGGTGAAATGGGAAAAAAATAATGATTAAAATCCTCTCTTACTATACTGTGAGAAGAGTTGTGTTGAAATAGGAAATGTTCTAGAACACAAGCCCATAACATCCATAGAGAGAAATTATCTTTCACATGGAACTATGTTCATATTATTACTACAATCTATATAGACCAAATAAAAGTCTAAAAATGGTGGAGTGAATCTGATTGTCTACTGTTATTGAGAGTTTGAAGAGATACAGTCAATAAATTAATTAATTTTAATGCTAATTTAATCAACATGTTCTTTCTATCTCTTAAGAGACCATTCCCTCATAAAATAATTAGTCCATATCAAAAACCTAACAAAAATAGATGAAACACCTCAACTTTAAAAATTATAATATCATTTGAAATTCCATGATATGTAATATTCATACAAACTAGGTTAACATGTAACATATCACAGGAATCACTCCTCCCCTCTAGATGGACTGCTATGACATATGAGGCTTATAATTTTGAAAAAAATATTCTTACTGGCTAGTGTTTGATAGATACATAAAATAAGATAGGAATTGTGATAAAAATCACAAAATGTATCCCTAAAAATAAGAGATAATATACCTTAAAACAAATACATATAAAATCACATGTCCATTTATTTTCAATATAACTCTATGAATCATTCCCTATAACACCATGTTAGATATCATATTAGAAACCACATAAAAAATTATAATAAAAAAATATGGTGAGATAAAATCCCCAATATATAATTCTCTAGATTGAAAATGTTTTAAAAATAAATTTTAACATTAATCTTATAGGTGGATATTAAAACATATCACATAATGTATTGAAACATAATCTGATGAGGTACAGACATAGATAAAACATGGTCTAGAAAATCCAATTCCATCCTATAATATGACTTCTACATGTCAAAACACAATTACATTGAGCATTTCTTACCCAAAGATATCACATTCATTGATTAGGAAACATAAAAATCAATAATATCATTATCTATGATCAGACATTGAGGTCCGAACATAAAATTAGAATTATAGATAAAAATGGAAAATAATCCACAATATCTTTTCTAAAAATGTTGAAAAAAATATAACTCACATTGCTTGTGAAATCGGTTCAAGTAATTACCACTAAACAAGGACCTTCCACAATAGGGACTAAAGAAATAATAGTTTCATTATATTTTCCAGGATCCATAGTACCCATCAAGAACTAATTACCCATCACTAAAATAGCTGATCTAACAACATGGAAAACATTAAACAATCACTTAGATTACATCTACCCCATAATACTTCAAAGAATGCATGAATTTAAAAACATTAATAACTTTAGTATCAAAAATATCAAAAATTAATTTATAATTTTTCTCTAAAGAGATTATTGTATGGATAAATTTAACAACCACTTCAATGATAATAACTTTGTTCAATTGAAGTAGAGGGATATAAAACATTAATATCAGCTTTAAAATAACTTCTCTGTACTCAACCCAACTCCCATTAAACCCGCTAATTTTATAAAGAAAATTATTTCACCTAATGGAAGATGAAATTTGGGGGAAATGGTCATTTGATCATATTATTTAGGATAAATATCTCTATATTAAATTTTTTAAAATTTTCATTACCCAGAAGAAAATCATCCAACTACTAATTGAGAAAATACATAGTCTAAAATGATGATACAAAAGAAAAATATCTAAAATATATAACTAAATTGATCATAAAATTACTTATATAATATTCAAAATATTTATGATTCTTATACCATCAATCCTATAAATTAGGAAACTCATTATTTATTTTATTCAATAGACACATATATATTTATTTTCAATCTGCTTATTATTGCTCTAATTCGTAAGATCCATCAACCACGATTTTTAAAATTTAATATTCCTCTACATGGACCTAAATAATATACCCCAAATACAAATTTCAAAAATCATCATTTTCTTAGAGGTAATAGGTGGGATGTGTGTACTTTTAAATGGATGGATGAATTAAATCTATTTAGAAGAATCGAGAAACCCATATGGTTATTCTATAATATGATATCCCAGTGAAATACCTCTTATAGAGACCAAGAATTTTCATACATAGTTATTACATCTTAATATATTATTATTTATCATAAAAAAATTATTCACTCTATAATCATTTTGGTACTGTTCCATTGAAACAATGAAACATAAAAAACTTGTTCATGTGTTAATTACATCTTTTCCCCCTTTATTATTCATATCTAGAACCCTTTTTAATCATATCGCACATAAAATAATTCTATATAACTCATAGAAGAAAACATAAAAAAGGGGGAGATTAGATTATATGTAATGGTATACAATGGGGATTTCAATAATAACATAAGAATCATATGATCATAAGGTCATGATATTACTATTTGAAAACCATACCCTAGATATAATAGATCATAAACATTAGTAATGGTATAAATCTGGGAACCTGAGAAGACATGAAACATACATGAATAAAAGAACATGTGCCTTGAAATCATAAAATTACATTAATACATTAATTTTTTAATTAAAATAATCCTACAAAACATTATTTCAATGATACCTTCAAACTCATTCAAGAAAATTTAGGCTTGGTATACCACTCGTGTACCTATTTCAGCATTGGGATAACCTCCGGTGTAACCTCTTTAGGGCTTCAAATAGCCTCTCATGTATCATTTTACCTAATAGAACATTAATCATTACCCAATTCATTATAGTAATATATAGGTCCCGCCCATTGAGAATCATATGTATGTGTTCCATAAGATCATAAAACAATATTTACATTAGAACCCATGAAAAAAATGGGATTCATAAATATTTCATCATAACAGAACTCGTGGAAATGAAATGGAATTCAAATACACTATTTCATCATACTCAAAAACCTACCAATAAATGAATAAATATTTTATTATTAGGTAATATCTCTAGTAAATTTTATGTAACATCATAGGATGTCATCATAAATAGAAAATCATTTAGAAAGATCAGCCAAGATCTTTCTTGTAGAAAATAGCCTTCAAATTTTTAAATAACTTATTTTAAAAAAATGTTATTATAATGGAAAAAAATTCATTTATAATACTCTTTTAAATTTTTAAAGGATTATTCCGAGAAAATAAGAGTCATGAAGGTGGGGGAAAACATTAACACTGTATATGATAAAAAATCCCTCATTCCATTGTAAAAAGGATAAAAAATACCTCATTCAAAAAATAAGAAGAAGATTCTTTTCAAACCAATTTTTAAATAAGTAAAACATGGTTAAATATAATATTTAAATTAATATGACAACATTAAAAACATTTTAAAAAAACTCTGAAAAAATTGATGTGGTATAGTGAAATTCCCTAAAATGGACTTAAACATAACAAATCACATATATTAAAGAGATTTTGAAATAAAACACTTATCTTGGTTTATCCTTGATTTAAAAGAATCTTACACTCTTATATATAAATTTAAATTTATTATTTTTATATATTATATTCATTTTCGTTCATATAACATCATATATGACCCCTTTATGACATTTACTCACCCCCTTTTTTAAAAAATTATCTATTGAAATCCTCATATCAATGTGTTAACTATTTTTTATCATGATTATTTAAATTTAGTTGTTCTTGTAAATTTAAATTTTTCATGGTTACATAATCTAATAAATAGTCATTATTATATAAATATTGTATATATTAATTATATATATATTTATATTCATCCATAAATTATAATAATACATAAAATTATTGCATCATTTCTGGAGATGGTATGATGTACATACGCATGAATAATATTTTAATTTTTCAAAGGTTGGAATGAAAGAAAGGTAAATAATAATTAACATTTATAGGATAATTATTATATATTATATATCTTATATATTTAAAAAATTTACCATCATTAACAAATGAATTAAATATAAATGAAAAATGAATCACATCACCTCGTAGATGTGGTAGTCCACATTTATGCACGAACGATTTTTTCATTCCTAAAATTATTGGAAGATATGTAAGTAGATGTGATAGTATATTTACATAAATATAATTTTTTCATAAATATTATATATAAACATTATACAATTCATAATTTCAATCCATTAAATATTGTTATGGAATATCATTTTTATCACTATGTGGAGAAGGTAATTCGTACTTACGCAAGAATGATAATTCTACTTCACGTTTGATGGGAAAGAAACAGTGTAATAGTTTTTCGTAATAAAAATAAAATTTATTATGATATAGGATATATAATTTTTTATTTTTTATCAACATCCATTGATTTAGCAGTGGTAAAGAAGATTCTAAATGGAATTTATTAGTTAATGTGATTACCACTTCTTTGATAGGAATCCTTTAGATAACCTCTAAAAGGCTCTATAGTTGCAATTTTGTGATGTGAAGTACCAATATAATGTGTGTATGAAATTTTAGAAATGAAATTGGAAGATTTTTATTGATATATAATGATTAATGTGGTGTAATTATTTGAGGTTTGAGGTTCCCATTTATTATTTAGGTGAGAGAAAAAAAATCATTTCTAGGAATATTAAATTATCAATAATTAATCATTAATGAAAATGCCTTATAAAATAAATGGATTAAATTATAAGACAACATATGGTTTTATTACTATTAATGAATCGAATTTGTAGAAGTTACAGTGCAATTTTGAGCCTTATCTTTTTCATTAACTCTTAGTTACTTGATTTTAATTTCATATCAGTTAACAAATTTTTCAATGCTGTTGGGTTATAATTACTACATATTAGATGAATATTCTACCATAAATGGATAATTTATGATATTTTTGAAAATATCATATTAATATTGTTTTAATTCATGTTTTTATTATTTTTAAATAATTTAATAATATTTTAATTTGATACAATATCATTATTTTCAATTTTGAGACTATTATTTTAATTTAACATTGAATAAATCAATATAGAGGGGGAATTATAATTTTATTCTTTATCACATTCCTAATATGTGAGAAATTTATTTCAAACTCGTGGTTCATATTAATTTATCCGTATTATTTCATATTTTAAAAAATGATATCGTTAATTATATATATTTATTAAATGAAGAACTATTGCATAGATGTTTTATTAGAAATTAAAGTTATAATATAATTACAAAAAATTAAAAATAAATTTAAATCATTAATTTTTTGTATCGATATTGAATTAATCAAATATTTTGAGTCAAAACATTCTTTTTTTTAAATTAGGACACATAAGATATTATAAAAACCAAGCTTGTTTAATTTTGTATCATTCATTGATATAAATAAAATTAAATTTATTTTCAAGGAATAATGTCCATCAAAAAAATCAATCCAACGATTATAAGGGTATATTTATCTTTAACCAATAATAGGTATGATTAAAAATTATGGCCCTATCACTTATTTTTATTCTAGATTAACTTTATTTACCCATTATCGAGGTGATAACTCTCACCATGGTTAATATTCATATTGATCAAAATAAAAGGTTACTTCTTAAAAAATATGATGCTCATGATTTTAAATTTTTATTTCATATTACCTATTAAATACCTATAATTTGTATAAATTAACTTTAAGTGATCAAAATGTGACCTAACCAATTTTTAGAATTAAAATAAATTTTCAAAAAAAAAAAAATATTCTTATAGAATGAATAAAAATATTTTTTTATTTTTTAAAATATCTTTTCAAGTAAATAATATATATGTTGAAATAAAATAATTCACCAATAATGATTTCTCTAATTTAATAATAAAAATACATTTCAAGCATAGAAACAATCTATCATAAAAAATAAAAATTTTATTTTCATTATTTTAAATTATAATATTATAATAATTGATGAATTATTTTCATATATATTTCATTGGTAAGTTATTATTATTCATAATTTTTATTCCAATGTCTAGGAAATAAAAAACATAGAATATTTTAACGATGCTTTGCGGTTGATCTAATCTCACTATTGTGTGTAGCATGAGCCATCCAAGAACTAAAATTATTTAAAGATAAGTATTTCATAAAAAATATCAGGTTGATACATTATAAACCACATAAAATGAATTTTAACATCATATATTATTACTATAATATAATAAAATGATGATATTTTTTCTTCATTACATATTCGGAATCCCACAGACTTTCTTTGAATTTTAAATTTCTCAAGAGAACTTTCCCTCGGTGAGTAGTCTTTATCTATATTAAATTATCCCCATAATATAAGATTTCTACTAGTTAATATTTATTTTAAAGTATTTTCTTCAATTTCCATGACATCTATGTTCAGTACATGTGAAATATCAAGTAATTACTTCCCCGAGATTGGTATATGGAACAAATCATGATCCTATGAGAGATTTTGTAGAAGATTCAATTGATAAAATACCATCCTGATATGATCAATAATTTCAAAAGAATGAAATAAATACGTATTATCTTTACCTTCCTTTAAAATATCATCATCCTCTTCTAAGGAGTTATTCAGAATAATACTTTTTCATGACCATCAAACTCTAGTTTTTTCAGAAAATTGGCACCATTAATTTTATTAGAACTGAAATGCTCATCTGTGTTATTGAATGATTATAAATTTCTCTATCATTTCCTCAGCATTATATAGTCCCAATAAAATTGTTTTCTATAATTCATTCCATCATGTTGGAGTTCTTCGCTTACTATCATAAATGCATTTATAAGTTGATATTTACATGCTGGTGTAAAGTATATTTGTTTTAATAAAATTCAATAAAAGGAAGGTCTTCATCCCAACCAACGTTTAAATCTATGGAATAAGATCTTAACTTATCCAATATATGGTTTAAATGGTTATTTTAGATAGATCATCTATGAAAAGAGGATATGCGGTGCTGATACATAACAATATATCCATAGCTTATCAGAGGATTCATCAGAACATAGATAGAATTCACAGACCCAGATCAGATAGAATAAAATGTGGTACTTAATGTTGCCTTACAACATACGTAATATATATCCTAGAAATAGTCTCCAAATATAAATCTTCTCTATTAGTGGTGAATTGTTCTTGATATGTAACGAATTCAGTTCAAATCCATTTAACAGTGTTCCCTTTTTTTTGGGAGTACATTGAATATATCAATGGTGATTTTTTACAATTTAAATTGTCTTACCGTAAATGGTTGTAACATCTCAATAGACTTTTGTTGGTCATCCTTAACTAGTTTATATACCAAGAAAAATGATACAGATTATGAAATATCCCACTTTATGTCATTCCTCTAGATATAATCATTCAAATATCAATGATTCTTCATACTCCCTAGATGAATATATAATGAGTAAGTATGAGATTCATCCAACAACGCATTCTTAATATTTGGTATAGAAGGTACACATACATGGTTCTTGAACCTTATTATTCCCTCGTAATCAAGGTTAAATTCACTAAAATTTCTCATATTTTTTTCAGATCTACATCTTCCTTACGATTCTGTTTAATATTCGCAGAGATATACGGTTAAACATTCATTTGAGAAAGGAAATACTTATCACCTTACATAATGCATTCAAGATACATCCTTCTCCTCTCCATAATTTTTTAATCATCTATTATCATCATCATACATAATAAAACATGATCCTTTGATTTAGAGAATCTTCCACCATGTGATATTTCCCTTTGTGGTAATTTATAGATTAGTAAAAATATTTAATCATATCATACAATATTCTCTGGAACATATTACACACTTTAAATTTGAAGATATAAATTAATATTGTTTTTTAATATGTATTTCACACCATTCTCCATAGAGATAATTCATTCATATAATTAATGTAAAAATTAATTCATCTAACACCAAATCATGAGTTAGATAATTTTCTTCTTCTTCATTCAATTTTCATGGGGCATAAGCTATGACCATATTTTTTTACTTATGGACACATCCTATTATCAACTTTGATACATCACTATATAAAAAAACTTTTATTCATTACATGCTAAATTGAGAACAAGTCCACTGAATAGGCTTCTCTTTAGTTCCTTAAATCATTCCTCACATTCATCCATCAAAAGTGACTAGCCTTATTGTTGAGTTAATATACTGATTTTATTTTATAGACTTGATATATTCTCTACAAAGTTCCAATAATAATCATCTTAACTAAGAAAATCATGAGTCTCATTCACATTGTTTGGTCTAGGAAAATGATCAATAACGCCATCCATTTAATGGTCCAATGATATAACCGCACATGATATTATATTTCCTAAGAGTGAAATGTTCCTAAGGAAAAATAAACACTTGGTAAATTTAAAATAAATCTTATCCTTCATTCTGGACTTTATCATAATTCATAAATGATCTTCATGAACTTCTACTAACATTGATGTAAAAGAATATTGTTCATAGTGACTTCCAAAAACTGATCAACTAAATCTCTATAGACTCTATTAATTAAATCCATGATGATATATAGTGGATTTTTAAGACAAAATGGAATCAAATTGAATTTATAGTATCCATAAATTAAGTAGAATATTCTATATTGTATATCCTATTTCAAGACCCTTTGTTGATTATGTCCAAAATGAAGATCAATCCTTGAAAACTATTGAGCTCTGCAAAGTTGATCAACCATGTTATAAATATAGGGTAGAGTATATTTATTATTGATAGAAATAATTTTCTATTCATGATTATCAATGAAGAGCCGCAGTGATCCAAGATTCTATATAACAAAGAGATTAGTTTCACCTCGTGGTGATATAACTCGTCATTTTTAACCCTTATCAATATTACCCTACTATTCCTTATTCAATTTTTGCAACATTGTTTGGACCATTCTATATATATTCAATGAAATTTGTGTAGCACCAGGTAAGAGTTCTATCAAATACTCAACTTCATTACTCAGAAGAATACAAAAAAATTATACTTGAAATACATGAACAATCTTCATCAGAATAAAAAAATATTTGACATCGAGTTTCTCCTTAACCATCTAAGCTAAATTACCCTTTTCAATAGTAATAAAGGCACAAAAAATTGATTTGATTTCATGATTATATTTATATTTATCATCACATTGATAGATTATCGTAGTTTTTTTGTAATATCAAACATGACATCCCATCCATGAAACTTTTTGTTTTATTTTTGTAGAAAAAAAAATCATTTCCTAAAATTATAAGGAACTCAAGACAGGGTAGAATAACAATATTTTTTGGAAGCACAATCCAAAAAATGTCAACTATAGAAGGATAATATATATGTATAATGTTCAGCATACCGTTAGGGAATTTTATGGAAAATTCAATATCTAATTATTGAGATGATACTATGTTACCCTTCGAAGATTCCTTATAAGTAAAAGTGTTTCTAGGTATATAAGAAAATAATAAATTATTTCTTAAATAGTTTACAATAAATTTACATGTCGTTATTTCATAATCACACCATTCATTATAAATAATCATTTCATTATATTTATTTTTTTCTATAGTCTTATGAAGTTGTCAATGAAAACTTTAATTATAGACCATTAGATTTGGGGGCTGAATAGCATAATGCTCATAGTTTGAGAATTTTAAACACATGATTGTGTGTGGTGTTATAAATGGGGATTTCAAATAATTCAAATAATTTTTCAACTTTCTCTAATTACTTTAGAATTCAGTTTCTCAGTGGATATCCTTTCCCACATGAATCATTTTTTGTTCCCCTTAAAACAAATTTCCCCCTCTTTTCTCCCTCACTTCAAACATATGGGACATCTCATATTCTTCTATCCATATTTTTCAGAATTTTATTTGAATTCCAAAATTAATTTATTATCAAAACACTTAAATTGATTGATAACCCCAATATCCACTTCCACCTTGATATCACACCACATGAATCCTTTATAGATATTAATTTCTATTGTGGATAACACACTTTGGAGACATGGTTTTAATCCTCTGATGAATTGATCAATCTTAATATTAGGTATGATGATAATAATAAAATAAAACCACCTAATTCTTGTAAAATATTCATAATATGTAAAATTGGATTCATCATTCATTTTTAACTCAAGGAATTACATCTCTATTTTCATACAATGAAAAAGAAGAAAATACTGATTCAAAATTAAGGTAATAAACTCATCCCACTCCACATAGTCAATATCATTATTTTAACTCATGTTATTTATATGATTCCACAATTTATATGAATCACCATCCCAATTATAAAAGAACTAAAGAAGCACTATCATGACCAAACACTAGAGAATAGAAAATATATTTCACTGGTTCTAATCCACTACTCAGCAACAAGTGTTATAGTAGACCAACTAAAAGTTGGTGGATGGTTCTTCATGAAGGGATCAAAATAAAATTGAGCCTTACTTTTATAATTTGGAATCCTAGGGTGATTCATTGTTTTTCAATTTTTTGTATATATATAAATGAAAATTTTCATTTAACATACCATAATATTTGGTTTTTTAGTAGGAAAATCATTCCTTTCAGAATCACATTATGCATAAACATTATTACTTTGGGATCCAACCATCAACTCGAAACCAAAAAACTACAGAGTGAGAAAAAATTATGTAAATGGAAATCCACATAATAATAAAAAATTATTTATATGATGTCTAAATCTGGACTTAATATTCTGGGAAAAAATAGGTTTAACTTAGATCATTTTGGATCATTATAAAAAATTTAGGATTTTATCCTCTACTTAAACATATGAATAGGATTAATACTAATGTATTGTTATCCTAGTTTCCAATAGTTAAATAAATATTTTTTGATACCAACTATATTAACCCATACTTTTCATCCATGGATATTACATATTAATAGGTGAATATACATTTTTTACCATAGTGTTCCATGTTAGAATCGTTTAGGTGTAGTGAATTTTGAAGCATTTTCATGTAAAGATTTGTTTCATATATTATATACATCTTATACCACCAGTTAATTAATACATATAAACCTTAATATAAATATCATAAATTAAATGATTATTCATAACCTGTGTAAGAAAACATGATAAAGTGTGAGATCAAATTCTCAATAAAGGAAAATAAGGGAGATATAGACAGTAACATAATAATAAAATGAGAATAAGGGTTTGAGATTACCTTTTCAAAACCATTCCATGTATATCATAGATCATAAACTTGATTCATGGAAGAAATCATGGATGTTCAGAAGACATGAATCATAAATGAATTAAAGATCATGATCCACAAGGCCATAACATTTTCAAAAAACATAGGTAGTGGTATATTCATAACAATAGAAACTATTATGTAAAGGGTACACACTAATATATTTATAACATGTTAGGATATTTGTAACCACTCATGTACCTATTTTAAGATTTTTAAAACATCTCATATAGCCACATTGGGGCTTATGATAATGTCATGTGTAACCATTTAGCTCATAGAACATTAATACAAAACCACTTAATTAGAGGGAGATATAAGAAACACCCTTCACATAATTGAAACTTACAAATGTGCATGGAATAAACATAAAAAATACATCATACCAAAAACCATGAAAAGAAATTGATTTCATAAACATTTCATCATTGCATAAATCATGATATTGGAATGGGTATCAGACACATTATGTCAGCATTTTCATAAATTTTCTATTTAAATAATAAATATTGTATTATTATATCATATCCATAGTAATTATTATGTTACATCAAATGATTTCATATTATATGTAAAAAAAATTAATGAGATCATGGAACATTTCTTATAAAAATTACCATTCTCATTTTGAAATCAATTATTTTTTTAAACTATGAAAATAAAAAGTAAAAAACATTCCTTTGAAAATAACCATGAAAAAATGTAATGGATTCATAAAAGAGCCTATCCATGAGGGTGGGAAATTACGTTAATTAATGGTAAGTTAAAAAATATTCAGTTCACAATAATTTAAAACGGATAAAAGTATATTGTTTTGAAAACGAAAAAAAATATTACATTCAAACCATTTTGTATAAATAAAAAATATTTAAATATGACATTAAAAATTTATAGGAAAATAATAAAATTATATTTAAATACATTTTTTAAAATCAAGGATAAAGAATAAAAATATTTTTATCATGTAATTAAAATGAAATAATCATAAATGATGATGAGATAGTGAAATTAAATGTTTACCTTGATATTTCCATACATCAAAAACACTTTGACCACTAGTATAATAAATTTATATTTATTATAATTATTTAATAAATTAATTTTCATAATTATAATATTATATATTACCCATTTATAAAATTTTATCCAAATTTATCAATAATTCATTGTTAAAATTTTCATTTTTAAGTGTCAACTCTTTCATTGATAATGAGTATTAGAATTCTAATGATTTGGTCATTTTATAATTTCCATGGTTCAATCAACAATGAAATGTATATAATGTTATAAATATAATTTATCTTCATTATTTTCATATTTATATTCATTTAAATAACTAATAAATAGAAAAAATTAATTACACAATTCATTGAGATGGTAGGTCATATGTATGTATGAATGTCGTTGAATTTTTCGATGCGTGGAATGAATAAAAGGTAAATTTTAATTCAGAATTATAGGATAATTATTATATCATATTTATCATATTTATTCATAAAATTCACAATAATTACCATATATGTAAAATATAAATGAAAAATTAATCACATCACTTAATGGAGGTTGTAGTCCACACGTACGGAGGATGAATACTATCACTTCCGAGAGAATGTGATTGTAAGTACGTAGATGTGATTTTAGAATTATAAATTATTAGAATTTAAAAAAAAATACATATATATTATATCCCACATAATTCTAATTAAAAAATGATGGCAATGAAAAATGGATTTCATTGCAATGATGAGATGATAATCCATATATACACATGAGGGGCACTTTAACTTATCGTTTGATTGGAAGGATTGTGTATATTAGTGTTTTCATTATCATAATAAAATTTGTTCATATTAATGATATTTATGATATTATTTTATTACAAATACCATATATTTATTCAAGGAAAATAAGTATTGAAAATAAAGTGATCAATTAAGGCAATTTAATCTTCTTGTAAAATCCTCCTTTAGATATTCACTAAAAGGATATACGGTTAGAGATTTGGGAAAATATAAATTATTGAATTTTAATAGGGATGTTAGGAAGTAATATTGGTATATTTTGGTTGAGTCAAAATGTTTAAGTTAGTGTGAAGAATTGAGGGAGTAGGTTCCCTTTTAGGATTGATATGATGTGATCTTTTGGAATTTATCTAATAGATTAAATAATAATATATTGATTCTCAATAAACTTTTCTCCAAAGGGAACTGGATTCAAAGCTATGATAATATAGGTTTCTAATCCCATTAACCAAATATTATTTATTAATAATTTTGTTCAATTTTATACCTCATCATTTTGATCAATCCATAGTTAACTAAATTGAATTTTAAATATGGTAAAATTTATCCAAAAGTAATGTTATGTAATTTTTAATTTTAAGGTAATAATTTGATAATAAATTTTATAATATAAAATTTTTACTATATATTATTAAAATTATTTTATTTCAATATTTTCATGATTTTTATATAATTTAATAAAATAATAATATGATAAAATCGCATTATTTTAAATGTCGATAATATTCATATAATTTATCATTAAATTCATAAAGATAAATAATTAATTCGAATATATTAATTTCAAACACTCCAAATACATCACATAAGGAAATGAAATTTTTTGGGTTACAATAATTCATTAAATTTTTGTGAATTTTATTATGTTTGTTATCATTTCATATATTTTTTTATATAGAGAAATATTGCATCAGTGTTGTATAAGAAATTAGGTTAACTATAATTAGTATAAATTAAAAATAAATAAATATCATGAAGGAAAATTTATTAATATGAGAATAATGTCTTATATTTATTAATAACAAGAAAAATTACCAATGTGGACACATATGATATACTAAAAACAAAGAGTGTGACATTCTGTAACATTGATTGATATAAATAACATATAAAGAATTTTCATTTAACTGTTTCTTTACAATAAATCAATTTTGAACATAAGGTATTAATGGTCAAATAGTATTCATCCAATAAGAATTACGTTTAAAAATTATGTTTGAATCCCTAATTTAATTTCAAAATAACCCGATTTACCGATTACTGTTATGATACATTTTACCACGTTTACTATTCATATTTACCAAAATCAAAGGGGATTAATTAAAAAATTTGAACATTATTATTCTCATTATGTAATTTATTTTATCAAATACAAAACTTATAAATGGAAAAAAAATTGTATGATATGTTCACAAAATGTTATAAAATATGATTTTAGAAGAAAAAATATATATTTTAAATCGTAAAAATTGATTTATTATTATACAATTTATTTAAAAAAATTAATTTTTTATAAAATTATAAAATTATAGAATATATAAATTTATGAAAAATAATTTTCCAATAATTATTACTTTAATTTTTTTATTAAAATACATTGCATGTATAATAACGTTTGTCACAAAAAGCTTCAAGTTTATATATTCAAATAATTTTAGTTTGAAATTATCATCTGTTATAAATAATGAATTCATTTTGTATATTTTTTTAATTTAGTTATTTCTATTCATACCCATGAATCTAATTGAAATGATATAATTCAAACATAATATTTTAATAATGTTAAGTGGTTTTTCTAAACATGTTGTTGCATGTAATATAGGCTATCGAAGACAGGAAAATATTTAATGACAAATATTTCAAAAAAAACATTATGAGTTAAACCACTACAACATGTAAAATGGTCACCATGAAAACCAAAATATAAAAATGTTGTGTCCTCTAACACAGTTTAAAAATTTTATAAAGAACTCCAATTCCTCATGAACACTCTAATCATTTTCCTTTAAAATTAAATTTCATTAAAATCCCACCGATTTAGTAGAGGGAAAACAAATTGATGTTCAGTTATCTTATAAAGACTCCACATTGTTCAATCTATGGTTCTATTTTTACAAACATACGATCCAATAAATATTCAATCCCCAATAATTTCATCCATGATATATTATAAAATATGATTTTTAGAGTACTTCAAAAATAGTAATATACAAAACAACATTTCATAAGAGGAAAATGACACTAGAATGAAAAAACCTATAAAAATCATGAAAACCAAATTTTCTTTTGAGAAAAGTATTAATTTCCCTAATCGACATGGGTTTAGACACAAAAAAATATCCAATAAGCGATGAAGACTCTAATGATTAATATTGAAAACTATCCATGGGTTATAAATTCAATATAAATTCTACAAAAATATGTTCATAACTATAGTATAGAAAAAATATAATATACTAAAATACAGGGGGTGAGTTTTATTCTATAAAAATATAATATACCAATTTTTCTAAACACCATCAGAAATATTATTAGATAAGTATTTTTACTAATTATATTTCTAACCATAGTTATAAATAGTCTCTATAAAAATATTTAAACATTATATGAGAATAAAAATAGAACGACAAAACGTATAAAAATAGAAATATTTAATGAATGTATGTTTTATTAAAATAATTATAAAAATCCAACTAAAAAATTCATAATAAATTTATACACTTGAACCACATGCGTCAAAGAATACTATTAAATTGAAATAGGGAATCCATGACATAACCTATCGTAATATTTCATTTCTGAGACAATTAATCAATTGATCAAAATAATAAGACAGATATATATTTCCTTATCTGTGGGAACCATCAATCAAACTGTTCAAAATAAAATTATATATATCTAACCATATGGTACCTCGATAAATAAGACTAGACAAATAGTTATTAAAAAATTAAAAATTAGGTTAGATCGAATGGAAACCTTACAAACTAATTCGTTAAAAGAAAATCTATATTGAAATCAAAGAAGTGAAACTAGGTACCATGATTTTAGAAGTTGTTCATAGAGTTTTTATATAGTCAATTGCAATATACAACTTCTCTTGGAACATGTGGATCTATTTATAAAATTACTTTGAAGGTCACAATCCACATTTCCTAGAGGAGGTTTCAACAACATCTTTTGAACTCCCTATTTCATTGACATTACTATAACAAGATCTAGAAAAATAATCATCATTCTTTGCACTATAATAGTTCATACAATGTTTCATCTGGTAAAATGAAAAATATTCATGTAGTATATTTTATAATGTTTTTAATTCAGGAGAAAATATTAATGTTAATCTAGAAAATTTTAATGTATTTATATGATGATTTCAATTATATATACATTGTTGTTCTTATTCTAATAGAATTATTTATACTATATCAGAATGTCTTTATAAGCCTTCCACCTGATGAACTCGGTATACATTCACTTGATGTACAATGTACATTTACATCTGGAATACTAAACATAACATTATCAAATATAACTAATACTCATAATCTAGTGAAAATGAATTATTTCCTACAAAACAAATTAAGAACATTGTAAATATAAACGATATATTCATATAAACATTTTGGAAATGGATTTAGATTATCAGAAGTAATGTAAAAAAGTGTAATTTTTACTCAAAAATAGATCCCATTTGATAAAATCTTATCAATTTTTGATGAATAAAAATAAAATATGATTTGGTTGATCTATTCAAATCATATAGATTTTGGATTAAAAAAACTACAAAACATAAAACATTAACAATCATATCAACAAAAATAATTTATTATAAAAAATATGATGCAAAAAATCTAAATAATCTGATCAAACCAATAATAATGATAAAGATAGTTTGATCATGCCAAAAAATCCAATAATAACTATATTACATAGATAAGTCAATGAAACATGATGCATAACTAATGAAACTGATGAAACAAAATACATGCATGAAATATCAGATGAAACTAAAATCAGATCTGAACAACTTGACGAGTAATTGAGAAACATATATAGCTGATCAAGTAAAAAATACTGATGTAGATTAAAAAAAAATATGATTCAGTTATAAATACCATGCATAATAATCTCCTAGTAAGGGTTGATATGATGCTCCTACAAGATTAGAGAAAACTCATAGGAAGAGGAGACTTATTCAAATCTTCTCCCATTCTAATATTTAAACTTGCATCATTGAATTACATGTGTTGTAAACCTTTTCTGGATATCATATTTTTTGAATTGATAACATAATTGTTTTTTAATAAAGAGTATATAAGTTCCATTTTTCATGGATATATTGTATTTCATATACAAAATGATTTTTAAATAGATATTTGATTGCATGAAAATTCAGGTGATTAATAGAGAGTACACCAAAACCCATTTTAAATTTTTTAATAATGACATGTTATTTTATACAAGTCATTAATTATGAATATGAAGTAAAAATTGATGATCATTTTCAATAATACAATGGACCATATGATCACAGATATGGTAATATAAATGATAATTTATTTTTGAAATATAAATTTGTTTTCGTATAAATTTTTTATCGAAAACATAATAGAGAATTTTTGATAGATTAGTATCCAAACGATGTTGGATTTTCTTTCACTACTCATTAAATGTGAAATTCTTATCACAAACAGACACATTGATTCTCTCCTAGCCAATGGTAAACTATGTGTGACAACACCAATCTCGCCATCAATATACCAGGGGATGGAATCATGTTCTGAGAAGGAATAAAACATGTGGGAGGTATTAGAATAAGGTACCTATATAGACACACAAACACACAACTCAAAAAACCCATTAAATGTTGGAAGTTAAATTCACCTGATGAAAATAATTTTATACTTCTAAATCCCAAAATTATAGTATTAAAACAATACATGATAGTATAAATGGCCAAATACAGACCCAAAAATTATATATATAAGTCCAACCTAATGGAATTATGCGACAACAATCAAATGTGACTCTAGGTATGAACCATGGTCTATCTAGACCCATCTGTGCTATATCATTCCCTAGTCCACTAAGAAACCCATTGAACTTCCTATGGTCTAAATAAGACATGACTTGTGTAGATATATCCCACATAGGTGTGAGTATAACAAGACCTGATATGACACCCCAAAATCCCTATGCATTTGGAATCAATATAGTAGTAAGCTCATCATAGGGGAATATCAATAAGAAATATGATTCATAGAAAATACATATCAATATATACTCATGGTATACAGTATGTATCATGGAATGTTCACAACCACAATTCCATTATTCAAATCATGATCAAGAGTTCATAATAAGACTCACACTAGGGAACTCACTCCATGAGTCCGATAGCACTAATAGAGTACATCCGGGATGTTGTGCTCATTGATTGTTAACATGAATAATTATGCCTTATTTGTATGAAGTAAGGGATACCAAGATGAGGGGAACAATCCTTGGGACATATGATAAAATTGATACAGAATATAGAATAAACTGCTATATATGGGGTCAATTCCCATTTATTTTAATCAATGTAATTCCTATAACCTTACATAGGGTTGTAGATGAGAAATTATTACACCCCATGCATCAAGTAAAGATTTTGATAACTCTATTTTACACTAATTGCATATAGGGGATCAAAATCCTATACTCAGGATGTAATACCACATTATACCTAAAATGGAATGTTCAAGGGAATGTACCCTAAAGAAACTAGTCCACACTAAATAAAATAACAGCCCCATAAATCCCTAGGGAATGTACACAAAATTTAAAAGTGGTACACACTGTGTATTTCTTAACTAGGGTCAATTTTGGTGATCCATCCCATGCATGTGTGTTACAGGCCTTTCCCCTGTACACCAGGTCATTCCCATATACTCTAGTGATGCCCGTGTTCCAGGCCATGACAAGGTAACTAGTTGTATCTGACTATCAGACCATTATTATGTACCTTCTCAGGACCATGAACATGTACCCTGATGGTACACACTAATTTAGTTGGTTGGGTCACGTGGAAAGTGACTTGTGTCACACATCATATAACAGTTTATTTCATAAGTAAACCTTATCTTTTGTAACTTTGTCTTCACGGTGTGTGTTCTTCTATTACACATCATATATGTTTAGATATTCCATATCTGTTGGTTATTCACACATATACATATTCTACACTTTTTTCTATGATTTTTTCTTCCTAATCCTCCAATAAACCTAAATATATGGTTTTTTGATCATTACCATCATTAGTGGATGGAAGCTGTCCCTCGATTCTACTTCAAAATCATCTTCCATCACACTAAGTCTTTGTTAAACAACAAACAAATAAATGGAAAAAACTAATCCAATAATTTTACATTTTCATACATATCTCACTTAGATCACATCATCATCGTCAATCCTGAACCCTCATAAATAGTACTATGCACCAACTAAGGGTTGAAATTTAATTTATTTCCTAATATTTGGAAAACAGCAAGTCAAACTGAATGCCAATGATGAACATTTTTATAATAAGTATAGAAACACACAAAACATAGACATGAGGAATGAACCTTGAATAATGTTCATGATGATGTCGATTAATTAGAATTTGAATTGAAAAAAAGAGAGGAATTAAAAAGAAAAATGTTTGTTAAAAAATAATTCAAAATATTATAATAAGAGTATGAACATCCCAAAATTCAATCACTAATTTGAAGATCAATCTTGATATGGGTAAAGAATCACCTTTGACATGGGATAAATAAAAATAAGGAAACCATCCTACATTAATATTGGAACGAATGTTAATGAATAAAATTTCTCATACAATATTGTTGATGAGATCCATATGTTCTGTTTGTTCTCCGTTCATCAATGAATGATCTAATATCGAATGACCAATAATACTCATAAAAAGCCTCCTCTATCAATATTTAGGGTAATGTGTCTAACCCTAGGGTATTATAACCATATAATTATTGAAAATATTTTTTTATTGACATATGAGAAAAATAAAATAAATTAATTTACTAATTAAAATAATAATCATCCCTTGATATCAAAATCATGAAATACTCAGTGTCCACACAACTTATGATGTTTCTAGGTTAAAAAACATGTTTTGAATTCAAATAAAAGTTCACATTTCCCATTAAAGACCACATTGGTACGTATTCCACAATATCAGTAAAAATATATGTGAATGATATTAATATGTCAAATATCTTCATAGAAACAATGTTAGTCTCACCATGCCTCGTAATCTCAGGTCGTTTTGGTACCTAGATTTTAAAAATATTTACAAATACATTTCATATAAATACATGGAAAAAATATAAATTAAATTCTTCCCATATTATGTATTTTTCACCAAAATTAAAGAACACTACTCTAAAATATACTAGTACTGAGCTCCCATCTTGGTGTCCATATCCTATGTTCTCTCATGAAGATTTTTTTGCATCCATCAAATACACACTAATAAAATCACTTACTCGTTGATGATGTTCGCCTGCCAATCATTCTTCTCTGCCAAGTACTCCACAATGGTAGTGACGTCCTTGTTGTCTACATCACTCAAGTTGATATCATGCCATGGGTCATGCACATACCTCCCTAGCTACGATAAATGGAAGATTTATTCCAAACTTCCATACTATGATTGTAAGGCTAGGTTCTATGTCACCTCTATAATCCTACAATATCTCTTAGTGTGATGGTAATAAGGGAATTTCCTCAAGAACAGTTTCCTCCTTATCTACCACCATTATAAGAAATTGGTATACCATCAATTCCAGTACTCCAAGGGTCATGGTATCCAAATGGTGAGTAATCAATTGTACTCAATTTTCTATGATTTCATCATACACTTTCTAGGTCTACATATCACCTATGAATAAAAACCTCATAATATCTATCCTAACACTCTATATCCTCCTCCTAAAATAATTAATATGGTAATGAACTATTCATATAATGCTTGTTCCTAAGATGACATGATAAGTGATTATCATTGCTACAAGTAGATCACAGAAGAAAATATCTCTTCCTTGTATCAAATATCACTATTTACATATGTGATTGATTGTTATGTCATCTTTTTATGAATCTACAAGAGTAATAATCAAGCCAAGGGATTAACCATTATCTCTAGATCCATAACTAGGGATAAATCAAGAAAATATTGGCCCAAACCTGTGTATATGGACACAATACATAAGGTATAAATGTCAGAGAACATACCAGTATCATCCCTACAGCCTCGGGGATATTATCCTTTATTACATGAAGCTACCCCTTCCCCTATCCACCATCTCCATGATCATATAGGGGACAACATGGGATGGTTATGGAAATAAGTAATACTATCTAATTCCTAATGATACTCTCTCTTCTCCTCTACTACATATTTTACTATAAAGAAATCCCTTATCTGGAATCTACCTCTTCATAAGTGTCCCATGAACTATCTATAAATAAGTTGTAATAAGGTTATTAAAATCCATTGAATGATGTACCATTATATAACAAGAGTATCACTACCTCTCCTAGGGTAAACTAGAAATATAATGAGATCCATGAATTGTATAACATATCTCTTGATATTTCCTCCTAAAATGTATCACTTGTCCAGATCCTTGTGTTTTCTATTGGGTACCTAATATAGAAATATTATCTTATGTTTTCCCACCACTGGAACCCAGTTTTAGTTTTTTATTAGCAATAATGATATCTAATACGAAATTAAACTTCATTATTCTATTATAGTTAAATATGTATTGTTGTATCACACTATCCTTGATATTTTATTTAAGCCTGACATAAATTTATTTTCAAAGAAAAATGGATCTTCAACAATATTAATCAATTTTTACAAGATTTTTGTAATACATGATAAATATTTAGTCACACACATGTATCCATGAAAATGAAGAAGCACCTCTTAGATGTTCCCTAATCATAATTTATATGGATAAAAATGATCTCTAAATATGTTCCTAAAATACATCCATGAAAGAGTCTTGTAATCGTATAATGGATCCACTAGGGTACACTATATCTCTATATATCCATAATGAAGCCACTTTTCCATTATCACTATCTATCCTGATGGTGTTTTGATGTGGAAAAATAGTATTATAACTTCCATATGAAAATCCTCAGCTACCTAGGGATATTTATCACTGTAGAGCATGAGGGGTCTCCAACACTGAAACTCATGAAGCACAATCAGCATGAACACCTCATTCGTTAGTACTACTGGTGCCATCTACTACTCAACAAATGGAGGTCTGGTTGGAAAACAACTAAGAGGTCCCTACTCATGAATAGGTATATGTATTGAAGCTTTTTCACTAAAGGGATCATCATTTACAGATAACTACTAATTCCTAGATAGAAATCATTATGGAGGCATCCTGAAATAGATATGATTTTCTATGCTCAATGAGTATATATGTGAAGCTTTCTTAGGAAACAAATGGAAACCAAAAACCACACCTTTTTTAAAATATTTACAATTTTTTTCCAAATTACTAGTTATCTTGTGTACCATGTAAACAAACAGGTAGTTAGAGTCCTGCTGAATAGATATTTTATCCACCACACAAACACTTATGATCCTTTCTTGATTTCTAAAAATGAAATACATTAACACTATTGATATAAATCCTCAAACATAATCTCACGGGTAGAAAAACACTTTAAACTTTTCTCCTAAGATGAAGCGTGGCTCAGATGCTGCTTTTTCATGACCCAACCCACTGGGGACCACCTAGCTAGTGGAAAGACAGTTTTGACATCTCCAATCCCATATACAATAATCATAAGGTTGGGGTCAACCATCGAGTATGCATACCACACACCAGGGAGGCCATAGTAAAATTTTAATATACTCAAAAACACATCTCCAAATACATAAATAATTTTTAAAGGTAAATAAAACTGATACTAATTCATGAATACATCTAAATCCCAAAATTATAGTGAAGAAATAAATATGGATATCATAAAGGAAAAAATACAAGACCATAAAATTTATAAATAAGTAGAACCTGCTCGAAAGGTGTGACAATAGTAAAATGTAACTCATGGTGTTAACCATGGTCTATAATGCTCAATATATTCCAGGTCTATTACAGGTCCACTGATAACACTTTTGAATGGCCTATGATCTCTATAAGGCATGACTTGGGTGGGAAGATTTCATATAGGGGTGTGTATAAAATACATAGTAGGACACTCTGAAATCACCATCCATATATTTCCATGATAGTAGTTAGCTCATAAAAAGGGAATGTCAATCAAATATATGAGACACAAAAATACACATCCATAATAACTCATTTTAGACACTAAGTCACAAGGTAAGGTCATAATCCCATTTCCATTATTGGATTCATGTGAGATAGTTTTTAGTAATACTGGACTAGGAGATATCGCAATGTGAGTCTAATAGTATTGATAGAATTTATTATGTATGTATCTCTGATTGGGTTGCACTATAAATAAGTACATGATGGATGTTTGAAGAGATGGATAAAAAATTTGGGGATCACACCCAGGGCCATCGGAAATATTGAAAATACGGAATAACCCACTAAATAGGGGATTGAAACCCAAGTATATTGGTCATGATGATTCCAAAAACTATAATTAGCGAAAGAAAATGATATATTATTCCATCAAAAGCCTCACATGTGGTTTCTGGTAACTCTATACAGGAATACTCATTTAGATAATATCCCAATCCTATACTTGGGAAATACTAACATAAATTACCACCAATAGATGGATCAATGGAACACACCCTAATAAAAATCATCCAAATAGAAGAGGAAAATAGAATCATACCTACATATAGAATGTACAAAGTGTTTACTAGTAGTAAACAAAGTGTCATTCAAAACCCAGGTCTTTATGGGTTCTCGGGCCTGTACCCATATGTTGCATGTCATTATTGTGTACTCCAATCAATTCATGCGTACAATGATTTTTCCTGTGCACCTATCCATATTTAGGTACCCGATAATGTCTGATTTACGATTTGTAACCATATAATCAGGTTTTTCACATTTACCTATAGTGTCCATACCCATGAAACTTGAAGATATATGTCGAGTCACTAGGTCATGTCACAAGGCACATGACACAAGTCGTATGGCTTGTTATTCGTTATTTCATCTGTAAATTTTATCCTTCATTATTGGGATTAAATGGTGTATGTTCTTCCATTACACATTGTGAAACACATTATTTTTTAGATTTCGTGGTTCTTCACACATTTTCTTAGTTCTCTACCACTACCAATGATTAATGCCAACTAATCAACCAACAACCATGAATTTGATGTCATTTGAGCACAACATTCAATGGTGGTAGGAATTTTTCCCTTGATTATGCCTATAAATCATCCACTACAACACATATCCCTCACCTCTTGGAAAATAAAGAAACATGAAACAGTGATCCAATCCCAATAAATTTTCATTGTAATGACACATATATTGCATCATCAACATCAATCATATGCCCCCAATATCAATCTCGTTAATGAAATATTGGTTATTCATCTATTTATTTCTTGGAATTTTTTGAAACAACAGAAAAATTGAGCACCAACAATGAAATCATAAATAATGTGTTGTGAAATAAAAATAAACCCAAATATGAGGAAAAAACCAAATCCAATTTTCATGTTTACCTGGATTCATTATCATAGTAATTGAGGAACTTGGTGCAAATACAAAAAAAATGAATAATAAGAATCAATTCCTATTATTCATGGAAGTTAAAAACATGGAAATCATCCTCTGATCAGAGAAACAATATTTTTGTGTGGGTTGTTTCAGATTTTATATGAGATAAAACATAGAGGATAAATAAAAATTTTAAAAACATCCTATATTGAGATTGAATTGATCATTGATAAAGACTGTTTTTAGGATTTTTTTTAACAGATCAATTAACTCATTGCCTCTCTGGTAATCAAAGGAGGATCTTATTTTGGAAACCATGAATTCTGCTCAAAATTATTCACTCTTAATCACAAGGTTTATACAGATAAGTATTGGTATTTTTTATAAACATATTCTTATAGTGTTTGTTAATAATATTTTCATAATTAATAATAAATTAGTTAAGTTTTTCATTAAATTTATAATCATCCCATGACAACACAGTCACTAAACACTCATTGCTGATAAATATTATGTGGTGTATTGGGTAAAACCCATGTTCCAGATTCAGTAAGAATTTCAAATTTCACATTTGAGACCACGTTAATGAATATTAAAATATTCATTAAATATATGTATGCTTGATTTAAATATATTTAATATTCTTATAATATATATATTGTGCTCATCGGCCATCATAATTAGTCCCCATCTCAGTTCTTGGCATTAAGATTGTTATTAGATCATTTCAATTCTTTACACAAAGAAAAACATATGTTACTATTAAATATTTTGAAATAATTACAAACTCTATAAGTATTTTTCACAAATGATATATTTCTAGAGTTATCCTCCAAATACATTGAAAAAATAATTTCATAATTATATTTATATACATACCATGATTTACGTTGTTGAAATGGAATACTATTTTATGAGTAATATAAATGATGTATGTTACACTATCAATGGTAGCCTGTATATTCAACCCTAAAATTAATTAATTGGGGTTGAAAATAATTTATATTGTGTAAAAAGAATATTCAACTAAATCATAAAAACTAGTTAATATAATAATTTTTTAAGGAAAAATTTCTAAGTGATGCATGTACCAAATGCTATAACATTTTATAGTAATTTTTAGAAATAATTAGGAGACACTTAAAACCCATGTATCCAAACCAATTAAATTATAGGAGAATATATAAAGGGGACCATGAATTTTATTATGTATCCATATTGATTGGGAACTCCTTAACCAATATATTATTATACCTTATCCATTCTAATTTGAAAGGTTCTTCAATATTATAGATATAATTGGAGATCCTAGGAATTAGATTTTTGATTTCATATATGATCGAAAATTTAGATGGAATGAGTTATATGATTAGTGTTTAGGGGTGTTCATCAAATAAAAGTGTATAAATATACTCAACATAGTGGTTTACAATTATAATCTATTATTTTATTGATTTTATTTATCCAAATTTTTCCTATTTTATATTTTCTTTTAGTTTCATTATATTGTAAATGTATTTAAGGTATATATGATGTCCATAAAATATATAATTTATTCATGAAATTTGTTTGACCACATATTATCATGGTGAAATTTCATTTGATTCCTTTCATACCATGTTGTTTATTTACTATAATATTTATTTTATCAATGTGTATATCTTGTGAGATGAATTAGTTTTTAAAAAATAGTTTTTCATGTAAGTGATGTCACACAATTATAATAAAATATTATGACCCATTAACTAAAGTCAATAACAAGTTATGTATACATATGGATGAATGATATATTATGTGAACTGTGTTTTTATATATCCAATGTGGTGTATAGTTTTGTCAAACCTTCTATGTGTGTGATTTACATACTAAGTAGAACAATTTAATATTTAACTGTGTATCAATTTTTACAATTTAATATTTTTGAAAAAATTTGCAAATGATAAATCAAATCTACATATCATAGCAATTGCTACTTAATGAACTTCACACCAAACATTGTAATCATACTAATAATTATTTAGCATGTTCTACGTATATTAATTCATATTTTTTCTTACTCTTCATTTTAATCAAGAATATAAAAAAAATATAGCATTTAATTAAAACGTATTTACATTAATTTTCCCTTTTTAAATTACATTCCGAGGAAATGTTAATACCTAAAAAAAATATAAAAATTCTAGAAGACACATATTTTCTACATGACTATAATATTTACTTTTTTAGAAATTTAAATAAATGAAATAAATATTTTTTTATATAAAAACATAAAATTAGACTGACCATATTAAAATAAAATTTTAGTTCCAAATTGAATATATATTTTTCATACAAATAACTTTACTTAGCCAAATGTGTTTATGATGGTAAGAAAATCATTAGCAGGATATGAGACCTAATTATTGTTATGGAACATGGATATGGACCTATCTTCAAAATAAAATTCCTTATAAATTCATTTTTTGTTAAATAAAAAATAATGAATCATTCATATTTAATGGGAAAAAATAATCACTGAGAATAATCATTTGGGCCACATATAATTTATTAGTTGGACAATTTGGATAAATTAGTAGAGAAAGTAAATGCATAAATTTTTTCACATCATTTATATGTTTTCTTAGAGTTATTGAAACCTCTCTGGGGTGTCGATTTCTAAAATAGTACATCATTTCTAAGTAATAACATTATTTGAATACCATTTCCTTTCTATGAATTCCAAAACAAATGTTCTGAAAATAAAATTTATTTTATTTTTCAAGTATATTTTCATATGGAAAATCCATTTTAAACATGATATTAACAAATGTATCAATATTCAAAATGAAAAACACAATTTTTATATATAATTTTAATAATTTTAATTTTTACATTTTTTACATTAATTTGGGATATAAATTTTTTAGATAAATTCATGAAGATTAACAAAATTTTATATTCTAGTTCAAATATACCATACCATATAATTAAAATTTCAAAATAAATTTATTTATTTAATTATCCTTATTTTTTACCTTTTAAATTACGTCTTAAAACCATTACAAATAATATATTTCAAACATAGATAAAAATATAATTTAAAATTTAATAATCTAAGAACATCACTCAGTATTTCAATGCTGAAACAGATTTCATTTTAAAATATACCATAATAATGATTTTTTAGACATATTTTTTTAGTTTAAATTTATTTTATAGAATTTTTTTTATTTTAAAACAATTTTATTTTTTTCTTATACATGAATTAAAATTGATAAATATAGCAAATAAGATGAATAAAAATTATATTAAATAATATTATGATAATATTTTCATATCAAAAATATTAAATTAATATTACTAGTCAATATAATTTACTCTCAAAATTGGCTGGTTGTTATAAAAAATATATGTGGCCAATATGTATTTTTTAACTAACTATTTTTTAATAAAATTTGTTATATATTTTTATATTTTTACATTTAGAGGTTTCATCATCTAAATAATTTGTTTATCTATTTTTAAAGTATGTATAAAAAATAATTTTATCTAAAAATTATATTTGTTTTTTCTCTCATAATATAATATTAAAAACATCAAATTTATTCATTTTTGGGATGTCATGGTTTTATGATGTAGAAAATATATTTTTTTCATTTTTACATAAACAATATTATAAATTATGATATATATTATAATGTAAAGTATGTATCATTGATATTTTTTATGATACATGGAAATGTACATTTTATTTAATGTGGATAACTAATTTTATAAATTTATATTTCTAGAAAAATCATCATAAACATCATCATTTTTTACAACTCTTGTTTATTAGGTATATTATATTTAAATTGATTAGTATAAGTTTTTTAAAAAGTGTTTTAAGATTATCTAGTAGAACTACTACTTTTATGCAACCATTAGTGTTCACCTCACAGGGTCAATAAAACGAAATTAATTTTTAATAAAATAGTAATATAATTAAATTTCTTAAATTATCATACGATAAATAATATTTCTATTGGAGATTTGATGAGTATAGTATTTTCTTTTATAGAGAATTTTATTTTAAACATCTATTATATATTATAATTCTATACGTCTTGTTTTTTATGAAAAATTAAATTCCATGCTGTTAGAAGTACAACATACACATTATAAAAATTATTGAAATGACGTGAAAAATAAATAAAATCTTGAATATATGAATTGTCTAGTGAAACATATATATTATTCCAAAACTTCTAAAAATTTTATATAAATGATACTAAAATTATAACATTACACAATTTTTCTTGGAATCTCAAGTTTCTCAATCATGTGTCTCTCTTGCAATTAATGGTCCATGAATTATTTATAAATAAATATACTTTTAACCATTAAATTAAAAACCTTAAAAATAATATAGTCCATTACATTAATTTAATAAATAATTTTCAGTGAAATTAATTGAAACACCACAGACACACAGTATGGGTAGAAATGTTAAAAACACATACATTATGAATAGATTCAATGATATATGAGATGAATCAAGATAATCATTTATATATTTGACCATAATTAAACTTTAAAACTCAAAATAATCATAAAATCCCAAAAACCAAATAGTTTCATGAATTTGGAAATTTCTAAAAAAACTCACTTTAATCATTTCTCTATAAAAAAACCACACTATATCAATTTTAAACAACTTTTAACTCACCATAAAAACCTAGGGAGTTGAAATATAAGAAATTAGTGAGCTCAAATAATCAATAAATGTCAACATAATATATAACAATTGACGATTAAAAATGGTCATATGGTGAAAATATTATTATGAGATCATAGTTAATGTCTAAGAACATAAAACTATAAAATCATAGAAAAAGAAACATGAATTAAAAATTATAAATCAAAGTATATGTATCTGAGAATAACATATGACATAATTCATCCTAATACAAGAATGTTGAATAAAATATGATTATGGTAAAATAATATGAATCATGAATTATTTACTTTGGAAAGGATTATGAAAAATATGGTCATACACAAATACAAAAAATCACAAATATTGGTTAATGGCATAAAGTATTAAAAAAACATGTGACATGAGTAATTAGAGTGAAGAAATATATAAATGTTGATCCGTAATAGAATAAAATTTGAATAAGAATATGGAATATGTTTGTGGTACAAAAATATATATAGAAATATGTTAGTTTTAGTTTCACATTTTTTATGTTATTAATTAAAAGAAGTTTTAATATTATTGTATGACTTGTTTTCTTAATCACCTTGTTTTTTCATACCCTTTCATATTGATGGTTTTACCTTAACATGAGATATTCCTTATTTTTTTACACTTATGTGAGACCCTCATTAGTTTTATGTGAGTTTGGGGGTAACCTTTACCAGGATTTAGTTCAGTGGTTCTACCCTTTCATTAGGTACTCAATAACCTCCCATGGGTTATGGTTCAATGGGTTTACCCTTCTGTGAGTTAGGATTGACCATTACATGGTGTGTGTAATAGGTTTGTTACCCCTACATGGTCCACAAGGTACCCTAATAATAGGATCAGGTCACCTTTACAAAGGAACCAACATACCCTTATATATTAGGTTGATTAGGAAGAAAAGACATCTATGAGGTGTTGGTTAACCTTAACATGTGTTTACATACTAACACTTATGTTCCACATTACCCTTACACATCACTATTACAGAGGTGATATCCCCCACATGGGAGATTATTATCATTTCTTGATGTATGAATACCCTAACATGATCAAATTTTTTCCTAGGTATACCAGGGGTACCCTTATGCAGACCAACATATTACACCTATTAGAGATTAGGGAACACTTACACCATAGCTATGTACCCTATCACAACAATTCTATTTACATTTAATCATTTTTTTTAAAAAAAAAATTTCTAGTAAATTGGTTTGAAGGGATCATGGTTTTAAGGTAATCGATGTCTCGATTATTATAATGATGTTCCAATATCCCATAGATTGTTTTCTATTTTCAACCCTTCTTAATCCTCATCAAAGATAAACTGGATTATAAATGACTGGGTTTTTATATGGAAATCAGATTGGATGAGATGAATGGATATTAGAAGAGTATTGAGAAGGAAGGTATCCAAAGACTAATATTGTTATACTTTTGGTAAAGAAAGAGTGAATGTGATGGAAAATTCTCCCCCCTATAGCCATTTTTAAGGATGATGATCGTGAACAAATACAAGGGAAGTGTTCGTAGAATTTAAACCATTGAAAATTTTGATGAAATTTTGGAAGTAATTTTTATAAGGAATGTTAAATAGTGTTTCAGTGGATTCCTCAGTCTTCAAGATCGGCAATGGTCTGACCATTGCCCCAAAAGGGGGTACTAGTCTGAGTTGGGTATTTTATTTATCATGTTTTTGGGTTTTATGTTTGCTGATTTTTTTTCTCTCATGTATTTTATGTATTTTGTTTCCTCATAAAGTTATGTTCACAAGTTTATTGTTTTTTGTAGTCTCATAATTTCATATATTAAAGGAACCCATGATGATATTTCCTCATACAAGAAGGCCAATTTTCCAAATAATTTAAATACACATTGTCAATGAACTTCTTTCTTTATTTTTATTTATATCACCCCATAATTTAATAATGGAATACTTTATTCATGATTTCATTAATATATGTTAGCTTATTAGTTTATATTTTAAAAAAGTTAGAAAATATTTGTTTCACAAAATTTTTTTATTAAAAATTCTATTATTCTTGATTTATTAACTTCTTTTGTTACATCATATTTTATTATTGTTATCGGATTACTAATGTAATGGATTGTTTTTCAAGTTTTTGAAGTATATAGTTTCAAAATACCATATTTAAAACTCATGTTGTGATATGTTAATTATAAATTAATGTGTTGTATTATTTAGTCATGTACATGTAGAGTCTTGAAATTAACTTTCATATTCCTAATTTTAGATTATTTATACTATTTCAAAAATTTCATATTTTCTAGTTATATTTTTTACATATTTACCACTTGTAGAGTATTATGTAAACTATTTGAAATAAATTTCTAATTAATTTTTTATAATGGATTTTTTCAAGTGAATATGTTTTAAGTTCATTTATAATATGTTATAATCTATAAATAAATATTGTATTTTGTTTTTAGAAATATTAAACTAAAATTAACCCAAGTGGGTCCTTATGGTTGAATTTGGGATTCCTCACATGTTATGTCCAAAATATAAGTGGTATAATTGGGTATTTAGGATTTATTTTTATTTAGAAAAACTTTTTAATGAATGTTGATTTTATTAAATGATTTGTTTTGTGGATTTTTCATTGTAATATATTTTAATAGTCTTTCATTCCTCTGGTTCATTTTCTCTCTTATGGATGTTGTTTTACAATTTTCTATGGATTTTTGTTTCCTTGATCTATACCTTATTTTTTTCCTATATGAACTTGGTAAAATCATTATGTAGGTGCTACCTATGTGTGTCCTTGGTTTTATTGTAGAAAACTAATATGTGTATGGAGAGCCTATGTGACATGTTACTAGTTATCAGTTATGTATTTTGGTTAGATCTTATATCTCTAGTGAATGTTATTTCCCATGTAGTTGACCACATGTTAGATTTTTTTCCTTCAATTCCATGTAAGACTGTTGGATTTGGGTATGGGCCAATATAGACTTCATCAATTTCGATAAAGTAATTTAGGGGTCCAGTATTCTTTTTTATTAATAAGATAGCAATTTATCTTAATTGTATTATTGTTTAGAACTTATAAAATCTTAGTTTTTATTTATTACTATGATATATCATGTACCATTATAAATATATGGTTGGATATATTCCCTTTTAGATTCATGTTTCACCTGAGTAATTATCTTGATTCCCGCATTTGATATTTCATTTTAGTGTTATCCAAGAACGGTCAGACTGCCCACATACAACTTCATTCTTTTCCTTTTTTTGAATATATGTTAGCTTGGATTATATTTAATGAGGTCATATCACATTTTAGTGATTCTCAATTCATATTTTAAGGATATAATATAACCCTATATTTAGTGTCCTCCAGTTGGGTTTTTAGATTGTGTGACTCAACTTAATTCTAATGGTTCTTGGTACTTCCATCCTCTTTTGTATTTTGGGTTAATGTGGAGAATATTTTATTAGTTTCCTTTAGTTTAATTTCTCTCTATGTGATTTTTATATTTATTCTTATTTCAAGATTTTAATACTTGTTGGGATTTTGATTTATTTTGATTTGTATGAGATATTTTATTGTTTTAATTTTTTTCTGAGGATATATACTTCTCTTTTTTGTGTTATGTAGTCACTATTGTTCAATTATACGGTCCTCTATTATCATTTGTATTTATATTACTGATATTCTCATTTTCATTATCTGATAGAGTGTCTCAATTATGTGTAGTTATATTATTTTTTATTTTTAGAGATTGAATCCTGATTATGTTTTATAGATTTTAAATTAAAATATACTCTAGGAAACACACATCACATTTATATAAGTGGGTGGTATATTTAGGTCATAACCTATTATTATTCCAAATTTAGTATGTTCTCGAATTGATGATGATATTCAAGATGGTGAAGAATCATCTTGTTTTTCAAGATTCCAATAATCTAGGAAGAGATGTGTGATAATGTTTCATATTAAATCCCTTCATAATTTAATTTACAAGGAAGGTATTTATAGATTTTGTTTACCCTATTTTGGGTTTTTAATTAAAATAATTTCTAATATTCTTGTTTTAATATATTTAATCATACTTTTGACACTTTCATAACCTTACAGAGTGTTGGTTTTACAACTATTTGAGTTCTGTCTTCTTTAGTTTTACCCTTTCATCAAACCATTATTACCATTATGTGAGTTTTGGGGTTACCCTTATATGGGATTTAGTTTAGTTTTTATACCCTTATTTGTGGGCCTAATTAACCATAATTTTCATTTGGTTTAATTTTCTGACCCTTATGTCAGCTATGGTTGACCCTTATGTGGACCGTGTTATTATTTGTTTAGTTATGGTTGTCCCTTACATGGAGTGTATTTTGTGTGTGTTACCCTTACACATTCTAAAAAGGAAACCTAAATGTTGATCAACTTACCCTTATATAAAGACATGTTTAACCTTACATATGGGTCAATTTGGAAATCATCCCTTACATGAGGTGCTGGTTAACCTTAACACGAGTTTCCAAACTCATACTTATGTGACACTATACCCATACACATAACTACTATGGAGGTGATGACCCTTTAGTGGTAGTTGGTAATCCTTTTGTGAGCTATGGTTACCCTAATATGAGCCATTTATACCTTTACATGGTCTATATTTATCCTTACATGATTCATGGTTTTACCCATATGTTATTTTGGATTACAATTACAATGCAGCTGTGTACCCATATATAGTTTGTTTTCTAAGACATATGAAGTTTTATTAATTGAAATGTTTTATTTTTACTTTTTTATATTCAATTTTAAGTCATATTTTTAGATATAAATGTTTTTCAACAATTCATTTCTATATTACTAATAAGTTATTGCAATAACCCCTCAACTCTCATGAGTATTTCTTCTCGAGTTTTTCCAAATCGAATAATGTTAATATTGTAGAAGAATGAGTTATATTGGGGAACTCATATTAAATGATATGGGAAGAGAGAGAGTGCATCGATAATTGACATATTAGGGAAAATAATATTCATTTCTTGTTGTTGAAGAAACTATAATGAATATAAGTGATTGTCCCCTCAATATGGTTGTCCTTGAGGATGGTGATAATCAACCCATACAGAGGAGTGGTTACTTGCATGTGAACCATCGACATAAAAAAGGATCTCCCGAAAAGAGATTTCTAAGATCTCATCAATCATGTTATATTGGCTTCTTCAATCTTCTTCATTAACAATGGTTTCACGAGGCCCTGGTAAGGGGGTCTCAGCCCTGAACTGGTTTTTCCTTATTGTTTTTTTATTGTGTATTTATTTCAGGAGTTTTATTTCATTTGAATCATGTATTTTGTTTTCTCAAATATTTATGTTCATTTGTTTTCTATTTCTTATACTCTCATCATATTTTTTAGTAAAATAACAAGTTAGTGTCTTGCTTTGTGGATGTAGGCGAATTTCATAATGCGTGTAAATCAGTTAAATCCATTAAATACATTCCACAATTTTAATCAACATATATTTGCTGAAGGGAATATTTTCTTATTGAATTAATTCATATATTTAGTATTATAATATATATTCTAATATAGTTAGATTCTATTTTTGTAAGAAATATATTTTTTAGCATTCTGCTATGCTCGATTTAACCATTAGTAATGATTATTTCATTCATAGTTGTTTCTTTGGGATTAATCATGTACTGAAACTAGTTTTAGGTACTCAAATTATATAGTTTGAAACTAACATATGAATTTTTCATGTTTTGAATCATTAATTATATAAGAACAAGTTTTAATTTTTTAGTAATATAAAATTAGTGTCTAGAAATGAATTCATATTTTCATATTTTTGGATTATGATAATTGTTTTCAATCTTTATGACTTTTCTAGTTGTATATAACACTTTTTATTCACTGCATGTGCCTTTTATCCACTAGTCTTTATAGTTTTTTATTTAATTAGTGTAATGTATTTTTTACATACAAAAATATTTATTGTTTATTTTTATATATGTTACAAGTAGGAAATAAATATCATTATTGATTTTTATATTTTACAAACCAAACTTTACCCATGTTAATCTTTATAGATAAATGTGGGCAGTCTAATTTAGTGAATTCCAAAACAAAACCATACATCTTGGATACCCTCAAATATATTTATAATTTTACAGGAAATTTAACCTCATTTATACCTTCTTGGCCTTGATCTTACCACCAGTGTACATGTGTTCTTGGTTTATCAACCATGTACCATTGTGAATTGTATAACTTCCCAGTTAGCTTTGGCCTTAGGATAACCTCCCTCATTCCATTTGGATATCATGAGATTTAATCATTAAAAATGTAATGGTGGTCATTATTTTTAGGGTATCACCCATCACATAATAGAATCCTTACATTTTTTTGTCACAATATTTTAAAAATCATCATTTCCACGTAACATCGTTAACCATTTGAAATAAATGTGTTTCATAAAAATATTATTAAAACATTAACAGTACCATAAATTTAGAGAAGGATAGTGTATTTTAACATAAGTACATATCCCAAGATTAATATAAGTAACATCAGTGTATTTTTACATGGATAAAAGGCATAGATTTATTTTTGATAAATCACTTCGAAATACATGAAGAAATATCCATTTCTGACATGCATAACTCTATAAAAAAATTTCATTAAAATAAATACATTGATCTTAATACAAAATTTTATGAATTATTATTTATAGTATTTTTTTAAAAAATATTATATTTTAAATATTCATCCTAAAATATTATTTTAGACGACATTAAAACATCGAATAATAATTTATTGAAATAAAATCCATTAAATTAGATTATAAAATAAGGAGTTCCATTTAAAATAAAAAATTTTATTTCAAAAACAATGTTCCTTTATATTTTGAAAAAATTTCTATTAAAAATAATATGGATAATCATTTTGAAAATAAATATGTAAAGGCATTAGAAATAAGAACGTTAATAAAACAATGTGTATACAAGGAAAACATTAAAAGATAGGTCCCTTTCCCACCTCTAAAAAACAACCTATGTGAAAAAATATGCTTTTATTATAGAATACTTAATGAATTTTAGAATAGTATAACATTATTTAAATCAATTACTATAATATATATACCAACATTTATAAATAATTTGATGAATTTGGACATAGAAGTTGAAAATACCCAATCGAAAAGAAGATGTTTCTTTAACTCAAAAGAATAAAATTGGATAAATTGTTTACCTAGGAAAATTAAACTAAGAGATGAAATGTAATAACTAAATTACAATTGTCAGATAGGAATATTTTTTGGGTCTTATAGATAAATATACCAAAATGTTTCCCAAAATGGAAATTCATTCATAACAATCTCAATTAGAAAATAAGATCTGAAAAACATACCATGAAATCATTTATACTTAAAAATAAAATAAAAACAAAATATATATAGATCATAATATTGAATAGTTTATTACATTAATAAAACTATCAATATATAAAATCTAATACATGGTTATTATATACACTATAATAGATAATAGGTGGTGAATATGATTCATATCTCAACGAACTGAAATTGAGATGAGGAAACCCTTATTGATTTCATAACATTTGATATAAAACATACTTAAAAGAAAATAATATATATAAAGAATTAAATACCATATATATATATATTCAATATATAATACTTCAATGTGGTGGAACATTCACCATATAAAAAAATAAGATCATAATATAAAACAATTCCAAAGATGGAAATTTTAGATGAAACGTTTACCATGATTTTAAGCTTCAATCAAAGTGTTTTAAAATCCTATCTAATAAACAGAGCAATAATAATAACCTATTTATTAAAAATATTAATATCCATAATTATTTTTATGATTTTTATAAAGATTTATTATACATACTACTTTTATTTATCATTTATTTTTATTATTAGATTTTGTAATTCCGAATTTTTTCACATGTTGCATAACTGTGATGTTGAAGCCCGTTCAGTGATACTAAGTTCATAATTTGAATATTAGAAAATATTTCCAAATATTTATTTTCAATTATTTATTCACCCCATTGTTTTCTTTATAGAAACAATGGTAATGGTTTGGTATAAATATATCCCGGAAGATGTTGTTTCATGTAATTTACTAATGTCAACTAAATACTTCATAATGATCATCAAATTTTTTTCATAAATTAGGCACCACATTAATGATATACCTGAATAAATGATATCACATATATTTATCATTTATTTTTTAGATACATATAATGAATCTGTTAATGATAAAAAAAATATATCGTTCCAGAAAGGTTGTAGTCCACACATAAAATCATGAAATGTTTTCATTATGCATTGATAGGGTGGGAGGTATAAAATGGATTATATTTTAGGAATCATATACGTGTTTTAAATTCAGTATTTATTTTTTAAATAAAAATATTTTACAATCCATTTATTATGGTGAAGAAGAATAAAACATGATGTTCATGGATGTGGTAGTCCACACGTACACATATATAATGTTTTCATTCATCTAAGAAGAAATAAGAAAGGTAGATACTTATTTTTCATAATCATAATAACATTTCATTAAAATAATGATATAGATTTTAGTATTTTAGGATGATATAAGAGTCTTTGATAAGGAGGAAGATCCAATAATGAAATATAAATAAGTATTCATGATTTTAGAATCTTTACCCTACCCCTTGAAATAAAAACTTTGAATCATAGATTGAAACATTCAGGGGAAGACTTTTTTTTATTCCAATACCTCAAGGATGGGTTTTGGAAACATTTTAAGGGATTTGTGTATATTTTGGTTAATTTAATGGGATATCTATGTGTGGATAATTTGTGTTTTGAAAGTCATCATTTATAATGGTGGGGAGTGACAAGTTTTTCATAAGAGGTGTTGAATTCTTAGAAAGTGCCTCTAAAAGTGAGAAATAATGGGAGGGGAGAAAATTTTTTATCAGGAAAACCCATGTAATAAAATTATGATACTTTTTGTTGTTAAGTAGCATTTTTTCAATTAATTAAAATTTTCTCCCAAGAACAAAATTACTCATACTAGATAATTTGGGTATTATAATCAAAAATATGAAAAAAAAAATTAAACTATTTTAAATTTAATTCTGTTATCAAAATTAATTATATGATATATTTTTTAATGAATAAAAATTTCTTTTTGTAATAGCTGTGTAGAAAAATGTTAATCCCAGGTTTCTGAATTAAAATGAATATTTATAATTGAATAATTTTACTAATAAAAAAAATAATTATTTAAGAAAACTTTTCTGTCAATTTTATGTTATTCTTATACAATAATGACGTTATAAAAGTATTTTTATATGTAAAATTGTATTTTTTTCTATTCACATAAAAATAATTCTTTTCAATAAAATCCAAAAATTTTATTCCTATGATAATATTTTTATTTTGAGTCAATAAATAATGTTATTTTTTAAAAATTAAATCAACATTTTAAGAATTTTTACTTATAATGGAAATAAATATTATAAGGAAAAACTAATTTTATTGTAAAGTGAAATTTTAAATGTTAACTTTACATATTAATATTTAGGATAAATTACTAATTTAATTATTTTTTTCTATTTTCATATGAAAAAAATATTTTATAATCATTAAAAAAATATAGTAACAATCATAAAAGGAAACTCATAGGTCATTAAAATAATTTTTTAAGATATACATTTTTATTAAAAAAATGATCATTTAAGTTATTTAGCTACACTAATTAAATTTTACAATTGAATTGGTAGAAAATATGACCCATAAATTTTTTTTCTAAATATATTTATAAATAAAGACATTACTATTTATACTCAAATATTCAACAACTATAGTATAGTAATCAAATTTAATCAATATAATTTTATCTTAATAAAATGTATCATAGTTTGTTTTAGTTTGGTGTTGTTTGTGGGGGATTCTATTCAACGTAATATTTTTTACAAAAAAATATATTCTAAAATATTAAGGTATTACATTATACACTATTATATAAATTTCGTATTTGAAATTATAATTCCACCCACCAATAAAAATATATTTTAATATTTATCGTATAGTCAAGACACAAGATATAATTTCTAAAAAATAAATATCCTCACTAAATTGATTAAGAATAGGAAAAACATAACTTATTTTAGTATTAGGTCCCATATAAAGGAAGTAATTTCTAATGATTTTATAGTTATATTTACATCGATACAAGATCATAAAATTGTTTATGATATGAAACATGACATCACTCTTATGGAATTAATATAGAATCTATGTTAAGAATGAAAATTAATTTCGAAAATCACATGAAATTTTTTTGGAGGAAAAATAATAAGATCCTCATGAATAACATTCCCAAAAAATAATCTAATAATTAATAATTATAGAAAATATATTATTTCTCTTATACCTTTATGTCAGATAATTAGTGTGGTTATTTTATGTTCTTAAGATACATCTCAAATATAATGGACTTAATAGAATTAAAATCAAATAAAACATCTTTAGATCTATAGAGGAGGACAATTCTACCTTAATTATCATGATTCACCTCAGTGGTAGACATTTTTTAGGTTCTTACATTTTACCAAGGTTTTTTCTCAACCCTATTATCCTTGATAGCCCTTGGGTTTTTTCATCTATTTATGTAATGAAAAAACTCCTTTCCTTTAAATCATTGATGTGTGGGTGAGGAATTATTTGGTACCATTATGACTTAAATTGTATTGAAAATTCTATTTATCGGTCTTATACATTCCCAAGATAGATAAATAATCATTCCAAACTTAAAACATTTTTATTTTCCATTCAGAAATTAATGAGGGTTATTTTTACCACATTCATAATGTGTAGGGATTTAAATATCAGTTCCTCCATTTTCATTTCATCTAAAATTAAAAAAAATCATAATTATAATCTTTGGTATATCTGGGTGGTTTGTAAGATTCAGGTGGTTAATCATAACTCATGATAGTTGGATAAGAATAAAAATAATATTTTTAGTTCCATCATACATCCCATTTAGTTTCTCCCTTGTAAAATCACCATAAAGTCAATAATTTCCAATTTTAAATTAATTTTCCATTTATAAAATCATTAAATATTTAAAATATTGTTGTGGTATCAGAATAATATAATTTATAGATACATAAATGGGAATGTATAATCATAAAATAAGTTAGTCATAAATGATGTGTGTAACCTAATCTATGAATCTATAGGATTCAATCTGAGATCACCATGGTCATTTTAAAATTAGGTTTTCTAATAAAAATATTTATAAAATTCATATATATTTAAGACCTATATAATTATTCATAAAGGGAGTGTCAATTAGAAAAATCATAGCCGTCAATAGTGTCACATCAAGTGTGCAGTGTAGCCTTCTTATCATGTACTTAGAGACGATTGAGTTAATACACAATTAGTCATTTATGGTAATTACCTCCCAATGCATCTATTCTAGATCCATCACAAAATATAATATATCCATAAATTTAGTTCATTTCTAGTAAGCCACAGAATGTCAATATTTCTTAATCATTAGAATGTTAACTATAGATTGATTTATCACTACATTTTAAAAAAACACTAATCCTAATCCCAAAAATTAACTAAACCCCACATTAATGTCCACTAAAATTATCCAAAACTACAATATTGTATATCGTTTTAAAATTAGAAAAAAATTACAAATGGATTCTACTAAATATTATATTACTCAAAAAATATTAATATATTTCAAATTAATTAATCATTATATCTCTGAATAATCTAACAACCATGAGAAATCAACGGTTTACTATATTTAAAGAATAGTTAAATAAAATGTATAATTTGAACAACAATGTATCATCACACCATACTATATTTTCTTGTATAAATCTAATATTTTATTCTCATTATAATATCCTATGGAATTGAATCATAAGAAACTAAGGAGATTAGATTCATAGTTATGGTAAACATAAGTATCGTACCTCATGACTCCTTATGAATGGAGAGGTACAACAGGGTTTGAAATATTTCATTGAATTAAATGGATCATGACCCCATATTGGTAGTAACTCATTAAACCTATTTGTATTAATTTTATAATCAATATGCACACAAATTAAGAAATAAAATCCTAATAAAAAAATATCTCTAATATGATATATTTCAATGTGGATATCCCAATAATGTGATAGTTGTACCAATATCTAGATGATTTTCTAATTTTTGTAGATAAAAAATATTTGGTCATGGTGAATTCATTCTAAGAACACTATCTTTATAATAATTACGAGAAAATAAAATTCATCCTTCAGATCATTTCCATTTACTCATCCTTGCTCACTACTTTGGATTATTTATTTTTCAACTTAACAACTTGAATGTCACCTCAATATTTTAGTACATGATGATATTTTTTTTCATAAAAAATTGAATTATGATGCATCAATTCCCTCAAATAATATTTTTCCAAATGGAAATTATTTTTGAAAATATATTTTAAATATTCATTTTTGACACAAAATTTATTTTTCTTCAAAAATACAACTTTTATGAAAATACCTTAATTGAAAAATATTTTGTCAAAATAGACATTAAACATATTTTCCATAAACCATATCTACCATATTGATTTTATTACATGTAATAAATCTTTTTATGTAAATATTTTATCAATTAAATTCAATTAATCTTTATATAAATCGTCAATACATCAAAATGTGATATGTTTACTAACAACATATATTTTATTTAATTACCACATGTAAAGACCCATGGTTTTATAAATGGATATTCCCCTATTATAATTATGTCATATAATCACATGAAATCAAAAAAAAATGAACTACTATGTACAATGTGTCATGTACACATAATATTTTCACTTCTGTGATTGAATTTCTAAAATTAGACATACACACTGGCGATCAGTAATATGTTTGGAGTCCAATAAGACAAACTTAATTTTTGGTCAATATTTACTAACACTAATGAATAGTAATTTTACCTTTTTGAATATTAACATGACTCTTATAAATATTAAATCATCCAAAAGAATAGTAACATCACCTGTGAATGTATAATTAAAATTTATGTATCTTATAAGTGATAATATGACAATATTAAAATTATTTGTATTTTTATAAGTCATAAATAATTAATAGAATTTAATAAATTAATTTAAAAGAAAATTTATTTTCAATTTAAGTTGTTCATAAATTAACAACTTTATGTCTTCTGTTTTTAAGAAAATTTTATAAGACCTTATGTAATTTTTGAAAGCATTATAAAATCAGTTATGGTTTTAAAATCTTTATTTTTAAAATAAATTATTTTTTTAATTAAAAATAAAATTAATCATATTTAGAAAAATATCTTTGGAAAATGGATTTCAATTTTGGATTCTAAATTCTTATAATGGTTGTGGTGAATTTTTGAGATTTTTCGAAAATACAGGAATTTTTTATGAATAGTGAAATACTGTAATTTACCGTATATATACATTATAAGCTAAATGCACTATTCCTAGAATCATAGATGTTGTAAGAAACCATAGTTCGAATTCACATGATATTATTTCTATTTTTTCATTGAATCATCACTATTTCTTGTCTTATGGAAAATTAACAAACTAATGATTAAAATATCAAGAAAACCCCCTCCCCTCCATTATAAAAACCACCCACACTCCCCTCTATTATTCACTCCACTCAGACCCTGTGAATTTACTAAATTCTGAACACATATCTCAAAATTAACCTCCTCCATTTCCAACATCCCTTATCCTCTTAAAAACACCAAATACACTCCCCTTAAGAGGCTCTCAAGGAAAATTCATTCCAGAGTTAAATTACCCTTTTCAATTCATTTACTTTATTTTCAAGTTCATTTGTTTTATATTATATCTTTAACTATCATAACCCAAATATGAGGAAAAATATAGTACCTTACATGTATTATAATGTTTTCATGATAATTTAATAAGTTATTATTATCTCTCCTTTATTCTTCATTTATACTAGTAGTAAAGACACCATCGGAGATGTGTTAATTTACCACATTCAAGGACGATGGGTTTTCAATTTATTTCTCCATCATCAATTATGGACATGATACCATTTTTTTATGGTTGAACTATATTATTATGTAATATATCCTATGAATGGTTTAATAATCTATGTTAACACATGATATTAAATTCTAATGCAAAATGAGTTTGTGGTAATCAAAACCCACCAATAAACCAAAAATGTTATCAGTAATGTTTTATAAAATGATTCCACTTAACTCCAAGTAACCAAATTAAATTTATAACAATTTAACCTTATGGATGTTCAATAATAAAATATAACACCAATTCTAGAAAACCCTCCCCATATTACATGATTCACCGTTAAATAAAATAAGTAAATCGATCGTAAAAACCAAAAAAACAAACGGACTCAAAAAAATGAAATTGAACCACCTATCCCATCAAAACGGTCATGAATGAACTTAAAATGGATATATAAAATTGTTTACATATATAATAGGTTATATAAGTATTAATTAATGAATGCAATAGGATTATTCAGGTCATTAATATTAAGTTAAGAACACCATCAGACTTAAGGTAAGGGATCCTCTCAATTTCACTTTTATTGAAGAATGTTCTCTATGTTATACCCTTTTATGTGTAATTTCCAATGATGAGGTATGATTTCACACCCACTACCCATACATATATCATGATATATATGTTATGAGAAACCCATTTCTCTATTTTAATCCCTTTTAAGTACACTTGATACCAGCTGTTGATCTGTAATGGATTATACTCGAATATCAATTGTTCAAACGGGTTTCTGGATCATTATTTTACCAAAATGAAGTTATATTATATTTTTATGGGATCTAATAAATTGTTTCTACATATACCATTTTAATTTATCATGGTCTTTTCATCATTCTCTTTCATGGATATAAATGTTTTTTAAGTGATTCCCTCCTTAATACATCCTGATAAGAAACCCTGTTTTGAGGGAACTTCTCGAATTTGTACCTGAATTCAAGTGCACCCTATCTACTATTATATTCCCCCATAGTCTTTATAAATTCAGAATTTTTTATTATGAAAACCTTATTTTTTCACTTCTATTTTTGTACAAAATATTTTTCCCTTTTCTATTTTAAATGCTTGTCAACGTTTTCCTTAAAACCACACTAAAATGTTATAATGCTAAAATTTCATAAAAACTATTCTTACATGTTTTATCATCTAATTGAAATCACATACCATGATAAATTCATATTTTACCTTTTTAATTTCCATGTATATTTTATTTTATTTCTTTTATGAAAACTTTTATGATACATGAATTTTTTATGCTTTGTGACAATATTATGCACCTAGTTATTTCTTTGGGTAACCCGTGTGTTTATGTAAGATTCTTTGTGAATGATTATTTATTTGTAAAAAATATTCATGAAAAGTTATGATGGGTGTGTCTAGATACCACTCCAATGAATTGGATAATTTTGAGTCTCCTAAGACATTATATATGCCGGTCTTGGCCGTTATCCTTGGAATGTTCTTCCATTTCTGACAGTCTTGGCGGCTAGCCTTGGCAGGTGATACCATGTGAAACAGTCTAGGAGGTTAGCATTGACTCTTGAAGAAGTCTTGTTTTATGTTTCTTACACAATACTATGATTTGATGTTTATATGATTCCATGTTTATATGTTATGATTCCAAATATTACATTGCTTTTTATATCATAATCCAATTCATTCTATCACATGTTTTAATGCTTTGTTCTTATGGATATTACCTTATTGGGATATTTAGTCCATTCCTTTGATCATGTGTTCCCTAGGGTAACCTATGCATATTTTTATGAAAAATTGGAGTTTAGAGATCAATTTGACGATTAAGTAAAGAATCATTTTCTTTAGTTCCATGTTTTCTGTTTTATGTACCAATTCTTCCATGTAATGTTATATGTAAAAGTATAGGGTTTTCTATAGTTTGTATTAATGGGTGGTCTAGTAAATTTTGGTTATTAGTAATATATAGCTTTAGTAAAAACCCTAAGGATGGAACTAAGTACAGGAAAACTCCCCTAAATATTTGTAAATATAGAGTAAGTAGTTTATCAAGAAAAGACATCCATGACTGGATACAAACAAGTAGAGGTGGCTTTGGAACAGATGTATCTAAGAGTAAAACCTGAAAACACCACTTTGAGCTTGACTCTAATGGAAATTAGTGCACGACAACGGGACTTACTGCACTCTTGGTTTGACACTCCTGGGGGATATGCTATGGTAAATTTGTGATCTAGGTATAAACAATTATTAAGTGAATGAAAAAAATCCAATAAGAATCTATGTTAAGAAATATATCAAGGAAAACCTAGATTGAAACATACAGAATCAAAAGTTCAGATATACATATCCTTTACAATTTTATCCTCTAATATTCAATGGTTCCTTTTCATGCTCAATAGTTAAGTATTTAATCCCTTTAATTTTATGTTATTTTTTCATAGTTAATGTAGGGAAATATAAGAACTCATTCCAACAATGAATGTGATAGGTAATGTGACGATTTCCCTAATGATATGCCTAGTATTATGGGAATGGGTTATAAATATTTCTTGATAGTAATTGCTCATCTAGGCCTAGTTATGAATAATAACTAAAATCATGTGAAACACCCTCCTACTCCAAAGAAAGAGAAAGTATTTATAGAATCATTCCTACTTCAAATGCCTCCCATGTTTTGTTGATATTATGATCCAATCCTTGCAGAACAGTGGATTGACATCATTGAATAAATATTATCTTTCCTCCGGTGCTCAAAAAACAAAAAGAAACTTCTGTTGTTGGTCTATCGTATTCATAGGAAAGATGATCACTGGTGGACACTGATCCAGAATACTAATACCTAAGAAGAAATTGATTCCACGGAATGAGAGGAATTTAACAAAATGTTTTTCAGTAAATACATTCCCAAAACCCTCCATCTCAAGATAAGGAGTTCCTCGAACTCAAGACTAAGGAAGATAAGTCAGTTGGGCATAAAAAAGAAAACTTTACAAGAATTTCAAAGTAAGCCTCTGGTTTTTTCAGGAACATCAACAGAATGGTGGATCACTTAATTAGCTAACTAATGTTGAGTCCATGAAAAGTGTTTTTCATTTAATACATTTTCAATTATAGGGGAGATTTTCCATTGTTCCCTTTAGGTTGAAATGGAGATAAGAGACTCTCAGTGGTAGAATCGTCCCCAAAAAAAAGTGGAAAATGGAATTTGATGTGCATGGTTCTGAAAATAAATTCCCTAATATAAAGAATCATGATCATTCCACATGTAAAAATTGTGGAAAAAAGCATCCTGGTAACTATCTAAAGGGAACCAATAATTGCTTCAAATGTTGAATTTTGGACATCTGGCTAAAAAATGTTGAAGGGATATGAAGAATCCACCTAATGTGAAAGAAGAATCGAAGGTCCATATCAAAACACATCCTATATTGAATTGTTACAATTTCAAGGAGGATGGTCATTATGAAAACAATTTCACTATGTTGAGGGTTGTTGGATGCAACCAAAAACAACCTCCATGGAAATAAGGAATGCATTATTCAATCAATACTGTGGAGTTGGAGCCAGAAAATGATGTGGTGAAATGTACACTAGTTATTTATTCAATAATAGAGAAATTTCTATTTGATTTTAATTCCACAAATTCTTTCATATCTTGCAATATTAGTAGAACTATTCAACCACCAGCTCAATATTTGTAGGATATGTTAAATGTGAGAACAGCGAAGAGGGAAATTATCTCATCCATGGTTTATAACTACTCCTTGGTGAATGTTTGTAGACTAATTCTCCCAAATAATACTTTCATGCAACCTTTAGTGGATATCGACGCTATCTAGGGAAATGATTGGATATCTTTGAACAATGAAAACATCAACTTTCGGGAAAGGAAGATCAATCTTTACATACAGAAGCATCATCCAATTCATTACAAGTATTAGGAGGAAGATGCATCTCATTTATAATCATTTCATCATGTGTGGATATTAAATCCTTATTGCCAATCATGTCTAGATTAAATGATTGAGATAAAGTAGAGAATCATGCATGAAGTCATTCTCAACGTGATGGATTACTCTAATGTATTCCACAAAGAGTTGTACGGACTTCCTCCTAATCGAGAGGTTGAGTTATCAACTAAAATTATTCTTATATCTATGCCTATATCAAATAAACCTTATAGAATGGCCACCATAGAGCTGGAGGAGCTAAAGAAGTTGTTAAAGGAGAATATGGGGAGGGGTTTTATATGCCCAAGTGTTTCACCATATAGAGTGTCAGTCCTCTATGTTATAAAGTAGTATGGTTCAGTGGGCCTCTCAATTGATTATCTTAAGATCAAAAAAATCCTAATAAAAAACATGTATCCCCTCTAATAGATATATTACTTTTTTGATAAGATTCGTTTTGAAAATTATTTCTCGAAGGCAGACCTTCGGTTGGGATATCACCAATTAATGGTGAGGAAGGAAGAAATTCCCAAACTACCTATAAAATGAGGTATGGACACTGTGAGTTCATATTTATTCCCTTCTCACTCACTAATGCTCAAGTAATTTTCCGGGATTTAATGAATATTGTCTTTAGATATTGCCTCCTCAAATTTGTTGAAGTCTTTCATGATGATATTATGATATACTCCAAGAGAAAGGAGGACTATGAGGAGCATCTGAATAATATTCAAAAGGCATTGTGAAGGGATAAAATGTATGCAATGTATAGTAAATTTGAGTTTTTTATAGAGGAAGTATCATTCTTGAGACATGCTATCACTAGCATAGGGATATATGTGGACCCTTTCAAAACAATGGGAACTGAAGAGTGTCATAGGAAAACATATGTAACAGAGATCTGAAAAATTCTAGGTTTATTAGGGCATTATCGACGATTTCTGATGATCCTTCCATGATTTTAAAATCCAAAGACCTAGCTAACAAAGAAGGGGTGAAGTTTTTCTAGAATCAAGAATGTGAAGACAAATTTAAGGTGTTGAAAATATGACTTATCACTGTGAGAATACACATCCCCCAACAAGTAGTAAAAACCTTGTGGCATGTAATGATGTTTCAAGGAAGGGATTAGTATATGTACTAATTAAAAATGATTAAGTGGTATCCTATGCCTCAAGGAATCTAAAAATCAATCAGAAAAACTATCTTACACATGATATCGAGTTGGAAGCTATGATCATTACATTAGGAATATGGCAGGATTATCTCTATGGGTAGAAGTGTGAGATATATACTGATCAAAAGAGTCTAAAATATATATCCACACAAAAATATCTTAATATTTTCCAGTGAAGATGGATAATGATCATCAAGGATTATGACTTCTTAATCCACTACCATCCCTATAAGGAAAACAAGGTGTGAATTCACTATGTAGAAAGGATCCTACATATTTTTCAATTATGATAATTGAAAGGAACTTATCATCAAAAATTTTCCTAGGATGGAAATGGGAGTAATTAAGGGAGTAACAAAATCAAACCTTTATAAAATGATTTATGAACCATCCCTGATAGAGAAAATAACGGATTCTCAAAGAAAAGTGGTGAAAATTTATAAAAGGGTAGAAGCCATTAAAAATGTGAAATCCTATGAGTTCATGATTTATGAGGAATGAGTTGTACGATATGGGTCATGATTTTATGTACAATCTGATCCAGATATGAAGACAGAGTTTTTGAATGATGCACATAGCTCAACCATCTCTATTAATCTAGGGAGCACAAAGATGTATCGAGATATCTGAGGGAACTTTTTGTGTGGTAATATAAAGAAGGATATTTCTAAGTATACATCAAAGTATCTACTATGTCCACAATTGAAGGCCAAAAGACAGAATTCTGAGGGAATTATGCAACCACTACCCATGCCAATAGATAAGTTGGAGGACATCACCAGGGACATTGTTACTGTATGTGCAATGTCATCCATAGGAACCAATGTTGTATAGGTGTTTGTAGATTTTATTATAAAGATATCACAATTTATCGCAATTTAAGAGGACTTTTCATTAGATCAACATTCATGGACATATATCAAAGAGGTGGTAAGTCTTCCTAGAGTACCACAATCTATTTTATCCAATATAAATTGGATATTCACCTCAATGTTCTTGAAAAGTCTCTAATATTCTCTAAGAACTGAATTGAACTTCATTATGGCCTATCATCATCAAACTGATGTCCAATCATAGTGAACTATTCAGACACTAGTAGATATGTCTAGAACATGTTCAATAAAATTACAAATAGGATTGGACCAATATCATCAGCTGGTCGATTTCTTCTACAATAATAGTTTCAATTAATGAATCTGAATGGAACCATATGAAGCCCTTCATGGGAAAACTTATAAAACAATGTCATGTTGGGATGAAGTTGGTGAGAATAAGCTGGTAGAACATGAAATTGTCGAAGAAATAGTGGAGAAGGTGAAAATCATTCAGCATAATATCAAGGCATCACAAAGATGACAAAAGAGTTATGCAGACAATCATCGATGATATATTGAATTAAAATATCGATACATGGTATTTATATGCATATCTCCAAGTAAGAAGTTCATGAGGATTGGGAGTAATGGAAATCAAAGTCCTAGGTACATCGTCCTCTTCCAGATTCATGATTTTTTTTGGAGTTGTGGCTTATAGACTAGCACTTCCACATACCATGTCCAAAGTACACATTTTCTTCCATGTATCGCTCCTAAGGAAGTACATACCAAACTCTTCATGTGTACTCTCATTAGTTATTGTACAAATGGATAATGAACTTTCATAAAATGAGCATCCATTAAAGATCTTGTATCATAAAGATAAAGTTACACATAGTAAGACTACTCACCTTGTCAATGTAATATGGTGGAACCATAAGTACAAAGAAGTAACATGGGAATTGGAGGAGGTAATGAAAAAATAGAAACCACAACTATTTATAACTAACAGTGAGAAAATAAATTTGGAGGGATAAATTTCCTAGGTTGGGAAAAATTTAATCAACCAATGTTTTATCAATGAAAATAAAATTCTTATAATTATGTCACATAGTAACATTAAATCACAACAAAATAAACTATTAATTACTATGAGACATTTAAACATAATATTTTCACTTCTGTGATTGAATTTTTAAAATCTGACATACACAGTCACGATTAGTAAGGTGTTTGGAGTCCAATAATACAAAGGATATTTTTTGTGAATATTAGCCAAGCCTTATGAATTGTAATTTTATGCTTATTAATATTAATATAACCCTTATAAATATTAAATTTTTGAAAACAATAGTAACCTCACCCATGAATGTATAAATAAAATATAGGCAACTTATAAGTGATAATAAGACCATGGTAAATGTATTGGTATTTTTATAAGTCCTAAATAATTTATTGAAATTAATTAATTAACTTCAAAATAAAATTTATTTTCCCAAACAGGTGTTCATAAATTAAGAACATTATTTCTTCTAGTTTTTAGAAAATTTAATAATACCTTAAGTGATTTTTGAATGCATTATAGAATCACATAATGTTTTAAAATATGTATTTTTCAACAAAAATTTTGATTTTAATTAAAAATTAAATTAATGATATTTGGAAAATTATTATTGAAAAATGGATTCTATTTTTTTATTTTTCATGTTGAAAAATGGTTTTTGTGAATTTTTGGTATTTTTCTCAAATACTTGATTTTTTTTATGAATAGTGAAATCTGGTAATTTACTGTAGATATACATTGTAAGCTAAATTGACTATTCCTATCATCATGAATGGTGTAAGAAAACATAGTTATAAGTAAAATGAACTTATTACTATTTTTGGTAATATAATAATCCCAATTTATTTTCTTATGGAAAAATAAAAACTAATGTTTAAAATATTTGGAGAACCCTCCTCCCCTACACTATAAAAACAACCCACATTCCCCTATTCTCTTCACTCCAATCATTTATTGTAACTTTCCAAAATTCTTCCCAAATAACTCCCCAAGATAATCCCCCACTTATAAAAGCCCTTAGACTCTTCAAAAGACCAAATCCTTCCCCCTTAAGAGTCTCTCAAGGAATATTGATTCAAGAGGTAAATTCCTCTTTTCAATTATTTTACTTTTTTTCAAGTTTGTTTGTTTTATTTTATATCCTTACCTCTATTCATCAAAATTTTATGTGAAATCCAATACATTAAATGTAAAATAATATTTTTAGTATAATGTAGTAATTTATTATCATATCTCCTTTACAATTCTTTTATACTAGTAGAAAAGACACCATGCAAGATGTGTTAATTTACCACATTCAAGGATGATGTGTTTCCAATTTATTTTACGACCATCAATCCTTGTCATGAAACCATTTATATTATTGTTGAACCAGATTATTTTCTAATATATCCTATTTAAAGGTGTATACTCTTTTTTACTCTAGAGATTAATTTTTAATTCAAAATGATTTCTTGGTGATCCAAAAATGCACATAAATACAAAAGGCTATCACAAAAGTTTTATATAATGACTCAACATAACTCTAAGAAACAAAATTAAATTTAAAACAATGTAACATTATGGATGCTAAATAATAAAATATAAATCCAATTCTGAAGAACCATCTCCATTTTACATGATTCTTCATTCATGAAAATAATTAAACTGATCGTAAAAATCAAGAAAATAAACAGACTCAAACAATTAAAATTAAACCAATAAACTCATCTAAAAGGTCATAAATAAACATAAAAAGGTTATACTAAATATTTTAAATATATATGTGGTCTTGGATTTATTAATCAATGAACCTAATTTTATTATTCTGGTAATTAATATCAAGAGGAGAACACCATCAGACATAATGTGAGGTATCCTATCTATTTAACTTTTATTGAAGAATCTTCTATATGTTATTACCTTTCATATGTAATACCTAAGAATGGGGTATGATTTATCACCCCCACATACTTTCCTTATAATTTATAAGTGATGAGAAATTCATTTATCTCTCACTAATCCCTCTAAAGTACACCTGATACCATACCGATAATCCTTAAGGGATTCTCCCTGAACCTCCTTTGTTCCCTCGGCTTTCTTTATCATTCTTTTAACAAATAGATTTTAACTTATATTTTTATATGAATATTATAAATTCTGTTTAAATTTTACAAAATCATTTATCAATACCCTTTCATCATTTTATTTCGAGGATATACATGTTTTTAAGTGATTCTCTCCTTAATACTTCCCGATAAGTAAACTGGTTTTAGTGAACTTCCCGAATTCTTACATGTTTTCAAGTACTCTCTATATTTAGTTTTAATACCCAATTGTATTTATAAATTACATAATTTTTTATTATTAATTCCATCTTGGATAACTTATTGTTTTAAATAAATTTCTTCCTTTTCTTTTTTAAATGCTTATTAGTGGTTTCCTTAAAACCAAACTAAAATGTTTTAATGCTGAAATTTGTTAAATACTCTTCTTACATGTTGTCACATCTACTTGACATAACCTACCAAGATAAATTAATATTTTACCTAATGAATATCCATGTATATTTTAGTTCCTTTCATTCATGGAATATTTTAGGATACACCCGTTTTTTATGCATTATTACAAGATTATAGTACCCAATTCCTTCCGTGGGTAACCATTATGTTTATGTATGATTGATTGTGATTGATTCATTATGTGTAAAACATATTCATGAAAATTTAATATGGGTATGCACAGATAGATCTCTAATGCATTGGGTAATATTTACTCTCATGAGACATTATGTGCGGCGGACTTCGTGGTGAGGCTTTTCTTGTGCTATCATGTGAGACGATCATGGCAGTTAGCCTTGGCTTGGGTAACCATGTGCAAAAGTCTTGGAAGTTATCCTTGAATCATTCTAATTCCAGGTTTTTTATTTCTTCCACATTACTATGATTCCATGTTTATATTATTCTATGTTTATATGATATGATTCCAAATGTTACATGCCTTTTTGTGTCATCATGTAATGCCTTCTATCCCATGTGTCAGTGCTTTGATATTATGGTAATTTGCTTACTGGGCTATTTATCTCATCCCATTATTCATGTGTTCCCCAGGGTACCCTAGGAAAATGTTTGAGCACAATGGGATTTAGGATCCCAATTTTAATATTAAATAAATAATTGTTTTCTTTAGTTATTTGTTTTTAGTTTTATGTATTTAGTCTTCCAATACACTAGAATTTATGATCCTTGTATTATACTCTGGTATATAATTATTCTCCATATCATGTAATGTTATATATAAAAGGATAGGGTCACTATACCACATAAAATTTAAGGAGTCTTTTAGTGGCATGTAACATCAACAACACATTGTGTGCATCATGAAGAACACTCTTTTAACTTACACTTGGTCAATATTTGTCATGGGATTCAAATTTAAAACTTCTATCTAATATTAGAATTGGTTGAATGAAGTATTATTTCTTTTAAGTTAATTTAATACAAGGATATCAAGGAACTAGATCATTAAGGGCTCTTTCTTCAATAAATTCATCCCAATCTCCATAGAAGTTATTATTCTATATTTTATGCCTATTTCTCTCAATAACTACATATCCTATCCATAAAACCCCTTATATCTAAATTCTTATCTATCTTTAACTCTATTTTTATCATGTTCACTTTCTTCTATAGAGCGTGAAAACCATGCATTGCAATGTACTTTCAATTAATAATGTAGTCTAGTATCATATTCTAAAATTTATTTGGTCCATGGTCATCCATTTAATCTAATGATTTTTTCTTAGTTATCAATTCAAACCAAGGGAATAATGTTCTTCATATTTTAGTAAAGTTACGATTTTTTATTTTCATGGTTTTCAATATAATCATTTGATTTCAGTTTCTTAGCTCCTATTCAAATAAATGTGTTTATTAATGTAAACCTCATGATCGTTCCTATGGGAGGAAATATAGTGATAGCTTTTTGTGTTATTTCCAAAAAAAATTAATATTATTTCTCATGTTCTTTTACTTTAGGCATGTACTTTTTGAAAATTATCTCACATTTTTACCTCCATTTTATTTCTATTATTCCTTAATATTATATTATCAATTGATTTCTTGTATTGACCAAACATTTATATAATATATCATTTTATTCATTTTTATTTTTAAAAAGAAAATTCACATGATACATTCCTTAATTTTCATACAACAATATTAATAATCTATTTATAGATAAAATACATACACTCATCAAAGTAAAAAATTCATGGAAAACAAATCACCTCTAGATAATATTTTCACATGAAACTCCAATTTTGAACTGTATTTATAGAGATCCATTTTTCAACAACCAATAACTTTTTGAAATTATAAATAATAAACAAAACACCTTCCCTTTATTAGTAAAATATTTTTAAAATAAAATACATTAATATTTGAGTCTTATTCCTTCGATTTGGAATTGACATCGCACTTTTTTTATAATTTTTTTCACAAAAAAATTGGAAAACACTTGACAAAAAGTCAATTATGGGAAGTCATATGTGCTATTACATTCTCAAAATAATAAGTAATAGAGTTCAAAATCATTTATTGACCAAAAAATGATTGATAATAAACATTATACCACATCATTAACCATCACTAATCACCATGGTTCTAACATTCTTCCCCCATGGATTTTTTTGCAATACAAAGAATCATTCAATACCTCCATAACATCATAATACATCTAGGATGTAGTGAAATAATATTTCTATCACACTAAGTCAATATAAAAAATTTGGTAATATAAAACAATAATATAAGAGATAATTACATTCCTCATGACATTCTAAATTCTATATGTCATTATATTTCTCATTCTAGAAACTCTAGGAACACTACTCTCATAAACTCCCTCAAAACTTTCTACCATAAATGAAATATTCAAAAAACATTCACCCTCTTTGTCGATTAACACAATTAGAAATGTGGTAACTTCCAAAAATCATCAATCTATTATAGGTGGATAAAAACATACATTTAATTGATGTTTCTCAAATAACAGTGTCTAAAAAATTCATTAAACAATACACTTGTTTGTTTGTTTTAACAATATTTACAATGACATTTCCTAACCCCATATTTTACTTAAAAATAATAAAACATTATCTCTATATGGTACAAGATTTTTTAAGAGATAAATCTCACTTTTATTACCACAGAAAATCTCTATAGGATATTTAAATTATTCAAAAATATATTCAATCTATTTCTTCATCCAAATAAGTTGAGTGAATTCATTAGTTATTGAAATGTTTTCTTATTTACCCTTAATCAATGTTGTGGATTCATTTTTCAAACCCAACTATCAAACACATTATCTCCCAACAATGAATAGACTGACACATATACATGTACGGTCTAAAACAACACAACCCAAATCTACATCAGAATATAGTAACAACTAGTAATATTTTACTAAATCAAATAATAAGGCATAATTGAGAGTAATTCTAATGTACCACATTTTAGATTTAAATATTACAATATTCTCTTCCTTTGGATTACTCTAAAATCAAGTCATTAAATATGTTGCAATGAAAATATTTACATTCCATGCATACAAGTAAAGAAGAATTTAAATTATCCTCCTATAAAAGGTATATCCATCTAATTTCCACTATGATGCACCCCAATTTTAGTTCCTACAGAAGTTGGAGTTTAAATTGGTATTGAATCATTCAATAGATACATTACATAAATCATTGAGGGATTAATGTGGTTCCCCTTTTGAATCACACAAATACCTATTTATTATTTGATCTCTCGTATTATAATCATCAAAAAATAATAACACATTATCATTGAAAATTACTCAATAGATTTATTACTATCATCACGAAAAATGGCGTTCATGACATTGAAAAATAAATAAATATTATTGTATTCTGTATTCACATGGATATTGAGATCAATATCACTTTATTTAATATAATCTTCTTTAAATACTAGCCTGGATGAGAATTCCATGATTGGGGAGCCTACATAAATCCATAAAATTATTTATCCACCCTACAAAAATTATTTTTACTATTTAAAATAAGAAATCCCACCAAGTGGTCAATATAAACCACATGTTACAGTACTCTATTTAGAAAGACCTTTTTTACATTGAACTAATAAATGGGGAAGTTCCTCCAAATAACAATTGCTAAAATGACTTGAACAGAATTAATTTTATATAAAAGCATAATATCTTCTTCAAAATCAACACCTTAAATCTATAATTATCCTTTTCTTTTCAAAAATTTCTTATATAAAATCACATTTCTAAATTCAACGAACTTATTATTGAGAATAAATATTTTCATAATCACATTTAAATTTTTAGTCATTATTAAAAGATACAGGGTTTTATTTCTGTCAATTTGATTCAGTTCATAGACCATGTACTAATGCAATGAATCATCTTCTTACTGCTTATTCAAATGATTTTGGTTCAAAAAATTAACAGAAATGAATAATCATCAATATTTGTTATCCTATGTTCCTCTGTAGTTCAATTTTTGTCTATAATTATGATTTATGGGTAATAAAACATTAATCTATTTCTCATATTAGGCACAACCTAACTCTTTTAAAATTTATATTATTCCAAATATTTATCCTTAGAGTCCTTACTATTTAGGGATATATGTGCAAAAACAGCAATAGTTTCTAATTGATCCTACAATTTAGTTGATTCATCTCACCCATCACATTGAGTAATCCTTTTAATTTATCATGAATGACTTTTTATTCAGTACATTCCGTAATATTGGATAGAATTTTGTTGAATAATTTTTATCCCTGATTTCCTTCTTTATTTGAAATATAGAATTTTTTCTGAAAATCAAAAGTGATTCATTGTGGGAGTCTATACATTCCATTTTTTATAGGATGTATTTTCTTATACTGATCTATGAACTTTTTTGAATTTGTGTGTATTCATGTAAATGAACTATTTTCTTCCTATAGTGATGAGCGATTCCACTTTTAACGAGAAATATTTTGGAAAAATTATTCATTTGTGGATATCATCATTTGATTACAACATTATATTGAGGTGGCTATACTAAAGATAAAAGATTCATAGTTCCATTTTTATCAAGGTAGTTTTAAAATAAAATGTATTTTTATTTAATTCCATTATTTAAGAGAAAGATATGAATTGTGTATCTGGTCCAATTTTACACTTTTTTCCTATACCTCTTCATGAAATCTGTTGCTTCCCACTTTCCCTACATGAACATCCTGACTCACATTAGACAATAGTTTTCAATAAAAATAATATAATACATTTCTTAATATGTTACTGATATTGTCACTAGGCCACATAAATCAGTTTACATCATATCGATGAGATTGAAGTCTCTTTTATTCTTTTTCTAGTATAGATATTGGTCCATCATACCCATATATATGAATAAAAATTATTTTAAATAAATTAGTTCAATTTTTGATTACCTAATACCAGTTTCATCTTTGATAAATTTTTTCACAAATTGTAAATCAAATTATAATAGCCCCAAGCTATATTCTATTCACCTATTTAACTTCTTGGAGTCATGTGTTTTCACTATAATCCCCTAGGTATGATTTACCATTTTTACCCTACTATTGATTAGTGAGTTCCTAACATTTCAATTTATTGAAATACCCTTCTAGTTAAAGGTAACGTCAGATTTTTCTATCAATGGATGAAAGAAACCCAGAGTATTGTTTTACAACCCATCTATATATAGCACTTCAGTCATCTTCAGCTCATCAGTTAGAAAAAGGGCATTTTTTATTCAATTTATTTTGAAGACATTTTTTTTACTTAATCCCCATATCATTTCAAATATACCCTTGAATTTATAAAATTGGTTCATATTTCAAATCATGTGGGGGGGAGAACCCATAATCAAGGATCCAAGTTCTACTATGCTTTCTATCGTTTGGAGAGATTTTCATGATATTGGACCTCCCTATTATCATATTTTCTTTCCATGAGATACATAGTTTAGTTGAGAATAAGATGATATATACTATTAATCTTAAGTACATGTAATCAAATAATATTGAACTACTTCTTATAATAGGTAAAATATATATATTACACAATCCTCGTATTGGTTTCTAGTATATTCTTTCTTATAACATTGATGGTGGTTATGTTGAATTTTTCTCACCTTTATGCACAACCCGTGAACATTGAAGACAATACCTGGAATGTAATTCATTTATATGATGAATTATATGTATAAATTCATCATTTTTAGAAAATATGGACTTCATAATTGAGATTACTCATTGAATATTCACAATAAGAAATTTTATGTCCCATATAGACACAAAAGTTACATTTCAATAAAGTAAATATCATTTCTCATGAATTTTCCCAAATTTACCCAAGCATTGTAAATATAATTTAATATCACTATTTAACCCTCATGGATTAGGGGCTTATTTGTTCCCTCCAATTTCACTTAAAATAAGAAACATTTTTCTAAAAAATTATAATTTTATATTTGACATCAATTTCTCCAACCTTCTGCATCCCATTGTAATAATTCATTGTTGTGGATGATTTTGACATATCAATTACAAAACTGATCCCCATTTGACCCTAAAATCTAGGTTTTTGTAAATTTATAATTTTATTGACACATTCAGGTATTAGATGAATCAAATAATAATTAATTCATATATAACCTTTCAAATTGTAAATTATTCAATAAACCCCTTAATTTCATCATTGATTCCAATTTCTTTCTCAGGGTAAAAATATCATATTTTATGGATTCTACCTTATTCTTGTGATAATTCTCACATGCCTTGTGTTCATCAATCCCATAATTTTTTTCTCCAATCCACGTCTTGAAATTGGAAATTTTTTTTAAATTTTCTTAATTAGACTACTAATATTTAACCCTTATTGTAGTTAATAAACCTATGATTTGTGTGGATCTGAATGATTAGGGGATTCTATTTTAATCCCATTAATATTTAGATTATTTATAATTTTAATATAAAAATATTTTAACTCTCCTTTAGGTTATATCTTGAGATCTACTACTCCACCATATTCCTTTAAAATTTATAGTTTAAGTTTTTCTTTCTCAACAGAAGCCATTATATCATATTCTATATCCTATTTTCACTATATCCTGATTTTATTTGTATTATAATAATTATCAAATTATTCTTTACTCGTAAGTATCATCCTATATAAATTCTATAAAGATGAAATCCCTATTTTAGAGTCTCCTATATCAGGAAACATTTTATGTGGACGTTTTATAACTTTTTTATCATTTTTTTCACTATTAAATTTTTTTGGTACCTTGTTGAAATATTCCCATATTTACCACATCAATATGATGAAAAATGAATCCTTCACTTGAATCCACATTTCTATCTCTTAATCTAAATGGAAGGATAGGTAAGGAATGTATAATCCACAAACCCATCTTATCATGTATTTATAGTGAAATTTATCCTATCCATGGATTTAAATTATATATCATTACTTGTGTGGGTAGATGACTATTCAAGATTAAATATCATTTAAATAGATTCCAGACTACTTATGAGATCATCTAGAGATATGTTAGAAAAATCATTTTCTCCGTAATATGATACCATTATATTTCATAACCCTTATATTCATCGTAATATTTTTTTTACGGTATTGATGTTCTTTATCTCTTTTGTTGAGTCACCAAAGGAATCCAAAAATATTCATAATTTAGTGGAAGAAACAATTAAAATTTTCATGTGGGATCATTAGTCCTCAATCATGTTATAAATAACTTTTAGATTATCCAAATTCACCTTACTAATACATTCAAAAATGATTATAAATTTGTTACACATGGACATGGAACTCTTGAAAATCTAAACCTATATATATATATATGATCTCATAGATCCCCAATTAGATCATTTTGAGTTTTGGTACCATCAACTACAACTTTTAATTTATCATTGGTGAAATATTGTCAAGTCACATTACTAAAATGAATCCTAAGGATGATAGAAGATTGATCATTTAGCATATGTTATCAAGGATAAAATCTCATAATATTTTTTAAAAATCAGATAGTTGATCCCACTGAAGATATGATATCCTTTAACATAACAAAATTCTACATAATGAGCTCAAAAATATAAATTCAATGCTATTGAACAATATCTGATACCACTTATAGTACCCCCAAGAAACATTGAGTGGGGAGGGGTAAATAATGGGTCAAAATTTCCTATGAATTAAATGGATCATGTACCCATGTCGGTAGGAACTCATTACAATGTTATAAATGAATTTTTCTACCACAAACCACATAAATGTAAAAAAATAAACAAAACATGCCAGTTTTAATTAGTTCCTTGCTAAGGTATACTAAAAAGATAATAAATATAGGATCTGTTAGTTATATCAAAATATGAAATGATTTACTTGATTTGGACGATGAAAAAAGTGCATCCTTGGTGATATTGTTCCAATAAATCTCATTTTGAAGTTATTTAGGTACAAAACACTTTCTATCAATGATCTCTTCTATGAAATTCTTTTCCTTAGTAATTTGGTTGATGCCTACCTCAGTTTATCAATATCATGGTCACCTATAAATTTGATTTGATTATGGTGATGTTTTACAAAATATTTTTCTAATTATAATGCATCATTTTATTCAACATTTTTTTCCCAAGGGAAACTTATATTTTGAAATTATTTTCATGAAATAAACATTTTATTGAAAACATCCATTTTTCTTGAAACATCAAAAATTCCTTCAACTTCATCTTCTAAAATCTTTGTGATCAACTTAGTTCACACTCTTACATTTAATGAAACATAATTTTGTGTAAAGTTAATTTTCCTGTAATAAATATGATCAGGTATGATTTATATAAGGAATGAGTGATTATTTCTCCTCTAAATCTCTAATATTTCAATAGATGATTAATAACCTATTTATAGAAAACATGATCTCTCATAAAACTATATTTTTCCTTTATAATTTTTCACTTTCTAATACACTTTTCATATAAAGATCTTAATCATTATTGTGTTCACAAAAATATATATTTTTGAAACCACATGTCTTTCATGAAGATATTAAATATTCACAAAACTCATACCTTAGATCCAAAAATTATTCATTAAATCAAGAACATATCTCTCATGAATCTTTGTTCTTTACTCCAGAATGTATTTTGTACCTCCTTTGCACATTTCCACACAAAAATTTGGAAGACACTAGGATTTTATTCCATTTAAAAAATAGATCTAACATTAATTTAATAAAAATCAAATATAGAGAAAAAACTACTCTATAATAACAAAATACATTGAAAAATAACCAGACACACCATAAATCATTATTTCATATCAAAGTGGTTCCAAAAATATAATTTTACAATTTATTATAAAAACTATGCTTATGATAAACATGTGTTAATGTGGGAATAATATTTTTCATGAATATAAAATTATAAAATCAAACCCAAATAAATATGGATATTTTATTATAAAACAATTAATAAGGATATGAGAATAATATATGATCTAAGTCATCATGTCATGAGCATGTAGAAAAATATAATATTATTGGATAATCATAAGCATCATGAATAATTTCATATTTCATTGATAATGAATAAGGACATCATAACTGAATGTCAAAAAGCCCAAATGATCAGTCATGGAATAAAAAAATCATAAAAAAGGCATGAGTTACATGATTTCATTGCATTAAAAAATCATTATCCATGACATTATAACATTTCAATAATAATATGAAATATTAGTGTTGTCTAATCATATGTATAAAAATCATATATCATTGTTACCCACCAAGAAAGTCAGAACAAAGTAGGCTAGGTCTGACCAAATTTTTACTTTCATGGACATGGGATTACCACCCTTTTACCCTATGTCTTGGTCTTACCACACATGTACACTTGGGATTTTTAAAACCTCCCATCAACCAATAGACTTTTCATTACGTCCATCTACCTTGGGGATTTCGATAACACCACATTTTCCAATGGCCTTTGGATAACCTCTTATGTCCCTTTTGAAACACTTGACATATAAAAATTACCAATTCAATATATGGATATATAATTTTGGCTCCACACATAAAATAACAAAAACCACAAAACATTGTCCCACATGATCATGAATCTATTCATAATTTCATCATATCCTAACTAACTCATAGGAACAAAACATATTTCACGAAAAATTATTTTACAATTTAATATCAGAATCCATCAAGAGAATTAAAGTTTATGGTATCATAATAATGTATATAATTGGTAATATAAGTATTGTCAATGGATTTTGTAAAAGTTAAAAACACACTTTTATGATTTTTAGATAAATATCATTCAAAAATTTGAAAAAATTACACCAATTGAAATTCTTGAGAACTATATATAAACGTTTTCATTGAAAATAAATACCTTAAGCAGAATAAAACAAATTAAAAATTAACCATTAATGAAAAAAATGTTTTTAAATGAAATAAAAATATATTAAATAATTTTTCATTTAGAAAAAAATCATTTTGAAAAAATTATTTCTTAAAAACAAAATCATTTAAAATTAATTTTAGAAACAATATTTTCATTTTAAAATCAATCACAACATTTTTTAAAATGTTATTAACTTATCTTTTGAAAATATATATAGATCAATTTAAATTGGGTTATTTTTTTTAACATAAAAAATGTAAATAATAATGGTCAAAAATAATGTCTTCGCATAGAAAATTTTTAAAAAAGGTTCTTTCACACTTTTGATAGAAAAATTTTACGTTAAAAACTGTTAAAATATTATTATCCAAAATTTTTATCATATTAATAATAGTATATAACATTATTAATTAGTTATTAGATAATATATATGGGAATCTATAAAATTATAAAAATAATATAGACATCAAAGTGGAAAATTCACGACAAAAGAGAAGAGGCCAATTCCCTTTAAAAGAATTACATCTAGAAGATTATTTACCAATGGAGATAAAATTTATAGAGTAAATTTTACATCTTAATAATAAATATAGCAGTATAAAATTATCGGTGAGTTAGATATAAATTTCACACAATTATTCCTTATATTGAAATTCATTCACAACATTCTATATTAGAAAATGATATTGAAAAGAAACACATAAAAATTTGATATAATTTAATTAAAAACCAATGAAATATAGAACATAATTTGAAAAAAAAAATTGCATTTTATTATAAATATTCCATTGTACATCAATGGGAATTATACACAGAATAAATAAAAATAGAATTCTAATATAAATCATATCTCAATAAAGTAAAATTGAGATGAGAAACCCCTTAATAATTTCATTAATTTTGATAAAAATGATCCATAAAATATTAGAAATAAGTTTTAACATTAAATACCATATATAAAAAGATAATAGTGTTAATATATTTCAAATATTCAACATAAACACCATATAATAATATATATGAATATAAAAACATAACTTAAAGAAGAAAGTTTTAGATAAATCCCTTATTTAATTATCGACATTAAAAAAAGAAAATTTAACTATTATATAATAAAATATAATATCATAATAAATAATTTATGAGCCTTATTCATATATAAAATGGATTTTAGTTATTATTTATGGTTAATTATTTTAAATTTATCAGTTAGTTATCACTTATTTTCAGTATCACATGTTGTAATTGTGATAATTTTCACATGATTCACAATGATTATGACGAACCCCATTATTTTATTATAAGTTTGAGAAACCCTTGGATGTTGTGAAATATTATTTTAAATTAAACTTATATATTATCTTTTAGTATGAAGAAAACTATTTTTTCTTGTTTTACACTCAATGTTATGTTCCTTCAATTCATTTCATAACACGTGAGGCTGAGATTTACCAAACTACATTATACTATTAACATTTTTCTAAATATGTTATTATAGTTACCACCTAGCTTTTCGAATGCATGTTACAAATAATAATTACTAAATTGTGAAAATATGATTTAAGAATGTCTATATGATAAATCATTTTGTTACAAGCTTGGTAGATATGAATTTAAGAACTATTTCAAAATATATAATTTAATTTCTAAAAAAAATAATTTTATATGTTAAAACACAATTGCCACTAAATAAATTAAAAACCCACATTTGATGAAAATTTTTAATTAAATTTATATAATATATATTTAGTTAATATTTTTTGATATTCATCTCATAGATTTTATAGGTATATGATAAGAATGAATTCAATTTTATGAATAAAAAGATGTATTTTTCTAAATGGTGGTTTTACCATCTTTTAATGGTGAACCCATTTTAATTCTAAATTTTGAAATATTTATAGTTTTAATACCAAGAAATAAATGTTTTTTTGAAATATTAATTTAAAATTTTAATTTGGGTGATTTTTCATTATTTGTTGAGAATTTTCTTTTTTTTTATGAAAAATGAAAAATACTGAATTTTAAATCAATACATACTTTTTTATAATTTAATTGTATATTTATATAATATATTAATTTTTTATTAACATATGATTATATAAATTATAAATAAATTATTTCAATTTAGGACATTGGAACCAATTTCACCTTGAAATTAGATATAAAAATTTTCAATCTTTTTAGACATTTTCGCTTTAAAACCCTCTTTCGTGAAAAGACAACAACGTTAATTTTAAATTAATTTTTACAAATTCTATTTTATATAAATTTAAATATGATTTAAATTTTTGTAATCCTAATATTTATAAATACCCTGTAATTTGAACATTTTTTTTACCAAAAATATTAGTGAAATTAATTAATTATAGAGATTTAGGTTAAAACATGTTTATTTAGTGGATAATAATTAACATAATGGGACAAATACCCTAACATCATTTTCCAAAGAAATTTTATTTTCATATTTCAACCATATCTTTTATTGGATCTAAAATGTAAAATTATTTTAGGCATGTGATGTAAGGGAGACCTCTCAAAAGTGTCTACCATGCCCTAAGCATGTCTATCCTGCTTAAACTGACCAATAACTCATGCTCACACCCATAACAATGGCCAATGATACCATGGCCACCCATCCAAACAGGGGTCTAATTTTTAATCAATGGTTCCTACATGGGTCAAAGATACCAGGATGGTACCATGTTTTATATAACTCACATCATTTTTCAAGGAATTTAAGCTCCAAGGGTAATACCTACCTTGGGATAACCCCTTAAAAATCATAAGCATCAACTCTATCACTAAGACATGGTAAATTAATTTCACTAGGCCATACACATATAAGTTAATACCTTGATAAATAGTAAAATATCCTATTATAAAATTCATGTTTTTTATTATAAGGCATCTCAAATGGATGTTTAAGAAACCCAAACACAAGGGTTTAAACTATTGATACCACCTACGAAACCATTTTAATTCATCACATTGATTCAAATTAAATCTTTCAACATTTAAAATATTCTAAATAGTGTATCAAGTACCAATTATATAAAATCATTTATAATTGATTAGTTGACCTGCATGGGTCATGTTAAGACATTATGGGTTAAATTAATGAAACCCCCACAATTTAAAAATTAAATATTTTAAAACACCCTTAGCAGTTCACATCATAAGAAATATGCCCCAACTTGCCTACTTGGGTCCACATGTGTTACTACAAATTTAGTTGTATGAGTCATTAAAACTAGGAAATAGGCGTATAATCCTAAATAAGGAATCCAAACAAAAATAAGGTCATAATTGAACGGCATTTATAATTACAATAGTTCTTTAGTATATGTAAATATCACAGATTATGGTTCAGTTGTATGGGTTACCACATCTCAATTATCAAGTCGACCATCCAATTTACAGATTTTAGGCATCCTCTAATTTAACTGTAATAAATTTACATTATGAATAAAATTGAAATTTATCATCTTTTACCTTTACAATAGTTCCAAATCATAAAATGGCCCTCATTTGGAATTCAAAATCATTATATTTGACATGTTTTTATTTAATTTGAAGAAAATTCATTAACTAAGCATTGGTTCAATCTGAAAACTCCAATTTTTAATTTATAAATCACCAATACAAATTAAAAATTGAAAATTGGTGTCTTCCTAATTTCAAAAAAAATCCACATTTTGGTCCTTACAACCATTGTTTCATGTCGTAATGTGTGGTAATTGGATAGTCAAGGTCGAAGCACCATGTTACATAGGAACACACTATTAGGTAATTATTTTAACATCAATTGACCATTGACATGATTTAATAATTTCATATATAGCTACAAAATCAACATAGGAACATAGTTATCTTGCTATCTAAGCATTAAAACATGGCCTAAAAATAAAAAGAGCAGGTTATACAAGAAGGAATGCTAAATAATTTCACATCATTCTATATATAATGCATATAGAATAAAATACCAAAAGATCCCTATCACTAAACATGTCACTATGATACCTAAAATGGTATAAGTCTAAAATAAATACCTTAATATGAATGTAGCTACGGATTTTACTAAAACTCTTGAACTATAATCCAGTAGGAATGTGAATAAATAGACAAAGAAAATCAGTAACTTTGAAAGAGCCTAACAACGAAACCAACATGGATGAAAGATGTATGGCATGGGAATATCCATTTTCCTGTCATGATGAATGTAATTATACTTCCTTCTCACACCTATCCAAGAGAAATTTGGAAAAGTCTCATAAATTAGCAAGAAGTTAAAGTTAATCCAATCACATAAGGTGAAATAAAAATCAACTGTAATAATGATCCATGAGAACAACAAATCTCATCCCTGGCTACTTATAATTTCCCTATAAGGGTATTGATCATTCCAAGGAACATATATTTACCAAATTAAAACATGTCACATGTATCCTTTCTACCATCTAAATGATATTACATAAAAGGAAAACATCGTATGATACCACTTTGTAACACACCCTCTTGACTTACCACTAAACTAGTAGCTAGACCAGTCGCCACATGGACTCAAGTGAACCTTAACGTACGCCAACGGTTTCCAACTAGAAGAAATGGACTAATGGTGGTATGATAGGGAGACTATAACATGAAGATCATAATATAACTATGATATATCAGGTTTAGATCAATTAACAATATTGGAAGATGGAATAAAAGATAAATAACAATGGAAGAATAAGTATAATGAGTAAATAAAATGAGAAACAACAATATGATTATTAATTAATGCATGTAAAAATGATTCTACAAGAAAAATTAGTTGTAAATTAAATAAACATGTATAAAACAATAAATGAAAAAATCCCAATTGTTAGTTCCACAGGCATCTAAAGTACCATCTCATTCATGTAATCCTAACTCAAAAATACAAGCATGATATCACAAGAAATAAATTGAAGATCATGATTTTGTAACCAAGGAGGTCTATTCGGGTACCCTAGTGAAATAGCTGCTCAAACAGGGTCTGAGATATACTCAGTAGGCCACAACCAATGGTTTGTATTACACAAACTAATCTTGTCATATAAAATGAGAAGAATATATATATATATATAATAATTAAAGCACCAATGAGTAATAAATAAATGATCAAGTCAGGCTCAGGTACCTCATGGACATCGGGCTCGACCCTCCCTTATTTTTCCAAAGCTGTAAATGACTGACCATAGGGAACTGATATTGAGGATATATGAAGTGATAACAAAAAATCATAAAAATGTATCATGATTTGTCTTGGAGGATGTGTCCCTAGGGTATCAGATATGCATTATCATCCATTTATAAAAAAGAAACTACCAAAATTAAATAGGATTCCTCCTAGGCCAATCCAAGGTGATCCTTAACAAAGAACCAATATATAACACATGTATTTCCATAAGTGCTCTCTATAATTATAGCTCGTCCAATTTAATCCATGAATGGAATCCCAAGTATCACACCCACCCTGGTGTGGGTTCACCTCTAAGCTCGTACCTGGTATCTCACATAGGGGACCACGTCTCACTCAAGGCTCGGTGTAACCATCCAGTCACAGAGCTTATCCAAGGGGTATCCCCTAGGGAACTAGTATCAATTTTTCTGAGGGAAGAAGAATGCATGGAAATCCCCTCCTAGAATATCGGTTTCACCCTTAGGATATCTTCAATCCATCTGCAAAGGTGATCAGAAACAAGATGAGTGTGTCCTTAGTGTTCCATAGAAGGAATCCTGAGTATCAATCATGGAATCCATAATTAATTTTAATAAATTTAAATTTAGTGTTATAAAAGGGGGATGCTATAAATCCTAACATATCATCGAAAAGAATTCTCCAAGAGGGACACGCCCATTGACTAATTTATTCTAGAATAGAAAAAATCTTGTACTCAAGCATGCCACATTAGAATATTAAATTAAAAATTCCATCATATCCATCCATAACTAAAAATTCCCACTTAATTACAAAATAGTAAGGTCATGGTAAAACACTTATTCTATAAGTCCAATAAAGTAATAACTCATATATATAATATCCTTTTGCATCAGAAAACATCGCACCTCAATTGAGTGATTTTATTATAAAATGATCATTTTCATCCAAGAATTAATTTATTTTAATTTAAATAATTAAATTATATCTTAATGTATAATAAAACCCATTTCAATGGTATTTTAAAGCAGACAACATCTAACTTAAAATTATAAATGAATAGAACACCCTAAGGCTTGGCTTATTCATAATGAAAAAACATCCAACAAGAGCTATTTAACTAAACTAACATAAGTGGTTGTTTTGGGATAAGGTCATAACCTTCAACCATATCAAGAGGGTTTAAAAATATATACCATTGTAGATTAAAAATTATCAATTGAGTATACTTATAATTTAGAAGATACACTATGTATATCTAGTCTGTGGCCCAGTAAAACATTTTATAAAATAATGAAACATGATGGGAAAGGCTATATAGAACCTAAATTATACCATTTATGACTTCCATGTCCAATATTGAGTTATTATTCTGTTTGGTGTGATATAAATCATAGAAATAGACATATGATATGAAAATATGGCAAATAAGCTCACCCCAAAATAGTATAGTGAGAGCGGTGATGAACAAAGAAGTAAAGAATGTTGAATAATTATATTACTAAGAGGAATCCATAGGGAACAACGGTGCTCAAATCAAACAACTAACGGAGGATATACAACCATGCATAGAGGTGGATAAATGATGGACCTTCAGTGGGAGAGGGGTGATGAACATGGCTGGGAAGAACAGAGGAAGAGGAAAATATATTTTTCAAATTTCATTATAGAATAAATCTCTATTTCATCCAAATAGAACATGGTGTTTATTTTGGCCACATGGTTAGTGAAATTTTGTTCTAATGAACTTCCTAAGGAGAACCTCACATGGTTAATTTGTACGATTTCCCTAACCATTTATAAATTGTGAATAAAATACTGTAAAAACCCATTGTTGGTCACACAGCAGTGCGACTCCATTCAAATTATTTGAAAAAATCATGAAAACTCTGTTAATCCACTATAATATGATGCATGGTTTACTCTAGGGGATATAAAGTTTCATAAAAACCATGTTCCCTGAAAACTTCCTTCTATTTTGAGGTTTTTGGGTCCCACACTGTTGGAACAGGATAAAACAACTATCGAAACTTTAGAACCATGAACTACATCTAAATATAACACATTAAATAGTCCAAACCCTTTATAAATACATTTATATGTGTGGTCTACAAAAAAATACCATCCATAAAATTAGAAAATTCAAAAACCCTTGGAGTTTCATCAACTCCAAAACACAGAATGCTCAAACCATGAAGTAAAACATGAGTCATGGTCTAAAAATATACTCATTAGCATCCAATTCATGAAGACTATCTCAATAAAAAACCATTATCTCAATTTATCTACTAAAAAGGTCTCTTTTATAGGTAATAAATCTGCCACTTTCATTAATTGGTCCACAACCACAAAAATAGTGTCATTCTTCTAAGGCGTTGTAATGATCAAAATTTCTATCAAGGAAAATTTAAGTTCTTATAGTTATTTCAAATAGTATAAATCACAATACGAACACAAATAAAGATTAAAAATTAAAAATGAACAAAATAAGAGGAAATTTTTTAAAATTAATGAACTTATACTAATAGAATAGTAACTTAACCTTTTGAATTTTAATGTGACCCATAAGAATAGAAAATTGGCTAATATAATTGTTTCCTCAAATTTTATTGAATAAAAAAAATCTATCAATCCTATAAATGAAAATTTGATATAATAATATCAAATTTTATGTAAAAAGTTATAGTGAAAATTATAAATGAAGTGATTTTATTTTTATAGAAAATAAATTTTTAAATAAGATTTTTTAATTAATATAATTATTTAATATAATTATTTTTCATAAAATGTATATTTAAATTAATATTATTTTTATAAATATAAGTTACTTTTTGTGAACATAATTAAATTTTCTATGTTTTATAAAATGAGTTAAAATTTTAAAGTTTGTATTTTTCAAGAAAATAAGGGATTTAATTAAAAACTAGAACTCTCATATTTAGAAAATTATGTTCTTAAAATAGAGTGTATTTTTGAATTCTCCAAATCAAAAAATGCTTTGAGTGAATTTTTGGTATTATTTTGAAATAGTTTATTTTTGGATGAATATTGAAATACCATAATTTATGTTATTTAACATTTTAATCCAAATACATGAATTATAACATGATTCATGATGTAATGGATCGTTAGTTAGGACTCATATATAGTAGATAGTGTACATGGTCACAAGAATTCACACTATTTCTTGTCTTAAGCCAAAATAATCAAAAATACCCCCTCCTACACTATAAATACTACCCCTCCCTGCCTCTTCTCTTGACACCTATTATGCATTTAATCTTGTCCTATTTCTACCCAAAACACTTCCCAAGTATCATTCCCACGTCCATGAAATTGTGATCTTAACAAAATACTAAAACCCATTACCACAAGGAGGTTCTCAATGAGAAGAAGTTCAAGAGGTAAAATCCTTATTTGTATCATTTTATTTTCTTTCCTTTTCATCATCATTTCTATTCCCATCCAATTTTGATCTAAAAATGAATAAAATCATCTATGATTTGTTAATTGATCAAATTCATGGATTTGGAGTTTTCAATTTCCATTACCACTTTCAAGGGAGGTCCTAAAACCATTTTAGTTTTTTAACTAGATAATAATGAGTATATATATATATATTATGACATATTTCTTTTTATTTTACCATTATATATACATGATATTACTTAATAAAATAAAACTAGTGTTTGATGAACAAAACCACAATTATAATCTTAATGATTATCACTAAAGTAATATCTAATTATTCATCCCCACCCCAAATAACTAAATGAATTATATAAACATTTTATGTAATAGATGATGATTATTAAAATATAAATTCAATTCTAGATATCTATTCCATGTTTACATGATCATTCATACATTGACACATGTGAATTGATCATAAAAACTAGGGTAAAGAACACTCCCAAATAATAAAATTATTTCTTATAACTCATCAAAATGGTCAGCTATGAACTTGATAAATTTATAGTAAATCAAATGCATGAAGAAAATGTTATGAACTAAATAATTAATGGATTTATTTTTATTATAAAAGAAATTAAGATCATGTTCAGAGTACTTCTGGACATAAGTTAAGGGATTTAGCTCAAACATCCTTTTTTCAATAGGGCTACTCTCTCCCTAACATTAACCCAATCTAATTCTTATTTTTTTTTAATTCTTATAAATTCGGTTTATATGCTCCAAAATCATGTATCCATATAATTTCATCCTTCTTTAGTGGGTAATAAATGTTTTAATAAGGTTCCCTTTTCAAGTCTTCTTGGAAATAATGCCTAATTATAGGGAACATACATATTTAATACCCATTTTCAACTTCACTCCATAATATTTTCTATGCCACCATTATTTTTCTAAACTAACTAATTATTTAATGAATAAATATCTTGGTTCATTTTTTGTTTTATTGAAACAGTTATTCCTTTTAAAAAATTTAAGGTATGGTTAATATTTTCCTTAATCTACACTAAAATGCCTTATTTATAGTGTTTATTAAAGAGTATTTTTATATGTTTTCACTTAAGTTTGACATCACATATCACGATATATGAATAATTAACCTTATTAATTTTAATTTATGATTTAAATAAATTCTTTCATGCACACCATTATGATATTTCCTTTCATTATTCCATATTACATTATTGTGATACCCAATTATTTCCACAAGTAACCCATATTCTTGATGCTTCATGTGGCACACATATGCATGAAAATATTATGATGGATGTTCCCAAATATCACCCATATTCTTTGGGTGATGTTTAGCATCATGAGATGTCATGTTCAACGGACTTGGTGGCTGGACATGACTCATTTTTCAAGTGCAATGATCGTAGTGATTAGCCTTAACTTTTACTCCATGTGCAATGGTTTTGGTGGTTTTCCTCATCTCATGATCGTCCATGGGCAATGAACATTGAATAATTATTATTTCTTGTTTTATTTAGTTTCCACATTCCTATGATTCCATGGATAAATGATCAGAGGTTGTACCAGATGTGATTCCTTATGTTTATTCATGTTTCATGACTTTTTATGTCATCACGGTGTGCCCTCTAACCCATGTTCAATACTTTATTCATATGTTTACTCCCTTTCTGGGCTTTTTTACTCATCCATTTTTTAACGTATTTCCAAGGATATCCAATGAGCTTGTAGGATCTCAATGGAAGATAGATTCTATTTTTGGATGATTAAAATAAAGATTATTTATTATATTTCAATGTTTTTAGTTTTATGTACCTAATCATCCAAAGACACAAGACATTATGACCCATATGTTGTAATTTTATAGTTAATTATTCTTAAAATCATGTAAAAATATCTATAAATGGGTAGGGACTTCATAGTGGATATCATGTTACGGTCTCATTATTTTTCAATATTAAGACTAGGAATCCTTATTAAGAACACCAGGGATAATTCCATCACCAAGGATAACCTATATTTAGACTCACAAAATCAAAATATAGTATATACATTCCATTTAAATGTTTATCAATTTGTGTTCAATGTTTTATTTTTAAATTCTTATTATCAATCTATTCAAGTCCCCTGATTGTATATTGTTTTTCATAGTTAGTGGACTGAAAGAGTAGAAGTTACCTCACCTATTTACAACTTGGTTTATAAAACAAAATTTCAAGGGTAAAATTTCATAAGGGGGGAAGAATGTAATGAATCATAATTCTATAAATGAAAAATTCTCTTATTATAATTTTTTTACATTGTATAAATCAAATAAAATCTCATAAATAACACAAAAGAAACTTTATCAATGAATAATGAATGAAAGAAGCGGTGTTTCTAGAAAATAATAAACTTATATCAATGGAATAGATACTTGACATTTGAATTAGTAATGTGAACCTTATAAATCGTAAAATGGCCAAATCGATTGTTAAATCACATATGAAAGAAAAAATAGAATTTATTTATCATCTATGTGAAAATATGATATAATTATATCATATTTTATGAAAATAAATGTTTTGATAATGATAAATTAAGTGTTGGTAATTTAATAAAACATAAATGTTTATTCTCAATTTTATAATAATATAATGAATTCAAAAAAAATTATATTCATAAAATAAATTCATAATTTTTTCATATATTATGATTACAAGATAATTTTATGAGACCTTAATTAATTTTTCAATGTGTTAAAATTCATTTATAATTTTAAGATTTTTATTTTAAAAGTAAATGATAATTTTCATTAAAAATTAAATTTGAAATATTTAAAAATTTATATTAATAAAACTGAGCTAATTTTTTTAATTCTACATATCTTACAATGGTTTGGGTGTATATTTTTATTTTTCTAAAATAATTGAATTTTTTTAATAGTATATTCTAGTAATTTACATTATTTAACATTTTTATCCAAATACAGGAATTTTAACAACATTAATTATGTAAGAAACCATTATTTCAAAATGGCATGCATTTTTTATAGTAATTAATCTAACTAATCCACAATACTACTTGTATTCATCCAAAATAACAAACAAATGATTAAAAAATTAAAAACACCCCTCCCCTCCACTGTAAACACCATCCCTTCCAACCACCTCTCCTCATGCCTATTAAGCTTGGAATATTTTCCAATTTCTTCACAATAAAATTCCCAAGTCTCTTACCTAAATCCATGAGGTTCTATTATCATCAAATTACCAAAACCAATTCTTTTAATGATTTTATCAAAGAGAAGCAGTTCAAGGGGTAAAATATGTTTCTGTTTCCTTTTATTTTTTGTTTCAATATCATCCATTCCTAATCTCTCCATCACCACCATTTATCCTAGTTCCATGATAAATCCACTATCTTTTATATACTATTATTTTATTTTATTTTATTTAATAACCAATATTCATTTTCATCCCCTACACTTTTGTTCTAAAGTTGAAAATATCGTCTGTGATGTGTTAGTTTATCGCATTCTAGGACAACGACTTTCCGATTTCCATTACCTCCATAAAACGTGGTCATAAAATGCATTTAATAATTAAACATGATAATAATTTATGTTTTATATCTAATTTATGGTTCTTTATCCATTATATATACATAATATTAATTCATAAAACAAAACTAGTTTGTGATGTTCAAAAAACGCAAAAATAATCTAAACGATTTTCCCTAACGTCATATCCAATGATTCATCCTCACTCCAAATAACCAAATGAATTTTAGAACCATTTAATCCACTTAATATTAATTAATAACATAGATATTCAATTCTATATATCTATTACCATTTTATATTATCATTCATACATTTTTAAAAGTGAAATGATTATAGAAATCACTGAAACAAACACTCCGGAATGTTGAAATTGTATCTTCTAACTAATCAAAAAGGAAAATCATGAACTAAGTAAATATATAATAAATCAAATATATGAAGAATACATTTATGAATTAATTAATTATTGTATTTTATTTGACTATCAATTACATTAAGATCAACTACATAACACCTTCAGAAATAAGGTAAGGGATTCTTCCCGAACCTCCATTTTTCTTTCGGGTTGATATTTCCCTCTCTTTATCCCAATGTAATTATTCATTATTTTTATGAACGTATTATAAATTATATATTTACGATATAAAATAATGTATCAAGATCACTACTTCATTCTTGGATCGATAATGCATATTTTTATATGGTTCCCTTTTAAAATATTCCCAAGAAGCAAGTCCGATAAAATATAACTTCCCAATTTGTTTCCCATCTTCAAGTGCACTAGATAATCTATTATAAATCGCCATTATTGTTCATAAATCACTCATTATATAATAAAAATATATATTGTTGCAGTTATGGTTTTATACAAACAATTATTTTTTTTCAATTTTAAAAAATATTTTAATGTTTTCTTAAACAAGACTAATCAGTTTTATTACTAATGTTTTTTAACAGTATTTTTACATGTTTTCACTTTATTTTGACATCAATTATCAATGATATATACATATATTCTCTTATTAATTATAATTTATGATTTATATAAATTCTTCCATGGACACCATAGTGATATTCCATTTTTTATTACTTCGGACATGATTAAGCTACCCAATTCTTTCCATGGGTAACCCTTACGATTGATTTTTCAGGTATCCCACATATGCATGAACATGATTTGATTGGTGATCCAATATAGTTCTAAAATGAATTGTGTACTGTTTAGTCTCATGATACATCATGTGAAATAATCTTCGTGGTTATCATTAACCCACGATCCTTGTGCAATGGTCTTGGTGGTTAGCTTTGAATTGTGCTTCATGTGAATTGGTCTTAGTGGTTAGATAGGACTCATGATCCTCTAGTTTCAATGACCCTTGAATACAACTTATGTCAGGCTGTATTTTTTCTCACATTCCTATGATTCCATAATTATATAATACCATGTTATATGTGTTATTCTTTCTTATTGGTTATTCATGTTTCATGAATTTTTATGTTATAACGTTATGATTTCTAACCCATTTATATGATATATTCATATGTTTATTCCCATACAAGGATTTTTAGATCTTCACTTTTGTTCATGTAATTCCCTAGTTAACCTATGTAGATGTGGGAGCCCAATTTAATTTTGGATCACCTTATGCATGATTAAAATAAAGATGTTTTATTCTATTTCCATGTTTTCAATTCCATGTACCAAATCATTCAAATAAACTAGACTTTATGATCCTTGGATTGTTATTTAATAGTGAATAGTGATTAAAATAATGTAATAATATGCATAAAATGGTAGGTCCATTATAGGAACCCTAGAGATGGAAACCAAAAAATCCAGGGTAATATCGTGTCCCTTCCATTTTAGAACAGGAAATTACTATAATCAACCACCAGGTCTTTAATTCTCGACCTTCACCTATTCACAGGTGTAGAATCGTGTCATGGACAATGAACTTTTTTTCATTCTCGGACACCAATTATTTCTATATAGGTCACATTACATTTTAGTCAAACCTAGATGAACCACTGACATCGAGGAATGGAATTTTTACATCATCGGCTCTCATATTCTAGTAGACCCAACCATGTTATTTATGATAGATGATCTCATCCCCACCTATGGTCCATTCATAAGGTGAGTCTCCACCTTCAAGTATTTCCCTCAAGTCTAGACACACTGTATCCTCATACTGTATCTCCCTGATCAAGATCATAATTGTGCATTATAGTGATATGGATATGTGGGTCAACTACTTCTTGTCCTCCTGAACCACATCATGGATCACAATTTTCATGGTCATCATATTACACTAAAATTAAAACACCTAAAATAAATGAGTATGTGTTTTTCTAATAAAAGAATCAGTACAATTTTTCTCTTCTCGAACAATTATGCTAGTTCAAAATCATGGAACTTCATATACTCAACCCATATCTGATACCAAAGATTCAAATCTCACTGTGAAAATATATACTTTAATCTTTTGTGATCGGTATATGTGTTAAAAGTTTACCCCAATAGATAATACCTCTAAACAATTATGTCATAAAACAATATGGATAAATTGAGGATGTACATAGGGTAATACAATTCATCTAGCCTCAACATCCAGCCACATATACCACAACTCAATCACCCTACATCAATATTTCTTCCGGTCTGATCCAAGATGTGTCACAAAATACATTTTACTCCTCACCTTGCTCGATTAGGATCAATATTAGAGTGGTATTCAAGTCCTTATTCAACTATTGAAATAATTATCACATTCTTTATACCATTAAAGAATTAGTACCATCTTGTTCAAGCCTGTAAGTGGTTCTTAAATGAAGGAAAATTCCTGGATGAACCTCTATTAATAGATCTCCAACCCCAAAAATCTATGAATATCACAAACATTCGTCAAATTCTCCTAGGAAATAACTATTTTCACTTTATCTAGATCCACTAACATACCTTTTTTGATATTATTTAAACCAATATATTTACCCATTTGATTATGAATTGAAACGTAGATAGCAAAGCATATAGCAGATTCTATCTCAATACACTCAAGACAATTTCAAGATGTTTGTCCTGATCGTCATGTGACTTAGAGTAAACCAAGATTCCATCCATAAATTAACCACAAAATAATATAGGTACAAGAGGAAGATTCATCTCATCAAGGTGATGAACTTAGTAGGATCATTCATCAACTAAAAAATAATCCTGCCAAGATTATAAGGGCCATAACTTCTTCTAGAACTAGTCCACGGTATATCTGATGGTAGAATGCACAACTGATGATACCCTGGTCACAAGTCGATCATAAGGAACACACGATAACTTTTAAACTGGTCTAATTATACATCAATACACAGTAGAGGATATGATTCATACAAAATCATCCTATTCAACTTCCATGAATCAATACATAAGCACAAATTCTCAATAACCTTTATAGAAAAAAAACAGACTAGGGAACCATAAGGTTATATACTCGGACAGATAAACACCTTATCTGTAAAATCTTCAAATTTTTTATTGATCTATTGATGATATATAGGTTCTATTCTATATTTTGGAATAGAAACTGGCCCATCACCCTGCATGAGCTCAATTTCAAATTAAACATGTCACTTAAGTGGAATCCCGATTATGTCTTTAAGAAACACATCCTGAAAAAAGCCCACTATGGTTGTAAATACATAATTCTTCAAAACCCTATAATCTAAAAACATAATTGAAACCTAGGAAATTGGATCTTCAAATTTTTGATGAACTGGCCCTGCAAGGCCAATCTGAATATCCCACTCCCCATGATGAATATAATTTTTACTCTTGAAAGATGTAAAGGTCACTATCCTATGGTAACAATCAATGTCAGATCAATATTCTACCAAATTTTCCATACTTAAAATCCATTCAAAGCTTAAGAAATACAAAATTTAAAGTTTTTAAGAGAATTGAAACTACCCAACCTCATGAAAACACCCCTTTCATAAAAATATTTCTCTCAAACATTCTCCCAAATGTGCATTGATAATCATAACCCCACTCAAAAATTACAAAATTAGACTCAAAAAATAATCATATTGATTATATTTAAAGTAATAATAGGATCATGTATCATATAAGACACTAACAAGAATAGGAACTACAAGAATAGTACCTCTATCTTTTGATGTTCTAGAATCATTATCCACCAGTGTATGTTAAACCACTTTCAACTACCTTGTCCCTCTTCACTATGATATATTCTAAGTCCCCAAAGTAGAACCACTATACTGATATGGGTTCTCATTCCCTGAATCACCTTGTCCAATACATGGGCCTCTATTGACTATATAACTCAAACTGCCTAGTTGGTATGGGGTTGATGACCCCCGTCCAACCCTTTTATTATTCCTAGCTCCTCCATAATTACCCATAGGTCATGGTTTCCTAAAAAAGAAATATATATGAACTATAAAACTACACACTTGACACTTTACCAATGGATGGGGAAAATTCCTATGGAAGTGAACTGTCATACCACTCTGGTGGGAGAGCACTTGAGCAAGTTCCAACGATGTTGATCGTACCCCTTGGGGACACTTCCTTCCACTTCTCTAGTCAACATTCTCATAGAAAATCTACCTAGTCTTGAAATTTTTACCTCCGTGTCATCAATAATAAACCACATTTCATCCACGGGAAGCCCCCTTCAGGTCCTCCTTAGATATGAGATCCCGATCCACTAACTCAGAAATCTTCTTTAACTGAAACATTTTAACATTTGATATAATCTCAAATTTAATCCCAATATAAAAATGTATTATTGTATCTACCTTGTACCTTTCCAGTGCTAGAGAAAAGCATTGTTAGTTGTTAAAGTTACCAGAATAGTCCTTCGGGTTATAGTCCCATGTGTCAACCTCATAAACACTGATACCCTCTCCTATCTTATTGTCTGTGGATAAAAGTACTCTAGGAACTTCTCCTGTAAGTCCTTACAACAAAATTTTCCAACTTCCCACTTTGTTCCTGAATATATCACTAGTGGTTCACTAATTCTCACAATATATAATCTTCTAATTGGACTATTTTCTTAGAATGAGTCTCTATGTGGTCAAGAATTGACTGGATAGACACAATCCAAAACACAACTACCTTATGTCCAACCTCCCAAGTTAAATCCATATGGTGATACAACTAAAACTCCTATGGAAGTTCATACATACTCTTCACAAATCATCCTAGACATCATTCCATAAACCTAACAAAGAGAGCAATGTTCTCATAGAACTTCCCTTCGTAAACCACACCCACCATAATCTGATCCACATGTTACACAATTGGATGAACATTTATAACCATTTCCCCATGTTGTTTTATCTTTAAGATTAAACTTGGAGGAATACCTATACAATTACAAAAAAATATGTGGAAACAACAGACAACATCAAAATTTATAGAAATTCACTTAATTCCCTAACAATTCGTCCCCCAAAACCCACCCTGTGGTCAAAATTGAGGCAGAATCACTATCCTTAACCAACCCTTATATAGGTAATGGTTAAAAAAGGATAAAAACGTTCTCATTAACCCAATATATCATTCAAAACCCATTTTCCATTATTTTAATTATTTTACAATTTTCAATTCATATTAGGAACCTTTTTCTATTCAATTATACAAGTAAAAAAACATTTGAATTTCAAAAACATCTCCATAACCTTATTTTCCATGAATTCCTAAAAATGATGAATGTTATATCAATTCATGAGTTTCTAGAATGATGCATGTATACTCAAATAAAGTTCCATACGGGCCCATGATTCAAATCTCAGAAAAGCTCAGAAAAATGGATCACATTACACAATAACTACATCACTCAAGGTGAAATAACACACTACTATAACAATACTCATAAATAACAATGATTCCATCTTAGGTACATGGTTTTTTCCATGTACATGTGTTAGATACTCTCACACACAAGATCATGAAAAAGGCATGCCTCATATTATTATTCTATCATCCTTACCAAAAGAGTAATAAAATTTAATGAAAAAAAATCCCTTCGATACCACTTTATGACATCTACACCTGGGTTCCACACACTGGTACCCAGATCCAGTCAATCACATGAACTCAAGCATGCCTCCTTGTATTCCAGAGGGTGATGATTAGTAGTGAAGAACTATTATAGATATAATGGGGGAATATACCCTCTTTATCAATTAAGAATAATAACATAAGTAATAAACGTTTTCCAAATGATATAACCAACTACTAGAATAATACAATAACCTGTAAAGAATATAATCACATAATAAAACAAAACAGGGAAACAATACTCAAACCAAAATAGTGAAAATTTTATAAAATATATTTGAAATTTTTCAGTATGAGAAGACCAAAATAAAGACACTTAATACTTATAAGTGGTTCTCAGCATCAGGTTTGGTTCCCATACCCATTCTCTATCCCAACTCAGCCTCTAAAATTAGACTATTTCCCTTATCCTCTCATACGAACAATAAGTTTATTCATGTACGATTCAGGTATCCTAAGTAGTGTGTGATTACAACTCAGTAGTCCACCAAGAATGGAATCTAAAATAATATCTAGTCAATTAAAGTTTATTTAGTTGTATGAATATTAATGTACAATAAATATATTAAAGAGTTTACATAATCAATAGTTATTTATTTATCCATATAAATATTTGGTTCTATGATGATGCCCATACCATCAATACCTTATTTAGAACATGATGGTGTATGAACCATATCACATAGGAAAAACCACTCATTATAACATGGACAATCATTTTCAATTTCATTTTAATTCAAATTGTAGACACCTAGAACTATTATGCAATTCCAATCTCATGGGAATAGAACATCATGTCCAGCACCCCATGGGTATTTTGATCATTACCCTATATCTTTTTACCAATGGGTATTTAGAGCCTCAATACCTTCCCAATACAAAAATATTCATATACATGCATTTGGGTCTAGAGAAAAATGATTATCACCCCATGGGTGTTTGGAGCATCGGTCCATTTCCCACAACCCATTCTTCAATCAAAAACATAATTTAAATATATCATATTTATCAATGTAAACAATCACAAACCATTTCATCAAGCTTTCACAACATGGAATACCATTTTAATTATCCATTAAATCATAATTATTCACTTTACTCACATGGAATAATATGAAATATTCATCACTAAACCATTTATCAACATTTAATGAAATAAACCATTAACCCTTCAAGGTAAATCCAACAATCCATTTATTCCAATATCAATCACTTCCACATCAAATAAATTAACCAAATACACAATCCCATAAATTAAAAAGATTCATAATTACATTATCCCATCAATTGTATAAAAATCATTCCATTAATTAATTAACCAATTAATTAATCAAAGTGAAGATGTGATTTTCAAACATTGAAATTTCTATTTCAGAATTATATTCACAAAATTATTATAAATATTATTTGATTTTCAATTCATACCACCTACCTCAAGATTGTTGATGAGCATTCACCAAACCATAAATCCCCAAAATAGAGCAGAATGATCAATTACACAATGAATATAGATATGTAGAATCAAAAACATGATCCGGGATCAAATAGATTATGATATAACAAATCATAGATCTAAACACATGAAAATGGATAATAAAAACTTCTATTGTTTTACAATGATAGATGAGAGAGATAAGAATGCACACAATAAGATATATCCTACTAGGAGTGGTGCAGATCTGGCAATAAGTTATTTGATTCATAGAGAACAGTGTTATTAGGGCCTTGAAATCTTCATTGGACCTCAAAAAATGAGATAGAACCTAATAAGTTGAGCAGGGGAGAAATTGGGTGAAAACCAGGGGAATTGGGAATTTCAAAATATTTTTTGGAAAATTAGTTTTTTTGTTCAGAGAAGCCTATGTGGGTGAGAATGGTTTTCCAAGCCATGCACCTCACTTAGGGTTAATAAGGTTATTAATAAAAGGGTGGATGGATTTAAAACCCATGTACCAACCATGTAATCCTCTAATTTTTACGGTTTCATGGTTTTTTGGGAGCAAGAATAAGGTTGGAAAAACCAGTAGGATAGCCTTTTACTACCCATTTTTCTTCCAAACTTTTCCAAATTCAACTGAAAACTTCCCAAGGTGAAACCCAAACAATATATATTAAAAATGGAAATAGGGAAAAAAAATGAGATTCATGTATCTCTCGAATTTTTGGGATCTTATTGGGATGTCCAATGGATTGAATTTAACAAGCACTATATGCATTATTAATTCCTAGTGATACTAATTAGAGTAATGCATGCCTTTTGTTTATGGGGATTAATTAAAAAAGTCTTCAAGTTATTATTACTTTGTTTTGGGGTCATGTTTTTATATGGAATTCAATCTTAAAATGGAGGAATATTATTCTATGTATTTATTTATTTTTATAGGCCTTATTTCATATCACCTATTTTACAATGAACTCTTGAGGTGTAGGATTTGAATGTGAGAAGTTCTCATACCAAGTAAACTCACAACTAAGGGTGGTGTAGCAATTGGTTCTATAGAATTTATCATTTTTCTTCCTTGAGATTCACCTTTGAGTCAATGAGGATCATAGATTTCATAGGATATTTGGATATTTTAGGATAATTTTACTATATATCTTATCAATTCTAAGTCATGAAGGACCATACATGAAAGATGATATTTTTTAAACAGTCTAATAGGAATAAAAAGTCTTTTGTAATGTTTTAGTAGTGGTTTATTAGTGATACTATTTTTTTTTAAATCTAATCGATATAATCCAAATTAATTGTGTTTTATGATGTGTTCTGAGGAGAAGGTAGGTGATCATTAATTTAGGTCATTCCAGTTTAAATATCTAATGCATAACTACTTTATCTCAAAGTTGGTATTTGAAAAAATGGGGATTTATTTGAAAAAATGGGAACAATATCATCATAGTTATGGACTATTGATGTTTTTGGGTTCTTAGTATTAGAAATAATTTATCGTATTGATATATTAACAAGATAATTAGGCAGTCACCAAAGTTCCTATTGGACTATGACATAAAGGTAGTTTATTCTCTAGGAGAGAAGATATGTAACGGTCATTTTCATTAATTGAATATTTCAAACCCTATAGTATTAGGGGTATGAGTTTGGATATTATGAGCATAATATTGATCAATTAGTTAGTCATCCTTAGTATGTGGTGACTCTAGATATATATGGAAATATTTTTTATTTTTTTATGCCATTATAGGAGGTGAGATTACGTGTGTTATTTCATATATTTGGGTTTAGTCACTCGATCCTTTATAGTAATTAATCCATTTTCGAAATTTATCAGATCTATGATATGTATTTACATTAGGAGCATCCAATTTATGTTATAGGGGATTGGTTTTGTGGTATGCTGATAACTGATTTCATTGTAATATGAGGAGGTCCAGTTGATTTTTTATGATTGTATATTTCAGAAAATAATTAAAACCTAACCAGGTCATATATGCGGAAATGAACTGAGATGAGTTCAATGATTCAAGGATGATACACATTCTAAGATTATCAATAAAAATATTAATGTTGTCATCATTTTTTGGGAATGAAACTCTGATGGGTATACCTATTTGGGTGAGAAAATAATTCAGTGCATACCTCAGGGGAATCATTCCTAGAGGTTCCTGGGAGGAAGCATTGTGTTATTATTGAGGTATCATATGGAAGAGTTTTATGTTAGGAGGTTTTTTATGCATGATAGTCCTATGAGTTTCACATTAAAATGGAAAGGAAAATGATTCTTTCTCTAGAATTTATAATTATTAAAGAACCATAATATACTAAGATAAGTAATTCATGGTTTCACTGTATTCTGTAGGAATGAATAGATTGGGGAAAGAGTGGGTTTCAAAGAGTATCCCATTGAATTTTATTCATTATGGAAGATTCTAAATATGTAAAGTTATTTTTTTAAGTCATGTTTGAGCTGATCGTCCATTGGGGAATATAGAAAACTTTTCAATTTTTTTCCCTAGGATGATCTATCCAAATAGTAAACTATGCCATTTAGGATTTTTGGAAGTCATAGGTTTATATATTCATATATACATAATCCATTACCTAGAATTATTTTTCAAACTAATTGGATTATAGTTTTGGATTTTAATTTTTAGGTATAAAATGTCTTTTGCTAGCTTCAATATAGTGACCCCTATTTTGTACAAAATTCTAGGATTAGTCTTGTTTTTATGGGGTTATAATTTATAAGGGTAATGTAAAATTTCAATAGATAATAACCCCAAAAACATTTAATGATAGTTCCATTAATCACTGTGTATATGGTTAACCATTGGGTGAAGTTTTGAAATGATTCCAAGATTGATTATTTATAATTAAAAATGGAAATATTTATTTTTTAAATATATTTTCCCCCATGTGTGATAGTTAAATTAATTTAAACGGATACCTAGATTTAAAATATGATATGGTTTTTGTGACATTAATGGTTACTTTTCTTAGATTATGCATTTTTATTATGTTGGTTTCAAGCCCTAGACCAACCCATTGTTGGGGAAACCCCATTATTATTATTTTATTTAATATTTTATAATCCCCCATCCACATATTCATGATGGTGGGAAGGGTGTGCCACCACTGATGTGAACTATATATGATATACAGATAACTGATGAAGTTTTTATCTTTGGTGCAAGACACTGGATCATAAGTAACACAAATAAAGGGAGAAAATAATCATAGATTGATCCCATGAATAATAATGCTTTGGGGATTTTCACTAAGGTGTGTATTTGTAATATTTTTTTGATTCATTTTTATTTTGTTCCATTTATCACTCTCATATTTTTTTATTGAGAACTATAAGATGATTTAAATTGATAGCGTTGTGGTTTTAAATTGAATGGGTGAATCGAGTTGGTTTATATGGTTTTTTGTGTGTGTAATTATGGATCACATTGTTTGTGATCTTCAAAATACATTTCATGTTGTTATTTAATGTAGATAATAGTTTACATCAAGGTGATAAATACCACGTTGTGTGTAGATCACATACACATTTCATATATGGATATAAGGTATATGAACAAGGGAGTGGATATGTAAAAAGTCAACCACCTTATTTAGTATTCATGACATATGGTCCGGAACTCACACCATGAAAAATTAAATTACATGGCTTGGGATTCAGTACATTCCCAAGGCATCACAAGGGATCTACATGATTTGTATACATGAGAATATTTTTCATATTTTTGAATCACTTAACATTGGGATTTGGTGATAAATTACTATATTACCCTTGATCATGTCGTACCCTATTTTCTTGGTGAACATACCATGTATTTTTAAATAATATAACGTGATGTGTGCTTTTTGAAGATGTGATGAATGTATAGAGATTCATATATGGCATGTATCACTATAAGAAACACTATGTAGATCCTTCTAACATAATATAATATCTATGATATTTTTTCGAACTACCTAATATCGGAAATTCAAAAATAAATGGATTTCATTACATGTATTGTGGATATCTTATATCATTCAATATCATTTCTCCCATTTGTCAGAATTAGTAAATCGAATAGTCCATTTTGATTATTTTTTCTACTTTTACTACATAGGATGATTTATATAAGTGTTCATACACTAGTTGTGGGGTGATTAGGAAAGATTTATGTTCCTATATCTATATATGTGATCGCGTTTTAGTGGGGTTCTGTATAGTTTTCTCAAATTTGGTAACACCTAAATGACTTTCGGATATCAAGGTGTGGGTTTTATTAACATGTAAAAGAGTTTGTACCTCCCCAAAGATTTGGGGCGTGGTCCTCTATTATATTTATTTTTGGAATTTCAAGTATATAATCCTATCACCTTTATTTTGAAAGATGAATAGGTCTTCCCTAATATAGTTGAGGCTGGTAGACACTTGACCTTCATAAGGTATAGGCCCTCTAGTGATAAAAGTTGGGTTTTCTCACAATATAGGGCATATGATCCTTATCCATAGTGTTTAGTACTAGATTTATTCGTTTCATTTTTATTATTGAGAACTGGGTCCCCAAAAATATTTCATGTAGTGAATAGGTCGGGGTACATTGGGTTTTAGAATTCTTGGTGAGATTCAAGATGCAATATAGTGTTGGTTTTTTAGTTTTGGACTATATGTGATTTTTTTATAGAGATACTGGTTGTAAGACAGTAAGATTTTGTGAAATAGTTTTTTCAAATAAATTTAATCATATATATATATATATATATTGTTATATAAAATGTAGAGTTTATCTTGCATTACACACAACACAATGTTTTTATTGTGCTACCAACAACCCATTTTAAAATATAGAAAATCTTTTTTTGGAAAAACATTTTTCTGAAACAAAAATGCTTTACCTCAAAAAATTAAACATACTAGTTTTGGTGAATTATTTTAATAAAATTTATATATTTTTTAATCAATGAAACTTTTATCATTCATATTATCTGTTTTCTAGATAAAAGATAATAAAAAATTCAATTTTTTATTAAAAAATATATTTTTCTAAAAATCTATTTGGTCACCTTTTTTGTGAAATTATTTAATAAAAAAAGAAAATTTCACAAAATTTAATTAAAAAAATAAACATAATTTTTCAAATGATAATATAATATAAGGGTTAATTTTGAAGATTTTTTGTAAAAGATTATTCTTCTAGTGAAGAGTCAAAATTACTGATTGTTAATTGAAAAATGCAGTTCAATTTTTATTATTTGAAAAGATAAATTATATTTAAAATTTATTTTATAATGAAATTATTTAAATTATATATATTAGTCCAATTTGGGTTATTTGAATAAATTTCTCATTGAAATTTATTATAAAAACCTTGTAAACTTCTAAAAAAATTCTTCAAAACCCCACTTTTTCGCAATGTTTACAGGATAAATTTGTAATTAATGTTTTCCCCATAAATGAATTTAATTTGGTAAAATGCATTCCATATTTTTAATCAACATAATTTATATTATATAACATGCAAAACTTAATTTTTTCCATAATGAATAGCGAAAATATTAAAAATTGTTTACTGAAGTATTTTTTTTCTTCGATGGATGTTATCCCATTTATTTCCTTCTCCCCTACCCCTGACCAAGAGGATATGGATGCCACACCATCCCATCCTTACTCATTGGTAGAGGTACCTTATCCATCCTAAAATGGTTCCCATTCATTTTTTCCCTTTTTATAACCCCAATCACCTCCCTTCCCCCCCTTATATATTTATTAGTCCAAAAGTCCCTATATTGATCAATGGCTTCCCTCAAATGTTGATATCTTCCTCAGAACTCACTGAATAATTTAATTATCTTAACATTATGTAGATATAGTTATCAAATAAATGATTCATTTTGGTTGATTATTTCAACTAATACATTTTTGGTTCTTTGGATTTAAATGTTCACGTAAGGGTTGATCTTTTCTATGTTGAACACATCATGGCTAGGTTTTCCATAGTGGATGAATTGGTTTGGGCCATGTCAGGTGCTCTGCAAACCTATGATAGATCTTTTTTCATCCTCTTCAGGTGGTCTTATGACTTAGACATGAAGCCTAATTCACCGACCATGATGATTTGGGTATGATTTTTAGAACTCCCACTTCTTTTTCAAAATCATTCAATCATTCAAATGTTATAGAATCTTTTTGGTCATTATCTATGTAATGATAGTTGGAACAGATCTGTTTCTCATTCTATATCCCCATATATCTGTGTTTATTTTTATGTTTTATGACCTTCTATTTAGTTTATTTTGTTTGATTTTAGGTAAGAATCCACTACCAAAAATTAGTTGTTATGAATTTTGGTTTGATTAATTATCTTTTTGAAAGATGATGGGGTGTTAATTGTCAAGGTATATGAAAGTGAGAGATAACCCCTATCATATGCTGGTGGTATGGATGGTAAGAAACTCTTCTTAACATGATCCCATTTCTGGTTTTCATATTAATCATGATCCAATTAGGGAGTCACTTGATCAAGGTATGGCATGCAATAGAAAATATAACAATGGATAACTATATGGGTCCTCAATTCCTAAGTAGATCAGTAATAATTAATATTTTAGTGGTTTAAACTATAAATGGGATGGGTCCTGCGCTTTGACTGTAGTTTCTAATTTTGGTTTCATGGAAACATAAATGATTTTTCCCTTACAAATAGTGAAAGGCATAGAGGATACGAGGGTCTTGGATGTTTTGGGATCCTTGATGCATGATTTCGTTTTCAACAAAAAGATAGGGTAGGTTATAGAATATAACCAACCATCATAGGGTTCTCCTTCCTTGGGTGAGATAATTTGAACTGGAGGCATGAAGGATGGGTAAGAGGTTTCCCCTATAACCAGTTTGATGGTGGAGGGTAACTCAACTCGGGGGGGGGGGGGGGGAGCCAGACCAAAATGAAATAGTGGTTTAGGATCAAGTATCATCTGGGTAGTTGGAATCACTAGTGAATCATCATCAGCTTTCTGACAAAGAAGATATTTCTTTTGTGGTAAGTGAGTAGGATCCTATAAAAAACAAAATGATGTGGGTTTGATGGGTAGAATGAATGATTTGATCATGTATAATTAGAGAAGTGGTACAGCAGCCATCAAGATTTCCAATCTATTTAAAGGTCTGGAGGAGGATGGGTTAGTCCAGGAGCTAAAAGTATATATGGGTTACAAGACTAGATCATGAATAAGGGCTCCTATAGATTTGGGAAATAATATTCCATTAATAATGTATGATCCCTCGTATCACCAGTCCAACTATGAGGATAACTATAATGATTATTTTTCTATCAAATTCTCTATTTTCAGTATAGATGGAATAAAATATAGATGAATTCATATACCAAATAGGAATGAGGGATGGAAGGGACAACGATATGTTGGGGGAGGCTGCATTATGGTTAATTGAATGAAAACTAATGGGAGAAAAGACTACTCCATGCTACAGAAGTCAATCCCAACAAGATCTTCTACATGGGCCAAGGGAAGGGAAAGAGAACCAAGGACCATAGATCAAGAATGAAAGAAGGGTTTGAGTCTAATAATTCAAAATATTGTATCAAATAATGGAGTCATTCATATCCAAGGTAAGGGATGCATTGGAAGATTAAATTGGAGAGAAATAGAATTTCCTAGATCTAATCCATCATTCTATTGAAAAAATGCATGACATGACCATCAAACATAAAACCCTAATAGAGGATATGGATGTAATACTATATATAATGTTTTAAATTATATAGGAATGGGCCAAAGGGACATTATCCATCAATAAGATTTGATTTTGGAATGGGGATTTAATGAAAAGAAAATAAATGTGCACTAGTATATCCTGACATTGGATATGCTGGACACTCACTTATACAGACATAATAAGCCTTTATCCATTTAAAAATACTAAATAACTTAAATGGGAGCTATACAAGGTATGTTAATCTAGCAATCTCTACCCTTTTTTAATGATTATGTGATTCCCTTCTATTTGGAATGATCTTTAGCATTGGGATTTCCCAGTTTTCCACTTTTTCCTATAAATTATTTTTGAATAAAATTAAAAAGTGATTATACATATAATAAATCATCATGGGAATGATTAACCTTCCTTTTATCAGTTTTTATTAGCAGTTATTCATGTACTCAAACCATAGTTTACCGCGGTTTTGGGAAAATGGATTTACCGGGGATAAAATAACAACATAAGGGTTAAAATGAACAAAACGATTTATAAAATATATTTTATAGAAATATTTTGAACCTAAAATGTCTGAGCCTTTATATTACCTTATTTTGGACTGTGGTTTCACATGAAAAAACATGGTTACACATTTTTATTGTCAAAAATTAAAAGTTTTCCAGTCACCACACTTATAAAAGGTCACCCAATCTCCTCTCCACTTTACACCACCAGACCATTTAGTTTAGAAAAATACCTTCCAAAATTACTCCCAAATATCCCTAATCTCTTCTTATAATCCTTATATTTTTCATAATTTCATCCTATGAAGGATTTTGGTACAGAAAAAAGGACCATACCAAAAGAATAGGTAATATTCTTTAATGAAATTTTTTATTCTGTTTCATCCTCCACCATTTTAAATTATTTTTAAATCATGATGGGATAATAATCACTATATATTAGATATATGGAAACTTTTTTATGTTATTATGATGACCTAAAACCATATCAACCTCTATCAAATGGGTTATTAAGTCATCATTCATATTTACGAGAGATTATGCCTCTCAACTAATGTCATTCCTTTTTCAATTACCTCCTCTCAAAATTGGGTAAGAGGATGGAGTCAATGTATATATATGATATTTTAAAATTAATGATACATATAGAGTCATTATATTATATATTCCTTTTAATTTCCATTATAAAAAGGATGTGATAATAACCCTCATGTGTACGGTGCACCACCGCCTCATGAAGAAATCTGATTTGTTTTCACTAACTATTTACATGGAAGATAATGCAAATAAAATTAATAAATATATGAGATATACATGAAATAATTCTGATATTTGTCATATATTATTCATTTATAAATGAGAATATATCATTTTTTCATACCTTCTTACTCACTAAGAGATGATAGCGTCATTCGTGTATGTGTGGACTACCGCCTTCATGAAGGGATGTGACTCTCTTTTCATCACCAAACCACATGTATGAAAATTATAAGTATAGAAATAATATATAACTATTATCATTAATAAAATATAATATATTAATTAAATAATTTCCCTAAAGACCATTGAAAAATAGAAATTTTACTCATGTGTATGCAAGACCTATCATCTCCATGATCATATCATATTTCATTTATAAAAACCATTTTCCATGATTGGTCTGAAAAGTATAATTTATACATTAATAAGATAATAACTTCTTGATAATTATTATTGATCTTGAAAAACCATGATAAATGTAATTGGAAAATAAAAAAAAGTCAAAACATTTAGAAAAAAAGTAGTTTTTACCAGAAACATTATTTTGACATGGAATTGTCAACAAACGGGTAATAAAATGAAAAAATTAAATAATATATGGGATGAAAAAAGTAAATCATATTCACCACATGTTTCTCTTATGTGGTGTATATTCAACCCATGAAGTTATTTTATGATGGTTCTACTTAATTTTATTTCTATTTATGTCACACCCCGACCGCGGACGTCCATAATTTTTCTCTTTTCTTGGACCCGGTTTAAATTTTTCGAAGATTATTTGTGATTGATGGTTTCGCACCGGTGTGCGATCATCGCATCGCTAGCGGTGATCGTGCGTTCGGCCCGGGTGACCACATGTTCGCCCGGCGGTTAAATTTTAACTTCTACTTTATGTTCATAGTTATTATAATTAGTATTGTTAAATTATTTTATTATTATTATTATTTTATTTATTAAGTTTGTTATTATTATTATTATTGCAAATTTTATAATTTTTATTATCTTTATAAAAGTTTTATTATTATTATTAATATAAGTTCTACTATTATTATTATGATAAATTCTATTATTATTAAATGGTTTGATTATAATTATACTTTTTATTATTTTTATTATAGTGTTTTATTATAATTATTAATATTATTATTTTTATCATATATATATATATATATATAGACCTACCCCACCCTAACCCTAACCTAATCCCCTACCCAGCCGCCACTCCCTCCCTCTCTCCCGTCCCCGTTTCACTCCGCGCTCAGCCGCACCTTTCCCTGTCCAGGCCTCGCTTTCCGCCTCCCTGCACCCGGCCTTGCAGCGCCCACGGCCCGCATCCGGCCTTCTCCTCCGGCGACCGCCCCAACCTTGCCCTCGCCGGTACCAGCGCCCTATGCCGGACCGCGCCCCCTACACCTCGCTGCTCCCGGCCCTCCGCACCGTCCCGTCCCTTCGCAGTTCCGGCTCCGCCGTTCTGGCCTCGCCATTCTGGCACCGCACCCCGGCGCACCCCTGCTTGCACCCTCGCGCCCTCCTCGCCCAAGCCGGAGCCCCGTCGCTCCTCTTCCCTGCTCCCCCGCCTCGCGCCCTACACCCAGCCGCGCCTCCTCCTCCCCCTGCCGCGCCGGCTTCCTCTGCTCGGCCACACCCAGCCAAGCCGGAACCCCGGCCTCCACCCTCGTCCCGCTTCACCGGCGAACACCCCACCCAGCGACCCCTTCGTGCGCTCCCTGTCACCGGTGCCTCGCCAACCCGCCGAGCCGACCCCTGCCTTGCTCCGACCTCCGGTGCACCCCCTCCGACGCTGCTCCCCTGTTCCGCCTCCGGCTAGCCCCGACCTGCCGCCTCCCTCTCTCGCCTTCACCACGCCCAGCGGCCGCGCCGCCCCCCCCTGCTCTCCCGCACCTCCGTCCGGCTCCCGAAACCCCTGCGCGCCCTCTCCCCTGCACCCTCGTCGCCATCCCGCCTCACCGCTGCTCCGCAAAACCCCCCTCCCGCTGTAAGTTTCTTTTTTTTTATTTTATTTATTTGTCTTTTTATTTTATTATAATTATAGTTATTATATTATTATTATTATTATATTTATTATTGTTATTATTATTTTAATTATCTTATTACATCTTTATTATAATTATAATTATTATTATGTTATTATTATTAATACTATATTATTATTATTATTATTATTATGTTAATATTACTTTATTATTATTATTATTATTATATTATTATTATCATTTTTATGATTATTATTATTGATATTAACATTTCATATTGTCATTATTATTATTATGATGATTATTAACATATTATTAATGTTATTATTACTATTATCATTAATACTAATATAATTATTATTATTTTAATTTTTATCATATTATTTTTATTATTATTATTATGTTATGATACTCTTGTTATTATTATTATTATTATTATGCTATGGTCATTATATTATTATTATTAATATTATTATGTTAACATTTTTTTTATATTATTATCATTATTATATGATTAATATATTATGATTATGTTAAATTGGCATTGTTCCTATTATTGTGTTAATGTTATGATATTATTATTATTGTTATTATTGATATATTATAATTATGCTAATTATATTATTATTGTTATTATTATAACATCATTATTATTATTATGTTGTGTTATAATTATTATTATTGTTATCACCGCGATTATTTTCACTTTGTTAATATTATTAATATTATTCTGTTATTAATATTGTTGAGACCGTTTAACGGTCTACTGTTTTAGGACCCGCGCAGGGCGTTTCCGAGGAAGCGCCATCGCAGCGCCTTGTTTCCGAGGTTCTGCCGTCTCCGCGCCTCAGTTCCGAGAGTGTCGGATTTTATCACGTGGTTTCGGACACACGTCGGGTCATCGCGCCTTGGTTCCAAGATCTTTTTACCGTCGCGCTTGGATTTTGAGGTAGGTCTCCCTTTGCACTCGCCTTTAAATTTAGAATTTATTTATTCCTTGACTTTTTATTAAGTTTCAGCAAATTCAAAAGTATTACTAAGTAGTTATTTATAGTTTGGTGACCTACTGATGATAAAAGTTATTTTAATTTTAGCGTTTCATTGAAAGTGTTCTTCTTGGATTTAGTTTTGTGCTTCCATGGTAGCATTGCTAAATGGTTCTTCCTGAATAATGAAAGTCATGTTAAATTGTGTTTTGAAATGCTTTTGGCGTGTGTAAATTAGTAGATGTATTGTTTATGGAAAATGGTGTTTTCTTAGAACCTTGATTAGAGAAAACGTCGTGTGACCTTTGAACTTGTTTTGGAAACTTTATGTGTGGCTCTTGGTTGATGAAAGATGTTTTCCTTTGTTACGCGAACAAAAGTTTGGATTTCATTTTGGAAATGGTGTTCTTTCAAAAGGTGGTTAAAGGCCCGTTTGGCTCTTGATAAAAGTGGGGTGTGTTTTGATATTGGAAAATAATTCTACTTGTGAAACAAATGCGTTCCAGGTTAAGATGCTGATTTGAGTTTCTTAAATAAATTTCTAAGTGCGTTTCTGGTTTTCAATGAAATGGCGTGTGTCATCCCTCTTTAAAAATTCTTTAGTCTTAGATGATCAAAATGTAAGTGACATGACGGCCCGGTTGGCACTTTTTTGAATGTGAAGTGATCATATATATATATACGTACTTGTGAGGGCATTTCTACAGGGGGACTTCCCTTCGAGGGTTGTCGTGTAGTGATGTCCGTGTAAGGGGTTGGCAAGTGTGGTGAGATGAGTCACGCGTGCGAGGGTCTCCCACTTACACAGTGTTACTAAACTACCACGGGTTCCTGGGCGTCTTGTAGATTATCGAGTGACGGTTGCTTGCTAACCCTGATTAGACGGGTTAGTACCCCCTGGAGTTACAGACAGGCCAGGAGGGATGTGCCACTGGTTGGCTGTTAGGGCGGCCAGTTGGTTATTGACTATGGAGTACCATGCCGGCAGGTAGTCTAAACCCGAGTACGTCCAGGGTTTTTCTAGGGATGTTCAGGATCACCCATGGTTATTGCTGATAACTTCTGGTTTATTTGTACTTGCACTTGGTTTTCCTTACCTGTTTACCTTTACTTGCACTTGTTTTCCCTGCTTGTTTTCCTTCAGTCATATTTCACAGCCTATACTGTTAGACTTTGAGAAAAATGGTTTTCAAATGAAAATGCTTCATTCGCTTTGGGTTTGATTTGAAAATGTAACACTTTGCTTTTCAGAATGAGTTTAAAACTGATGAAATGGAAGTACCTTTCGAAAAAGAATAAGGGAAATGTCTTGTGTTTGATTTTTCAAGTAAAACATTGTGAAAAATTACTTTTATACATTATAGTTCAAACCTGGATTATGTAGATTCTATTTTTACTGGCAGTGCATTGGGATTTGTTGTGGGGCTCACCTACTGAGTACTTTTGTGCTCACGCCTATCTTTTACCATTTCAGTCGCAGGTCTTCTGTTTTGAGTCGCTCAGTGTTGGAGCGAGGTTGCTCTCTAGTTGGGTGGTGAACTGAGAGGTCACATGGAGGTACGTGGTTGTGTGGCTTTTATTTCTTTTCCGCTGTTAGTGTTTATTTATTCTGTTCTATTTACTTTTGTTTTGGGCTGAAATCGTTCCCAACGATCAAGTCTTAATGCCCGGCACTGGTTGCCATCCCGGGGGGATCGGGAACGCCCCTCGGGACTTGCCGCGGACCGGCTCGGGTGACCGGTTCAGGGTCGACCCGGGCTGGTTCGTGACAAAATGGTATCAAAGGTGGTTCTTGTTATTTGGGTTGTCCGGTAGAAGGAGATCAGGACTGTCGGAACTCGAGAGGTAGGTGTGGGAAGAGCGTCGCGAACTCTTGCTCGCACTGATCCTCGAGTTACCAGGGGTAGTTCGGGAATTGTGTCCTTGTCTTTCCTGGTTTGTCTTGGATTGAGAGATGACAACGGAGGCAAGCCAATGTTACGTCGTGATTTCACATGGAGTAGTGACCCATGTGGAGCCCGAGTACGTGGTTTGAATTCATCCTAGTGGTCGACGCTGACTTGGGACATGGCCCACTACCATGTCGCTAGGTCGAGCGTGACTACTAGTCCCTCATTTCAGTGGTTGATGCAAATTTGGATGTTGTTTCCGTTTTGTTCTGTGTGAGTGCGTAGTTGGAAATGAAAAAGGGTTTTTGAAAGTTTAACTGGTTTCTTTTAAAGGACTTTAAATGTATAAAATGGGTTTTGAAACTGAAATATCTTGTTTTGAAAATCGGTTGTTTGCTTGGAATTGGATAAGAATGATTTGGATTGAAACCTCGGTTCCTCTTTATGAACGTCTGCACATGTGTGAAAATGCATGGAAAGTGTGTGTTGATGCACGTATGAATAGAATGTGGATAAAGACATGTGCAACGGTTCATGAGATTACCTGGGTATGTATTTGAAATTAAGGGCTTGACCTTGTTTTCTAAACTGGTTTTAAAGGGAAAATGGTTTTGGAAAGTTTTTGGTTTGAAAGTGGATTGGTTTTTGGAAAGTGATTTTGAGAAAGGGTGGTTTTGAAATCAAAAATGAAAAGGAAATTTTAAGGAGGAGATTTTATTTTGGGTTGTGTTGTATTTGATTGGTCCTTGTGCTGACTGTTTTTGATAAAGGCGCTTTTAATGATGTTGCTTCGATTTGATGCTGATTTGGTTTGATGTGGGTTTTGGCCTTGTGTTTTATATGTCGCTCAGGAAATGCCGCCCAGAAAGGTCTTTAAGGATTCAGATATGTCATGCCCAGTTTTTAGTCCTCCTCAGACTTTTCCTGTTCTCCATGGTGATCAGGGTCCGTTAGAGGCAGTGGAATGGCTCGAGGAAGTGGAACATGTCTTTAGAATATTGGGAACTCCCAATAGTGTTAAAGTTTGTGCAATTATGGAGTTGTTTGAGGGTCCAGCTCTGGACCAGTGGAAGATGGTTACCCCACCGTCAACGCAAGGTGGAATGACGTGGGATTTCTTCAGAACTGTTTTCATCCAATGGTTTGTACCTGAGGAAGTGATGCTGGAGAAAAAGAGAGAGCTTGTGCATATTCAGCAAGGCCAACGGACGGTGAAGGCATATGTTGACCATTTCAAGGAACTGATTTCCTTTTCTCCAGATGTAGCATCGCATGAGCTCATGAAGGCCTCTCTTTTCACTGGAGGTCTTCGTCCAGAGATCAAGGAGCGTGTCCTCCCTTCTAAAGACCTTTGTTTCGAGAAGCTGGTGGAGAAAGCTTTCTTGGCTGAGTTGGTTTGCGGTGTGCGGGTGGCTAATACTTCAGCATCCCCTGTTGTTCGTAAGAGTTCCCCCTCTGGTGAGGAAAAGGCGCGAGAGATACCTGTCCCCAATGAGTTATCCCCTTTGGTCCCAGCTTCCAGTTCATCAGATCGTTCGATGGTATGCTTTCAGTGTGGTCGTTTCGGGCATTTAAAGCCGTCTTGTCGCAACCCTCCGAAGACGTGTCATCGTTGTGGTTGTCTGGGTCATCTGCAGAAGTTTTGCAAGAAGCGTCACTTGAAGAGGAAGCTGTGATGAGAGAATGTCAGTACCTGACTGTGAGGCAGAAGATGCTTCAGCCATCAGAGCCCCAGCCACAAGTCTCGGGGTGAAGCTCGCGCACAGTCAGGAGTCCCCAGGGTTGTGAAGCCTTGGTCCAGGTTTTGTGTTCCGTGTTAGCAGTGGAACAATCAAGATCTTTTAGTACTTGTTTTTCTGCTGATAAGTTTTGACGTTGTTGTATGTTCATCGTTTTACCATGGGGTTATCATGGACTTGTTCTATTATAATCCAAGTAGTCTGGTTTATGTAAATGCGTGGTTTTTCTAAAAAGTGACAATGGACTTGTTCGATGATAAATCTAAGCGGACTTGTCGTGAGAATGTAATATTCTGAATCGTGTGTCCTTAAAAGTGTGTTTGACTCTCGTGTGGGTTGACCTCGTTTTAGTTATGTTGTCGATGTGGTTATGCTTTGTGGACTTCGGTGGATCATGTCTCCAATTTGATGTCGGTTAGATGTTTTTCTATGGGTTTTCACTGGTGTTGAAGGTTGTTGACTCTGGTCGAGAATTTAATGTCTGGACGAAGGCGTTGCTTTTCACTCGTGCTATGAGAGTTGGTTTAAACCGGTTGGGAGTTCCCGCGTCGACCCCCCCCCCCCCTTCCCGGGGTTTTCTTTTCGAATGGTCATCTTTTCTGCACTAGTTAAGTTCTTGTGGTGGGGAGAACCCCTTCGCGTTCTCCCCTCAATCTCGGACCCCAGTTTTCTCTTGAATCAGTCGGGTGTGACCTGTGTAGAGTAAGGTCATCCCCGAGAACCTCAGTTTCTTCAGTTCCTTTAGTTCTGTTTGGGCATAGACTTGGTTTTTGGCTGACTTGTGACCTGGTGACTTTCTGGGGGCAGAAAGTGTCTGTGGTGGGGAGAATTGTCACACCCCGACCGCGGACGTCCATAATTTTTCTCTTTTCTTAGACCCGGTTTAAATTTTTCGAAGATTATTTGTGATTGATGGTTTCGCACCGGTGTGCGGTCATCGCATCGCTAGCGGTGATCGTGCGTTCGGCCCGGGTGACCACATGTTCGCCCGGCGGTTAAATTTTAACTTCTACTTTATGTTCATAGTTATTATAATTAGTATTGTTAAATTATTTTATTATTATTATTATTTTATTTATTAAGTTTGTTATTATTATTATTATTGCAAATTTTATAATTTTTATTATCTTTATAAAAGTTTTATTATTATTATTAATATAAGTTCTACTATTATTATTATGATAAATTCTATTATTATTAAATGGTTTGATTATAATTATACTTTTTATTATTTTTATTATAGTGCTTTATTATAATTATTAATATTATTATTTTTATCATATATATATATATATATAGACCTACCCCACCCTAACCCTAACCTAATCCCCTACCCAGCCGCCACTCCCTCCCTCTCTCCCGTCCCCGTTTCACTCCGCGCTCAGCCGCACCTTTCCCCGTCTAGGCCTCGCTTTCCGCCTCCCTGCACCCGGCCTTGCAGCGCCCACGGCCCGCATCCGGCCTTCTCCTCCGGCGACCGCCCCAACCTTGCCCTCGCCGGTACCAGCGCCCTATGCCGGACCGCGCCCCCTACACCTCGCTGCTCCCGGCCCTCCGCACCGTCCCGTCCCTTCGCAGTTCCGGCTCCGCCGTTCTGGCCTCGCCATTCTGGCACCGCACCCCGGCGCACCCCTGCTTGCACCCTCGCGCCCTCCTCGCCCAAGCCGGAGCCCCGTCGCTCCTCTTCCCTGCTCCCCCGCCTCGCGCCCTACACCCAGCCGCGCCTCCTCCTCCCCCTGCCGCGCCGGCTTCCTCTGCTCGGCCACACCCAGCCAAGCCGGAACCCCGGCCTCCACCCTCGTCCCGCTTCACCGGCGAACACCCCACCCAGCGACCCCTTCGTGCGCTCCCTGTCACCGGCGCCTCGCCAACCCGCCGAGCCGACCCCTGCCTTGCTCCGACCTCCGGTGCACCCCCCTCCGACGCTGCTCCCTTGTTCCGCCTCCGGCTAGCCCCGACCTGCCGCCTCCCTCTCTCGCCTTCGCCACGCCCAGCGGCCGCGCCGCCCCCCCTGCTCTCCCGCACCTCCGTCCGGCTCCTGAAACCCCTGCGCGCCCTCTCCCATGCACCCTCGTCGCCATCCCGCCTCACCGCTGCTCCGCAAAACCCCCCTCCCGCTGTAAGTTTCTTTTATTTTTATTTTATTTATTTTTCTTTTTATTTTATTATAATTATAGTTATTATATTATTATTATTATTATATTTATTATTGTTATTATTATTTTAATTATCTTATTACATCTTTATTATAATTATAATTATTATTATGTTATTATTATTAATACTATATTATTATTATTATTATTATGTTAATATTACTTTATTATTATTATTATTATTATATTATTATTATTATTTTTATGATTATTATTATTGATATTAACATTTCATATTGTCATTATTATTATTATGATGATTATTAACATATTATTAATGTTATTATTACTATTATCATTAATACTAATATAATTATTATTATTTTAATTTTTATCATATTATTTTTATTATTATTATTATGTTATGATACTCTTGTTATTATTATTATTATTATTATGCTATGGTCATTATATTATTATTATTAATATTATTATGTTAACATTTTTTTTATATTATTATCATTATTATATGATTAATATATTATGATTATGTTAAATTGGCATTTTTCCTATTATTGTGTTAATGTTATGATATTATTATTATTGTTATTATTGTTATATTATAATTATGCTAATTATATTATTATTGTTATTATTATAACATCATTATTATTATTATGTTGTGTTATAATTATTATTATTGTTATCACCGCGATTATTTTCACTTTGTTAATATTATTAATATTATTCTGTTATTAATATTGTTGAGACCGTTTAACGGTCTACTGTTTTAGGACCCGCGCAGGGCGTTTCCGAGGAAGCGCCATCGCTGCGCCTTGTTTCCGAGGTTCTTCCGTCTCCGCGCCTCAGTTCCGAGAGTGTCGGATTTTATCACGTGGTTTCGGACACACGTCGGGTCATCGCGCCTTGGTTCCAAGATCTTTTTACCGTCGCGCTTGGATTTTGAGGTAGGTCTCCCTTTGCACTCGCCTTTAAATTTAGAATTTATTTATTCCTTGACTTTTTATTAAGTTTCAGCAAATTCAAAAGTATTACTAAGTAGTTATTTATAGTTTGGTGACCTGCTGATGATAAAAGTTATTTTAATTTTAGCGTTTCATTGAAAGTGTTCTTCTTGGATTTAGTTTTGTGCTTCCATGGTAGCATTGCTAAATGGTTCTTCCTGAATAATGAAAGTCATGTTAAATTGTGTTTTGAAATGCTTTTGGCGTGTGTAAATTAGTAGATGTATTGTTTATGGAAAATGATGTTTTCTTAGAACCTTGATTAGAGAAAACGTCGTGTGACCTTTGAACTTGTTTTGGAAACTTTATGTGTGGCTCTTGGTTGATGAAAGATGTTTTCCTTTGTTACGCGAACAAAAGTTTGGATTTCATTTTGGAAATGGTGTTCTTTCAAAAGGTGGTTAAAGGCCTGTTTGGCTCTTGATAAAAGTGGGGTGTGTTTTGATATTGGAAAATAATTCTACTTGTGAAACAAATGTGTTCCAGGTTAAGATGCTGATTTGAGTTTCTTAAATAAATTTCTAAGTGCGTTTCTGGTTTTCAATGAAATGGCGTGTGTCATCCCTCTTTAAAAATGCTTTAGTCTTAGATGATCAAAATGTAAGTGACATGACGGCCCGGTTGGCACTTTTTTGAATGTGAAGTGATCATATATATATATACGTACTTGTGAGGGCATTTCTACAGGGGGACTTCCCTTCGAGGGTTGTCGTGTAGTGATGTCCGTGTAAGGTGTTGGCAAGTGCGGTGAGATGAGTCACGCGTGCGAGGGTCTCCCACTTACACAGTGTTACTAAACTACCACGGGTTCCTGGGCGTCTTGTAGATTATCGAGTGACGGTTGCTTGCTAACCCTGATTAGACGGGTTAGTACCCCCTGGAGTTACAGACAGGCCAGGAGGGATGTGCCACTGGTTGGCTGTTAGGGCGGCCAGTTGGTTATTGACTATGGAGTACCATGCCGGCAGGTAGTCTGAACCCGAGTACGTCCAGGGGTTTTCTAGGGATGTTCAGGATCACCCATGGTTATTGCTGATAACTTCTGGTTTATTTGTACTTGCACTTGGTTTTCCTTACCTGTTTACCTTTACTTGCACTTGTTTTCCCTGCTTGTTTTCCTTCAGTCATATTTCACAGCCTATACTGTTAGACTTTGAGAAAAATGGTTTTTAAATGAAAATGCTTCATTCGCTTTGGGTTTGATTTGAAAATGTAACACTTTGCTTTTCAGAATGAGTTTAAAACTGATGAAATGGAAGTACCTTTCGAAAAAGAATAAGGGAAATGTCTTGTGTTTGATTTTTCAAGTAAAACATTGTGAAAAATTACTTTTATACATTATAGTTCAAACTTGGATTATGTAGATTCTATTTTTACTGGCAGTGCATTGGGATTTGTTGTGGGGCTCACCTACTGAGTACTTTTGTGCTCACGCCTATCTTTTACCATTTCAGTCGCAGGTCTTCTGTTTTGAGTCGCTCAGTGTTGGAGCGAGGTTGCTCTCTAGTTGGGTGGTGACCTGAGAGGTCACATGGAGGTACGTGGTTGTGTGGCTTTTATTTCTTTTCCGCTGTTAGTGTTTATTTATTCTGTTCTATTTACTTTTGTTTTGGGCTGAAATCGTTCCCAACGATCAAGTCTTAATGCCCGGCACTGGTTGCCATCCCGGGGGGATCGGGAACGCCCCTCGGGACTTGCCGTGGACCGGCTCGGGTGACCGGTTCAGGGTCGACCTGGGCTGGTTCGTGACAATTTACATATTTGTTTTAGGATATATTTTTAACGGGGTTTACAGATCAAAAGTTACCAAATCGGCCGGTGATTCTTGTCTCAATTTTCATTCTTTGAGGTATATGTAATGTTTTACACCTATATTATTTTTCAATATGTATATCTAGAACATTTTACATGAAATTAAATATATTTATTTATCTTTATCATAGTTTGATTTTCATTTCATCTTAATCCTTCATGGGACTTATGAATCATTGTTACCAAAGTGGTAATTATTTTACGATACAATGTGATCATTTAGCATGATTTTTTATGATTATATTTCTGATGATAAAATACTATTATCTATCTCTCAAAAAACTAATTAATTTTGTTATAATATGGTTATTCGTGATATTTTCAAGTAATAGTACCATTTTTACTCATTGGTATTTAAAATATATTAGAAAATGATTTTAAGAAAATATAACTTTATTTGTCTCTTCGGTTGGAAATATGTAATTATTCCAAATACAATTTTTAAAAAAAATATTTTAAATTTTTTTATTAAAATTATTTAAATGATTTATTAATGACATTGTTACACATTTTTTATTTTTTTTTAAATTTTTTTGAAAGGAATAATCAAGTAATTTTTCAAACTAATTTTCCATTTTCTTTTCCAAAAATGTAAAAGAATATTTGTTTTAACTTTTACATCCTGGAAGGAATTTCCACAATCATGAGTATTATTTGATTTGAAACTTAGTTTATATTTTTTAATGTTTCTTTTCAAAGGGATTTATTTCCAATATATTTTTCAAATTTTTAATTTAAAAAATGACTTTCAAAGAATAGTTATTTTCTTTAAGAAATGATTCAACTGATCTTTCAAAATCATTTTCCATATAAGATGACTTACATTGATGTTAATTTTTCTTTACATGGGATATTATTCAAGGATATCATTCATATTCTCTCTCTATATGGTCTATGTTTATGATTAAAAGATGCTTGAGAAACCCGTTTTTCTTACATAGGTTCTACCACTATAAAATACTTATGAAATCTAATTTTTTCCATGGTTTATGATATGATAAAATAATGAAATGATTACGAAACCTGTATTATTTCAACATGCTCCGATATAATGATATTTTTATGAAACCTATTTTATTTCTTAGGTTATCAAATGATGAATGTTTTATGATTTTATGGTACACATCTGTGTGATTTTCATTATGCTATAGTGGTTATGTAATAACTAAGGAGAGTGGTTATGTTATAACCAATTATGAGTGGGACCTATAACATACAACAATGCATTTTTTAATTATTAATATCTCAGGAGGTGGAAATTACTATAATTGTATATTTACCAAGATCATTAAGGGTATTTTTACTCTATGATGGTCTTGGTAGGAACTTTGACTACTATGATGTTTTAGTGGTTGAACCCATTCCACTATGAGGAATGGGATGTCAATGTGTACAATGGTGTGTCTCACCCATTACTTATATCAATCCATATATTTCCCTAATAATTTTTTCCTTGATCCTTAAAAACAATGGAAAGGATTTTTTATGCTTATCTATATGCCGCAATTATATGTCTTATGCCAAAGTTGTGCTCTCATAACTCATGCACTATGATTTAATTATGATTCATGTCTTATGAACATCCAATATTCTTTTCATAACTCAAGATTTTGATCATTGATATTAGGGTATGTTTTTTATATGTTATTCTAACATTATCTTTATAACGGCCTAGATTGTTTGAACGACAATTGATTCTTGAGAAAATGTGTGTTATATTTTTTTTGTATATAAAATACTAAATCATTTTATTAATTAGGGGATTATAAATTGAAATTTTACCATCACGTTTTGACCATTATATGAACGATTATAAATTTTTATAATTTTTCAATATAATCATTAAAACTATACTCTTTATGATAATTGTAATGTTATAATTAGTGTTTATCAGAAAAAATGGAAATGGATAAATAATGTAGAAAGGAGAAAATATGGCTGCAATAAAAAGCGTCCTTCTATATGAATCCCATTTTTTAGATCTTAGGATGGAGTTATCATCGCTAGGGTTTTTTATAGAACAATACCAAGCCTTGCTTTAACAATTGAAGGTTTAATGAAATCTTCTATAAGATAAGTTTAAAATAGAGAAAATTACCACTTGAATGATGTTAGCCAAGCCCCCCCCCCCCCCCACAAATCTATCATCACCACACACCTTAGCCTTTTTTCACACATGGGTGTTATAAGGGGTTTCTTTTCCTATAATTAGTTACTTTATATTTAATTCAATTTTATAAATAAAGTATTTATTCAATCAATTATTTTATAAAAATGGTTTTTATCAATAAAATGTAGATGTACTTTGATAAGTTTATTTTTCTAACAGATGTTATACTTTATAGAAAATATATAAACATTTATAATTAACTAATATATTGTGAATAATATATATTTTAATGAAATAGTATTATGAAAATAATCTTATTTAAATAAAAATGTTAAAATAATTTCATTTTTTTAATTGACTGAAATTTTACTATTCATTTTTAGTTAGCTATTATTTTTAATAAATAAGGATTTTCATATAAAAAAGTTATGATTATAAAATTTAAGAGAAATATTCAAATAAAATAAATATAATTTTTGAAATCATCATGAAAAAATTATCTTAATGGGAATTTATGCTAATTTTCTAAAATAATTTATTCTTTCATGAATAGTAAAAATTTAGTTCAAGTTTTTTATATTCTTAATGAATTCATAATTATTTCATAATTATTTTATAACTTATTACCCAAATCTATTACATAAAATATGTTATTTTATTAAAATCATGTATTTTAATGGATTTTAATCAGTTTCCAAACCTATAATTTACTTTCAAAATACTAAAATGGAAACATTATATTTATAAATATTATTTTGTGGAAGAATTATTTTTTCATGAAAAATAAGTAGTATAAAAGTCTGGTAGACTATTTTTGATTTAAATAGAATTAAATAGGAACCATGATTTATATTCCTTGGGAAAATACAATGGTCAAGCCCATGCTTTTTCATTTTCCCCAATCTAGGTTTCCAAGACCTATATGTGGATATTAATAAACAAAACCACCAATTTTTCTATAAATACCAAATAATTTATTCATTTCCATGCACTCCAAATCCTTATAACATGATGTTATAGAATTTTTATCTCCAAGGGTGTCCACCAAAGTTGTCTCAAGCCCCCAAGGTCCCAATCATCATGTTCTAGGAACAAATCTTCAATGTATGGAAAATATCCTTCTTTTCTCTTCATTTCAAGAACAACTTTTCGTATATATCTTCATAATATTATAATCACTCTTTTTTATTTACTTATTTATTCATTCCCTTAATAAAAAATTTGGTTTCATAAATTGTATAACACTTCCCATCTATTTTTACCCTATTCTATAAATGTGTTTTATACCCATTTTGTTTCTGAGTTTACTTCTCAAAATTTCTCTCTTCTCCATGTGAAATTGTCTTTTACTTTCATTTTATCAACACCCAAACCTATATCTCCTCTAGATGTATTTAATATGATTTATAAATGATTTATTTTTTTGTAGTATTGAAATACATTAAACCTAAATCCCCATTATATTGGTTATAAATGACATAATTATAATGTTCTTTACGAACTTTCAAAATTTCCATGATTTTGATACGAACGCCATTTATTTTATTCATCAAGGACTATTTATGAATTGTTTGATTATGAAATATTTGTATCACATTAATTAAGTCATATTAATGCTATGAAGTTATATTTATTCAATCCATTGGGTAAATAATTTAATCTCTATAGATGACATATTTTATGATACCTTGGTGAATAACTTTGTAATTTTTACGACACCTCGGTGTAACACCATTTTGATATACTTATGAATGTATCATTCAAATTTTGTATCCAAATATCAATGTTTTGATTAATTTTATTTTTATTATGATATTTCCCATTTTATATTTCTCATTCCAATATTCTTTAAGTTCTTTTTTATATTTATCATGGTTATGTGTAAACTGTTTTCATTGCATTCCCTTACAGGGCCTTATCCTATTAATTTCCTTTGATGTTTTCCCCAGGTTATAAGATTAAGAAAAATTACACATGATAAACTAAGGAATAAGCCTTGAATGTTTTCTAGAACAATTTTTTATGATTTCATGTATTGTGTAACTTGTTCACAAGAAAAAATATATTAAAAGACCCTCTCATTGTAAAATGTAAACGAAAATTTATGTAAAAAGGTAGGATTCCATATTTGGTATCAAAGGAAAGTTTATATATATATGGAATTTGTGAGTTGTAATATTTTGTAAGAACCTAATGGACAAGTTTAAATATTGGAAAACATTCTAATATTTTTTTGAAGTAATAATTAAGTGGTTTCTAAGAAAACAAATCACTCTCTAGATACGAACAAGTAGATATGGCTCTGGAAAATATATTTATAAGGGTAAAACCAGAAACCCCCAAATTGATATAGAATCTTATGGGAACTATGGGATGGAAACAGAACATTAATCACTCCTTTTTTGACACACACAGGGGATATGTTTGGTTAATTACAATCCTTTTATGAATCATTATAAAGGGTTTATAGAAAATTTATTTTTTGTTAATGAATAACGTATTTAAGAATGATGATTTATAACATAAAACTCCATTTGAATTCTATGATTATTATAAGAAATACATTTATTAGTAATTTTTTATTCTTTTAGAAAATAGCCAGAAATAGGAGGAACCTTGTAAATGGTGTAGGAAATGGACCATGAAATGATAACCCTCTGATAGATTCTATGTATGGGAAGATTAATGAGAATGATGGATCAATGACTAGTATTATGAGAAGTAACTTGAATCAAGCCGAGAGACATGATTCACCTCTAATGGAATATCTTTTTGTTGCTCCATTAATTCATCAAAGACCACCTTATTTTAGTGGACCTACTGACCCATCTATTATTGATAAATGGATAAGCTCTATAGAAAAGATCTTTTTATACTCCCTTGATTGGAACAAGAGATAGTCCCTCGTGCTGTAAACCGCTTAGAAGGATATGCTGATCAGTGGGGGAACTAATGAAAAAAAGGATTCTGATAAGGGATTTCGATGCTATGGTGTAGAAAGAGTTGAATGTAACCTTTTTCTAAATATATGCCCCCATTAAATGAAAATTAAAACTGATAAGGACATCCTAGAGATGAGGAAAAATAAAAACAATATATGGTAATCTTTGAGATGAACATTACATGATTTTCCCATTACACGTGTAGCTTTTTCATGGATCCTAATAAAAAGTTTGATAGAATATTCATTGGACTAAGACCTCATCTATGGAATTATATATCCAATTTATATTTTGACATCTATGAGAAGTTCATGTGGAGTGACATGAAGGTTGAACTAGAGTTCAAAAAGATACATTGGTCACATGGATCGAATGAGAAGAAAAGATCAATGGACCCACATATAGGGTGTATCATTGATAAATGGAGGGGAGGAAATAAATTGAAACTTCTCATATGCCAAAAATGTGGGAATTTTGAATCAGGTAACTTATTTCTCAGGATCAGGGAATGATAAAATTGTCAAAGAGATGACCATATTTCTGAGAACTATCATATTGATGTGAAGACTCAAATTCTCAACATTTACAACAAAGGGAAGATGGTATAGGCCCAGCCTAAAGTTCAATGCTTCAAGTGATGATATATTGGGAGCATTTCGAATCAATTTTCAAATCCTTCTATTATGGAGATAAATCATCATAAATATGGGAATAAGAAAATATTGAAAGGTTGTGAATTTTATATTATGATGGATATAGTAGAGGCTCGAAATAATGTGGTTGTAGTAACTATGATTGCTCTATAAAATCAAAAAAGTACACTGTTTGATTCTGGTTTGACAGATTCATTTATTTCCACATAGTTTGAAAAGTGTGACTAATCAATCCCCATGTTCCTAGAATTATAGTTTTCAATAAAGACTCATGAAGGGATTATCAACCATCAACTATGTATAAAAACTCTTCTGTGAAAATTGGTGAGAAAAGTTTCACTGCAAATCAAATAGTCATTTCAACAGTGTAATTATAAACATTACTAGGGATGGAATATCACTCAATGTGTAATCAACTATAGAAGAAAGAAAATCATTATTGTCCGGAATGAACATCCTACAATTCTTTTAAATGGAAATATATCCTGACCTAAGCTTTGTCTACAAGAACCTACCATAACCTTCATTATAAAGATTGTTGGTGAAGAGGAAGAAGTAAATGAAAGCATAAGAATATAAAATTTTCCCATCATTGAATAATTCATTAACATATTTCCTAAGGATTTACTTGGACATACCCAAGAAAGAGTATAAGAGTTATCATTTCAAATCATACCTAAATAAAAGATGATAGCAAAGACCCTGTGTAGAATGAAAAATATTGAAATAGAGTAATTAAAGAAACCACATCAAGAACATTTGGAGAAGCTATTTATCCAAAAAATTGGATCCCCTTGCAGAGAACTTTTTCTCTTTGTAAAGATGAAGGATGGATAAATGAGGCTATGCATTGATTATAGAGAATATAACAAGATCGTAGTGAAGAAAAAGTACCCTCTCCCAAGGATTAATGATTTATTTGAAAAGATTCATGGGGATATATTCTTCACTAATATTTATCATTTATTTGGTTATCATCAATTGTGGGTGATGAAAAATGATATTGAAAAACCGCTTTTTGATCAACATATTAGAAGAATGAGTTTTTTTATGACCTTAATATTGGATAATGATCCTTATATATTTATGGATTTGATAAATATAGTATTTAGGTAATTCCTTTATAAATTTTGGGTTTCTTCTGTTGATGATATTCTGATATATTCTTGAATTCATGAGGAACATGAGGAACATTACTAGATTACATTGATAACTCTAAGGAAGGATTTGCTATTTGGAAATTCATAAAATGTGATTTTTTTTACAACATATTTATTTAATGGGGAACATTATAACCAATAAAAGAATCACAATAGTCCATAGAAACACAAAGGTTATAGAAGAGTTTCCTTATCCTACATTAGTTACTGTAATTCATAGATTCCTTGGTTTAATAGGATATTATAGGAGGTTTATAAAAATCATGACATTATAATCAACTAACCAAGTAAACTCGAATATGAGAGAAGTTAATCTTTATAAAGTAGTTTGATGAATGTTTCCAAGATATGAATAAGAGATTATTTACTTCACCTATGATAACTCTACCATCAATCAGAGAATGGTTTTTTTATTTGGATCAATGCCTCTATGAATGGTCTTGGTTGATTCCTCATGTAAAATGACAACTTGATTTCTTATGCATTTCGATACTTAAAGCCTCATGAGAAGAAACATCATTTTAATGACTTTGAGTTATCTATTGTTATTGTTTCTCTATAGATACGGAGGCACTATCTTTAATGGTTGAAATGTGATATATACACAAACCAAAAACCTTTGAAGTATATATTCAAATAGAATGTATTGAATATCAGAAAAATGTGATGGTTGTAAGTGATTAAAAACTAATATTCAATTCATTATCACCTCATCATAGAAAAATAGGTTGTATATGAATTATGTATAAAATACCCTCTTATGTCTTCAATCATTAGGATTCAAGGAGATTGATTGATCAAGGATTTATTAAGATTGGACATGGTACTCATATGGGATGGTACATCATCAATCCTTCCTGAAATTATTTCTCGACCATCATTACTATATATGGTTAATAAATATCAATGAAAATATCCTTTTAAAGAATATAAGATATAGGATTTGATGAATGGTTAGTTTCTTGAGTTTAATAATGATCAATAATGTGTACTGAAATTTTGTATAGTTCTTTGTGCCCCATCTATTATATCGATAAAGAAAGAACTGATGGATTAGGCTCAAAGTTATACATTCTCTATACATCCTCAAAGAACTAAAATACATAGTGATCATCATGGTCATTATTATTGGGATAATATGAAAAGAGATATTTTAGACTACACTACAAAGTACTTGGTGTGTCGACAAGTGATGGCGGAGTGATAACTTCATAAAGGTTTGTTGAAACTGTTACTCATACCAACACTAAAGTGGGACAATATCACTTGGACATTATCATTGGTCTCCTAATACCATCAAGAAAAAACAATGTGATATGGGTTATAGTCGACTAACTCAGCAAAAATTCCCAATTTATATCATTTAAATAATATTTCCCACATGGACAAATTTCCAGGATATAAGTACAGGATGATTTAAGGATTCATTGGGATCCATGTTCTGTCATTTATAAAAATATTCCAATGATCACATCTAAATTCTGTTGAAGTGAACAACATTCTTTGAATACTGAATTGAATTTCAATATATCCTATCACCCCCAACATGGTGGAAATTTTGAAAGGACTATTTGGCCACTTGAGAAAATGTTAAGAACATGCTCAATTTAATTTAATGGTGGATGGGATCAACACCTCCCATTAGTTGAGTTCTAAAACAATAATAATGTCTACTCGAGTATTAAAATGTAACATATGAATCATTATATGGGGATCAATGTAGAACTCCTACATATGGGATGAATTTTGTAAGGGAAAGTTGAGTGGACTTGACCTTTTGAAAGATATGATAGAAATGGTTGATGTCAAACAAAAACATATAAAAGATTCTCAAATTCAAAAGAAGAGTTATGCTAACAATTGATAAATGGATATGGAGTTTGATGTTGGTGACAAATTCTTCCATTTAATATCACCATGGGATAGAGACATGTGGTTTCGGGATAAAATAAAGATTATATCTAGGTACAATTCGTCATACGATATCCTGGATCATATTGGAACAGTGGATATCAACATTAACATCCACCAAATCTAGATCGGGTTCATCATGTATTCCATTATTCTTTCTTGAGAAAGGACATAACTGATCCCTAACTTGTACGGCATCTAGAGGTGGTACAATTGGAAAATGACCTCTCATTTGAGGAGAGTTTGGTGGAGATAGAGGACCATTGGGAAAAGTTTATTTGAAACAAGACTACCGACCTTGTCAATTCGTTATGGAAAATTGATCATTGTGAAAAGGGGGCATGGGATGTAGAGTAAACAATTAAGTGGTATTACCCTCACCTTTTTTTCAAAAATTAATTTGATTTGAAATTCTGGGATGATATTTATTAATGGGGGAGGGTTATAACAAACCATATTTTCATTAATGGTATTTTTTTATTAGAAAATTTAGGTTATATTATATTATAAGCAAAAAATATATATCTTTAATACTGATTAATACCTTAGTCAACCCAAAAACCATTTAATATCCCAATCAATATTACAGGACAAAAAATATAAAATAGAAAATCTAAAATGGAAAATGGATCACTGTAATCTGTTAGAATAATTTCCCCCATATATAAAACAAACAAGATATATAAAATATTAGTAAAGAAATCAAAATATTATAAAATGAAAATATATACCCTTGGGAGGAATTGTAGTGAGCATAGAATGAAATAATGAGGTTTTACTTATTCATTATTAAGGGAAATACGACCATTAATAGTTGGCTATTATAGGACCTTTGATCAAATATGATTATTAGTTAACATAGTTACTGTAGAATTATATCGTTGATAGTTATACCTAATGGTAATAATTCTAAATTTATATTTATTATTTATTAGTAGTAAGGAAGAAAGATAATTAATGTGGAAAGATGAACCAATGTCCTCAACTAGTAGAGTTGTCCTACATGAAAACAATTGGTAAGAATATTGGATGTAGTTAGCATAAATGGAGCTCACCTAATACCAATTATATGTTGGTCTTCAAATTATGAAGATAAAACAATATATCTTATGGTAGAAGTTTGAGTTAGTGGAAATTATCACGGGATCAATTCTTGCTAAGCCACCGTATGAATCTATCACAATCGCACACCTTACATTTATGTTGTAAATTGGTTTTATAATGGGTTATGTGTCCATTCACCAGTTCTTTAAGTTTAATTTTATTTTATAAAGAAAATTTTCATTCGAATAATTCCATTTTAGGAATATTGTTTCTTAATATAATAAATGTTTAACTGAGATGAATTTCAAAATTTAATTTTTCAGACCAAAATTTTATTTTTCAGAAAAGTTTTAATTTGTAAATAAACCAAGATATTCTCAATAATTTTTATTTTATTTAAATAGTATGTTAATAAAACTCTTTTGTAAATATTAATGATAATATAATTTTATTATTTCCTGATAATTTTTCAAGTGTTAGAAATTTTATTGTGCCCTACAATCTGGTTTTTTTAATAAATAAGTAATTTTATATTTAAAATGTAAAAGAATCATAATTAGAGAATCATTTTTATCATATAAAAAATATATTTGAATTAAGAACATCCAAATTAGTTTTGGTGAATTTATAACAATTCTCTCAAGTGCTTTATTTTTCTCCAAATCGTAAAAATATCATTTAAGTTTTTCAGTATGTCTAATGACGTCATAATTCATTCATAATTATGTAATAATTAATTAAAACCTAAACATGAACTAAAATAATTTATTTTATTAATAATAACTATTTAACTTATTTTAATTAGTTTCCAAACCAATAAGTGTCTTTCCAAAGTCTATAATAGACACTTTGACTTTAAAAACATTACTTTTTGGAAAATTTTGTTTTACATTCGAAATTAAGTAATATACAAATTATTTTCAGTTTTAGTGGATTATAATAACCTAAAATGTGTCATAAATTTCCCAAACCAGAGAAAAACTCATCAGTAATCCAATGGTTTTTCATTTTCCACAACCTGGATTTCCAAGGCCAATATTAGGAAATTATTAAAAAAATCCTCCACTTTTTCTATAAATAAAACACTATTTCACTTCTCCCCTTCACTCTAAATACATAATTCATATATTTATGGTGATCTCCCCCCCCCCAAGGAGTACCCCCAAGGTTCCCTCAATCCCCTAAGGTCCCAATCCTTAGTCTTTATGAGTAACTCTTCATGGTAAGGGAATTATCATACTTGTCTCTTCAATTCAAGAACCTATTTCTATATATGACTTCTAAATGTTATGTTAACTATCTTTTTTACCCTTTTCAACATATTCATACTTCAATTTTATTCTTTTTCCATTGGAAACATTTTTTCATCTCATTTTTCTTTTTTTTATACCACATTATATATGCATCATGCTGCCAAATTTACTTCTCAAAATTTCAAACTTCTCCTTATGAAATACATATTATTCTAGTTATGTGGATACCAAAACTTTTTTCCTTTATAAGGGTAATCAACTATATGTATAAAATTATTTATTTTATTCTAGAATTAAAATAATAAACCCAATTTCCCATTTTATGGGCTAAAAATTATGTAATGATCATGTCTTTAACCACTTTTTTACACCTTGATTTTGATAAGAAACGTGTCCTTTATTCTCTACTTGTTATTAATGATATTATTAATTATGATCTATGTTTCCACCATTAATTATTACATATTGAGAGTTAAACCTGATAGTTCTCCAATACATTCGGCGAAAAATTTAATCTCTAGATATGACATATTTTATGATACATTGGTGAATAACCATGGTAATATTAATTTACAACACATTACAAAAAATCATTCTTGATATTCTTATGAATTTATCATTTTAATGTTGTAACAACATTTTCATATCATGATGCATGTTAATTTTTTATGATATACCACATGTTACCTTAATTATTCCATATTGGTATTCCTCATGTCCTTATTTATAATCAATGTGATCACATGTAAACATAGATCATAATTAATAATATCATTAATGAATGTTCTTATTGGTATTACCTCATAAGGCCTTATGGTCACCCCTTTACATTGATGTATGTTCCCATTTAATGAGATGTAATGAATGTTACATAGGATGAACGAATGAATAATCCATTCAAGTGGATTAGAATAATGATTAATTTCTTCATGTATTATGTTTCTGATTTCCAATAAAATAAACATTTAAGGATCCTCTATGTTGTTCCCTGTAATGAAATGATTATGTAATGAAAATATAGGTTTTAAATGCTATATGTTTTTAAAATCTAGTTCTCATGGTTACCCTTAAACATTTTATGATACCTACGATAATTACCATGACTCTAGTTATAGTGATATGGTTTTTACTCTATTAAATTGGTATAATATACAAAGTACCAAACCACCAATGATCAGTCAGTTTAGCGGTCCTAGAAAAATATATACATAAATGAAATTCATATTACATTAGAATATTAAAACATAAGAAAACGTTTTTAAAATATTTAAAATCATTAAACTATTCCATCTTCAAATCTAGGGGAAACAAAAAAATAGTGAGATCATATGCTCAGAAGGGGAATCATTCAATGGAATCTACTATAAGTAAATAATTCATAATACATATGGTAGGGTGGATAAAACCCCATTCCATTTTATTAATAAATTTTTCTTCAGAATATATCTGTAGAATATGAAAAAAAATGATAACCCAGATAATAATAATTGTAATCATAATTAATGAAATTATTAATGTCATATGTCATGATATTATCATCAATGACTCATGTTAATACATCCAGAATCATTCTGATAGGACATTTTAATAAGAAAAAACACATACCATCAAGTCTTTATGCCAATATATAATCATTTTTTAGGTTGTAATACACTGAGAAATTCCAAGTATGTTTTTCTCAGGAGACCTATTAGTGTATCAAGGGGATATATATAATTAGGACACAATAGTCACAAACATATTCCCAATGTATTCCTTAAATATTGAATTAGAAATATAATATATAATGAAAATGTTTTTTCAGTATGTAAATATCAATACTGAATGAGAACTAGGGAACATCGATCTTCCCTTAATTAATAAAATAACACTCATAAAAATAATAATTCATCTAACACCATATATTAAAATTATATATAGTTAATACTATACCTATGTACTTTAAATAATGTTGAATACATCCATAATACTTGAAATATGCACTTAAAGGAAAAATATGTTGTCCAAAAAATAAAGGAGTGATGAAACATGATCCTAGTGATGTGAATAATCAAAAAATAAGGTTAAATACATTAACCAAAAAAGTATGATAAAATACTATTAATTATTCAGAAATAAATGTCTGAAATAAAGAGAAGTAATTTGAAAATTATATAGAAAAAATGTAAGTGAAACATTAAAAAAAACCCTTGATTATTTTTTAATTTTTTTAAACAATGTTATAAATAATTTCCAAAATTCATTCCAACCATTTAGAAAATAATTACATTCTATTTTAATGAAAAATCATAAAACTCATAGTATAATCATAGGTATTTCAAATAAAATCCTAGAAACCTGTAGAGGAAGATAATTTCTATAAAATGGCCATGGTGGTTGAAAATTCCATTTATGTTGTATAAGCTTAAAATAAAATTCCTTGTAAACTTAAATAAAAATTCAAAAATGAATTGTTTGGAAGATATTAAAAATATTCTTTTTAAACCATTGTATATAATGGCAGTGGTAACATAAAAACCCATTACCATTAATTTAATGTTTATTAAATACATTTGTAAAAAAAATTATGATTACGAATATAGAAGAGAAATATTCCTAATAAAAAATTAGAAACAGGGTTGATTTTTTCTTGAAAATGTTCTTTTAGTTTCTTGTAGTGTCAAATAGTGGAAAATTTGGAAGAGAATAAGGAAACTCTAAAAAAGTTAATGTTTTGACTAGTGTTTGGTAGTATAAATGAAAAGGGGTAATTAATAAATATAGGAAATTATGAATTCATCCTCTAAGATAATTCAACATGAAGCTCATTTTTTAGATGTAGTAGGGTGGTAGAATCATTGGGGCTCCCTCTTGAATAATCCCAAGTTGAGTATCAACAAGTTAATCTTGAACAAAATCACATGTGGGAGACGTTCATGTTAGTGGAAATTACCACTCGAGCAATGTTATCTGAGCCGCCCAATGAATCTATAAACATCTCACACCTTACCATTATGTTTTTTTGGGAGTTATAAGGGGATAATTGTACGGGCCTTAGTAACTTAATGTGTAATCCCATTGAATAAATAGAATTGTTACTCCGTCAAATTCGTTTTATGAATAGTTTTAATTATAAAATTTAGTTGTAATTTTTTGAACTAATTTTTAGATATAAATTTTACATTATAGATAAGAAATAAATATTTATAATAGGTTAATATATTAATCATAATAATTATTTTAGTAAAATTTTATGATAAATAAATTTTATTTAAATATAAATGATACAACAATTTTTTTAAAAGAGTCAAAAATTTTACTATACATATTCTGTCCACAATTATTTTTATTGAATTAGAACTTTTATATTTAAAATCTATAACTGTCATTTTTATATAATTATTCTCATAAAATAAATATCATTTATTTCATTACATTAACATTGTGTTATGGTGAATTTTTAATGATTTTCTAAAATAATTTATTTTTTGGGAAGAGTAAAAAAAGAGTTTGAGTACATTGGAATGATTAATGAAATTATAAATATCCCCTAATGATGTTATAATTAATTAACATCAATCATTGAATAAAAAAATTAATTTATTAATATCAAGTATATTAACAATTTTTTATTAAATTCAAAACCTATAATTTACTTTCCAAATTCTAAAATGGAAACAATAACATTCGAACTATTATTTTATTAAAAAACATTTTTCAATGGGAAAAGAAGTAATATACAATGATGGAAAAATATTGTGGATAAAATAGCATAAAATATGACCCAAGAGTCTAATACCATGGAAATTTACCATTGTAAATCCCATGGTTTTTTATTTTCCAAATCCAAGTTTCCAAGGCATATATGTGGAAATTAATAAACAATTCCTATAAATTTTCCTTAAATACAAACTCATTTATCTATTTGAATTCAATAAAAACATATCCACTAATAATCTACATTATTATTACCTTCTAAATTTTCCTCAATAAACCATGGACCCATCCTCATGATTTACGACCAACTCTTCAATGTAAGGGAAATGTCCTTCTTTTCTCTTAATTTCGAGAACCACATTTTTATATGTCTTATAACTATTATATTCAATCTCCCTTATTTCATTTTTTATTAATTTAATTACTTAAAAGTTATGTTTTATCAATGTTAGACTGATGTCCCCTCTCTTTTTAACATTTTCTAAAACCACATTTTATACTCGTTAATCTATCGAATATACTTCTCAGAATTTCTCTCTTATCCTCCAGAAATTCACTTTTATTTTATTTTTTAGAATACCCTATCATATATAATTAATTTTGGTTTTCAAAAATATTAAAAATTATTTATTCGACTCAGATTTTTAAAATCATAAAACTTGAATTTTCTTTCCATGGGTTAAAAATGAAACAGTGATCACGTTCTTTAAGCCCTTTTTAAAACGCCACGATTTTGATACGAAATCCATATTTTTTATTCTCCATGAGTTATTTAGGAAATTTTTTATTATGATCTATGTGTCTCACATAAATTAAACATTATGATATTTTTTCCCTGATAGCGCTCCAATGCATTGGGTAAAGTGTCAAATCTTTTAATATGACATGTTTTAATAATCCTTGGTGAGTAACCTTGGTGATTTTTATGACACCTTAATGAAAATCCATGTTACTATACTTATGAATGACTAATTTAAATGTTTTATCAACATATAAATGTTATTATTCATGTTTCTTTTATAGTGATATTTCCCTCTTTTCTTTTCTTATAATTTTATCCCTCATGGTCTTATTGATAATTCTCTTGGTCAGTTTTAAACGGTTTAACTTTATTTCTTGTACTAGGTGTTATACTAACCCTTTACTTTGAGGTTTGTCCCAAGGATATGAGATAGAGTAAATGTAATTAAAATAAACCTATAAATAATAATTTCATGTTTTTCAGAATAATTTTATAATTTTTCATGTATGATGTACCTTATTTCCAAGAAACTAAAAATTGAAAGATCATCTGCTTGTAAAATGTAAATAAAAATTTGTGTAATAAAAAGGAATAATACCATACTAATGCCCTTATTCTCATGATAGGTTTATGTATTTCCATTTTTTACACTTACTAAGTATCTGAACTGAACCTTTCTTATGTTCCAATTTAAGAGGTTATGATGAACATTTTTATATAGGTTATGTCTATAAATATTATTAATTAGGAAGATCTTTATGGGAAACTCTAAAGATTACCCATATTAGAATATTCTTTTCTATGTTTCCAAATTCACTAAATTATTATGGACCATAGTCATTTTCTATGAAATTTAAAAAATATTCATCTAAAATTATGTAATATCTATTTACAAGGAGCATGTGTTTTGATAATTTATATTAGTGGAATGGTTTTGTTAACCTATGGATACTAGGATAAAAAAACATTAGTGAGACCATTAGGGATATTACTAAGGATATATCTAGGGATGTCTGTAATGATAAGTATAAGGATGATTTAAAGTATACTAAAATGTGATGAAATCTTTTAAATGATAGAGTCAGTGGTTTCTATGAAATTATCTCTTGTCTGGATAATATAAGTGGATGTTTCTATATCATAGATATGAGTGGGGTAATAAATCCAAGAATTTCACATTGAAATGGACTCGATCGCCACTTGGTGCACAACAACATGCCTTGTGGTACACATGGTGTTACACTGTTGAGGGAAATTATTAATAAGTTCACATACTCGTTATGAACCATCATGACGGATTTAAATAGATAATTTCTATGAATTTACTATAATAAACATAAGGTGTAATAGATTAAAACAATGGTGTCATGATTTAGACATACAATAAGGGGTTTTTTAGGATTGTGTGGTATTCTCAAATGATTAGTGTTTCTCACACAATACTTATTTATTTTAGTCAAAACAGGGATTTATAAGGAGATATATTAATATTAAAGGTGACATACAATTGACTAATGAGAAGCTAAATGGGATGATTACTATAGTAAAGATGTTGTGAATATGCCTAATCAGTGACGAAAATATAAGTTGACAATTTTTACCACAACCAACTCCCGATATCACTAATGTAGCGAAGGATATAGTTAATTGACAGCTTGGGTAATGGATACCACGTACGAAAGAAGATTCAGGTCCCTATATGTTGAGATTATGGGAAGAACCAAAAAAGGGAATATCTAAGAGTCAAGAGAAGATGTTTTGGGAGTGAAAAGAAAGACACAGAGTTACTATAAGGGAAAAATGAAATTTTTCGTTAACCCAATTGATGAGAATAATTGAATCCCTCAGGTATCATTGAATTTTTAATGTTTCAAATGTGGAAAGTATGTTCATTAACCAAATAGATGACCTAATATAAAAGCTCATGAAAATAATCATCATGTTTATATGAGTAATTGTTATATTTCAAATGATTAATAGACTATAAATGAAATATGAAATTAATGAAGTGTTAAGGAATAATATGAAAAAACCATGTTAATGTTTTGCAAAGGAACTGGGATGATTGACGTGATTATGTATTGGAATTCAAGGATTATGTTACATAAATCATGAAATATATAATTATTGTTTAGTATAATTTCTCCTTTAAGGATATAAGAGAATATGTTGAATAGTTCTAATGAATATGAAAAGTGATTTAATGGTACAATAATATTTTATAGAAAACACATGATTAAAGGAATATGACCCTTAATATGTCCCTAATTTTTAAAAAATGGTGTTTATTTTCGATAAAGAGATGATTTAAATAGATAGAGTAAATTATATAGTACTGATTACCATTGAATTGATTAATGATTTGTTTATAATGTTTTTTATACTATCATTTAAGGAGTTTATATCATTTTTTGATTTAAGTAATATATCCAATAATCTATGTTCTATATAAGGAATGATGAATAATGTATCTTTTCATTAAGTTTTTATGGTAACTTAGGATATTTCCATGTTTTAGAAGAATACATGATGAAGGTACTCACCTGTTTGGTATGTGATAATCAAGAGATACTTTTTGATATGTGGGGGATCGGTTTTATGTTTATTTTGAGAGATTCTATGATCATTTTCATAAAAAAATTGAAGGGTTATAAGGTTAACCATTTGTGGAATTTTTGATGTTGATATTTCGATAACATAATAGATATGAACATATTACATAACCATATAAATATTTATTCATATTAGATAACTAGTTATAAGTATTTTTTAGTAGAGATATAAGGATTAAATTATCATTCTATTATTGATCTAGTGATCCATTAGTTCTTTAGGTATAAAATCATCTTAATTTCATGGCGTAAGTTATGAAGTGGAAATTAATCAAGGCATAACCAAATGATGATATTATTCCTATGAAATTAAAAATATAACAAGTAAATTTTCCTATTTTCTCGGTCAAACTGAAAAATACATTCTCTAACCTTCTGAAAAGGGTATTAAAATATAATTTTATCCTATTACCATCACTCTGATGATATCAATGAACTTTTTCATTACAAATTTTTTATGTTATTTTTTTATTAACCTTTTTTGGATCACCCAATTTATTATTATCAATGAAATCTATCACCCTCTATTGGTATTTAGGTATTAGTTTTTTCTTCTATATCCATGTTTTCACTTTCCACATATATTATCCTATTTAGAAACCGAATATATGTTACACAAGATAAAAATAATACATAGCAATGTAATTTTGAATAGGATGGTTTATTAACCCTTTTTATGATGTGGGATTAAATTAAGGAATTTTCAAATGTTAATCCTATAATGGATAATTTTAATTTTCAGGGAAAAATTCATTTTATGGTGTATAGAATGTTAAACTTTGAGATTTTGATAAATATTTTTTTCCAAAAAAATTAATCTTTTAGATATATAAAATTACAAAAAAAAATCTATTTTAGATTAAGTTACACACAACTTTGAGTTTAACATGTGTCACATACAATATATATTTGAAATGAAAAATTACATATTATTAAAACATTGTTAATTAATATGATAGATATCACCTTGACATTTGAATAGAAGATATGATTAAGATTAAATAAATTTTGAATTTTTTTTACACATTTATATAAAGTTAATTTATTGGTGAATAATTATTTAAAAATTAAAATTAATCCATTTGAATGTAAAGGGAATGTGTTTCGGGAAAAAAAATTATTCAAAAAAAATGATTTCTACAACAATAAATTAAATAAATAATGAACTATTTTAATGAAATTTATATATTATATATTTAATAAACTATTTAAAAATCATATTATGTGTTTAATATACAATATAGAAGAATAAATCCAATTTTACTGTTAAAAACTGTATTTAAATAAATAGTTTGTTCCCTTTTTTAATGCTTATTTGAAAATTGTTTTTTGAACATTTTAAAATATTTATTTTAAAAAATAATATTAATTATTAAAATAATCATATCAAAATTAACTTTCTATTCATATTTTATTAGTTTTCTAAAAATATTAATTTTCAGGTGATTAGTGAAACATACTGAATTTTAATTAAAAACTACTTTTTCGTTAAAAATATTTATGAAGACAAATTATAATTTAATTGTGTTTTAATGTAAAATTAGTAAAATTATATATCATTAAATCCATTTTATATCATTTTTATTAATAACATATTGAAAATGGATATAATAACTTTGTAAAATATTGAACATTCTCTCTTTGAAAACACGTTTTCTCATAGCATCTGTGGGATTAATTTTAAATTAAAAGTTTTCACTTATATGAATTGAATTTGGAATAATTGATTAAATATTTTTAATTTATAAAATTTATATTATCTAATAAGTTCAACTTCATTTTTTATCAAAATTACCATTGAAACCCTTAAAAAATATTTAGAGTGATTGAGGTTAAAATAGATTTTATGAGGGTTAAACTAAAAAGATAAGGGCTAAAATGACCTAAGAATAGTTATATAAAAAATATTTTATTTCAATATTTTTACCCTATAATGTATAATACATTATAATAATCCATATTTTACCTTTTTGGAAATTGAAAAATGTGGTTACACTTTTTCATTTTCAAAGCATACATGTGTGCCACAAACCTCACTTATAAAAGTCCACCCTCTCTCCTCTTATCTACACACCTAAAAATAGTTAGGTTTGACCAATAACTTACAATTTACCAATAAATAATCTATAATATAATCCTATAGTAATTATTTTTGTAATTAAATCCATCCTATGAAGGATTTTGGCGCAAACCTAACAATGATACCTAAAGAAGAGGCAATATTATTCAATGAGAGTTTTTATTTTATTTCATCCTATAGCTATTTTAATTATTATTAAAGAATGATGATATAAAAAATTAATTATATTACATATACTTATATGTTTTTGTGTTAATTTAATTACCAAAAACTATCTCCACTTCCATTAAATGGGTTGTGAAATCATCGTTCATTTGTACAACGGACTACCGCCTCACAAATCGATGTAAATCGTTTTTCTGATACCACCAATCACAGTTGCGTAGGATTATAGATATAATGTTTATATATCATATTTGTAACATAATTATACCTATGTAGTCCTTATATCATATTAACCTTTTTTATTTTCTATTTTGTAGGGGATAAGATAATGTCGCTTGTGTGTACTATGGTTTATCGCCTCGCAAAGTGATGTGATCCGTTTTCACTAACGATTTACATGGAAGAGAAAAATGATAAATTTAATGAATATATGTAAAAAACTAAATAATTATGATATTAATAACATATTTATCATTTTAAATGGATAATATATCATTTTATTTATTACCCTTTCACTCACTAAAAGATGATAACATTATTCGTGTATGTGTGGAATGTCGCCTTCACAATGTGATATGACTCTATTTTCATAAACCACACAAAATGGATTGTATTTATAAGTATATAAATAATATAGTATTAATATCATATTTAATGATAATATATTACTATCCTCCTTTCCCTAATTATCATTGAAAAATTGAAATGTTAGTCATCCATGCCTACGGACTACCTTCTCAATGATCACAACATACTTCATTTATCAAAACAATATTTTTTTATTTGTATTGAATGATTAATTGAGGAATAAATATTATAATTATTTCATGATTATTAATCTGAATATTATGGACCCATGATAAAAGTAAGTGCACCGAAAATAACATATCAAAATATATATGAAAAAAATAGGTTATGACCTAAAACATGATTTTAACATTGAATAGTTATTAAATTGGTAATAAATGGACACATGTAAATAATATATGGTATGATATATATTATTATTTTCTAGTAATAGATAAATAATAAATATTTATTTATTATACCAGAGGTTTAAACATGAAATAAGGAAGTTGAGACTTAAGGTAAGGGATTTTTGTCTCAATTATGTTTTATGTGAAACAAATGTTATATTCACCACATATTTCTATTATGTGTTTCATATACTGTCATTGAATTTATTTTATGATTATTATATTTAAAATTATTTTTATTTAAATATCCATATTGGATTTCTCTTTCATGGAGCTTACAGTTCAAAATTTACCAAATTGATAAGAGATTTTATTCTCAATTTTACTTCTTTGAGAAATATGTTATGTTATGCAGCTATAATATTTCAATAGGTATATATACTGCCCCATTTAAAATTTTATATCATGAATTTATTTATCCACGTGATATTTTAGGTTTCATTTTTTGTTTTCCTTCATGGGTATTATGATTCATAGTTACCAAAGTGGTGGTGATTTTATGTTACAATCTCATTATTTATCATGACTGTTTATGATTACACTTCTGAATATAAATTATGATGATACATATATTACTGGACTCATTAATTTTTTTATCCTATGGTTATTCATTATATTTTAAAATAATATTACCATCTTACCACCCTTTAGTACTTATTAAAATTCTTAAAATACTGTTAAATAAATATGACGTTACTTCTCTCTTCGGTCAGAAATCTGTAACTATTCTCTAACTATGTTTTATAAAAAAAATTCAAAAAAATTGTTATCATTATTCAAATGATTAATTGAAGACGTTTTTAATGATTTTTACTATTTATAAAGTTAATTTAATGGAAGATTCATGTCATTTTCTATAACAAATCCCATTTTGATTTTAATGTAAATGTGAAAGGAAAATTTATTTTAACTTATAAAACAAGAGTGGAATTTCCCCACACAATTATCATTATTTGAATTTAATATTCCATTATTTATTTTTAAGATAACATTTAAAATAGAATTTTTTTAAAAAATATTTTTAAAATTTTTATTTAAAAATTATTTTTTAAAAGGAAATTTATTTTCCCAAGAAATTGTCCAAGTGGTCTTTCAAAATATTCATTGATATTAGATGATATCCTTTGATGTTACTAATGATTTAATGGGGATATTATTCAACCATATCATTATTATAAGTTCTCTATAAGGTTTATTCTTATGATTAAACTATTCTTATAAAATCCATTTGTGTTCCACAGGATATACCATGATATAATTGTTATGAAACCTGATAATTTTTTATAGGTTATTATATAATAAAATAATTAAATTATTATGAAACCTATCACTTTTATATAAGTTGTGATATCATTAAATATTTATGAAAACCAATTACTTTCATGGTTTATGTCTTGATGAATGTTTTATGATCTTGTAGCACACATATATATTATTTTAATTATGTTGTGGTGGTTATGTTATAACCAAGGATGGTTGTTATGTTGTAAACATGTACGGTTGGGACCAATATCTTCCTCCAATTAATTGTAAAATTATTAGTATCTCATTAGATAGATAAGACTGGAATTTGGAGTGAACTTGGTTCAGTAAGTGAATTTTTTCACTATGATGGTCATAGGAGTGAACGTGGACTACTATGTCGGGTTGGGGAGTAAACTCATTACACTAAGAGGAATGAAATTCTATTGGGTAGGGTGGTGTGTTTTGACCAAGTGGATTATACTCCAATAGAGTTCCCATATATTTTTTTTCATTGATTCTTGATTTCTAAGAAAAGGATTTTATATGATTATTTGAATGCCACAATTCTATGTCTTATACCAATGCTATGATGACAAGACTCGTGTTCTTTGATATAATTATGATTCATGTCCTATAAAATTCCAATATTTATTTGGTGACTAAATATTTTGATCATTGATATGTTGAGTATTTTTTTTATTCTCATATTCTTAGGCCATTATGATCATTCTATGATTATATATTTCCATTGTTTACCCTTACTAAGCATCTGATATCACCCATTCTTATTTTCCTTTTCCTTGGTTATGATTAAAAGTTTTATTTTGAGTATTTTTATTAATATTATTAAATGGGAATTTCATTTTGGGAAACATTAATGATCTTTCACCTAATTTGAAGACTTCATTCAATGTTTATGAAGGCATTAAACTGATATAGTCTTCAAGCATGTGTTTATATAATGTAATGAATATTCATATAAAAAGACTTAATATCAATTTATGAGAATCATGGATCTCTATACTTTTTAATTATGATCATTTATTATTTTTTAATTTGTACTAAGATTATTACAAAATTCAATTTACCTTTTTCTTCCTATCTTTTAAATTTATTTTGTTTCTTTTATAGTGGATACTTTATATTTCCCCTAATTATATGGTTTTTATTGGACCCTTTTTGTTGATATTTTTCTTCATAATCCTATTGATTATTTTTTTACCCAACCTTGTACATGTTATGTTCCTAGAGATGTTTTATATATTCAGAGAGTCCAAGGGTTTTTGATGTCCATGGTGGGAATAGAGCATGAATAGCTTATACAGAGGTTATTCTTAAAAGACCCATGTGATTATATGTAATGATAATTTCCATTTGATATAAAATTACTTATACTTTTCATACATAGGTAATAAATCATAGTAGATGAATATTAAATATATTTCCCAAATACATGTCCGAGTTCTATCAAAATTTTGTTCTTTTAGAGACAACATAAATAATTTTCTTATTTCATGAATTATATTTAACGTCTCCCTGAAAGATATTCTCATTTATTAGTATTAATTGAAATAATCTACTTAAACCGTTATTAATAACCTGGGAAGAAGGAATCCTATGAAAGGGGGGTCTTAGGTTCTTCTTACGAGTAAGCATGGATGACATCAATCGACTATCATATGAAAACATATGATTACAATAAGGGTATTATATTATGAATATTACTTACCGTGTAAAAACCAAATTTATCACGGATTGTAAGCATCATCCATGAATTAAAAATTTATCATTTCAATATTCATGAACCATATGAGTGATAAATCATCATAAAAAAATAATGAACCATGTATTCATGTCATTTAAGATCTTCACTATTATTTGTATAGAAATTATTTCATATGTCATTGTTAATAACTAAAACCATAAAATCATAATTAATTCTACATCAATACCTATTTACCCTTTCATAAAATATTAGGTACCATAACTAGATAGCAATATAATATCTTTTATGTTGACATGTTTCATATAGTGTATTAGCCACATTGGTATGTTTCCCATTATTATCTCATGAGATGTAAATAATTACCCATTGTATTTGAGGGATATATAAGTCCCACTCAACATATAATCCATAATTTTGTGTGCATTAATATCATAAAACATTAATAAAATAATAAACCATGAAATATGAAATGGGTTTCATAAATATATGATCATCTCATTACCCAATGAAAATAAACAGGTTTCTTAAAAATTTCATCGATCTATAATATAAAAACCTATGAACAAGTAAATGGTCACATAAACATATTTGTTTCATAATAACAAAAATAAGACATCCAAATAAATAATAAGTATGTTACCATTGGATCATATCCTTAGTAAAATATAAGAAACACCAAAAAAGTTTGTTTTTGATGATTTCAAATTCCATGTAAGATTATCAATCCATTCATGTGGAAAATACCACTTTCCTTTGAAATTAATCTATTAATATCTAAAAATTTCCCAAATATTGTGGGAAAAATATATTTAATAAAACCCTAAAAAATATTATAGTAATATTCAAATAATTAAGTGTTCCTCATGTTTACAATGTTTCATTCATGTCATAGATGTTAAAATAAATACTCCTTTCACATTTTTTTAAAAAATTCCAAACTCCCTCGTTTGAAAAATGACAAGAAGGTTCCTTTTTATAAAATTTTTGTGAAGTATAACATGGGGATAAATAACTATAAAAAATAATTGGGTAATTTAAAACCATTATTTAAATTTTAAAAAAAATTGACATTTAGTTAAAATGGTTTTTGACTATAGTGATATATAAAATTGGTTTTTCATTTAAAACATTATTTTTGAATCTTGAGTACATAAAGAGATAAGAATGAATGGAAAACATGTATTTTCCTTAAAAAATAGAGGAAAATAATATTTCAGATTTTATAAAGACATATATTATAATATTTCATCATGAAAAAAATAATCATAAATTATCATGGAAACAATTATATTGAAACGTAAAACCTTTAACAAATTTGTATCTTTTGTAAAGTAAGACCCATGAAAAAATAGAACAACTAGTGGATATTTATATACCATAATTTCATGAGAAAAATCATAAAATGAATTCTTATGAATTATATACACATTAAAAAAAACAATTGGTGTATTATGAACTTATCACATCAAAATAAAAGTTAGACAAAATTCCCTTAAAAGAAGTCTTGACTTCCTTCTTTCTCGTTAGAACCTCCTCCTCTTTGAACAACATCCTTAGGTTAGCACTATCAACATTAATGGGTTGTTTTAATAATAATAATAATAATAAAAAGTACTCTAGGGTGTGGGGAGGGAATTAAAGAATGTATTTGGGTAGATCTTGGCCAAATTTTTTTTAATTCTTCAGACAAGAGGAAAAAGTGTGCCCTTTAATAAGTGGGGGAGAGGATGCAAAAGGAATATTTCACAATAATTAAGTGTAGTAACATTTTTAGAATACTAAAAGGGAAAAAATAGATCATTATTGAACCTTATATGAAAAAATATGTAGATATTTCTTACCAATGTGAGTCATACATGTTTATATGTCATTTTACCACTTGTCTTTGTAGTTTAACACCCCCGATACTCCCATTTTCACCTTAAGAACATTAATTAATTTTTAGTTTTTATCTATTCATTTTGAAAATATAATATTCTAAAATTATTATATTATATTAATTATTATGATTACAAATATCTAATTAGTTTTTTTAAATTATATATTTTGAAGTGGAAATTTTTATTTTAAAAATAATCCCGAAAATAAAATGAAACGGTGGTTTTCCAAATATAATATTTTCATCAATATATAAAGTATTAATATAAAAATTCATCATTAATTTCATTAAAATTTCCTAAATTTGTTTAATAATTACATAATATTAGAAATTTTTCTTGAAACACTTTTAAAGAATATCTAACTTTTTGAATTCATATATAAAATGCAGTTTTTAATAGAAATTTGTATTTTTTCACTATTTACTGAAAAATTTTCCTTTTCAGAAAATTATCACCAACTCAACCTAAGATAATTTTGCTATGTTTTTTACAAAAATAAATTTAATTTTCAAATTTAATTTTCAAAAATTTTAAAAAATTCATTTTATTATTTGTTCACAAAAGTAAATACAAATTAATTTTTGGAGGGGACTATCATATCAATGCAAATAATAACATTATTAAAAATTATGTAATTATAAATATATTTTCCCTATATAAAACCATTATACATAATTTTAAAAATTTATTTATTACTATTCCTACAACCAAATTTAATTACAATTTTAAAATTTTAAATAACAAAAATAGTATATCATGGTTTGATAAAACTCAGTGTAATGACCTAAATTTTTTCAATAAAATTACATTCTTAAAATTATGTCATAAAATCACATGAATGCACAGCATAATGAACTAATAGGTGATAAGTGACCTTTAAACATAAGTTTTCCACTTCTGTGTTTGGAATTTTGAAAATTTGACATACACGGTTGTGTTCAAGATGATTTTTGGAGTCTGATAGAACAAACTTGTTTTTTTGGTGAACAGAAACATAACCTTATGAATAGTAAAATTAATAGTAATATGACCCTTCATGAATAGTAAATAATAATATTATTTTATTTTCTTATGGCAATAAGATAATGAGATCTTAATTAATTTTTCAATGAGAAATAAAACTAAGTGCACCTTTAAGATTGTTATTTTCTGAATTAACTATGACTTTTTTAAAAAATTAAATTTATAATATTTAGAAAATTAATTTTGAAAAATGGACTTCATTTTTTAATTCTGCACGTCGAAAAATGGTTAGGGTAAATTTTTGGTATTTTTCTGAAAAACATGAATTTTTTATGAACAGTGAAATACGGTAAAATACCGTATATACAATTTAACAGTTAAATAGACTATTCATGACATCACAAGTGATACAAGGCCACTTTTTTCAAACTCACATGAACTTATTATTGTTATGGGTCACATGAAACAATACTATTTGCTGTCTTGAGGGATATAATAAAATAATGAATTAAATATTCAAAATTTACCCCTCCCCTCAACTTTAAAAACCACCCTTCACACATCTCAATCTCCAGGTGTAGAGACCTAGTTTTTGGCCTAATAAGACTTTGAAATATTTCTAAGAATATTTCAAGAGCTGGGGGCTGAGACGGCATGCAATTCCGATGCCCGGTGTGTTCATAATTATCTTTATAAAAATGTTAAGTGTTTTTATATTATGCACACGCGGTTGACTAAAGAAAATGGGATATCTCTTAAAATGTTGATCAGATAAGAAATCCAAGACCGTGGTTGGGTCCATAATGTCGTGTTTCCCCAAGGCACGACATAAAATAAGTCGGCGTGGGATGTTCGGACCCCTCGCTCATTAGCGGTGTATTAAATGGGTAAATTAAATAATTAATTTATTCATTTAATAGCTCAAAACAGAATATCTCTAGTACATGGACTCAGATGAAAAATATGAGGCCATCTATGAGCTCGGAACATATTTTTTACCATATGAAAGGTATAACCTTTTTCCGCATCGGGAGTTTGGCATATGCGCCATCAGGGGAGGACAATTAAATAATTAAATAATTGTTTATTTAGTTATTTAATTTATTTCTTTTAACCAAGAGAGAGGTTATAAATTCTTGGTTTAGAGGGGTTTGGCCTCATAATTCATTTTGGCCAGTGACGGTAAACCCTCCCTTCCTCTCCTCTCCTCCTCTCCGAGTTGATGAATGACGAATGAAGAACAACGAAGCCTCAGATCCAAGCGAATCGAAGAACGACGAATGCAACATCTTCTTCTCATCATTGTGAAAATGAGATCCTCCTCAACGACAAATGGATTTTGATGAATTCGATCTTCACCAAAGATCAATCCAAACCTAAGGAAGGGTTTATCTTTGTTGATTCCTTACCCCTGTTTAATTTCTCATGTTTAACGTGAATTAAAAAAATTAATTCGTGGATCGATAAACAATTGATTGAATTTATTTTCTTCTTTTAAATCATAAATTTGAGATTTTTGAAGCATGATAAATATTTAATTTTCAATCCCCCATGTTCATGATTCTAAAAAAGAAATCAATGGCCAAACTAACACGTCTACTGATCCGCACTTAAACTGAGATCCTTTCTTATTCATTGTCCACGCATTCTGCGCATGTTCTTTATCCCCAAATAATTACGCGCACTAGAAACTCTGTTTTGTTGAGCGCGACATACGGACGCGAAGGCCTCGACCCAAGTATCCTGAATCCAATTTCGTCTCTTTTTTCCGAGCTCAATCGAACCTGGAATGGCGTGCAGAATGATCTTGTGGCACGGGTCCGACGAGGGTTTTGGCTGCTGTGGGTTAGTCATGGTGGCCAGCAGCGGTGTGGGTGGTCGACTCGGTGGTGTGTGGATTAGGCAGGGCAGGCCGAGGCGGCATCCGATGGTGTGGCTGGGCTGAGGGGCAGCGGCAAGGCAGGCTGGAGGAGTGGCGGCATGGGCAGACGGTGGTACCGGTTCGAACCATGCGAAAGAAGGATGGGGGCACCTTTTGTGCAGCGTGATAAAATTTTGGGAGAAGAAAAATTTTTGATTGGAGAGAGGGATTTGGGATATAAAATAAAAAGATATCAATTAGGGTGGAGTGTGGAACGAGGAAGAGGTTTTTTGTGCGTGGAATGGATTTGGTTTTTTGAAACACTTAGATAAATAGACAATTAATAATAATAATAAAATATTGTTATTATTAATTTTGTTGATAAAACACTATTTCATCAGTAACATACCCGTGCTATCTCGGCTTCAAGAACTGTCAGCGGCAGTGCAACCCTGACATCGAGACGGAATTGATGAGTCCAATATTAGATATCGTTTTCGGGTTTTTGGATCGGGTACACGAAGCACTCAAAAAATGTTAGGTTAAATATTATTATTCAATGTTCAACCTGCTATAACTCGTGCAACCGATTTCTGATTGACTCACCGTCAATGGCGACGTGACCCTGTCTTTACGACGGTCGATTCAAGTCTAATGTTGGATAATAAATTCTGGTTTGTGGCTCAGGTCCATGAAACACTGAATAATATTATTATTATTACTACTACGGGATCTGGAATCTGACATCTCTCTCTCATACGGTGTTGGAATGACAAACCGCCTGTGACGTTGTGACCCTAGAATTAAGACAGATGTTTCAAGACCAATTTTGGATATTTAAGTCAAGGTTGAGGCATGGGCCTCATGAGGCCTAGTTTGCACATATTGCGGTGAAATGTAACTTTTTCACCGGCTATCCGTTTTGGAAAAATAGGTAGTCCATCTCGTGTGCCTATCCTAATGGATCGCAATGGTGTGACCGGTTTGGTTAACTGGTTTTGATTGAATTATGACCAAATTGGATCGAGCATGAATCCAACCGGGCCCTCTGTAATAAAATGCCTATAACTTACAGACTAGGCATCTGATTGACGCACTGTCTGTCATGTTGGAACCTTTATGACATGGCGGTCCTTTGGGATGCTCCCTTGTGGAACTTCATGGTGGTTGAGGTATGACCGATAACCTGAGGATCAGAACCAGGGCATTTCATTTAGTTACAGCTAGGATGACTACTCCCTTGATGACTCAAGGCGTGAGTATTTCTTACTCCTCTGCTCCGGTAGAGACGGGACTACCCACCTCATGAGTGTGGGTTTGTTTTCATCTGAGATGGTTTTCCTATCATTGGATTCAATACTCCACCACATATCCAAATCATGTCAGATGCATGGGTCACCTTGTGTTCTGATTACACGGGTTGAAATACAAGGGTTGAGACTGTGTACAGGCACATGGCCAGCGTACAGGGGGCGGACCCCTGATGATTTGACATGACTAGTGATCCTTTCAATTTTCTGTGTAGTTACTTTTTATATGAAAATACTGGAAACACGGGCCGTTTACATGGGCAGTACCCGAAGTCAAGGAATAGGATGTGTGATCCTAATGCATGCCATGTAAATTTTTTTACATGGCTTGAGGCATTTTTCTTCGGTGACTTGGACTAGCATTCTTAGGGTTCGTACCCTTGGTCTTTCCCCGAAAGGTTTTTGGTATCATTTCCTATATACAAGAGTATGATCCCTTCAGCAGTAATTCCTAAATAGATTTTTTGGAATCCCCTCTATGAGACATGGAGTCAGATCCTCTATTCCTTCCAGGTACCCAAGGTAGAGTTCTTGGTATGGATGTGACCTACTTTACTCGGGCGTCGATCCTCTGCTTAGCGGATTAGTTCAGACTGCGTTGTTGGAATCACCCAGTAGCTATTGGTTGTGATCCTCATCTGAACATCATATTCTTAAGCACTTGTGGAGTGAGTTATCCCAGAACGAATGCTTCGTGTCTCTCTCTTCAGGCTTAGGAGTGTGATCTCCCTTTTACGAGTACATCATGGAAATATTCGAACTAGATCCCTAGTGTGGGTATGTAGTTGTGTAACTTGTCTCTAGACTATAGGTATGGGTTACGAGTATATCTAGTTTCCCTGGGTATATGTATGGGCATATACCCGGTGAGAGCTATGAGATAAATATCCCCTTACTCTATCGTTTGGGTTTCTTTGAGCGATCATATCTATTACTGGGTGGAGCTGTACTCTTTTGTTCACCCTTATTGTAACTTGTTCTCTATTACTTCTCTCTTATTCAGTACATCTGTTGTTGCTCCCTCGAGACTTCTGGGCATCCTACTGAGTATTATTATACTCACCCCTACATGGGCTTTGCCTGCATTTGGTGTTCCCTTGCAGATAGCGAACAGGTTGCTCATGACATCAGAAGAGCTTTGGGATACGGGGTGCTTGGACAGTGTTTGGTGGTCGTAGCTTGGGATTTAGGAGTGAGACACTTCTAGTTGTTTTACTTTTTCACCTTTTTCCGGGTTGTGGCATTTTTCTAGTTGGGTGTGTATTTTTTCCCCTTTCCCTTTCAACTTTGCTTTTCTTGTATTTGTACTGTTAGAGGTTGATGCATTTTTTTGTTCCCTTTTTATAGTTGTGTGGAACCTTTATTTATTATTTTTCTCTTCACTTTTGCATTGAGTGAGCTATGTGTATATGTGTACAGGTTCTTAGGCAAAGTCCACCCTGAGTTTGTTGTGCCTTCGGCGCTAGTTGCCAGCCCCTGGCCTATGGAGGCGGGCTTGGGGTAGTTGCGGCTCAAGCCCTGGTACGGGTCGGGTCGTGACCCCAATCATTCTCTAAACTCTACCCAAACATCCTCCGTAGCCCGTACCCCACGTCCACGAGCTTCTGTTCTCATCAAAAGTCCATGCTTAGGGGTTTTAGGAGGTTCTCAAGAGAAGGATTCCAGAGGTAATTTCTCTCCCTCCTCTCCTTTAATTTCCTTTCAAGTTCATGTTCATTACTTGATCTCTCCCCACATATCTTCATCCAAATGTTATTGTAACTCCATTATTATACGTATACTATAATTTTATGATTCTAATGGGATATTATATCTTCCAAACCCCTTTTCCCTCTTCCTTTTATTTTATTAAAGAGAACGTTGTTCCTGAGGTGTTAATTTATCACCATCAAGAATGACATGCTTTCTTCTTCCATTTCTACCTTCAGATACTGTCATAAAACTATTTTTATGGTTGAACCAGAATATTTTATATGTATTATGTAATTTTTAAAGTTTTGTAACTGACTTATGAAAATATTACAATGTGATAAATTAAAATAAGTTCGTTGTGATCGAAAAACCGCCCAAATTAACCAAATCCATCATCATTTAATTCATATCTAATGATCCATCCACATGGTTATAATATGATTCATTATAAGATAATTAAAACTCGTGTAATATCATTAATAACATGTAATATCTGTTCTAGATGTTTACCCTTGTTCTACCCGAACTTCAATTTAAGAATACAAGTGAACCACTCAAGAAAGCCATAAAAACAAACATTCTCGAACAATGTTTTTAAACTCTATAACTCATCCAAAGGCACATAAAATCACTTAATGGAACCATAATGAACCATATTAATTTACAAAAGGTTATTTATTTCTAATTAATGAATATAATTTCATTATACAGGACATTAAAGTGAAGGAAGAATTCGGATACAAGGTAAGGGGAAATCTCGAACCCAATTTTCTTCCTTCGGGTTCCCCCTCTTTCACTCCATTTTGATATGGTTACTCCTTAAAGATGAGTTCTTCATAATTATCATACCTTTTCTGGGATATAAATTTTTTCTAATTATGTTTATGTCAAACCAACTATTTTCCAAAAGAACTCTTCCTTTAAGAACTAAACTTTTATCTCTCATTCATGGTTGATGGTTCTGGTATCAAGTATGTTGTTCCCTCTTTCTTTTGGGAACCCAAAGCTTATGAATATATTCTTATGTGATGAAAGCCATTCCTTTACATGGGTTAGTTATGTTCACTTTTGATATGTGTTCTATGTGGAAATCATGATAATGTTAATGTTATGATGTGACGAGTGCGCCCGGAATTATATAGCACAATATGAATGTTTCAAAGTGACGGGTGCGCTAGGAATTATACAGGGCTCCCATGAATTGGGTAAAGTGATGAATCTCACGAGTAAATGTGAAATGATGTTTGTACAAGATTCTAGCTTGGTTCACAAGTATGTGTTGTAGTTAACCACTAAAACATGATGTTTCATTTTTATGCATTGCCTCATTTCAAGCCTTTTATTTATGTTCAACTCATGTTCATGATATCTTTACCTATGTCATCATTATGCTCACCCCATTCTATATTATTATTATCTATCCTCTTACTGGGCATTTACCTCACCCCACCTTAATGAATATCCTCAGGTGGCTACATATACTAAGGAGAGGACAAGTGATAATAAGAAGCTAAAGAAGAAGAAATTAAATAAATTTTTGTACTTGATGTTGTAATTCATAAGTATGGTCCTAGTCTTTCCAAGACACTAAACCGTTGGATCCTCTATGTGTACTATTTTTATGTTGTTTACCTTCAAAATGATGAAATAGTAATGTAAGGAAATTTCAGGGGATGCTATAGTTGGTATCATAGGAGTGGTTTAGTAAATTTGGGAATTTGGATTAGTGAACCCTAGAGAAAACCTCTAGCATGAGACTACGTACAAGTAGGTACACAAGAAAATATACACAGGGATCCCATATGTTATGTTTTTGGAAAAAATTGTTTAATTAATAAGTTATTCACAACTTGTTTACTTATGTTTTGTTCTAACATTTTCTATTTTAGAAAATGGTGGGAACCAGCAGAAATAAGGCCAACAACTCGGGCGAGGGCCAATGCAACGATTGCCCGAACGACATCCCCAATGATTTGGGAGGTGGAGTTCAAAACATCATCTATATTTATACCCAATTATCTCATGTTATGAACAATAACCATAATAATGGGGAACGTTCTCCTTCAAAAAAGAGGGAGAAACTGGCTATCAAATGTTTTATACGGCAACGACCACCGACGTTTAGTGGATCTTATGATCCACTAGTTGCGGAAAAGTGGGTTAACTCCATGAAGAATATCTTTTCTATTATTTACTGTTCTTAGATGGAGAAGGTGACCCTAGCTATTTATCAACTATATAGAGAAGCTGATCAATGGTGGTATTTGATTAAGAACACCATGCCAAGGGAGGAAATTGAAGAGATTAAATGGGAAGACTTTAAGATAATTTTTCTTAATAATTATTTCCCACGAACTCATCTTACAAAGATGGAGATAGAATTTATAGATCTCAAGCAAAAATAAGGATAATCTTTCACAACCTATGACGAAAATTTCACAAGGCTTGCAAGGTACACTTTGAGATTTATTATCAATAATTATAGCAAAACTGAGAGATTCATTAGTGGATTAAAACTACACCTTTGAAAAGCTCTTGCAATTAGAGACTTTGGGAGTTATGAAGAAGTTTTTCAATGTTATATCAGAGTTGATATGGAGTTTAGAGAATGGTCCCATGGCTATGGTGATAAGAATAGAAAGATGGAGTTTCCAGATGGTGGATCTAATGAAAAAGGTGGGAAGAAAAATCAACAACCCACATGCAAAAAATGTGGAATGTTGCACCATAGGAGCTGCCTAAAAGGGATGGGGATATGATTCAAGTGTGGGAAAGAAGGAAACCCTGATCAAAAGTGTCGAAAAGACACGAAAAGGAAGGAGAATGTAGCTGATGAAATTAGAGAACCACTCATGTTTCAATGCTACAACTGTAGGGAGCTAGGTCACTATGCAAACTGGTGCACTAAACCTCGAGCACTCAAGGGTAATCAGTGTCAGCAAACACCAAAGCCAAAGGAACAAGGGAAGGCTTATTCCATCACTACTACCGAGGTGGTGCATGATAATAAAGTCGTACAAGGTACACTTATTATTCACTCAAGAATGGAAAAATTATTATTTGATTCTGGTTCTACACATACAATTATATCTTGCATATTTTCTAGAACTATAGAATCGAATCCCCGAAACCTTGAAGTAGAGATATCTGTAAAAACACCAAATGGTGCAATCATTGCAACCCAATTGTTTGAATCTTCCCCTGTTGGCGTATGTGGGAAGATTCTTTCATCAACTCTCATAATACTTCCCTTGGTGGAATTCGACGCTATAATGGGAATGGATTGTCTCTCTTTATATAGAGCACATATCATCTTTCGAGAAAAGGAAATATCTTTTCATATTCTGAAAAATCCCAGGCTCTTCTACAAATGCAAGGAAGATCATGAATCTCCATTGAAAAATACTTCAATCGTGTGGGTGTTGATTCCCTATGAAGAAACATACCTCTCCCAAATAGTTGAGTTAAAGGAAAGTGCCAAACTTGAGGAAATGCCCATCGAGAGAGAATACAATGATGTATTTCACAGAGTTACCCGAAATTCCCCCGGATCGTGAGGTAGAGTTTTCAATTGAACTCATACCCGGAGCTACTCCTATCTTGAAGTGTCCCTATAGTATAGACCCTATCACACTGGAGGACTTAAAGAAGCAGTTGCAAGAGAATCTAGACAGTGGGTTCATACACCCGAGTGCATCACCTTGGGATGCACCAGTGCTTTTTTTGAAGAATAAGGATGGAACAATGCGCATGTGTATCGATTATCGGGAACTCGAAAAGATCAACATAAATAAAAAGTATCCTCTTCCAAGTATTGACAGCCTTTTTGATTGGTTAAGAGATGCTCAATACGTCTCAAAGGTGGATCTTCATTCTAGATATCATCAGGTAAAGGTGAAGAAGGAAGATATTTAGAAGACTTCCTTCCATACAAGATATGGGCACTATGAGTTTTTGGTGATGCCCTTCGGACTTACTAATTCCCCTTCAATATTCATGGATTTGATGAGTAGAGTCTTTATACATTACCTAGACAAATTTTTGGTAGTTTTTATTGATGATATTCTCATCTACTCCAAGAGAACGGAAGAATATGAAGAACATCTAAGCCTTGTGTTGGCGACATTGAGAAAGGATAAGTTGTAAACCATGTTCTGCAAGTGTGACTTTTGGATGAAGCAAGTCACGTTCTTGGGACATGTGACCATAAGGGAGGGAATTTATGTGTATCCTTCAAAAACAAAGGCGATTGAGGAATCGCCCAGGCCCTCTAGTGTCACATAAATCCGTAGTTTTCTTGGATTAGTTGGGTACTACCGATGTTTTGTGAGAAACTTATCACGATTTTCAAGCCCACTAACTAAGTTAACAAGGAAAGGGGTAAAGTATGTCTGGATGGAAGAATGTGAGGGAAGCTTCAAGGAGCTAAAGAGAAGGCTGATCACAACACCTGTACTCACACAACCGAAAAGTGGAGAAATATTTGTGATATACAGTGATGCTTCAAGGAAAGGCGTGGGTTGTGTACTCAAGAAAAATGAAAAATTGATAGCCTATGCCTCACGGCAGTTGAAGATCCATGAGAAGAACTACCTGACGCATGATCTAGAGGTGGCACCTGTGATTTTTTGCCTTTGAAAATCTGGAAGCACTACCTTTATAGAGAGAAGTGTGACATATACACCGACCACAGGAGCCTAAAGTATATATTCACATAAAAGCAGCTCAACATGCATCAAAGAAGATGGTTAGAGCTAATCAAGGATTATGATTTCTCTATTCACTATCACCCTGGAAAGGAGAACAAGGTAGATGATTCTCTAAGAAGAAAAGAACCCGCTACTCTATCCATGTTGCAGATTGAGAAAGACCCTATCTTCATGGATATGCAAAGAATGGATTTGGAAATCATAAGGGAAGGGGATACATCCTACCTTTTCCAACTGATTAAGCAACCATCCATCGGGAGAAGATTAAGGAAGCCCAAAAGGATGACGTAGAGATACAGAAGAGGGTGAATGAAGTAAAAGAAGGGAAGCTGTAAGAGTTACATATCAATGATGATGGTGTGATTCGGTTTGGAACGCGGCTTTGTGGGCCTTCATCACCCAGGATAAAGAAGGAGATATTGGAAAATGCACATAGCTCAACTTTCTCTATCCATAATGGGTGTACCAAGATGTACTGTGATGTCTGGGAACACTTCTGGTGGGATAACATGAAGAAAGATATTGTGGAATATATATCAAGGTGCTTGATATGTCAGCAAGTTAAAGCTGAGTGACAAAAGTACAAAGGTATGATGCAGCCATTGCCTATACCAATGTGGAAATGGGAAAATGTTACTATGGACTTTGTCACGGGTATCCCGAAGACGTAAAAGGTAAATAATGTGATATGGGTTGTGGTTGACCGACTCACCAAAACTGCCCATTTTATCACTATTCGGGAAGATCTCTCACTTGAACAACTTGCAAAGATATGTGTGAAGGAAGTGGTGAGACTGCACGATGTTCCACTCTCAATTGTCTCTGACTATGATCCGAGGATCACATCTAAATTCTGGAGGATCCTACAACATGCTTTGAGTACTGAATTAAATTTCACCATGTCTTATCACCCAAAATCTGATGGCCAATCTGAAATGACTATTCATACACTTGAAGATATGCTTAGAGCCTTCTCTCTATAATTAAATGGTGTATGGGATCAGAATCTCACATTTGTTGAGTTCTCATACAGTAATAGCTTCCACTCGAGTATTCATATGGCTCCATATGAAGCTCTGTATGGAAAGTGATGTAGAACTCCAACCTGTTGGGATGATGTTTGAGAAAGAAATCTACATGGACCTGATCTTGTTCAAGAGATGAAAGAGAAGGTTCAAGTCATCTAGAAACACATAAAAGCTGCTCAAAGTCGGCAAAAGAGCTATGCTGACAACCGTCAAAGGGACATGGAGTTCGATGTTGGAGATAAAGTCTTCCTTCGAAGATATCTATGGAAAAGAGTCATGCTATTCAGGAAGAAAGGGAAGCTAAGCCCAAGGTATATTGGCCCCTTTGAGATCCTTGACAGCATAGGAGTCGTGGCCTATCGGCTTGCACTTCCACCAAATATGGCTTGAGTTTATGATGTTTTTCACGTATCAATATCGATGAAGTACATACCTCATCCCTCACATATACTAAACTCAGAGGTGGTGCAGATAGAAGATGATATCTCGTGTGAGGAGAAGCCAGTAAAGATTGTGGACCGAAGTGATAAGGTTCTACACAACAAGACAACCCACCTTGTCAAAGTGTTGTGGAGGAACCATAAGTTTGAGGAAGCAACTTGGGAACTGGCAGAGTAAATTAAAGAGAAGTACCCTCACCTTTTAATGTAAAACAAAATTTTGAGGGAAAAATTTCTTAAGGGGGGAAGAATGTTACGACCAAAAGTTTTTCAATAAAGTTACCTTCTTAAAATTATGTCATAAAATCACATGAATGAACAACATAATGAACTAATAAGTGATAAGTGACCTTTAAACATATGTTTGTCACTTCTCTGTTTGGAATTTTGAAAATCTGACATACACGGTTGTGTTCAAGATGATTTTTCAAGTTTGATTGAACAAACATGTTTTTTTGGTGAATAGTAACATACCCATTTGAATAGTAAAATGAATAGTAATATAACCCTTATGAATAGTAAATAATATTATTATTTTATTTTCATAAGTCAGTAAAATAATGAGATCTTAACTAATTTATCAATGAGAAATAAAACTAAGTGCACCATTAAGATTGTTATTTTTCTAATTTACTATAACATTATTTAAAAATTAAATTAATAATATTTAGAAAATTAATTTTGAGAAATAGACATCATTTTTTAATTCTATATGTCAAAAAATGGTTAGGGAAATTTTTATTATTTTTCTAAAAAACATGAAATTTTGATGAATAGTGAAATACGGAAAAATACCATATATACAATTAAACAGTTAAATACAACATTAATGACATCACAAGTGATGAAATGCCACTTTGTTCGAACTCACATGAACATATAACTATTACAGGTCACACGAAACAATACTATTGGTTGTCTTGAGGGATATAATAAAATAATAAATTAAATATTCAAAATTTACCCCTCTCATCCACTATAAAACCCACCCTTCACACCCTCATTATCTCTCACCTCTCAAGCTTAAATCCTTCTCTAAAATCATCCTAAACATCCTACCTATCCCCTAACCCACGTCCAAGAGCTTCTTTTCTCATCATAAGACAAATCTTAGGCCCTTAAGGAGGTTCTCAAGAGAAGGATTAAAGAGGTAATTTCTCTCCCTCTTCTCCATTAATTTCCTTTCAAGTTCAAGTTCATTTCTTGATCTTTCCCCACATATATTAATCCAAATGGTATTTTAACTCTAGTATTATAAATATAATATAATTTTATGATTCTAATGGGATATTATATCATCCAACCCTCTTTCCCTCCTCCTTTTATTTTATTAAAGAGATCGTTGTTCGTGAGGTGTTAATTTATCACCTTGAAGAATGACATCCATTCTTCAACCATATCTACCTTCAGATATGGTCATGAAACAATTTATATGGTTGAACCAGAATATTTTATATGTATTATTTCCTATTTAAAGTTCTGGAACTGACTTATGGACATATTACTATGTGATAAATTAAAACAAGTTCATTGTGATTGAAAAACTGCCCAAATTAACCCAAACAATCATCATTTGATTATTATCTAATGATTCATCCACATGGATGTCATATGATTCATTATAAGAATATTAAAACAACTGTAATCTCATTAATAATATATAATATCAGTTCTATATGTTTACCTATGTTTTACCCAAACTTCAACTTAAGAATACAAGTGAACCACTCAAGAAAGCAATAAAAACAAACATTCCCAAACAATGTTTTTAAACTCTATAACTCATCCAAAGGCACATAAAATCACTTAATGGAACCATAATGAACCATGTTAATGTACACAAGGTTATTTATTTATAATTAATTAATATTATTTCATTATACAGGACATTAATGGGAAGGAATCATTCAGATACAAGGTAAGGGGAAATCTCGAACCCAATTTTATTCCTTCGGGTTCTCCCTCTTTCACTCCATTTTGTTATGGTTACTCCTTAAAGATCATTTATTAATAATTAAATTACCTTATCTGGGAAATAAAAGTTTTCTAATGATTTTTATCTCAAATCAAATGTTTTCCAAAATAACTCTTCTTATAAGAACTAAGCTTTTACCTCTCATTCATGGTTGATGGTTCTTGTATCAAGTCTGTTGTTCCCTCTTTCTTTTGGAAACCCAAAGCTTATGAATGTATTTTTATGTGATTAAACTCATTCCTTTATATGGGTTAGATATGTTCACTTTTTATATGTTTTATATGTGAAAATCATGATAATGATAATGTAATGATGTGACTGGTGCGCCCGGAATTATATAGTGCAATATGAATGTTTCAAAGTGTAAGGTGCGCCCAAAATTATAAAGCGATCTAATGCATTGGGTAAAGTGATGAATCTCATGAGTAAATGTGAAATTATGTGTGAACAACATTCTTGCATGGTTCACAAGTATGTGTGGTAGTTAACCAATAAAACATGATGTTTCATTTTTATGCATTACCTCATTTCATGTCTTTTATTTATGTTCCTCTCATGTTCATTATTTCTCTACCTATGTCAATATTATGCTCACCCCATTCTATATTCCTCTTATCTATCCTCTTACTGGGCTTTTAGCTCACCCCTTTTTAATTTATATCATCAGGTGGCTACATATACTAAGGAGAGGGAAAGTGACAATATGAAGGTAGAGAAGAAGAAATTAAATAAATGTTTATGCATGATGTCGTAATTTCTTTGTATGGTCCTAGTTTTCACAAGACACTAAACTGTTGGATCCTCTATGTGTACTAGTATTATGTTGTTTACCTTTAAAATTATGTAATTTTAATGTAAGAAAAGGTCGAGATCCTATACTTGGTGTTGTATGTAATTTAAGCTATCGAAGAAATAAAAACTTTTTGAAAAACAAAATCATAAAATAATGGAGTGTTCCATTCTACACCCCATAAAATGAATTGCACACTAAAAAACCATCACTCCAAATGAAAAAAATTGTGGTACTTCTACCTCATCATATCCCCAGCTTCCAACATGGATTATTCAAATTATTGGTTTCACCACAAAACTTTGACTAGGTGAGTGGTATTTTTTTATAACACGTTATATATTCAATCCCAAACCTCCACAATTTATTACATGTTAGAATGATCATTATAAATTATTAAAACCTCTGGTTTTAGTACATGTTAATGTTATAACTCCTCTATATAGACACATGGAACACATCATGGACATGAGATAGATTCGTTGGAAGCACCAATAGATAATATATCATCCTATTACAGTCAAGAATTTCAAATGGGAAAATATAAAATTCTCTTACTTTGACCTTATTTTAAATTATAATTACATTATTCTAGGAATATATTATCAGAGACACCATTTCACTTGATTAAAAGTATATTTCATGTCATTTATTTTTAGCAAAACTTTTCTATCAACATTATGTTTCCCTTTAGTGTTGTTAAATTTCCCTAAACATATTCTTCATTTACTTAGCTATCTCAAGTCCAAATATCTTTGTTTCTCTAACATCACCCTAGTAGGTTGGATATTTACACCTCTTTGTATAGTTGGATACATAATGATTATTCTGAATGCTATAGTGAAAAATATTGTTGTATGAAAACTAAACTAGAGAAATGTGTTGATCGCAACAGCATTTCCAATATAGACAAAAAAAATTCATCATATTCTCTCAGGTTTAAGTTGTTATCTCAGACTGACCATATTTATAAGGATGATTCATAGTGATTAAACTTTACTCTATATCTAGTGCATGTAGATGACTTCACCAAAACTTCAAGGTCAACCTCGGATCCTAATTGGATACAGTAGTATGTGGTACTCCATGAATCCTTTACACTTCCTTAATGTATATCTTGAAAATATGGTCAAAAGATAAATGTTATATAATAGAGATAAAGTTCGATTAATTTTCAAGGCTATCAAATATAGTACATATGGAATTATTCCCTTTATACATTTTTTGCATTCAGACAAAAAAATAAAGGTCATGTATCACCATTTCAATTTTGGTTTTGATAATGGTTTTAATATTCCCTTAGGGTTTTGTCTCTCATATTTTACTTTCTACCATATGAATCATTGAGAAAAAACGCTTTGTGAAATATCTCATTATGACATCCCACTATAAATACTCTTTCAAGTCTGTATATATCTTTTTACTTCCAGGATAAATAGAGAATGAATAATTATGAAACTCATCTAATATATCCATTTTCAAATCAGGTGTGGACGGAACACATACATGGTTCCTGGAAAAGATAATTCCATAATATTCAAGGTTAAACTCAAGACTATTTCCCACCATATTCTAAATCTCTATGTATTCCTTTTATGGCTCTTTAATTTTCTTATGTATAGGAGGTTGAACACTCATTTGAGAAAGATATTAATTCTGGATTTTTTACCTCCACATGGATGATATGGAATTAAAATTTTGCCTCAAATCTTTATCCGCCTAATTCCCTTTACTAGAGTTTTGATGTATTGAGCAGTTGTAATATTCAATCAGCTCTTAACACCTTCTCTGGTACATTTTTAACTCATTATCTATGAATATACACTTTAAACGTTTTTTTCATTATATGTAACACATATTTCTCTATAAATATAATTCGTTATATAATTAATGAAAATATTACAATATCTAACTCTAAATCATGAGTTGTGTAATTTTTCTCATGAACCTTCGATCTCCAAGGGGAATAAGTTATAACCTTGTAATTTTTCCTGAGAACTCATCCCAACCCCTTGTTGTATGAATAACTATATATTATGAACCCTTCTCCATTAAAGGGTATTTTATGCATAGGTTCACTAACTAATATTCTCTTTAGTTCATTGAATTTTCCCCTACATTAATCTATCAGATGATCTTATCTCCCTTTCATGTTCACTTGGTGAGTGTATTAGACAACCATAAGAAATTAACCACAAACCATAGATGATATATATCAAAACAAATGAAAATATTGGATCTTATTTACCTTGATTTGTCTAGGATAATGTTCAATATCTTGTATCTTAATGGATCCTCCAATATACCCTCTCTTAGGATTATGTGACAAAAGATGAAACATTTTATAACCAAAATTCAGACTTTGTAAATTTTGGATACATTTTATCCCTCATTATTGTCTTCAGAATAATTCTTAAGTGATCATAATACTCTTACTTTCTCTATTATTATATGATAATATAATCTTTAAAGAATACTTCCTACTAATCATGGAATTATTTGAAGACTATATACATTAAATCCATAAAGATAGTGGGAAAATAAGTAATACCAAGTTGAATAACTACATATTCATAGTGTCCATACTGTGTATGAATTATTTTCTACTGTATATCCTCATTTTTAACCCTCTATTTATGACATCAAAAATTAATTTCAACCATGGAATATTATTGTACTCCGAATAGATGATCAAAAAAATTATTATTACAGGTTAGAGGATAATTCTTCTTGATTCTTATATTTTTCAGTTCCTCATAATAAATGAAGAACAACATTGATCAATCATTATTATCAAAAAATAGAAAATTTTCACCCCAGGTGACACACTTAGAGGAATTATTCCCTAATCAGGGTTCTCCAATATTTTTTTTTCAATTTATGTAACTCAGTTGAGACTATTCTATAGAATGTATTATAAAATGGGAGGCACTAGGTATGAGTTCTATAGAGAACTCAAGTTCATGATATGTATAAAGAAATGAAATATTTCTAGATAGACATCAATAAACTCCCACATAATAAAAATAGCATCGATGTTGATTTTCTCCCTAGTCATCTCATAAAAACTACCATTTTTAATTGGAATCAAAACCCATATAATGGATGATATTTACAATAGAATTTTATATTTATAGTCACACTATTATATGATTATAGGTTGGTTTGGAATATAAAACTTTAATTTTCCTCTTCATGAATTTATGTTGGATTTATATATATAATGTAAAAACATTCCTAATATAACATTAATTTTAAACTGAGGGATAATAACAAAATTTATATGATCCAAATTCCCGCAAACATCAACTAGGTAATAATCATATACTTGATATGATAACGTCATGACTTTAGGATGATTAATTGATAATTAAATATCTAATAATTAGGGTGGTATTTTTATAGCCACATACAATTATTCAAATTTAACAAATATGATAAATCAAGAGTCAAATAAGACGTTTGAAGTTATAGAGTGGATATTAAGTTTACCTTTCAGTATGTCGTTATTTCACCCCTCATCAGAAATAATGAATAAATGATATTTATCTTTTTCTATTTCTTTAAGATTTTTATTGCATAAATCATAATTATCTACAATAATATTTGATTATTGGTTAGAATAATTCGAATACTCCTTGCCTTTCAAGTATTGGTGCATGGGTGTTGTCTTAGTGGGTTTATTCTTCTCTTCTATTTAATTAAATGATCTATTTATTGCCTTAAGACATTCATCAGCATAATGACCCGCCTTTCGATATTTTGATAACCACTATTTTCTATTAAATATATTTTTATTATGTTTCTTCCCGCATTTTTGGCATGTAGAGAGCTGTAATTTCACTGAATCACGGGATTTATTCGAGTTTTCCTGAGACTCGATGTTTCATTTATAGACAAAACCATGTGAATGGTGAGAGTATCTGATTTCTATTTCCCCCCTTAAATTCTCATTAATTTATTTATTCATGTCTATTAATGTATTCCATAGCTATCACCCTTCAAATAATTTGTTTTATCCTACTAAAGAATAAATCAACCTTACTTTTAAGTTGGATGATAATAAATGAAGCATAACTCATAGGTCTTGTAAAAAATTTCTCATATATAAAAAATCATTCATCAACCTACAACTTTTTATTAAGTTATTTTTTAAATCTTTATATGAGTTATATTAGGAATGTACTTATTGAAAAATAGGCCTTTAGATTAATCCCACTCAATAGAGTCGGTTTCATCATGTTCCCTCTTATTCTTGATAACATTCCACCATTGATATGATACACCTTCCAAATGATAAATATCCCAAATGAGTTTTTCATCATCTAGACACTAAATAATGAAAAATATTTTTTCATTGGGTTTGATCCATTTATTAAAATCTATTTGATCAGTGAAACCACTAAAATAAGGTGATTGTTTCCTCTTAAAGGAATCAATTGAACATTGTTCCCTCATTTTATCATTTGGATGTTCAACATGATTCATATCTTGATAATTTTGTGTGATCATAAAAATTGTATTTTTCATTCAATCCATAATGACATATGGTTTCTTAGGAGTAAAATAATTTTATTATTCTTATATTTCATCATTAAGATGGTTCCATCGGGTCCGAGCCATTGACTAAAACCAAAAAAAAGTACCGTGAGAAACAATATCAATGGTGGGAAACTACATAATCAAGAATGAAAAATAATTTATAGGATATCATAAATCATGAAACCTTATTTTAAATATATTAAACCTCGTGATCAACCTAGTTTATTCAAGGTTGTCTATTAAAATCCTTCATGATGGTTCATAAATATTTGGTGAAAATTGGTAGTATATCCTCTTGGAGTGTGACACCTGGTGTATAGCAATGCACATTTTTATGAACTAGGTTATGATTAAAATGAGATAAAAATTCATTTTAATGTTATTACCCCATGGTAAAACTATTATATATCCACATCCACTTTCTGTATCTAGACATAGATGCAATTTCGTAGAAACCACTCACTTCATACTTTACCAGAATTCCTGAAAATGTTTCTATACATTGACATATCTTTCAACATATCCTTAAACATAATCATAGGGATCAAAATAATGATTTATTATCCTATTTGATATATTTTAAATAAAACTTTTATTTGGAACAAACTATAATGAACTAGTCTATTGAAACTTTGATATTTCATCTTAATGAATGAATTTTCAATACATTTCAAAAATACATGCCTAGGAACTATAAAAGTTTATTGTGTTAGATACTTAATTCAGAATCTTAATATTTCATTAAATATCCTCAAAATTCCACATAAATATAATCCCGGTTGGTAATCTTCATAGACATAGTATATTTTAACCTTCCATCATAACCTTGGAGAAAGTAAGTATAACAAATGGGGAGCTCAGATTCTCTGTAATGGTAGACATGGAAGATATCAATTGATGATCTTATGAAATCATAATATAAGTATATTGTTATGATATTATGAATATGAATTTGAAATTTCAAACCCAATTTATCATTCATTTTAATTATGATCCATGGAATAAAAAATTATCATTTCAAATATATGAACCATAAGAGTAATAAATCATCATAAATCAATCATAAGACATGATTTCATACCATATAAGTGTGGAACGATCATAAGTATTTAAACCATTTAATATTTTGATCTAAAAACCTGATACTATCAAATAATAATGTAACAAGAATCAAAACATTTTACCCTTTTATAAAAGTTTAAACATCATCACTTGTCTCCCATAATGAATCAAGCACATAGGTCAATTTCCCATAAAAAATAAAACAAATCATATAATTTTCCATTACTATCACAAAAGATATAAATATTCCAAAAATGAATAATATGGAGATATAGGTCCCACAAATCACATAATACATACATTTTGGTACCATAAAATCATTAAACATTCATTATTTCATAACCCATGAAAAATGAAATGGGTTTGACAGACATTTCATCATAGAATAACCTAAGGAAAGGAAATATATTTCATATATAATTTTTCAATTCATCAAAAAATAAAAAAATGAAAAGTAAAATGGTATCAAAAACATACTTTCATCATAATAATAACCATAAATACTCAATAGAAAGAATATATATGGTACCATTTCATCATATCCCTAGTAAAACATAGGAAATACCACATTTTGTTCTTATTGATTAATTGAAATTTCATAAAATATCATTAAAATTTTCTGGAGGAAAATATCCTTCTCATTTTATGTCACTTATTTAAAATCATAAACTTTTTCAAATTTTAATTATAATTTATTACTTCAAAATAACCTTTAAATTTTTTAAAGTAATATTCAAATAATTAAGCGTTCTTGGTGGTGTAAAATTATGTTAGTTTCATTCAGATTAAAACAATTATTCCTTTCAAATTTTAAGTAAAAATTCATAACTAGCTCATTTAGAAATTGAAAATAATATACTTTTCAATACATATTTTTGAAATTAAAACACAAGAATACAAAAATTTTATACAAAAAAATAGATAAAGGTAAAACATTATTTAAAAAATTATTTGGAAAACATGGAAATGTAAGAAAAAAGGGCATTGACTGAAGAGATAAATAAATTTAGGTTTCCATTGAAAATATTTTTTTGGAATCTGAAATACATAAAGGTAAAAAAATGACCAAAATTTTTTTATTTTCATGAAATAACAAAAGGATAAGTCAATTACTAAGATTATGGAGAGATATATCATAATATTTCATCCTCCAAAACGTACCTATAAATAATGATATTGTAACACACAACATTTTACCACTCTTGTATCGTATTAATTGTAATCTCGACGAATGAATGATTATTATATGTATATGAATATCCCATAATTTTATGTGAAAAATAGCAATAGATATTAATTTGTAATATGTAAAGAACATAAATGAAATAAGACATTTATTAGGAATTTTCCAATAGAAAGAAAACTGAGATGAAAATCCCTTGTCTCAGGTATCGACTTTCTTCACACTTGTTGAAGCATTATCTTCTTTGTCAAATTACTTATGTTAGCCCAAAAATAATTATTAAGATGGTTTAATAATATTATTATGGCCTAAAGGATGTGTTAAGAGAATTAAGTAACATATTTTGTTATGTGTTGTTCTGACCAATGTTTTTTGGAAGTGTGAAGTGGAGAGGAGAGGGGGGTCCATTTTATAAGTGGGGGAGAAGACACACATGGAATATTTTGAAAAGAATAAAGTCTACATAAATTTTCCACATACCAAAAGGCTCAAAAATGGTTCACTCTTAAACCATAAAATATATTAGGTCACAATATCTTAAAAAAATATTATTTGGACATGTTTTTATATCAATTTTACCTTTATATTTTTAGTATAACATATAATAAACCCATTTTTAACTTATCCATAGTAATCTGTTTTAAATATTTTTTCTATTTATTTGGTCAAAAAAAATAAGTTTAAATAATTAAATAATTTTAATAATTTTAATTATAAATATTTAATCTATTTTTATATATTCTACTCAATGAAATTTCAAAATTTAATTTAAAATTAAACCCACATATGTGTTAAAAAAGTTGTTTTCCAAAGAGAATGTTTTCATAATCATGGAATGTTTTAATATGAAAGTTCAACATGGAACTAATTAAAATTAACTAAATTATATTAATAATATCATAATTAAAAAAAATTAAGTTTTATAATATTTTCAAATAATATGTGCCATTTTGAATTCTTTAAATGAACATGGGGTTTTTAATAGAAATAAGTATTTTTCACTATTCCTTAAAAAAATAATATCATTAAAAAAATATAAAAAATTGAACCTAATATAATTTTAGAAAGTTGATTTATAAAATCAGGACAATTTCATCAAAGATATTTTATAAAAGTAAAAAAGAATTATTTTTTCACAAAAATGAATACAAATTACTTTTTTAAGAAAAAGTATTCTCGAAGCATATAAAGACTTTATTAAAAATTAAGAACTAATTTATAAATATATTTTAATTATCTAGATCCTTTATTAATTGATTTTTAAAAAACAATATTCCTATTGATACCACCAACTCTAAAGTGTGTTTAATAATGTTGAATAATAATAATAATCATCATCATCATGATAATGATAATAATAATAATAATAATATATTGCAGTTTTGAGAACTCAGTGTTTCTAATAACGTATTATATCAATGAAATTAATTTTTTCCATAAGAAAATATACAATCACAGGGTTTTACATTACACATATTTCCAATATAACATAGTATCAGTTAACAGATGAAGTTTTTTTCATTGATTATACCGAAAATCAGTAGTGTGGAGGTGATTTCCCATGAATGAGGTCTTTCATACTCTAGGATATTGTGCTATGGTGTTTCTTTTCATTATTTGAGCCTATATTTATCATATTATTCAAGATAGTTGTCTTAATAAATATTAATTTTTCTTTCATATAAATTTTCCATGTAACATTATTGGTTGTTATGTATTTTTTATATTGTATATTTTTCTATCAATGGTATATTATAGGATAATGTATCCACTATTTAATATTCTATCTTGGTGCTAGTCTCCATCCCATGGCCTATTGTAAATAGGTTTAGGGTGGACACTAATCTTATTTCATACCTATATGGACTCCCATTGGTTCAAGTCAATATGCAATAATACTCCCAATAGCCCATCCAAAATTATACATTCCTTAAAATATCATTCTTTGATAATAAAAAAATTTCTTGGAAATAACCCTTATTATATTTGGTGGTAATTTCAATCAAATAAACAATTAACAAAAATATATTGTATAATATTCTATGTGTTTGGATCACTATTCAAATAATAGACATTATTCTCTAAAATATGCCACTAAAAAGTGGTATGAACTATTTCCCTTATATTTTGACAAATAAATTGGATAAACTATTATATCCACGATAAAAATTCTTGTATTTCATAAAAAAAATGTAACATAACATGATATATCATTATCTATGATTATAAAAACATCATATCATTTTATTCATAGAAACACATTATATATAATTAACTTATTATATCATATATCCAAAATGAATGGAAATACATACCCTTTATTATTGATTTATCTAAAATTGGAAGTAATCATTTTCATTCAACTCTTGTATAGATATACAATTACCTTCTCAGTTGAACACAAACATCAATATTAATCAATACCTCAATTAAATTGAAACTCTATTATATTTAACAAAATTATTAAATATTTTTTTGTTATCATACATCCTTAAAAATCCAACAATTTATTTATATAACATTAATACCTTATTTGGAATTATATAGAGTTTCTCAAACCTCTATAGGTATTCTAGAAAATTCTATCTAATTAAAACACTTCTCATCCTTTCTTACACACCCTTTTTGTAATCAATTAGATTAGTTTATTATGATACAATCTAGTCTAATCAATCAAACATAAACATTAACCCATCTATATCATCCAAAAAATATTAAATTATAGACATATCATTCTCAGATTAATTGAAATTAAAAAATTGGATATAAGAAAAAATTTTATCAAACCAATTCATTTATTAAAATAATATACCCTAAAGATAAAAAATTAATTTCCACATCCAGAATAAACCTTAAAGTAAACATCTAGTATCACCCCATCATTGACATACCGAATAAACATTATTATAATGGAAAACACTAAATTGCATTCATTCATATTATATAAAATAAAATCCTTTTAAATTTCACTGATTCGTTTTATTTTTCTAATATTCATATAGATTTATTAAATAAAAAAAATTCACTTATAAAATCCTCAATAATCGGATTCTCTAATATATAAAATTTTCATTCTTAATTAAGAATGATTGTTATGATTCTTTACCAATCTATGAAATTGGTTTCATTAAACTTCCCCTTATTTAAAATTGATCTCAAATTCATTATTAATAATGATTATTAAATTTATTATATAATATAATCTTGTATGATATGAGGACCATCTTTTACATTAATTTAATATAAACATTTATTAAATATTATCTAACTAAAATATTGAACCCTTTAAATTCAAGTAATATCTATTTCTGAGATAAGATCTATATTTCACAATTCAATTATTATGCTATTGGTTTTATCTCCCCAATTATTTATTTTGGAATATAATCATCTTGATCATATCATATATGACTCTTTGATAGTTTAGTGAACAAAAATCTTCCAAAATCCATCATATGGTTTATCTCAACTCTATTCCATTTTATATTTACTATTAAGGTTTCCCAGATAAGTGAAATCAAAATCTCACAATTGGATTTATTTTCCTAAATCTTAGTTTCTTCCATTTCCATCATCACATAAACAATATAATCCATGCAAACTCAACATTAACTTGAAAATAATGAGTGTTATGATCCTAGAAATAAAATGTGAGTGCTTTGGGATAAATAAAATATGTGTATTTTTAAGGTATTTTAAAATTATCATGATCTTTTCTCATATATTACATTTATTAGTATACAAGATTATATTTATTTATTTTTGTATCCCTATTTATTCTACCAAATCAATACAGATAAACCATATTGATGTGTAATTATTTACACAACTCACAAATTCTATTACTAAACCATGTTAATATAAAATTATATTTACCCATATCCAAATTTATTACATGCTTAAGGTACGTGGAACTATTTTATATGAAGGAAAAAATGAAATAAAAAATTTCTTCAAGATATTTTATCGATTAAAAGGAAGTAATCACCCTCTTTTTTAGATATAGACTATTCTCCCAAGCTAATGATCATTTCAACCAGAATTCCCCTACCCAAGGTTCAGTACTCAATTAAGACCTAATTCCATCACAATTATAACACCAAATATGTATAAACTATAATTAACAATTAAATGTACACCCCTAACCCATGAATAAGATAAATTCACGTTAGAATAAAATTAAATCATTTATCATTCCAAGAGTGTATGCCATTAAATGAATGTAACACAATTCTTAGAATTAGTTTAGACACATTTAAACTAAATCAAACATCCATTAGTAATATAAAAATTATAATCATGAGTAAAGTATGTAATAGTATCAAATAATTGAACATGTCATAAATATACCCTTGAGATTAAAATTTATCATAAAATAGTGAATATAAATTTATAAACACTTTATAGTTGAATGAACATTATAGATATTACATAATTAAGTAAATATAGAAACTTTATATTTATTCTAAATATAATCCCCTTCATATTATCTTTCTATATGGAATATATATATATTATAATTAAAATACAATTCTTTTTTCATATGAACCATTCATATAGTAAAAACATATTACAAAATCCAAATATTTAATATTTAATATTATTTGAACATTTAACACATCAAATATAAAAACTATTTTTGAAATGGTTCCAATTATTTCTTAAATTATGATTCTAATTTGATGATTTAAAATTTATAATTATAAAAATAATAATTTCAATATGAACTCATTTATATTTTTCCTTATATTATATGGTATAGAAACTTTATAAATTACCTTATATTTTTTATAAAAAACATTTTAATTTCAAAATTATAATCTATTCCATATCGAACAAAAGTATTTTATATTAATAATTAATATTAATTTTATTAATTTAATAAATGATTAAAATAAATCAATATTTCATTTTTAACATTTTATAATTAATAAAATTTTAAACATATTACAAATTGAATAAATATCCAAAATACTATTTTTTATAACTTATGAACACCATATAAATTATCAGAAAATAATAATAATTAAATAATAGAAGAAATTATTTTTCCATATACTATATTCTATGATATATAACATATCATAATCGGTGATTCATGATATAGTATATAACATATTTTACAACATGAAGACTGTGACATGTGATATGTCCTTCAACCAATGGAAATATTATTTTATGATATACCATGTATAACAAGAGTGATATGATACTATGTTTACCAAAATGAAAATCATGTTATTGGTGTTTTCATTTTATATGATTAACTGATTCTGAACACTATGACATAACAATACTGATATATTTAATCTAAATTTTATGCTATGATATATCATATCATATGACATAATATAATCATGGCCAATAGTATCCTATATTATAAAATATTACACTTTTCAAAATCTACAACCTGGTTGATGATAAAAAATATGATATCACTTTTTCATTCAATTGTAACATTGTCTCATGAATCAATTGATGCATTGGAATTCTATCATGTAAACACATCATATATAAAATCCATATTCACATTGAAGGGCTCTTCATTTCCCCGACTTTTGGGTATATGACTTTTTTCATTATCAATGGAGCTCCTATGTAAAGATCCACACTTCATCGTGCATGAATGATTGAGAGTCCATATGAATTAGTTACCTTTTTAAATTTTCTCTAATACCACTGATGGGTTTTTACAATCAAATAACACTTATTCATGTATCATAATAAAATAATAATCCAAAAACCAATATCTATATGGTTTGAAACATAAACCATACAAAACTAAAATTGATAACATATCATTCCCTAAAGATAGATGAACATATTGTCATCAATCACATTCTTGATAAAGATCACTAAGAAGTACCTAAATGAATCATTTCTCAAATGGAATCCACGAGTTAAAGAATTAACTAATTTTTAGGCAAGATCGTCTTTTAAATTATGTTATACTAGAACATCTCAAGAGAAATGGAAGAATGAGTAGAGAGAATTGAAAATAAGAATAAAAAGGGAACCAGACACCAATCACATGCCTTCATCACATTTATATATTCCTTTGAGGAACTCCACATAAAATTTATTCATTTACTTGAATAACACGTGCCATTTTTGTAATGCTAAGGTTACAAATGATTTATAACCATTCAAAAAATTATGTAAATTTAACACTTAAATGCATTCATTAAATTCTACTATATTCTTAAAAATATCCACACATAGAATATTACAAAACATCAATATCTAACATTTTATTTCCTACATCAAATTTTCCAAAAAAATATACATATTTACATTTCTACACAATAATATGACTATTTCATACCCTATGTTATAGTTAATAATGTAGCATTATATTTTTACATCATGACTATAGATATTCCACTACAAGGCATATGGAGTTCCTCGTATCCATGGATTTCATTCCAGGTGATATCCATATATCATATAATATGATATTTGAAAATAAATTACATATATAAACCAGAATTTAGAAAATATATTCCATAGATCATAAGTTTATGCCTTATGTTTATTAAGGTTTTTTGTGGATTTGTAAGGATAAGGTTTTCCATGATGCATCAACTCCTACATCTCTTGGGGTTAATCCCTTCACCCAAACACATATTAGATTAAATTAATGAAATTTTAAACTATATAAATATATTTTAATAATAAAATGTTTCAAAATATGTAACTATTTATAAATTAAAACTGTGAGATAATTAATCAAAAAAATCATTCAAATCAATGGTATCTTAGACAATGATATTGCTAACTCATTGGAAATTCACATCACTTACCAGCACATATTTTTTAAAAAGTTATCAATGTGATTCCAAAAATATATTCCTTATCATGATAATTAATAATATTAACCTCATTGAAAATTTAAAAATAATTTTTTAGTATGACCTGATAGATTACAATAAAACTAAGCTGGTTTAGCTTACATGGATAGTAATGGTGACTCAATACTTACTCAGAAAACTCAATACCATAATATTTTAAAATTAAAAAGTATAAATTGGAATTTTTCAATTTTTAGCCCACAAAACCAATTACCTTATCATATATTTAATAATAATAAACATAATTTGTGGTCATATGAAACATGAATGATGCGCTTTAGTTGGACATAGAAATAATCATAATCAATATACACTACTGGAATGTTATGAAATTCCTAGTGTTTTATATTGTTGGTATATTCTCTAAAACCGTTGTTATACCCTATAACAATGGTTTTCAAAACCGTTGGTTATGGAGTCATGGGGATAGACCTATAGCAACATTTATTCAGTAATCATTGGCTTAGGACACAAAAAATAGACTATTCCAATGGTTTCTTGAAACTGTTGGCATATATGTTTTATAGTGGTTATATAATGTGGGTATATATTGATACTTAAATATATAAAAATCATTTATAAACCATTGGAATTGTGTTTTACTAGTGGTTTGATTAGAATATTTGGTATAGATATGGTTTTCATATCTATAACGATAGTTTTGAAACCATTCATATAGAGTATATCATTTCCAGATAGCTGCATAGAGTAGCCTCCCCTCTATAATTACCTAATGTTGCAATTATAGTGCAGAAAATATAATGAACAAAATTCCAAAAAACTCTATTACTAACATTGTAAATAATACCACTAGAATTACATGATTAAGAAAAGTGGTAAATAAATAGTTTTGTGATTATTAGAATCTTATGGTTAAGTAAATAGATTTAATATTGTTGGAGTTCTTTAGAATATTAAAGAATGAGATTAGATAGGAAATATAGTTTAACAATTATTTACTTTTTAACTCTTTAAAGATTGAGGAAATAATGGATAAAACTGCCACTATGAGGAGGCAATAATGGATACAACTACCTTCAGGAGGAGGTGTTTCACTTACTGTAAAACACATCCATCAGTGAAAGTGGAGATCAGGATCTATGCTACTGTACAACTAGAATTAAAATAAAAAAGAAAAAAGTGGCCAACATAATCCCAATTCTACTGTTCATACTCATAAAATATTAAGCAGTGTTGTTCACTTTCTTATGGAATTATGCATAAGAATATAAAGAATATTGTATGTTTCCCATCTCTCTTAATATGGTCATGGGTGGGCAACCTATTCTTCAAATTTCTCTATCCCAGAAGAAATAGAGATGGTTCAATGAATTGTACCCAAAATTTAGAAATCCAAAATTGCAACATAGTGGAGGTACCAATTTACATAATGTTTATTTCATTGATATAAAATTCCCCATTAATTTTATGCTTCCAAACCAATGTTCTAATATCCATGATAGTATATATTTGAATTTCTGACATAGTCCCCTGAGGAATAAAATCAAATATAGTGTATTGGGTCATGAGATCATCAATATTATTCTTTATTCTATTTGGAATAATTCACATCCTATCCTTAAAATTCTTATCAAGTCATAAGGTTTTCCAATAGTTAAGGGTAGATTGAATGCTAACTAACAATGTTTCATTCTATATTATAGAATTTAAGGATTGTTTGATCGATGTATAGATAGATGATTCAAGATAATATGAATACCCATCTGGAAGTCTTCCTCTAAACCCACTTCATAAAACATCACAATTAGGATCATTAATAGTTAGGAGGTTCAATTTGAACTAACCAACAAGGAAATCATTGAATAATTTGAGATATTTCACTCTATGGTCCCCCATTTATATTTTCCAAAAAATAGTCCCTCCATGAGAGAATTATCATTTTCCTTTCATGTAATGATCTTGTCCAAAAAATATATTTGATCATACATTGATTCTCCTTGATGTGGCTTCTTTTCTATCTGTAAAGTGAGAAAAAAGTATATGAATTTTGATGTGATCCTGCTATTTATTCTCTATGAAATTTCATACTACCATGCTATGGGTAGGGTTGTGAAATATTTTTGGAGTTGTTTAGAAAAGGAATGAATTATATCAGATAGGAAATATAGTTTAAACAAAATATTGCTCAATCATTAGTTTAAACATTCTTTAAGTATAAAATTTTTAGTGGAAATATCATCTGTTTAAACATCCTTTAAGGATGTGTAGGGTTGTGAAATATCATTGATATCATGTAAAAAGATAATTCATAGAATCCATGGTAGTTAATTCATAACCATAAAATAGAATTCACCCTTATAATGGATATTATGGGATCACCCAAAGGTGATGCACTATTCTATATAAAACCATTATATAACGATGTTATTGTTCCTCATTAACCTTGATCAAGATCTCCAGTATGACTATATAAACCCTTGAGTCATTGATAAAAAGGAACATCACAAGGTTGTCATCTACTAGAATTATCTCCTCTCTATTACCCAAAATCATTAGTTTAATCATTCTTTAAGGATGGGTAGGGTTGTCAAATATCATTTCCACCACATAAAAATAAAATTCATAGAATACATAATCTCATGTGAGGTCAGTTTTTATTATTTATACATAGGTAAATAAATATACAAGTAAGACCACTGACCTAATCAATACTTTTAATATATAATCATATATTAAATATCAAAATAACATAATTACATTATCAAAAAAACTATGAAAATGCATTCGTAAAAGGTGTTTTGATTAAAACTATATAGTATTTAGGCTACCTAAGTCACCCATAATGCAGCTTACCTAATCACACATATATTCAATCAGAGAAAACCATTAAGAATCATATATTAGTAATATCAGTTGAAATTATAATGGATAAATCCATCCCTCTTCACCATCACTTTCATCACCTTCTTTTTTAGCCTCATCCTCATCCCCGTCCTTGTCCCCATTGTCATCCTCATCCTCATCCACATCCTCATCCTCAGCCTCATCCTTTCCCTTATCCTCCACCTCAACCTCAGCTTCGACCTCTTCCTTGACATCATCATCACCTAGAATGACATCTTCTCTTCTTACCCCTAGGACTTCCACCAGTTTCAATATATAATGAACTCATCGATGAGATATATTCATAAAACTTTTCACTGGTATCTAGTGGAAGTGATGGACATAAAGATTTCAATAGTATCAAAAATTCTTTTTTCCCTTTCAACTCATTCTTCCACCTGTGTGGCAATTTTTCAGTACCTTCTTATCATTCCTTAAACTATTCCAACTTGCTGGTACTATAACTGGTGCCTAAAAAGGACTAATACTTCTTTGGGACTATAGTCTTCCCAAGTCAGCAGCATACTCTACCATGGTGCTCATCTCCCAAAACCTAATGTAAATGATCATTTTTTCCAAAGTTCACAGGTTCTTGGGAACCAAGGTTCTCCAAAATATCCATTAACAAATATAAATAGATTTTTAGATTAAAAATTGATATTAAAATTTTAAGTAATAAAATTAAAATTTATAATCTTTTGATGCATAAGTTCATTAACCGTACTTCCATAATTTTTCTTTCTACTCAAGAAAAAATAATTCCTAAGTCATGCATCCTTCAATATTCAATACCACCCTCAGTAATAAAATTTAATGTAGGAAACCATAATTTAAAATAGGTTACCAAAAATTTATTTCATAACTTAAATTATATCAAAACATTATAAATCCAATGAATTGTGGAGGAAACAATAGAAAGTGAAAGTGTTAAAGAATCTTTTTAAATGACTATCATACCTACTTTCGCTCATGATATCATATCATGGTTCTCTTCAAAGTGTAGAGGTATTTTTTAGCATCAATTTTTTTTTGGATGATACCTAAATAAAATACAATAATACAAAATATAGTATTAATTAAAAATTGGAAAATTTTCATTTAAAAACATCAAATGTCATTAATACCATAAACTTGGTAGTTTATAGATTTGTAATCATATTCCAATATTTCTATATTGAAAAATAATCAATCATCGATATTGTATCTAACTTTATGCCATCTATAAAATGAAAGACAATAAAAAAATCATCCTTATAGGCTCCCCAAATACCACCTAATTTTATTAGATGTATTGTACATACACCAAAAAAATTGGTAAAATCAAAACAAAGCTAATAAGAAAATATTAATTAATATAAATAAGAAAATATTATTATAGTAAATCCAACATATTTTTTACTCGTATTTTTGTCCAAGAATTGTCCTCGAATTTGATTGGAAATTTCCCCCATGATAATGGGATGATAATAATGATGTCATAGTATTTGGAAAGTATCTCCAAAAAAATCCAACAATGATTCCCTCTTTTTTCGACAATTTGGTTGTCCTCATTATAGTACACCATCAACTGCATGCAGCGGTTTCACATCGCACGCATTCATGTACACCCCCATCCCCACTTACTATTAGTATATGTAACTATTATATTATAAAAACAAATACTATATCAATACATGTTATAATAAAAATAAATTATAGTGAAATTTTTTTTAGTGTTCTTAAGTATCCCTGTGGAAGTATGATCAATGGGAACTACTGGATCCGTAGGCACTGAAAGAACATCACCCTGTACAGGTGGAACAAGTATTAGTGTATGTAATGGAGGCACAAATTGTGTCAGAGTGGGATTATAAAAAGGAATATAGAAGCTCAGAGAGAAAGAACTAGGTGTTAAAGAAGATGGCATGTATGGATGGCCGAATTCATGATATGGATGAAGAGTGTGAATCATTATCAGATATGGTAAAGATGTATGTAGAGACACAGATGTAAATTCTAGTGAAAATATGGGAGGAAAAAATATCCCATGTGTCCATAATGACACAATGGGATCAGAATGTGTGGAATATGGTATTTTAGTAGGATGGGTAGGGTCTAATCTGGTACACCGTCTAGAGTGCCTAACTCTCATAACACCCCCCTCATACCACTTTCCTGATTACTAAGAAAACCACTAGGCTGATCATTGAATAAATGGAACCTAAATGGTGGGTCCTACATAAAAATTAAAACAATATCACATGAAATTATATGTTAATTATATATATATATATTTGAAATAAAATACTCACAACAAGCACTAATAGAGGAATTTCAGTCTCAATCATTCGGTGATTGTTGTCTACCATCCTTTTTCTTCACTACTCCTTAGAAGGTTTCGAAGCCTTTATTTAAAAATAGATATAAAAGTAATTTGAAATTTACAACTAATATGTAACCCAAAAAAAATAAGACATGAATTATTTTTCTTAGGTCATTTGGTTCATATTTTTGGTTAAGTAACTTAGATAATTTTTTGTTATGTCATTATTTACATTTGTTTTGATTGTCATATCAAAAAAATTATGTTAAATTGAATCCATCTTTTTTATTCTAATTTAACTTTTACAGTTGTGTCTAGTTTTGTAGGATTGAATAAAATTGAATTCTATATTAGAAAATGAAACTCAAATAAAACTGCAACCAATAAACATTGAAAATTAACAATAAGTTCAAGTTGGATAAAAATTATTTCTAATCAATATTAAATCATTTTCAATATTATCAAATTTATCAACCCAAGTCTATCTAAAAAAATAACTGAGAATAGAGATGGATGATTATATACATTCCCCACCACAACTTTAGCTTCACAATCAACACTAACAATTTAGATATTGGATTCATTATAAGTAATAAATGGATTATTGGTAATGGTAGTTTGGATGGTGTCAATGTCATCATCACCATCATCAAAAATGTGTCGTGGAATTACCCCAATAATGAAATCAAATTCAGGTCGAAGATGATCTCTTATCTAAAAAACATGTTTTTCATCGCTGGAAATCTATATGCTTCATTAGTATCAAGAGTGCGAGTCATTTCAATAACTCAAAATACACAATCATCAATAAAGGGTCCCTACCTTGTCATCGAATCAAACCACTATAAATTCATCATTGTGACTCAACCATGAAAGTAATAATCTAATATTATCATTTTTCAATGAATCCATAATATGATACATTTTCAAAATGATTCGTATTTTCTGATTCACATGCTTACAGTCTATTGTGGCAGTTAGTATAAAACCATCATGTTTTTTTCTCAAGTTCTTTTCTCATTCAAGGATAATTAATCTATACCCATTGATCACGGTTGATTTGCATTCACGAACCATGATATTAGGACCAAAATCCAAATATCATATTTCCTCAGAGATAGAGTCAGTAGAGAAATTAGATACCTGAAATATAAACAAATATTAAACTTAATAAAATATTAATTTTATTTATTTATTACTCCAATATTTCTACCTTCAATTTCAAGAAATTAAAAAACACTTTGTTATGAAATGTATATCTCTTTCTCAAATATAATGAATGATTCTTTCTATTTATCATTTTTTTATCTCCCATATTTATAAAAATAGAATTAGTTTAATAGACATATAAAATTAAAATATATGAGAAAAGATATACATGTTCAATTTACTTACTTGATGTAGTCAGCGAAAAACTCATAGTTGAACAGCACTTTGTGATGTTTCATCTCCGCACTTCATGGATTAATATTGTCAATGTATATGATCTAGTTATTCCTCATATTTTAGGAAATGATGCAAAATCGGGTTCAATATTCTCATACTATTCTTCTTCATTTCGGATTGGCCTCTTAATCCTCATAGTAAGATCATAAAAACAAATTAAGATGATATCTATATGTTCTTGAGCCAAGTAATCATTCATGATATAACCTTCTATATGATACTGGTTCTGGAGAATCACATGGAACTTTACATTTATTTTCACTGATACATAGTGGATGCAATTCTGGGATGACCCACCAATCCACCAAGTCACACCAAAATTGTAAATCGTCTATTTTCATAACCTTGACCTATAGAATAATCAATAACAACCTTTCACAAATATTCATTTCCAGGTTCATTACATCTAAGCAATAACATAACAAATAGGTTGACCAAAAAGGAAACACAAAGAAGATATTCCTCCTCTTTAAAATGTTAACAGGTATCATTGGAAACATTCTTCCTCTTTCTATATTTAAATTGATCCATCCTGAAGGAAAAACAGAAATCCATAAATTCATTAATCACATCTGTTGCACACATATGTTGAGGTGGATCATCAGTCACCATGGTATTTTCAAATAATCGGTGATTATTTCAATATGGATAGTCCATTGGAAAGAATCATCGATGTCCCATAAAACTAATACTATGGTGATATTTTAGTCTTCTAGATTGAGTATTCCTCATAAAAACATTAAATGATCATTTTCCCTTTTTTCTCCACCAAGATATCGTTCCATATGTAAGAAAATCATTGATCATCCCCATAAGCATAACATGCATCTGAAATATATCATCCGAACATGCATTGTATGTGCGCAAACCCACATCCAAATGAAGTTTCAACTCATTTATATAAGGTTGCATGTATATATCCATATCATTTCCAGGATAACACGGTCCAGATATGAGTATAATCATGAAATTGAGATATTTTTTCATACACATCCATGGGGGAAGGTTATAAATATCTATGAAAACGTTTCATGTGTTGTGAGTAGTAAAAATCTGCCTGAATGGATTAAAACTATAACATGAATGGCCCAACATCACATTATGCACGTCAACTGCAAAATCAGGATACCGAGTATCAAATATCTTACATGAAAAGCCATATACAGGGTGAATAAACACTTCATTATTATTCCTTCTCCTGGTATCAAGACACCACATTTTTTTTGAAATTTTATCAAACATAAATAGATTCTGGAGTCTAGAGATCAATGGATAATGCCACATTACATTCTTTGGAACATGGGATGGTTTTCCATTAGCCTTTGGCTTCTATCAGGATTTTACACATTTTATACAATCATTTTTTCAGTAGTTTATTCCCAAAATAAGTTATTATCATTAGGAAAATCAAGATTTTAAAAAAAAATCTATGTTCCTCAACTAACGTTTAGGCCATATTGTAGTCCTAGGGAATATCTGCATCATATGGGAGTAATTCCATCAAGAAGGTAATAATATAATTGATGGTAGTATTGTAAATCCCATACATGGTTTTCCAATGAAATAATTGGATTAACAATTCAAGCTTTTTCATTTTACCACATTGTTGTTATACTAGAGTCGTGACAACATCATTTATTTTTTTCACCCTGTAAACATCATCACGTTCATTAGATGCATCATGTGTATTCGTATAATAGTCATCATGGATCAGAATCTTTTCCATATCATGATGATGAATAAATAGAAACTGATCATATAATAAACCCTCCAATCAATTCCTCTCATTTGGATCATCATCATTTCAAGATTCCATTTTATCCCCATTGTGATACCACACATAGTAGTTTGTTTGAAAACCATATTTTGTTTTATAGTACATAAATTTTACACAGCTAAACCAAGGTCTTCCAAAAAAATTATAACATGTTCAGTATATGTGAACACTGTCTAAATCATCGTCAAATGAAAAATCTAAAAAGATCTCCAACTTGTTTTAAAAATATATTCAGATCTGATCGGTTTCATACATCCAAATTCTATCAATTCAATAGAAAAATGTAATAAGTCATTTCATGAAACCATTTCAATAATATTTAATTTTAATTGAAATTATAATTAAATATATAATAATTTATCAATTTATGTAAAACAATAATTGACACACTACTCTATATGAGAATCCTAAAATGAAAGACACAAAAATACTCTATCTATTGGTTTTTCTAAGTAAACAAGAAATTTTCATCTTAGTTGTTTATTTTTCATTACTATATAATTTATTTTATATAGATTTAGATTAGTTCAATTCTATTTATATTAGATTAGTTTCATGTAATTTAGTGTTGTTCGGGGCTACTCAGGACTACTTTGGTCAAATAAAGTCATTTAAATTCAGTTTAGTTGGTTTGGTATAGCCTAAGAGTTCATTAGTATAAGGGTTGGAGTATTGTGATCTTTTCCAATAGTGATAGTATCATGTTTTGGAGATACATTGTCAATCTATATCCATTGATAACAAATTTTTACATTTCTTCTTTATTAACTATCAAAAAACACTAAATAGATAACAATTTGTGATGGTCATTAGTCCTTCCCTTGTGAAATGATATTCATCCGACATTAATTTCAGTCCTGAGTTGTAGAGAATTACAATTTCGTTAGGCTGGATGTTTCATTGGTGAATTAGAATGTTATGTGCTACTCCTATTCTCCCAATGTAAATTCTATAATTTACAAATTATTCTCTATTTATTTTTGTATGTTGTTGAATATATAGTCTTCATTCATATCTATCCTTTTCTAAATCCATATTCACCTCTTTAACTTCCTAATAAGATTTATTTTCTACCTCTACGTGGATACAATAACTATTCTATTTGATAAATTAGTATGCGCTCATTCCATTTAGGGTTTTGTAATATATTCTATAAACCCACAAGGTTTCTTCCATCATTTTTCTCATATTTTTTCTATTTTACTTTAATAGATTTTCCAAGATTCATTTAACATACTTTTAAAAAATACAACTTGTTAATTGGATTGTTGATGGTAAGGTTTTGATGTATTATAGTGCACTCTATACTTCCTCATTAAAGCTTCAAATCTCCTGTAGAGAAAGTGGGATCATCAGTCACTAATGAATTATTATAGGATTCAAAATCATAAAATATTTTATTACTCAAAAAGAAAAAATAATAGTGAAATCATCATTTTTTGGCCTTGTATTCCACACATTTGGAAACATAGTAAATAGATAACAATATTATTAAATATCCAAATGACATTAGAAATGGTTTTATAATGTCTATACCTCATACATAAAATATTCCACATAAAATTAATTGGTCATTAATGTATTTTTTATCACATAGTTATATTTCTTCTGAATTTTCACAACTCTTATTTCTTATAAAAATCAAAATCATAATTAAATAGTTTGGGATAGTATATTCTGAATTTAAGGGAATTCTCAAAAGTTTATTGAGCTTCAAAGTAACCTCCCCATGATAAATTATGATAAAATTATAAAATATATTATACCTCAATTTTAGGGAAACATATGATGATCATTTTTTAATTATAAAACTTTTATATATATGGATCTTACCAAAAATAAAACTATGAAACAATATGTAAAATAAAAAATTATTGTTGGATTAGATGTTATAGAACATGAGAGGTTACCAAATAAATTTACATATCATCATACCATATTACTTCTCCATCAAACAAATATTGTTAATACAATAGAATTATATCATTAAACAGTTCTTGTCTAGAATTTACACCTTGATTATGTGATAAATCATAAAAAAGTGGTCTTCCACAGGATTATCAGCTCCTCTCTTTTCTTTTATTTTCATATCAAGTTTATATCATGGAAATATTTGTATTACCAAACATAGATTTTATAATGGATTCTTCCTCAAAATAGAAAACACAAAACAACACTATCTTAAAGTAAATATGAATGAAAAAATGAAAAATAAATGGATACAAAACATATAACATAGATAGATTTTATCAATTTGAAGTGGAAGAACAAAAATTGAATTGAATATGGATCCTCTATTGGGAATAATGTCTGCACGATAGAAATAAAATGGGAGCTATCATTTATGAAAAATAAAAACACAAAAAAAATAGATATAGAACACTAAACTAAGTTAGAAATTACAAATTTTACGTTTTAGAACAAAAAATTACTTCAATTGATGATGGATTCATCAGTTGGAAAAAGGTCCACAAGTTGTGCAACAGGGGAGCTCCAGTTTAGGGAAATATGTGGGTGGAGGGGGGAAATTTGAGGAATGATGTGTATTTGGGGCCAAAATTCCTATTGGGTTTAAAACCCAATTGGTATATATTGTGTATCAAAATGGTTTTCAAAAGAATTGGGATAGAATTTTAGAAATGACCTTATCCCAACGATTTTATCAAACCATTTGGAAACATATCTCTAAACTGTCAGTATAGGTTCATTGGTACAGATTATTTTTACAGTAGTGATAAGATAAATTGATTCACCATTATTATATTTACCTTTCTTTGATTGACACCCCAATTGAAAAATAAAAACTCATTTCCATATTAGATTATGTAATGTCATGTTATAACTATCAACATGGAAAATTATTGGTTGAATTATTTATATAAAGGACATGTATTTGACTATAAATGGTTTCAAACCTTTATAAAATATAAAATTATATCATTGAATTTTTTTATTAACAAATATAATTTATAATTTTCTGGTAATATTATAATATAACAACATTTATTCCTCTTTAACCACATGAATAATTATTTATAATTATCTGGTCAAATTTTTAGATTAATCATGTGAGGAAATATTCATTGAAGGTCAACAATATGAATACTGAAATGAAGGAAAATAAATAATTGAATAAAAAAATGTTTAATTGTGTCAGGATAAAGTTTAACTTTTTGAGAACAATTCATCAATTGATGACGTCTTGAAAACACATAATAGTTACCTTGAATACACTATGAATAGTTTGTAGTAAATGAAATTCCATATCTAATGGGGATATACTGAATCAGTGAGGTTTTATCTATTTTTTTAACATTGTTCATATATGTGGCATAGAAATATATACATCCATCAATCATATATCCATTGGAAATTGATTCCTCAATATGATAATTTTTTTTATTTTAATCACTTTAATGTTTTTTAAATCTCAGTCTAGAACATCCACCCAAACTGCATAGCTCCACCAAGATACATGCTAATAAATAAATGTATAATTATTATTACCATTACATATTTCAATTTTTTTGGAAAGAGATTATCATAACCAAAAAGTTCCACTGTGATCTAATCCTGAATACTCCTCAAATTTCATACCCAAAAAAAATTATAAAAAATCATTTCCAAAAAAAGGTATAAAGGTCAATAAATTATTCGAAAAAACTATCAGATAAAAAAATTAATTGATATGAATATATACTCATAAATTGGAATTTTTCACCAAGGACCCTTTCAACCATGTAATACTTTTTTTCATATTAATATTCTTTGTTATATTATTTAAGTATCTACTGGCTTCCGTAACTGCATATAATGTCAATAATAATACTTATCTATTAAACATGTTAAATTAGTATATAATATAACACTTTTATGACTTTTTAACATCACACAATTATATATTTATTTGTTTCCATAAGGAAATTTCTTTAAATTAATATCATGATTGATGATATTTTTATTCTTCCTAATAGTATCCCAAATGGTTTGTATTATATTATCACATGAATCTTTAAAATATGTAAAACATAAAGATTATATCATAAGAAAATTAATATATAGTATGAAAAATAAAATAAAATACTCTTTTCATTCCTAATATGATAAGGTTTTATTTCCCAAAAAAATAATGTAAGGGATTGGAGGAACCGAAAATTAATACAATTTGTGAATCTTATCTTAAATGATTTACATTTATAATTCAAAACCCATAGGTTTTTTTGGCATTAGATTATATTCCTTCATCTACTTTAATGAATCATTATCTTATATTCACCAATAAAATGGGGAGATAAAAACCATGTGACCAGTGTATAACCACTTTTCCACAATTTCTCAGTAATGTTGACTTCTTACATTAGATATAACAACTAAAAAACCCACTTTCCAACTACATCCTAATAAGTTTTAATGATAAGGAAAGTAATTTATTATCTTTTGAAAAGTGGGGAAAAAATTATATATTTCCTGACTTTTGGAGTAATATTTCTTAAAATTTATGAATCATAACACATTTAACTCATCATTTAAAGGTTTCAAGTAAGCATCAATCATATAAATAGACACTCCTGAATCATAAATAATAGTATTTTTTATTATAATTTTTTCTCTTGTATAACCATGTAATATTGTTATTTAAATGAGACATTATGAAGAAAAAACTACGAGTTTAAATGACCATTGGTTTTAATGGGTTGAAACCATATATTACTAATCATGGAAAAAATTATGACAATCTTGGGAAAAAATCGTTCTTCCAATTAGTCTCTTTCTTTGTTTGGTACTTTTGTAGGTGATTTGTTGTATCAATATATTTATTCTTCTCTACATGTAATATCATAATTTTTTAAAATTATAGATACTATAAAATCATTTTTAATATTTATTTTATTTGAATTTTTTATGGTTGCATCATGATGATTTTCATTCAATGGTTCACAGCCCTTCTTTACTTAATCGATTGAGAATAAATTAATCATCCTTTATATAAATTAAATAGGAATACACAATTTATGTATCAATATATAAATGTTATTTTTGAAACAACATAAAATTATATTATAAGGATCCCAAATTATTATAGGTGAAATAAAGTTTTTTAGTTAATATATCTCTCAATCATGTTCTATAGTGATTCGATAAAATTATTTTTTTTTCTAAAAAATGTGTTAGAGGAGATGAAAATGAATAAGAGAACAATATTTGAGTTGAAATAAAAATATTGAATTTAATCCTAAATTAATAAATAATAGATTCTAAATAAGAAAAAATTAAAACATACAATGCAAAGATAGATAATGAGAACACAAATCACCTCAATATAAAGAATAAAAATTAAAATATATTTGAAAAATATATTTTTATTTCATAAAATTAAAAATATATATTATGAAATATTTTAGTGAAAATTTATTTATAATATAATTATAAAACGTAATATTTTGTAACTTTAAATTTGTTTTTATTTTCAATTTGATGATAAAATTATAATAAACTAAATTACATAAAATGTTTTAAAACATATTAAAAAATATTTTTAAATATATAGGGTCTTGACCATGTTTTTCACTTAATCTATACTCCAAGACAGTTATCTAATGGTCTATAGGTGCACCTCCCCATATACTAATGGCTTCTGACTAGCAATGATGATCTAATTTAGTGATATTTGGGAGACCATACCCTATTTTACTTGAAATAATAGTGGTATGCATATGTATAACACAATATATTAATAAATATACAACCCAAAAGAATCTCCATATCGATTTACAGGAACCATCATGTCCACTATCATCCATACCATGATAATAAGAACATCTTTGATCACTGTGGTCTAGCTCTTGAGCTTGATCCCTTACCTAATATCAGTGACATAATGTTTAAATGTGTCCTGATGGGCCCATGCAGGGTGTGAGTAGATAATCAGTAAGCCACCACCAATGTATTTTTATCTTACATCCATAATTATGCAGTGTATCGGAAATATGAATATAAATAAATCCAACACACATTTAACAAATAATGTGCTTCCCTTGTGCTCAACGGCCATAAGGAATCATTTACCTAATTCATCCAACACTGTTATATTTCTAAATGCATGACCCCAAATATATATTTGGAAAATAATAGATTCCTATAAATATATATTTGTAGTGGGATTTAACCATGTATTAATGACCAGAAGTCATATTATGAATGTCATTCCAATTGAATCCTCAAGTTCCACACATAAACATATCACCGAGAACCTTATACCATCAAATACCACCCATATCATATTTCCAAAACATACCAGCATCCTATTTTCATGCCCATCAACACATCATAGGTCCCTTAATCCTCCATTAAATTAGTTACCATCAGCTTAAAATCCTATCTTCTAAGGAATGACAAAATTCATCTTCCCAAAAATAGAAAATCACAGTTATCTCAATAGCCACACATCCCAAGTTATGTACATATTCTTCCACCCATAATCCTATACCATGGCCTCAAATATAACATTGGGGCTCTCCCAAAAATGGATGGTCTCAACAACCTCTCTAGATGTTTTATCACCATCACCCATGGCTTTCTAAGATCACCACATCCTCCAAAACTGATGTTAAACACCATCCCCTAAGACACAATATCTATAGAGGCATCCACCCACAATGAGTGGTCAATACCCCCTTGATAGATTCCTATCTATGGGAAAACATCTCCAATGGGACATTGGCCAGTGAAGGTACATGGATATCAACAATAATACCTAATCCACATCATCTAACACCTCGTCCCCTATGACCACATCACAAACACCCGAGGTTCAATACCATCGGATGTCCCATGGTCCATTACCTCATCCTAAAAACATCTTCACCTAAATCTTGAAAAATGATTTCCCCTCGACCTAGGGATCATCACCAACCCAGGTATCTTGATCCATGCCCAACCTGAAAAACAATTTCTTCTCATTCCCAGTGATCATCAACACCTCATGCCTCTCCCATACCCATCACATTCCCATGGAACCATAACATTCATAAACAATTTAATAAAATAAAAATAAACTTACATTCTAACTGACCCAGTTGGTAAAAATTCCATTACTGAGCTTATAATATATATTCATAGACTAAGTAATCCCCAATGGTATCCCCTCAATATTAATAATCAATATAAGTAAAGCATTAAATTTATTAGGTTCTCACTTAGCTTCCAATCTGTTTATTAAATCAACCATCCCAAAACACCCATATAATTTAGTAGAAAGTTAAGAACCACCAACCTTAGTCTAATATGTTCAAATTCATTGAATACCAGCCTCTAATAAATGTTGTATCGATAGAAGTAATAGTATTATAAGACACAATAAAAATTGGAAAAAAAATATATCACATTGATTTAGGATTATGTTTGGAGAGGTAAAAGAGGAAAAGAAGTAAAATTATAGAAGGACTTATAGCTATGCATCCAAAATGATACATGGGGATCAAATCATATTTTGGACAGAGAAGAACGATAAGAGATATAGAGATTCTGGTGGTAAATAATTTCATTTATGAGAGAAACTATGTAGGAGAAAAATAAAGGAAGGGGGTCGAGCCCCTAGTCCCCCTTTTAAAATAACCCCCATAAGATCCACATTGTGTAATTTTTACACACCGTGTATTTGCTTAATAATTTATAAAATAGATACACCTCATGAATATCATGAGTTCAACCAAAAAGTCTTCACACACTTCTGCATTCTATGTAATCCACTTTCATGCCATGTAAGTGTTAAAAAAATATGGAATTTTTCCTAGAGCTGTTTTCAATAGACTAAACCACTCATTCTTCCTTCAGTGTTCACACGAATCGATGAGGCTTCCAAAAAACTACTGACTATGATAAAACTGGTTCCTTAGGTCAAATAACTCTAATAATGAGGTTTTATTATGTAATATTTATGTTGACCCAACCACTAAACTCAAAATTTAAAATTTACATAGGAAAAATTAACCCTTCAAAAACCTTGGAAGTTATAATATCCAAACCATATTATAGATCATCCCTTAGCTATCATGATTTACCCAAAGATGGTACTAAATATTATAATCTAATTTACATTATCCCAGTCTACCCTAATAATACATCCTAAGAAAAATTCCAATCATGGAATCCCAAACTAAGAAATTACTAACTTGTATGATTCTCGAACAAAAATTCATTATTATAATGGTGCATCCAACCATACATATACATAAATATCATCATATGAAATACCATCATTATTTCCCTCATCGGGTTCTCAATAATACTTTTGCCACACCTGACTCCCAACAAGTCATGTATCTCATCAGATTATCACTTCTTACTCATGTCATATATGACACCCATAAAGTCTTGTATATCATCACCACTACTACTAACTTTAACTTTTTATTAAAATTTATAAAGTAGTACACCAAAAAGCCTTTTCAAGGGGGGGAAAATGATGAAGACCCAAATCATCCCCCTGAATTACCACCCTACACTCCATAGGGAGGGAATATAAGCTATCATAAATCACCAAAGTATCATCAGGATTCCCCAATCACGCAAGCGATTCCGCCACAAAATGACTTTCACTCAAAATATGGAAAATATTCCATCTATGCTTGAACTCAGTAATGCATCTTCGGAGAAAATAAATCATGTTCCAAGGATATTTCTGTCGTTTGTGAATAAGAGGCACCAGAATTTCTGAGTCGGACTCAATCTCCTCCACCAGGATGTCCTGTGCCCTGGAAATCTCCAGACCAGTAATCAGGGCTTTCACCTCTGCACCTAATGAAGACCACATACCATAGAATGCACAGATACTGAATATAACTAAGCCTCATTGGTCCCAGAGCACCCATCCTCTTCTCATTAGTCCCCCCATACAGGACCCATCCACATTAAACTTCCAACCCCTTATTGGAGGTATCCACCTAATCCATCTACCATCCTTTTTCATGAGGATACCTGAACGATGGAAAGGACCACACAACTGATCAATTAACTGGTTCCCTGGAAACAAAAATACCAGATCCTGTATCATCACCCTCATCCATACCAAAAAGAGAAGGGGAGACTTCATGTTACCCACCTAGTCAGGTTAGGAGCCTCCCAAATGACCTAGATGATTGATGCAAAGATGACCACTCGGACCTTGAAGCCTTCAACCCAGCCCTCGACATCATGAAACTAGGAATCAGTGATCCACTGCTGATATAGTTATTCATCCATGAGGCGAGGTTGTGGAGAGAAGGGAGCCCACCAATTATGTGCCCATCTTCTCCGAATGAATAGGTGGTTAATTATTTCCACCTACGGCAGCTCGTAGCCAAATCACCTAGAGGTCAATGTGATCCCCCTCTGCTGTATGTTTTCCTCCATGGGTAATTCTTTATTCCTAATCCACCTAATGAGATAGTTCATCTTGGGAGGAATCTCCTTACACCATACCTTGATCACTTCCACCTCTTGTAGACCCTCTGTGTTCGCCATTCTGCCATATTCCTTAGCACAAAACCTTCCCGAAGAAGACCCAGTAAAGCAACATGCATCTGGTTCCTCATTCAATATGATGCCTTCTTGCATCCTCCTCTGTTCAGCATTCAGATAGGAAATAATCAGATCAGATTGCAGGCAGTCCTCCTTGTACAAAATGTCTATATGTGGATAGCCAGGAAACTCCAGCTTCTCCCCCACCCAATTGGCCTTCCAGAAACTTAAATCCCCCTTGCCAACAATCCACCTAGTTGAACTGGAAATAAACTTCATATGGGATACCATGCATCAAGAAAGCTGTGTAAACCCTAACCCAGTAACCGGTGCATTATATTGGTCACCATATCATCCAGTAAAAAATGCAGCCCACATCTACTAACCTATAATAATCTTTCAGGCTAGTCTGCCCTGCATGCCTTGCATGGCTCCCTTAACATCACGTAACCCAACTCCCCCTTGTTCCACTGTTCTAGCCATGCGATCCCAAGAGGCCCAGTGAGCTCATTTGAGCTATTTTTCATCCCCAAAAAAGGAGTTTAGAATGTTCTCAACCTGCTTAACAACACCTATGGTTGGTGGAAGAACTGAAAACACATGCATGGGAATAGATGACAGCACACTATTAACCAATGTAACCCTTCCACCAAAGGAGAGAAATTTGCTCTTCCAGTTTTGAATCCTTCCCAATAGCTAATAAATGATGTCCTCAAAATGATGTCGTCTAGTGCGGATAAAGGAAATAGGTACCCCCATGTAGGGAATGGGTAGTTGTCTTTACTGACAACCGAAGATATCCATAATGCTACTACACCTCCGCTGCGAATACTTGTTGGAAATGAATGCAAATCTTTTAGAAATTTTGATAACCTGCCTGCTAAACCACCCATAAATTCCTAGAATCATCTTAAGATTCAACAAGGATCATCGTCTCTCATTAGTGAAAATTAAAATATAATCAGCGAACATTAAGTGAGAGATGCTTACCATTCCACCTCTACTGCTGTAAGTAGCCATCCTGCCCCCATCCATGCCTTTACAGAGATTGTGATAAAGGAGTTCTTGGGACAAGATAAACAAGCCTAGGTAAAGGGGATCCCCCCACTGCACCCCATGAACTGGCTTTAAAAACCAGGGCATTTCCCCATAATCATTACAAATATCCAGGCAGATGAGAAACACCTGAAATAAATATCACAGATCTATTCATGAAACCCGAAACACCTCAATTCCCAATTAATGAAGCATCACTCTATTATATCATATGCCTTGTCCATGTCCACATGTAGAATAAAATTTGAACCCATAGACCTCCTATTGATATCATTCACCAATTCACTCGCAATCCCAATCGCCCCCTGTATACTACGTCCCTTAATGATGCCATGCTGCTTCCTTGAAACCAGCCATGGAAGAATAATGCCCAGCCTATTTGTAATAAGATAAGCCAAAATTTTATACAAAACATTGTAGAGAAAAATGGGAATGTATTTTATGATGCATGTTGGATCCTTGACATTTGGAATCAGAACAATGCAAGAGGCACAAATGGATCTATTTAATATACCCCTATTAAATTAGTCCCAAACCGCTTCAACCAGCTAAGGGTCGACCACTTCCCAATCTGCATCATAGAATGACCCCAAGAACCCATCCAGACCCGGAGCACTTTCCCAATGCATACCAAAGACCATCTCCCTAAATTCCTCCTCTGTTGGAAAGGTAAATAACATCATATTGTCTATATCATTAAGCATCGAAGATAAACAGCCCATAAATTCATCATCAGTGCAAGATCCCTGTCCTCCCAAACTCCTCCTAGACACCTCTTCTTCAAGTAGACTTTTAAAATGATCCAGTGCCATCGGACCATCCACCTCCATAGCCAAAGTGAAGACCCCATTGCCAATATTAAGATTGATCTTTTTGCACCTATGCTTCTTTAAACATGTGTGAAAGAAAGAACTATTCTGATCACCTTCCTTAAGCCAATTATCCCTAGACCGGTGCTTATGGTATCTCTCCACCTCTAACTACTTCTCTGACAGAAGAACATGCTTATCACACAGTTGGACAAAATACATATCAACACATGCCTCCAAAAGACCCTCCTATAGTCTATTGATATCATCTTGTAGACACTCCACACCAAAATTTTCCACATTTCTATTCTCCATCCAACTATAGATATCAACTTTTAGGTGCTTCAACCGGCATGTTAGACCACTCCATGATCTCCTAGCCCCTTCATTGTCCCAAGAGCATTGAAGCATGTCCCTAATTCTCTCCTCCAGCTGCCAATTAATGTTATAATGGAATGTCTTCATGTTCACCTACTCCCTCCTGACATCCAGTAGCAATGTAGCATGATCCGAAAGCAACTGAGGAATGTGAGTTACCATCGTCTTTGAAAAAAAATCCAACCCTTGAATGTTGGCAAGGAACCTATCTAGTCAACTCCATACCCAGTTGTTGCCCTGCCTATTGTTGCACCTAGTGTACTTAGGACCCGCAAAACCCAAATCAAAAAGTACAGCCTTAGACATGAAGTCCCGTAAATCATGAATACCCTCCGAACCAATAGTCTAACCGCCCTTCTTTCCAGAAATGTCCATTATCACATTGAAATCACCCCCTACAAACCATGGTACACCATTCATTGTAAATAATCTAGATGCTGCCATAGAATCCTTCTCTCCTGTACACTGGTACTCGCATACACCATACTAAGAATTATCACCAGACCGTTACTAGAAATCTTGAGATCCATGCACTATGATGAAATCCAAACCATCTCCACCACAATATTATTCCTCCATCAAACCCATATATGAGAGTTATGTAGATGGTCATGAAAAAATCTAGTGTACCCCATCTTTGACGCATTGAAGGGAAGATTATCTGGATTTTTCTTGGGCTCGAGAATGGCCACAAGGGAGGTACCATGTTTTCAGGTCTCATTTTCCACAAAAAAACACTTAGCTTGTGCCCTGAGACCCTTGGAATTCTAGATGAGAAGCAATACCATAATCACATGCACCTTCGGTCTTTCTGACCATATCCATTAGGCAGAGAAATGAATGAGACACCACCAGACTCCTTGGATCTTGAATGAGTAATAGTCCTTGTCAATCCTTCAGGGGAGAAGCCTCATTTTGGCGTAAGGATAGTCTTTCTACTCAAGCCATCTGAAACCTCTGAAAGGGAAAAACCACTAGACCAAGGAGGTGAGTGAAAAAGGCACTCATCTGGCTCACCATGCAGTAACAAGACCATGAGGATCCTAGGAGAAGTGTCACGCACCACCTTAAGCTTCCCTGCCATGAACTCTGATAGATCTCCCCCCATCTCTTGCCTAAACACTCCTGGGGATGGATTAGAATCCAACGACCTCTTTAGAGAATCCGGAAAAAGTTGCGATGCAATACAAAATGAAGGTTGGGAGAAAGATATGGGCCTGGTAATTTGCTACAGTGAGCTAGCAGGTATGGAACCAGAATTTGGAGAGGTCCGACTATCCCACACCGGGGAGACCATGGGAATCAAGGTTTGATCTGCCCTGAAGGGTCCCATCTGAAAAGGTTGTAGGCTTTCCAAAAATTTGTCCTTTATCAGCATAGAGACACTCAAACTGGAATACACCATTAGATAATCCTTCAACATCATGTCCCCCTGCACCACCAAGGTCGTGTCTGTCATATGGGGCCTATTTGCATAATTCAAATTTGAAATCACCCCCCCCCCCTCGTGGTAACCTCCTTCCCCGCCCCATCATACAGTGTAGGCCCCTATGAGCACGACGGATCCCTAGCATGACCAATATCAACAGGTCTCTTCAAGGAATTCTCCCTCACCGCCTTATTCCTGAAAACCTCCACTGCATGCCCATGAAATATACAAAATCCACAGAATCTCAGCGGATCATTATAGAAAATTAATTTCCACTAAACGAAGACCTGATAAGAACACGCGAGGGATGATCCACCAAAAAGTCCATCTCCACACATTTTCGGGGATTTTTTTCTGCCTGAAGACATCTGGTATCCATATCTGAGCATAGAAATGATCCCAAGGAATCACCAACCACCTTAATAATCGACGGATTGTGACAAGGAAGAGGGAGCCCAAGAAAATTCATCCAAATCGCCTTTGAATAGGACTCCCTACCATAGTGGAAATCCCAAGACCACTGGGAAAGGGAGAATCGCCATGCTACACTCCTACGATCATCATGTTCCCAAGCCGCCACAAAATCTGCTCTTGAAAATGTATGAATGCAGAATGCCACTCTAGAGATTTCAGATATGGCCACTGGTCACTCGAGGCCCCAAGAATCCACACAGCTTTGAAACAAGCTGAGCGTTGGATTGTTGCGACCAAAGCGAGACACCAAGAAAAGATCATGATAGGCTTCCACCTACCGATGCTCCTTCCCTGACAGATCCACCACCGGATCTCCCTCCTCCTTAGCCAAGCCTCTTTGATACACCACCACTAAAGGTGTTTCCACAAAAACCCTGAACTGAAGAAAACTTCACCCTTTCAACAAAGGGCACTGGAACCAAGGAAATATTATGGCCAAAGGTATCCATAGTCATATATACATATATATGCATTCTTATCATACTCATGATAAATACGCACCTCATATAAATCACTAATCGCGCTTGATGCCAACATATCAACAAATAACATGTTAGTCCAAAAAAAACATGTCCACCTCATGCACCCATTTAAGTCCTATAAAAAACAAAGGAATACTTTTCCACACCCATGGTGTACCTTTAACTATCATGAACACCTTATCCTTATCTATCCCTACTAGGTTAACATCATTCACTTTCACTTAATCCTAACGACACAAGTCATGGCTTCCATAGGCAGATGAACTAGTTACTAGCCATTGACACCATAGTTTGGCCACTATCTATATATGATGAAATGTTCTTGTAGTGAAATACCAACATTAAGATCAATATACCACTCCTTGTCCTACCTCATATCCTTGAGTCTGACCTAAATCCTGGTTCCCATCTTTCTATTAATACTTCCTGTATAATGTCCCCAGATTCATCATCTGATCACATGCTCGGCATTCCTTTGGAGTCTAATCATAATGGGTCCAAACATGCCCTAGATGCCCACACTAGAAGATCACAATCAAATAGGAACTCCTTAATGGCCTACGTGAGTCTCAATCCTACCTACATTATTGAGATTCCTCATTGACCTAATTTCGGGTAACTAATACACCAATACTAAACTCACTTGACACTATCACCTGACTTGAATAATATCAGTTCATCAAATTTCCCTTGACTATAATCACATGATTTACCATCTCAATGAATGATGTCAGCCTAAATATAATCTCATGGACCTGAATAGAGTTCCATAATCCATCCACGAAACATTTTACCTTGGCATTGTCGCCGCCTACTATAACAAGTGAAAATCCGGACATGTCAATGAAATTAGGTAAATAATATTTGTTGAATCAATCTTCATATTACCAGTTCTTGAACTCATAGTCTCGTTCCACACTAAACATCTCTGAAAATAAGTGCTCAAAGAACATGTCCTCAAAATCCTTCTAATCTAGTCCATCATGTCTACCAGCATGTACCGATATGTCACACTAGTGAATTCCCAGTCCCCTGAGCATATATATATATCTAGCTTTACCTTTTGACCTGGGGGTTTCTCAAGATGAATGAAAATAATCTTCACTAACTCTATCTTATTCATGGATACCTGGAGCCCACCCTCAACCTAAAATAAATCTGGATGTTGAGACTGAAATCACCAGTCATGTAATCCATAGACAGACCACCTCCCTAGGATCCCTTATTAATACTTTGTACATCATGAACCATTCTCATCCTGAGTAAATCATCAACACATGGCCCAAATTCTTCAATTTAATATGGATTCCCTAATTGTACTAGAGCCTATAAAAATAGCTCAGGATCATTCTGACCCTTAGAGGAGTCATCTGCACCCTCAGGGACCTCACCTGATGCACACTAAAGAGGCATCACATATCCTCCCTCCTGACGCTCCACCTCAATCCATCAAGGTTCCATCACACTGAAGACAAAATATCATGTCCAAAACATCATAAAAATATATATCATGGATAGGAAAATCTATAATAGGGATCACATCTCGCCACACTTACACTCCCCTACCGCACCAATATCACATGAAATTTGGCCTTATTGCCCTTTAACAACCAATATCAGAGTCAGGTATCACATATTATTTATTATCATAACCCATTTACTACCCACAATAGATTAAGGCATCACATATCACATAGCATCAATCTAGGGTTCCCGTATAGAATGCAACCAAAGAGGCTACACAATATAATACTCATTATCTTCTCTATTGAAATTTTAAATGGATCACCCCCTTTCCATATTTTCAATAACTTCATACAGATAATATATTCAATCCCTTATATCACATATTAGTCTCACTAAGAACCTCATACTTGGGATGGACGAGTATAATACCACTAAAAAGGCTAAGTAAGAAAACATTGTTTATATTATTTGTGGAAACATTAAAAAAATCAACCCCTCTTAGCATATTATATGTTTCAAGCAATGATTTGCAGGAACATAAATATAACATATCACCCTATGAATCTACCATGAATCATAAATAATTTCCCATTCCATAACCGGCCATGGATAAAACCATATAATCAAATAACATTACAACCGTGTGAACCACTCAAGGTGTAAATCTATAAACTATAAATTTGAAAAGAATTACATAAATTATTCATCTATATAAAATTATTCTGTGACACTTTAATGTGGTTAAAGGAACCCAAAAATGTGCTCTATAACCAGTTCCAACTACATCTTAGTCTCTGTTCTAGCATAGCCTAAATAGTATAGCCAAAGAAAGAAAAGAAAATGCTTTGATACCATTTGTATAATCCTGACCCAGTTTCCCACTAAAACTATGTTAAATACTAGTTGACCACTGTGCTTAAGCATGCCTCCCCACATTCCAAAGGATTACAAATATCATTGAGGGTCTAATAAGGTGAAATTGGAGAGAATGTACCCTCTAGTGACGGTAATAATAATGGTCTATAAATGAAAAACACAATGGATGATGGACCATAACAATAGAAGGATCTGAATAATCATTGTGTAAGGATAAAAAGGTGTAGCAGTAACAACAACATGCCAAAAGTCATCATACCACATATAGATGAAGATAAACTTTAAAGGAATTCATAAAAAATAGATAAGAAAGGTCGCATATGGTTGAACACATAAGTAAATATATATACAGCCCAAAATAAGGTCAATCTCAATGTAGAGGAACCAACTAGTCTAATGGAATTCATCCCATTCTAAGATGTATATTTTTTATCCCCAAGGTCAATTTCCCCATCCTTTACCCTATCCTGATCTCAAAGATATAAAGTTTACATTCGTCATGAGGGGCCTATATAGGGTTTGACTATGAAATCATTAGACCACCACCAACATGTTCCTATCATATAACAATATTTATACAGTGTGTGTGAAATATAAATAAAAAGGTAGTGCACACACATTTAATAAATATCTTATTTCCCTTGTACTAAAACCCTACAAGGAAGAGTTTACCTACATCATCCAACACCGATATATCACTGAATATGTGCATAAAATATATATTTCGCATACAATACATGTCTATAAATATATATTTATAGTGGTGAGGACCCATGGATTAATGCTCAAGCATCCTCGGACGAATATCATACCAATTGAACCCTCATGTTTCACCCATAAACATGTCATCCAGCACCTCATGCCATCTGATACCACCTATATCACATATCAATAAAGTATCATCATCCTATTGGTTTTCCCATCAAAACATCCCAATTCCCATGTTTCTCTATTCAGATAGTCACCATCAGCTCAATAGCCTAATATGTCAATATCTGGTGATATCGATCACCCCATAAATACTAAATCACTTTTAGCTAAATTTCATGATGTCCCAAGTAACAAAGATATCCATCATCCCATAATCCTCGCTGATGGTATCAAATATAACGGTGATACTCATCCCCCAACTGATGGTATGAACACCAAATATTGATGGTCTATCACTATCAATCTTTCCTTTCTATAATGATAACCCCCTCTATATTTTATGGCCAAAACCATCATCTAATTTGTAATATTTAGGGAGGCCTCCACCCACAGTGATTGGTCAAAACCACCATGACAGAGTCCTATCATTGTGCACATGACTCAAATTGTGTTTTGGCTAGAAATGGTGAGTAGCAATCACCATAAATACCTAAGACATATCATTTGACACCTCATTCCCCTATGACCACATCATTATGTCCCAAAGTGTAACACCATATCATGTCCCACATGTCATTCCATCATCCTGATTATCTTGCCACCTAAATCTCGACAAACCATGTCTCCTCAACCGAGTAATCATCATCACCCTATGTATCTTACTCCATGCCCAACCTAAATAATAGTTTCACCTTAGTCTCAGTGATCATAATAACCTCAAGCCTTATCCATTCCCATAAAGTTCAAATAGAACCATAACAATCATAAGAAAATTTATTAATTAAAAATAAAAGACTGGCATAACCTACCTATTTGGCCAATAACCCCTTACCCATAATAACATATATAGTCATAGTATATGGAATTCTTAATGATATCCTCGGATTTTTATTAATCAATAAAAGGAAATAATAAATTTATTTAGGGTCTCACTCTATCCCCCAATGTTTTTATTAAATAAAGTACCCCAAAACCCTTATAAAATAAATGATAAATCTATGAACAACTTACACTATAATAATAGGAGATTTCTCACTAAATAACGGCCTCTAATCCAAGTAATATCCAAAGAAAATGGTGTTTTGGACTAACTCCCTTAAAATAGGGGAACATAGAAAACATGAATTTTTCATTTTGTATAGTGAGGTAAATAATGAAAAGATACAAGAGGACATAAGGACTTACCACTATGCTTCCAATTAGATAGTTGATCATGAATTGGAGCTTGGATGGATAAGAACAATCAAATCCTAAGAGATACTTTAGAGAAATTCTTCTGTATGTGAGTGTTAATATGGGGGAGAAAAATAAAAGGACGGCTTCGAGCCCTGTGTTCCCCTTCAAAAAAAATATTTTCCCAAAAGATTCATGTCATATAAATTTTATAAATAATTTATTAGTTTCACAAAGTTTAAACCAATTTCACAACATTTATTCCTGGTGTTTTCCAACTAATCCTTTATTCCCTTATCCATGCCATTTAAACCACTTTCATTTCATGTATGTATTACATGATGTGAACTTCAAGATGAGATATTTTCAATAGCATAGACTATCCATTATTCCTTTTCAGTTCATGTAAACACCCTGGGCTTCCACCAAACCATCAAACATTCCCAAATAAAATGGATTGGTTCAAATAACTCTTATAAGAAGGTTCTAAAGTAGACAATTTATGTTATCCCGAACACCCAACTCAATGTTTCAAATTTTCCTAGGAAAAATGACCTATTAAGAAACTCAAGACATTAAATAATTCAATTATAAAATTAATAAAAATATTATATAAAGAACAAATATGTTCATAATTAGGAACTTGATATTTCAAATTGAAATTTAGATATTACAAATTTAAGAATCATAAACTCAATATCAAAATGAATATATTTGTACGAATCCATTAAATTTAAGAAAATATTTATTCAATAATGTCATATTTATAATTATATTTCGTAAATAAAATTAAAAAAGTAATATTTAATATACAAAATTTTATACTGAAAATAACAGAATGATACATAGATTTTGGAACATCATATCCAAAGTAAACATCCTATTATAAATGATTAAAATTAGAATTCACCTATACTAGTTTAAAACATTTTATTGGTATATTTCATCAAAAACAAAACAAGCCTTGATAAAACAAAAAATAAATAATTAAACATATTTATATTAAATTCAATTTTTTCAAAAAAAAGATGTACTTAATCATGTAAATATATGTCATTAATTTGAAAATAAATCATCTGGGGTATAAAAACTTGTTAAAATTTGTATAAAAATCAAAGTGAATGGTGTAGATGAAAATAATATTATGTTCATTTTTCAATGATTTCTTTTAACTAGTGGGTTTTTGGTGAAATAAATTTTCAGAAAGGGGCTTCATAGTTGTGGTGGGCTATCAATATTTTAATAGATCATGTATGGAAAATTTCATGGAAGAATAATGAATTGTTTGATAAGAGTGAGAACTGTTAGGGAGAGGTAATACTAACAAATTCATTCCATATACTTTATTATGATCATAGTTTACATGGTATGCGTATAAAAGAACATAAAAAGTTGTGTAATATAGAAAAAGGAGGAGAAAAAATATTTTTTTTAAAAGGGTGATGATCACCATTGACAAATTTAGTTACCAATTGTTTTAGTTTCCCATAAATTTACTTTTTAAATCATTTATGGCATACCACCGTAAATGGTCCACTCATTTTTCTCACATGAGTTTTCCATATATATATATATATATAAGGTAATTTATAGGAAATTGTTCAGTTTTTTATATAAATGAATATATTTTTCTTTTTATTTTTTTAAAAATTCCAATTAAAAAATATATATATATTCATGTGGTTAAATAATTAAATTTTTTCTAGAAATAATATGTGTGGGATGTAATGATACATCTGGATTCTCGATTTTTAAAATTCTAAGGCAAGATTTCATATGTACAACCTCGATCAGGCTAAATAATTCTGAATCCACAATTAGGTTATAGATTCCAACATCTAAAACCCTCTCAAATTCCTTCTTAAAATTAACTAATTTTTTGGATTTCATCCTACAATGGTGAAGTTAAATAGTTTTTTCTTCATCCTAATATAGCTTCATAATCTTGAAAATGGAGAGGCTTAGGCCCGGATTATCTCCAAAAGTTTTCATATGGCTCTAATTTTTTATCATAAATTATCAATTAGATGGATTCCATATATCAATATTAGGTTGTTTTTAATTATAAATAGAAACCTATTTTCACTCATCAGGTAGGCATACATCATGTTAAAATTTAACTTTCTCAACTGTTTCTTGGGGTATTTAGTTTATAGAATCATTTTTAGTTCACCAATCATTACACAGTAGATGTTTTATCCAGTATGCTAACTTTTTTATCAGTTACTATAAATAAGAAATATTATCCATCATATAATTCCTTAATTATTTCATTACAAAGAAGATAATGTTCAAATTCAATCACAAAACAACCCTAAATTGGTTTTTTTATAAATATGTAATGAATGTGAATGTTTAAAAATTAGCATAGAACACACATTCATGATTTTCTGGAGTAGTAATCTATCCACATATAAATTGAATGCGATAGAAAAGTTTGAAATATAAAATAAAATATATAAAATCATATTTAGGGGATATTTCATTAATTATATAATATAAACATCCATTATAACCTTCCAAAATTCAGTAGAAAGTGTGACTTCATGAGTGTTTATTATTAATATTATAGTTTTTATGAAATAACTTCATAAATTAATTGTTTCATGTGAATTAATTTTACCAACACCAATATTAAGTGGGTTAAAACAAATATTTTACCCATATAATCAATAATTCCAAAACAATGGTTAGGTAATTAGAAGATGGATTTTATAATTTCTCTATTAATCACATCAGTTTGATATCTCTAACATAAAGAGCTGAATAAATAGAATAAATAATATAATTGATAAATTCTCCCAAATGGCACAATAATTTATAATAGTTGAACTTTGTAATATTAAAATTGATGGAGAATATAATAGGGAATTAAAATTTTACTAGTAATTTATATAAAATTAGTGTAGAAACATTCATTCCCAAGGCCACATTATCATCTACATTAATTAATAATTTTTTTCATAAAACTATTTAATAAATTTCAAGAAACATGGGATTTTTTTGATTGATTCATGGAAATAAATATTCAATTCCATCCTCTTAAACATATCCAAAACCTCCTTCGGTAAATATTCCTTTATGACATTCTTTTCTGGGAAAATATTTAAGGGAGTTGGTTTTTTTCACTTAGTCATTATTTTATAGTTTCACTCCCTTTGTCCCCCTCCTTTATTATGTCTCTATATTTGTATCCATTGGTTTCATTGAATTAAATTTATCCTTTTCATAGGTTTTTTATATTCAACCACACATCATGGATTAATCATTCATTACTAATCTCCCTTGCTAATTCACAAACAAAACAGATTATAATTTATTCGGGGTTAAGGAATATATTGATATAAAATTTTACCTAAACCTATCATGATTAATTTATGCAGGGTTTCATATATTTTTATTAAAAAAAATTCAACTCCTTTATCATAGTAACCTTATTTTTAAATGTTGTGCATTGATTTATTAATTCATTTTTTATTAACATGATTATCTAAAATTTGATTCAGTGACTCTTTCAATGTAGGTTCCTTTTTAAATAAAGATTAAAATTGAGGTTGATAAATAATTGATAGTTGGGAATTCATGTTTTATTATGGGAATGGTGGTGGTTGGTATGATTTTTTAAATCCATTTTATATTGGAGGTCATTGTTTTTTATGGTTTCCAATTACATATTATATTGTGTGCTTCTACTATAGTCACTGAGGATTCCCCTAAAGAAAACAACTATTCATTCATGATTAAAAGATTCATAGTCTTCTTCAAAGAGATATAATGGTAATTTTACCCATATAAATGATATTTTAAAAACATATTTCAGTCCAATTGATCATGGGACCTAATTTTTACCCTTGGGAATAAATTTGGTGGACCACTATGATGATGGATTTTTTCGGATATTTATAAAATATTTATATAATATATTTTATCTATTGTAATTGATTTTTAATATCTCTTAAATTTATTCGAGGATATAAAATATGTCATTTTCTTTTTAAAAAAATTATAGGGTTTTACCAGGGAGAGTAATAATTAACATCTCCCATTTTTATTCCCCTGAATAAACCATTTCATGTCTCTAAATTAACCACCAGTTGATAAAATTAAAATGTTAAATATTATATAGATAATTATTCTATGATGTGATTATCCACATCTTACATCTATCATAAGAGCCTAGGGTTTGTAACCTAGTGTTCCTAGAGGATCTATATGAATAATAAAGCGGACATGGGATATATAATTCATTCGATGATGAACATTTAAAGCATCATCAATTCACCGTAATATGTGACTTCCATATTTTGATTGAATTTTTTCTTCATATAATTATTCAACCATTTTATGTTTTATCATATTAATCATGATGAGACAAATTTTTATGGATTTTATGATTTTAATTTTGGTTATGTGAATAAAGTCACTGATAATGGTGAATGTGAAATAATTTTCTATGGATAGAATTATACCATCCAATATTCCACTTCTTCCCATCTCAGTCATGTCATTATTTTTAAATCAAAAATGAATATTTCAACCTCAATATTGCAGGGTTTTTTCATAAATAAATGTGATAAATGTTATGTAGTATAGAAATGGTTATGTCATGAGGCATTTTGAGGTACATGATGTGATGGTTGGATGAGTGGTGAGTGGCTATACCATTCATCCAATGGTGTAGTCACAAGTCACCCTTGGTGAAAGTGAGAAGTAGTGGATAATAGATATTAAAGGTAGCTTGTGATAGATGTATTAAAGGGATTTATGGATAAGAAAACCCAATTATATATTGTATGGTCTTTAATAACACATCATGTTTTATTTCATCATATAACTATCTAATATGAAAGGCATCAAATATAACATGTTTTGTGACCACTTTCCACATGAAATTTTAAATGTCTATTGAAAATAGTGTTTTTTATATGAACTAAATATCACACATTGTGTAATTGTGATACATAATCTATATTTAACTAGGGTACATGAGTGGTTTTAATTTTTTTACATCCTTGGATTTAAACTTGAGTTACACAAATAATGTATGTTTTTTAGGAAATTATTTCTGGAGGTTCTGGGCATAGTGTAAGCATGTGATGGGCGGTGACCAACTTTTCCTTATTCCATAATCGATGATTAATCCAATATTTTACACAATGTTAATCTTTGTTATAAAAAAATCATAAAATATATAAAAGGGATAAAATGTTGGAACCAAAGAGAAGATCATAACATACTATTTCTAATAAATTTAATTAAATAAAGAATTATCATTATTGTAAGTCATTATTTATTGATGGATCTAGTAATAGATCTACAATTCATCATCATTACATTTTATTAATCGACTACATTTTTCCTCTAGTTATGACGCACATGTGTTCCATGAATCTATAGATGTCCTTGAAGTATTCTACATGTACTGGCATGGTAGATTCTTGTGCTTGCCTTGTCCTCCGGTTATCACTCTGGGAATCACATTAAAATGTTTCTCAATGATCTGGTTGAGTAATGTTTCTCTCTATTCATTGGATTTTTATTGGATAAGAGAGCCCTCTGGGGCATGATAGGATTCAAAAAAAATTCTCAGAAACAAATAAAAGAATTGGATTGTTGAGAAAATGATATAAAAAGGATTATATATTTATGGGGTTAAAATAATATAATAGGCCAAGTTCTCTTCATTATTTATTTTATCCCTATGGAACCTCATATCAAAGAATAATATTATTATTATTATTTCTCGACATGGGCTTAACTTTTGAATTATATTAAATATTATTCAACTGAAAAATATTCAACATTATTATTTCTCAACAGACCTAAAAAATCAGTCCCCTATTCCTCCATATTTATCCAGCATTGAATAATGAATATTTCTTTATTTAATAAATATCATTGTATTATTAACCAATAAATAAATAAATATTATATTAAATAAATAGAAAATAAATATTTATTAAATATTCCACTCACATTATATTCTATTGAATAACCGGTGATGGAATATTTTTGATCAGTCACACACGAATAATTATTGAACCACATCTAGGGATAATATTTATTAATCTTGTTAAATAATAAATAATAATATATTATATAATTGAGATTCTAAAAATACTTAGTGTGTGACCCTATTGCCTCTTTATCAGAGGAATTTGTCAATGTATCGTGAATTACAATGTTAGAAATAAGAAATAGGCCAATTCAACCATAGAGAAAGAAGTTAATGCCACAATGACATAAAACCTAATACGAATTCTTACACTGTAAAATAATTCATTTATCAAGATATCTCAAATCAAACAATTTTCATGCTGGTTCCATCAGCCTATGTTCTCACATTATATTTCTTTCAATTATCTAATGTTAAACTTTCCTATTGAACACCATGGACATGAATTTATTTAGGATAAATCATTTGAAGGAAAATTCTCGAGATATTAACTTTTGTTAATGAACAAAATGGAAAAAAAAACTTTAATCATTTTCCAATGAAATATTACTCATCACGCACCCAACGTATCCTAAATCACCATGAACATATATCATCACGTTCTATTTAATATATCTAAGTGTGTGACACTTAATACTCATTAATAATAATATTAAAGTCAAAGGACCAATACAAACATCTACATCTAGAAACATCCAAGGACCTAAATAAATGTGGATATCCTACTTGTGGTTTTCATTCTCATAATGTCCTACTAGATATCCCTAAGGGAATACAACATCAAATGGTTCCTGAAAGTTCAATGTGTATCAACCCATGATAGCCTATATAATTTGTGTATCTTAAAATGATATCATCTAGATATAAAAAATATATTCACAGATAGTTTCATAGCACTTTCAATTTATCATCATAGCAGGTAACTACTATGACCTTTTAGTGCAAATGCTACTATGTGGACATTATCACACGGAATAAAAATCATGATGTGATAAGTATTTTATTGATATTAAAAACATTGAATACATGTTATGATAAAGTAAACATAATTTGGTTCTAGGGAACTAACTCCAACAGACTCCCAATTTTACTAGAGCCAACTATTGATAACCATCTGTATTCTAGATCTCATATGATACTCATGCTTCTGTTGAGATAGGCCTTTAGTCAAGGGGAACACCAAGTTATCTTCTATCGGAATTATTATTAATGAAACTTCACCCCTTCGATGAAAATACATTAAGAGGTGATACTTCCAGTGTATATTTTTTTCTTTTGGTGTGACCTTTGATATTTTTCAAGTGCCACTGGTGCAGTATTACCACAAAAAATGTAATGGGTTATTTATTATTAGTTACCAAATCATAATCCTAGAAAAATTACAGAGTCCAAATAGATACATTGTCTACATCCTAATCCTCTATATACTCATACTCTTCTATAAAATTAGTGATAACTAGTTGTTTTGAACTCATCTAGCTTAATACTCCACCATTAGAATAGAAAATATGTCCTGATTGTGACTTCAGATCATTATGATTTGGTTAAAAACTAGATTCATTATAACCACCAATTACTTTCTTCTTGTCTCCTCCATAAAATACAATCATATCCCTAGTTCTTATCAAATGAATTAGGATTTCCTTAGTAGTAGTCATTTGTTTTTTACTCTATCTTTTTGATATCTTACTACCATGATCAATGCAAATGAAATGTCAAGTTTAGTACATAACATGGAATGCATTATTTATCCTATCGCTCAAGCATATAGGATCATTCACATTATCTAGTTATCTAGTTTTGTATAATGAAATATTTTCTTAGAATGATGTAAACCATGTGACGCAGGAACCAATCCCCGCTTTCAATACTAAATCACAACAGTATCTAGTTAACATGTCAACTTTGACTTATTCCAAGAATCCCATTTTATATATCATGAATGATCTTGATCCATAGAATATATGTCACTTAACCTAAGTCCTTCAGGGACAAAAACTTGTTTAACCAATCCTTAACTAATTTTAAGACTGGTATGTTATTTCATATAATTGATATGCCATCCATATATACTTCCCGGATAACAAATTCATTCCCACTAAAACACTTGTAAACACATGGATCACATTAATTCTTAATGAAACCAAATTCTTCTATGGATTCATCAAATTGAATATTTCATGAACTAGATGCTTTAATCAATCCATAAATGGATCTATGAAACATTGAAATCTGTATCGCATCACCTAGAGTCAAAAACCCTTCTTTTTTTGTCATATATAAATCTTCTTGAAGTTTACCATTATGTAATATAGTTTTTACATCCATAATTCAAATATAATAGTCATGGTAAGCTATTATAGAAATTAAATTTATGATGTATTTAAACATGGAAACTAGTGAAAAGGTTTCATAATAGTAAATTCCATTACTTTGTTTAAACCATTTTTCCGCAAGCCATTCTTTATAGGTATTTAATTTTCCTTCCATGTCTTGTTTAAACTTAAATAAAAAATTTCATTCTATGAGATTTACATAAACTTGAGCATCTAATAGAACCCAAACATGGTTCTGATACATGGAATCCATTTTAGAATTTATGGCTTCTTAATATCATGCAAATTTTGATCGCTCTAACAACTCATTATAAGAGAGTGGTTCATAATTTTAAATCAATAATGAGTTACGATATTCAATGACTAGAATACCATATCCCATCAGTTCTTTTACCTCTCATGTGATCTTATGTAGTACATATGTTTCTAGAACTATTTATTTAATGGGGACCTGTAGAACCTATTCCTTCACCAACTCTGTGCATCTTCAGCATCTACTTCATCTAATTTGATCTTAATCCCATTATCCATTTTTAGTATGTTCTCCATATAAATAAATAAAACATCTATGGTAATAGTAACGTATTTTATGAGGGGTTTTATATGAATTAAACCATTGTGTCCTTGAGATACCCTATAATGGTACACTTTGTGCCCTAGGGTGCTCGTATTTTTTCCTGAAAAGGCCTTAACATATACCTCGCAACCCCATACATGTATATGTGATAAAAATGGGTTTTTCCACTCCATAACTCATATGGAATTTCATTTTTACATATTAGATGTAACTCAGTTTAATGTGTATGGTATAATTTTTATTCATATCCCCAAATGGATTATAGATGATCTACATGGCTCATCATCAACCTTACCATGTCTAACAAGGTATTGTACCACAGTTCACTATCACCATTCTACTATGGTGTATAAGGTGGAGTGAGTTGATATATAATCCCAAAATCATGTAGAAAGTTTATGAAATCATAGTTAAGTTATTCACCACCTCAACTTGATCAAATAATCTTTATCTTATTACTATGTTGATACTCTACTTCATTTTTTAAAATCCTTGAATTTCTTAATGCACTTAGAATTATACCAGATCAAGTATATATTCCCATATCTAATCAAGTCATCAGTAACAGTTTTGTTGTAAGAATATCCACCTCAAGATACTATTGGAAATGGTCCACACACATAAGTGTGAACCAATCCTAAATGTTCTATATCCCTTTCACATTATCCACTAAATGGTGGTTTATAAATTTTTCCTTTTAAAAAATATTAATATCTATCAATTGAATTTAGCTCAGATTAGTCTAAAAAACCATCTTGACAAATATTTTTTAAATGTCTCTCATTTACCTGACCAAGATGGTGATTCCAAAGTTGGGTGTTATATGAGATAGGTGAACATGATTCATTATCATTTCCCAACACACGGTTTTCATAATTCAATACATAAAAATGGCTATATAAATGTTCTATACACTAACATATGTTCCCCCTATAAAAGAAAAAATATATTTCCAAACATGAAAATAAACCCATCAGCATCTATGGATGCTATAGAAATTACGTTCTTGCTAATCATGGGTACATTATAAAAATATTTCAAAACCAAAAACATTCTCGTTGGAAAGGAAATTTGGCACTCACCAATGTCCAAAGTATCTACAGATTATTCATTATAGACTCATAGATCAATCTCTCCTCTAGAAATAGTTCATAATCTACTTGGTTCCTGAATTTAGTTATAGATGTTAGACCCCAAAGCTATATCAAATACCCAATGTGTAGATATCTATAGATTACACTATATAAGAAATGTACCATTATCTTCCCCTTGCATCTGGGTGGAGGTCCACTTCTAGTGGACTGAATTTCCATGTGGAAAACATATTTCCTTATAAAATTTTCATTACCTAAGGATCTTCCTACTCTTAAAAGGACAGTGCCTAGGAGATGAATATTTTTTATAGTTCTTGGATCCCTTTTCCTTGTTCTTCATTATATTTTTCTCCATAAGAGATGTCGGTTTATCACATCACATTTCTTTACCCACTTTGAGAATGAAGTTAAGAATTTTTGAATGACTATTGTCATTATTTCTCATATTATAATTAACAGTTAAGATAAATAAGTTCATTTCCATTGATGAATGTGTGAGATCTGTACACAACTCAATTGGGAATTTAGTTCCTATGATGTGCATGTATTCAATGATTCCAGTAAGCTTGAATACATGAGGCATAGATGGTGTAGGCTCTCCAATATTACTTGTAAACAAATCATTTGAGATCTTTTAACTCTCTTGTGTCGCCTTATATTGATAGATATATCTATGGAGAGACATCATTCTACATGGATAAATGTCATTATGTTTCTATAAAAGATCATTGGATATAGACGATATAATGAAACATCAAACATATGTAGCATCATTCAGATGTTTCTACTAGGTATACAGTTCTTCATCACTTTCCTCATTACCAAGTGCTTTAGGAAAAGGTTCTTCCAACACATAAATTCCCTCCATTGTGAATTATGACCCATAGTGGCCTTTTGTATTTTTGAAAATTTATTCCTATAAGAAGGTTTTCCTTCTCAACTATGGATAAAAACAATATGTTTGAATTTATTTTAATTCTGTTTCTACAAAATAAAATGAGAAAAAATTTTGAACATTATCTGATAATATTTAATCAAATAAATAAATATTATATTTATTTTCCTCCCATTGTTTTATCAAAATCTTATATCCCTCATGATTGTATTCATAATATCTTGTTTCTTGGAAATACTGGTGGAAAGGATCCATATTCCCCTTCTCATTACCCCATATCTATTTGTTCAAGAAACTTGAATATTTTTAGCAAGGAATTCCACATCCCCACTATATTTACTCATTGTTCCTTGATCCGTTAAGTGGACTCCCCAATCCTGAAATCCTTAAATTGGATTTCCTCAAACTTTTCCTCTATGTTACACCAAGTCCTATTTTTTCAGTCAACCCTTTATGTGAACTAATTTATGTCAACCCAAAACTTCATTTAATAATTCTTATAAAACAAAAATCACCCCAACTTTTGATGGTCAAGCACATTTAATTGTGGTTTTATTTTAACAAAAGTAGTCTATGACTATAATAATTTAATATTTATTGATATATTTTTTTTCCATTAACGCATAAATTTCCAATTAGAAACATTATCCCATGATTTTTAATATTAAGTTGGTTTAGAAAAGTGATTAAAAATTTATTAGATAATATTTACACATAATATAGTTTATTTTAGTCATATCTTGCATGCTTGTTAATTCATTAATTATGTAATAATAATAAAACATCCATATGAAATAATCATCCGACATGGTAGAAATAAAATAATAAAATAGTATGATAATGATATTTTCTAATGGTTAGTTTATCTAGAGGTTGATAAACTATCTATTGACCTAGGGGATAACACCCTCAATAGATTAAGGTTTATGTTATATATTTTCACATGTCCACATATATATCTCCATGGATTGGTTTCACCTAGCCTCTGAACATGAACAACCTCCACATTCCTGGGAGCTCCATCCTTTATATATGTTTTTTACTCACGTGTAGGTTAGGGGAAAAGGGTTTACATAAAATAAACCATAGGCATGAAAGCACTACATAATAAGAGGAGAGAAGGAATGCAGTCCAATAATTTAATTTAATTATAAATCAATCAAAACCAATCACATAAAAAGGTATGGTTGATGCTCATGATCATCTACATGCATGAAACTAATTACACATTTAATAAAACTAGCATTCATTTTTTAATAATTCATTTGTGTCCTATCAACTTATTGACCACACCCAAGAACATGTCTCATGGTTTACATAATATAATAAATAAATTTTACATCTGTGTAATTTAGTATAAGTACATAGTGTGAACATGTGAGCTTCATGAAACCTAAATCACTCACTATCTTTCTGAAGTACATGCCTAGGGACTCAGCATGTAAATAATACCTCAAAAACTATAGTACACAATGTGCCTAATGGGATACACATCATGTGATCTATGAATTTCATAGTCACCAGTCTGGTAGGCCATGTATTGAAACACGCAGATTGTTTATGACACAAAAATACTAAACGTGGGGTACGTGGGCTACATGGTTTGTAATCTAACTAACTATGCATCGGTATTGCCCAGTTAACATAGAGTTTAAGAATTTACTATACAGTTTGTAATCAACGCACATGGTTTGAGTAGTTTTGAAATTTTCTCTTGGACCATTGAACATAGGTACACGACGTGCAAGTCTAGTTACACGACGTGTACTCCTATGTTATCTGACCTAAATCCTTAATACCTATGGATGATTTCTTTAATTTTATTTTAATCATAAAATTAATTTTTTGGATTAAATTTATAAAAACAATGAAAGAACAATATAATATCCAAATTTGGATTAAAATACAGATTAATCATGAATTTAAAAACTAAATTACAAATGTGTAAATCAGTAATGATCTATAAATAATTTTAAATAATTATGTGACCACTCTAATAAAACATGAAGGTTCTGAGTGTAGCGGAATCATGTGATGGGTGGTCACTAAATTTTCTTTCTTCCATGATTGATGATTAATAAAGGATTTTACCCAAATTTGACTAATTTGATCATTATAATTAAATCAAATAATACAAATAAGGTAAAAACATCAGAACCATAGCTAGGATCATAACATATTATTTATAATTAATTTAATTAAATAATGAATGAACTTTTTTGGAATTATTTATTATTTAAAGGATTTGGTAATAGATATGTGATGCAAAATCATTTAATTATAGGAATCAAGTGCACTATCCCTCTAAAGGTGATCCAAACATGTTCCATGAATCTCTAGACATCGATGATGAAATCTCAGGGTACTTGCATTGAATATCCTTGAACTTGTGTTATCCACCATTGATTGCTATGAGAATTACTTCCAATGCATTCTCCTTGAATTGGGAGAGGAAGACTATTCTTCATTCATGGGATCATTCTTTGATAAGAGTGGCTTATAGGGCTTGAGAGGATTTTTCAAAATCGATGGGTACCACTGACAAAAATAATTAGCTTGTTGAATAAAATAATATTAATGGGTTTAAATTTTATTAGGGTTTAAAAAATAATAACACAAGTTCCCTTCACTATTTATTTAATCTATATCGAACCCCATATCAAATAATAATAATATTACTATTTCTTGACATTCCCTTAACTTGAAATTTATATAAAATATTATTAAATTAAATAATATTTATAATTTATAATTACTCATCAAACCCAAAAACTCGGTCCTCCATTCCTCTATATTTATTGGTACATGAATAATTACTCTTTATTTATTTAATAAATATTATAGCATTATTCACAAACAAATAAATAAATATTTTAATCACTATATAGAAAATAAATATTTATTAAATATTCCTCCCACATTATATTCTCTCAAATAACTGGTGACAAAATATATATGATCAATTATACATTAATAATTATTAAACCACATCAAGGAATAATATTTATTCATATTGTTAAATAATGAATAATAATATATTATTTAACTAATATTATAGATACTCTTATTGTGTGACCCTCTAGGCCTCTTTCTTAGGCACATTAGACGAAGAACCCTAAAGTCCAATGTTAGCATCTAGAATCATTACAAGGCACCAACAGAGAAATAATTTAATGTGTCAATGACATGATACCTTCTATTAATGTTTACTATATAATATAATCCCTTTATATTGATATCTCAAATCTTGTAGGTTTCCTTATGGTGATATCAACCTATTCACTCAATGTCTCTTTCTTGGACTTCCCAAAAATAAAACCTTCATATTAAAAAACATGTACATGGATTTATTTAAGATATATAATATCTATCAAATGTCCAGAGATATCATCTAATGTAAATGAATAGATAGGAAAATTTCTTTCCCACATTATTCATTAGTGCAATATTACTCCTAACACACCCAACATATAGTACTTCACCATGAACATCTGTTGTCATGATTTTCATTAATAAATCTCTTGGAAGGACAAATAAAACTCATTTATAATAATATTAAACTCTATGGACCAATACACACATCTACAGGTAGGAACATTCAATGAGACACATAAATTTGGATGACTTACTAGCGGTTCCCATTCTCATAATATCCTACTAGATATCACCATGGGTGTACACCGTAAGAAGGGGCCTCAAAGTCTAATGAGTCTCCACCCTTGATACCCTAAATCATTTTTATCTGTCAAATGATATCATATGGATATAGAACAAATATTCAAGAATAGTTTCATAACACTTCCGGTTTCTCATTATAGAAGGAAACTGCTATGACCATTTAGTGCGCCAACTACTATTAGGAAATTATCACATACTCTATCATGTAGAAGGAAAATCATAGTGTGATATGTAGTATTTTAATATTCCAAAAAATGAATACTTGTTAACATAAAGTGAATATATTTTTCTTCTAGGGAACCGAATCAAATTGTTTCCATCTTCATGATGCAGCAAAAAACATAAGGGAACACCTAGACACCCAAAATAATGAACATGGAATGTATTTGAGGGGCGTACACCATGAATAATTAGTTATATGACTTTGGTTCTAGTAGATTACCCAATGATTAACCTTTTATTTACACACATTGTGTTTAGAAGGGATATACATAGTGTATTCTAAGTAACACGACTTGAGATTTTGAGGTACACTCCTCATTAGTAATTGATCCCACACACTATATAATTTATGGGTCATTTATTATAAGAAGACATTACATGAATGGATGATGGGAGAAAAAACCCATTTTTCGGTAAGTCATACAGATGACCAAAAATTTATAGATTGTGTACTATGGGTGCATTGGTGATCTCATATCTTCTCACATAGGTGTTATAATTAAGAAAGTGATTACTCTATTCTGAGAATTTTTTTCATGGAGAATAAATTGGTAAATACCTATTCAGCATTAGAAGACCTCTCCAAGTGGATTTTAGGAAATTGTTATTTCCATACATTCAAGAAGAGGATGATTAGTATTTGGTGATATTTTCATTGTTCCTATATATCTCATGTTATTTTCATGATCACAAACACTCATCTATGCATCTAATAGTTTAATTCATATGATATCAATTTCTATTTAATAGAAATTGAAGTATCACTTTGAAGTGACTTTGATAATTAAATCGAAGATTTTGAAGAGGCATTGATATTTTTTTATTTCTTAATGGATTTGATGAATCTATTAATGGAAGTTGGGGGATCTGTTAAATAATTTAGAGGAATATTAAAGGGCCACTAATTGAAGTTGGATGTCATAGGTAACACCGGCTAGATAGTGAATATCCACTCACTTGCTAGTAGTGAATATGATATCCTCTTAAGAAGAATTAGTTAATCAGTGAGCTGGTGGAATAAATCAATTCCCAGTCATATTTAGGAGTCTCATATGATATTCAATGGGATCGTTTGGAAAAGATGTGGGGTTGTTGCTACAATTCAAAATTCTCATTGACCCCACCATTAATAAATTTTCATTGAAAGTGCTTAATAAATGGGAAGATTTCGAAAATGTTATTTTAGTCATTCAATTTATAAATAGAGGATCTTGGTGGATTCAAGAGTGAGTTCAATAACCAGTGCAATTGGAATTATTCAATGAAATATATCTTGCAATTCTCTCCAATATCAAATTACTTTCCATAGATAATTTTAGTTCTTATTATTTTGGGCTTTCAATTTCTACTTGTCTCCCTAAATTTATCTACCATATTTTTATATCTTTTAATATATATGAGATGATATTTTTAAAATATTTTCACTATGAAAATATTTTCCTTAACAAACTACCTTCAATAATAGGCTTTCTTCCCTATCTAGTGAAAAGCAGGGGAGATGGGTGCTTGATACCATTAAAGTAAGGGAGTACAAGTTTCTTTCTACAACAACTAATAAGAAATGGAAGACATGGTTTATTGAACTCTACAAAAATAAAGGGAATAAAATAGACTACTAAACCCAAGTGGATGATAATTAGGGGATCGGAATGATATATTTCAGAACTCCTTTATCAAATAGTATTTTCTCACTCTTTCAATTTACACATTTCATCATCTGATATTTATACAAATAATTCCATAAATTTTATTTATTAGTATTATGTGGTACATAATCACATTATTAACATTGATATTTACTTTTATGTTAAATGTGGAATTTATCATGTTTTTTCTTAATCAATTAGGAATATATACTTGTTTAAATTGGAGATTATAATTTATTTTTTTAATTTTTAAAAGCAAATTCAACCCCACCCCCTACCATCTATCTCTCATCATCAATTAGTATCAAAGGAAACATTTTTATCCTCTCAAAATAATGTTTTTTTAATTAATCATAATCAATATCAATATATGGTTATAGGATGGCATTTATCTTAAATAAGTTTGCTCTATTTTTTTATGTAATAAATTTATCTTATCAAAAAACTAACTTATAGATTTTCTATAGAATCATTGGATATATTTTTTGGAAAATGGTTACACATGGTCATAAACCTAAAATATAACCAGAAAATAGTGGACACCCAATGAAATAACTACTTTTAAATTAGATGGAAAATCCATGAATTGTCCATATTCAAAGAATGAGAAGATAAATTTAATCACATATCTACTTGGGAAACTATCTATTAAATTTTGAAATGTTGATAAATTATTCAAAATGGAATGAGAAAATTTAATGATACTAAGAATGATTTGTAAATAATAGACCAATAATGTTTTAGTATGAATATAAATGAACCTATTTCTTATATGTTTACATATTTTACTAAAATTTGAAATTTATGACAGTTTATTGGTGTGGAATTTTCTACAAAAAAATAGTAAAGAATGTTCTCTTGGTTTTTCCAAGATCCAAGGCACCAAATTTTGTGATTATAAAAGAAGAAAAATATATAAATAATATGGAAATCTGGAAAATAAATTGATCAAAATTGACGTATGAAATTACCATGAAGTGTAAATATCAAAAAAGATTTAATAGAGTCCAAAAGAACAATTTATTTTAAAGCTATTGATGATTAATAATATTAATAAAGTGAAGTTGACATTGGACATTTGGCTAAGAAGTTAAATTAACTCATTAAGAATAAATCAAATTATCATATTAATAATGAAAATAAAAATTAATCAGATGTGATATGATATGAAGTAAACAAGAAAGTAAATATAAATCATGAACACCCTATCTAAAAAATGAATATAAAAGAAAATAATAAAGGTAATAAATATCTTAAGCCCTCAACCCGGGCTGTAATAATTGACTATATGGACTCAACCTCCTTAGGTAACTCAATTACATAATGCCTCATGGAGAATATCTAGGTAGGTGATGAGGTTAGTTATCTAATTTATCACTCTTCTTCTCAATACTCCTCTTCTACTTATCCCACTTCTTCTTAAACTTATGATAAAAAAATAATATCTTATTTTCTATAATGGGAATATTCGTAAATAAAAACAAAATCATATAAATAAATAAATAAAGTTCATAATTAATAGAAAATTCTCCCCAAATAAAATGATTTTTTGGTCTTCAATTTATTATAATAACCAAACATTGATTATCTTGAATCTACAAATAAATATCTTAAAAATTATCTATCTCAAATCACCCATATTGACTATTCTATTAATAGTATTTTGGGTTATCAATATCCAAAAAATTCATTTTGATTTTTTTTCATAAAATTGTAGTTCTTCCAAAAGTACTACTTTTATAAGTGGTTTCTCTATAGACAAGTTGTGTAATAATTATCATAAAATAGGGAAACTAATTTATGATTTCTAATAAAAAATTTAGATATATTGGAGATAGGAATATATTCATATTTTATCTCATATAAATCATTAAAAATAAAAAATCAAAAAGGTTTTGGTTTGAAAAATATTTATCATCAAATCATTGTGGGCCCATGATTTTTTTAGTGTGAAAATATATATTATCTAATATATCCAAACCAAAATCCAGAACAATACAAAAGGGAAATTTCTTTTAATGTTTTAAAGGAAAATTCCATTGGACATCATTGATCTAATAAATATTTAGATTATCAAATTTTAAAATACCAGCCAACTCTGAATTATTTCATTATCTAAATGCATGATCTATAGAGACTAAATGCACTATTTTAGGGGAGACTTTATTTTTTTCTTTCCTTGAATATTATCTCATAGAGAACAATTTCTTGGTTGTTTTAAATTTTCTTTCCCCTCTTAAACATCATTTCATGATCTCGTATCTCACACTCACACACTCTCTCTATCATATATTCCTTATAATTCTTAAAAGAGGAGAAGCTTTATATTTTAAATGTTGGTTTTAAAAATAATCACTTCCTTTCTTTAAATTTTAATTAATTCCAAAATAAATCTTTTTTATCTAAAATTTAATTTTAATTCTATTCAAATTTCATTTTCAGGATATAATATTTTTAAAATAATATGATTGACTCTTATCCTTTTATCTTAATATTAATATATTTTCTTTTATTTGAGGTTTTCTTTAAGTAACCTATCACCTCTCACACACTATTAATATCACTTTAACTAATATTATAAGATACTTAGTGTTATATCTTTAATCCATCTCAATTTCATTTCTTCTTTATACCTTATGAATTTTTTATGATTTACATAACTTATACTCTAGCCACTTATTTGTATGATTATCATAATAAAAAAGGAGGAGATATTAATACATATCTTTATTATTTTACCATAATATAAAATTATCCATATTCAAATAAATATCTATTTTTTCATTGTCTTTTATTCTTTTTTACAACAAAAAACGTATAGAAATGTTTTTTATTCAAATGGAGATATTTTTATAGTTTATTTGGGAGAATATTTTTGGAAAAATGGGGGATATGATTTTTTTTTAAATGAAATATTTTTATCTCTCGTGAATATTGGATATCTTTTTTTCTTTTTTTATCTCTTGAGAGTAGTTAATATGTTTTTTTAATATCTTATATATATTGATATCTTGAATTACATTGAATACATGATTGATTATTAACTTACACTTGATATATCTAGTTTATATTAAAAACCTGTGATCATTGAAATGGGAAAAATATTTTTTGACTCTCTATCATGATGTTTTAATCATAAAAAAACACTCGTCTATGTATCTAATGGTTTAATTTGTGTGATTTAAATTTATTTTAAAAATAATTTGAAATATACCATTGATGTATCTTTGAGAATTATATTGATGAACCTTAATATGAATTTAGGATCTTTTTTAATGTCATAATGTATGTGATGAATCCATAGATTTAAGTGGGATTTTAAATTCAAGGCTTTGGAATGACCTTCTAGGGGAACTAATTAATAATTGAACTAGTAGAAAGTACCGGCTAACAAGCATAAAGCCACTGAAAATCTAATTATGATGACATTGTATCTTCATGTACCAATAATCCACCAACTAACCAGTAAAAGAAGGTGTTTCCCTATGAGCTCTAGTAGTGTGAAACCCTAATATTTTATTATTTATTTATCTTCAAATAAATTAAATTTCTTTATAGGTTATGATACACACAATCTTGATTTTAAAAAAGTCTCGATATAAATATTGTTTTTAAAGGTTTATATTATAACATATCCATCAAAATTGGAAATATTAATAGAAATAAAACATTTTAAATTGTAAAAATTATTTAGTTTAATAAATTACATTTTTATAAAATCCATTAAATGCTTCAAAAATAAATTTTTTCTCAAATATGACATTTATTGATTTTTGTGATAAAATAATATAGTTAATGTTTTCAACTTATAAAAAATGTATTTTAAAAAATTAATTTAATTGTAGAAATTAGTGTTTCAAAATTATCTTAGAATGAAATTATGATAGTTTTCTATAACGATTTATTTTTCATTGTATAGTGAAAAATATTGATTTTTGTTGAAAACTGGCTTCTAGATTAATGTTTTTAAAAATTAATTTTGTTTTAAAATAATATCAAAGTAATATTAGTTCATTAATTTTATTTATAATTAAATTAATCTCATTGCAATCATTTTAATTTTAATTTTTTGTATAAAAACGTTTTATACTATAGAAGTCCTTATTCTAGAAAACCACTTTTCTCCACATTTTATTATTTTAAATTTAAATTAAATTATTACGCCTTAAGGAATTAAATTTGATAAAATGGATTCTATTATTGGAATTTGGGGGTCAATTTTGGTAAATTGGTCCCTTTTATTTTTTTTCATTATGAATAATGAACCTTGGTTTTTATATTTTGGTAAGCGTAAAAAGGGTAAAATAGTATTAAAACATTGGGATGAGGATTGAAAGTTTCTATTAAACATCCCTCAAACCTACTATATGAGTTTATTTAGACCATTATAATCCAATTATATAAAATATTTCCACTTGGTTCCTTTTTTAATTATGACCTTTATATTATACTTTGAAAAAATAATAATGCCATCCTATTGAATTTAACATCTCTAATATTTTTTCATAAGGGAAAGAAGTTTTAATGTGTAGGTGTAATTTGTTTTTGAAAATAAAGTTAATTTTTTATCCATTTTATTTATTTTTAATTTTTTTGATTGAATAATTACCTTAAATACTTATGAAATGCTGACACATTATTTATTCAATTACTTGAAAAATAAAATAAACAATTCAAAAAATACTAAAAGTAATATAATATGGATGAATTATTCAATTATATTAATTTAATTGATAAATATAAAATATAATTGATATGGGAGAGTTAATAATCAAATTCCATAACAATTGTGATGATAATAAATTCCAAATAATGAATAGTTCCAAAAATGACATTAAAGATATTTTATAATAAAATATATGTGATTAAATGATTTAAAATATATAAAAACATTAAATCATAAAATTTAAAGGTATATAGTTTAATATATCAACCATGCCCCATTTATGGTTTACTTTTACTTTTATGGTAACATTCTTGACACTTAAACTGTATAAAAATATAATATTTTGTTATTTTTAACCCGTGAATGAGGGGCTATAATAAATATATAATAGTGAAAAATCACCTAAACATTTATAAATATTATTAGATTAGATTATTTGTACTTATCCTCATCCTACATTGTAAATATTTCAATTTTGAGTGAAATTATTATAAAAATTAATAATCAAATATTTAATAAATTATTTTATTATTAGAGTTCCCCTCTCATCACTTATAAAATGTAACTACTTCATCTATCTTACTCTCACATTTTTAGCATTATAACTCAAAATTTCCCTACCATAAAACCTTTATATAATCTTCCACTACATCTTAGATCTTTCTAATTACAAAAAACCCATTCCTTCAATGATAAAGTTGTAAACCAAAACAGAATTGTCAACAAAGAGGTATAACTCTTAACTGAGTATTTTCAATTTTATGTCATCTTATACCTTTTAAAAATCTAGGGTTCCCATTATTAAAAACTAACTAACTATATTAAATATTAATATAGTGATTATGATTATGTAAAAACCGTTATAAACCTTCTTTCCATCCTATATAAAGAAAAAAACATTGCTCGTGCATACATATGACTTACCATCATTACATTGTAGTGTAATTAGTTTTCCTTTACCAATATACGTGGATTTTTATAATGATAGATAAAAAAATATGTTATTTATTATATTATTATAGTTCTATAAATTTGACATATTATTTTTATTTCTTTTATTCCATCCGTCAAAAAATAGAATCAATGTTCATGTATATGTTCGACCTACCATCTCCATGAATTGTGTAATTAATTTTTCTATGACTATCTTTTATTGAAAAATAAAAAAATATATATAATGGGTATTAATTATATTTATATCATGATTAACATTATGTAGATAATGGAACAATGATAAAATTATAAGGACCAGAACTATCAAATGGAATCGTCCATGAAAATGAAAAAAATTTACACTTAGAAATAATAATTTTCATATATAATTATTGACAAATATGTGTTTAAAGGTTATAAGTGGATCAAAAAATAGCATAATTAAGTAAATGAGTATAGTATAAAATAATAATAAATTTAAATTTATTATTTGGTAGTTTATATCACTTTTAAAGAAATTCAAACTTAATGTAATATATTTATGTTATAATCTCATTTTTTACTAGGATTTTTTGTGATCAATTTTCCAATAATAAGATTGTTTTATCTAACTCTAAATAAACTGATGAATTTTATTTTAATAAATATATTTTAAGAGATTAAAAATTCTCCCTTTAATTTTCCTCTCGTTGAGAACTCAAAAGATTGAAATAATTTTATAGTGGAAACTAGTATTATTTCTCCTTTCGGTCGAATACCCATTTTCATATATATCTAAGGTTTTTAAAAATATATTCATGAATGTTTTAAATATTCTCCTATGATATTTGTAAATTAATTTCTATCCATGATTTATTTTTTACAAAAAAATTAAAATGGATCTTCTTACATTTTTTCAAAAGTGGTACTTTTTTGTTTATACTGAAAATATGAAATGAATCTTTGTTTTAACTCACATGATTTGAAAAAAAAATCATTCCATCATGACTGTTCAGTAATTTGAAGCTTCTGTTATAGGTTTTTATCATTCTTTTCAAATAAAATTTACTTCTTAATATATGATAAATATTCGGATTTTAAAAAGTGATTTCAAATTTCAAATGGTATTTTCCTCAAGAAATCCTTCGGTGATATAATAATGAATTTTTCATCTAGGATAACATCATTTGATGTTAATTATGATTTATTAGGGATATGATCCATTAAAACCACACCCATTCATTATTTAGATGGATTAAAATGATGATTAATTAAGGATAACTATATAGAATTCATTTCTTTCACACAAGTTAATAAAGTTATGATGAAACATTTACAACACTTGTTTCTTTTCTATAGGTTATGTTATTATGAAATATTTATTATAAATACTCCAACCATAGTATCTTGGATATGATTTTTAAATTATTACATTGGAACAAGATATAATTAATGCATCCCAATGATCAAATAGTTTAGTAGTATTGGTAAACAAGATACATTCTTGAATTTCACATACCTTTGAAAACATAAAATACACAAGGGTTTTTATTTGATATTTTCATTATTCCCCTTATAATATCCTTTTATATAAATTATGAACCACTTCCTAGTATCCTAGGGACAATAAAATATAATAATGGTGTTGGGTAAAATTATTATTATGGTAAATCATGTAGAAAAACATACCATGAATAAATTATCATAATAAATATGGATACGTAAATGAATGAAACATATTATATTTAAAAAATAAATTTAATAAAATATGGTATAAAAAAATGGTGAACAAATAAATCCATATCAATATTCACTTGATCTTGAAAAGTATTGACAGAAAATCTATCTAATGGAATAATCATATGTAAATCAATAACTAATCCCATAAATAGGAAATAAATAATTTCAGACATAAGAAACATATTACCAGGACCTTTCATAAGATATTTTAAATTAGTGAGTAAAAACTTTCCAAATTTGGCCAACTGATTTATCTCCTGAACATGTCAATGCATTGAGGGGGGTTCTATAACTATTCCACCCATCACATACTAAGTCTATTTCATTCTATATATTAATGGTTTGAATCATAATCAACATTAACATTCATATTTAAAATCTAAGATACAAAATGGAAATACTTAACCAAATCAAATAAATATAATCATAAACCTGCCATGGAAATATTTTGAATGGTAATAAAATTGTGAATACTCGATTAAACTAATAATAAATCATCCTACAAAATATTAAGGATGATATCAATAAATCATTTCAACATTTTATTATAATTAAAATAAATTTTTGATGTCATTAATGAATAGAAATGCCATAAAATGATATTAAAAATATTTTTAAGGAAAATAAAAATTTCAATTTTAAAATAATTTTAAAAAAAATATCACAAGATATTTTGAAAACAATTTTCATTGAAAATAACTTTTTAAGTCCTGTGAAATATATATTAAAATAGTGAGTTGTTATGATTTCAGAAAATTACATTCATTCCATATAGTTAAAAATAAATATTCATTTCACATTTTTGGTAAAACCCAAACGGGAATTGCTAGGAAAATGAAATGATGATTAGTTTAAATAAAATTCAAAAAAATTAATCATGGGTAAAATTTTATTTAATAAATTATTTATTTAAATTTAAAAATCAATTTTAAAAGTTTTTCTAGAAAAAATTGTTTTGAATGAAAAATTATTTTTTTAGCGAAAGGAGAAATGATGCCATATTTTCAAAAACATTTTATCAGTCATTTTAAGTACCAAATAATTGTAAAATAGTACTATTACATGAAAATTTATTGAATAAATGTACGATTATTAAATATGTTGGGTTTATGAATGAAATATCAAATAATTCTCCCAGGGTGACTTAAACATAAATAATCTTGATTAATGATTAGATTATGAAATACCCCATTAACACTTTGGTAACACTTGATTAAAAATCCACATGAATGAAATTTATTAAAATAAAACATTTAATACCATGAATATAAAAATATTCAAGAAAAATCTTATAAAAAAGTATATTATATACACCACAAAAAGGAATAAGTGGTCAATATTGAGTATGTCTCACAAAAGTAAAACTAAAGCGAAAAACCCTTAGCACTTTGGTAACTTCAGAATCATAAGACCAATAAAAGAAATAACATAAAATGAGACATTTAATAAAATAAATAAAAAAATATTTACGATATAACATATAAAAAGTTTAAGTGTATACACTATATGAAGGAATAAGTGGTGAATATGTCATATGTATCATAGAAGTAAATGTTTAATGAGAAACCCTTACCTCTGGTTCAAATTCCTTCGAATGTGTATGAAACTATTGTATAATTTATATAGGATTATTATAAGTATATTACATAACCAAATTAAATTAAATCATACCGTATAATATTTAATTGAATCTGTTTATTACACTTTTAATAACAATTCTTTTATAAAATCATTGTTTCGGCTGATAATTGCTTTGTCTTTCAGGTACCTCTTGGTTCGGTCATTTTGATCCGTTTAAATTGACAATAATTAAATTATATATATAATATTGAACATCATATAAATATCATATATATTTATTATATAATATTTTAATACAATCTATAAAATATAGATAAATAAATGTATTATACTATTCATGGAGACGGTGGGTTGTATGTATGCATGAACCTTGTTTCCATTTTCTCTCAACATGTGGGTAAAAAGGAAATAAATATTAATACACTTTTAAATAATCAATATTATTTTATATATATCTTTTATACTAATAAAATCCTTCCTTATTACCATACATGTAAAAATAAAATAAAAAACATTTCAGATTGCTACTAGGAGGTAATAGTCCCGATGAACGCATGAGTGACATTTTTGTTTTTCAATATATTGAAATGTAAGAAGATGGATTTTATATTATATTTATTTAATTATTCTTATTTAAAAAATATCACTTGTATAACATTATCCTAATTAACTTCATGGTAAAAATAGGAAATAAACTAATCCTATCTCTTCACGCGGTGATAGTCCACCGTACACCTGAGTGGCATTATCATATCCCCCACAGAATAGGAAGTAGGAAGTTACTTGTGATATATTATTTAAATAAGTATAATAATTTCATAATTAACATATAGATCTGATAAATACATTATTATTTACATCCTTGAAATATTTTCATGGAATGTGAATTACATTGGTTCGCACGGCGGTAGTGTACCAAACACATGATCGGTGGTTTCATTTTATTTTTTATGATAAGTGGATATAGATATAGGTTATTAAATTAAAAAATTATTAGTAAATTATACATAATTTTTTATATTATCATGATTTAGTAATATTTTAAGCAGTTCGATGAATAAATAAAACAAATATGCATGTTAAGAAAATTACCACTTCTTGAGAGAACTCATTTAGGTTTATAACAAAACACTTCCAAGATTATCATAATGATCAATACAAGGCCCCTATGATGTTATTATATGATTAATTAATGTATTTGGGTAGGTATTTTCATACAGATTTAATTTTATGTGTAAGTAGGATAGGTGATAGGGTGGCCGTTTATAAGTGGGGGAGAGGACATACATGGTATTTGTTAAAAGAAAAATTGATACCCACATTTTTATCATGAAAAATTCCCCCAAAATGGATCATTCTCAAAAATATATTGTTATAAAGTATACATATTACCATAAAAAGTTTTTGTAAAAGTTTTAGGTAATTTTTGGCCCCATTAATTTTTGTTTAACTGCCCGATAAATCCATTTTTACCTAAACTACAGTAATTAATTTTTTTATTTCCACTATTCATCATGGATAAAAAATTAATTTGACCTTATTAGATAATATAAATTATTTATATTCCATATATTTAATTCTTTCTTCGTAATTCAATTCACATGAGTGGAATAATTCAATTTTAAATTAAAACCACAGGCGAATCAAATAACCGTGTTTTTCGAAAAAAAACATTCAAATGCTTAAAATGTCTAAATATTATAATTCAATATGTAATTGACTAAATTAAATTAAAAATATTAATTAATAATGTAATTTAAATAATATAAATTTAATACTATTTGAAAATATAATTTACCATTTTAAATAATTTATACAAAAAAGACAGTTTTTTATTTAAATCATTATTTTTCACTATTCATCAAAAAATTATTTTCCGAAAAAATGTACCAAATTAAACTAAAGATAATTTTAAAATTTGTATTTAAAAGTTAGGTTTATTTTTTAAAATAAATTTTTTGAAATTGGTTAAAAGTAATTTTCAATTATGAACATAATGCATGACGAACCCGCTATTTTGAAAAATAGTGTTTTTCCAAAAACATTTTTTTCTCTCAAATGATTATTGTTTTACATATAATAAATAGATATCAATTGAATTTATTTTATATGTGTTCAAAAAATATAATTTTAATAATATAATTTTCATTATCCATACTCTTTGATTTAACATCTTGGTTATAATATTCAAATGTAAATAATAATATTTTTATAGAGTATCGTGTTTTGTTAAAACCAAGTATCTTCAGCATTTAAAGCTATTGAAAATATTTAATTTATTTAAAATTTAATGTATAATAAACTGTACAGCCTTTAAATTCTTCTCTATGCTTGGTTTTTTCATATATACTATTGAATATGATGTAACTATTTTAAATTCTCGAGGTGTTATCTTCTACCCAATAAATAAATTTCATCTTCACAATTTAATATTGATCTAAGTAATCAAGGGTTTAAATTTTAAAATACCCTTCTTCAAATCCAACATCATTAAAAAATTTAAAAAAAACATCCCCTTTTAATTGAGGAAGTGAATAATGAAGCTCATCTAGAATATTACAAACTTGGATTCCAAATAGGTTAACATTGGTGGAAAGTGAATATATGAGTATGGAAGAAAATACTAACACCCAAGGGTTATTGGAGAGTGATATTGGTCATTGATCAGGATAAATATAGTGATTTAGAAAACTTAATTATTGTAAATCCATAAATCTGTCATGAGTTAAAAGGTGGTTGGAATCATCAAAACATAAAGTACAAGGATACATGTTTTGTTTCAATATCTTTTTCTATGATTTGAGGAATTCAATTTTCATCTATAATGAGTGCATAATAAAATATATTTAATTGGTATCATCTAAATTCATAGTAGGTATTTTATCTTTTATATGTTCTTCAATCTTTTGCTATATCGTCTATTACTCAATAAAGTTAATATCAAAAATGAATTTTTATGAATGAGGAACTAAAATTATCATTTAACATATCCATATCTCTGTAAAAGAATGAAAATTCATTCCAATAATCTCATGATGTTTTCCAAGAAAAAAATGGTTAGCACAGGTAATCAAAAAAAACCAAAAGATGTCCATAATTCATTCCATGAATTGTTAACCATAAGACTCATCCAAAATTTGTCTACCCAATTTCAAATTCAAAAAAATTAGTTTGAAGGTCACTAAATAAATTTTACATTACCCAAATAATATAAAGTGTCCCTTAATGTCACATTCCAAATATTTGAACATATTTACCATTATAAAAAAAGAATGAAATTATAAATTCTTCCAAAAATTAATTATTAGATTGTATAATATATTTAATAAATCCAAACATGTAGTAAAATCCATCAAAGATAACATAAACCATTAAATAACTAATTAATTTTAATGTCACCAAAATTACCCATAATCATATATTTATAATTATAATATCAAATATTAACACATATAAATGTTTATCTTTTCTCAAACCTATTTTTTCCAAAAAGATAAACTTTTCATTAAAACACTTTTCTTGGTAAAATTTATCATGTATCTTCAAAACATTATAGAATATAAACAATGGTAAAATAATTATACATTTTATGATTATTATAACAATAAAATAATTTATAAATTTATTATTTACACAATTATTGAATACAAATAAAAAAACTTTAATCAACTTCATACATGGTAATAAAATAATATTTACCTTAATCCCTTATTTTATTCTAGTGTATATTCCCTTGATGCTTGGGACATTCATTTATATACATCCCCTTCTCTATAAATTTGAAGAATTAAATATTCAAAACATCTTTATTTCCCTTGAAATCACAAGCATGGTGTCATTTCACTCCACATTTCAATAAAACCCTCATTCCCTTCAAACATGTACCAGGGTGTTTCTTTTCAAAATTATCACATGTGGGAAAGCCCTTCTTTCACATATTCTTCATATCAATTTTTTTTTATGGTCCACTTCATCTCTTTCATCCCTTAATGTAAATAATTCTTAGATAATTCTTTCCTTGTATTTTTATCTCCTAATAATATTTCCACTTATGATGAGAATTTTTGGGAGACTAGTTTAATTCAAATTGTTGGCTTAACCTCATCAGAGAAACAATCATTATTTCTATTTTGATTATGTGAGTTGATACAGTTCCAATTCTGTCTTCTATGTGTCATTTATAAACAATGGAATACAATACATTATATCAAAACATTATGTATCATAATGTATAATCCCAAAACTATTCCAATAGTCAACATAAATTGATAAATTTTAGAATGTATAATATCATAATAATAAACATTCTTTCTTTGGGATGGTTTCCAATTTAAAATATTGTAAAATTTTTCATAATGGTTTGAAAAGAAATTGTGAATTAACCCAACATTATCCCCTAGTTATGTCAGGATAGGTGTATAGTAAGGCCCAATGTCATGTACTAGGTAAAGATCATTTTAAGCCTCAGATTTCATTCTTAGAGTTATTACCCCGTGATTAATCTATACCAGAACCCCATCCACTTGTATTATCCAGAAAAATATTTATTTTTAGTAAAACCACAAAATCGCTACCTTATCAAAATATTGGGATTTTATTCTATAATTAAAATTATCCTCAATCTAAGTCATATGTTTATATTCCCTAGTATAAGTTTTCTTAACCATTGTTCTCAAGGTTTCTACAATACATCCTCTGATAAAAAATATAAATACCTGATCCCAGTAGCATGAATATAATGGCTACATTATTACATTGGAATTATATATAAGGATTCACATCCCAATGGACTGAATAGTTAATTAGTACTGGTAAACTATATATATACTAGAATTTCACATAAATTAAAAAATACAAAATATAAAAAGAGATATCTTTTAGAATTCCATTATTCCCTATAACATATCCCTTCATATCAATCAAAAACACTTCAAGGTATCCTGGGGAAAATATAACATAAGAAATGTGTGAGAAAATATTCTCATTAAGGGTAAAAAACAGTGTAAGATATAATAAATAAATTAGCATAATAAATATGGTAATGTAAATAATTGATACACATTCAATTTAAAAAAGAACTAGAACATTATTTCGTTGAAATAAATGATGATAAAATACTCCATATCAATAATCAGATAAGCATAAAACTTATCCATGGAAATTATAACTAGTCAAATAATCACATTGAAATAAATAACTATTATCATAATGATGTAATTCATACTTCTAGACATATGAAACATACATTCAATACCATTCACAAGAAAATTTAAATTTGTGGGTATAACCCCATCTAATTTGGAAAATTGATTTGTTTCATGATAAATTTCAACGCATCGTGAGGCTATCTATAACCACCCCCACCAATCACATACTATATCCAATTAATTCCCGATATGAATGGGGGTAAACAAAATCAATTTAATGATTCATATTAAAAAACTAACATATAAATTCATAATACATATCCCAATAAAATAAAAATAATAATAATCCATCTATAGTAATTTGGTGAATGGTAAATAAATTGTACATACTCAGTTAAACTGATTATAAATCATCTATGTAATGAAAAATGATGATATCAATACAATATATCCCCTGTGGATCATATGTAAAATATTTTTTCAATGTCATTGATGAATAAAAATACCACAAAAATGTTTCTAAAACTTTTTTTAGGAAAATAACCTTTTCACATTGAAAATATTTCTAAAACAGAAATTTCACAATTTATTTTCGAATTATATTTCTTAAAAAATAAACTTTGAAAATTATAAAATAAATTTAAAATATTGAGTGGTCATTATGGATGAAAAATACGTAAGTGTCGTACACATTAAAACAAAGATTCCTTTCACATTTTTTTAAACTCTAAAATGGAATTTTTTGGAAAATGACATAAATATTACATTTAAAAAAAACTGAAAAATTAAAACATGGTTAAGAAATTATTTAATAAATAATTTTATAATGTTAAAAAAATTCCTACATTCTTAGAAAACATGATTTCGGATTTAAAACGACTTTCAACCGAAGAGATATAATAATTCATATTTTCTTAAAAAAATATAAATCATTTTTAGTAATAAATGGTGTAAAATGGTATTATTACATGAAAAGTTCCTCAATAACTAAAGTAAAAAAAGAAATATATAGATTTTATGATATAAATATCAACTATTTCCCCAAGGTATACTTCAACATAAACAATCTCTAATAGTGATGATATTTTAAAATACTACCTTGCCACATTAGTAAAAATTTAATCATAACACCATGAATGAAATAACTCTACATTAAAATTTAAATAACAAATACAAATATATTCATGAGATAAAATATCAAAATGTCTTGTATGAACAAAACACAAAAGATTTACTGGTGAGTGTGGAATATGTCTCACAGAAGTACAAGTGAATTGCGAAACCCTTACCACTTGGGTTACTTTGGAATGAAAATACACATGATAGAAATAAAATCAAATTAGCCACTAAAATTCATTTAAAGAAATACATTTATTATATAAAATAACAAAATTTTAATTATAAACATGACATATAAGAATAAGTGGTAAATATTGCATGTCTCATTGAAGTAAAAGTAAGACGAGAAACCCTTACCTATGTTTCAACTTCAATTGATTATGTCCTAACCTCCTATATAATAAATATAGGTATATTATAATTCAATTTTATTACCATATTTATTTATCTCATACCATACATGATTTATTTATTGTCTTTTATCAACCATTTTATAACAATTCTATTTTAAAATCATTGCTTTTGGTGATAATTGTATCATTTTTTATGTATGCATTGGTTCATTAATTATGGTTCTTTTACATTTATAATTGATAAATAATATACATAATTTTAGCTTGATATTAATATAATAAATATTCATTATATCTCTATTTATATTAATCTATTAAATTTTTAGATAGAAAATGGATTACACGGTTCTTGGAAACGATAGGTCGTACGTAGGCATGAACGTCAGTTACTTTTTTCACCTTTCCAAAATCATCATTATTTGATATATATAATTTATATTAATAAAAAAATCCTTATTACAATATATATAATAGTAAAATGAAAAATATTTCACATCGTTATGTGGAGGCTGTAATCCACACGTACGCACGAGTGATGTTATTGTTTTTCAATGGATTGTATGTTTAGAGTTTAGATGTGATATTGTATTTACAGAAGTATGGTTTCGAAATTAATATAAAAAATATTTCATTCACCTTATCCTTAATATATTACATTTAAATAATAAGGGAAAAAATTATTGCATCACTTTTCATGGTGGTAATTCACCATGCACACGAGTGATATTATCATATCCCCCCACAGAATGGAATGTAAGAAGGTATATATGATATCATAACTATATAAATTTAATAATATCATAAATATCATATAAATATGTTAAATAAATCATTATATACATCCTTTAAATGTGGTTATGGAAGAAAATTAAATCGGCTCTCGAGATGGTAGTTCGTCGTACACCCGATCGATGGTCTCGTTTTCTATTTGATGAAAGTGGAGATGGATATAGGTTCTTCCATTACATAATAACATCTCAATATATAATATATAATAATGTTATTATCTTATTAAAATTGAACAATATTTTAAGCTGATGTATGTATAAATTAAACAAATATGAATGTAAAGAATTTTACCTCTTCTTCAGAGAACTATTTTAAGTTTGTACATAAATCCATCCAAGATTGGATTTATGATCAAACAGATGCCTTAAGGATTTTGTTAGGATTTTATGTAAGGAATTGTGGTATGTGTATTTCAATAAAATGGTTTTGGAAGTTTGGATAGGAGAGGATATTCGGTGGCCTCTAATAAGTGGTGGATAAAAAAGACATGGTATTTTTAAAAGAATAGGTCATACCCACATTTTTATCCTTCAAAAAGCCTTAAAAATGTGTCATTATCAAATATTATAGGCATTAATGACGAAATATTTCCAAAAATTAGGGTTTAAATAATTTTATGTCAATTTCAATGTCACGGCCCATCCTCGGGGCCCGTGCCATGACTACCCCAAGCCCTCCTTCCATAGGCAAGGGGCTGGCGACTAGCACCAAAAGTGTAAATCCTGATAAATGGAAAGGCATTGCCTTTATAAAAGTAAACAACACAATAGGGTACACAACAAAAATAAGCACTAAGAAGAACTGTATACAAAAGTAAGTGCTGAAAGGAAAGGGGCCGGAAATAGAATCCCAATAGTAAGTACAGTACAAATGAAAATCTAGTACAATAGTAGTATGTAAAATAGCCACCACCGAGTCATCCTCTAAGAATCCCACTGGAAGGGTGGGTACATATGGTCTCCTCATCACCTCGGGTCTGTCTGTCTATTGCGTGTACGTCTCGTCAAGCGGTCCACCTCCGGGTACCATCCAACTCCACAAGTCACCACCACGATCAGTGTTGTCCATCGTTTGCATCCAAAACAATGTAGTGCGGGTATAGCCTATGCATGGGTGAGTTTTTGATACTCAGTAGGGACACCGAGACCCTCGAAGGTCTCCCAGAATCCACGAATGATAAACCAAAAAAAGAAAGATACAATCACGAAGTATCAACCCACTCTACTTAGGTATATGCCCATACATATAACTAAGTTAATAATCTCGATACGGCTCCAACTCCCAAGCCCAAGCACAACCTAGTCCACACAGGACAGATGTCAATCACATCAAGGATAATGATTGACAGTCAAGACTCATCCCATATAGGTAAACATAATTCGTATAGAGATAGATATGATCAGATGTAGTCACTGATTAATCATTGATACCGAACCCATGGAGGATTAGTGTACAGTTGTAATCGCTGCGGAACCCACGGAGGATTCTAGTACAGTTGTCATCCCTGACAGCTCTAGGGTTCCCGCACACAGCACGGTCGATTCCAGGAGGGTCTGCTCCTCGATTCAAAGTTTGATTCATCAAATATCAAGAATTCTTGAGTTTATGTATCCAAAAGTTTCTCCCCATCATAAAGAACCAAACGCAACAGACATCGCGTCAATCGGACACCCGGTCAAAGATTTATTACATTTTTCGTTCTAGGGGCCCTGTTGGATTTCGGGTACAATCCAACCCATCTATACTCCAGTCTCATCTTAATCCTGATTATAGTATACCAAAATGACCGTCTCGTCAAAAGTAAACCAACATAGTTGACGGAATTTCAATCGGACATCTGGTCCTTAAGTTATAATTTTTTCCGCTCCAATGGCCTTGTTGGTTTTGAGTTCAAACCAACCCCGCCATACCAAAACTTTGCCAAAACATTGACTGTAATATACCGAAATGGCCATCTCAATTTAATAAATCCTACGTGACTAACGGTGCATCGATCAAAGGTCTGTAGATCATGTTATGGTCGATTAAATGAAAATGGTCCGAGGAGGGGGTTTGGGCCCGGTCCGACCCTGCCCAACCCACCCTGGGTCGGCCCGAACAGGGCGACCCGACCCGGGTCCGAGTCTGGCCTGGTAGGGGGCGGCCTGGCCCGGGTTTTCGGCCTAGCCCGGGTTGTCGGCCCGGCCAAGGGCACCGGCCTGTCCCTCGTGGCTCGGCGGCCCATCCCACTTGGCGCGGAGAAGAACACTTTTCTTTGTGTTCTTCATCATAGAAGAACACTTTTCTTTTTATTTTTCTAGAGGTTCCCCACCAAAATATTTTCTTTCCCCCATATTATAAAATATTACTTGACTTTTAAATAAGTGCCATGAAAATCAAATTAATTCAAATTGAGATGTTCCAATTTAATTAATGAAGTCATTAATTTAATTATGTTGGAAAACTTATTAAGAGGGAGGGGAAGAGATCTCATTAATAAGGGAGTTGTCATCATAAATAAAGGGGAGTGTTAATGGGGTTAAGGAGAGTTATGGGGAGATCTAAGGTTTAGGGCATGTGTAGGCCCCACATCACAAATATCCTCTCATGGGAGGTTATGTGGGTGTGGACCCCACCTCTAACTCCCCTTTGGAGGAAATAACTAACATCTATAAATAAAATTGTGTACTACAAATTTTATTTATTTTATTCTAAATCCCCAAATATTAACTCTCAACCCGCATAAAACGCAAATGAAGTAAAGGTTCCCTTAAGAGAATATCGGAGCTTCGAGTTTATCGGTGTCCCCATATTTCAATTTCGAGCATCGGTTCAAAATATAGAAAAAACCACACGTAATTTTACTGAACGTACTTGAACAAAACATCAGAAATTGATTCCGGGCACACCGGGCCTCGAAATCAAGTGTCGTCGGAAACCACAGACTCGTAAAATTACAAAATATTTAAGAAAAATTTTTCCTTGAAATTTCCGTATCTTTACATTACTCCCACCTCAGGGCTTTATGTCACTGTAAAGCTACAACACACACTAGGGAAACAAATGGGGGAACTGAGCTTGCTTCTGAACCTCCTACTCCCAAGTGCTCTCCTGGAAGTTCTCGTGCTTCCAGCGAATGCGCACTAGAGGAATCGACTGTCCATGTAGGACCCGCTCCTGTCAATCCTCGTTCTCCACCGGGACCTCCGTGAATGTCGCCCTATTGTTGATGTCCAACTCCCAGTGGTCGATGATGTGGGTCGGGTCGTGCACATATCTCCTCAGCTGAGATACGTGGAAGACGTCATGCACCCGGTGCAAATGAGGTGGAAGGGCTAAGAAATAATCCACCTCGCCAACTCTACTGAGGACCTGGAAAGGTCCGATGAATCGTAAAGATAACTTGCCACCCCAGGCAAATCTTCATAGACCCCATCAAGGTGAGACACGTAAGAAGACGTGGTCTCCATCCTCAAACTCCAGTGGTCTCCGCCTCTTATCAGCATTTGAATTTTGTCTTCTCAGTGCAGCCTTCCTCCACTCTTGGATAATCTACACCTTCTCTGTCATAGCCTAAATTATCTCCATTCATACAAGTGCTGACTCCCAAGGGTCAGTCTGGCACAAAGGTGATCTGCATAGTCTGTCGTACAACGCCTTGTATGGTGCCATCCCGATGGTGGAGTGGTAGTTGTTGTTGTACACAAACTCCACCAAGGGTAAATGATCCTCCCAGCTATGACCAAAGTCAAGGGAACAAGCACAGAGCATGTCCTCAAGAGTCTGAATGGTCCTCTTTGGCTGCACGTCTGTTTGAGACTGGAAGGCAGTGGTCAGACGTAGCTATGTCCCAAAAGCCTCATGTACCCCCTTTCATAGCCAGGAAGTAAATCGAGCATCTTGATTGGAAATGATAGGTGATGGCACACCATTAATCCTTATGATCTCCTGAACATAGAGGCATCCCAAGCTCTGTATTGAGATCTGCTCTCTGATTGGTAGGAAGTGGGCCAACTTGGTGAGTTATTCAACAATCACTCAGGTAGAGTCGTGCCCTCTATATGCATGTGGAATCCCCTTTACGAAGATGATGGATATCTCATCCCACATCCACTATGGGACCTCTAAGTTTTGTACCCAGCCTGCTGGTACCTGGTGCTCTGCCTTCACTTGGTGACAGCTGAGGCATCTTGAAATGAACTCTGCTACAGTGTTTCCCCTTCCCAGGAGTATAGACTATCTCAAAGTCATAGTCTCAGAGAAACTCAAGCCAACGTCACTGTCTTAGGTCCAGGTCCTTCTAGAAGAAGACACACCTGAGACTTTTGATATTAGAGTAAACCGTAAACCATTTTCTCAAGGAACTATGGGTGTGACTAGCCATTTGTAATGAACTCAACTACACCCTTTTCTGCTTACGTCCTAAAAGAGCTACTAAGGTTTCTCCATTGCCGAAAAGAGAAATCCGGTCTCATCCTCTAGATAAACCACGTTCTTTGCCTAATACAGTCCATCCTGACAGGAACTGTACTATTTCATGCCATGGATGACGTCGTAAGTCCTCGACGCAACAACCAAGAGATCCAACCATTACTCTCGCCTCCAAGTGTTGAGTCACGCTGTCGACAGTAGTGTGTGGTCACTGGGTCTCCTCTAGTCGGTATCTCTAAAGTGAGGGTCAAGTCAATGGTTTTAACTTAAACCCTTCAGTATCAACCACATAAGAAAGGACAGGGAAATAAACATCACAAGAACAAGTGCCTTTTATTACTGTAGCTCAAAGTACAAAGACACAAAGCATCCACAAACAACGACAACAATGAACCTAGTCCCGCTCCTGTCCACTTACTGCTCGATCAGATCCTCTGCCACATCTGCCCGCTCTGGGTGGACCTCCACGGTCGAACCTCTACCTCTGCCTGGAAGGTTCCTCTACTACCTGCTACTCATCTACAGGATGGGTCGGGCAGTCTTGATCCAAGTAACCCTGCTCTCTGCATGCATAGCACTGCTTGTTCCTTGTATGGATGGCTCTAATTCATGTTCCCCACACAACCAAACCTATATCTTGGGGTCTGCCACCTATTGTCCTAGTCGTCTTGGACTTCTATGTCAACTGTCTACTATCGATTGCAGAAGACTCTGCAACGTGTCAATCTACGGAGGGTCTCTCCACTGGTGACTGCTCAGAGAGGAAAATCTCAACTAGAAGGGATCTCTCCAACACCCCCTCCTGCGTCGGGATGTTGAGGAGGATCATCGAAGCCCTAATCTCGTTCTTGAGTCCCTACTCGAAGGTCTGAGCCCTGAAGAATGGGTCATGCACCATATCTATGGAGTATTGCGAGAGTTCAGTGAACCTCACTGAGTACTGAGCTACTGTCATGCTGCCCATCTGTAGATGAAGTAACTCTTGGATCTGCACCACACAAAGGGTGGATGGAACAAACTCCGAGGGGAAGAGACTCTCGAAGTATGTCAAGAGTAGAGATGCCTCGTCATGCACCTGGAGTATCAGGCTCCACCATCTTCTTGTCGCTGCATGCAGGAGACTCGCGGCAAAGATCACCATGAGGTCGGATTGTTTCCCTACCAATATGAAAACTCTGACGATAGCCTCCAGCAAATCCTCAGCTGCCTAGCTGTCCGTCTCTCCCCAGAACCTGGGTGGCCTCTATCGCTAAAACTCGTGCAACGTGATCATGCGGCGTGCACTCTCTGCTGCTGTAGCTGGTGGTATTGGTGGATCAGTGGGTAGTGGTACCGCTGGTGCCTCCGCTATGATGGGGCCATGCACTGAGGCCTAGTCTCTCAGTGGGCTACCATCTCGCACGTAACATGGAACCCTAGATGGATGCCTTCATGGGGCCATCCAGAAAAAGAACAGGTGCACCATGGTTTAAACATTATACCTAGTGATATGACACAAAGTAATCATGATGTAAGCTTTTCAAAGGAAACACACACTCAATCAGTATTTTTGTGTGCTAAGTTGGAAATAAGAGGTCAGGGTCCTGGTGTATGGATACGTCGGCCTCCGCACCAACACTAGACTCTCTGGACTGAAAACCACACCCAATATTATTAACACTATTGCTTCATAGAAAAGAAAGTTCAGAGTCATGAGTTCTGCAGTAGAACCGACCCCTTCTGATACAAAATTTTCTTACCCATCCTCGGGGCATGTTTTGTCACTACCCCATGCCCGCCTTCCATAGGCCAGGGGCTGGAGACAAGCACCAAAGACAAAAAATCCCAATAAAAGGGAAGGAATTGCATTTATAAAATTAAACAACACAATAGAGTATGCAAACAAAAGTAAAAACTAAGCAGAACTGTATACAAAAGTAACTGATGAAAGTAAAGGGGCTGGAAATACAAGCCCAACAGTAAGTACATTACAACTGAAAATCTAATTCAATAGTAGTATGTAAAAGAGTAACCACCGAGTCATCCTCCAAGAATGCCACCTGAAGGGTGGGTACAGATGGTCTCCTCAGCACCTCAGGTGCGTCTGTCTGCTATGTGTACGTATCATCAAGCGATCCACCTCTGAGTACCGTCCATCTCCACAAGTCTCCACCACGATCAGTGTTTTCCATCGTCTACATCCAACACAATGTAGTGCGGGCATAGCCCATGCAGGGGTGAGTATAAGATACTCAGTAGGGACCTCGAGACCCCCGAAGGGCTCCTAGAATTCACAAATGATAAACCACAAAAATAAAGATACAATCACGAAGTATAAACAAACTCTAATTAGGTATATTCCCATACATATACCTAAGTTAACAATCTTAGTTCCACTCAAACTCTCGATACCAAGCACCACCCAGTCCACATAGGAAGAAAGTCAATCACATCAATGAAAATGATTGAAAGTCAAGACTCAGCCAACACTAGTAAAAATCATTCGTATAGAGATAGAGATGATCACATTTAGTCACTGATTCATCGTCGTTGTCGAACCCACGGAGGATTCGAGTACAGTTGTCATCGCTGCGGAACCAACAGAGGATTCTAGTACAGTTGTCTTCCCTGCCATCTCTAAGGTTCCCACACACAGCACGCTCGATTCCAGGAGGGTCCACTCTTCGAGTCAAAGTTCGATTCATAAACAATCACAAAGTCCTAATTTGATGTATCTAGAAGTTCCGCCTCGTCATAAGGAACCCAACACAACAGACGGCGCGTCAATCGACACTCAGTCTGAGATTTATTAGCTTTTCCATTCTAGGGGCCTGGTTGGATTTTGGGTACAATCCAACCCGGCCATACTCTAGTCTCATCTGAATCCCATGTAGAGTATACCAAAAGAACCATCTCATAAAATTTAAACCAATTTAGTTGAGGTCACATCAATCGGACTTCCGGTCCTTAAGTTATAAGTGATTCTGATCCAAGGGCCTGGTTGGTTTCGAGTTCGAACCAACCCATCCATGCACAAATATTGCCAAAACATTGAGTGTAATATACCTAAATGATTGTATCGATCGAAGGAATCCTACGCAATTGACAGTGCATCAATCGGAGGTTTGTAGCTCATGTTATGGGCGATTAACCGAAAATGGTTCGAGGAGCGGGGAGTGGGCCCTGTCCGACCCGACCCAACCCACCCTAGGTTGGCCCGAACCAGGTCGACCCGACCGGGGTCCGAGTCCAGCCAAGTAGGTCACGGCCTGGGCTAGGTTGCCAGCTCGGCCCACTTTGTACGGAGGCCAGGCCCGCGTGCCGCGGCGGTAAGGCCCGCGTGCCTCGGTGGCCGGGCCCACGTGGCGTGGCGGCCCGACCCGAGTGGCATGGCATCCCGGTCCACGTGAGGCGGTGGCTCGGTCCGTGTGAAACGGTGGCCCAGCCATGTGGCTGTGGCAGTGAAGCCCACCTGGTCAGCGTGACCAGGTGGCAGCGGGGCCCTGCGGGGCCCGCCCTAATCAATCAAGGGAGTGGTTTTGCCCCCCCCCCCCCGTCTCCCTTAACAGTACCGGAAAATGTTGGTTCCTCTCCGTGGAACCCGCTGGGTTCCGCCCTAGTGCACCCTCGTCGGTGGATATCTCAACCGACCGCCCTCCTGTCAATCTTTCGTGGCCTAGCCGTGGCTTCCCCTACCGATGAGGCATGATGGCGTCGCGCTATCTCTAACTGCCGCATCCCGCACGGTCACGACCCCTCTACCGTGCGGTGTGACGGGTTCGTGCTTTCATCTGACCACCACGTCCCCCTTCCTCTGGCGTGGTGCGATGGCACCGCACCCCTCCGGCATTGTTGCCGCCCATGGTGGTCGCGGTCCCATTCTTCGCACAGCTCCGGCGACCCGGTGACAAATGCACTGCCGATTTCTTCTGTAGTTTTCTCTACCGGTGACGCCGATGCGCCACCACCGTCATGAATCAATCAAGAACCATCAGAGGGACATCGGCCCGTGTTTGTTCGGCCCATGACCTCTGCGTAAGATAAAAACAATTGGCTAACAATAACCACAATAAATGATGATGTATGATGATTTAAATCAAACATTATCGACCCCTACCTCTAAAATGATGTCGCACGTCGTCGATCCATGAAAGAGGAGTGTCACGAAAGAACGGGCACCATGGATGATGATGTCTATTCCGTTGACGTCGTAGAATGAAGAAAGTATGGATTTTCTTCATGTTCTTCGATTCTTGGAGCGTTATTCGTGTTCTTCATCAGAGAAAAACACTTTTCTTTTTATTTCTCCAGAGGTGCCCCACCAAAATATTTTCTATCCTTCCTATTATAAAATATTTCTCCACTTTTAAAGAAGTACCATGCAAATAAAATTAATTCAAATTGAGATGAGCCAATTTAATTAATGAATTCATTAATTTAATTGTGTTGTCAAACTTATTAAGAGGGAGGTGAAGAGATCTCATTAATAGGGGAATTTTCATTATAAATAAAGGGGAGTGTTAATGGGGTTAAGGGGAGTTATGGGGAGTGAAACCAATCCACAAGGATAGTCTTGGAATCAAGCCTTAACTAATAGGGAAATACTGTTTTATTCTTATATGTATTCTAAAAACTTATGTATTATTCCAATGTTATTATCTCATGGCTCATGTTCTTTAATTCTTTTATGATTCATGTATTATAAAAATAAAATATTTTTTATGTGACTTGTGATTATGATCTATGATATGATGCGTATGGTTTTTAAATGTTAAGATCATGTAATTATACATCTATTATCATGTTATGAATAAGTGATCATTGATATCTCTTCTAATTACCCTTTATAATCATCTAACATCACCCTTTATTATATATCCTACCTCTATGTTCTAAATAATGATTTAATGTAAGCTATGTTTAAGAACAGTACTATGTTGGAAGATATTAGTTTTAGATGTTGAATAACGCTCATGAAATAAGAATATTGTGTATCTTTTTACCAAAGACAATAATCCTTTATGTTCTGAGAGAATGTATTTGTAAAATTTAATGAATATTCATCTTTTAAGATATAATATCTATATATGAAAATTATTCTTCACTATATAGAGTCTGACTGGATAGATGGTTGGGTTGTCCAACTAGTGAGTGGGGCTGATTTTTCAAGTTCAAAATTTAAATTCTCAAGGACACTGATGATCGTAAATTAACATTTTTATGCATTAATGATCAGTAAGAATTCAGGAATGTTCCTTAACTATTTGGATGATAAAAATATCATAATAAGTAATCTTTAAGAATTTGTGTAATTACCGATGGAATTTGAATGCTTAAATGTTAGATCTCTATAAATTTTATATACTCTCAAAATGCTCTCAAGTGATAATTTCAATTCCCATTATTTTAGTCTCTCACCATATAAATATGTCTCTGTAACTCTTTATCATCTTGCTATATACTTTGGAAGTTATGAGACCATCTTTTTAATGGAGAAATGCAAATAAACTCTTTCTCTTCTCATCATACTTTTTACAACGGGTTTCTTTGTACAACTAGGGAAAATAATGGGAGGCAGGTTATTACTAGCATTGAAGTATGGGAGGATGAGTTTCTATCTAAAACCACCAAAAATAAAGGGAATATGTGGTTTCTTGAACTCAATTTAATTTAAGTAAATAAGATAAATCTCACAACCTGAGAGTAGGAGACATAGGAGCTCACACCAATTTGTTATCAAGAACCATTCTCAGGCCTTGTTTTCTCTCTCTATAAATTTACACATTTCATCATCTGATATCGATATATATAATAGTATAAATTTTATTTTTATACTTTCCACTCCACATAATACCTTAATTAACATTGATATTATATTTTATAATATGGATTGAATTTTATCACATTATCACATCATCATTTCTCTTTATACTTCTAACATATCCAATGTCAACGGTTTACATGCCATATAATTTAATCATGGATTTTGAGTTTATGGTAATCATTAATTGAGATATGGTAATAAATATATTTATTATTTTACATTAATATATAATTATCCTTTTTCATATAAATATATATTTGTTTCCTCACCTTATTTTCTTTTTAATAATCAAAAAAGGGGGAAATGTTTTGTATTTTAAAGGAGGTGATGTTTCTAGTTTACTCCAGATAAGATTTTGGGAAATAAGGGGATATGTTTTTGGTTAAAGGAAAGATATTTATCTTTATGGAATATATAATATCTTTTGTTTATATTTTTTTATATCTTAAGAATATTGAATATTTTTTTATCTCTTGTGTATTTTGATATCTTTAATTTATTCCAATACATGTTTCATATTTTATTGACTCTTGATATATGTTTTTATATTAAGTGTTTTTTATCATCATAGATAGGAATCTTTTTGTACCTAAACCTCTCTCTCTCATTATGTATCATGATCACAAATAATAATCATCGTATCCAGAAGTTTCATTTAAGTGATTTCAGTTTCTATTTAATAGACTTCAAAGTATCACTAACAAGTATCCTTGATAACACAATTGAAGAAATTAAAGAGTCCAAGAGAATATTATTTAATGTTTTAGTGGAGGTGATGAATCCATAGGTGTATTTTATAATATAAATTGAAGTATTTGGAAGACATATTAAGGGACACTAGTTAATGATGGAACATGTATGCATCACAAATTTGTCAATGTAGTGCCACTACCGAGTGGGTCGTGAGAATAATAGCTCTTAAAGTAGGTGTCTACCAACATGCCGGTTAAAGTAGTTTGTTCCCAGTAAGCTCTAGGACTCTCACTAACTAGTTTAGGGTATCATTCAACTAGTCAGTGGGGTTGATTCTATAAGTTCAAAATTCAAATTCATAAGAACCTCATCTCTCTTAAATGGTTAATGATGGTGCTCAATTATTAGGAATAATTATAGAAAGTTTCATGATGCTTTATAGGAAATAAATGTATGATATTGTAGTCTTATAAAATTTAGACCCTTCCCCTATTAAACATGTTGTCTCTACATATCACTCTCGTTTAATGTATTATTTTCAGAATACGAGGTCATATTTTTAATGGATTCATAGAGAGAACATTTTTCTCAACTTATCTGACCTTCTATATTGGTTTTCTTACTATAACTAAAAAATAAATATTGATGGGTTATTATTACCATTAAAGTATGGGAGAGAATCTTTTAGGCTAAAATTTCCAAAAAAACAAGAGTCATATTTATATTGATCCCTTTTAAAATAAAGTGAATTAGACAAACCTTTCAATAGGAGGGGATGAGGTGTTGGGAATTCTAGTGAGAAATTTTCAAAATCCATTAACAAACTATGTTTATATATATATATATATATATATCTGATTGTGTGTCTATGTGCACGTAACATAAAAGCTCAATAAGAATAATTTTTTTAAATACATTTATTCTTTTGTCCTTTGTTCGTACTCACATAATTAACATTTGTATTATCTTTTATAACATGGATCAATTTTCTCACATTATCACATCATCAATTCTCTTCATATTTCTACATTATTCATTATAAATTTTTTTCATGCATTATCCATTAATCATGGTTTTTTAGTTTATGTAAATCGTAATTGGGAGATATTATTTCGCGTGTTTATTATTTTACCTTAATTGGATATTATCCATATTAACATATTTATCTATTGTTTTCTTCTCCATGTTTTTTCCAAATCATAATTGTGGGAATATATTTTAATAATTCAAAGGGAAAAAGGTATATATTTTATTATGTAGAAGCTTTTTAGAAAATGTTGGGATGTTTTAGATAATGTAAATATATTTATCTCATAAGAATATTGAATATTTTTTTATCTTCTGTTTATCTCGTGATCATATTGAATATATTTTGATTATCTGCTATATATAATGTTATCATGATTTGATTTGAATGTATATTTCACTCTTGATTTAAACTTGATATATCTATTTATATTAATTGATAGTGATCATATAAAATATAAGATTTTTGTACCAATCTCTCTCATGATAATTTTATAATCACAAAAACTCATCTATGTATCTAATAGTTTCATGGAAGTGATTTTACTAATTATTTAGTATACATTTATGTATCACATTGAATTATATGTGATAATTAAATAAAATAATATAAATATTAATTTAATATATTTCTTGAATTCTGAATGGATGTGATGAATCCTTAGAATAAATTTTGGAAATCCAATAAAATAATTGAATAAAAATTAATGGGCCACCAGTTGAATACAGGACTAACAGGCATTATTGGTTAGTTGGTACAGAGCCACTGGATAACCAGTGGTGAGGATAGTAGCCCCTAAAGTACAAGTATCCAACCATCCAGTTAGTGGAATTAGTTATTTCCCAAGGATCTGAATAAGCCGCTCTATTTAGCTAGTAGGATTGTTCATCATTCCATTGGGATTGATTCTGTGATTCCAAACTTCTAATTCTCATGAACCATGTTACACTTAAATGGATATAGAAGGTTTTTAATGATCAAGAATAATTCTAAAATAATACATGGGGATTTTGTGACTATAAATAGTTGACCTTTGAGGCTTGATTAATATGTTAAATAACTGGTGGAATTTGAATTCTTAAATGATGGATCTCTATTAATTATATCTAATCTCAAAATCCTCTAAAGGTTAAATTTTAATTCTCTTTCTTTGGGGTGGTCTCCATATACCCTTATCTCTATATTACTCTCTATAATATTTTTCTATACATTGAGAAATACTATATAGTATTTGTAATGTATTTTCTCTGAGAAAATATTTCACTTCTCATCCTAGATTCTGATATGGTTCCATTTCTACAATCAAAGAAAATAAAGGGGCACAGGTGCATACTACCATTGATGTATGATATCATGAGTTTCCTAATACAATATTCAAAAGGGAAGGAAGGATTTGGTTAATTAATCTATATTAAAATAATGGAAATAATATAAACCTATCAACCCAATGGGAGGAAACATAAGGGAACACACTGAGCTATTATTGAACTCCTTTTTCAAAACACTTCTCCTCTATCATTCAATTTACACATTTCATCATCCAATCTCGATACGTAGGATTTAAATTTTTTTTTCAATTTTTTATAATCAATTAATTAAAATTTATACTATATTTTATAATACATAGTGAATTTATATCTTCATGGCTTCATCATTTTCAAATATTTCGATTTTCTATTTTCTATTTTCATTTAATTCCCTAATTTTTAAAATAAAATTCATTGTATCCAAACTGTCTGTCCTACTCTGACCAATACATATGGGGTTTGGTACTCCCTAAGAGATGTTTGAGGATATTTAATGGGTTTTAATGCATGAATTATAGATTTTATTATTCATCTTGATTCATTTTTTATTATTGAATTAAATTACATTCATTGATTGAGTAGTGTATGAATATCCATATAGATACTTTTTTTGGACACCCTCTTAGTAGAAAATATGATTGAGGGTACTTTTATATTAATATGGAGAAAATGAAGGGTTTTTCATTCCATATTCATGGAGGGTTTAGGATCAGGTTTTACGCTTTAATATTGAATGTTTATATATTCATTATTGAAATTCCAATCTTCAATTATTTGGATACTAGTTCAGGATTTGAAAGGTGAAGTCATGTCTCTTCATATTGTGTACATAAGATTGTTATGGGGGATAAAGTGTGATTATCTTATTAATAGTATACTAAAACATATCATCTCTTTAATTTGGGTTTTTTTTTGGTTATGTAGGTAATGATTTTTGAGATTGGGGTTGGTTACTCACTTTGTTATGGTATCACTGATGCGGTGCAGGTTACATTTATCATGATCTATTCCATACTCCCATTAACGATCTAGGAATGGGATCTCAATATTGTTCATGGGTTTAAATACTCTTTTATTACTATGTTATCATTGAGGATTTTTCCCATTTCTATAATTGGGTAGTCATTACTCCATCAGCAACTATGTTTTCTTCAGTTAGATGGGGGTCCTCTAAAATGAATAGAATTTTGATTTTGATTTTTTAGTAATGTTCCCTTAATTTTTTTTAGTATAATATTTTTTTACATAGGAAATAACACTCTAGTATTCCAAGATATATTTCCTTAACATTATATGGGTAGAAATCCAGGTACATGTGTTGTAACACATTAAACAGTGAGTTTATGTTTATGAGTTTTTCCTTATTGGGTAAATAGGGAGTGGAGTTGATGTTGAGGATATATCCTCAGCATAATTTTTTATTCTTTTCTATTATATATAGGATTTGGGTTTCAATGAGTCATAGGATTCCATTTTGTAGTTTTTATTACGATGGGAGGGAAAGGATATTGGTTATCACTTGGATCTATGGTTGGGTTGATTATGACAAATTCGATGGATCTAATTATAGATTTATCTCTGATTTATTTTCTCAATAATATCACCTTATGCGTGTTTTAATTAATGTATATAATCAAATTATACCTTGGATATGTGATTTCATATTTTAATGTTAATTCATTTTTTTAGGGTTTCTTAACAATTATTTTTGTATTCACCTTTTCACGGGACCTCCATCACACACATGTTGTGTCTATATATATAATCAATAATTTGGAGGCTTTTTTAATAGATGTGGAGTCAATAGTGGTGGTGCCTAGTTATATTCATTGATATTGGGTGAAGCAACTTGTTGGAGACCTCTTACATGGATTCCTTATATAAGAAGGTCCCTTAAACTATCATATATCTATCATTATCATAGACATTAAAAAATGTATTTTTTTCCTCTTTAGGGGTTACCTATGTGATTTTGTACATGGTGATTGATGTCACAAACATCTATGTGTTGATTATTTTAGTATCTTATGTATATGTTACTATTTCGTTTTCGTAGTTTTGTGATTTACGAAAATTTATTTGTTTCTAGTTCATATTAATATAAGGCCTCCCTTGTGGGGTATTCCCTCATGGTCTTATATGTGTGTGATCTGAGACCATTTAGGGGGGGTTTCACTTTTAGGTGTCGTGTTATCATGTAATGAATATGATTCTTATTCTAGGAGTAATGTACTTAATGAGATAAGAAGTGCAAGAAAGGTGGTAGATCCCAGTGGAATTATTTGGAATGAATACATGTTAAGAAGTATCGTTATGGTGACATATGATGGTAACATTGTGATGGAATATCTAATCATTAAAATTTCTCTTAGTCATTTAATATTCCTTGTATGTTCTTAGATATGAACTTGTGGTTTGAGGCTTTCATTTTTTTTGTTAGTTTGAGATGGTTAGGCTCTTTCATATGCATAACCTGAGTAATTATAGTATATATGGGATAGCCCTAGTGGTTATGATATGGATCGAGATTGATGTGCTCTATGAAATAAATACATTGGGGAGGGTCTCGAGTAATGTTTGATAAATTCCAAGAGATATTGAGATGTGAATAAATATGGTTGTTGATGTGCTCCAGGAGAACATACAGTTTCTTAGGGAAGTGTCAATTAAGTTTCTATAACTATCAACTCTTGATAATACTTTAGGAGTGTGAAGAAAGGGTGGTTTAAAATTTCATTCCAAAGATGATGTTAATGGATAACGAATCTTGTTATAACACCTAGCACAAGTGAAGATCCATTTTTAAAATCAATAGTGGTGTTCCTTACATGGAGATATTAGCATGGATAGTGTCTTAAATGAGGTATCTATGTTTTTGTGAGATGTGATCTTCAGTCAAGTACATGTGTTTGGGTTTCAAAGATTCATGTAACCATTGACTTCAAATGAAATATTGGAGGTACTCTCATGTTGAAGAGTTGTCGTGTCATTTGATTTTTTATTGGGTAGTATGGGAGTGTACAGATGTGATTATGAAATTATTAGGAATCCTAGTGTGTAATAATGATATGTGTTGGTATGATCAGTGGGTTATGATAATTATATAGAAGTTTTGGAAATATAAAGTGTGGTAACACTGCCTATCAACGTTGAACATTGATAAGAGTGTCAAAGGTTGTTGTGACAGTGTGAGAGCATGGCTCGAGATGAGAAACACATAGATGTTTCAATTAGACCTATTTGAGTCTATAATATAAGAGTGATTAGGGATGATCCATATGATATGGATTACAAGATTAGTTTTTTTAAAATCTGGCCACCTCACATATGGGTTCTTAATAAAAGACTTGGTTAATATTCCCATGATTCTAGAGTGGGTATTGATTTATGTTTTTCAATGATTCTAGTTGGTGAGTAGTGTTCACCCTATTTATCCATATTTTTTAGGGATGGAAGATGCAGGGGTTTTGAGGTAGGAAGAGGATTAGTTATTCCATGATACAACTTCTTTTATGGTGGGGATTAGGATGTCGTTTTAGGCGTTGCAACCCTCATGAAAGGGTGATCAAGAGAGTTTAACATTGATCAATGGGTGATCATCATGGTATTTTGTTTCATTTTGATAAATTAATTCAAAATTAGTGGTTCCATAGTAAATAAAAATTATGACTAGATAAGGTATCAGTTAGGTTCTGATAAATGGTTGTATGTATGGGATGGGTTGAACATACCCAAACAAGATCGGGTCAGTGGTGAAATAGTGCTCACTAAATAGAAAAATGTAAAATAAGGATCATTGAAGGTTCATCCATGGAATTTCCTAATAAGATGGGTGTTGATTTTTTTGGGCTTTCAAAAAACAACATTGGATTCCATTGTGGTTTATGACATCATGTTTTTGTTCGTTAACAATGCATTTGTGGTTTAAGCTGACCATTTTTTGAAAATCCATTAGGGGAAGGTTTGAATTTCCTTCTTCAATGTAGTTTGATAAGGTGGGATGGGAACCATATTGAGAGAATAAATTTGGGTGTGATTGGTATGAATTGGAGTCTATATGAGTCCTTTCTAGTAAAAGAATGACTTGTTGGTACTTTTCTTGGTGGATAGAGCTTCATCTAGTTGTTTTGGAGTTGAAAATGATGATGGATTCTGCTGTTGGACTGCAGTATTCATAAATGGTTGGTGTTTGGGTTTGAAAACTACCGAAAGGGGAATCATTGAAATTCCATAATAATGTTATGATGGGAAAATCCAATGATTTAGGGTTCTATGGATCATAATTGGCCTCTTTTAGCTATGTCTTACGGTGGGGATCACTATGAGAATGGTGGACACTTAGGTGAATACACCTTGAGTGACTTGGGGATAACAATCTTGAGTGGCCACCATACAATGTTTCAATAATGATTTGAATTTTTTCTTGTTTTTAGTGGTTCAATAACTTTAAATATAATGTTTCCCTGTAGAAATGCATTGATTTTTTGAAGTTGGAATTCATTAATTGAGTGGGTTTTTTATTAATTGACTTAGGACAGGACGTATAGTTGGATGACCACCAATTCATAATGGGAAAAAGAAGAGATATAGCGGAGGATTTTTAATTCCTCAGGACCATACTTGAATTATAAATTCAGAGGAATTTCAAATTATCATTTGGTGGGTGGTTTGGTTTTTTAATTATAGTTCAGAGTGGAATTTCAAAACATTAGTCACCTTAATTTGATAATTGTGTATATGTTTTGGGGAATGAGGGATGCGTCTTATTTCAGAATAGGTTATAAGAACTTCTAGGTGGGAATTGGAAGTTTTACAGTATTTTATCCTAAGTGAAAGGTTTTGAAGAAACCATGAAAAACATTAAGCATGAGAATATTTTCAGTTCAAATTCTATATAACATGGTTTACATTCAAGGTTATCACATTATTTAGGTAAAACCATGAGAGTTTTCGGGAATCCGTGTTAGGTGGCTAGTATATGGGTCTTAGTGCATAGTTTTTCCTATCTTTATAAAAATCAAGTGTCTGGTTGTCTAGGTATCTAGAGCAGATCTGCATTGTTTGAATACTATTAGTAAAACCTATAGACTAACTGTCTGAGGTTGGGTGTGTGGCAAAGTGTTAACCACATGGTTAGAACACAATTTATAAATTGGTAAATCCTAATTGTATACCCCATTAAATGTGTATTTTTAAACTTTTCCCCTTATAATTGTTTTACACAACCACACGCCATCCCCCCCCAACATAGAGGCCCTCTACAATTCCTTCCACCATCTCCTCTCTTCAATGGTAACTCTCCTCAATACATTATCTATTGCATTCATTTCCTCTTGAAACTAAGAGAATATGGTAAGGATAATAATCGTTTCCCTTCCTTTCCTCCTAAAATAATCTTGGTTCTATCAGTTTAGGATTTTGGTAGTGATTCCAATAGAAAATGGTGTACTCAACTTGGGATTTTTGGGCTTCCATGATTCTTATCATGATGATATAATAAAACAACTTTGTAATAAAGTTTCCCAATGTATTAAAAGAGGTATTCTAATATGTGAGATTTTACTAGGGTTTGTTTAAAATAGTTCATCTTGGATTATGGTTACCATTCTATTTTATAGGTATTTGGTGGGAATAAGTTCTCATTGGTTGGAGTGGACACGCTAAGAATCACTGGTATGGGACTGGGTATGGTAGGAGAATCCATTGAGTGGTTCGTCATTTATTCCTATGTTATTTAAGTTGGTCCTTTTTCGGTAAGTTGTTAATTAAAAATAATGTAATTATAATTAATTAATTTTGGGGGATTGGATATGTTATAGGGTTGTGGATGGTTGGGCCATTGGTTAATGATCTTAGACAAACATGGGTGGTGGGTTTCGAATTTTATAATTAAAGTTGAATGGATTTGTCAAATAGGTAGTTGGTCCCTTAAATTTAACACATATTTTTTCCCCTTTTTTATATGCATGTATGTGTGAATTATTTTAAATTTTTCTTTAATAGACCTAATATTAATTAAATAACCTTATATTATTTGATTAATCCCTTTTTCATACCGTAAACATTGGGAATAAGTTAATTCCAAGTGGAATTCCCATGAGTAGAGCTACCCTTAATGTGGCTTGATGACATCAAAGGATTTGTATGATCTGAATTGTGTAAATGGAATTCTTGTTTGAATCGATTGTTTTAAAATAAAATTCCACAATAATAAATAAATATAATTTTTTTTAACCTTGACTTGGGCTCTTTAATTAGGTTTGTGAGGTTATGAGTGTTAATGGTTAAATGTAGTTGACTATGAAATGATTGTGTTAGGTGATGGTGTCGGATAAATAATGTGACAGTAACCAACCAATAAAAATATTTCTATTATATCTTTTCAAACACCACTACTTTCTCAAGTCATTGTAAATAAGAGAACATTTATGGAATTGAAATGGGATTATATTTGACATTGGATCTAATAATGGATTTATTAATTAATAAATAATTATTCTTGTATAATTGATTTTTATAAATGGAATTCTTTAGGTGTCATCAAATAGATTCAATTTTGGATATGGAATGGGGCAATTACAGGAATGTGTTTGGATTCTATTAGATTAGTCCCATGAATTCTATATAAGGATGCCTTCTTAGATTCAAGTATTTCTAAATATATGGAATGGCTGGAGATACCATGAATCCATCACTAATTCATCACTTTGAATTACTCAGGGTAGCCCCATCTTGGATGTAGAATATAACCTATGTATTGAATGCCTTAGATATATGTCATGGTTTCCCTCAAGGTACCCTTATGAATGTTATGGGATGAGATCTATGGATTCGACTTGATTGTATGAGGAATAATTACCTGAGTGTGGGGTAGGATTCCAATAAAGCATGTTACTCTAAATACCTTGGATATATGGTCCCTTGGATTTAGTTTAGACAATTATAGGTCTGGATTCCATAGGTTCTTTAGGATGGCACTGAGAGGAACCTCATAGATGGATTCATTATACTGTTAGTTAAATTTTTAAGAGAAGAAATCCCTATGGATCCCCTGTGGATTCCCTTATATGTCTTTCCTATGATTTAATCAGTTGTATACCACGAAACTAGTCAAGCTATGACATATACCATGATCAAATACAAACCATCTTGGGATAATGATGTTATTAGACCGATGTTGGGTGTCACCATGGTTTCTATATATTGGCGTTTATTTTACTACCTTTTATTTAAATTGATAAACTATCAAATGTTATTTTTATAAATGGTGACTTTTAATTTACAGAACTCCTACATCCACTTTACTAGATACTTGTAATTTTAGGGACACTATTAATGGCGACCTTCTAAATGATACTCAAACACTACTAAGACCACCATGGCACTAGGTTACCAGAGTTTTTTCTTTATTTCATTGTAATCTTATGTCTAAGAATGTTCCCAATCATGTTGATTTCATGCTATCTAGGACAGAGCATGGGATTTTGGGACATTTTTATGGTTTCAATCATTTTACTTTTTTTTCATTTGGGATATTTTATATATCTAATTTTGATGTTTTTCTTACTAATATTGTACATGTATCATTTTATTATTGCGTTATTTTTATGTATTATAGACACTTTTCTGGATATTGTTCAACTAGTTATGATATCGAGTTATATCTAATTACAACATTATTTAAATTTAATTCACTACTCTGATATGTGGGTATAGACTCCCCACCATCCCAAAATAGACCAGGAGTAATAGTCAATAGCCTATTATATTCTAGGCGGTGTTCTTGAGGCCATGTGGCACACTTTCGTATAGATCCAGTTACTAGTCAGTGCATTTTGTTCTCAATGGTAGATATTTGATGATGATATATGGAGTGATAAATAACATACACAAAAAAGGAGAATAAATGGTTCACCAATACATTCTATCAATTTTAAAATCCTATGAGTGAATTTGTTATGATCCCTCTACCCATGTTCTTATATTACTATCAATAATAATAATGACATCATAATAAAGATATCCCCAAACACCAATTTACAATAAATAATGATAAACTTTAATAATTCGATCAATACTCACTTCACTTGACCTCATGTGCTTCTAGAATTCATATCACATGTGAACCAATGTTCTTCTGCTCAGACCCAACCTAGATACTCCTTGAATGGGTGCCTATTTATCTTATAGATTCCTCTCCTTTATCAATATAATCACTCTCAAATTAGTTTTTGGTTAGACCCCCACAATTTATTATCAAAAAATATATTACAGTTTGATGCATTGTTGTACCCCATGATTATTATATCTAAACGATATGGAAAATAAATCCCATATATTTTTTATATTCCCATAAATACTATTGAAACATGATCCTATGGGTTATTTCATAACTCCATTTATTTTCTAAATTCCAATAAATATTTTTTTCAATTTTTTTATTGCATCATGAACAAATCATTCGTAGTATAAACCCCATATTTGTGGTTAAAGTTCATATGGATCATAGATAACCCATTTTCAGAAATTAACTACCACTCTGTTAAGGAATAACTATATCCCCATAATTATATATTTACTAGCTTCATGGAATAACCCTATATGTTTCATTTTTTCTCCTCATATTTTAGAGTAACCTACTTACATTGCTATTAACCTCCATGGTTCATCCAATAACATTGTGGCATAATGCTTCTACCTCAAATAAAAATATTCTCCTAAGAACACTCAATAATGGAACACAAACAACATTCACTTTATGTTGTGCTTCAACTAGAGGAACAGTATATCATTGTGACTCCAATAAACTCCAAAAATCATCCAACCCATCCATGATAATATTTTAATAAAATTAAACATGAAAAAACAAACATGAATCTTGAATAATTTTTCTCCAGAAACTAGTAAAATCTTGAATCCAATGTGAAGGTTTTTTAAATACCACAGCATATGATATAATGGTATTTGTGAGAAAATCAAACACTTGACGTGAGATAATTCTATATTGGCCATGTATAAATTGAGATCAAATCACAACTCCAATTTTTCAATTCAATTATTGGTGGGATTCATTGATCTCCAGCACTGGTCAACTTTCCCTAATAATCAACATATATTCCATATCATCCCAATGATTCATTAATCATTTCCTTTGGAATTTTTGTTGACATGATAATCAAAACAAGAGTAACCTTCAAATTCAACTACAAAATTTCCAAGTGTCCCTCTTTATTTAAAATGAGAAAAAATCGATAATCTCTCCTCCATTTTATGATAATATCATTTAATATTCTCTCCCATTTTCATAAAATTTAATATAATGAATAATGGTATATAATAAATAAATCATATAGGTATTTTGGGAGAGAATGAACTCTCAAAAAAACTATGATGTATTGAAATACGAACTTCATTAGAGGGTTAGTCAAGATGTCAAAAAGATTCTCCACGGCTGTAACATACTCCAATTAAAGATAACTATATTTGATATTCCCCTTGTTGAAGTGTTAATTAATTTCATTGTGTTCTATCCTTGAATAGTGTACTGAATTCATGGACAAGTTTTTTACAAATTGATTTTCACACAAAAATATCAATGGTTATAAAATATTCACCCTCATATATTTGAGTTAAAACATAATCCATATTGTTTTTATTGCAGTTTTGGATAAAAATCATATTCACATTTTTTTGTTCTCAATATGATATATTTTTTCTTCTTTTTCTCACAATCAATTCAAATACCTCCACAAAATAATTCACCTCCCTGGGTAGACTTCCAGTAATTACCTGCATCATTACAGGTTGTAAATTCTGAAGGGAATTTTCTTTTTCTGATTTTTAGGGGTTTATTTTGAATACCATCATATACATCAGAAATCTGAGATTTGTAAAATATCCAAAATATTTTTTTGGACCTAGTTTGAGGCTTGTAGAGTGTCTTTGGTTCTTTAATAAAGGTTAGAGAAACATCGAGGGAACCAGGAGGCTGGAATTCTCATGATGTATCCATTCACAACATAAGATATAGGGTTCAAATCCTGAATGGGGATAGACAAGGGGTGTTTTCCTCTACCTAGAGGTTTTCATGGTGTTAACCATAGTTCACACTCTAAATGAGAATTCACAGAGAAAATATTTCATGAAGGAGGAAGTTGTTTGATGAAGGAGTTTGCAGGGCCTGATAGCTCACAAAGAAAATAGGAGATCATGAAGAATTTGTATTCTATGGGTAATCTGTCATCCATAGTATTAGAAGTGGTCCATGATGAAAAGAAAATCATAGAGAAAGGGGAGTTCATGGAAGAATCAATAGTCTACGGAATAAGAGACAATCTACAGAATAAGAGGCAGTTTGGAGAAAAATAAATGGTCTGCATAAGAGGAGACTATATATAGAAGTATAGGATTATCATGGAAGGAATGGTTTACATGTATGGGAAGGTTGTTCGTGAAGCAATCGCACAACATAGTGGAACTGTGTTTCTTAAAGTAAAACTATGTGTGTTCTCGGTTGATACAAAATGGATACAGAATAGAACTACCACATTGTTTGTTTGTGTGAAGAAAAATTATTCATGCACCTAAGTTCATATTTGAAAAGGGAAAATGAGAAGTAAACTAATAAACTCATTTTTCAATATTGAGTTTCAATGAAAAATAATAAGACACTTGCTATACAATTTTACATTATTATGTGTCCAAGAATAATGGAGTTTTCCCACTTAATGATTGATTATTATTCAAGAAGATTAATTGTGATGATGCTATATTAAGAAAATATTCATTTAAATAATAATCACAAATGATGTTTGTTATTATAGAAAGAATAAGAAGAATTGATTCAGTGTATTATGGTTTTCAAATGATGAATAAAGAGAGAATAAGAAGATGTGACTGACCAAATTACATTCAGTTGGTCATTATTTGTTTTAGAGGAATTATGTTCTCAATGTTCTATAAAATTCATATTTTTAAAACTGATAGAGGACGGATATTGTGAAGCTACCAAGTTTCTAGTTGGGAATAAGTAAGAATAGTTTCTTTCATGTTGTTTTGAAAGTAAAAATGTGAATAAGAAGGTTGTGGAAGATCAATGTAGAACTGTGACATCAGATAAGGCTCAACTGGTGGAGGACTTTCTTGTTGTTACAAACCCTTATCAACAAGGACATTAGTGATTTGAGAGGTAGTATAAAGATATATCAAGGTGTTTTAAAACACTTAGTATTTTATTTTTTAAAATTTTTTACAAGAACTCACTATTTTATTTTTTACATAGTGCTACACGAGTGTGAGGGTATATCCTAATTGTTGTATTTCACAGAAAAAATATTTTCCAATGGCTTGTGTGGTCCATTATTTTTTCCAATCCATAAAAAGGACGTAGATACTCTTTTTGAGTAGTTACCCTTATCAAAATGTCATGTTCAATCTTTACTGAATTCATATACAAGCATTCGACTGACAAAATAGAATAAAAGAATCAAGATCCTAATAGGTCTAAGAGGGAACGGGATAAAAAGTTTCAATAGGATTAAAAAGTCCCTAACCCTGATTTACACCCCTCTCAGTGTTAGTAATACCCTAAATTGGTCCTTTCAATTGGTATGAGAGCCAGGTACACCTCTGTTAGACTCTCTAGAATGAATCTATTCACTTTTGAATACATTATTTTCTTTCTTGAGTTAACAATAAAGTAATGTTTTGGTGAATATTGAATTACCTATGAGTATATTTCTATATCTACCAAGACCATGATGAATGGAAAAAATAAAGAGAAGATAAATTTGAAGGAGAAGACCCTCTTATCTAAAGAAGTGTAAGTATCTTTTTCTGCATACCTTGATAACAATGAAGACAAATAAAACAAGGAAATTAATGAATAGGAGGATCAAGTTTCCACCATGAATATGGATATCCTCTCTATCTCTAATGGTCATCAGATATGTGATAGTGCATTCAAAAACATTCCTTAAGATGAAAATTCTTGGAAAAGTGGTGATGACGATATGTCAACAACATCTCCACAATTTTTAGTTGATAGATTAATATTTATTCTGAATGATTTTCATGAATAAAGCTCATCCCATATTTTTTGATTCGTTCAATAAATGAAGGAATTGATCACCCATCTAGAAGGATAAACTGATTTTTTTTAGCATAAATTGCATGAAAAAATTATGGAATGTCTAAATCTCTCGAGATATTTCATAAACTTTGATGCAAAAAATAGGGAACTTGAAATAAGTTACAAAAAATGGATAAAATTTGTTTCATATAAATATAAATTCAAAACAACTCTATAAGAAAATATCCTTGTAGTTGAAGAGAAATTGAAACATATCACAGATATCAATGGTTTACATCAACATAAATATCCACAAAGTTTATGGAACATAACTCATTGATTCAGGAAATATATTAAGCTACATGGTGATGAAGTTGAGAGAAATAAAAAGGTCAGTGAAGAAAATATGATTATGACTTAAAATAAAAAATTCATCCATAATATGAAAAGTCAAGAATTTGATGGTTAGTTGGCCAATCTTGAGGAGACGCATATTTATTCCACACAAAAGAAGGAAAATGTTTCTATAGGTACTCAATGTTAAATGGAATAATATAAGGTCTAAAGAACACCAACATGTGATGAGAATATCATGACTTCACTCAATAATCTATCACAAGTAACTGAGAAGAATTGTGTACCATTAATACTGTATTTCAATAATGTTTCTAAACGTATTATCATAAATAGTGTAGTTCATAAAATAAAATATGATACAGTATGAATGAATAATGTTTATAATAATCCTTCCACAATTACTAGGGTGGATGGGAAAAATAATGTGATAGTTGATTCCCCATAGAAAAAAAACCTTGTAGAAGATCTGACAATCTGATAGTGAAAATATTAGGAAATCGTGATTTTTATTCAATGTTGGTGCTAAAATATATTTAGGCATTGTACATTTAATTTTTGGTATAATCCACATAATTTAAAAGCATAAAGGAATATTGTATCAAGGGGGGAAATCCAAAGGAAAAGAAGAAACATCCATAGGTCCATAAGAATCTGTATACTGGAAATAGTTTTGGAATGGTTGATTACATCTATAATGTATGAAATGGTTGGGGTTACGAGGTTGTTACATGCTCATATCAACATGTATCCAATCCTAAGAAGAATATAATATTTGAAAATATGACATGGAATAAATAAGAATCCTTAGGAAGAAATCATAAGAATGTTGTAAACAAAAATCTCCCTAGGAAGGTACCAAAGAAGAATGGTGAGAAAAACATGGTTTTTAAATACAAGAAGGTGAAGGTTAGTGCATCCAAAAAAATTCTAAAAGGGATAAATATCATAAAAACCCCTGTCGTATATCTAAACATGCTTATATAGTTCCTAATGACATGTTAGTTATATGGACTAATGATTTGGAAAGAATGATAAAAAATGGAAGATGCACAAGCTAAATCTAGTGAAAAGGGGTAGAAAATATTCCACATGGTAATAGAAAATTTCATAAGGTTTGTCAAGAAAAAGAAAACTCTTATGTTAAATAAGTTCTATGTGAGAGATGTAAGAAATTAGGTCACATTGTAAAAGTTTGTTTAACCTTTTCACCAGAATAAGAAGAAGTCTTAAAGAGGAGTATTAATGTATCATCCATGAAGGATGTTAAAAATGAAAATTCTCCACACATATTAGAAGAGGATGTAAAGAGATCTGTGTTTCCTCAACATAGATCAGAATAGATGGTCAGATGTGCAAGCATGAAGACTGGAGAAGATTGAGAAACTTGGATGAGAAGATCATCTCAACCTTGATGTTCATATTAAGGAAGCAATGAGGATCCACCTTATTCCCTTAAATATTTGTGTATTGTATTCATTCTTATAATATTGGTAATTTAAGGTAAAGAATTTCCTCTAGGGGAGAACCTAAGATGTGTGGAGTGTTTCCAATTCTTAATAGCGAAGATGAAAAAGTTTTCATACATGAATTATTAGTCAATTGAAATCTAAATAATAATAATATGGAGTATCATCCATGATGAAATTTAAGAATGTGATTTCTTATTCTATATAACCAGGATAAAGAATATTCTATCATGGTTTGATCTTATTTCTTGGTAATGTAAAGAGTAGATGTTATAGAAGATCATCCATGGTGAAGTTCTTAATGTTGTCCAATATGTACTAACACAAATTGAAGACTCATTCTAGGGTATTCTCTGTAGTGGAATTTCTTGTAATCCATTCTTGATGAAACTCAACATTAAGAAGATGATGAGATGGTTTTCCCTTGAGGAGGACTCGAATAAATAATCTTCCAAAATAATTATTTTAATATGTATACAATCTAATTTTTCTAGAAATTTCTTCAAGATCATATAATTGGAAAAGATATGTCTCTTAGTTGCTCATACATTGGCATTATAAACCATTAACTTTGAAAAAAGGGGGTGATATTCAATTATTTAGTGACATAAGAATAAGATATGTTCCCCAAGGTAACTTATTTATCCAATTACACTAGAATGTTTTTTATCCCTATATTAAACTGAGTGTAGGAGTTTCAGGTTGATTATTCTTAAAAAGATTCATCACAATTTTACAAATTTCATTCAGGGATGAATGTAAATAATCCTTGAAGACAAGTATATGAGTTCTCATTTCTTAAGGTATCACGAAAATTTAGTAATGTGGAGATTTTGGGTCTAAATCATGTCCTATTTTTTTCTACACCGAGAACATCTCAAGAAGACATAGAGTGAAATGATGGATGAGACATTTCTTAAGTAAGGACTGATAACCTTTCCCTTAGGAACATTGTATTTTTTGTCAATAAGGGGGGAGAAAGTGAATTGAATGTTTGAGGGGTAAAAGAGAGTGTTAAGATAACAGATCCACATATTGACACATTCATTTGGAAGGCACATTGAAGTTATTTCCAACAAATACAAAGGGGTATATTGTAGAGACAACTTTTTTATGTATTTTATTTCTTGTCAACTGATTTTTAATGGTGTTCAGTGAGATAATAAGATATAATTTAAATCAATATGATTTATTATTTCCAATGTTAAAGGAGATTGGATGAAGTCCTCAAGTCTTGATATTCCTTGAAACAAGTGAATGGTTTAAAGAATTTGAATTTCAAAGTGATTCGTCAAGAATTATTATGGATCCATTTGATGAAATTGGACTTCATGTTTGAATAATCCCCCTTGAAAGATATGACAATGGTTTTCTGATTTGTATTTTACAAATATCATAAGTTTTTTGGATAATTTCGGTGCAGTCCTTCGGAATCAAAGGGGAAGAAAAGGTGTATCCAATCATATTCAGATTAGATTGGAAGGAAAGATGTTACTTGAAGATATGAAAGCTACAATACATTCCTTCTAAAATTTAATGATGCTAATGATTATCTATCAAAATATACAATTCATTATAGATAAGGTTTTTGTTAAAATCAGATGACTGTAAATCAATATGGGTTATGTTGCTGAAGAATATTTTTAGGTGGCGTTATTTGAAAGGTTTTACCAATTTTTTGGGCATAAAACCTTCATTTTTTTGATTTTTTTTTCAAATGATTTTGAAAAACATAGTTCATGGACCATATAGGATGAATGTGAATTGGTGAAGGAAAATCAGAAAAGGTATGATTCTGTATACAGTGTTATGTGGACCGTAAAACGTGATATGTGGATCGTGTAGAGGAAAACCGTTCACGGTAGGTCTACGGTTCAAGGGAGGCTAAAATTTCATGGAATTCATGTATCTTGTACAATGGAGGATATGATTTGTGGATCCACAAATTGTTTTCTTCTATGGAAGTTATCAGCCATCGCAAAGGAGATAGAGGCTATGAGGACCATATATCATAGTTTTTGGTGAAGGTTGTCCCACATTATAGTATTGGGTAAATCAGATTAGAAGAATTTTTGGATTAATTTTCCTATATAAAGGACCCCAATCCCAGTTTTATGTCAGAGTGAATTTTATTAGTGATCATGTTAACTGTTGGAAGAATCAGGGTAAGTCTGGAAGGGTTCGTGAGGGAGAATTTCGGGAAGGAGAAGAAGTTTGCTGGGAGAATTCTATGAAGGATAGTAGTTTGTGGAGAAATGATTCTGAGAAGGAGTAATTTTTCTATGGTAGGATTCTGTGGGGCTTGATAGCTCACATAGAAAATGGGGGGCTATGAAGCATCAGTAGTCCATGGTGAAATAGTTTTATATGGTAGAAGAAGTGGTCCGAAAATCAAAGGCATCTATGGAGAGGGGGAAGTCCATGGAAGAAGAAGAAGTCTACAAAAGATGGTATGGACTGTGGAAGACAAGCATGTCCATAGAAAAATAAACAGACCACGGAATAGGATATGTTCTATGAAATTATAGGAAATCCATGGATGGATTTTTTTTATGCTAAAGGTAAGGATGTCTGCGAAGCACTTGCTCCACACAGTGGGACTGCGTTTCACAAAGTATAACTATGTGTGTACCTGGTTGATACACAACAGATAGAGAATAGAACACACACATAGTTTTTATATATAAAGAAGAATTAGTCGTGTACCAAAGATCATATTTTCCCATGGATGAAAAAAATGAAATAGATAGACTCATATGTTGTTATTGAGTGTCTAAGAAAAATAATAAGACACTTTCTAGAGAGTTACACATTATTATGTGTCCAAGAAGAATGGAGTGTGACCACTTAATGATTAATTATTATTCAGGAATGATTAATTGTGATAATGATTAGTTGATCTGATTAGAATTGACTTAATAATCACAAAGGACGTTTTTGATTACATCAATAAAAAGAAAAATTGAATTAGTGTACTCTATTTTTCACTTAAGAAGAAACTGAGAAGAAAAAGATGTGACTGACAAATTTATATTCAGTAGATCATTGTTTGGTCAGGAGTAATTATATGATCATCTATCTATAACATTAATATTATTTTAACTGATGGGAGAGGGAGATTGTGTAGATATCATGTTTTTTGTTTGGAATAGTAAGAAGAGTTTCAAGCATGCTACTGTGAAAGTAACAAAGTGAATAAGAAGGTTATGTAAGAACAAAGAAACCTGTGACATCAAAGAGGACTCAACTAGTGGAGGACTTTCTTAGTGTTATGAAAACATATCAATAAGGAGAATACTATCTTGATAGGAAGTATAAAGATCCATACAGGTGCTGTAAAAAATCACTATTGGATAGTTTTCAAAGTGCTACATGAACGCACTGCTTTATTGTTTACATAGTGCTACACGAGTGTAAGGGAATGTCCTACTCATTGTATTCAACACAAAAGTATTATTTTCTAATGTATCATATGGTATTGGATTTTTTCCAAACCATACCAAGGACGTAGATAATCTTGTTGAGTAGTGAACCTTGTAATAATATTTTGTGCTATTTTACTAATTTCATATATATGAATGCAATCAGGAAAAGAGAATAAGAGAATCAAGATCCTAATAGGTCTAAGATGTGCAGAGATAAAAAGTTAAAATTTTATAAAAATTTCCCAAACACTAATTTACCAACCCCCCACTATTAGGCATATCCAAAATAGGTCCTTTCACAAGGGCCCAATACGGTGTTCTTTTTCATTTATGATTTATTTACCACAAGAATGGATTTAATCATGTATAACTACTCACATGTTTTTATATGAGGTCGTAGCGCATGGAATCACGTGAAAGTTTATTTCAGGGATATTTGTTTATTTAATTACCTATTGGTATATGGATTGGCATTCTTATTTTATCAATTATACTTTTTATAATTTAAGTTTTGAAAATTTGATAGGATTTTATGAAAAACAAATGTAAAATGATTTGAAAATCGGTATGGATTTCTGAAATTTATTTGTAAAAATATTTCTATTTTGAAGCTAGAACTTATGCATTATTATTATTAAACATTTTATATAATTTGTGGTTGTATCTTGATAGGATTAGTACTCACACTAATACTAGAAATCTCATTTATCCAACACAAGTATTTTTCAATGCTAATAAAAAGTACTGATAATAGGGGGCCTTTATCATGGCTTCTAAAAAAGAACTGATAAAGGGGTCCCTTTCTCAGTGCTAATATAAAATTATGATAAATTAGTATCATTTATTAGCACTTCAAAGAAATCGCTAATAAAGGGGACCCTTTATCAATTCTAATTAAAAAGTGATGCTAAAATCCAACCATTGTCACCACTTTTTTACTAGCATTGATAAAACCCCCGTTATGAGTGCTTTTTTAGCATTTTAAAAGGGTATTTTTCATGAAAAATTATATTTCATTAAAATATATATATTAATATAAGAAATATATATATATTGATATAAGTACAATATATTTTTTAAAATATTATTTAGATAAGTCTAAATACAAATTTATAGTTAATATATAAGGTATTTTTCAAAAATGGCATATAAAATAAATAAAAAATATTATTAATTAATAAATTTTCTTATTATTATCGACTAATAGTCATTTAATAACAATTGGATTATATAAATCGTAATGGAATTATTGAACGTTCTAAGATAAGTTAAAATCATGACTTGAACATCAAACATTCTTAACATTTGATCTAGTTTTCTATTTGGGCTCTACCATATATAAAATAAAATATTGTGAAGATATATACGACATAGTGAACATAGCATAACTTGGTAACTAATTTTTCATGGACATAAATCCACAAAAGGCCTTAAAAACATAGTTTTTAGTCTCAGTATCCATATTTTTTAACAGTTGGTTGAATTTTACAGTCATTTAAGGGGCATTATTCTCTTTTTTTGATCAAGACTAAATTTATTCTCAGGGATTATATTCATGAAGATATTATGGTTTTGAATTTATAATGATTTCAATTATTTATTTTTATTTATAATTAATTACATTCAAATTTTCTTATGTTTACTTATAAAAAAAATTTTATAAATATTATATTTAATATAACAATTTATTTTTCAATATATAAACCAAATATAAATTGACATTTATTCTTCATTTTATTTAAAATAATATACTTTCCATTTTATTTACCTTATAAAATTTCATTAATATGTTTATATATACCTATACATGTAATTTTTATATATAAAAATGTATGTGTCAATAAAAATATATATATTTATATGTATATTATAATATATATAAATAAATATATATTATGTAAATATTTGTACATGTATATGGGAAATATAAATGTACACTTTTGTGTGTTAATATGTGTTTTTTTGTGAATATATTATGTATATATAAATCATATTTGAATGTATTTTTATAAATAAATCATTATCATTAAATGGAGTATATAAATGTATTTTATTGTAAATATATATAAATGCATTATACACAACTTTTACGTAAATTTAAATTTATATATGAATATGTAAATATATAAAAATATAAATATATATGTAATGTATAAAATTTATATATAAATATACAATATAGAGATATATTCTAAAAATATATTTACCATGTTTTTCCAATATAAAAATATATGAATATATATATACTTACACAAAAATGTATTTATATATAATGTTTATATATATATATGTGTGTGTGTGTGTTTATGTATTAAATAGTGGATATATGTCTATATTTTATTCTAACATATGGAAATGAATAATAATATATAATATATTTATATAAATATATATATATATATATCACAGACAAACTTATATTTTATATATGTATTTAAAAATAATTATATAAAATTATTAATAAAAAATATCTGTGTAAATAAATATGAATAAATATCAATGTCATAAAATAGACAAAAAAACATCTTAGTGAAGTGCTAAAGGAATTCAAGTTCCAATGGAGAGATGTAGGGATCAAATCCCAGCACACGCAATGGGTCCTCCATAGGATGGAATTTCATAAAGCACTGATAAGGGCCCATTTTGAGCATTAATAAAGGGGTGGTTATTGAGTTGTTCAAAATCACTAACAAAAATATGGTAAATTTATGATATAGGTTTAGGGATGAATTGAAAAATGGTAGGGAATGTTCTAAAAAACAAAAATAAAATTTTTCACCATTTATCAATGCTTAAAAAAATTGATAAAGGCCTCATTTTTTAGTTATAGTTTTAAAACTGATAAAATAAACCTTTATCCATTTATTTTTGTTATAAGGTTCATTTATCATCACTTTTTTTTGGGTTCTGATAAAGTAAAACATTTACCTCCTCTCATGTTATCAGCACTTCTTTAGCACTGATAAAGCCCTTTTTCAACACTATTAAAGGCCATATTTGTAGTGGTACTCCATGATTTTTGCTTTCGGTGGTTGTAGATGTTATATTGAAATAAACATGTAATTGTAATTGAATATTGTATCATGTTGGATTCAATTGTTTTCATAGACTTCAGTTCAGGATGGTTTGTAGGTGACAGTTGGCTACATGGGGACTTGTTAGTCATTCCTAATTCTTACTTTTCTAGTTTAGAAGATTTGGATTTGATTGTATGGATCTTAGTTTTATAATTATTCATATGCTTTATACTCTAGTTTTATGTCTTATTTTTATATATTCAATAATTTTTTATGTTTCCTTTTTTGTAACCCACCATAACGGGACAACTCAAGAAATACAAAAAAAAATAGTATTTAGTGATGTTTTTTTAAATTAGTGACATTTTAAATCATCCCTAATTAATTTACTAAAATTTAAAAAAAATATAAATTTGGTGTCACTAAATTAATGAATTTTATAAACATCATCAATTTAGGGACATTTATAAATGTCGCTAATTAGTGAGACCTCATTTACCGATCTTTTTTAGAAACATTAGTAAATGAGATTTAAAAATGTCTCCAATTTATCGAAGTTTAGAAATGTTGAAAATTTTTCACACCTCATTTAACAATATTTATCATCGGCGTTTGTAAATGAGTTCTAAAAATATTTCTGAATCATACCAAAATTATATATGTTTATAAAAAATGTAATTCATTTTTAAAAAATTCATAATTGTTCATCGATTTTTTGCAATAGAATTTTCTTTTTCTAAACATACCTCTCAACTACAGGTCTCCCCACCCCTACATAATCTAGGTGCAATGATCTCTCTATAAAGGACTATGAACATGTATGGACACCACAACTAGGCCTCGTCTCTAGTAAGGCCTAGTCACGCCCTTTGTCTCTCCACTAACACCCTCCTCGTACAAACACCCACATACCTCCCTTGTATCTATGAAATGTCACTAATTAGAGAAACAAAATTTACCAACACTTTTTGTAAATGTTGGTAAATTAGGTAAAACAATTCATTAAGTTGCACCTCAATTACATATGTTTATAAAATATTAAGGAATTTTTTAAAAAAAATATTCTAATATTTTTTTGTAATAGAATTTTTATTGACATGTCTATCTCTTGTAGGGAGCCCCACCCCAAGATATTCTAAGCACACTTGATTTATGTTAACACGCCTCTCTCCTATAGGCTACCTCACCCTTACATAATCCAGGAACACTGGTCTCTTCAGTATGGACTCTCTCCCCAAATGGACACCACGACCCGCCCTTTTCTTTAGTAAGGCTTGGTCCCACCATTTGAATCTCTAATAACACTATCCCTTTATGGACACCCACAGTCTGCCATTGTCTCCAAGAAATGTCACTAATTAGTAACACATCTGTTATTAAGGGTGGGTCGTGGTGTCTATAAGGGAATATAGGTCACACATGAGAGACAAGTGTTAGAAAATTATATAGGGGTGGGCGGTCTATAGGAAAGGGTCATGTTCAAAAAAAATCTAGTGTGCCAAGATTATTTAGAGGTGTGTTGGCCTAAAGGTGAGAGACATGTTCAAAAAAAGAAAATTATTTTGTCTCACTAGTAACATTTTCCATGTATATACACCAATGCCCTACCCATGTCTCCAAAAAATGTCACTAATTAGTGACAACTCATTTACTGAGGATAGACTGTGGTGTCCATATGGGGAGAGAGACTATACTGGAGAGACCAGTGTGCTCAGATTATTTAGGTTTGGGCATCCTACAAGTTATAGGCATATTAAAAAAATATATTATAAATAAAATAATTGAGTAATTATTATTTTAAAAATAATCAAGGGTATTACCTTGATGCCTCTCGCCTATAGGCCACCTCACCCCTACATAATTCGGGTGCACTAGTCTCTCTATTACGGCCTCTCTCCCCATATGGACACTACATCTCTCCCTCATCGTAATTACAACCCTTATTAAAAGGTATGTCACCTCAACCGTATGCACACCATAGCTACTAGACCGAAATACTACAATCCCTTTAAAATAACCACCCACAAGGAATCAAAACATGGATCTTCGTTCACCGAAATGAACAGGAAACCAACTAAGCAAATTGAATTTTTGGTTATTTAATTGTATTATCTTATATATATATATATATATATATATATTAGTATTTAAAAAATTAATATCTATATATATATATTAATATACATATATTTATATATATATATATATATTTATATTTTTTAACATCTCATATTTTTAGTGTATTATTTTCAAATATTATAAGGATTATTTTCGAGATCAGGCATTGAGACGGTAAGTGATTTTGAGGCCCAGTGTTCCGGGAGAAAATGTTTGAAATATATTAAGTATATTTAATAGTACTCATATGTGACTTTCTTGAAAAGGTGAAACAAAGTATAAATGGGTACCTAGATCAAAAATCCATGTCCATCATTTCGTTTAGAATCACGATTTTACCGTAGGTGAAACAAAACGTTCGTCATCATGGTTCATTTTTATAAAAGTTTTCATGGGCATAAAATAAATAAATTTATTCAATAATACAATTATTATTCATTTTTTTGATCTATTAATTAGTGAATCCTTAAATAGATAATTATTTTATATTTTTATGGTTATCCACCTAACTATGTAACCTCTGGAGAGTCATTGCAGACAGCCTTTGGAGAATTCTCTCGGAAAAAAGATGATGAGATACTAAATTGATGATCAATGCACAACTAATTCGATATATATTACTGATGACGATAACGATGCGTCATTATTCTCCATCAATCAAACTAAATAAAAGTAGGATGTTGTTTTATTTGGAATTCTTCACCATTCTTCATTCATATAAATAATTTGGACCAATAGACCAATAGATTGATCTGTGGATCATGCGTATTTGTGAGATGGGTTTATTACTGGTTGATTTGAGAGAATTACTTTGAATCTATTTGTTGTTTATCATATGGAAATGAATCGTGATTGAAAAGAACATCGATCGGGGTTTGTGCCTCTCATTTTTTCATGTTCTTTTCTCAATCGGTTCTACAATTCCCCACGAGTGTTCATTTTTCCTGGGGTTAAACTACTCCTGATCAATCAATCATTATGCTCCTATTTCTTGGTCCAGCAATCCTATATCATTGATCTGGGACTAGTATGATGTGAGGGATGTGCAATGATGGTTATAGAAATGAATTATATGATTAATAATGTCTAATTATTCATTCTTTAGTGATCTTTGGTGTGCAATGAAGAATGGAAGTTAGATTTGTTCATCCAACATATACCAGGACGAAGGTTGATGATTGTTGAATGAAAGGCTCAATGGTTTTCCTTCATTTGTATGTCATGGTGCACCCGAATCATAAGTCGAAGTGGTGGAGGAGGCACTCTGGAGGAATATCCATGTTTCTATAAATTTTTGTGGAACAAGAAGTGTAATTCGAGATTACATGGCATGTGGGGGCCCTTTGGTGGCGGCTAGGGTTTGGGGTGTAAGATAAGGATCACACATATTTTGACCCATGTCACATGTTGTGTGACCCTCCCTAATTGACTTGGTGTGTAATTCTGAAGTACACAAAAACAGGTTGGATTACATGATAATAGACATGGCATATACTCCCACATGAACAAGGTTTGGTGAACCAGTACTGATACACGGACACAACTTTAGTACACATAAATGGAAAAGTGAAACATGTAGGAAACCATTTGTATCTACATGTTGTATACTCATTTTACATGTCGTGTATATGTAGACTAGATTTCAAGTGATCCTCTTCAACACGATAAGGACTTGGTATAGCTTTACATATCGTGTACCCCTTGGGACACGATGTGTACTCCCATAAAGAGTGTTTGAGGCTATTCATTTTTTTAGTTTGGACCATTAAAGGTTGATTATCTTCCCTTGTTCCTTTATCTCGAGTTTATAGTGTAGCATTACATCCACATCACTGTATTATGATCCCCTCTAGAGGTCGAGTCTCAGATAGAGTTGTGGTGTCCCTCTATGAGACTGGAGTGCGATCCTCTATTGTAAAACCCCAAGATTTTACAAATAAATTTTACACTGAATGCATGAAACATTGAGTCTCTAAAAAACACCACTTTGTTATGACCTATCTAGTAAACATAATTTTTTAACCTCTATGATTTTGATTTTGAAAAACAGACAAACATGGTTGCGTTCAGTAAGATATTTAGAGTCTGACGAGACAAACAAGATTTTTGGTGAATAGTAACATACCCTTATGAATAGTAATATGAATATTAATATAACCCATATAAATTTTGAATCATATTATTATTTTATTGTCTTAAAGTTATTAGATAACATGATCTTAATTAATTTTCAAATGTGATATAAAACGAAATATTATTTATTATTTATTATTTTTTGAATAAATTATGATTTTATTTAAAATTTAAATTAATAATATTTATAAAATTATTTTCCAATAATAGAGTTCATTTTTTAATTTTACATATCAAAAAATGGTTAGGGTGAATTTTTGGAATTTTTCTGAAATGCTCAAAGTTTTAATGGATAGTAAAATAAGGTAATTTACAGTATATATATATTATTGATTAAATTTACTATTCATGGAATCATGGTTGATGTAAGAACACATATTTAAAACTCACATCCACATATTACTATTCTTGGACACAAGAATCAACACTATTGGTTGTCTTCAGCAAAATAATAAAATAATTAGTAAAATAATGGGAAAACCCACCTCTCCTCCAATATAAAACCACCTCTCACTCCCTCTTCTCTTCACTCCTCTAAAGCCTTGTGCCTTGTCTAAATTCTACTCAAATATCCTCCCAAGATCGTCCCCCATTACCATCAGCCCTTTGTCTCATAAAAAGACCAAAACCTCTCCCCTAAAGAGGCTCTCAAGGAAGATAACTTCAAGAGGTAAATTCATCTTTTCATTTCTTTAATTTCAAGTTCATTTCTTTTATTTTTCTTTCCCCACCTTTTTTAATCCAAATGTTGTGATGACTCCAATAACTTATATGTACTGGATTTTTGTTATGATAAATTAATAATTCTCTATCATCTCTCATTTCCCCGTCTTTTATACTAGAAATGAAAACACCATCTAAGATGTGTTAATTTAACAAATTCAAGGATGACACATTTTCAATTTCTATTACCATATTCAATTCTGGTCATGAAGCCATTTTTATGGTTTAAATGGACTATAATATATTCATTATAACTTATTTAAGGTTATGGAATTCTTTTGTACACGTGATATTAATTTATAAATCAAAATAAGTTTTGTGGTCAAGAACCGCCAATTAACCCAAACAATTGTCATTAAAGTTATATATAATGACTCATCTTCACTCACATTAAAAAAATTAATTTTATAGTTATGTAATATTATTATTTTTATCCAATAAAATGAATCTTATATTCTAGAAAAACATTATCATTCAACATGTTTATGCATACATGAATATAAATAAACCGATCATGAAAACCAAGGAAGAAAACACTCCCAAACAATGAAATTAAATCACTTATCCCAGAAAAAGGTCATGAATGAACATAATAAAGTTATAATAAAAAAGTTAAATGTAGAGTAGGTTCTAGAATCAATAATTTATGAACCAAAATTTTATTATTCAGTTCATTGAAATCAAGTGAGGAACACCTTTGGACTTAAGGTAAGGGCTTTCCACCAGAAACTCCATTTTCATTTGGGTTACTCTTATTCTCTAATTACCTAAATTAAATTATTATTTATTCATATTTACTCCACATTTATTCTTTTATAATGTTATATATATGTGAAACAACCATACTCCTACTTTTTTTGGGGAGTTATATGTTGGAAAAGGATCTTTCAAAAATCATTCTAGAAATACAAGCCAGATTCAAGGGAATTTCTCAAATTCTTAGATATTTTCAAGGGCACTCTATAATATGTTTTTGTAAACCATTATATTTACAAAATCACTCATTTTATTCTTAAAATACGATCTTACTTCACTTATGGTTTTATACAGATATTTTTTCAAAAAGAACACTTCTTTTCAAAGTAATGGAGTATTTTTCTCAAGAATTACTCGATGATTTTATTAGAGTATCCTCATATATTTAAAAAATATTGTTGATTCCTATATATTATCAGTATTAATTTTTTATGATATCATCTACCATATTTAATTCAATGGATTATGATTAGTTTTACTGTGTATGTGATATCTTAAAACCGTTCACCAAATTACTCTGCATGGTTAGTGTTTATGCTTAATGTCTGGGGAAAGTTATTTGAATTTAACATATTACTCTCAATATGAATGTATATGTTGTTTATTTTTATATCAATTCATATGATAAATCAATTGGACTCAGTAAGTGACGGGTGGTTCCCGCTTAAACCCCTTAGTGCATTGGTAAGTCTAATGAGACAAACTATGGTCTTGGCACGAGGCCTTGACAAAATAGATATTTATAGTCTTTGCACGAGGCCTTAATGGTATGATTATGATGTCCCTCATTATGAATTCTCTCGTTATAAATATAGTACTAATAGTTCATGTGGTTATTCAACAAATAGAATACCCATGATTATTTTCTACTGTGGAATTATTTATTCAGATCTTATTCAGATCATACTATGTTCAAGTTTATTTTTAAATCCATGTGTTTTTAGTTATTCACCATGCCTAATGTTTATGTTTATTATATCTTCCCCTGTATTTCTTACCCTTAATGAACATTTGAGCTCACCCCTTTCTTATGTTTCATTTTCCCAGAAAATTAAGAAATTTATTATGAATGACATACAGGGATAAACTAATAGTAGTGGTTGTTCCAAATAAAACTTATATGTTGTTTTTCTTTTAAAGTGGTAATGTTAAACTTATGTATGTATCTTGTTTCCAAAGATACTAAACTAGCAGGTCCTTCCAGATTCATATTCCTTGTTTATATGCCAATTTAATAAAATAAGGAATTGGCTCCGGGAAACTACGGTCGGGTCCTTATAGTTGGTATCAATGAAATTTTAGTAAAAAAACATGGAAACTAGATTTGGAAAACATAGACCAGCGAACAAACTCCTAAGATATTCTTTGAGGATAAACATACAAAAACATCGTAGAATTTTTGGTAAGGAAAAGTTTATGTGGATATCTCTAGAAATTACATCCATGTCAGGATACTACAAGTGGATTTAGTTCTGGCAAAGATGTACCTAGTAGTGAAAAATCCAACAAGCAGTTTCGGGTTTGACCTAGGGTATCTTGGTAAACGACAACGGGCCTTTCTATGCACCTAGTTTGACACTCCTGGGGGATATGCTTAGGATAATTCATATTTTCTTCTCAATTCATTATGAAGGATTCAAATGTAAAATTTTCATCAAGGAAACCATTTTTATGATAATAGGATTAGCCATGCATAGGATTCCAATTTATGCTAAGTATTTTTCTATGTTGAGATTATACCTTATGATTCATAGACTAATCTAGTGTATGACATTATTTAGAAATGGTGCCTAGGGGGTGGAATGTAAACCACATGACTCTGCGTATCTCTTATATGGATTCCCCTCTTATGCAAGATAATGATGTGGGATCTAGAGCTACAAATGGGGATGAGAAACTTATAACTATACTCGGACAAATGACTCAAGTTGTAAACAATAACCTTAACCATATGGAGTATCCTGATCTACAATGTGGCGGAGCTATGTTGGATCAAATTATGCAACAACAGCCTCCATCATTCAATGGGACTAAAGACCCATTTTTAGATGAAAATGTATAAGATCCCTAGAGAAGATATTTCACACTTTGGGATGTAATGAAAGAGAGAAGGTTGTCAAGGAAGTTTATCATCTATCAGGAGAAGTGGATCAGTGGAGGTCGTTAATCCAAATCACAATGGAGGAATAAGAAATAGATGAGATATAATGGAGGTATTTTAAGTAAATATTCCTAGAAAAATATTTTCCCTGCGAACAACGAGTGGATATGGAAAGGTAATTCTTGAATCTGAGGCAGAAGGAGGATGAAAATTTTCCCAAGTATTAACCATATTTTCAAGGATTTCGTGGCATGTTGAAGACTACATACATAATCCAAGGATAAATATCGATCTATTATTTTGTGGTTTAAAAACATTCCTCTTAAGGGAACTATTCTCCTATAATTTCTCCTCACGTGAAGATATTGTCCCATGAATTATCAAGATAGAAGAATAGTTCTCGATGTCTTATGACTTTAAAGAAAGGTAATAGAATAAGAGGTATGATGAAAACTATGGAAAATGAAAAAAGGAAATGGGGAAAAATGGAATATTTGGACTTCTACCATACAGTAATTGTGGTAAGAAACACCCTCGAACTTTCCTGAAGGGAATGCAAGTCTGTTACAAGTATATAGAAAAAGGCCACCAATCTTGTGATTTCAAAGTGAATAAATAAATAAACAATGTTCAATTCTATAGTTATAAAGATATGGGAAATTTAAAAAATGAATTTCCTAAGTTTTAGGGAAACGTTCCCCAAATAAAGACAAGGGAGAAAGGCCAAGCTTGTACGGTCACAATTGTTAAGGTTGAAGTTCCTAACGATGTGGTGGAAGGTACTTTAATCATTTCCTAGAAATTATCCAATAAATTATTTTATTTTAGATCATTGAACTCTTTTATATATTCCTAGTTTTCCATGAAAATTAGACATGTTATATTTGATTAAAAAAAGGATTTTTCCGTAAAAACCTCTATGGGATGTATAATTTCAACAAAGATGTGTCGATCAGTCCCCTTCATGACAGATAAATGTGATTTAGTTTCTAACCTTATCATCATACTCGTGATTGACTTTGATATAATCCTTGGTATGATTTTGATTTCACGTTATGATGTGAAGTTCTATTATAGGAAGATGGAAGTTAATATTTTTGAGAATATTGTTGAATCCCTTATCTTTAGAGCAGAAACCTCGCTAAATGATTCTTATCTAGATCCACCGCCAATAGCTCTAATAAATTCAATAATTGGGGAGGAAGGGAATTCAATATCTATTGGTGAGTAAAGGAATGTTCAAAAATAGAATGAACCTATTCTAAAAGAGTGTGTTGATGTGTTTCTAGAGGATTTACTTGGATATATTCTAGAGGGGGAAATTGAGTTTTCCATTGATTTAATTCCTGGTTAAAGGCCTATATCAAAAACTCTTTATTGATTGATAACTGTGGAATTAGTAGAATTGAAGAATCAACTAGAGGAATTTTGTGATAAAGGATTTATTCTACCTAATGTCTCTCCATGGGGAACTCCACTTCATTTTTTTAAGAAGAAAGATGGGTCTACGAGGTTGTTTATTGACTACAAGGAGATCAATGCTATAACAATAAAGAACAAGTATCCCCTGCCACGCATTGATGATTTATTTTATCAACTTCACGGAGCCCAAAATTTTTTGAAGAATGACCTTTGATCGGGATATCATCATTCAAAAAAATAGCATTTCGAACCAGGTATAAGCATTACGAGTTTATAGTAATGACTTTTGGACTGACTGATGCACCCTCTGTTTTCATGGATCTAATGAATAGAGTTTTCAAGGAATATCATAATGACTTTATGGTGGTATTTATAGATAATATCTTGTTATACTCCAAAATATATGAAGATCATGAAAATCACTTGTGCACTATTCTGAACACTATTAGAAGAAATGAATTATATGGGAAGTTTTGTATGTGTGATTTTTTGATTCAATCAGTTTTCTTTCTTGACCACATTGTCTCTAAGGATGGAATATCTATTGACCCAACGAAGAAAAAGGTTGTGCGGGAATGGGATACTCCAATGAACATAATCGAGGTATGTAGTTTTATTGGTTTAGAAGGTTATAATCAACATTTCATTTAGAACTTCTCCCATTTAGCCAACCCAATGACAAAGCTTACACATAAAGGGGTTAAGTTCATATGGACAAAATAATGTGAGGAATTTTTCCAAGAATTGAAAAGAATATTAGTGAATGATCCAATCCTAACTCTACCATTGGGAAATGATGGGTTTGTGATCTATAGTGATGCATCAAAGAAATGACTTGGTTGTGTCCTTATTCAAGATGATAGAGTTATTTCCAATGCATCAAGGTAGTTAAATATTCATGAACAAAACTATCCTACTCAAGAACTTGAGTTATATTTCTTTATCTTTTCTCTAAAAATATGGAGACATTATCTCTATTATGAAAGATTTGAGATATATACAGATAACAATAGTCTGAATTATATCTTATCACATAAAGAACTCAACATGAGATAATGGAAATTGCTTGAAATACTCAAGGATTATGATTTTTCTACACACGACCACCCATGAAATGAAAATAAGGTAGCTGATTCATTGAAAAGGAATGATCATGGAGTTCTAAACAAAATGAAGATTGAAAGGGATCCTGTGTTTATGGATTTAGTAAAGCTGGATGTGGGAATTAACAAACAAGATGAAACATCACTACTTTTTCATTTTGTTTCCCAACAATATTTATTAGAAAGGATTAATATCTCTTAGCCTGATGATGAGATCATTTAAAATAAAATTACTCCTTTGAAATATGGGAAGTTAGTTGACTTCGTATATGAAGATGGAATTCTAAAATTTGGGAAGAGGCTATGTGTTCCCTCTATAACCGAAAGTAAAAGTGAGTTATTGAATGATTCCCATAGCTCAAATTTCACTACACACCCAGGTGACTCTAAAATGTATAGATATTTTAAGGCACATTTCTTGTGGGATAATATGAAATTATAAATTTTTTATTATATATCAAGACGTTTAGTATGTCAACAAGTGAAGGATGAATGACAACATCGTATTGGAGTCAGGAAACCTTTACCTATTCCTATATGGAAATGGGATAACATCGCCATGGATTTTGTCACTGGAACTCCCAAAACGCCACGAAAGAATATTGCAATGTGGGTAAATGTGGATTGACGTACAAAATCTGGACATTTCCTCAATATAATGGAGGATTCACCATTAGAACTCCTTAAAAGACTCTATATAAATGATGTTTTTAGACATCATGGAGAACCTCTTTCAATAGTGTTAGATCATGGTCTTCCATTTCCATCGATATTCTGGAAAATTCTTCCAAAATATTTGGGTATTGAGAATCAATTGAGTACTTATTCTCACCCTTAAAGTGATAAGAAATAAAAAAGGATGATCCAAACTTTAGGAGACATGTTGAGATCATGCTCAATTGATTTTCATGATATGTGGGATCAATATTTACCTTTGGTGGATTTGACCTATAATAATAGTTTCTATTAAAGCATTCAAATGAAATAATATGAATCATTGCATGGAAAGAGATGTCGTAGACCAACATGTTGGGATGAAGTTAGTGAAAGAAAGATAGTGGGTCCAAATATTGTGGAGGAAACAAAAGTTAAGGTAAAGACTATTCAAGGTCGTATCAGAGTAGATCAAAGAAGAAAAAAACTGTGCTGAAAAGCGAAGGAAGGATTTTGAATTTCCAATGGGAGATCATGTTTTTTTAAAAGTATCTTCATGGAAGGGAATTATAAGATTTTAGAATAAAGGGAAACTTATCCCCAGTTACATTGGACCTTTTGAAATTCTGGAGAGAATTAGAGGTGTTGCATATCATTTTTCTATGTACCTAGCCTATAGAAAGTAAACAATGTGTTCCATATCTTATTGTTGAGAAAGTGTATGCCCGACCCAACTCATGTCCTCAATTATGAAGGAATTGAATTGGAACCTGAAATATCTTAATGTGAAGAGCCTATCCAAATTCTGGACACAAAATAACAATTGTTGAGGAATTGGATGAATCAACTGGTAAAGATATTTTGGAAAAATCATAAAATCAAATAGGCAACATGGAATCCTTTGGATATTATGATGAGGAACTACCAAAATCTTTTTATGAGGTAACATAATGGTAATTTTGAGGAAAAAAATTTTGTATGGAAAGGATAATGTAACACCCCATGATTTTGAAAATAAATTTAAAATTGAATACATGAAACATTGACTCTCTACAAAACACCATTTTGTTGTAACCTAGATAGTAAACATAATTTTTCTACCTCTGTGATCTGGATTTTGAAAAACGGACATACACGATTGCGTTCAGTAAGATATTTAGAGACTGATAAGACAAATTAGTTTATGATCAATAATAACATAACCTTATGAATAGTAATATAAAAAGTAATATGACCCTTATGAATAGTAAATCATATTATTATTAAACTATCTTAGGATTATAAGATAATGATATCTTGATTAATTTTATAATTTGATATAAAATGAATTATAATATTAAAATTGTTATTTTTCGAATAAATTATGATTTTATTTAGAAATTAAATTAAGCATATTTATTAAAAAATTCCAAAAATTGAGTTTATTTTTTTAATTCTACATGTCTAAAAATGGTTAGGGTAATTTTTTGGGATTTTTCTAAAATACTCAAGTTTTTTATTAATAGTAAAATACGGTAATTTACCATAAATATACATTATCTGTTAAAATCACTATTCCTAGAATCATGGATAAATTAAGCAAACATGGTTTGAAATAAAATTCACATATTACTATTCTTGTTCAAAAGAATCAATACTATTGGTTGTCTATTGGAAAAATAATAAAATAATTTCTAAAATAATGGGAAAACCCTACTCTCCTCCACTATAACCCCCCCCCCTGACTCCCTCTTCACATCACTCCTCTCAAGCCTCGTTCCATGACTAAATTATAATAAAATATCCTCTCAAGATCATCCACCACATCTAATAGCCCTTGGTATCATAAAAAGACCAAAACCTCTCCCCGAAAGATGCTCTCAAGGAAGATAACATCAAGAGGTAAATTCGTCTTTTCATTTCATTTATTTCAAGTTCTTTTATTTTCTTTTTCTTTCCTCACCAACATTCATCCAAATTTTTTATTGACTTATGTACCTTACATGTACTGGAATTTTGTTTTGATAAAGTAATAATTCTTCATCATCCCTCATTTATTCTTCTTTTATGCTATAAATGAAAACACAATATGAGATGTGTCAATTTATCACATTCAATGATGACGGGTTTTCAATTTCTATCACCATCTTAAATTCTGGTAATGAAACCATTTTGATGGTTAAACCAAACTATAATATATGTATTATAACTTATTTAAGTTTATGGAATTCTGTTTTACACATGATATTAATTTTTAAATCAAAATAATTTTCTTGTGATCAAGAAACGCAAATTCACCCAAAAAATTGTCATTAATGTTTTATATAATTATTCATCTTCACTCCCAATAAAAAAACTATGTTTATGACCATGTAATTTGAGAGGACCAGTTTGGGATATTCCTAATACTGAGAGGGGGTGAATTAGTGTTGAGGACTTTTTAAAGAAATGTATTCTTTTTATCCATGTACATCTTGACCTGTTAGGATCTTGATTCTCTTATTCTCTTTTCCCTATCGCATGTAATAATATGAAAGCAAAAAAAAATTCACATGGTATTTTTACAAGGATCACCACTCAATAAGATCATTTATTTTCTTTTCGTGTATGGTAATGACCAGTGCATGGATTCTCCACTATAATTTTGTAACGGTTACAGAGGTTGACTAGGAAAATAATCCACTAGTTAGTGTGGATCCCTACACTTGGAGGATGGGATGAAATAATCACATCACAGTGTTTCTCCCTACACTCATAGGGGGTACGGGAAACAATACTCTTACAACTTGAAAATATTAGGACATACTCTTACACTCACTGGTTCTTTATACTACCAGTGTAGATAGTATCTTGCAGCCTCTAGTTTGTTCTTCATACTACCTATGAATACAGTTTCTTCTCTGTTAAAAGAGTATGCCAAACCAAAATAATATTCCACCTATTAAGACATATTGGATTCTACTGTTCTACTTTTTTTCTTCCACAACCTTCTTCTTATCCTTTTTACTTTCCTTGAAGCATGAATGTAACCAACCACCTCTTTCTATGCATCAAACCGGTAAGTTTCACACTCTTCTTCTTTTTCTTCTTCAATGAAAAACCAGCTACATTGAAACATTCTATTCTTCACACATTCTCATTCAATAAAAATCCAACTGCACTGAACTCTTCTTCTTCTTCTTCTTGAGATAATCTCAAGTTCTCTTTTCAGATTGTTAAATCAATTAATTCCATCTCTAATTAGCATCATCACAGTTGATCAGAAGCTGGTAAGAACTTCTATCACAACTCACAGCTTGTGTTACAATCCCTACTTATGTTCCACCCTGCTTATGCTCCTCTCTACTTGCGTGGCACCAACTAGTTGTGCGCCATAATTGTTCACAACTCACAACATGAGTGCCACTTCGGTTTTAGACACAACACACTTGTTGTGAAAAACTCCCTGCCTACGCACCTATTAAAACATGTGCGCCACTTCTTCTTGTGTGCCACTCTTCTTGTGCGCCACTCTGCTTGCGTGCCACTATGATTGTGTTCCACTCTGCTTGTGTGCCACTCTACATTCATGTGTCCCTACATGTTCATCTTATAAATAACTCCTGACTTGCACGACACTTAATCTTGCGTGACATTTTCTTCTACTTGTGCGATCAGAGTTCAGATTTTCTATTAAGTGTTTAGATTATAAAAATGATGAGGGTAGACATTTATTTATAAGAATTTTGGTGACCCTAGACGCAAGGAATGAAACTCATCTTGTGCTCCCCTTCATCACTTGCACACTGCTCCATCAATTGTGTTCCACTTCATCACAGGCATACTAATATTTAACTTTCACACTATTTTCTTTCCTTCATAATATTTTGATGTGTTAATCTTAAAATATGACTTACACTAAATATACACTTATGAACCACTTATTAATATTTGAATATAAATTGATGGATCATACATGGATGACAACTTCTTCATCTTTGCTATAAAAAGTTGTTAGAAATCACTACATCTCAGGTTCTCTCCCTAAGAACTTTCTTCACCTTCAATTCCCTATATTCTCAGAAAAAATACAATATAATAAGATTTTAGGGGATAAGGTGGATCCTCCTTGCTTATTCAATGTGAGTAGGAAGGTTGGGATGATTTTCTCAACCAATATGCTCCATTTTCTCCACTCCTGACACTTGCACATAAAAGTTTCAATTCTGATTGTGGTCATGTTGATCTCAACACTTCTTCCATTTTTTCGTGTGTGAATCTTCATTCTCCAAGACATTTCTAATCATTAAAATCACCTGGTTCAATTTCCATCACATTGATAAATTATTTTTTACTGGAATAAGTTCAGTAAAATTTTTAATAGTGTGACCAGCCTTATTTTACCTCACACACAGAGCTTCCTAAACATGAGAGTAACCTTTTGTTTGCAACCACTTATTCACCTTTTCTTCATCATGTGGAATCTTCTTATAACTTTTTGTTCTAGCCTTAGCATGTGCATCTTCCTCCTTTCTCATTATTTCCAAATCATTAGGCCAGATAACCAATATTTCTATAGGAACCTTTGTGGAATGTTTGTAATATCCACATGGATCCTTTAGAGTGTCATCCTTCTTGTTTGTTCTTTGGGTTTCACTACCTATCAAATTATTGTGTTTAGAATCCAAGGACTTTTACTTTTCCTTCGTATAATCTTCTTGGAAGCATTTTCTTTTGCAACATACTTCTGATTAATTCCTATGAAAGCTTCTTCATTCTTTACCATCTTTTGTGGTCTTCTTTTCTTATTATATTTGAATACATTATGAGATAATCATGAACCATTCTTATGACTACTCCCATTGCATACATCACTGATGTTGTCCATCATTCCAAATGTATTTGCAGTATATGGACTATTATAGATCTGTGGATATTGTAATTTCTTTTATATCTCTCTCCCCCTTGATAAGGACTTTATCTATGATTTTATATTTAATGAATTTTATTTGCAATCCAGTGTACAATTCCCAAATCTATTGCAGCACCAGCATTGACCCAGAAATCTTGACTTCTTGATATCTTCTCTATTAGATTGCTGAGCCTTATTCTTGATGTGTTGTTCTATATCTGGGGAACAATCTTCAATATTATTCTTCCTATCCACCATATCCATGGTGGTAGGCATCTCATCACCTTTCCTAATCCATAATTGTTTAGAGGTTCTCTTCCAACCTTTACTTTTTATAGAAAAAGTTTTTGAAACATTGGTAAAAGATGGCATGGATGGTACCTTCACTTTCTCAGCTTCTTGTAATAGATCAATGAGTGGAGACAAGATCTTAGTATCACATGTTGGAGTTATTTTGACTGTAGAATCCAACAATGAGCATTGAGTACTAGAAGCAACTATTTCCTTCTTTTGTGAAGACTCAATATGTGTCTTGTCAAGGTTGGTCAACTGAGCTTCCAACTCTAGACATCTCATATCGAGGATTATTTTTTGGCCTTCAATCATTTTTATCTTATCTTAACAATCCTTATTCAATCTTTTAACTTCCTCTTCATGAATCTTTACTTTTTTTCTAAAAAATAGTCATGTTCTTGAATCTTCTTGAGATTCTATTCAAATATAACTTTTTGACTTAAGTGCCCCTTTTCAGATCATCTTCAAGTGAACGTATCTTCTCTTTTAAAGTCTTATTGAATCCCTCTTTCTCCATGACTTCCTTGAGAAATTCTATGGAACTTATTTCAAATTCTCTTTTGGTTTCTTCAAACACTCAAACCAGTTTGGAGACCTTTAGACATGCAACAGTCTTTGCTTATAAGTCATTCTACAAAACATCATTTTCTTCTTCCAATTGGGATACATCTTACTACATATATTAAAATACTCCACAAACAAGGGATGTACTTTCTTCAGGGATATCTATTAGAATAGTTCTTAATCTATCAACTAATAATTCTTCATAGGATGTAGATTGATCATCACTGCTCATGTTACCATTTTCATCGTGAAAATAGTATTCAAATGTACTAACACATACCTCCTGACCATAAGAGGTAGGAAGGTTTTCCATATTCACGGTGAAAACATGAGCCACCATCTCATTATTTTCCATGTCTGATTTGTTCTCATTGTCAGCAAGGCATGGATATACATATAATTCTTCTTCTCTAGATATAAGGGACTTCTTATTTAGTTATCCATTCTTCTTATTTTTATTATTCATCATGGTTTTGGTTGATATAGAATTTCTCTCATAGATATCTGACACTTCATCAAAACTACACTTCATTTTTAACTCAGGAAAGAAACTCAACTCATCAAAAAAGAATAAATTCATTGTAGAAAATCCAACAGAGGTCAACCTCCCTCTGATGCCAATTAAGAGGACCAGTTTGGGATATGCCTAATACTAAGAGGGGGTGAATCAGTTATCGGGACATTTTAAACCAATTAATTCTTTTTATCCCTATACCTCTTGACCTATTTGGCTCTGTATTCTCTTAATCTTTTTTCCCTATCTCTTGAAATAATATGAAAGTAGTAAAAATATTCAAACAATATTTTCAAAAGGTTTACCTCTCAATAAGAGAATCTATGTCCTTGTTGTGTATGGTAATGACTATTGCATGGATTCTCCTCTATAATGTCATAGTTTCTACAGTTATTGTCTAGGAAAACAACATGCTAGTCATTATGGCTAGCTAAACTTGGAGGAGGGAAGGAAATACTCTCTTCCCAGTGTTTCTCCCTACACTCGCAGGGGGGAATCGAAACAATCCGCTTCCAACTTGCAACATGTAGGATATACCCTTACACTTGCTGGTTCTTTATAATGCTAGTGTAGATAGTCTTTTGTAGCCTCTAGTTGGTTCTTTATACTGCCTCTGAAGATAGTCTTATCTCTGTTAAAATAGTTTGCAACACCTAAAGAATCTTCCACCTGTTGAGACATGTTGGATGATTTAGTGCTAATTTGTTCTTCCACAACCTTCTTCTTCTCCTTGTTACTTACTTAGCAGCATGAAATTAACAAACCTCCTCTTTCTTTGTATCAAACCTGTAAGTTTCACACTCATCTTCTTCTACTTATTCAATGAAAAATGAGCTACATTAAACCCTTCTCTACTTCACACATTCTCTTTCATTGAAAACCCAACCACCCTGAACTTTTCTTCTTCTTCTTGCTAGAATCAAAAGTTATCTTTGTGATTGTTGAATCAATGAAGTGTAGCTCAACTTAGTGTCATCGAAGTTGAACAGAATCTGTTAAGAACTTCTGGAAAAACTCACAGCTTGGGCACCAATCCCCAATTCTATGCCACCCTGTTTTCATGCCTCCCTGCTTGCACGTCACCAACTTCTTGCACACCAAAATTTTGCACAACTTACAACTAGATTCATGCTTTGGGTTTATACACAACACACTTGTTGCACAAAACTCCCAACTTGCATGCCTCTTACAACTTGTGTGCCACTTATGCTTGTGTTCAACTCTACCCATGTGCCACTCTACTTGTGCGCCTCCTTAATCATGCGCCACTCTACTTGCATGCCTCCTTACTTGTGATTCTTATAAATAGATCCTAACTTGAATGACACTTCATCTTGTGCGCCACCTTTTACTACCTACATGATCAGAGCTAAAATTTTCTCTTATTTGTTGAGCATAGAAAATGAGGAGGGTAGTCGTCTGTTTATAGGAATTTTGGTGACCCTGCACATGAGGCATGCAACTAAGCTTGTGCGCTGCTCCATCACTTGTGTGCCACTCCATCACTTGTGCGCCACTTCATCACTTGTGCACAACTATTTAACTTACTCACCACTTTATTTCCTTTTTCATATTTTGATTTTTTGATCGTGAAATATGACTTGCACGCAACATAAACTTACGCGCCACATATACTTTCATTCCACACTTGTGCACCACTTTGGAATTGCACACCACTTTCTTTTCTTTTACAAAAACACTTCTTTACTCCCACTATCCTTTATAAGTCTTTCATCATATGTTCTCTAAACTTAAGATATTTTTGAAATATAAATCACCAAAGAATCGTTATTGTTTTGTCTATTCTCATAGTTCCAAGCCCCTGCACTACTTAATGCATTCTCTTCATCTTCAACAATCATCCTTCTTTCGTCTTATACACTTTGGAATGTGAATTCCAAATTAATTCGTCATCCTAATTTCAAATCCTCATTTATTTTTTGAGTTTTTCCAAATAACTTCTTCATCCTTACTTCAAATCATCATTTTGTTTTGGTGTGTTAATTCCAAATAGCTCCAATAATCTCTCTTAATCTTCAACCATTATTCTCTACCTCATGAAAATCATTTGATTATTTTCTTCAAGTAAGCTCTTGCAATGTTCTCATGCAATCATGAAGCATTGCGTTGTCTTCTTCAAATACTCGTTCTTCATCAACCATCACTATATGGATGATACTTTACCATTATTCAATTTTGTAAACATTTTGTTGCATTTGACACAAGTTATTGGATATTGAGGTCAGTTCAACAATCGTCTGAATTAAATTAAACTCTAGGAAATCTTAATGAATCCAATATTCATTAACTTTTTAGTCCTTCTTCATATCCTTCTTCATTTTGACCAGTATTGAAAACTTTTGACAAAAAATACATTATCCATACACAAAGTGGTCCCAACATAATAATATTCTTTTTTACTAATAACATATAACTTATATTCTCGAAAACAATTCTCATTCTACATTTTTATTTGTACATGAATATAAGTAAACTGATCATGAAAACCAAGGAAGAAAACACTCCCAATCAATGAAATGGAATCTCTTAACCCATAAAAAGGCCATGAATGAACCTAATAAAGTTTTAATAAAACAATTAAATGTAGATTATTTTCTTTAATCATTAATTTATAAACCAAATTTTATTATTCGGGTCATTAAGATCAAGTGAGAAACACCATCATACTTATGGTAAGGGTTTTCCACCCAAACCTCAATTTTCATTGAGGTTACACTTATTGTCTACCTACCAAAATTAAATTATTATTTATTAATATTTACTCCTAAAATATTATGTGATAATGTTATATATATGTTAACTAACCATAATCCTACTTTAATTTATTTTGAGGTATATGTTTGAAAAGGATCTTTCCAAAATTCTTCCCAAAATAGAAACCTGATTCAATGGAATTTCTCAAATTCTTACCTATTTTCAATATAACTATATAATATTTTTTTATAAACCATTATATTTATATAATAACTAATTTAATTATGAAAATACTATCTTACTTTACTTCTGGTTTTATAAAAATACTTTTTTCCAAAAGAAGTCTTCATTTCAAAGTAAAGGAGTATTTATCAAAATAATTACTCGATGATTTTATAAGAGTATCTTCATCTATTTCCACAATCGTATTGATTATTATATATTATTGGGATTAATATTTTATGATATCATCAACCATATTTAATTGAATGGTTTATGATTAGTTTTACTGTGAATGTTCTATCTTAAAACCAGTCACCAAATTACTCTGAATGTTTATTAATTATGCTTAATGTTACAAGAAAGTTATTTACATTTAATATATTAGTTTAAAAATGAATGTATATGTTGTTTATGTTTATCCTTATTCATATGATTAATTAATTGGACTTAGTAAGTTTTGGGTGGGGCCCACTATATCCCCTCGATACATCGATAGGTCTCATGAGACAAACTATGGTCTTGGCACGAGGCCATGAAAAATGGATATTTATCATCTTGGAATGAGGCATTGATGGTATGGTTATGATGTCTCAAATTATTAATTCCCTCATTATGAAAATATTATTGATAGTTCATGTGGTTATTCAACTAGTAGCACACCCATGATTATGTTTTATTATGGAAATATTTATTCATCTCATATTCCTTCTATAATGTGTCCATGTTTATTTTTAAAGTCATGTGTTTTTAGTTATTCATGATGCCTAATGTTTATGATTATGATATCTTTTGATGCATTAGTTACCCTTAATATCCATTTGAGATCACCCCTTTCTTATGTTTCATTTTCTCAGGACATGAATAAATTTATTATGAATGACCCGTAGGGATAAACTGATAGTTTTGGATGTTCCCAATAAAAATTATATGTTTTTTTCTTTTCAAGTTTTAAATTTGAACATATGTATTTATCTTGTCTCCAAAGGTACTAAAATAATCATTCCTTTGGGATGCATCTTCATTATTTATATTACAATGTAATAAAATAAGGGACTAGCTTAGGGAAACTGGGTTCGGGTCCTTACATCTAACATCCCTAGTGGGAGTTTCAGGAATCATCATGACCTCACATACTATGTAATTGATTCTCAATCTAGCAGGCTGCATTGTTAGGGTTTTTGGTATCATAGTAATACAATCTCCTATATAAAGGGTTGATCTAGACTGGGTTTTTGGTGTCACCCAGTGGTTATGTGTGTGGTGCCCTATTTGTGTATCATTTACCCCTTAGAGGAGTGAGATTTCTTGGGTGGGGCCCATTGACAAAGAACTCTTCATTGATTTTCTCTTATGGTAGCTTTTCTTATGGATAGAGTTCTCTCAGAATGAGAGTTTCTTAGAGCAGAATCCTGGGACTGACAGTTGGTTATGACCCTCTAATAGTGTGGTGTATTTCCTGAGCATATTTGGGTGTTTCTATTATACATTGATTTTCATATGTTACATTGAGATTACTATACTTGGAGATTCGTGTTTAGTGTTTTTGGTGTGTCCTATTGATTATTTTTATACTCACCCATGCATGAACATTTCTCGCACGTATTGGTCCTTGTGTAGATGGTGGCTCGTTTGACGGTGTTTTGGGAGGATATAGGGAGGGTGGAGCGTATCTAGATCTTGACAGAATGAGTTTCTTTTCTGGGAGCTTGCATTTGAATTAGTGGTCTCCCTTAGATAAGGCTGGACTCATTACATTTCTTGGTTGGTCTTGTATTTGGCCCCCCTTTCAATTTCATTTCATTACGGACATACTCTGTTGTGGGATCATAGATGTATGCATGCATTCTTTCGGTTTTTCACATTTCAGCATTGTGTGGGCTTAGAGATGTATATCTATGTATAGGTTCTTTAGTAAAATTCCTCCCATTTGTGGGATATGCCTATTTGGCACTGGTCACCATCCCCAGGCCTATTGGAGGCAGGATTGGGGTCGCCATGGCACGGGCCCCTCTAGGATGAATTGTGGCATATTTTATATTCTATATTTAATGTGTGCATATATATATTTATGTGTGTGTTTTTATATTTTATATTATATTTATATTTATATTTTATATTCATCTATGTATGTGTGTGTGTGTTTGTGTTTATATTATATATATGTGTGTGTGTGTTTTTATGGTTTATTATATACATGTATGTGTGTGTGTGTGTGTGTGTTTATGTATTATATTATATATATATATATATTTATATTTTATGTTTATATATATATATATGTTTATATTATATATTTGTGTGTGTGTGTTTATATTATATATATATATATTATAGGTTTATATTAATATATATATATATGTTTATATATATGTGTGTGTGCTTATACATGTGTGTGGGTGTAAATATATATGTATATGTATATATATATTTATATTTATATTTATATTTATATATAAAAATAAAGTTATAATTAGAATTGTAAAAATATTTATTTCCATCTTTTAAAACAATCGTTAAAATGTTACTGAAATAGTCATGTTTTCTAAAAAAACATGACTAAATATAAAATATATATGTGTTTTTATATATAAATATATGTATATATATTTATATTTATATATTTATATATTTGTGTGACTGTGTTTATATATATATAAATATATATATGTCTATACATATGTGTCTATGTTTATATATGTTAATATATATATATATATATATCTTAATATATATTTACTTCAATGTGGGGAAATTATTTATATAAATACATATAATATTAGTAATGTTTCAAGAAAAACATTTGTAATTTAGTGAAATTTTTAGAAAATTTCCTCAATTTAGTGATGTTTCTTTAGAAAACATCACTTATTTAGCTACGGTTTTTAGTAAATGTCTCTAATTTATTGATATTTTCTAGAAAACATCTCTTATTTAGTGGTGTTTTGAAGAAATGTCTCTAATTTAGCGATGTTCCATAAAAACACCACTAAATTACAGTTTTTTCTTATAATGGGATGGCTTGTGTAGTTGACCCAGTTTGGATCATTTTAGCAATATTTCTTCTTCTACTATTGTTTTACCACTACTATAATACTACTATAGTGACTTGGGAAATTGCCCCTACCTATTTCTTATCTAGGGTCTTTTGGATGCATGCTTAAAATGTTTATTTTTGGAAAAAAATTAGTTTTTCATTATTTTTATGTATAAATATTAATTTTAAATATTGTTTTAAATATTAAAATTCTAAATCTATTGTTATATTGGTGTCGTTAAAGTCAAATTATGTGAATAGTTTTAAAAAATGATTTAAGGATATTTAATGTTAAATTATATATTATAAAATGAAATAAAAACTATACAAATCCTATAATGATTCAATTGGATATTAAAATGGTCTATATTACCACCTATTTTCTATATTTTAATGACTTTTACTTTTTAAACTAATTTTCGACCCTTAAGATCTAAGTATTTAAGAAAATACTACTGATTTTAGCCTATAAAAAAGGACATAATGTAATCCTTTCCAAGACACATGTGAGATTATTTTTCTCTCAAAACTACACCCAAATACCTCTCAAAAATTTTATTTCCACATCCATAAGTACCTTTATTAACAAAATTTAAATTCTCCAAATGCCTTAAGATCAATATAAATGTGGTGTTTCGAGGATCGATGTCGTAGTTTCCAAAACACCTTCAATTTACTTAATTATGATTCATTATCTTGAAACCTTATTAAACATTAAATTAATTCTCTACTATGAATCAATTTATATTGTATTAGAATATATTTTATCAATTAATGATGAGGGATCACTTGTAACCTCTAAAACAACACTCCTACATAATCTATTATTATGTCAAAATGCTGGTTTCTCAAAGATGGACTTTTCATTTCCATTATCATCTTACATTTTCAATAATAAAACTAATAATTCAAAATTTATCCAAAATTATTTTTTATGTATTCTCTGTTACCTTTTATATAACTTGGATATTTACTAAGTTACCATTGTTTTTGACACCTCAAAAAAACATCACTCACCGGTGTGGTTTTACACAACCTACATGAACATTGATGTTTTCATGAATTTAAGTATCTAATGGGTATTCTTGAAAATTAATTTTATAATATAATATAAAATTAATATTAAATTAATTTTATGATTATTATTCTATAATGTTAAATTTTCTATTCTAACAATGAATGTAAATGTAAAAAAACATGGTTAATTCAAACCATGAATAAGAAGCTTATTGAGGAAGGTTTTGGGGATGCTACCACTTTTCTAACCAATTGAACTTACTTACTTTTGGAATGATATGGAAAAACTTTCTTGACTCTTATAGAGTACATGAAACCATTTTAATAAGATCATTTACCATTATAAATAGATTTTACATGTTTGTAGATTATTAACTGAATGACCCCAAAATCATCCACATAAACAATAATCAATTAAAAAATTAGAAAAATATAATAAAGGATGGTATTAAGAGAATAAATATAATATATTTTTTTAATAATTTATATAATTAATAAAAATTTATTATTCAGAAAAATAGTGGATATATGGGGCAAGTCAGGACTCTCGGTAAGGAATTGTTAACTAAATTTTATTTCATTGAGTTATATCACTTATTCATGGAGTATGTTATACCAAGATTATGTGTGTTATGACCTATGATTGGTTTATATTTTATTTAAACTTATATTGTGTGGATTTAAATTTTTTCCACATAATCACTTCATTTATTGATTCTTAGCTCAAATTTTTTGATCATTATAAGGTTTTTTTTGTCTCAATTTTGATTCTTTAAGACTTGTTTAATGTTCCAAACCATGTTTTATTTTTTATGGTGTAATTATTGTCCCATAGATATATTTTAACCTCATATTTGATGTATTTATTGGTATTTATAGAAATATAAATGTTCTAAATTTTTAGGTCCTTTTATTTGGAATTTATCCAAGTCACAATGGTTTTTTAACCAATCTTATTTTTATTCAAGATTTTTTATTTTTAGACATCCATTTGACAGAAATTATAAGAAATATCTATTTTTTAATTCCATATATTTTCTTATCCCTTATTAATATATGTTTTTACATGGTTTCCACTCATTTTTTTCTTTATGGTTCTTAAAAGGATTGAGAAAATATTTTCAAGTGAAATAGGCTTTATACTTCCTTTGGGTAGAAAATCAGTCTTATCAATATTTATGTTCTCTTAAATGATTTCAAGAATTTTTTTATATTCTAAAATAATTTTTTAAAGTAATTTTAAAATGTATTTTTATTGAATTAAATATTTTTGAAGGTAATCTTTTTGTCATTTTCTAAAGGAGGTACTTTTTACATTTTATCTAAAGTGTGAGATAAATATTTGTTTATAATGTTTACTGAATTTAGGGATATTACCTTCTTCATAAATATTCTTTTCATTGAATATTAATTTACGAGATTACTTGGTTGTTTTAAAATAAATTAATTTTCCCAATATTTTGGAAATTTTGACTTTTAATATTTTTTTCAAAATAAAAGTATATTTGTTTTATTATCAAAATGAATCTATGTTACATTCTAAAAATTGATTTTTCTTCTATGTTAGATTCCTTTGAAGATTTTTATGTTCTATGGGGGATATTATCTAATTATTCCAACCATGGTATTTATCTAAATGGATTATTATAAATATCCTGATCCAAATAGCCCAGGGCCATCGGTTACTTTATTACATTGGTATTAGATACATGAAATCAAATCCATAAGGGCCAAATATTTTAGTAATCTTGATAAACTAGATACTCAATGGAAATTAAAATTACGATTAATAACATATAATTCACAATGTTTTTTCTTTGAAAATCTTTGTTTCCCCTTAACGTATCCCTACATATCAATCATAAAACACTTCCTGGAATCCTGGAGAAAATAAAACATAAGAAAGGGGTGAGATAAAATGATGAATAATGGTATGTGTACAATAGAATATATCTTGAATAAAAAACATTATAAATATTTAATGGTGAGTAACTAGACCACATTACAGTCAATCAATTACTTGATTGCAATATGGAAATAATAAAATGTGATCAAATAATTACATATAAATAATTACATGATCTTGAAACATAATTATGTATATTTTATTTAATCAAATAATCACATGAAAAATTAATAAATAATATTATAATTATGTAATTAATAATATATAACATCATAACCATATTATCAAGGCCTCATTCCAAGACATTATTTGTAAATGGGTATGTCCTCATCCAAAAACCTATGCTATCTTTTCTCATGAGACCTACCGATGCATTGAGGGGTTATAGTGGTCCCCGCCCATCACATATAAATCCCAATCAATTCCTCATGTAAATGGCTTAATTCATAATCAACATAAACATATCTATTGAAAACTACTGTATGAAATGTTAAAAAAAATTCAAATAATATTCAAAATCAGAAACCATACGTAGTAATATAAATGGTGTCAAACTGTAACATCCCTACTCAAACTAAACATAAACCTTCCAAAGAAATAATAAAGAGGGTTTAATTACAACATATCCCGATTATATCATAATTATAATAATGGTTTCATGTATTTAATGAATAAAAATACCATAAAAATGTAATTAAAAATATTCTTGAGGAAAATAACCTTTTTTACTTTGAGAATATTTTTAAAACTATATGTTTACAAAAAAATTTTAAAATAATTTTCATTGAAAATAATATTTGAAACATGTAAATGAAGCTAAAAAAATTTATTGGTCATGATAGTGGAAATTACATACATGTTTTCCATGTCAAAACAAATATTCATTCACATTTTCAGTAAAAGCCAAACAGACCTTGTATTAAAAATGAAATGATGATTCCATATAAAAAATTTTGTAAATATTAAAACATGGGTAAAAACGTTTTGAATAAATAATTTTTATAGTTTTAAAAACATTTTTTAAAACATTTTCAAAAAACATGGATTGTGGAAGAAAAAATGATTCTCGACCGAAAAGAGAATAAAGTCGGTTTTTCTTAAAAACATTTTCTCAATCATTATAAGTAAAAAAGAGAGGGAAAATGGTACTATTAATTTAAAATTTTCATTAATTACTATAATATAATAAACTATATTCATTTTAAGATATAAATTTCAAATAATTACCCCAAGGTGGACTTAAACATAAAAAATCCCAAATAATTTTGAGATGGTGAAATTAACCCTTACAACTTTAGCAACATTTTAGACATAATCCCCAAGAAATAAATAAAATCAAAAAAAATTAAATACCATGAATAGAAATATATTAATGATATAATATATTAAAATTTTTATTATATACACCACACATAATAATAAGTGTTAAATATGGAATATGACTCACGAAAGTAAAATTGAGATGAGAAACACCAACCCTAGGTTAGACTTCCTTCATATATGTCTGAACATCCTATTTAATAAATATAGGTTTATTATAAATATATTAAATAAAAATCATCATTTATATCATACCATATATGATTTAATTATGGTATTTTATCTCCCATTCATTAATAATTCTTTGTTAAAGTCATTGTTTTGGTTAATAACAGTTTTATTTTTTATTTATGTTTTGATTTTTTATTTTTGGTTAATTTAATTTTATCTATAATTTATCATTTAAAAAAATTTAATAATCATATTAATTTAATATATTTTAATTATATATAAATATTTAATGTAATATATAAATGTTTGAGTATAAAAATGGATTACACCATTCAAGGAGACGGTAGGTTGTAAGTACGCGTGAATGTTGTTTCCATTTTTTCCTTGACGGACATAGTGAAGTGAAAATAAATATTAATTAAAACTTATAGATTCATTATTATTTCATATATTGAATGAATGTTAATAAAATAAATTTTTATTACCATACATGTAAAATTAAAATGTAATACATTTTACATCGTTGCTTGGAGGTGGTACTCCACACGTACACATGAGTGATGTTATTGTTTTCCAATGGATTGAAATGTTAGAATTTATATGTGATATTATATTTCCAAAAGTAATTTTAGGCCACAAATATCACATATATACTTATTTTTTACCTTAATATCTTATTTTTAAATAATTCCTGAAAAAAAATCACATCACTTCATGAGGCAGTAGTCCACTGGATAGACGAGCGACATTATCGTATCCCCCATGAATAGAGAGTGAGAATTTTTGTGTGTTATAATAATTAAATAAGTATAATAATTTCATAAATATAATATACATGTGTTATATCTATCATTATGTCCATCCTTGAAAGGTGGTGATGGAAAATTAAATACATCATTTCATGAAGTGGTAGTCTACTGAACACATCATCGATGGTTTCATTTTCTCTTTGAGGAAAGTGGATATGGATCTAGGATATTAAATTAAAATAATAACATATAATCATGTAGATTTAATCCTATATTTATATTATAATATATTAATATTATTTAAAGGTTTTTGAAAAAAAAATAAAACAAATATTCAAGTTTAATAATTTTACCTCTTCTTAGAAGAGCTTCTTTAAATTTTTACATAAATTACTCTTTTGAGGGATTACTAATAAAAATAAGGACTATAGGATGTGTTGAAGGAATTAAATGAGATATTCGTTTTTATATTTTATGAACCAAATGGTTTTGGAAGTGTTAAGAGGGGAGGAGAGTGGGCGGCTTTTATAAGTGGGGGAGAGGACACCAAAGGAATTTTGAAAAGATAAAGTGATACCAACATTTTTATCATGAAAAATAACTCTAAAATAGAAAATTATAAAAACATAGGTGTTATAAGGTCTAAATGTATTCGTATAGTGGGTTTTTGGACTTTTTTATGTCATTTTTTCAAATTCAATTCATATAATTGGTAAAATATAATTTAAAATGAAACTCACTTACGCAACAAAAATGAGCTTTTCCAAAGAAAAGTTCTCATAAGTATGGAAAGTTTTTATATTGAAATTGAAAATAAAATTGATCCCAATGATATATATTTGTTAAATTGTAATATAATTAATCTAAATTTACTCTATAATCAATTTTTAATATAATTTAACATTATAAATAATTTAAACAAAAAGGCAGTTTTCAATAAAAACCAATATTTTTCACTATTCATCGAAAAATTAATCATTTTAAAACATTCTCAACAATTCAACCAAATATAATTTGTACATGTGGATTAATAAAATAAAATTTATTTTTTGAAATAAATTAAATAAAATTGGTAAAAATTAATTTTAAATTAGGTTTGTAAAGTGTGACTAAATAACCTTTAAGAAAAATATTGTTTTTCCTAAAATAATTATTTTTCATTAAAATTGTTCTTATTTTATTTATAATCAATAGATAACCATGAATTTATTTTATAAATGTTTAAACCACAGATTTATAATTACTTAGTTATTCATATTATACACGCTAATTTAACAAATATGTTATATTGGTCATGATTAAATAACAATATTTAAATTGTTTTTCATGTTTTGTTTAAACCTAGAATTTCATGCCTTGTAATCTATTGAACAGATTGAACATATTTAAAATTAAATATATCATAATGTATATATGTGTTAAATTCCCTACTAATATTTTTCTGTGTGTCTATATTCTCTTGAGGATCGTGTTCTACTTTCAAAATCTCAGGGCGTTTCAATTATGATCATATCATTCTATTTATTAACTAGGGAGGATATTTACATTTTGTATTATATTTTTCCTATATGGATATTTATTATTTAGTAATTTTTATTTTATATTGAATGGTTATTAATTTATTTCATATGATGAATGTATTGGAATTAGTAAATGAGGTGTGGAGCCTAACAATAGATAGTCTCTCGATGCATTGATAGATCTAATTAGACAAACTAGTCTGGGTATTTGGCATGAACCTGACATATTTATGTATAATATCTTGGCATGAGGCCTTGATGGTAAGATTATTGTGTCTAAAATTATTCATTCAATAATTATAAAATCGATTATAATTATCCAGGTGATTATTTATGTTTTTATGTCCTTCATAGAGAAATTTCCCTTTTATGATATTTTTTATATGTAATATCTGATTATCGTTTATCTTTTCCATATTCTTTATACCATATGTATTCATAATATATTTCAATATATTTTTTCACTTATTTGGAATTTGTGTCGGACCTTTATGATGTTTCTATTCTCCATATTATAAGGAAAAATAATATGAATTATACTTGTAAAAGAGTACTATGAGTGGATAATTTTATTGGAGATGTTGTAGACTTATTATGGAATAAGAAAATCTAGGTATAGTGGAAACAATTTACATTGGATTGGAAAGGTATGGGATTTTTTATATAATTATTTTCATAATTCAGTAAATAACTAACCCTAAAATGGACTTCAGTATGTAAGTGACAGAAATATATTCATATGAATATTGATTTAAAAATGGCTAAAATTTATTCATGTTGATTGTTATCAATGACATTATGTATGAGTATGTTTTAGAACTTGATTCGGATGTGTGGGTCTAGGATACTATAGTTTCTATTAGAGTAGGGATTATATAACATTAGAGGTTATGAAGTTACAGATTAATAAGAATTTAAGAGTCTTAGTTACCATAATGGATTAATAAGACTATTTTTGACCATAAGTTTAAAGGCATAGATCTCAATTATATGTTTTTTGTGATGGCATTTTAGGATGATTAAGGATATTTTGGGATACATTTATTAGTTTTTCGGAAGAATACATGATTGAGGTATATATAGCCCTTAGGTAAACTTTTTATTTACTATAATATTTATTTATAAAAAATTTCATTCTAGTTGAGATAAAATTAATATGGTAAAGATAACGTTTAGTGTAAATGTGATGTTTTCTATTGAGATAATTATAGATAAAGGGTTATTATATTTTTTGTAACATTTGTTTTATCAAATAGATAATCATGGGATTAAAATGTATGGGGTTTATTGATTATGCGGTAAAAGTAATTTTGGAAAATGTTCAAAAAAATTTAAGACCTTTATAGGAATCATGATAGATTGAAAATTCTGGGATAGTATGGAATTTTATGTCAATGTTGTAGAAATTATTTAACCAATAATTCTTGATTTATATTGTTGATTAATATAATGTGTTGTTGTGGTTATATAAATTTTGGGAAATATCAGTATGTTTGGGAGAATATATTTCACAGGAATTTACATATTTGGTATGTGACTTTATGATTGATTGGTGTTGTTTGGAGATGTTAAGATGATTTTTGGAAGATTATGCAATCAAATAAATATTATTTTTTCAGTTTCCAATTTGATCAACAACATTTTTAAATTTTTTAGTCCATATTTAACTAGGAAATGAATTAAGTGGAATTCTGGGTGTTATTGGAGATTAATGTATCTCTTCTTCATCTTAAGGTTTATTCATATTTTGTATATGAACTTATGATAACCCTTTTTGGGTAAATTAATAGATATATGAGGAATAAATTTTCATCCCTTCTGTGTACCTTATGATACAATTTATGGTTATGGATGAAAGTAAATATACTATATAAGTTTTATCGTTATCTATATTGAGGGTAAAATATTTCCTCAAATCATACAATAGGAAGATAAATTAATCAAGATATATGTCTAAATTAGTGATCGGCTATTACGGTAATATTTTGGAAACCTATTCACAAGTATAAGTGTTATAAGGTTACTCACATGGTTTAGAAATAAATAAGAGATACTAAGTTAGTTAATAGAAGTTTATTCATTACTTATCATGATAAAATATGGATCTAATACTATTCCTAAGTTAAGATACATTCATTTTTGGAGAACAAATTAAAATTTCCAAGTCACAATTTTTTAAGAGGGGGAGAATGTAACACCATAATTTTTCAATATGTAATTAGTATTTAAATTAATACCATATTTTATAGTGGGTACTACACAAAATATTGATCTTAAATGATCAAGGATATATTATTATTTAAATATAAATTTTATAACCTCATTATTGGTTTGGAAGGTATGAGTTTGAGAAATCACATTATGGAATATATGTTAAAAAATTCCTTATTCAACTTTATTGATTATTTTCTAGGAAATATGTACCAAATTTTGAATAATAAGAAATGAGTTAAATAAGTATTAAAACCATTAAAGTATACAAGGTTTATTTTCTATAAAAGTGGGATTTATTATATTTTTTATATTCATTTGAATGATAAATTTAATCCATGGGAGTCATCATGAAGATGTTATAGCAGTTGAGAGTCGTAGAAGACATATTAAATCAAGTCCATTCATGGAAGGAGTTTCAACTAATAATACACTTTACCAACGTACACCAACATCTCGAAAGGCCAAACAAATTGGGGTGAGAGATTACTCCACCTTCCGACCCTCTACTAACCATGTCAAGGTGGAGACTCTAAATAAAACATGGTCTCCAAAATTAAACTACAAGGGCCTCCTCCTATGATTGGTATAAGTATTCTTCCATTCCTGTGAATCCTCCATCATCTCATGAAAAACCTTAACCTTCATTGTTGTGCTCCGCAAAAAATCATGACCAAGAACTACTGATTCCCCAACATCCATATAGTATAGTATAGAATGAAATGGATACCCATAAAATTCCTCAAACAGAGCCATGGTAATGGATAAATGATTGATTTTTTTATAAGAAAACTCATCTAATGGAAAATTATATACCAAAGATATTTTAAAGTCATAGATACGTGACTGAAAAATTTCCTCCAATTTTAGGTTAATATATCTACCCAAGCCTTTTACAAATATCATTTCATGATTTTAAGCATAGTTAATCATCATAGTACAAGAAAAGGATTGTTGCATCTAGTGTCTTGGAAGACTGGGTGCATATAACATAAAACATGGGGATAAAAACACTTCTTCATTTAATCTCTATAAAGAGCTTTTAACTTCATTTGGGGCCTTACATCTGCATAGGGTACCCTATGGAACACATTAACAAAGTGATGAGCTAAAAATCCCAGTAAGGGATAGAACATAAGGATACATCTTAAGCACAAGAGTTAGCAGTCATGACATAATGATATCCAAAGCATGGAACATATGAAACCATATCACATAAGTATGGGATCATATAAACATGGAATCATATAAATGTGGTAGAATCATAAAAAAAAATCTTTAGTACAGTTCAAGGAAAACCACCAATCTCTTTTCCTATTTTAGTATGGGTCAAGGAGAACCGCAAATCCCATTTCCCATCTTAGTTCGGGTCAGGGATAACTGCCAATCCCATTTCACACTGCATATCATGCGACTTAACTTTACCCAATTCATTAAAGAACTATATGGGCGAACCCATATCAACATTTTCATGAATATTCTTGTCACATAAATAATATTTCCACATAAATAATCATACATAACAACCATACATAAACATAAGTGTACCCATGAAAAGAATTGGGTACCAAAATCATAACATAAAGAATAACCAATGGGTGTATCATGAAAGTGTCCATGAAAGAATTGGATTAGAACATACATGGAGGTTCATAAGGTAAAATAGGCATATAACATGGTCTGTGGTGTCAAAAATAAGTGAAAACATTCAGGAATTTATTTGGGAAACATTAGCATTAAAACATTTTTGTCCAGTCTTAAGGAAAATACTATAGAGCTTTCGAAATAGTAAAGAGGAATTTCTTTTATATAAAACTAGAATTGAACCAATAAGGTTTTAATAATAATAATACTTATTTAATAAATAAAATGGTGTCTTAAAATATAGGATAGAGTCCACATTAAATTTGGGTAAAAATTCGGGAAGTCCCCTTAAAACAAGTTTGCTTATCAGAAAGTTCTAAGGACGGAATCTTTTAAAACAAGTATATCTCTAGAACAAAGTGATGAAAGGGTATTGATATATGAATTATTTAAAACTAACCATAATTTATAATATTCCTTCAAATAGAAAATATAACACCATTTTTAAAGAAAGATAAGGAAACCCGGAAGAACAAAGAAAGTTCTGGTAGAATACCTTATGGTTTTCTCGACATAGTGTCGGGTGTACCCAAGAGGGATTGATGTGAAGGAAAAGTGGTATATAATCTCATATAAATAATAAGGGAAGTATGGTTTAGGTGATAAAACATACCCCCTCATTTGTGATTACACATAAAAATACATAGCATAGAGGACATCAGGATTAAGAGTGAAATGGAGAGATACCTTACCTTAAATTTGTTGGTGTTCTCCACTTGTTATTAAAGACCTTAATAAACAAATTAGGATTATTAATTCATAAGTAAAGAACCTATTATATATTTAATTGATTTATTATAAATCTTTTAGTTCATTAAAATCCTTTTCTGATTAGTTATATGCTTCAATTTCATTGTTTGGGCTCATTTTTTTATTTGGTTTAAAAGATCGGTTCACTTATATTCAAGTTCGGATAAACATGAAAGATAGAAACAGTTGTCCAAAAATGAATTAATATACTATTAGTGAACATCCATTATATTACATGGTTTTAAATTTAATTTGGATACTTAGATTGAAGTCAAAATATTATATAAAACCATAGTGACAACTGTTTTTGTTAATCAGTGGGTTTGATTACAAATAACATGTTTTTCATTATAAATTAATACCATCTATAAAAAAGAATTACAGAACTAAAAAAAGGATATATTAAAAATATAATAATATTGTTCAACCATAAAAAAATGGTTTCATGTCCAGAATTAAATATTATAATAGAAATTGATAAACAGTTGTACTTGAATTTTCTAAATTAGCACATCTCAACGGTGCTTTCATTTCTTTCAAATATAAGGTGGGGAAAGGAGAGAATATAATGAAATGTAAAATTAGCATGAAAACATTATAGTAAATGTATGTTACTAGATTTATCATACTATTATGGTGAAGGGAGATGAGAAAAAAACAAAAAGAAAACAACTTAAAAGAAATGAAAGAATTGGAAAGAGGAATTTACCTCTTGAGACTTCCTCCTTTGAGAACCTCTTAAAGGGAGAGGTTTTTGTATTTTTAAGAGGTTATGAGCTTTTGGACGTGGGGGAGGATCTTGGGGAGATATTTGGGCAGAATATTGCCAAGGCACAAGGCTTGAGAGGAGTGAATAAAAGAGGGAGTGATGGGGGTGGTTAAAGTGGAGGAGAGAGGGGATTTCTCAATATAAATTCATTAATTTATTATATCCCACAAGACAAGGAATATTAAGACTTATTTGACCAAGAATAGTAATTTTGTCTTATTATCCCAAACCAAAAGGGATTACATTAGCAGAATATCATACTTGACTCTATAATTATCTTGTTTAGCTTATTTTGTAAATTATGGTATTTCATTATTCATCAAAAATTCATGTATTTCAGAAAAATCCCAAAAATTTATCCTAACCATTTTTTGAAGTGTAGAATCCAAAAATAAAGTCCATTTTTCAAAAATAATTTTATAAATAATATTATTTTAATATTTAATTAAAATCATAATTTATTATCAAAAACCAGTTTTAAAACATTCATTTACATATTCTAAAATATAGATACATCATACTTTCACTTGAATATTATTTATATATTATCATAGATAATTTTACTATTCATTAGGTTATATCACTATTCATAATTTTATGTTACTATTCATAAGGGTATGTCACTATTCACCAAAAATTAGGTTCTTTATATTAGACTCCAAACAACTTACTGATCACAACAGTGATTGTCAAATTTTAAAAATTCAAAACAAGGAAATGAGAAACATTTGTTTAAAGTTCACTTATCATTTATTAGTTCATTATATTGTGTTTTCATATGATTTTATGACATATTTATAAGAAGGGAATTTCCATTGAAAATCATTGGGTCGTTACATTCTTCCCCTTGATGAACTTTTTTTCTTGAAATTTCATTTTACATTCTAAGCTAAAAATTGGTGCAGGTACTTTTCCTTCATTTCTTCCTCCTGTTCCCATTATACTTATGGTTTTGTCATATTACCTTGACAAGTTGACTAGTCTTTTGTGCAGAACTTTGTCTCTGTGATCTAAGATCTTCACTGGTTGCTTCTCATAGGAAAGATCATCCTCCGACTATACCACCTCTAAAAAGAGTACATGTGAAGGGTCTGGTATGTACATCCATAAGAGGGATACATGAAAGACATCATGTACTTTAAACATGGTAGGTGGAAGTTCAGGTTGATAGGTCATAACTCCGACTCAATCAAGCATCTTGAAGGGCCTGATGTACCTGGTACTTAACATCCCTTTCTTTATGAACCTCATCACCTTATTCCATGGAGATATGCGTATAAAAACCATGTCTCCAACATTGAACTCAAGGTCACATCAACATTTATCTACATAACTCATCTATCGACTCTAGGATGCCTTGAAATGATGCTGAATAGTTTTCACCTTCTCCACCATTTCTTTGACCATTTCAGGTCCTAGCAGTTTATGATCACCGACTTCATCCCAACAGGTCGGTGTTATGCACCTTTTCCTATAAAGGGATTCATATGGTGCCATTTCGATGCTCGAGTGGAAACTATTGTTGTAGGAGAATTCAACCAGTGGAAGATTTTGGTCCCATACTACTTTGAATTAAATAGAACATGCTCTCAACATGTCTTCTAGTGTCTAAATAGTTTGCTCAGATTGGCCATCAATTTGAGGATGATAGGTCATGCTGAAGTTCAGTTCAGTGCTTAGAGTGTGTTGCATATTTTTCAATAACTTCAAGGTGGATCTCATATCACGATCTGATAAAATAGATAGTGGTACTCCATTCATCCTTACCACTTCTTTTATGTAAATCCACACAAGTTGATCTAATGATTAGTCCTCTCGAATCACGATAAAGTGAGTTATCTTTGTAAGATAATCCAAAACAACCCATATAGCATTTTTTACCTTGGATGTCCTTGGAATTATAGTGAAAAAGTCTATTGTAATGTTCTCCCACTTCCATGATGGTGTGGGTAGTGGTCGCATCATCCCCTTAGACTTTTGTCTCTCAACCTTTACTTGCTGACATGCCAGGCACTTTGATGTATATTAAACAATCTCACTTTTCATATTGTCCCACCAAAAGTTTTCTCTGAGATCTCGGTACATCTTTGTGTTCCCTGGGTGGATAGAGAAAGTTGAGCTATGTACATCATTCAATAGATCCTTCATTATCTCTAGATCAGATGGTACACATAATCGTGTCCCAAGTTTTACAATACCTTCCTCATCAATTTTGATATCGGAGGATTCCCCATTTTTAAAAACTTCCACCCTTTTCTGAATTTCCACATCTTTTCCTTTAGCATACTTTATTTTCTCTAAGAGGGTTGGTTGAGCAATCATTTGAGAAATGATTGATGATCTTCCTCCCTTAATTATTCCCATGTCCATCCTTTTAAAATCTAAGAAGATCGGATCATTTTCAATTCTCATCATTGATAAAGATACAGGATACTTTATACCTAGAGCATATGTCACCTTGTTTTCCTTACCAGGATGGTAGTGGACTGAGAAGTCATAATCCTTGATTAGATCTATCCATCTTCACTGGTGCATATTAAGATCTTTCTGTGTGAATATATGTTTTATACTCTTTTGGTCAGTATATATCTCACACTTCTCCCCTTAGAGATAATGTCGTCAGATTTTCAATGCAAAGATCACCACCGCCAACTCCAGATCATGCGTGGGATAGTTTTTCTCATGGATTTTCAGCTACCTTGAGGAATTGGCTATCACATTATCATTTTAAATCATCACACATCCTAATCCCTTCTTAGAAGCATCACTATACCCCACAAAGAGTTCTCCACTTGTAAGGATTGTGAGTACTGCCATAGTGATAAGACTCATTTTCAACTCAGGGAAACGGTCTTCACATTCCTAATTCCAGACAAACATTACTCCCTTCCATGTCATCTTTGTCATTGGGATTGATAATCATCAAAAATTATTCATTAATTTTCGATAATAACCAACTAGACCCATAAAGTTGCGGATCTCCATTCTAGAAGTTGGCATGGTCCACTCTTTAATTGCCTTTGTCTTGGAAGGGTCCAAACATATCCCCTTTTCTGGTGATAACATACCCCATGAATGATATGTCCTCCATCTAGAACTCATATTTATCATACTTTTCAAACAAATTCTCCCTTCGCAAAGTCTTTGACACAGTATTCAAATGCTCCTCATGTTCCTCCTTGCTCTTGGAGTATATCTGAATATCATCAATAAAGACTACCATAAATTTGTCGAGGTAACCTCTAAAGACTCTATTCATTAAATCCATGAAAATTAACGGATCATTAGTGAGTCTGAAGGGCATCCTTATGAACTCCTGGTGTCTATACCTCCTTCGAAAGGCAGTCTTTGGAATATCTTCCTTCCTCACCTTTAATTGGTGATATCCCAACCGAAGGTCCACCTTAGAGAAATAACTGGCCCCACGAAGCTGATTGAACAAGTCATCTATCTGTGGAAGGGGATACTTTTCTTTATCATGATTTTATTGATCTCATGATAATCAATGCAGAGGCGCATTGATCTATCCTTCTTTTTGACGAAGAGGACTAGCACACCCCACAGTGAACTACTTAGGCATATAAAACCCTTCTCCATATTCTCTCGTAACTGCTTCTTCAGCTCTTCCATTTCTACTGTGACCATTCTATAAGGTGTCTTTGAGATAGGAATAGATCCTGGGAAAAGTTCAATAGAGAACTTAATATCTCAGTTAGGAGGAATACAATGTAACTCTTCAAATAATACATCAGTGTAATCCCTCACGGTTGGCATGTCTTAAAGAATGATTCTCTCCTTTGTCTCGATCATTTGAGCTAGATATACATTCTCATGAAGAAACAATATCCACACTTGAGACGAAGATTCTAAAAGTGATTCATCTTCCCCCTTACACATGTAAAGAATCGGAGGATGCTTCGGGATGTGAAAAGTGATCTCCCATTATAGCATCCTGCCTTTTTATCACATAAACATTCATTACATTTTACAAAACCGAGGATCTTTAAGGTTTAGTGTCTTGGAAACCAGGAACGTAATACATGAAACAATAAAAAAAACATTATTATTAAACACTTTAAAGGCTTCTCCTTATGTTCATCCTAGGTTCATTACTGCATCTCATAACCTGGGGACATACATCAAAAGAAAGGGAAAGCATAAGTCCCAGTAAGGGAAACAAGAGGAACATTTTACATATGAACTTGAGATACATCAATAAAGTCATGAAAAGAACTTTAAGGCATGAGAAAGAAATCATGAGGCATTTCATAATAAAAATAACATTTTTCATAACTTGAAGATGTGGCTGCAACATTTAATATTGACAATCGTTTCGTTTCACCAAGGTCCATCCCCAAGGTGTCGTTAAAAATTACCAAGGTTATTCACCAAGGCATCGTTAAAATTGTAATCTCTAGTGGTTACATCATTACCCAATGCATTGGAGCGCTATCAGAGCGCACCCTTAAATTTGCCTTTATTATCATGTGAGACACATATATAATCATCAAACATTTCATAAATAACCCATATAGCATAAAATAAATGGGTTTCATTTCATAATCACAACGTTTTAAAAACTGCTTTAAAGACATGATCTTTACGTCACTTTAAAACCCACAGAAAAAGAAGGTGGGTCTCATGTGTGTAAATCCCAGAATTTAAAATAGAACATTTTGGTATATATGTGAATACCCCTTTAGAATAAAGAGCTTTGAGTATTCACTTAATAATATAAAAGAACTTTATAAAAAGAGAGAGACATTTTGAGATGGAAATTCTGCAGCATAACGGCAATGTTATGAGGTTTTAGAAGACATTAAAAAGAGAGGTAAAATGGGTCAAACATTCATAAATGACCCATAAAATAGTAGATGGACAGAATAAGAAGGATACATGATCATGGTAATGAAATTTCAAGGACATACCATTTGAAATGAAAAACATGCAAGGAAGACAAAAATTAGATTTCTCTTATGAAAGTTCGGCAGCCTAACGGCGTTACTTAAACTTCAAGAAAAATGATTTGAAAAGATCAAATAGGGTATCTCATCATGTGAACATAAGAGTTCAGTATGATAGATATAGATATAATGCCCCAACATAATTAAAAATAAACTTGAAAGACTTGACATGAAAGTAGAACTTTGAAAAGATTGAGAAGGGTGAAAGAATCCCCTAAAAAAATTCAGCAGCCTAACGGCGCCACATAAAACTTCAAAATACTGAATTAAATAGATAAAATGGGGTCTCTCATCATATGAACATAAGAGTCCAGTATTATAGATATAGAGATCATACCCCAACATAACAAAAAGGAACTTGAAAGAATTGACATGAAAGTAGAACTTCAAAACGAGAAGGGTGAAGAACCACTTAAAAATTCGGCAGCCTAACGGCGCCAAAAACTTCAAAATACTGAATTGAAGAGATCAAATGGGGTATCTCATCATATGAACATAAGAGTAAAGTATGATATATATAGAGATCATACCCCAAAATAACAAAAAGGATCTTGAAAGAATTGACATGAAAGTAGAACTTCAAAACGAGAAAGGTGAAGAACCACTTAAAAATTCGGCAGCCTAACGGCGCCACTTAAAACTTAAAAATACTGAATTGAAGAGATCAAATGGGGTATCTCATCATATTATCATAAAAGATCAGTATGATAAATTTCGAGATCATACCCCAACATAATAAAAAGGAACTTTAAATACTTTACATGAAAATAGATCTTGAAAAATGAGAAGGGAGAAAGAATCCGTTACAAAAATTTCGGCAGCCTAACGGCGCCACTTAAAACGTCATAAAACGAAATAATGAGAGTAATAGGGGATCTCTCATTATATTTACATGAAAGGGGAAGTAAGAGGAGTATAAAATAACATCCTCCAACATAAGAACATGGAGCATAAAAGGAATGACATAAAAGAGATTACTTGAAAAGAAAGAAAGAGGTCGGATCCCTTACCTTAAAACGTAACTCTTAAAACTCAAAGGTTTGGACCTTGAGGGCTTGTGGGCACCTTGGGAGGACTCCTTGGGAGGTAATGATACCAGAACTTCGTTGGGGAATAGTGGGGAGTCTAATTTATTAGAGGAGGGCTTGGTATTTATAGGGAAAGTGAGGGGACAAGGCATTAATGGCCAAAGGACACCTCACATGTGCTTTTCTCAAACCCATGTGCTCTCCCTTGGCATTTACCATGGAGTTAGGACACATGGGGCCCCCAAAACAATAATTCATCACCCTTGGCCGGCCAACCCTTAAAATAATTCATGACATCATCATGACACAGCTATGATGTCATTAAACATACTGAAACCCTAAAACTGCATTTTTACTATTCACTGAAAATTCAGCTTTCTCAGAAAGATCCCAAAATTTCACCATAATCAAATATCAACGCTCTGATTACAAATATGAACTCCATTTTATAAAAATAATTTTCTAAATATTTTTAATTTAATTTTTAAATAAAAAGACTATTCACCGAAAATTCGTTTTTTTCAGAAAAAACCCCAAAAATTACCATAGCATAATATCGGTGCTCTGAGTTCAAAAATGAAATCTGTTTTATAAAAATAATTTTCTAAATATTTTTAATTAAATTTTTAATTAAAAAACACTATTCACCCGAAAAAACTAATACTTGAATAATAATTTATGAAACCATTATTTAACAATTTTATTGAATCACATTACTTAATCAAGGTGCCTAGATTGTTGTAAAACTTTCTTTAAGTTAGATTACTAATCCATTTGGTCATATTACTAATCCTAATCATAAAATCACTATTCATAATTTACTATTCATCAAAAATCAAGTTGATCTTATTAGACTCCAATTTTCGTACTGAACATAATTGTAGAAGATCATTTTTTGAAAATCATTACACATTTTAAATTATTTAAGGTTTACATAAACATTTTTTTTCAAAATATTCTTTTGAAAATTCATCAAAAATACGCATACTATTTTTATCCAGTCATTTGAAAATTCATAAACTTCATCATAATCAGAAATCCCAATTTTTATTTAAAACAAGGATTACACAAGGCAGTTACGGTATCGTTACATAGCCCCTTATAATACCAGCATAGGACCTAAGAGTAAGGTGTGATAGGGTGATAGAATCTTGGGGTGGCTCGGTCAACATTGCCCGAGTAGTAATTTCTATCAGTTTGAACTTCTCGTGAAGGCGATTCCGTTCTAGCTTCACATGATGAAGTTCGGCTTGGGTTTGGTCCAGAGCAAAGCCCAATGGTGCTACCTCCTTCCCAAGCTCTGTTAGATGGGCTTCGATCGGTCCAAGACTACTAGGTGAGGCCATCGAATCTTATTTCTATAATAATCAACCAAGATTACTTATATTTAGAGACAATAATCAAAACATTTTGTTCACAGCGGTCATATTGACCAATGGCCATATAACAGTCAAAACCCAATGGTCTCATTCTAATTATAATCATGTTTATCAAATAAAACATTTGTTGAGTATAAAAATAACACATAAAATTAGGAAACAATATTTATTTAAAATTTCAGGTCGTTACAATCTTCCCCCCTTAAGAAATTGCGTCCTCGCAATATTTTTAAAATTGGGTTTTGAAATTTCATTGAAAGTCCCACATCGGAAAAGGAGTCAGTAAAACTATTACTTTAAAAGAATGGAAAGGGAAGTACAAAGGTCACCCAAGTTAACCTACACTAGGGTTCCATGTAGGAAAACATGGACATGGAGGAGAAAACAAAGGGTCAAGTTCTGAGGGAGAGTGATAGAGAACATGATTAGGGGAAAGTTAACCATGAGAAAATCCCAAACTTATGATGTGTGTAAACGGTCTTTGATTACCTATTAGGAAACGTAAACCAACAATGTTTTCGTTTTACGTTCCTTTTCATAATTTTGAGGAATTCATTTACAACATAGAACAAAAACGTAAGGAAATATACTTATCTTCATGTAGAGTTTCATCCTTTAATAAGTTTCTACCCAAAACTAATATTTTCTCCAAATTATGAGCATTCAAAACTACTTGGTCTCATCAAAACACAAGAATTGTCTTTATAATCCACAAAAGATTAACTATCTATTTCTTTTATCTTTACACATTATCCCAAAAACAGAAAGGGTAAGGTAAAACAACTCTTCAAAAAGAAATAATCCCATAGGAATGGAAACTACTTTTAAATCTTCAAAGTTCCATGGTACTACCCAAAGTTCATCATAGTCCATTCCATAAATAACTGTCCTTAAAAATCCTCAAAAAAAACCAAACTAAGATTGAATCCCAAATACAAGAAGGAGTTGATAACATAGTCTTCCAAGGTAAACTTTATCATTCATGTCCAAAAAACATCAACCACTCCTAACATCTTATAAAAAAAGTAACTAACCTAAACATATTTACCCCAAGATAGGTTAATAATTTCCATAAGTAACCTAAATTACTATAATTCCACCTTAAATTCATCGATTCTTCAAAATATAAGTCAACCCTACTCTTCAACGAAAATACCATAGTAATCTATTTACCTTGATCATATAGGGTCCCCAAAATAGTGAACATCTTCCAAAATAATAATCAGCTTTTAATCCCCTAATCATCTCTTTCATATTAATATGGAAATTGTTGCATTTCCTATTACATTGGTTATTGGGACATGTTCTTCGATCTCCCACCATTAACTAAGAAGAGAAATTATAATTAGAGGCTTAAATACTTACCCAATAATCATGAAAAGGAGCTTAAATCATATAAGGATAACTTGTAGAAGAAAAGTATACCCTAACTTGTGATCCCCTAGGTTCCAATCTAGGTTATCCATGATCATATATTCTTATGTGAATCTTTATTTTATTTTATCTTGGTTCCTTTAGTAATGGTTCATACTAAGCTTATGAATTTACCAAAGTTTATCCCCCGGGAGTGTCGTAACCAAGAGTGCAGCAAGGCCCGTTGTCTTGTACCAGTTCCCGTTCGAATCTAGCTCAAAGCAGTGTTTTCGGGTTTTACCCCTATGTACATCTGTGCCAGAGCCACCTCTACCTGCTCGTATCCAGACAGGGATGTATTTGCTTAGAAACCCCTTACTCAATACTCACCAAAATACCAGGAAGATTTCCTATATTTAAACTTTTCTATAGGGTTCTTCCTAAAGTTTTCATATCCTTATTTCCACAAATAACTAAACCATCCTTTGATACCAACTATAGCATCCCGCCTTTTTATCACATAAACATTCACTACATTTTACAAAACCGAGGATCTTTAAGGTTTAGTGTCTTGGAAACCAGGAACTTAACACATGAAACAATAAAAAAACATTCTTCTTAAACACTTTAAAGGCTTCTCCTTATGTCCATCCTAGGTTCATTACTGCATCTCATAACCTGGGGACATACATCAAAAGAAAGGGTAAGCATAAGGCCCAGTAAGGGAAACAAGAGGAACATTTTACAAATGAACTTGCGATACATCAATAAAGTCGTGAAAAGAACTTTAAGCCATGAGAAAGAAATCATGAGGCATTTCATAATAAAAATAACATTTTTCATAACTTGAAGATGTGGCTGCAACATTTAATATTGACAATCGTTTCGTTTCACCAAGGTCCATCCCCAAGGTGTCGTTAAAAATTACCAAGGTTATTCACCAAGGCATCGTTAAAATTGTAATCCCTAGTGGTTACATCATTACCCAATGTATTGGAGCGCTATCAGGGCGCACCCTTAAATTTTCCTTTATTATCATGTGAGCCACATATATAATCATCAAACATTTCATAAATAACCCATATAGCATAAAATAAATGGGTTTCATTTCATAATCACAACGTTTTAAAAACTGCTTTAAAGACATGATCTTTACGTCACTTTAAAACCCACAGAAAAGGAAAGTGGGTCTCATGTCTGTAAATCCCAGAATTTAAAATAGAACATTTTGGTATATATGTTAATACCCCTTTAGAAGAAAGAGATTTGAGTATTCACTTAATAATATAAAATAACTTTAGAAAAAGAGAGAGACATTTTGAGATGGAAATTCTGCAGCATAACGGCTATGTTAGGAGGTTTTAGAAGACATTAAAAATAGAGGGAAAATGAGTCAAACATTCATAAATGACCCACAAAACAGTATATGGACAGAATAATAAGGATACATGATCATGGTAATGAAATTTCAATGACATACCATTTGAAATGAAAAACGTGGAAGGAAGACAAAAATTAGATTTCTCTTATGAAAGTTCGGCAGCCTAACGACGTTACTTAAACATCAACAAAAATGATTTGAACAGATCAAATAGGGTCTCTAATCATGTGAACATAAGAGTTCAGTATGATAGATATAGGTATAATTCCCCAACATAATTAAAAATAAACATGAAACACTTGACATGAAAGTAGAACTTTGAAAAGATTGAGAAGGGTGAAAGAATCCCCTAAAAAAATTCAGCAGCCTAACGGCGCCACTTAAAACTTCAAAATACAGAATTGAAGAGATCAAATGGGGTCTCTCATCATATTAACATAAGAGTCCAGTATGATAGATATAGATATCATACCCCAACATAACAAAAAGTAACTTGAAAGAATTGACATGAAAGTAGAACTTCAAAACGAGAAGGGTGAAGAACCACTTAAAAATTCGGCAGCCTAACGGCGCCAAAAACATCAAAATACTGAATTGAAGAGATCAAATGGGGTCTCTCATCATATGAACATAAGAGTACAGTATGATATATATAGATATCATACCCCAACATAACAGAAAGTAACTTGAAATAATTGACATGAAAGTAGAACATCAAAACGAGAAGGTTGAAGAACCACTTAAAATTTCGGCAGCCTAACGGCGCCACTTAAAACTTCAAAATACTGAATTGAAGTGATCAAATGGTTTCTCTCATCATATGATCATAAAAGATCAGTATGATAAATTTAGAGATCATACCCCAACATAATAAAAAGTAACTTTAAATACTTTACATGAAAATAGATCTTGAAAAATGAGAAGGGAGAAAGAATCCGTTACAAAAATTTTGGCAGCCTAACGGCGCCACTTAAAACTTCATAAAACGAAATAATGAGAGTAATAGGGGATATCTCATTATATGTACATGAAAGGTGCATTAAGAGGAGTATAAAATAACATCCTCCAACATAAGAACATGGAGCATAAAAGGAATGACATAAAAGAGATTACTTGAAAAGAAAGAGAGAGGTCGGATCCCTTACCTTAAAACGTAACTCTTAAAACTCGAAGGTTTGGACCTTGAGGGCTTGGGGGCACCTTGGGAGGACTCCTTGGGAGGTAATGAGACTAGAACTTCGTTGGGGAAGAGTGGGGAGTCGAATTGATGAGAGGAGGGCTTGGTATTTATAGGGAAAGTGAGGGGACAAGGCACTAATGGCCAAAGGACACCTCACATGTGCTTTTCTCAAACCCATGTGCTCTCCCTTGGCATTTACCATGGAGTTAGGCCACATGGGGCCCCCAAAACAATATTTCATCACCCTTGGCCGGCCAACCCTTAAAATAATTCATGAAATCATCATGACACAGCTATGATGTCATTAAACATACTGAAACCCTAAAACTGCATTTTTACTATTCACTAAAAATTCAACTTTCTCAGAAAGATCCCAAAATTTCACCATAATCAAATATCAATGCTCTGATTACAAATATGAACTCCATTTTATAAAAATAATTTTCTAAATATTTTTAATTTAATTTTTAAATAAAAACACTATTCACCGAAAATTCGTTTTTTTCAGAAAAAACCCCAAAAATTACCATAGCATAATATCGGTGCTCTGAGTTCAAAAATGAAATCTGTTTTATAAAAATAATTTTCTAAATATTTTTAATTAAATTTTTAATTAAAAAACACTATTCACCCGAAAAAAAACTAATACTTGAATAATAATTTATGAAACCATTATTTAACCATTTTGTTGATTCACATTACTTAATCAAGGTGCCAAGATTATTTTAAAACTTTCTTTAAGTTAGATTACTAATCCATTTGGTCATATTACTAATCCTAATCATAAAATAACTATTCATAATTTACTATTCATCAAAAATCAAGTTGATTTTATTAGACTCCAATTTTCGTACTGAACATAATTGTAGAAGATCATTTTTTGAAAATCATTACACATTTTAAATTATCTAAGGTTTACATAAACATTTTTTTCAAAATATTCTTTTGAAAATTCATCAAAAATATGCATACTATTTTTATCCGGTCATTTGAAAATTCATAAACTTCATCATAATCAGAAATCCCAATTTTTATTTAAAACAAGGATTACACAAGGCAGTTACGGTCTCATTACATAGCCCCTTATAATACCAGCATAGGACCTAAGAGTAAGATGTGCTTGGGTGATAGAATCTTGGGGCGGCTCGGTCAACATTGCCCGAGTAGTAATTTCTATCAGTTTGAACTTCTCGCGAAGGCAATTCCGTTCTAGCTTCACATGATGAAGTTCGGCTTGGGTTTGGTCCAGAGCAAAGCCCAATGGTGCTACCTCTTTCCCAAGCTCTGTTAGATGGGCTTCAATCGGTCCAAGACTACTAGGTGAGGCCATCGAATCTTCTTTCTATAATAATCAACCAAGTTTATTTATATTTAGAGACAATAATCAAAACATTTTGTTCACAGCGATCAAATTGATCGATGGTCATATAACAGTCAAAACCCAATGGTCTCATTCTAATTATAATCATGTTTATCAAATAAAACATTTGTTGAGTATAAAAATAACACATAAAATTAGGAAACAATATTTATTTAAAATTTCGGGTCGTTACACCCATTCCCAACAGTTGATGTTGGATTTGTATAAAGATATCTAATCCATGCCCAAGAAAGCTTCAAACTCCACTAAAATAAGTATGATGAGATTTTTTGGGAGGTTTAGTCCACAAACGTTAATTGGGGAGGATTTATACAACATGGATGCAACGATTTCCCCATTTTCTATTATCACAGATAACTTTTCCTCAAAATCATGACGTGGTGTTTGAATAGTTCTACTAAACTTGAAAGATATGAAAGAATGCATAGAACCAGAATCAAATAGTACGTTCGCTATTCTGGAATGAATAACTAGCATACCAGTCACCACATCATTGTCTGGATCCACCTCAGTAGTTGTCATAGCATAAGACCTTCCTTTTTTCCTTGGAGGCTGTTTTTGATTGCCTCCTACAACCATCAGCTTAGGGAAATTGTTCTCATAATACTCATGCTCCTTGCAGTTGTAACACTACATTGTCGGCTGAGTGTTGATCTGAACCTTCCTTTCTTCTTCAACATTAGCGGAATTTTTCATATCCCTTCGGTAGTTCATGGCTAGATAACCAAACTGTCCACATTTTAAGCATTTTTTGGTTCCCTTTAGACAGTTACCAGGATTCTTCTTCCCATAATTTTTGCAAGTGGAAAAGTCAGGATTATTTCCATCATGGGATTTGTTTGATGAACCACCCATGTTGTTCTCCATTTTCCAATTCTTTTAATTGGGCACATGATACCATTGAGCGTCTCCAATATCCATTTCAAACTTTAGGGCACAATGGACAATCTCTTCATAACTATCGAAGTCTTGAATCGCCAATGATTTTTGTTGAATCTGCTTTAGTCCACTAAATAAGCGATCCAATTTGCTTTCGGTGTTCATGAAAAAACCAGAGGTATACCATTCAATCCTTGTAAATTTTTATTCATACGTCCTGATGGGCTCATCTTCCATCTTCTTGAGTCCAAGGAAAACTCTTTCTATCTTGAGATGGAGGGTTCAAGGAAAATATTTGCTGAGAAACATCCTCTTGAATTCCTCCCAATCCATGGAATCAATTTCCTCCTGGGACATTGTATTCTTGATCAGTGTCCACTACTGATTAGCTTCTCCATTAAAATGATAAACAACCAGTATAACTTTCTCTTCTTCTGAGCACTGGTGGATGGAGAATATCTTCTCAATGGAGTTAATCCATTGTTCCATGAGGAGGGGATCAGAAGATCTGCTAAACATGGGAGGCCTTTTCTGCATGAAGGATTCTATGGAAACCTTCTCTTTCCTTAGAGGAGGAGGATGTTCTGCATGATTCAAGTTATTATTCATAACTCGAGCTAGATAACTAAGTACTATCATGAAGTTTTGAGCACTAGCTCCCATCACATCAGGCATATCGTTATAGAAATATTAAATTACCTATCACACTGGTTGTTGTAACATGTTCTTCTATTTCCTTCCATTAACTAAGAAAAATAACATATAATTAGAGGTCTTGAATACTTATCTATTGAGCATAAAAAAGAAACTTTGAACGTAAAAGGATATACTTATATATAATAAGTATGTCCCAACTTGTGATTCTTTAAGTTTATATCTAGATTATGCTCGATCTATTTCTTAACTTATATTCCAATGGGATTTTTCCCCTAATAATAGTTTGTACTAAGATTTTGAATCTACCAAAGAATATCCCCCGGGAGTTTTGTAACGAAGAGTGCAGCAAGGCTTGTTTTCGTGCACCATTTCCCATTCAAGTCGATATCAAGGTGTTGTTTTTTAGTTTTACCCCTAGATGCATCTATTTTAGAGATGCCTCTACCTACTCGTATCCAGACCGGGATGTATTTTCTTGATAAACCATTCACTCAATACTCACCAAAATTCAGGAATTTTTTCTTATACTTATTCTCATACTTAATGTTCTCACTAAAGTGATCTATTCATAATCTCTAAAAATAACTAGGCCATCCTCTGATACAAAATATAGATACCCAATCCTTTTAAAAATAACATTTCATGATTTTAAGCATAGTTAATCATCAGAGTACAACCAAGTATCATTTAGTCTAGTGTCCTAGAAGAATATGTACATATAACATATAACATGGGGATAAAAAACACTTCGTTATTTAATCTCCATAAAGAGATCCTAACTTCCTTTGAGACCTTACATCTGCATAGGGTACCCTTGGTAACACATGAACAAAGGGATGATCTAAAATCCCAGTAAGGTAAAGAACATAAGGATACATCTTAAGAACAAGAGTTAGGAGGCAAGACATAATGATATCCAAAGCATGGAACATATGAAATCATATCATATAAGCATGGGGTCATATAAAAATGGAATCGTATAAATGTGGAAGAATCATAAAACATGTATTTAGTACAGGTAAAGGCTTACCGCCAATCTCGTTTCCCATTTTAGTATGGGTCAAGGCTAAAAGCAAATCTCGTTTCCCATTTTAGTTCAGGTTAAGGCTAACCGCCAATCCCATTTCACACCGCATCTCATGAGACTTAACTTTACCCAATGCATTGGAGCCCTATCTGTGCCCACCCATCTCAAAATTTTCATGACTATTCTTTCCACATAAATAATATTTCCACATAAATAATCATACATAATCAATCATACATAAACATAAGGGTTCCCATGGAAAGAATTGGGTACCGAAATCATGACCTAAAGCATAACCAATGGGAGTATCCTGAAAGTGTCCATGAAAGAAAGGTATTAGAACATACATTGAAGTTTATAAGGTAAAATATTCATATAAAATGGTATTTTGTGTCAGACATATGTGACAACAAATAAGAATGTATTTGGAACACATTAGCATTAAAACATTTTTGTGCGGTTTTAAGGAAAATACTATAGAGATTTTAAAATAGTAAAGAGGACATTCTTTTATATAAAACCACAATTTACCCAAGAAGGTATTCATAATAAAAATTAATATTTTATAAATACAATGGTGTCTTAAAATAGAGAATAATGTGCACTTTAAATTTGGGTAAAATTTCGGGTAGTCCCCTTAAAACATGTTTGTTTATCAGAACGTTCTAAGGAGGGAATCTTTTAAAAACATGTATATCCTAGAAAGAAATTGAAAAAAGGGTCATTATATATGAATCATCTACAAATAACCATAATTTATAATATTCACATAAATAGATAATATAACACCATTTGGAAGGAAAGATAAGGCAACCTGGAAGAACAAAGAAGGTTCGGGTAGAATTCGTTATGTTTTTCTCGACATGGTTTAGGGTGTACCCAAGAGGACATGATGAGAAATAAAAGGGGTTTATCATAAAATATAAATCATGAGATAAGTATGGGTGAGGTGAAAAAACATTCCCGGTCATTTCGGATTACACAGAAAAATACATAGCAAAGAGGACATCATGATTAAGAGTGAAATGGAGAGATCCCTTACCTTAAATCCATTGGTGTTCTCCACTTGTTATTAAAGACCTGAATAAATAATTAAGTAATTGATAATTAATAATTCCATAACCTATTATATATGTAATTGATTTATTATAACCTTTTTAGTTCATTAAAGGCCTTTTTTATTGTTATAAGGTTCAATTTCATTGTTCAGGCTCGTTTATTTACTTGGTTTTAGAAGATCGTTTCACTTATATTCAAGTTCGGATAAACATGAAGGATGGAAGTGGTTGTCTAGAATGAATTTATATTCTACTAGTGAACATCTAGTAGATTACATGTTTTTAAATTTAATTTGGTTACTTAGATTGAAGTCGAACTATTTTATAAAACCATAGTGACAACCGTTTTTGTTAATTGGTGGATTTGATTACAAAAAACAGATTTTTCATTATAACTTAATACCATTTGTACAAAAGGATTACAGAACTAAAAATAGGATATATTAAATATATAATAATATGTTTCAACCATAACAAAAATGGTTTCATGATCATAATTAATGATTATAATAGAAATAGATAAATTGTTGTTCTTGAATATGCTAAATTAGCACATCTCAAACGGTGCTTTGATTTCTTTCAAGTAAAAGGTGGGGAAAGGAGAGAAGATAATGAAATATAGAATTAGCATGAAAAAATTCCAGAACCTATATGTTAGTGGATTTATCATACTACTATGGTGAAGGGAGGTGAAGAAAGAAACAAAAGGAAAATAACTTAAAATAAAATAAGGAATTGGAAAGAGGAATTTACCTCTAGAGACTTCCACCTTTGATAACCTCTTAAGGGGAGAGGTTCTGGTATTTTGAAGAGGCTAGAATATTTTTGACGTGGGGGAGGATCTTGGGGATATATTTGGTTAAAATATTGGAAAGGCACAAGGCTTGAGAGGAGTGGAGAGAAGAGGGAGTGAGGGGGGGATTATAGTAGAGGAGAGAGGGGATTTGTCAATATAAAATTAATTTATTTATTATTTCCCATATGGAAAAGAATAGTAAGTCTTGCTTGACCAAGAATAGTAATATTATCATGTGATCCTGAATCTAGTGGTCTTACATCTGTATAATATCATACATGACTCTATAATTAGCTTATTTGCCTTATTTTGTATAATGGTATTTCACTATTCATAGAAATTCAAGTATTTCAGCAAAATCCCAAAAATTCACCCTAACCATTTCTTCAACGTTTAGAATCCAAAAATGATGTCCATTTTTCAAAAATAATTTTCTAAATATTATTTTTCTAATATTTGATTAAAATCATATTTTGTTATCAAACACCATTTTTAAAACATTCCTTTACTTATTCTAAAATATAGGTGCATTATATTTTCACTTGAATATTATTTATATATTATCATAGGTAAGGATACTATTCATCAGTGTACATCGCTATTCTAAAGGGTATGTTACTATTCATAGGGGTATGTTACTATTCCTAAGGCTATGTTACTATTCACCAAAAAATATGTTTTTCTTATAGGACTCCAAACAACATACTGATCACAACTGTGTATGTGAAATTTTCAAAATTTCAAACACAGAAGTAAAAAACTTTGGTTTAAAGGTCACTTAGCACTTAGTAGTTCATTATGTTCTGTTTTCATGTGATTTAATGAAATATTTATAAGGAAATTCCATTGAAAAACATTGGTCCCTTACAATATTCTACTCCATCTACTCATCTATCTTACGATGGAAAGTAGTGTTAAGGAGTAACTGAGTACAAATATCATGATGAAATCCTCTTCAGAATTGTAAATTAAAAATATTATATTAATATTAGAGTATTTATCTTAGAACTCCATGTAACCACACAACCCCATTCGTATACCTTATTTCCAAAATTTTCATGGCACCTGACCCGTTGATCATTAAGAAGTGATCTGATTTCAACAATCGATCCAAGATTACCCAGATAGCATTACAACCACCCTGGGATATGGGTAACCCTGTAAAAAATTTCATCAATAATATTTCATCCCATTTACACTAAATAATGTCCAAACTCTACAACAAACCTCTTGGAATGTGGTGCTCAACTTTTACCTACTGAAAACCCAAACACTGATCCATAAACTCTTCCAGCACCCATTTAACTCAGGCCACTAAAAATGAGTCCTTAATCTTCATTACTTTTTATATATTCCTAGTTGTGATACTAATGTAGATATGGGAAACTCATTAAGGACTCTCTTTCACATCATCACCAAAACAAATAACCTCTCTTAAAACAACACATTGTTCTTACCATCCTTTCGGATCATCATCATTTACAACATGATCATGAAACACCTCTATCTCTAAATATGCCCACGAAGAGTCCTCCACCTGATACATCACAGAAAATTTCACTGTCATATAAAATAAGTAACCACTTCCATACACCACCCTCGCCTTCAGGTATTATGTTTCCAACTTCTCTATCACTTTAAAAGAATCTCCAGACTCTCAAACAATATCCTTTCACAACTTTCATCTCGACGCATCAGCCACCACATTCACATTTCCTTTGGTATAGTAGATATATAATTCATAATCCTATAAAAACATCCTCCACCTTAGTTTCCATATATTCACATAACACTGAAAAAAATATTCCTAAAACTATTACGATTGGTGAAGACCACAAATTGTTCCCAAATGAGGTAATATTGACACAACTTTAGCGTAAACATCGCTACTACTAGCTCCAGTTCATGGGTGGAATAGACACACTCATGGGGGTGCAGCTACCTAGAAACATAATATAACACTACCTTCTTCAACATCAATATGCATATGAAGCCTATGCGGGAAGTGTCATAAATCACCTTAAACATCACCCAGTCTAATGGAAAACAAAGTATTAGGGTACGGATTAGTCTCTCCTTCAAGTAGTGAAAATATTCTTAACATTGATCAATACAAATAAAAACTTTTTACTTCATTTTAAAAGTGGTCAATCAGACCACAATCTATGATAAATTCAACATGAACCTCTGGTAATAGAATATAAGACTACATAAACTATAAACTCCATACACGTTTTTGGGTGTTGTCCAAAAAAAATTGCCTAAACCATTGACATATCCATGGTCAAACCCTATCGGGACACCACAAGCATAAGTAAATTCACCTCTCATTTCTAGAAATAAAACACGGAAAACATTCCCTAGATTTAGTGGCATTTAATAACTTATAAGGAAAATCAAAGATGATTTTCATGATACTCTTCTGACTTCATGTATATCTATTTATCATAGATGAACAAGAATGAAAACTGGTCCAAGAATTCATAAAACAAAGAGTTCATGAGCCCCCTGAACACATCAGATGTGTTAATGAAACTAAATGAAATGAACACAAAGTTTATGTTCCCATTCCAACACCTGAAGTTAGCCTTTATGAAATCCTCCTCCTTCACCCTCAAATGGTGATATCCAAATAGTATATTGATCTTATAAAACCTACTAGATCATCTAAATTGGCCATAAATATCATTAACCCTTGGAAGAAGGCAAAAATTCCTGATTTCACTTGATTAAACCTCTATTATTATATACACATCCTCATATTAATATCTTTCTTCTTGGGGAACAACACTTGTAATGTATTGGGTTTTTATATTGGGTCGAATTCCTCAACACATTTGAATTTTTTGAGTTTTCTGGACGGATAAAATTATTTCTTGTTCTTCTAAATGTAATTCTTAGTGTTTCCTAGATCCAAGTAAATTTTATTTATATGGGTTTTAAAATCAATTTCCTTGATGTTTTGTTTAGGTTTTGGGTGTGTCGGAGTCCAAAATCCTGATGTCATAATGTGTGAAGACTGTGGAGCATGGTTTGGAGAAACTGTGAGGCTCCCAGGGGAAAACATGTGGCTCTACATTGATTTTGTGCTTGGTTTTTCAAGGCATGTGGGAGGGGGTGTACGGTCATGTGAGAAAATATATAGTTTTTAGTAAAGGATCGTGAATGGTTGTCGCATGATTTCTAAAAATGTGTGATCCAATCGTGTGAGGAGTGAAGCCTAGCCAGTGGTTGTCACACAGTTAGTGAATGGTTAGGAAACACCATGTGAGATAAACATACATAGCTTTAAAAAGTGTGAAATTACCTTTTTCCCCCTTACTCCTTTTATGTTTCTTCATCCTTTTCTTCACCCTTTCACAAGGGAAGCACCTCCAGGATGTGGGAGCTCTCACATTCCCTCATCCTTAAGATTTGGCCATTCTCCCTCATCCGAGATATGATCCTCTCACTATTAGGTGCATTGAAATTCATTATTTAATGTATTTAATCCACTTACATATTATTCTACTTGCTCAGTCCATATGGTGTGAAAAAACCATGTGATCTGAGTTTCCATATTTTCAAGTCATTTGTTTAAAATTCCAATTTCTACCAAACTGTCTTGAGTTAGGGGCTGATATTTGATGAGTTAACACCTACCAACACCATGTAGGTGGTGCCTAAATTTTTTTCTTATTTTTCTCATATTTTAGTTTTGAATTATTGAGTCAACTATTGGGTAGTCGAAGAGAGACCCTATATATTAAATGGTATACTTTTAATACATAAAATTGACTTTGTGAGATGTCAATGGGAATTCTCATTCAAGACTATAAATGTTTGGGTTCTTATGTGAGGCTCAGACCTTGTGAATATTAGAATGGGGTGTCTGGGTTATAAATTTGAATTATTTTTTATTGTAATTTTCTTGAAATGAGTTCCATGGGAATAAGATGGGCATGGAATGAGGATAGAGATGTCATGACCGTCTAGCTTAAGGTGAAATTTATTGTCTGGATAGGCTAGGCCCGAAAAAATTGGGTGATATTGATCACTAGTTGGGTGGTGTGGATGTTGGATTTAGGTAATGAGATCATGAGGTTATGAGCATGGATTTGGTGATATTTTTTGGTTTTGACCATCAAATTGTGTGGCACAATTGCAGGGGCACAATGTGTCGAGATGATGCACCGTAGGTAATTTTTTGTTATTATTGCTCACTGTGATTGGTTGATGTTATTTTGGATTCATGTGAACATAGATATGACTCAGATGATGATGTGGTGTTTCCCACTTTTGTAGGTAGAGGCATCTATTATATGCGGAGTGGTATTGATCACTAATTTGGTTAGAGGTTCTTTATGAATAAAACCATGGGGATGGGGAGGAGTAATAATTTGATGGTGTTTAGACCATAGGTTGGGTTCTGATGGTCATTTTATTTTTTGAGGCCATTGGGTTGGGATTATTTTGGAGGATAAATATCATTGTTCCTTAGGAAATTGATTTTTGAGCTAATAGTGTTTTTATTTGGACGATAGTTATCGCGGGGCCTTATATGTTGTTCTTAGAGACGATGGGGGTTCTTATCAGCTGAGGGTTGTGGTACAAGGTACTTATTGGAATGTGCCTTTCGGATGTCAGTTAGTGTTTTGAAAATTATTTATTGGTTGGCATAAAGTTCTGGGTGATTTTATTGATGGTGGAACCTGAGGGTTCACCTAGGATGTACTTTCATTAGGGGATGACTTGGGCCTATTTCTAAGAATCATCTATGCTACCACTATATCAGCAGAGGCTGAAGTGGGTGATTGGTTCCTTGTGGTGGTAAAGGACAAGGTAATTAGGTTATTATATTATATATATTAGTTGTTTTATTTATTATTTAGACACACCTACAATATCACAAATGTAAGTTAGTAACACTTTAGTGGTGGCATGCTGATATTCTTCTCACACACTACATGGGCCATTCAGGATGCATGTAAACTTCATGAAATTTTTATAAATTAAGGGATCGAGCTCAGCTGTTTCACCTTAGTTACCTTTTGTTATATTATCATGAGATAGATGGAAAGTGACCTTGGAGATTTCTTCACTAGCTAGAGTTTATCTTTTTTGGGTAATTATTTTTATTCCATTGCAGTTGTTGTTTATGCTTCCACTATAGCATGTTACTAGTTTCATCATCTTATGGTATTTATTTTCCACTACTTATAAATATATATTGAGCATTTCCATTATCATCACAATATGGTCTAGTCTCTCCACTATCACCACTTTATACCCTCACTTCAAGTCAATATCCTTTGGTGTATATGGAGGTATGCTTAAGGACTAGTGGATAACCATCCCTAAGAACAATTTAGGTGGTAAGACGGGTCAAGGAACTATAAATTTTATCAAAAGTATTTTTTTCTCTTTTTGGGTCTTACTATTTCGGTTGTGGTATATTGTAGATTATTATATTATATGAACTAGGTTTATAGCTCATATTTGGGTGCCTTAATCCCCATGGATACGGGAAGGCCTAAGTCCCCAGGGGCTTGAATATGCTATTATGCTTTGTTCTTTTAAAATTTGACATGCTTTCCACCTTGATTGGTGAACTTGGGTGTGATTGTGGTTTTTTATCATATGTGACCATTGGCCTAGAGTGGAAGGGAATGATATATGGACACTCAGCCTAGTATTGCAAGGGATACTTTTTTACACTTTCATGAAAATCATACATACAGATATATATATACTTTTCCATGTTAATTTGTTTTGATTATCATTGGGAACATGTATTGAGATAAGAGGGTTTGTGTTTTAAAAAGTGTAAAAAAAAAGTGGTTAATTAGTGTTTTCTTTTCTAGACTCTCTTTGGTGTCATTCTATTAGCCAACCTAGGAATAGGGTTCCAATGAAATTTGTATGTGATGTGATGGGATATATATATATATGGGCCTAGAACTTATAGGAGAAGGTAGGGATGATTATAGGGGTGAATTTTTTGAAATGTCAACAAAGGAATATAAATAGTGTTTTCCTGTATAGCCTTCTTTCGTGGCATCCTACTCAGCTACTTCAGATTAATATGTGATTCCTAACTCTGATGTGGTTAAGAGAGGGGCCATGAGGCCATATTTTTATATGATACTTGGCTCTGATATTAGCAGGTAAAAGGCCATGAGGCAGGATGTCATGGAACATGGTTGCGATGTGGGAGTGTAATTGTAGTGATATTGGGATACCTATTACTTATTCATTATATGAATTTATCTATGTTAAATTGGATGTCTAGCCATGTTATTCGTATTCAAACGGCTTCCACCAGGGTAGATTCTGATAGTGCATTGGGGGGGTTTGGTGTCATAATAGCATGCACGGGTTGAGAACCCTAAGGTTTTGGATGAGGCCATGGAGGGTTGGAAAGATCTTCAACCTCAAGAATAGACTCAGGTATAGACTCCAATATAGGAGGGTCAACTGAAGGATTTTATAGTTTTCGGGTCATGGCTTGAGAAGTATCTCAGGGCGATTTTGGGTCATGTCATCCAGGGTATTGACATGGAACCATAAGAAGTCGATCCTTTTATAGAGTACATGACTCAGGAGTTCCAGTCATAGCATCCACTATTATATCAGGGTGAGGTTGGAACATTGGCAGTAAAGAACATGATAGAGTTAGTTTAGACCATCTTCAAGTTTCTTGAGATACCCCAAAGTTCGAGGGTGAAGCGGGTGACCTATATACTTAGAGTACCTAATAAACACTGGTTAGATGTACAAATTCGGGGGGAAATACATGAGGGACTACCTAAGGATTTTGAGGCTAGGTGCTTAGATAAATTCATCTCGGAGACACTATGGGTGGAGACATCTTGGGGGTTCTTGATTCTATGGTAGGGAGACATGTTCGTTATGAACTATGCTACTAATTTCACTGACTTGTCTCATTTTTACCTGGTATGGTGGGTGATGAAATCATGAGGATAAGGCATTTTGAGCATGGTTTACGACACGCCATCAGGGTGTAGGTAAGAATATTCAAGATATCCTAATTATTCAAGGTGGTGAATCAGGTGCTCATAACCCAGAGAAACTTTATGGACTTTTCATATTCCAGTAAGGTGATGGATCCATATGATTTCAGCAGTGATGTTTTAGAAAGTTGGAAGTGAGGTCGTGAGAAGTCTCAGTAATAAGTGCATGCCAAAGACTCAAGAAGACCACAACAAAGTGTGTCTTAGATGGTTTATATCTAGTGTGGTTAACTGGGACATGTGAGGACATAGTGTAATCAGGAACTAATGGAGTGCCAAGCATGTGGTCTAGTTGATCATATCAATAGGTTCTAAAATAATCCATCTCAAACAGCCAATAGTCAGGTACTGGGGTAGGATCAGGTATCTAAGGTCAGACTTGGTGTGGTACCAAGTGTTGGTAGTTGGGATTCAGTTTCACACAGAGATAATGTTTGAGATAGTGAGACCCAGTAGTGGGGTTAGTGGCTAGTGGATAGTGTAGAACTGCAGGGAGGTCAGGCTTTTGGTATATAAACTTTAGTTGTGGTGAATGCCATTAAGGTGCTAGGGTCAAAGAAGGATTGTGGTCCAACTACATTTATAGGTACACCATGGGAGTGACTAGGATTTGTTTTATTTTTTCATGTCCCTTTTTTAGTCATGTAAGGTTTTGGGTTCACGAGTTGAAAGAGACGTGATTTTTTTAGTCTAAGTAAATGATGCTTAGTTTGTTTTCATCTGATCAAATGCGTTATATATATATATATATGATGTGTGTGTAATTGTGATTATTTAGTTTCATAGATGTGTTGTGGGAATTTTTTAGGTGCATTGGAATTATGGAATTGGTACGATGTAGGCTCTACATTTGGTGTAAGGGACTTGGACAACTTTTGGGCATCTGATGATATGCGGGATATCATAGGCCCCATGTGGGACAAGGGAATGAGGTGGGAATTAGATGAGATGAGGAACTTTATGGGTCTTAGATGTGACACATGCATGATTTGATCTCACGATAAGGTGTAGTTGTGATGATGTGTCAAGGTAGGACTTTGATTCTGAGGATTATCGGTGGACCATTAGTTTATTTTGTCTTTTGGGTCGGGAATTGACTAGGTAGGTAAATCCTAAGGTAGAGAGAACCATGAGTTAGTTGACATTTGTCCTTATGAACGGGGAATATTAGGGTGAACTAAATGGGATAGTTACATTCATTACCATATCTGGATAATTTTTTATATCTCAGGTATTATCTATGTTAATGAGGGGAGACTGTAATGTCTACGATTTTTGAAGCAGGTCGAATTCCTCCACCCGTTTGAATTTTTGGAGTTTGGTCATTATAACAACTTTATTCATGATCTTTGGAAGTTAATTCAAAGTGCTTTATAATCCCAAGGAATTGTTTTTGTGGTTTTTTATCTTTTACCAATTCCCTTGGGGTTTCAGTTAGGCTTGAGGTGCATCGGATTCCGAAAACCCAACTGTATAGTTTTTAGTAGAGGCTCATGCTTGGTTGGCACATGGTTTGGAAAATCGTTCAGGCCATCTATGAGGGGTTTGGTGCCTATAGAGTGGGTGTCTAATGGTTGGAACTCGGTTATCCAAAAAATGTGATTTTACCATGAATCCCTTTAAAAGGTGTGAAATAACCATTTTCCCATTCCTCCTTTAAAATTTCTTCCTACCTTTTCTTCTCCCTTTCACACAGGCAGCAACTCCAGATCATAGGATCCCTCCCATTTCCTCCTCATTAGCTTTTGTTCATTATCCCTCAACCAGGATCTGTTCTTCTCATCATTATGTGAGTTTTAATCTCTTTGAAAAGGGATTTAATCCCATTTATTTTCTTTCTCATTTCTCTTACCATATGGGGTTCTAAATCGGTGTAAGCTTATTTACACTATTTTCAAGGAGTTCATATAAAGTGACAATTTTTCCCAAATTGGATCGAGTTAGGGGATAATATCAGATGATAAGATGTATACCAACATGAGGTAGGTGGTTGTTATCTTTCTCCCTATCTTTTATCATTTTTGGGGGGTTTTTTATTAAGTTCATCATTGGGTAGTCCAAGCTAACCCTATAAATTAAATAGTTGACTTGTAATAAATTTAATTGACCTCATCAGATGTAAATGGGAATGATCATTCAACACTAAAAATGTATTAATCCTGATGAGAGGCTCAAACCTTGAGAAGATTAGTTCGGGGTGTTAACATTTTTATATTGAATTTTTTATGTGACTTTCTTGTGATGAGTTCTATGGAAATGAGATAGTCTTAGATCAAGGATTGGGATGGTAATGAGTATATAGCTTGAGATGACATATGCAATTTGTTGGAGATTACCTTAGACACTTTGGGTGATATTGACCACCATTTGGGTTGTTTTTTCATCAGATTGAGGAGACGAGGTCATTAGGTTATGATCAGGGCTCATTTGATATTGGACGGTGTTGACCATTAGATCAAGCAACATTTTCATAGGGGAGTGAGGTGTCAGGATGATGTGGCCTTTGTTTTTTTTGTCACTCAATGTGACTTTATAACATTCTGTTGGAGTCATGTGTATATATAGAGGAATTAGAAGATGAGGTGGTGTTAACCACTCATGTGGTTATAGGCCTCCATTAAATGTAGTTTAGGGTGGTGTCGACCAACAGTTTAGTGTGAGGTTCTTTCCATAGAAAGCCATGTGGATTTTGTGGATCCACCTGTTGATGATGTTGAGACTTTAGGTTGGGTAATGAGGATCACTGTATTGTCTGGATTTGTTAGTTCAAGATTATTTGGGAGTATAGATATCATCATTCCTTAAGAAATCAGCTATTGAATCGAAGGTGTTATTATTTAGAGGAAAGATATTGTTGTTCCTCAGACATCATGCTTCAAAATAATGGGGGTTCTACTAAACTGAAGGATTTGGGCCCAAGAACATATTTGTACATGCCTTACAGATTTTGATTTTTTTTTGGACATGCAGCATCGATTGGAATGAGGGGTCGTATGATTTTATTGAATTTTAGACCTGAGGGTTCACCTGTGATGTACTCTCCTCAACAGATGAAATGGGCCTCTTTATAATGATCCTCTCCACTAATATTATTCCATTGTAGGTAGAAAAATGTTATTGATTCCTTATAGATTTTGAGAACAATATAACTGTGTTGTTATATTATATGCATGAGTTTTTTTATTTACTATTTAGACACTCTTGTTGTATCACAAATGTAAGTTAGGAACACATTGGTGGTAGCATACTGATATACTTTTCGCACCCTACATGGGACCTTAGGCACACCTATATACTTTATTCTATTATGATTAGGTATGGTACTAAGCTCAAGATTTAGACCTTAGTTACCTTATTGGGTTTTAGAATGGAATGGATTCCAAGGGGCCTTGGATGTTCCTGTGCCATCTGAAGTTTGTCTTTTAAGTATTTTTTTTTTATCAGCATAATTATATATATGTACTAAGGCCGGCCATGGGTGACCATTTATTCATAATGTTTGAAGACCTAAATTGAATTCATGTTTATTTATGGTATCTGGTGATTCTTATCCTGCAAATGGTATGTTGGTAATTATTTTTATTCCACTGTTGTTGTGGATTATACTTTCACTATAGCATGTTACCAGTCTTTTCATCTTATGATATTTCTTTTACACAGATTATGTCTATATAGACTAATAAATTGTCACAAAAATAGGGTATACTTTCCCCACTATCACTTCTTTACACCCCCACTACTAGTTGGGAGCCTTTTAAATATGGGGAGGCACACTTACAGCCTAGTGGTTAACTGTCCAAGAGCACTGTTTGGGTGGAAAGATGAGTCACGGAACTAAAAATTGTATCAAATTCATTTATTCTTCCTCCTTTTGGGATGTACGGTTTGGGTTATAGTATACTGAAGAATAGGTTATTGTTGGAACTGGGTTTATAGGTCATGTTCAGGTGAATGCATCCCCATGTATGGGGGATAGACTAAGTTTCCAAGGGTGGGATTTTTCTTTTTTTTCTTTTTTTCTTATATTTTATATTATTTTCACTTAAAATGGTTCACTTGGGTGTAATTTTTATCTACTAAGATATCTTACCCTTGTCCTGGTATAGAAAGGGAGGATATATGGACCCTCTACTCGGTTTAGAAAGGGATTCTTGTTTGCATTTTCTTGATTGGAATATTGGATGATATATATATATATATATATATATATATATATATATATATAATTTACCATGATAATTAGATTGTGAATATAATTAAGATCCATGATTGATATAAGAAGGTTTGGGTTGTTTAAAGTGTCAATAAAAGAATTTAACCATTATTTTATTTCCTATCCTCTCATTGGTTTCATTCTATTCAGCCGGCCCATGCATGGGGTTCCAATGAATTTTGTAAGTGATTTGATGATATATATATATATATATATATGTATGTATTTATGTATGTATTTATGTGTCCAGGTAGGAAGGGATGATGATAGATAGTTATATTTCAAAAATGACAATAATGGAAGGTAAATAGTGTTTTCATATATATCCATCATTGGTGGAATCCTACACAATTACCTCACATTGATATCTGATGCCTGAATTTGATGGGGAAAAAGAGGGTCCATGAGGTAGGATTTATATGTGATACCTAGATCGGATATAGGAGGGTATGTTTCCTTGAGCGTTGATGTTGAGGGACTGGCTACGATGGGGGAGAGTAAGGCTTGTGAGATTGTTCGACCTGTTACTATTTTCCCCATATGCATTTTATATATGTTATATTAGTTGTTTGACCATGTTATTAGTATTTAGTGTGTTTCCACCTTGGTGGATTCTGATAGATCATTAAGTGGGTGGTCTTTTGGTGCCATAAGAACATGCACCGGTTGAGGCCCTTGAGGGGTGAGATGAGGCCCAAAAGGGTCAAGAAGATCATGAGACTCAAGTACAAAAATGTGTACATAATCTAGTATAAGTGGTTCATACAAATGATTTTTTTAGCTTTTGGGGCATTTCTTCATGTGTGTCTCTAGGTGTGTTTGGTTAATTCCATCTAGGTTATTAATAGGGGAGATTAGGGAGAAGAGCCTTCTATGGAGTAAGTTCCAGTCACAGTATCCACTGCTACTTTAAGGTGAGGGAGGACCACAAGTGGTGGAGAACTAGATAGAGTCTATTCAGACCATATTCGAGTAACTTGAGACACCCCCATGCCATAGGGTGAAGCTGGAGACCAATATGATCATAGGAATGGATAATCACTTGTGCGATATATAGGTTTAGGTGGGAAGACATGAGGGACTATCTTGGAAGGATTTAGAGGCCAAGTTCTTCAAGTACGTCTTCCTAGAAACTCTAAGGGTAGATAGATCTTGGGATTTCTCAATGAAACAGCTGGTAGACATGTCTATCATTGACTATGTAGTGACTTTCACTGACTTGACTCATCTCACAGTCGATATGGCGGGCGATGACATCACAAGGGTGAGGCATTTTGAGGATGGTTTACATCAAGCCAGTAGGACACAGGTAAGAATCATTAGGTTAGCCTCATTCATGGAGGTATTGAATCAGACACTCATAGTTGAGGGAAACATGATAGACCGGTCATATTCGAGCCAGGTGATGGCTTTGGGTGATTACATTGGTGATGTTTCTAATAGAAAGAAGCATGGCCATGTAGATTTTCATTTGGGCGTGTGGGAAAATGACTCAAGCAGAACATTGATAACATGGTATTTGATAGTGTTCTTCCAGTGTAGGTTCCCAAGATATATGTGAAAACAATGTGATCAGGCACCAAAGGAGTGCCAAGTATGTGGTCTTGTAGAGAATCTCGAGAGGTTCTTCATGGAATCTTTTTAGATAGTCGAAATTTTGGAACCAGGTTAGAATCAGGCATCTTAGGTTAGACCAAGAGTGTTACCAAGTGCTGGTAGCTGGGATTCAGAGATTGTAGGACCCAGTAGTGGCTGGTGGTTGGTGTAGGACCGCATGGAGGTCCAGCTTTGGGTATTCGTACTTTAGTCTTGGTTTATGTATTTGAGATGCTGTAATCAATGTAGGCTAGTGAGATGACTATAGTCATAGGTACACCATGGGTGTGACCATGGAGTTTTTTTCTTCACACGGACATTTTTAAAGGCATGCCTAGTTTTGGGTGTATAAACTACATGTGAGGTGATTTTTTTGGACTAACTATATTCTTTTTAGTAGTTCAGAATCTGTTTGGTTGTGTTATATATATATATATATATATATGAGGTGCATGGTACTAGGATTATTTGTGGCCATAGATGTGATGGAGGACTATTTTAGGTGCATTGGAATCATGGAATCATTGTGATGTGGGATCAACATGAGGTGCAATCCACTGAGACTACTTTTGGGAATTTTATTAGATGTGAGACATTATAGGTTCTATATACATCATGGGAATTATGTATGAATCTAATGAGATGTGATACATAATGGGTGTCGGATGTGAAAGGGGACTGATTTGAGATCCTAAAGAGGTGAAAGAGTGATGATGTTTTATTGGGGGACTTTTAGTCTCGGGATGGTTGGAAGACCAATAGTTTATTATGTTTTTTGGTTCAATAATTGGTTGTGGTAGATAACTCTTAAGGAGGGGAGATCCTTGAGGTAGTTAAACTTTTCCCTTATGAATGGGGTAGGCTAGGGTAATTTTAATGGGATGGGTATGTTTGGTACTATCTCTAGATAATTTTTCATTGATCGGGGATGATATATGTTAAGGTAGGGAGAATATAACTTCTTGGTTTTTTAGATCAGGTCAAATTCTTCAACCCTTTTGATTTTTCAATGTTTTTTGTTTATACCAACATATTTTTTGATCTATGAAACTTAATTCTGAGTGTTTCTTGACCCGAGGAAAATTTTTAGATGGGTTTTAACCTTTGGAAATTTTCATGTGGTTTTGGTTTCATTTTGGGTGCATTGAAGGCCCAAAACCATACTTTCATGGGTGTGTAGACTAGGGTGAATGGTTTGGAAAAACCATGAGGTTCGTAGGGGAAAATATGTGGCCCTCCCTTGGCTTCGTGAATGGTTTTCAAACTATATGGGAGGGGGTGCAAAGCGATTTGGGGAACTCTGCAGTTTTTAGTATAGGCTCCTGTATGGATGGACCACAATTTAAAAAACTGTGTGGGCAAACCATGAAAGGTGTGATGCTTAGACAGTGGGTGTCACATGGTTGGCACATGATTAGACAAACTGATTGATCTAATGATAGAACTCTTTAAAAATTGTGAAATGAACAATTTTTACCTACCTCATTTTAAGTTTCTTCCTCAATTTTCTTCTCCCTTTCATGAAGATAGCACCTCCAGGCCATGGGATCTCTCCCATTTCCCCCCCCCCCCTTATGACTTCTCCATTATCCCTCATCTGAGCTATTGTTTTCTTGATTTTGGGTTCATTAAAACTCCATCGGTGAGGTACTTATTTGTGAATTCCTTTGGAATGATAGTTATTTTTTTATAGGAGGTGTCTGGAGATTTTATTGAAGGTGGAACCTGAGGGTTTACCTCAGATGTAACCCCATTAAGGGATTCCTTGGAACTATTTCTGATGATCCTATTAACTATCATTAAACCGGCGAAGGATGAAGAAGGTGATTTCTTCTTTGTGGATACTGAGTACATGGGAAGCCGGTAATTATATATTATACATGGCCTATTTTATTTTTTATTTACACAGACATGATGTATCAATGATGTTAGTTCGGAACACATTGATGGTGGCCTACTAATATTCTTCTCACACCCTACACGGGCCCTTTGTAATGCATGTAGACTTCATTCTCTTGTGATCATGTAACTCATAAGATAGAACATAGTAACCTTATTAGGTTGTTAGCATGTGATGGATGGAAAGGAACCTTAGAGGTTCCTACACTAGCTAGACTTTATCTTTAGAGTCTTTATAATTTGTATTAGCATAATTATATATGTATTTACTAAGGTCAAAAATGGTTGACCCTTCCTACTTAATATTTTTATGACTTAACTTGGATGCATTTTTATTTATGATATCTTTTTATTTTTATCCTATAAATTGTTTGTTGGAAATTATTTTCATTCCAATACTACTATTGATTATGCTTACCTATGGTGGGTTATCAGTCTCGTCATATTATGGTCTTTTTTTCCACTTATTATATCTATGTGGACTATTATTATTATCACCACCAGAGGGAATATCCTATCAAATGTCAAATATTTTTACCCCCACTGATAGATATAACACTTTGGCATATAAGGAGGTTCACTGAAGACCCAGTTTCTAACTAGCTGTGAGCCATATTCGAGTGGCAAGATGGATCAGTGTGCTACAACACTAGAGAACCGCCATAGTGACACACTAGGCTGGATAAAACCATTCCACATTAGATCATCTATCAGAATCCTCAACTCTCAAATCTCAGAGGGTTCTATCCAAAATAGAGCCATCAAAATCATAGAATCGTCGGGCTATTCACCAATCCCTAACACAATATCACATCGAGGGGGTAGTCTCATAAACTTCTTGAGAAAAACATCTAGAAACTACTCAAAAACCATGGAGACCTCCACTATCTCAGTTTCCAATTATTATTAAAAAACCATATATTAAAAACTTCAATCATCTAATCAGTATCCATTTTTTCCATAATGAATTTTTTTTAAAATAAATCATGTTTTCTTTTCATGACAAATCATTACAACTTTAAACTTTAATTATTTATTTTTCTCAACGGTAATTGAACCCTAATAAAAATATTTTAAAATGTGAAATAAGGAAAATTAATCTTAGTATGGTACATACAAAAAAATAAAAAAACTTGTTGGTCCATGATTACTTATAAAAAATATTCCTTTTCAATGTAAAAATTATGCACACAATAAACAATTTTTTAGCCAAGAAATAATTGTCTTTAACCAAATATATTCATAAAACATTTCATAAAAAAATATAATGGAAAAAAACTCATACAGGTTTCTTTGAAAATGTGATAAACTCAGGAAAAACATTTCACAAAATTATACTTTTCTATCTTAATAAGTAGAAAATAAATTCATTTGAAAAAAAAATATTATTTATTACCTTTTTATAAATCATAGGATTACCATGAAACCCAAATAAATAATAGATAAAACCTATAGTTATATTTTTACATTCTTTTATGTATCCCTCTTACTAATTGAATAATCATATTATCAGCATCCATAACCAATGCATTGGAGCGATATCATGGACTCACCTGTCCTTGGTTTATAATGTTGCCACCCATCATTGGTTCATAATGTAACCACTTGTACTTTGTTTATCATGGAACCACCTCTCCTTGGTTTACTATAGAAACACCCATCATCATAAATAATTTTCAAGAACTATAACATAATCATAATGCATAAAAAAAATTTATTTTCAACATTAAATTCATAAAATATTATATTCACCCATTAGAAAACATTTTCAAATATTAAAATATACACTCCATTTGAAAAACCATTTTCAATACCAAAATATTTTAAAAATGAGAAAGTGGGTTTTTATTTGATGAAAACATAAAATATTCTAAAGGAATCCAAACTTCAAATAATGGTTACAGTGTAAGAAAAAGTCATTTTCATCGTATATGTTAAAATATACCACTAATTTTGACTTTAGTAAAGAAAGTAAAAATTCTGTAAAAATATTACTTTCTCAAATACTTTTATAGAATGAATATAATCATTTATAAAACAATAATTTTCCTATAATTACATCCATAAAATAAATTTAAAAACAAGTACCTTTAAGAAAAAGAGTTAGAAGGGAATATTTAAAAGAGTATTTTTAAAAGAAAGACTCTCACCTTGAGTATGAATCATCCCATATGTTCTTTATCATCCTGAAAAATAAATTTATGTTAATTATTTTCCTAATCAATAATTTTTTCATTTTTATTATTCCTTTTATTATGGCTCTTACAATATTATACATAATTATTTAATCATTTAATATCACTTCATATGTTTTGATGGTATTTTACTTATGTGACAAAAAAGAATTTAGTAGGTTAAATATGGTCAAAGTGGTCTACATTTATACAGATTAAATATCATGAGATAATTATAACTTTTACATCAATTATTCTTTTATAAAAAATAATGAAATATGGTTATGAAAAATAAACTATGTTACAATCATGGAGACTGTAGACTATATGTACCCATGAGTAACCATTCCATTTATAAATGGTCATTAGAAAAAAAGGTATGTATTATATTATAATTAAATAATCATAATAATATCATAAATACTATATTATTTCTTTAGATATACTTATATATTTCATCCATGTGATGTGGTGATGAAAAATTAATCACATCGCTTCGTGAAGGCAGCAGTCCAAACATATGCACAACCTATATTATCATTTTTTAGTGAGATGAAAGGTAAGAAAGAAAATGATATACTATATTTTTAGAACAATAAATATGTCCTGAATATAATAATTATTTCATATATATCATGTATATTCATTAAATTTATCTTTATCACCTTCCATATAAAGCATTAGTGAAATTCGAATCAAATCGCTTCTCGAGCTGGTAGTCTGTCGTACAGATGAATAATGTTAACATACCCCCAGTGGAATGGAAATTAAGAATTTATATGTGAAATAATAATTCAATAATTATAATTATGTTACAAATATCATATATACACTTTAAAATCATTATAATAACCTTCCATAAGAGGAGGTGATGGAAAATGAATTACATCGGTTCGTGAGGCGGTAGTCTGTCGTACTGAAAAATGACGGTTTCATTACCAACATGATGGAAGATAAGATGGATATACCTATATGGGAGATAATGGTGTTATTATTTCATCATGGTTGAAGAATATTTCATGGAGGTGGAATAATAAATAAATAAAAAATGCTCGGTCAAGAATGATACCCCTTCTCTAGGAAACCTCTTATGGTTTAAAATAATTCATACCTATATCTATTTTCTGATAAAAACATGGAATCTAGAATATGTTGTGGTAATTAATAAATTTATTTATGTAGGTACTTTATAGAAAAAATTCTTTAGATGTGTGGAGATTAGACAAGAGCGGGTGGCCTTTTATAATTTGGGGCGAGGATACACTTGAAATCGTTGATATGAAAAAGTGATACCCATATTTTTTCCATGAAAAAATACTTAAAAATGAAAATTATAAATAAATATATAATATAATATATAAATATTTCCATAAATAAAATTAGATAATTTTTACGTCATTTTAACCATTATCATTTTACTTTAACCACTTGGTAAATCTGTTTTTACCTTAACCGTTGTAAAATATTTTTACCATTTTCACTATTAATTATGAAACAAAATTAAGATAGACTTATTGTATAATATAAATTATTATGATTACAATTATGGAATCCATTTTTCCAAATTCAGTTCACAAAAGTGGAATAATTTAATTTAAAATTAAACCCACCAACGCAACGAAAAAACAATTTTTCAAAAAACATATTTTTCAAACATATGATGACTTTACATTAATACTATGACTAGTAATATTCTTTATAAGAATTTATATTAATATTTATATATATAATATATATTTACTTTTAAAAAATCCCTATTTAGGGGTCGTTTGAATTAATTAAAATGGTGAAATATTATGCACTTTAAAATAATTTTCATAAAAATGTGTTTTTAAACACAAAAAAACTAATACTAAAATCAAGTATAAATTTGATAAAAAATTAATTAATTAGATTAATTATAACTACATAATACTAATTTTTCAGGAAATAAAATTAAAATTGTAATTAATATTTTAAATTACTTAATTTATAAAAAAATTAATGATGGTTTCACAAAAAAATCGATATTTTTTACTATTCACTTAGAAATCAAATTTTATCTAATAACATATAAATTTCACGATATGTTAGTTTTCATGTTATTATGTAAAAATAAAATTATTTTTTTAAAATTAAAATTTTATAATTTATAAATTAAACATCTAAATAAGAAACATATAAAAAATAGTTTCGTTAAGATTGTTTCCTTTTTTATTTGAAAAATTAATTCATATATTTATAATGAATATAACTATATAATTTATATTAACAAAACATGAAAATTGTTTATTATATCCTTACCTAGGTTTTTAAGTTCTTCCCGCATTTTTAAATTTCATACTCATAATTTTATTCACTTATTATAAAGGTAGGGATATATTTCCCTCGTAGAATTATCAGATTCTCATGTTCTTCTTCAACTATATGGTTTTTTCATAATACCTTAACATGGTGAATCACCTTATTCTAAAAAATCCTCTACATGTTAAATAATCTAAATAGGGTTTTCCTCATAACAAATATTCTATTCAAAATTATGTAATTTAGGTATCAATAAATTATAGGATTCTAGTGTATATTTCCTTAATATTGAATCATGAAAGATATGATGTAACTAGGATAATATCAGATCCAAATTCACTCTATAAGATACTGATCTAAATTTCACTATGATTTAATATTTTCAAATGAAATATGGACATAACTTACCCTTTTTACAAAAACACAGAACACTATTCATTGAGATACTTTAAGAAAAACATGATCACCTACCTTGAAATAAATATCTTTCCATAGGTTATATGTATAACTTTCCTATATTTTTTGAGTCATCCACATATGTTCCTAAATAAACTACACTTTCTCACCCATTTATTCTAGAAACTCTAGTCCCATAAATATCATTTCTCCCACTTCATCCCAAAAAGCGGTCATCTAACACCACTTCCTATATAATTTCTCTAATGGTGTCATCTATGTACTAGAATAAAAAATGTTTTTATAAGTAAATTGAACCAAAGTAATATGGTGATCCAAAATTCCATATTAATCCATTGAACAAGAAGGTAGCATATTATCCATGGTTTGAATATTCTACTCAGTCCAACCATTGGTTTTAAGATGAAAATTTGTACTGACATTTAATTCAATACCCAATGACTTGTTAAGTCCTTTCTAAAAATTAGAGGTAAATTTGGGATCACATACACACATAATTGAGAGATGAAATCTATGTAACTTGACTATCTCCATGATATATATTCGAGATAGATGATCAATATTCATAGTATCCTGAATGGGATGTAAATTCATATATTTAGTTAATCGATCAATAAAAACCACAATCATCATGCTACCTCGAGATGTATTTGGAAATATCACCATGAAATCCATTGATATATTTTCGCATTTACAATCTAGTATTGTAAATGGTTTAATCATTACCTTTTTTTATTTTCATTATTCATTAAACTTATAATAGATCAATCATTTTATGGTAAATTTAGTAATATCTCTTTTTATACCAACTCACTTATAATACTCCTGAAGGTCTCGATACACCTTAGTGCTTCTATGATATTTATAAAATGGGAACTATGTGATTTACTCAACTATTATCTCTTTAACTTGAAATAACAAGCCACACATAATCATTTTTTCAAATCTGATAAAATATTCTTCATCCATATTAAACACAATATACTTACCCTTCATAATGGATTCTCCCTTTTCGTAAAAAACATTATCCTCCTTCTAAACTTGCTTAATTATTTTTGAAAACTTCTACTGAAATAAAATCTAAAAAAAAAATTATCCCTACATCCACAACTTCTAGAAAAAAAATTCTACAAATCTTTAACCAAAATGTCATGTTCTAAACGCAACACAGTTAATGTTGCATTATTTTTTTGATGCAAAGAATTAGTCTTTTATTCATTTCTAGGATGGTAATGAATCATGAAATCATATTCTTTAATTAGTTATATCCATATTATATGTCTCATTTTCAATTATTTCAGAGTGAATATATACATCAATATTTTATTATTATTATATAATTCAAACTTTACTACATACAAATGAAACCTCCAAATTTTTAAAGAAAAAAACTACAAAAGTTAATTCTAGATAAATTATAGGTTAATCTAACTTATTAGGTTTTAGTTTCCATGAATCATAAGAAATTAATTGATCATTATCTGTTAGGACACAACCAAATACTTTTAAATAGACAATAATCTAGATGATAAATTCACCATTTCTAGATAGAATAGTGGAAATTGGAGAATTCACCAATCTTATTTTTTGTTACTAAAAACTGACATCACATTCATTTGAAAAGTTGAATTTAACTCCCTTTTGAGTCAACTTAGTCTATAAGCTATATAACTCCACAATGTTTTAAAAAAACAACTTATATCTACCTCATAATAGATATTTTTATGAATAATGGGTCTATGTAAATAAATTTTTTCCAACCATAATTCAAACTTACTAAATTTCCCATATATTTTATTTTTTTATAGGGATTTCAAAAAAATCCCCACATTTCTTTTATAATCCTCCTAAATTTTAGAATATATCAATATATTTTCAATAAATATGACTAGAAACCTATATAAATAGTAATGGAAAACTATATTCATAATAACCATAAATACAGTCTGTACATTATATAGCCCAAACGGAATAACTACAAACTTATAATTCCCATGTCTATTATAAAACATTGTATTTTGAATATCATCCTCCTTTACCTTCAGATGATGGTATATGGACCTTTTATCTTCCTCCAAAAAATAAGGAGCTCCCAGGATCCGATCAAACAAATCATTAATATGAGATAAATGATACCTTTTCTTCATAGTGATATTATACAATGATCGAAAATCAAGGAAAAGTCTCACTGAATCATCTTAATTTTTAATTAAAAAAATATGAGCAACTTTTAAGTGAAGTGATAAGATGAATAAAACATTTATCACGAAATTATTCCAACTTATTTTTTAATTACACAAGTTCTTCTTAAACTAATGGACCAGGTGTTTTGGAAATAGGATTAGCATGAAGAAAAAATTCACTAGTAAAATCATCCTCACAATCAAGAATAACAACAAGAAATTTATTAGTAAATACAACAATATATTCATTTAATACTGGAACATCACTAATTCAAACAATTTATGTATTTTTAAAGACAAGATCTAGGTTACTATCATTGTCATCTTTAATCAGTTTTTCATCTTATTTATGGGTTATAAAAGGTATGAAATCATTTTATAAAACTTTCTTAGATCTATAATCTATAATTCCATGATAAACTTCCAAGAAAAACATCAAACTCCCTTATCAGTAGTTAATCTAGATTTGTAGGAAAGACCATCCCACTAATAACATTATTGAGGTCCCTATAAATATTCTTTTATTTTATATTTACAAATGTATTTTTCACCAAAACTTCTATATTCCATTCATGAGTTGATATATCCATTTTTTATTCAAATTTATCAGAAATAAAAAAAAATCAAATATCTAATGTCAAATAGGGTATTGGTATAGTTTAAAAAAACCAATAAAATTATGATTACAGCCTTATTTTATGGACTAAAATTAACTATAGTAATACTAAAATATTTTCCTCTTTTTTTTCTTTTGATCTTAATAATTTCCACCCTGAGTCACTAGATTCATACACACATTAGCAAAATTCCCTAACTCATTGATATTAAAACATCTTACCATTATATTTTCCTTATTTTTCTAATCATTTTCATTATATTAAATAGCCATATGACCAAAATTACCACATCTAATTCACTTACCAGACATCATAATACATTCCCCATGGTTATTTTTACCACACTTATCACAATATCGGAACTTTATTTTGATACCTCCATACATCTTTGATCTATTCATCATATTTTATTTCCACCTAGATTTCCTTGTCTAGTTTTTTTCATAGAATACCTTATCATAAACAAAATACATTTCTAGCATCTCAGTATAATGAAAGAGTTTCTCATAGATTTCAAATTCACATAAAGTTAATTCTATTCGATATATTGGCTTCAATCCTGGGAAAACTAATTAATTTTACTATCATGGTCCTGGATAAAATTTTTTATATACCTTATTAGTCAGGTGAAGTTTTATTTACATGAAACCACTGAATATTCATCCTTTTTCTTTAATTACATGAATTATTTTCAATCCAAAGTCAAACAACCATAAGGAAATATTTCTCAAGGAAAATATTCTGAAATTCATCCCATTCCAAAGAATAAATCTATTCCATTTATCTCATATTCTTAACCATTAACTATCACTAGATATCTTTACCATAAAAATTATAAATATCAAGAGTTTCCTTTTGGTGATCGGAACATCCCATGGAATTGAAAATATTTTCTAGAGATTTATTCCTTACTTTCTACACCACTGAGTAAAAAAGATCCACTGAGTATAGGAGGGTTTTATCTCATTAAATTCTCCTCTATCGACATGTTTCTCAATGGTAGATTTGTTTTCTCTCTGGTATAGATACCCCCAAAATTTATAGCCTTTTCAACTAATTCATCACCACACAAAAAAAAAACTACACAGTTCCAATTCTAACCATCCAAGGATACTTATTTGGAAGGATATCGTCCCCTCAGTGCCCTCTTACATTAGATTTATTGTTTCCTCTATAGAAAACCATTCTGGATAGACATATTTTAGAAGATTAAATGTGGTAATCTTCAAATTCTATATCATTTCTACTTAAAAAAAAAATATTTCAAGGTTTTACAATTAACATTATCCTAACCTCTAAAATTATCTAAACCATTGGTCTGATACCAACTATAAGGACCTGACCTTAAACATTACATATTCGTGTATTTTTAGACTCAAATTCACCTTACTTTCAAAAATATATTTTACTTTTATAGTTTTTTATAATTATCACATAATTATTACATAAAAACTATATATAAAAAATTTGACACTTACGATCATTATCCATTTTTCTATAATGTTAAACTTTTAAAATAAAACAAATTTTTCTTTCATGAAAAATATTGATGACTTTAAACTTCAATTATTATTTTTTCTTAACAATCCTTAAACCCTATGAAAAAAAATCAAAATGTGGTATGATCATTGAAATTTAAGTAATGGATAAAAACGAAAATAAACAAACTCATTAGTCCATTATTACTTATAAAAATTTTCATTTTCTAATTATGCTTTGGGATTAAAATAAACATTTTATTACCCAATAAATCATAATCTCCGATAACTTATTTTATTAAAATATTTTATAATAAAACTTAATGGAAAAAATGATAATGTTTTCTTTAAAACCATGATAAACTCAGGAAATTTTTTCACAAAGATATAATTTGTACTCATAAAAATAATATTATAATTTCTTTTGAAAATAATCTCATTTAATACCTTTTTAGAAATCATATGATTATCTTAAAACACTATATAAAACATATAAAAAACATATAGGTATCTTGGTATATCATTTTATATATCACTTCTATAAATGGAATAACTATACTATTAACTTCCACGCCTAATACATTAAACATTTATCAGAAAACTACACATCCTTTGTTTATAACAAAACCACTTTTCCTTGGTTAATAACGTGACCACCCATCTGGTTTTATCATGAAACCACATATACTTGGTTTATAACGGAACCACCCATCATAATAAATAATTTCCAGAAACCAAAACATAATTATAACACAAAAAATATTTCAATTTTCAAGACTACAGTCATAAAATATTCTTTCCACCCATAAGAAAACATTTCCAAGAATTTAAATATCCACTCTATTTTGAACCCAATTTTCAATACCAAAATACCCAAAAAATGGAAAGATTTTTTTTCTTTGAAGAAAATATCAATACTTATAAAGGATTCAAAACTTCAAATAATTGTTATGATGTTGAAAAAATCACTATCTACGTTAAAATAGAACATTTCGTTTGTATTTTTTAAATAAACTAAAAAATTCCATAAAAATATTCCTTTTTAAAAACCATTGAATGAAAGACAAAAAATTTCCTTTATAACCAATTAATTTTCATATAATTACATTGAAAAAATAATTTAAAAAACATGTACATGGAAGAAAAATAATTCTAATGGAAATATTAAAATAGGATTTTTAAAATAATGTCTCTTACCATGAGTATGACTCATCACCTATGTTATTTATATTACTAAATCATAAACTTATGTTTATTATTTTCAACATTAATAACCTTTTAAAGTTTATTTTTCCTTTTATTTTATCTCTTATTATGTTATACACAATTAGTTAATCATTTAATTCTCATCATAAGTTGTGATGATATTCGGCTTCTGTGTCAGAAGTGAATTCGGTAGGTTTAATATGCTCAAAGAGGTCATAATTACATGATATATATAATAATAGTCCTGAAATAATTATAATTATTAGTAATAAATTTTAATTTTAGAAACAATCAAGAAATATGGTTATTAAAAAGAACTACATTACAATCATAGAGACAGTAGGCCGTACGTATACAAGAGTATTGTTTTCATTTTTCAATGATCATTATGGAAAGAAGATAAGTATTATTTTAACCTTCCAAAATAATCATGATATCATAAATACAAAATAATTTTTTAAATATACTTATATTTATCATCCATGTTATGTTGTGATGAAAAAATAATCACATCATTTCGTGGAGGTGGTAGTCCACACATACTCATGGACGATAATATCATTTTTCCGTGAGTGGAAAGGTAAGAAATAAAATGATATATTATCTTTTAATAATAATAAATATGTAATTAATATCATTATTAAGTCATATATATCATATATATTCATAAATATTTTCATTATTAACATACATGTAAATAATGAATGACAAATGATTCACATCGCTTCATAAGGCGGTAGTTTGTCGTACACACGAGCAACATTATTGTGTACCATAGGGAATAGAAAGTTAGAAGTTCTATGTGATATCATAATTATAGAACTATAATTATTTAATAAATATCATATATATAGTTTAAATATATCATTATAACTAGTTGTAATATGAGGTGATGGAAAACAAATTATATCGGGTCACAAGGTGGTAGTTCGTCGTACACAAGAACAAAGATTTCATTTCCCACTTGATGGAAGAGGATATGTATCTAGGTTATCAGATTAACATAATAAAATCTCATTATAAGGTATATATCATTGATATTATTTCATCATAGTTGCATAATATTTTATGATGATGGAAGTAGAAATAAATAAAAAATGATTGGTTAGGAACGATGTATCTTCTTCAGACAGCCTCTTAAAGTTTACACCAATGGATTTCCTAGATTGGTTTTCGGATAAAAAATTATATAGGATATGGGGAGGGAATTATAAAATTTATATATGTATTTATTTTCCTAATAAAAAATATTTTATGGTTTGAGGAGGATAGGAGAGTGGGTGGCCTTTAATAATTTAGTGAGAGGACAAAAATAGAATTTTTTAAAATAAAAAGTGATATGCACATTTTTCACATTCTAAAATCTCAAAAATAAAAAAATATTAACAATTATATGACAAGGTCAAAATATGTCTATATAATACATTTTATAAAACGTTTGGTCATTTTCAACATTAGATTTTTAGTTTAACCCCCAAGAAAATCCATTTTTACCTTAACCATGGTAAAATATGTTTATAGTGTTCACTATCCATTATGACCAAAAATTAAATTAAAAATTTTAAATAATATAAATTATTCTTATTAATATTATTTAATCTAGTTTTTAAAAATTAAATTCATATAAGATGAAAATTTTCATTTAAAATTAAATCCATAGATGTGATGAAGAAGGGATTTTTCAAGAAACATATTTTTCAAGAATAAGAGAATTTTATATTAACTATATCTATAGTAATCATCATTATATGAATTTTAATTAATATTTATAAATATATAATCTATAAATTTAATGTAAAACATTCCTCATTAGAAGTTTTTTAATTAATTAAATTTGATAGGCATTATTCACTTTAAAACTGTTTTCATAAAAAATGCATTTCTAAACCCAAAAATAAAATTACAATAAAATAAAGAATAAAGTAGATTAAAATGTAATTAATTGGATTAAATATAACTAAATAATAAATTTTTACTTAAATAAAAATTAATATCATAATGGGACTTTTAAATTACTTAATTTATTTAAAATAAATTAATGTTTTACAATAATTGGTATTTTCAATATTCACTAAAAAATTAATATTTTCCAAAAAAATACATAAAATTTCTCCCTAATTTAATTATGATATGAATATTTAAAAATTTATATTAATTTTATTAAATATAAACTCTGTAACTTATCAAATAAAATTTTATATAAAACCCGTTTGAGAAAAGAGTTTAGTAAAAACTATTTCTTTTTTGATTTAAAAATTACATAATATTAATATAATTAATATAACTATGTAATTTATTTAAATAAACATTCAAATAATTTATTATATCATTACCTAGGATGTTAAAAAAGTTTTTTACCACGTATTATATACTATGAAGATAAAGTCTCCCAACATTCATGATTTTCAGCAGGGTATCAAGCCCATACAATTCAAGAACAATGATAATATCAAGAATTAAAAACATGCAATCTCACCCTTCCCATTAAATTAAATTAATCCAATTATTTATCACAATTAATCCAAATTAAAACCATATTCCCAAATACAAAAAAATCATGAACCTACCACAATATAAAACTAGAGAGATACATTGGATCCCCTGCCTCAAATTGAAGATTTTTGATTCACATCACAATGTTGGATCGAGAGGGAGGAAATCACCAACACTGCAATGAAGGATACTTATTGAATGGAACTAAAACAAATAAACCATGACATTATCTTACTGGTACAACACCAAAACCACTGATTCCACTGACAATAACCCTTCCTAGATAAATAAAAAGAAGAAATATGGTAGAACAAATAAAGGGGACTCATCCTAAACCACCAATGAATAATCTCTAAGGACTAGGGTTGAAAGCCATTGAAAGAGGGAGGGAATAGATCCTGGGATACACTTGGGTTTCCCAATAAATTAGAGTAAATTTGGAATGATGATGGGGTTTGAGAGTTTTTGGGTTTTTATACTCAACATGAAAAATATAAGACAATGGCATATCCCTCATACACCATTATAGAGGACCACAAAAAGAGGCTTGGGGTACAACACAATGCATGATACTATGCGGAGTCAGTTCTGGACAAAGAGGTTCATATATTCAATGTAATCTTCATGACACATATTTAAAAAACTAAGGAGGACACCAGGGTGCAGCCAAATCCATTGTGTATCAGACCCTCGATAATCAAATAGCAGGCTACACCTCAACCCTTATCCATAGCGTCGCTTCATTGAAGAGTTCAGAACCCCAAAAAACTCACACCAAGACTTCATTTCATAGTCATTAATCTATGTCACATCAATGATGAAATTGGATGTGACACAAAACTCCCCTATGGGATCACTACATCATAGTTATAACCTCTTAGACCGGAGAACACCACAGCCTTTTCACTGGACATGATCATAGCCCACCTGAACTCCCCAATTCCCCCGAACCCTTGAACCCCTCCCCATGACCTTCCTACCTCGTCATTTCAATGATCCTAATACTTTGTGTTCCCCTTATACTCCTCCCCGCCCTCCTCCCTTGACTCCTCATGAGATTTCTCCACCTCATGAAACTCCTATGAAGATTCCACCCCACCCTCTCCACTAACGTTACTCCGACACGGACTCCCCACCTCCTCCTCTGGCGTTTCTCTGAATCTACTCCAAAACAGACACCCCACCTCCTCCTCCAATTTTCCTCTGATGCGGCCACCCCACTTCACTGCGATCCTCCTCCTCTGATGCGCCTCTGACACAGCTCAAATGTGACCACACCACCTTCAGACTAGTTCACTTTTTGCATTTAGAATCTTTGGTATCCATGAAGGGGTGGATTTCATGCTTTATTCATCTTTCTTTTGACTTTCAATTGGGTTTTTAACATCAGTATGAAGTTAAAATTCTATCTATTGTGCTGGATCAATTTTCCTAGACAATTCCAACTAAGTTAGAAATATTGTCAAGAATTACTTTGGTATATTCTTATTATTCTTCTTGTTTGGAGGCTCTATTTTTTTATTAGGTGTCTAGGAACATGAATTCATTGGTGATTTCTCTTTATATCTCGGTAACTCTTGTCTAGGAATCAATATCATCATTATGTTGGGAGTGTGTCCAAATTTTTGGCACCTTTCACCAAACATTTCAACATAATCTGTGTAACCCCATTTAGGTAACCTCCTATGAAATTTGGAATCTATATATAAGATTCCTTCTGAAAAACCTGTACTTCTATTTCATTCTTTAATTTATTAAATTATTATTGTTTTAAGAATTATTCCTTCAGTTTTTGTTTATTATGAATTTATGAATATGACATCCTATTGAAGACCTATCAAGTTGAGACTATTTTTATCATTCTAAACCAATTTCAATAATCATTAAAAATTATATTCAATAACTTGAATCTGATTCTCATGCATCCTACTTTCATCTTGTTGAAAATTATCAATATCCTTAGTTTTATTTTCATTTATTTCCAACTAACCATATCTGGAATTTATAGTGGGTTTACATCATTCTTCTAACGCATGTATTTTCATTATTGAGATCCTCTATATCTCATATTTCTTAGAACTTGTCTTATATAATGATTCTTTATTCATGGAATAATTTTCTTCAAAAATGGATAAATATTATTCGTCAACTTCAACAACTTCTGTGAGTTTCTACATTTATAACTTTTTAACCAAATAGTTTTCACTATCTTTAGATTCTAATTTTATTAGTAATTGTTTATTATATAATCCATTGATATTCCCAAGTCTTTAGGTGGAAAATTTAATAGAAACATTATTTTTATAGTCAATTACTTTAGAGTAATGGAATTCAATTGATTTTGATTTTTCTAGAGGTTTTTAATAGATTAAACAAATGAACTACTAATTTGATTAACTTCATTTATTAGTGTGTCCTCTTTCACTTTAAAATTATTTTTCAGATACTTTTACTCTATTTTCTCATTTTTCTAATTTTTTTGCCAAAAACTCAATTTTTTCTCTATAGGTATGGAAAATGAGAATACAGGTGAGGAATTTATGAAATCCCTTAAAATTTAAACTTTATATAAATATGATAAAAACTATGAATAAGATATATCCATCCAATATTAACATGGTTTTCTAAAATAATAATTGTGGTACCTAGGTTTATTTGTAGATACCTAAAAAGGGGGTGTTAATGAGGAAGAATTTTTTTACCAAATTCTTTTATAAATAAAATTTTACCATTTGAAAAATATCTCAATATTCTAATCCCTATTACTTATTAGGATATTAATGGATATCCCTCTATTTTACACTTTAAAATCTGTCTACATATTCATGTTTTATCACTTTCTTACCACTTCCCTTTTTAAAATACAACTTCTTCTCGAAAAAAATTTCATAGTGAGTTAGATATGAGTTTTATAATATGGGTCATTGATTATAAATTATTTCATCTATTGTGATGGATTAGAACCAATAGTATCTTATTTTATCATGCTCTATCAACGTGTTACTAGCTCTTCCTATCATACACTGCATTTTACTATGGAGTGTATAGAACATTTAATTCATGTGTTACTCAATTATTCTGTATATATTCAACGAAAATAATTATCATGTTCGCTTCCATTATAGAAACCTTTTCGCTTTAATTTTATCTTTTTTCTTCCCAACCAGTCTTCTGAATCTTTTAAATATTTCCTAGACCTATGGATTTCATGTCACCAATATGAGGCATGAAATTCATGTTAAATCATATTATAATGTGTTGAAATATCTTTCTTCACTTCTTTAATTCATACTTATAAGAAAAAACGCATCGGAGTGATTAATTTCTAGAGGTTTTCATGTTTGGATTACACATTCTTTATGGATGTCAGTTTCTAACCTATGAACCTGTCTTAAATCTTAAAAAGCTATTATTTAAAATGAATTAACAAGTTCAATGGTTGGATGAAGCTATCTTGGAGTAAAATAAACTATTAATGGAGTACATGGAATTTTTTTAGGTTAAATCATTGTTTAATATCTCTTCATTGAAGGTTTTATATTGATGAAGTGAAGATTATAAATTCATGGATATGGGAGCTCATTGAAATACTCTAATGGAGTATTTACAAGCTTCTAAGGGTCCTAAAAATTTACTGAAGGAATTTTAATTTTTTTTATAATTATCTTAGTTATTTAGAATAATTATAAGATGATTATAAATATTTTCTAATAACCAAGGTTGATTTGAAGAGGTTATATAGTTATATAAAGAATTTTGGAATTTCTATAAGGGAAGTAAAAAAATGAAAAAGGATGAAGTCAACTGTGAGCATAGGACTTTTCAAGATCCAAAATGAGACTTTGAGCTAGTGTATATCTTTATAAGATAAATCATATGAATTCATGGCTACTATATGACATACTGAGGTAGTGTGTGTGACTTTACTACTAAAATTATGACTTTGTAAGTCATATTGTTTGACTCTATAAGTCCCCATATAATAATTTTATCATATTTCATATAAATTTTAAGTCCCATAAGACTTCTTCTATATGAATTTGATTTGTTAAGTATGACTTTAATCTATAATTTATGACCTTGATAGATCCCATGTAATAATTTTCAGTTAATTCACATGACTTCTACTAGTGGTACGTAAGATGTCTATTCTATATAAGACTTAAAAACTTTACATAATTTTTATGATTATAATATATGAAGGCAATATTTTTATAATTCATATTCATAAGAGGAAATAAAATGAGACGATTATTATGATGTTTGATCAATTTTAAAACATCATGAGTCTATGATAATCAATGATAATAGGTTTAGTTTGAATAATATCAAGTGAAATGGCTTCTTGATAAAAAATAAAAAAAAACATCATGAGTTTTTAAGAATAATATAGATGAAGTTGTTTTGATTCTTTGGTTATTCATTATAGATTTAATCATTGTGATTTGATCTAAATGAGTGAATTATAATTTTATCATCATAATTGATTCAAATAAGATAAAATCTAACTAAGATACAAGGCTAGGAATTTACACAAGCCTAAGATGAAAAATCTAGATTTCATATAAATGGAAATGAATAGTGTAGATTCAAGTTATATGATTCATGGTCACAAACATCACAAAATATTTGTAAATTAATTTTTAAATGAGATAAAAATTGGATAAGTTATTATTTTTGTTTTCAATCTCATGATAAGATATATATAATTTTTTATGGGATGCTCTCAAGAAGTTAATAAGAAGATCCTCACTGAAAGCTGTTGTTATATTTTTATACAACCTGTGAAGAGTGTTTTAGGTAAAGATACTATGGATTAATTTTTGGAGGAGAAGAAAACTCAATAATATGGGAGTAAAAGTGAGGTTTATTCATCCATGATAATTGTTAAGAAAAATAAAAGGGGCATTTTTATAAATAAACTAGAGACATATAGTTCATGAGATAATGGAGAAAAAATTTGTGATACCCTTGATAAATAATAAGTATGATCACGGGGTGATTTTTTTCTTTTCATGTATCTCCTAAGATATATCAATTTAGAGGGATATAAAAATTGAACCTAGAAATTTTGTGAGGCACGCAAATAAGAATATCATGTGGGCCTCTCAAGACAACAGGAGTTTTCTTGAATAATATACACTGGTCAAGAAAAGAAGGGAGTTTTGATATAGAAGTTAGTGATACAAGAGCACCTATAACTCTGAAATACAACAAAGAGAGAACCGAGAGATAACCTCTTGAGGAATAAAAATACTGTGTTGAGTTAACTAATGCTATTGAATAACAAGAAAACACAAATATGAAACAATGTTGTGAAGGAAAGATTCATTTTTTTATTAAATTAGAATAATAAGAAAAGAAGAGGAAAAATAACAATGAGGTGATACTTGTTGTGAGAAAGTTCAAATCTAATTTTAATTAATTCAAACACCAAGAAACATTATGAGAGTTTTTTTAAATTCATTATTACTCACTATATAAGATTCTTTGGGTATTCTTTCTTGAAGAATGAGTTGAGAGTTTCCATTAATAAAATTCTAAAATAACTGAGAATCTAGGTAGTAAAGTGGATTCCAAGATTTATAAGTATTTAATGGAGACTTAAAAGTAGTAAAATAATCTATATTACAAAAGAAGGATATTATTTTGGGATGCAGGGACCTCCCTGGACATCTTGGTGATCTAGTTCAAGTAGAGGAAGGAAACAAAGATCAATAGGTGTGATATCTGTTTGAATAATTGCAGTGGTATTTTTTGTTTGATCACATATATAATATAGTGATACCTCACCTAAGTAATATAGTGATACTAGTTTTAGGATAATCATTGTACAAACCACTATATCATTAATAGTTATATTTATGGTTGTAAATATATGACTTGAGCATCCCAATAATAGTATGGATTAGGTTTTCCAAGAGGTTCTAAATCTTTTAGAAACACATATTCCATAATTTAATTTCTATAATTAACTTCATATAGGTATAATATAGGTTAAACAAGAAAACATCCATATGTATTAATTGGAAACATAGGATAATGTTCTAAAAGGGTTAAAAATTTAAAATAATAAATTTGAATTTAGTAAAAATTGACAACACATGATTCACCCCCCCCCCAGGTGTGTCTGTACTACTCTAATGGTTTTAAAAATTGGTATTAAGGACTTCATCTATCCCTTCAAATATCTCCACACGGTTTTGATAGATGTCAAATCTAATCAATTGGAAATTAAGTAAAATATTATAAAAGAGATTTATAACCAGTTATAAGAGGAAATTAAATACATTAGTATTAACATAAAAATATAAATAAATAATTTTAGGATAGGATGATATCATCATATGAGGTCGAGAATAATTCTGTCAATATGAGGATCCAAAATTATTTCTAGAATTAAAATGTTTTAAAATATAAATGGATTAATATAGAACCAAGAAAAAATTCAATTAAATAAATGGAATTCATCCAATAAATAGATGGTCAGATTGTATTATTGCTTCACAATTATAGTGTAGAGTTTGAAAGGGATCCTTAAAAGGGTACTCTAAAGGCTAATGACTGTGTGTGTGGAATGGAAACCAAGTATTCAAAATTGTTATGAATCTATGACATAAATTCCATAATAATAATAATTGTTGAAAGAAAAAAATGAAAGAAACGATTTTCACATGTTCAGAAATATTTTCTACATAGAAGGAATACACAATCAAGAAGAAGGATGATCATACACAAAAAGACAATATAATGATGTTAGAAAACTAGTTTGAAAAATCCAAGTGTATTAATTAAGCCTAAAATAAGAAAGATTCTCTACCTTATAAAATTGATAAACTTATATAAACTAGGAATAAAAGTGAATTATATAAGTAAAACATGCTAAAAATGAGATTTCAATCTATAAAATCAATAAGGATATAGTCATAAATATTTTTAGTCATTTCATTCATTAAAGGAATTAATTTTCTAGGTTAAGAACAATGTCTAATCCCTATTTCTTGCATTTAAGTGCTGATGGAAGTTTACTTTATTCCCATATTTTTTTTTATTATTATTTGAATAGGAAATTGAAGGGGGTGGGGGAGGGGTCAATGATTCTATAGAGAGGCGGTTGTGCATGGGGAGGGAAGGGGGATGCTGAAGACGGGTGGGGTTTACTTCTGGGGGGGAGGGGGGCTGTGTGTAGGAGGGTCTACTACAAAGGGAGGGGGTTGTGCTAGGGGTGGGAGGTGGGGTCTGTATGGGGAGGGGATGCGCTACTACAGGGATGGGGATGTACAGGGGGTGGTGGAGGGGATACTATAGGGGGTAGGGAGGGTTGTGTAAAGGTGGTGATACTATAGGGTCAGGTGGGGGCTGTGCAGGGGGGGAGGGGTTGTGCTACAGCAGGGGGAGGGGGTGTGTTGCAGTAGGAGGGGAGATACTGTGGGGGGAGTGGTAGGGGCTACTGTAGGGGTGAAGGGGTGGCTATATGTGGGTATACTGTTGGTGGGGTTGTGAATGGGGTGGGGAGGGGGTTGGAGGTGAGGGTTTTAGGGGGTAGGGGGTGTTCTACTGTATTTGGAGGGGGTTGTGCAGGGGGTGGGGAGGGGGATACTGAAGGGGGAGTGGGGGGCTACATAGGGGGGAGGGAGTGTTTTTCATGGGGTGGGAGAGGGGGTTGTGTAGGGTATAACATGGGTATTATAAAGCAATGTATAATTTTATTACAAGGTTAACCCCCCCCCCCATTTGAGTTTCTATTATGCACATTGAATTCTTCCTCCTTGTTTGACCCTTTAAATATTATAAAATAATAGTTACTTTCTTTGACGGGGAATAACCAATGAATTGATGTGAAAAATGTATTGTTATGAAGTACTACCCACAATAGATGGGGGTAAACATATGAAAATGGAATTCATAATATTTTGAGTGCCCAAAATTTTAATGAACAAGATGAGGAGGGAAGTTGAAAAAATTAATTTTCATTACATTCCAAATTAAAGAATGATTTTTTAACTCAGATGATGATGGAATTTAAATAAAAATCCATTATTAATGATCATATTCTTTAGTATTGGTATGTACATATCAATCTGAATATAATTTGTACATTATTGGTTATGGATTTATGTATCATTTATCATCCACATTGGACACATTGATCACATATATATAAGAAGTTGGAATATCTCATTTCTTTTCCCACTATTTCCTTATAGGTGGTTCTTATGATGAGGCTAGTTCTATCCACCCCCATCTAAGATAGCGAGTTCAACATCGTATTTGGGTAAGGTTTATTTTGTTTTTATTCTTTAGCCTCATTTTAATTAGGGAATTGTGATTTTTGGATTCATTATATTTTTTTAGAGTGTTTTGTATCTCATTGAGGTGAATTTGAGTCACCATTGAAGAAGGATTACATGTGTGTGAATAGGTATTCATACACATATATAATTTCCCTTTAATATATATTCACTCATGGAAGTATGAATATATATATTGGGGGTAGTTGTGCTTATATATGGTTATGAAAAATAGATACATATGTAAGTATGAAGGGGTATATGAAAGTATAAAAATATATCTAAGGACCCCCTTGTGTATATTTGAACATGAAAATATGTATATGGGGAATAGGTTTCATTATATATACGTAAAGTTTCATATGTGTGCAAGTGGAAAAAAGGAAGATTCACATTGTGGTTATCAAAAGCAACGTGCCTTGAGGTTGAGGTAGGTTCCCTCTCCCTAAACCTTTAATTTGAATTCTATAATTTCCTGATTGTTTTAAAAACTTATTTCTATAATTTCACGATTTTTTTTGTAATGGATCGGACCCCTCCGGTCCATTCCTTTGTTGAAATCGATGTGGTCAACACGATGCGCGTTATAATGATAATTTTAATACTGATGATAATGTAAAAATATGTTAAATAATAATCATGATGACATAAATTGTTGATTAATTAAACTAAAAAGAATAATCATGATAAAATTATTTAATTGGTGTTATTATTATTAATGATGTGAAGTGGGAATGTGTGTGATCCATTAGACGTTGATAAATGAAACATGCAGTTTTTTTTTATTAATTGAGTAATTGTTGAAATTAAATTTGAATAATAATTATGGCTGTTGTGTTATTAATATTATTCATAATATTAATAATAAGGATAAATTGATGAAATGAGTCATGTTATTTATTGCAAAAAAATTAAATGAACATGTAAGTGGAAGCATGGTGGTGCGTTCAAAAAATTAAAGGTGAGTTCGTTATATTGGGTTTATGAAATTGAATGGTTTTAATTTAATAAAAGTGGTTTCAATTTAATCAGTGTGAAATAAAAATAAATAGAATTAAAATAATTAAATTGATGGATGTTACATGGTCGGATTCAGATATCCAACAGGGTGGTTTAACATGGTCAATGTGATGAGCGTAAATCTTTTTGTTATTAAAAACAATAACGTCGGTGAGTTAATAAAATAAGTTGATGAAATGTTATTGTTATTGAAGAACAATAAATTACAATGATGGCGTAAAACTATATGTGAGAGGTTAATAAAATTAAATGTATTAAAATGGGGTTGAATATGTATGTTATATTAATTTTGTTTTGTCATTTAATTCAATTAAATGAAATGGTTTTGAGTCACATGGAATGGTTGTGCATAGGTTCTCCCAAAATTGAATTATGAAATTAATAACATTGATCGTATAATAAATATAAAAATTCAATTAAAAGTAAAATGGTTTTATTTAATAAATTATAATAAATTTAGGGGGAGGCGCATGAGATGGGGAGGGGAGGCGTGAATTCCCCCTTTCCCTTGTATAAATCATTTTTTATTATATAATTTAATTTAATATATCATATATTTTATATAATGTTAAAATATATTAAAATAGTAATACAATAATAAAATAAGGGAGTGCGCATGGTGTAAGGGGAGAGATTCACGCCACAAGCCCTTTTGATCAAAATATTAAATTATTATAATAATAATAAAATAATATTATTATTATTTTGGGTGATCAAAACGTAAAAAGTCTATAACTTCTTCATATGGTGTCGGAATGACGAACCGTCAGCGGCAGTGTAATCCTGTAATTAAGACGGTCATTTTAAGGCCAGTGATGGATACCATTTTATGAGTTATGTCTCGGGTCAATGAAACACACATATTAATAAAATTGACGTTATTATTAAAACGCGTGGAAACCGCGTGACGTGTCGTGTGTTGACCAGTCAAAACACATAACGGGTGTACAGTCACACCGTGTATTCATCAATACACGCTGCATACTGTTTTACCTATTCGTTGGCTATATAAGAAAGGGGCGCGGATTATTTCCAGACCAATCGCTTCTTCTTCGCATGACGACACTCTTGGATGATCAAGATGTCTTCCTCCTCTAACTTCTTTGTCCGAACTCCGATCGTTGATCCATCAGCGGCCACAGGATCGTAGCGACGAGACGAAGCTTCTAATCCCAGACTTGTCACCTTTCCTTCCGGCCTTCCTTCTCCAGCTTCCATCCTAGGAGGCGTTTTCCTGGGTTGGTGAAGGCGGAGGACACCGAAGGACGTCGTCAGAAGCGACGTGATCGGGACCTTTTGAGGTAGGGGTTTACCTTCGTCTCTCTATTTGGTGCAACATGCGGGGTGGGATATTTTTTTCCTTTGTTCCATGGGATGCAGTTGGACTTTAAATAAAGATAATAACCGGATAAATAAGGGTTTGGGGTTTTGTGCTGTTTCTTTTACCTTCCAGTTTCTTTATCTTCTGATTGTGATTTTGGATTGAAAGGCCTTTGCCTACTGAAAATCAAGGCCGTTGGTGGCCTTTGTGTGTGCAATTGATATCTGAATTGTTTGTGGTTGGTTTTGTTAAAACATGGAAAATGGATAAGAACGTAAAGACTGGCTGATTAAATGAGAATGAAAACCTTGTGTGATCACCCCGATTGAACAAAGTTTGAATAATGAACATGTTGGTGGTTTGGTTGTTTTTGTGGAAAATGCCTTTATTTATGAAAAGTGTTTTGATTATGAAATTTTTTTTGAAGTAAAAGGTGTTTTCAAATGCGGAAATGTTTTGTGTGTGGAAAGGGTTTTATGTGTGGAAGTTTGAAATAAATGAATGATGGAATGTTGTATGGTTGTGATAATCTTTTGTAAATGAAATGGCATGTGGTTGCTTGCGTTTTACCTAACCTTGGTTGTGGATGGCAGGGATATGTTTGTGAAAGGTTTTGTCTGGATGATAGTTTCCCAGTAGTAATAATTTTTAAACCATTGCATGAAACATGAAAACCTAAATGGGGTTGGGGGATGATTGTTTGGTTGTTGATGCATGCTTCATGGTTGCAGTGCCAAGGCACATGCTCAGTTTCTCTTTTTAAGAAGCCATAGGTTGGGTTGTGTGTTTGGTATATGTATATATATAATTGTATCTTTGTGTTTTGTCGCACCACACCCATGTCAAGCACCTAGTGTCGAACACTCCCATTTTATGGGAGAGGGTGTTCCCCCTTAGTTACTAGCTCCTTCCTGCTCCTTCTTCCATAGGCTATGATGGCTTGAGGTGACCTTACACCCAAGACTCTTCGGGTAGGTCTCGGAGGCTGTGATGGCTTGAGGCGACCTTTAGCCCAAGACTCTTCGGGTAGACTTACCGTTCCCAAGAACCTTCGGGATGAGGCCCATGTGTCTGCGGGCGGGTTGGTGGTTGTGGCCCAGGTGTGTGCGGGCGAGATGCGTGGTTGTGAGGCCCAGGTGTGTGCGGGCAGGATGCGTGGTTTGGCCCAGGTGTGTGCGGGCGGGAAGAGTGTGGTAGCGTCAGGACGTTTGCCGTTAGGAAGAGCAGCATCTAATTAAGTGGAAAATGGTGCGGGGTACCCAATACTTTTGTTCTATATACATACTAAACTTGTTTGTGTTACTTGGTGAGTGTGACCAGTGAGGCTGGGTGAATAGTTTTTCCTTGTTAGTTTCTGGTTCTTCTGTTTTCTCACGGGACCTTATGGTGTCTCCCCACTTGTGCATGAGAGCTTTAGGTTCTCTACTGAGTATACTTGTATGCTCACCCTACGTTTACTTTCAGGTTTCCAGGAGGACTACCAGGGCCGTGCGGGACCCTACTAGTCAGGCAGTTGGAGTAGTTGCAGTTGTTGTTCTCTTGTTTTCTTTGGCATTGTACTTTTGAGCTTCCTTGTACTTGTACCTTGTTATAAAAGAATTTGTTTAAACATGCATGTGGGCTTGGTTTGGGTTTATTTATATACACTTGTTCTTTTCCCTTTTTGGTGGTTGACTTGTCCTATTTCCCGATCCAAAATAATAAAAAGGGTAATGCCTCCCATATTTTTGGAAACTCATACCCTTGGTGCTAGTCGCCAACCCGGGGCCTACTGGAGGCGGGACTCGGGGGTCATTATCTCCCTTTCACCATTGCCAGCTCAAGAGGGGCATCTTTGGTGGGAGGGGGTCGTGACAGTTTTAAAAAAATGGTTTTCTAATAACCATAATAATTTTCAAGGATGAATTTGATAGGAATATAGATATTCAAATTTTATTGGATAATAAAATTAAAGTATGATGACATTTTATTAGATGATTTGAAACTACATATACCCTATAAAATATAAAGATTAACACCCAACCATAAGGATAAAAATTTATTCTTACTAATATATTTGAGAAACAATACATTTATCTCATCATATATCTTTTTCTTGTTACTTTATCCAATTTTATTAGAATATAATGAAAATACATGTCATGAAACAAGACTTTTTCAAAATCCCATACCCTTTGAGAAATCCCTTCCAAAATTAACATAAGGACCTTATATTCTGGTTCTAGGTCCTTAAAAAATCTTCATGATTGTATGGGATTAAAATTTATTTAATATATCATCGAATGGAATAAAAAAATCATCATTCTCTATCCTAGGAATAAACATGAATCTCCCTTCATGTGGTCAGTAGAAAATTTTTGCCAACTCGATAGCAGGAAATGAAATTTCCTTAACTTTAGAGATGATAGTATCCTCATTTTTATAAAACATAAAGTGATAATTCTTATAAAAATATAAAAATTACATGAGTTGAAATACTCCTCTTAGTGACCTAAATGAAAATTGTTGGTATATTCCCCTTGGAAACTGAAAAGTCCTGAAGTCATGATACTACTCTTAGTAGCCTCAAATTCATTTTGTTCAGGTATACTTTTTAAAGTACAAAATGTATTAATCTGGGATATTTATCTTTGAATCCCAAGTTTTATAAGTTAATATACTTCTTTTGAAAACCAAAAAACCTTGATATGAGAACCTCCACCAAGAAAATTATCATTATGTAGTTGGTACTTGTTCTTTAACATTATTATCCAATTCCATGGTAGTGACATATAAAACATGAAATTTTTGGATCTATATCAAAAGGATCCACAACAAAAACAATAACTATGAAAGCTTAATCTATCAACCTATGACTGATTTAGTTCATGAAGATAATCATTCTTCTAATAACTAACCCTAATATATCATAGGTTGTAGTCAGCTGGTAAGATGTCCAATGTGTAGGGGGAGGGGGTGTTCAAGGGGTTGCAATAGAGTGGTAGGGTTGTGAGGTGTTCTAGGGGTAGGGGAGTGGGTTCTGTTGGGTTCTGTTGCAAGGGAAAGGTGGAGGTTGTGGGGGGAGGGTGTAGGGGGGTGCATGGGGTGTGCAGGGGAGGGTGGGCGTGTGTTGGGTTATTTTAAAAGGGGAAGAGGGAGGCTACAGGGGGTGTGTAGGGGTGAAAGGGGTGTTCAAGAGGTGTGAGGGGGTGTTTGGGGTGTGCAGAAGGTGCAAGAGGTGCATGGGGTGGGCAGAGGTGGGGTGGGCAGGGGGTGCAGGTGGGGTAGGGGGTGTGCTGGGGGTAGGGGGAGGGGGGTTTTCGGGTTCTATTGCAAGGGGAAGGGGAAGGGTGTAGGTGTTGAAGGGGGTGTGTCGGGGTGTGGGTTGGGGAGGGTATAGGGTTATGAGGATGGGGTGTGTGTGGGGTTTTGTTGTAAGGGGAAGTGGAGGGTGCAAGGGGTGTGTAGGGGGTGCATGGTTGTGTTGCACTATAGAGGGTTCAGTATCACCAAAACTCGAATCATTCACAATATCTCCAACACCCTAAAAGGGATCAAACTTCAACCCATGTAGATTTCCCATATCATGATCTTGGTTAGAGAAAACATCTACTAAAATATCATTATACCATATAGAGAACTAGACACAAGGGTCATCATCTGGTTAGTGGGTGACCTAACCAGATGGAAAACATAAGTCTCAAACTCTATTTAATCCTCTAAAACCCAATGAACAGGCTCACCTCGAATCATAGAAATTTTTTTTCTATCACGCATAAAACACAGTCAACTTACTGGGTAATTACTGATAGCTACTATCCTCTCCACGTGAAAGAAAAAAATGAAGAAGAGAACAATATGGAATCAATGCTGAATATTTGATACATGGATACCACCTAAAATAATCCTTGAATTGAATAATTATTTCTCTTTTCATTAGTATAAATAATCTCAAATACTAGAATTTTTATCTCAATACCCTACCTCTATATCGAGGCTAGATGTATATGTAAATATTTCTTTTTTTATAATATAAATTCATGATTAAAAGAGAAAATTTCGGTGAGATAACATAGGAAGGAAAAGATAACAAAAACTAACCATTATATGACGTTTTTACTATCCTAGTTACACCTTTTAACTGGTTTTATAAGGTTCTGATTGATCAATATATTTTCAATTTTATTTTGAATGGATACATTTTCCATCAAAGTATTATGGGTCCTCTGTTCTGATAAACCAATAATTAACTCAATAACACCATTGTCTTAAGTTTCCCAAACCAATCCTAATACAAACATAAGATCTAAACTACATACCAAGGACTCGAAATACATTGATACCTTTATAAAATGACCCAAACCACTAGGACCCAACTTGGAAAGGTGATGATTTGGGTGTTTTACCCAGATACATCCTCTAATTTTTACAGGAACTTTGTTTTCTTATTATGGTAAGGGGGAATTTGACGAAGCAGGTGACCTGTTTTTCTTTTCTGGAATACATATGCTATTATTAAGGATCTAAACCATGGCTATAGGTATTACATAACTTAGGATTCTGGCACAGTTTGAAAACATTGACTATTGGTTTTTTCATATAGCCATGCCAATACTATCCACATTTTATAAATCTGTAGTTGTAACCTATATCCATGATTTTGTTGGCCTATAGACACAGTTTAAATCCATGGATATTACCTTATTGTTTTATTAGTGGAACCTCCTCCTATAATTCCACTAGTAATACTGTGCTTCCTTTGAAAATAATGATGTTATACCGGCCTTTTGAATATCAATCAGAAGCATGCCATGTGGACATCAGAACATATAGGGTCTCGTAGTCAGTATCCCCAAGTTGTGTCTCCTTGACTCGCTATAATATTGATGGGGTAACAACCATTGAATGGAGGTAAGCTGATCCATCCCCATAAAAATAAGGAAAACTGCAATGAGTCCAACTACTCTAATGCCTCATTCAGCAACTACAAACTAGATATCCTGCTAAGAGAATCAACCACCACTTTCCCCTTACCATGTGTATAGACAATCTCAATGACATAGTCCTTGAGGAACTCTAGACATAACCTATGTCTCAAGTTCATATCCTTTTGTGAGAAGATATACATGACACTCTTGTGATCAGAGTAAATGATAAACCACTCTCCCATCAGGTAGTATCTCCATATATTCAATGAAAATACAATCATTTCTAACTCAATATCATGGGTCGTGTAGTTCTACTCATGTGGTATCAACAAGCACAAAACATAGGCAATCATCTCTTTCCTCTGCATCATGATACAACCAACCCTGATTCCTGATGCATCAAAAACACTACGTACTTGACACCCTCCTCTAGTAATCTCAAGATCAGAGTGCTCGTCAAACTCTGCCTCAATAGCTGAAAATCATGCTAGAACTTCTATGTCTACCCAAAATACTACCCCTTTTGAATCAAATATTTCATAGGTGCTGATATCCTAGTGAAAACAAGTATTAATCTCAGATAATATCTCGCTAGCCTAAGGAAGATCTGCACCTCCATCATTCTCCTAGTTTTCTCCCATTCTTACACATCCAAAACCATGGCTGAGTCCACAGACACTCTATCCACAGAGATAATAGGTCCGAGAAAGTGGACTTTTTGAATCTAGAACTGGCACATCAAGAGTTTCCCCTAAATATGGTGCTCCCAGAGTACACCTACAACTATCCTTAGGTGTCTAGTGTGCTCCTCCTTAGACACTGAGTACACAAGAATATTGTCTATGAAGACTACTATGAACTGGTCTAAATAAGGCTAATGATCTAGTTTATGAGTCCCATGAACACTTCAATGTCGTTCGTCATGCCAAAGTATATCACCAAGTACTCATAGTGACTAAAAAGACATCTGAATTTCATCTACGGTATATCTTCATCCCATACTCGCAGCTGGAGAGAGCCTAATCTGAGGATAAATTTTGAGAAACTTTGTGCCCCTCTAAACTGATCAAAGAATTAATTGATTCTTAGTAGTGTATATGTGTTCTTCACAGTCACTTGGTTCAAGAACCTATATTCTACACACCACCTAAATATCCCATATACCTTTTTGGAAAACAAAAATGTGTCCACCTAAGGTGAAACATTGGGTCTCACAAATCCTTTCTTATGCATGTCCCGCAATATCACCCTCATCTCACAAAGCTCTAGGAGAGGCATCTGATATGTTGGTTCAGATATTATTTTCATCTCGGGGTGTAAATCATGGTAGAGATCTATCTCTTGGCAAGGAGGTAATCCAAGAACATCTTCAGGAAAGACTTCCTCGTACTCCACCACTACTATTAGGAATTGTATACTCATAAAATCCATTGTACCAAGGGTATAGCTATCCAAGTGATGAGTAATTAGTTGTACCCTCTTACGCATGAGTCCATCCTTTGTTTCATGGGTTTCCTTTTCACTAATAAAGTAAAATCTTATTCCATCACTATGGACACACTACACCTTTCACCTAAAATATCCAATCTTGGAATAGATTGTGGATAACCATTATATACCAAGAATGACATCATAAGTCCTCAACGCTTCAACCAAGAGGTTTCAACAAAAATTCTCACCTCCATGGGTGAAGTCACACTTTCGTCATAGAAGTGTGATCACTGAGTCTTATATAGTAGGTGTCTCTAAGCATACGGGTTTAGTAAATTATTCAACATGAATCTCTAGGTCTCAAAGAAGATATCTGGAGAGAAATAAATGACGCGCACATGTGTCTATTATTACTTCATCTAAAGTAGAAAATACATAGATGATGTCTCGAAGCATTCCGGAAGCCATTGCATTATATTCATCAACCACAGGTAGTTGTCCCCACCCCTATCCTCCAGCTCCCTGAGCCTTGAATAGACCACCTAGGGGTGGTGGTGGTAACAAGTTGAGAAGTAAACCACCTCATGTTGATCTCACAACACCTCCACCACATCATCCGCCCTAAAAATATGCCTTCTCCTTTCCCTATCTCTACCTCAGTCGTCCATCCATTATCTCCCTATCAGCAGCACAACAGTTCAGAAAATCTCGAGCGACATGTACCCTACCATCTCATTAATAGTTCTGCATCACCATAGGATGATTGAACCCACCTTCTGAGCCATAAACTATAGATCCTCTATCTTAGAAACTCATATTAAAACATCTCTTATGTATAGTTCCCTAAGAGTGATGACGGCTCTCTGATGTTGAGGTATCTACACCTGGTCGTCCACTTATAACTATCATCGGTTGTATCTTCTCATCCAAGTATCTTTCGACCACCAAAGCTCACTCAAGCACCCCAGCATACGTCAGAATGTATATATAGAAAACAAAATCATGGATGTATCTACGTATACCTCTCTCAAAGGTCCAAGCCCTATATTACTAATCTCTAACTATTTCAATTTAGTACCTAGAAAGGTTTGTGAACCTCGATGAATAATCATCCACTCTTGTGCTATACTTCTAGAGCTGAAGAAACACCTATATATGAACAAATCTCAGTGTAACTGGTGAGAAATCCTCTCTGAAGAGATGCTCAAACTCAGTCCATGAAGGAGTTTCCTCGTCATGAGTCCGAATAGTAAAACTCTACCATTGCCATGCCAAGCCATGTAGAAGGCCTGCAACCAGGACTACAATCTGATCTACTGGTGTCATGACTAGAAAGAAAACTTGGGTCACCACCTCAACCCAGTCCCCATCCACCTAAGGGTCTGTCTCACCTCATAACATGAGGGTTTAATATTTATGATACTCATGAAGTGTAATCATCCGAATTTCCTCATATTTTTGTACTGTGGTTACCACATTCTACTCTACAGGTGGCGGTATGGCTGGTGCTCCACCTGGAGGTAACATCTGTGCAATGGGTACATGTATCATAGCCTCATCACAGAGGGGGTCATCCTCATGACTGATATTCTAAATCCAATCTGGTATTCATATTGGGGTCATCTTGTAAGAAAACAAGATGTACCATAGTCAATAAGAATATCTGGATAGCTAAATCAAGAAGGTTATGGAATGAAAACCCATTCTTATATGATGCATGCACCATTATTTTTTCTGAAACAAATATTCTTGTGTACCGAGTCAAAAAGTAGGTTATCATATTTTTTGGGTATGGATATGGATGCCTCCATGCTAACATTGGATTCTCTGGCCTGAAAGACGAACTCGAAACACATAACAATGTTTCCCCAAACCAAACTCACATACTCCAGGTCCTAAATTAGAACCAACCTCCCTCTGATACCACTTTGTAACGACATGTCCCAATGGGGACTATTCCATGACACCCCATGCCCACCTCTAATTGGCCAAGGGTTGTTGACAAGAACTGAGTAGGCATATCACTAACATGGGAGGCATTTCCTATATACATATATGCCTTCATGCATCTTCAATCCCATAAAATGCTAAAATGTAAAAACCACTAGGAACCAAATTCATGCGTTCCACTATATTCCATCTAGAGTATAATAGGAAGGTAAAGCATAGAAAATTAAATCGGCCCAGAATATAAGAACACCAAAAAGAAGTCTATAACCACAATTCTATCCTATAAGAAGAGGTATTAAGACTATTTTCAGTAGTCGTGGGAACACCCCGGCCTTCCTGATCTCACAAGGTATCATCTAGTCCTGGTCCTAGTCTTCTTAGGACTCTATAAAAAGGTCGCACATTTGTACAAGACATGACATGTGTGAGAAACGCCTATGCCGGGGTGAGTATAAAAATAATCTTAAAGACACCCTGAAACCATAAATCAACACACAAATGAAATATTCCATCAAATATATATATTATATGTCTACAACATATAAAAAAATGATATCAATATATACTTAATCCAAGAAATTCAGTCTAGAGGTATGTTACAACTACTGCATACTAACACTAGGGATCCCACTCAAATATTCCATGAAGCACTAATCTGGGAGAACACACTTCGGAGTCTAATAGAACTGATGACATTCGTTCGAGAAGTATTTTTCATTGGAAAATGTTGTGAGAGATAGATACACCGATAAATATGAAGAGAATATGATACCATATATGAGGATCACAGCTAGGTCCACAGGGTGATACCAACAACTCCATCTCTACTAACCTACTATGTAGAGGATCGATGCCTGGGGAAGTTGGTCAAGTCAATACCGAAGACTCTATATAAGGCACAAATAATGAATTGAGGATCTTCTCTGGGCCTCTCGAGGGATTAAAACAACTCTATCCATGAAGTCCAACTGAAGGGATCATACTCCTATGAGTAGGAAATGATACACACCAACATTTAGGGAAATGATCAAGGGTAAAAACCCTAGAAAATGGTCCAAGAAATGGTGGAAAATTGAATAAATCCATGTAAAAAGGTATACACGACGTGTAGTAGGGTCAGAAACCATGTTCCTTGAACTCAGGTACTGCCTGAGTACGACGTCATGTGTCATTCCAAAATGTGTTGTGTAGATTATGGGAATATTGTGTGTAGAAGAAGTCACACACCATGTCCTTCCATTATGGGTCCACTCATGTACTCTGACTATGTGTTGATACATGGTGTCAACCAGTGTGTCTTTACCAATGTACCAATACACAGGGTAGTCTGTGTACTTGGTCCCTACCAAGTTGTGTGGTGGGGTACATGACATGTAGGAAACCCATATACTCCACCCTGTGTCTATGTATCTCAATAGATACTTTTTGAGTCTCTATTAAAGTCCCACATGTTGTGTGATAGGGTCACACGTTGTGCGACATTTAACAATCTCCTAAAACCCTAGTCACCAATCAATGGGGGCCACACACCGTGTAACCCCGACTAACATGTTGTGTTCATCAGGATTTTCTAAAATCTCATATTCTTTCTCTGTGCACCTTGGTCGATGATCAAGATCTTGTTCCGATGATCTTCTCACCTCTAAACTCTTGATCAAGAGTTTTCCTATCACCCTAACATGAAATTGAGGTGTTTTAGGCCTTTAATCGGCTTTGAAAAAAACTTTAAGTCCATCTAAAGAAAATAGCCCAAATACAGATATCTTCTAAATTGATTTGATTCATCCATCACTGTCACTGTCTCACCTCCTATTGGTCATATTGGTGTTGGATCTTCAATTTTGAATCATTTCACTATGGAAGGAAGGTTCAACGATCATTCATTCATAACTCCCTAAATATTGAAGAACCTAGAAAGAAAACAGGGAGAAAATTTCACATGGAACAAAAGTGAAAAAAGAATCATGACTATTACCTGTTTCAACCTCAATATGTTCCTATAAGAATGATAAACAATCAAATCAATATAATAATCAACCATGTAAATCCCACAAATTAAATCACATCCAGCAAGAACGTTTGAACAACAGATCAACCTATTCATTGGTTGGTCTAAATTCATAATCGAATCTAAGAATGGAGAAAATAATATCAAAAAACATTTCCTTCCTAGGAATTGTATTGTTCTTTGTTGATGATCGCATGTCATTGGTGAATCCCATCAAGAACAATCCTTAATCTAAGTCGCTATCATCATCGTCGATATAATTCTATATGGTTTCTCTCTATAGCCTCTATGGCATTTCTAGGGTTATGATCCGGATTTCAGATCGATTCTTAAAGGATTTATTAAAAATAAAAATCTTCACTGCATCACTACATCGATGAAATAGTGAAATAAAGTAAATTCACAATTCATTTTATTCATTGAAAATGCCTGAAACTACTTTTCACAGCCGACTTGTGCTGGCTGATGTTAGGCCTCACCTACGGTAAATCTATTGCTCTAAACACAACAGTGCCCACATATTTCTAATCCAAGAAACCATTTAGAAGTTATTCAAATTTTTTAGGAAAACTGTTTGTGTGTGTGATAATTAGTATTTTAATATTTTCCAGAAAAATGTATTGGGCACACCGAGCCTTGGAACCACAAGCAATCTTAGCACTTGGTCATGAATTTAATCAATATAATATTTAAACAAACATGAAAATTTTATGAAATTATAGTTTCATATTGAGTACCACACACAACTTCAAGATTAAACATATCTAGATATATTAATATTTATGTATGACCATTATAACTTCGTCATTGGTTTAGTGGGTTTAAATAAGAGTAATCACATTATGAAAAATATGATGAAATTTTTTTCTAATTAAAATTTATTTTGAAGTTCCTAGGAAAAAACTACTCAATTTTGAATAAAAATAATTAAAATAAATAAGGATAAAAACCATTAAAATTATAACAGTTTCATTTTTATATAAAAATGGGTTTTCCTTAGATTTGTTATTTTTCATTTAATGGATAAATTTATTAATTTTATAAATTTTATTTTCAAAAATGGACATATATTATTATATAATAATATCAAATATTTCATAGAGTGGATTTGTGGTATTTTTATGAAAGGATTGATTTTTGGGTGAACAGTGGAAAAAAACTGATTCCTAAAAAAATTATCATTTATTTTAATGTATGTACAAAGACCCATTTTATTTTGTATTAGTTTTAAAGTAAAACTAGTCTCTTATTATTAAACACAATTCAATTAATTCAACAATAATCAACATTAATCATGATTTTGGTATAAAATCATTTTTATGCTTAAAACATACATTTTTCTAAAAAACATTTATTACGTTTGACACATTTACCTTAAAATTCATTTTTACCACCTATAAAATGGATTCTACAATTTTAATTACAATATTAAAATTATTTAATAATAAAATAATTATTTTAATTAATTATCAATAGTATCCATGATTAAATATTATCACCAAATTAAAGATTGAAATACATTAAAAGTGTTAAATCGAGGGTTAAAGCATTAATGTATCAAAAAAAATCTTCAAATAAGTGTGTGAGGTTATTATATACCTAAATTGTTATTATATTCACCGATGGTCTAATTTGGATCCACATTCTAGGAATATGACTTCCCTTTCTAATTAATAAAATTATACTTCCAAAAATGCCACTTTCTCTCACTTATTAAATTATCATGACAAAGATATATATAGAAAAATATTATTGATGAATATATATTCTATAATAGAATATAAATAAACTATATTTTTTATTTTAATTTATTTTTAATTTATGGTGATGTAAAAAATACCTAGAAGTCTTACGCATCATTGATGTTATGCTTGTTCATGTAGATGAGAAATCGAAGTAAATAGTTATAAAATTATTAAAAATAATATGGTTTGGATAATTTAGATTCATTAATTATTTTTATGGATCAAAATAAAAGGTAATTAAATATTCAAATATTTTAATTCGAACTGAATTTTTATATTTGTGTCATTAATTTCAAATTATGTAAATTGTTTCGAAAATCTCTTTAATGATTTTTAATGATAAATAATATATTATAAAATTAATTAAAATCCAATATATTATTGTAATAATTTTATTTGATAGAAAATTGGTCAATAAAACAACATATTTTTTATTTCTAGACCACTTTTAATTATTTAAATTTCATTTTCGACCCTTAAAGACTATGAATTTATGAAAACATTATTGATTTTTGTCAACCTGAAGAGACTTTATCTAAACATTTAAAAGACACATATGAGTTTAGTTTAAGATAAAAAATCTACCCAAATACCTATCTAATATTACAATTACAGTTCCTTAAGTCCCTGTATTAATCGAATATCACTTCTCCAAAGGCCTTAAGCTCAATCGAAATGTAGGGTTTTGAAAATTGAGGTAAGGGTTTTGAAGACCCTTTCAACTTTATTAATTATAATTCATTATCTTCAAAACATATTAATCCAAAATTAATTTTAACAAAATTATTCCATTTATATGGTATTGGAATATATGTTTTAAATTTTTTATGTTATATCCCTAGTTATCTCTCAATGAACACCACTCCATAAACCATTATTATGTCAAAATGCCAGTTTTTCAAAGATGATCTTTTTATTTTAACTATCATATTACTTTTTAAATAATGAAATAAATAATATAAATTTATCAAAAATAAATTATTTATGTATTATCTATTTTATTTTATCAAACTTGAATATTTATTATTTTACCCTTATTTATAACACTTTCCAAAAACAACGCTCATCATGGTGGTTTTTTTCAACCTACGAGAACGATGATGTTTTCATGAATTAAAGTAACTCATAGGTATTTTTAAAAATTTATTTTAGGATTGAATATAAATCTAATATTTAATTAATTTTATTATTAAAGTTCTGGAATGGAAAAGTATCCATTATAACAATTAATGTAAAAGTAAACAAACATTGGCTATTTATAACAATAAAAACAGGATTATTGGGGTAGGCTTTTAGGAGGGTACCAATTTTATATACTATTGGACTTAATTACTTATATAATTATATGGAAACTATTAATTGGATAATCTATAATTTTTGAAACTATTTTAATAATACCATTGACCATTATAAAAAAATGTACATGTTTGGAGATTATGAACTAAACGATCCCAAAACATCCAATATGAACTATACTAAATTAGTAAATGAAAAAAAACATGATAATTGAGGATAATAGTAAGGGAATAAACACTAAATATGTTCTGAATAAATTATATAATTAATTTAATTTTATTATTAAAGAATTTATTGGATATATGAGGCAATTCTGGACTCGAGGTATGTGATTTTTAATTCAATATCCTTTTACTAAGTTATATCACTTTTTCATGGAAAATGTTATGGTGATATTATGTGTGTTATGAACTCTAATTTTTTAAGTTGAATTTAAACTTGTGTTGTATGGATTTATATTAATTTAACATAATAAATTCCTCAATTGATTCTTAACTCAAATTTTGTGATCTCTGTATGGGTTCTTGGTCTCATTTTTGATTCCATGAGACTTGTTTTATATTTCACACTATGTTTTCTTCTATATGGTGTAATTATTTTCAAATGGATATATTTTAAAATAGTATTTGATGTATTTCATGGTATTTATATAACCATATCATGTTCTAAATTTCTATGGCCTTTGATTTGTACGTTAACTCATCCATAAGGTTTTATCCTAAAATCACATATTTATTCAATATTATTTATGTTTTAACTAGAATTTGAAGATAATTATAAGGTATTTATATTTTTAGACTCTATAAATTTTCGTATCCTATGTTTTTTTATGTATTTTAAATATTTTCTATTCATTTTATTCACATTGGAACTTAAATGTTTAGAGAAAAGTTTTAAAGGAAAACCGAACATATTTCACCTTTTGGTCATGAATATTTATCCTCTATAACCATGATATCTAAAATGTTTTTAAGAATGTTTTTATTATGGTTAAATTATTATCTAAAGTTATTTTACACTATATTTTACTTTTTTAGAAAAAAATTCAATGGAATCTTTCTGTTGTTTTCTGAATGAGTTACTTTTGACATTTTACCAAAAGTGTGAAATGAATCCTTATTTTAACATTTACTAAATGAATGGATTTTCCCACTTACATAAATATTATTTTATTTGAATATTAATTTAAAATTTTCCATGTTTATTTTCAATGAATTTATTTTTCTCAACATTATGAAAAAATTTACTTTTAAAATGTTTTCAAAAGAAATAGATATTTGTTTTTTCTCAAAGTGACTTTCTATTGTATTTTTTACAAGGACTTTAAGTTGATTTAATATCCATTGAGGATTATTATGTTTCACTAGGTATATTTTGTAACGATACCATCCACATTATTTATATATATATTTATTATGGTTATATTATTCAAGTTATTAACTGGGGAAAATATTTACAATTCAATTTCTAGTTTTCCAATAAAAATGTTTATTACCAAATAATGTTGATTATGTATTGAAGGGTTTTCATTTCATTCATATGATATATGTTTTGTAAATAGTGTGTGATGTGTGGGTTCAAAAATCATATAGTCTCTCTATTCATCAATGTTTCTGTAACACCCTGACCCCAATTACCCAGAGTCGGCGCATTATTACGTAACATTGGCGTGATCACAAAAGATCAAGTCTCGAAAGACCGATTAGTTTAGTAGCCTTGTAAACAAAAGATACATTCATAAATGTTACATTACATCATAAAGTGAAAAAATAAAATAACATAGTCTCCATATTCCACACCCATATCCCCTTCAGATTATCCCTGTAGGTCAGTCATAAAATATTTCTTCACATCCTGGGAAAAATAAAACATAGAAAGGGGTGAGCTCAAATGCTCAGTAAGGATATAAAATATAGCGGAAACTTTCATAAATAAACATAAACATTTAAGGCAATGTATAACTAAAACAAAAGCCTTTTAAACATGAACTTTAGCATAATATGGAAAAAGTAAAATGAAATAATGCCATTTACTTACTCACATGGATATTCTACTAATCGAATAATAACATGAAATATCAATAACCAATTTCATAATGATGGAATTCATAATGCCAGAATATCATAACCACGTAGCCAAGGCCTCGTGCCAAGACTAAAAATAAGATTTTGTCAAGCCCTCGTGCCAAGAAACTAGTTTGTCTCATAATACCTTCTGATGCATCGAGGAGCTATAGCGGGCTTCACCCATCACTTATTAAGTCCAATTCGTTCCTTATATGAAAAGGTTTAAACATATCATAAACCATAACATATTCATATCACATAAAACATGCATAAAGGAAACATAACATTTCCTCATTTCAATCACAAGATATCAGTACAACACATTTTTATAATAAAAACATTATCATAACCATTTTAAATACCAAATTATTTTTCATTTTAAAAAAAGTTGTGGCTCTTAGAGGAAGCCGAAACTCAAATAATGGTCACGGCGATGGAGAAGTCGTTGTCGCCGTATACGTACGACAAAAAAACATTCCTTTTTTTTGTTTAGTAAAATGCTTCGTATAAAAATATTCTTTTTGAATAAACATAAAATTCAAAGGGGTTTATATACCGTACAAAAGAAAGTTGTTTATAAAACAAAATATGCCTCAATGAAAGGAGATTGAGACGAAGTCCCTTACCTTGTGTCCAAATTGACTCGATCATTCTTTAATCTCCTGAATAATAAACTAGATATAATTTCTAATTTCTTAAGAACCTTTTTTGAGTTCATTATTCCTCTTATATCACTTCTTACCATGTTATGAACATTATGTAATTGTTTATGTTAATAACGGTCATTTTTTCGATCTTTGGTACTTCAGTCAAAAATAATCTTATTATAATTAAAAGTTGTTCATGTGGTAAATATCCATTATATCCAGAATTATATTCATTATGTAGATATCATATATATCCTATATATCCAGTATATAAATGCATTTATAATATAACATAACATTTAGAGGTACGAAATGAAATGCACCGTTCATGGAGACGGTAAGCTGTACGTACGCATGAACGCTACTTTCATTTATATTTCGTATTCAATAGAATTAAATAATAATTATATAAAGGTAAATTATAATTCCAGTATATATAATATCATTTACTCCATCCTTTATAAGTCCTGTATATGGCATTAACGATTCAAATCACTTTGAGGGGCCGGTAGTCCGCACTTCCTAAAATGAAATTATTGCGTTTACCAATAATGGAAATCATAAAGGTATGCCATAAATGAAAAATAAAGAATCAAAAGGAAAACATAAAAATAATATATATCATATATAAATATAGTGACATCTTAATATCCACCCTGAGATGTTTTAAAAGAAGATTTAACAATCATCGTTTAATGAGGCAGTAATTCGCCACCCTCAAAAACAGTATGTTCTTTAACCATTAGACGAAGGTGTGTGTAAGTGTAAATCAAATCCGTCTCATAAAAATATCCTAGTATATTTACGATACTGTTTTTGTTACAAAATAAAGGAATAAGAAGATTTTAAGGGGTATGAGAAGCAAAATAAAACAAAAGAACATAATAGAAGACATTACCTTAAAATCAGGTAACTCTTTTTGATTTGAGCCAAAGGCTTCCTTGGGAAGCCTTTTACACAAAGTGAGGCTTCTAGGAGTAAGATAGGGAATTTAGAGAGTATTTGGGTAGATTTTGTCTAAGCCAAATGGATTTGAGTGTGTGAATAAGGTGGTAGAGGTGGGGGCCTTTTATAAGAGGAGAGGAGGGGCACTTTTGGAAAGTCATGAAATGTTACTTTATTACGAAATGATTCTAAGATTTTAAAGGTCCCAAAATGACATATTACAAGGATAAGGTTATAAGGGTTCTAAATATACCCATACAATAGGTTTTAGACAAGATTTAGTCTTAGATTCTACCTTATCGTTTCATTTTATTTAAATTGTTCATTAATGAGGTAATCGCTACATCATCATGGTGTCATAAATAAATTTATTTATATAATGCCTAAAAATTATAAAACAATTACCATGATGTAGTAAATCTTTTTATATTTCCAATGAATATTTATAGTCGAAAAGTTAACTTTTATAACCCCATGTAATAATTGTTTTAGTAAAACAACACATGTTTGTGACAATTTTATTTTTACTTTAAATAAAAAGTAATTAATGTCATTTTCTTACCCAAGTGGCTCCATGGGGTCCCCAGTTGACTCATGGATTTTCTTGTTCGGCCATGACTCATCCAATAAGGGTATTACAAGTTTAAAGATAATTTCATTTTATTATAACATTATATTTACCTTAAATTACACTAATTACCCTTAATCGCGATTAATAAAACTTAAAGTAACTATTCACCAAAAATTATTTTCATCCCATTGAACCACATTTTACTTAATAATTACAAAAATTTATGTCGGATTTTTGAAATTCAATTCCCAAAAGTGGTAAAGTTTTATTTAAACGAAATATTAGTTTTTTAACTACCACTTAGTGGTTTCACTGTTCATCAAAAATTGAAGTTTTTCAGAAAAATACCAAAAATTAACCCTAAGCTATATTTGATATTCCTAATTCAAAAATGATGTATATTTTATTAAATTAAAAACATATAACTTGAAATAATTAATTAAATAATTAATTCCCGGTGTCACAACAAATGGCGTGTTTTTAAGAAACAATATATATCCAAAGATTGACAATTGTTTATGACCAATTTCAAAGTGAAATTAATTCTAATGACAACCATTGGATAAAATGGTAAAATTATATTCTAATTATACTTTAAAACCACTCAATATTATAATTTATCAATATAAATTATTTTATTAAAAAAGTTGTTTTTAAGTATTTTTCACTATTCATCAAAAATTGGAAATTCTCATAAAAATACCAAAATTTCAACATAGGCTAATTTCAGTATTCCGAATCCAAAAATGAAGTCCATTTTGAAATATAAAAGTTATATAATTTCAAAAGGTGGGTTTTACTATTCATAACGGCTACTTTGATTGGTCGTGGTGTGTTGGAATCTCGAACTTGTATACAATACAAGCTATTGCATTATTGAAAGAGAAACGTACCGTGGAAGCTTGGGGTGTTTCATTCTACCCTCCTTCAATAAATTTCATCCTTGAAATTTAAAAATGTTCTTCGAAAATAAAAGGTTGAAAATAGAAAATACCTTTGTGGAAAACCCACATCGGAAATAAGGTTAATAAAATTTAGCCTTAATAAGAGAGAGAGGGAAATGGAAAAGTCACAACCAAATTATGATCTCGATTAGGAGAAAATTGGTGGAAATTAGAGACATATAATTGGAGGAAAGACGTAAATATTTATAGGGAGTGGTTGAGGTTATCAATCACAAAAAAAAATTTAAATTTGAGGGTCTTAAAGCCTTCAATCTATGTTGATTTAAAATATCATCAGTTCAATAAAACATAAGGTATTAGGATAACACATTTTTTGTTTTAATATCCCTTTCCTAATGTTTATGAATTAATTTTTTCATAGAATAATAGATAGGTATATATATATATATATGCTTTACAAGTAGAGTTTCAACCTTCAACTAATTTCTACCACAAACTCATCTTTCACTCAAAAAGATAATGGAACTCAAAAATATTATATTTATCCAAATCGTACAAGGTTAAAAATATTAACACATACCATTTAGATTTGGAAAACTATTTTGTAATAACCAGGTACTTCATGTAAGCTAGTGGTAGATAATAAAGGCTTGTCGCACTATGGTTGTGGGTTCGATTCCTACAGCTTTTTCCGACGCAACGGGTTATCCCCCGACCTGCTGGTTGTCCTTTTCCTAAAACTATAGTATTATAATATTCCCAAAATAATCTTCAAAAATGTTTTAACCTTGAAAAATACTATTAAAAGTTAAACTTAATTTATTCCAATCTTTATATTTATCCAAAATACATATGTCCAAACTTTCTCTAAAAGGTATCTAAATTCCAAAATCAATTCATCAGATTCCCCAAACAAAGTAAAGTTTCTCTTATTGTCACATACTAAAAAATATGATTACCTTCATCATATTAAAACATTAATGAAAACAACAAGTACTGAAGTACAATACATATATATCACATTATTCTTATAACCATAATATAGTTCTTAAGTCCAAAATTACCAATACATTAATTATTCCACTTCAACTGTAGTAACAACATAATATTGGCCTTGATCCCTTGGCCTTTTCTGAGGTATGTTTCCCTGATGCTTAGGACATTAATTTGCATAATTCCCCATTTCCTTACAATTATAGCATTCAACATTGATAGACTCTTTCTTTACCTTGCAATCACGAGCCTGGTGACCTTTTTCTCCACATTAATAACAAACTCCCATTCCTTTTAGGCAAGTACCAGGGTGATTCTTCCCACAATTATCACATAATGGAAAATCATTCTTTCACTTTTTCCCTTTATATATCTCTTGTTCCACTGTTCTCTTCTTCTCTTGCTTTACTTTATTGTGATAAGATTTAGAGAATTCCTTTTCTGTCTTGATAGCATACGAGACTATATCTTTGTATGTTTAGAAATATTGTGATACTATTGCTCGACAAAGAAATGGTTTTAACCCATCAAAGAAACGATCGATCTTACTTCTTGGGTTATGTATATAATCTGCAGCATACCACGCTAACCTTGTAAAGTTGGCCTTATACTTTGCGACATTCTCATCCTCCTTTTGTCTCAGACTCAAAAATTGCCTTTCCATATCTGCTCTATGGTCACAAGGAAAGTATTTTTCTAAGAAAATCTCTTTGCACTCCCTCCATTACATATTTGATACTTCATCATCTTCCTTTGTGTTTTTAATCAATGACCACCATTGATCAGCATCTCCAGTGAGGCGGTAAACTCCCATGATAACCCTTCCCCTTTCACTACTCCCCAAAGCCTAAAATATTTTCTCTAGGGAATTTATCCATTGCTCAGCTACAAAGGGATTTATACTCCTATTGAATGTTGGTGGTTCTTGACTCATTAAGTCTTCTAACATTGATCTTCCACGTTGCGGATCAGGGTGCTCCATACGAGTAAGGTTATTATTCATAACCTGAGTGAGTTTTCCCAGTATGGTGATAAGTTGATCAGAACCAGTTGTATCACCAACTCCATTTTAATTATCTTAAGCAGGAGGTAAATCCCTACATGGAGTGCATGCATTGATACGGTTTCCATTCCTTCCACTAGGCTCCATTTCTAAACAATGTCATAAACTATATTACTTTATGAATCGAAATACATAATAACAAACTTATAAAACACTTAACATAAATTAAACTATTTATGGATATAATCCATAATCATAAAAATGATTTCTTTGAGGAAGTATATACTCATAAACCCTTCATAATGGTTTGTAAAGAAAATGAGAATTATCCTAAACAAATCCCCTGGGAGTGTCGTAACCAAGAGTACAACAAGGCATGTTGTCGTGCACCTGTTCCCGTTCAAGTCTAGCTCAAAGTGGTGTTTTCGGGTTTTACCCCTAGGTACATCTGTGCCAGAGCCAAATCTACCTGCTCGTATCCATACAGCGATGTATTGCTTGGAAAACTCACAAAATCTCTATAATACCAAAATTCTGGGAAGTTCTTCTATACTAATCCTCAAAGTCTATCTTAGGGCTATGTGATTTAATCAGAGTTTTTCTAAATCTAGCTTCCAAGGTTAGTTCTAAACTGCCTCTGATACCAACTGTAACGCCCCGACCCCATTTACCCAGAGTCGGTGCATTATTAAGTAACATTGGCATGATCAAAAAAGGTCAAGTTTCGAAAGACCAATTAGTTTATTAGCCTTGGAAACACTAGATACATTCATAAATGTTACATTATATCACAAAGTGAAAAACTACAATAACATTGTCTCCATATTCCACACCAATATCCCCTTCAGACTATCCCTATAGGTCAGTCATAAAATATTTCTTCACATCCTGGGAAAAATACAACATAGAAAGGGGTGATCTCAGATGCTCAGTAAGGATAACAATATAGCGGAAACATTCATAAATAAACATAAACATTTAAGGCAATGTATAACTAAAACAAAATCCTTTTAAACTTGAACTTTAGCATAATATGGCAAAAGTAAAATGAAATAATTCCATTTACTTACATGGATAATCTACTAGTCGAATGATCACATTAAATATCAATTACCACTTTCATAATGATGGAATTCATAATGCCAGCCTATCATAACCACGTAGCCAAGGCCTCGTGCCAAGACTACAAATAAGATTTTTCCAAGGCCTCGTGCCAAGACACTAGTTTGTCTCATGAGACCTACCGATGTATTGAAGAGCTATAGAGGGCTCCATCTATCACTTATTAAGTCTAATCAATTCCTTATATGAAAAGGTTTAAACATATCCTAAACCATAACATAATCATATCACATAAAACATGCATAATGGAAACATAACATTTCATTATTTCAATCACAAGATATCAATAAAACACATTGATATAATAAAAATATTATCCAAACCCTTTTAAATGCCAAAATAAAATAAAATTGAAACATGGTATTTATTTTTCATTTAAAAAAAAGTTATGTCCTATAGAGGAAGCCGAAACTCAAATAATGGTCATGGTGGCGGAGAAGTCGTTGTCGCCGCATACGTATAACAAAAAAACATTCCTTTTTGTAGATTAGTAAAACGCTTCGTATAAAAATATTCCTTTTGAGTAAACAAAAAATTCAAAGTTGTTTATACACCATATAAAAGAAAGTTGTGTATAATACAAAATATGGCTCAATGAAAGGAGATTGAGACGAAGTCCCTTACCTCGTGTCTGACTTGACACGATCGTTCTTTAATCTCCTAGATAATAAACTATAGTTTATTTCTACTTGATTAAGAACCTTTTTCAAGTTAATTATTACTTTTATATCACTTATTACCATGTTATGAACATTATGTAATTAGTTAAGTAAATAACGGTCGTTTTATCGATCTTTGGTACTTGAGTCAAAAATAAAATTCTTATAATTACATGTTTTTCATGTGGTAAAATATCAATTATATCCATATTTATATTCATGATTTATATATCATATATATCCTATATATCCAGTAAATAAATTCATTTATAATATTACATAACATTTAGAGGTAATAAATGAAATGTATTGTTCATGGAGACGGTAAGTCGTACGTACGCATGAAGGCTACTTTCATTTCTATTTCATATTTAATGGAAGGAAATGATAATGATATAAAGTTATATTATAATTCCATTATATATAATATAATTTAATCTATCCTTTATACGTCCCACATATGGAATTAACGATTCAAATCACTTGGAAGGGGTGGTAGTCCGCACTTCCTAAAATGAAATTATCACGTTTAACGATAATGGAAATCATAAAGGTATGCCATAAATGAAAAATAAAGAAGAATAAAGAAAACATAAACATAATATATATCATATATAAAAATAGTGACATCTTAATGTCCACCATGAGAGGTGTTAAAAGAATATTGAACAATCATCGTTTCGCGAGGCAGTAATTCGCCACCCACAGAAACAGTATGTGCGTTAACCATTAGACGAAGATGTGTGTATTTTTAAATCAAATAATTCTCGTAACAAAATCCTATTATATTTAAGACACTTTTTTTGTTATAATATAAATGAATAAAAAGAGTTTATGGGGTTGGAGAAGCAAAATAAAACAAAAGAACATAAGAGAAGACATTACCTTAAAATCGGGTAACTCTTTTTGATTTGACCCAAAGGCTTCCTTGGGAATACTTCTTCCCACAATGAGGCTTCTAGGAGTAATAAAGGGATTTTGAGAGAGTATTTGGTAAGATTTTGGCCCAGACAAATGGCTTTGAGGGTGTGAATAAGGTGGTAGAGGTGGGGGCCTTTTATAAGAGGAGAGGAGGGGCACTTTTGGAAAGTCATGAAATATTACTTTATTATGAAATTCCTTTCAGATTTTAAAGGTCCCACAATGATATATTTCGAGGATAAGGTGTGAAGGTTTCAAAATATACCCATACCATAGGTTTTAGACAAGTTTAAGTCTTATATTCTACCTTATCTTTTCATTTTATTTAAATTGTTCATTAATGAGGTAATCTCTATATCATCATGGTGTCATAAATACATTTATTTATTTAAGGCCTAAAAATTATAAAAAATTTACCATGATGTAGGAAATATTTGTATCTTTCCAATTAATATTTATAGTCGAAACGTTTACTTATATAACCCCATGTAATAATTATTTTAGTAAAACAACACATGTTTGTGACAGTTTTATTTTTAATTTAAATAAAAATTTATTAATGTCATTTTCTTACCCAAGTGGATCCATGGGGTCCCCAAGTTGACCCATGGATTTTCATGTTCGTCCATGAGTCATACAATAAGGGTAGGACAAGTGTAAAGGTAATTTCATATTATTATAACATTATATTTACCTTAAATTACACTAATTACCTTTAATCGCGATTAATAAAACATAAAAGTTACTATTCACCAAAAATTATTCTCATCCCATTGAACCAAATTTTACTTAATAATGACAACCATGTATGTAGGATTTTTGAAATTCAATTCAAAAAAGTGGTAATGTTTTTTTTAAACGAAAAATTAGTTTTTTAACTACCACTTAGTGGTTTCACTATTCATCAAAAATTGAAGTTTTTCAGAAAAATACCAAAAATTAACCCTAAGTTATATTTTATATTCCTAATTAAAAAATGATGTCTATTTTACAAAATTCAAAACATATAATTTGAATTAATTAATTTAATAATTAATTCCCGTTGTCACAACAAATAGCGTGTTTTTAAGAAACAATATATATCAAAATATTGATAATTGTTTATGTCCAACTTCAAAGTGACATTAATTCTAATGACCACCATTGGATAAAATGGTAAAAGTATATTGTTATTATAATTTTAAACCACTCAATATTATAATTTATCACTACAAATTATTTTATTAAAAAAGTTGTTTTTAAGTATTTTTCACTATTCATCAAAAATTGGAAGTTCTCAGAAAAATAACAAAATTTCAACATAGGCTAATTTTGATATTCCTAATCCAAAAATGTAGTCCATTTTGAAATATAAAAGTTATATAATTTCAAAAAGTGGGTATTATTATTCATAACGGCTACTTTTATTGGTCACGGTGTGTTGGAATCTCGAACTTGCATACAATGCAAGATATTGCATTATTGAAAGAGAAGCGTACCGTGGAAGCTTGGGGTGTTAAAGTTTCCCATGATATAATCTTGTTTAGGTGTTTTTCATATGCCCTATCTATTTTTTGTGTTGTCTTAGAATAATTCCACGATCGTAAGATTATGATATTTGGAATTATATATTCAATTAATATAAAAGAAGTTATTATTATCCATGTAATTATTTATTTTTTATGTCATTAATGGATTAATTCCAAATTAATGATATTTTTTATATGGAATATTTTATTATTTTTTATGACTATCAATTTGTTTATGCCTTATGTATTCAGGATAGCATACATTGTACGTATTTACTTACTGAGTGTTTGAGATCACCATTTAATTTCTTTCTACTCCTTAGGTCATGAAGAATATTAATAATAATGAAATTTCTAAAATATTATTATTAGTGAATAATTTTATAGTACATGTTGAATAATTATTATGGAATAATAAAATTTTGGTATGCTGTAAAAACTTCCATTGCATGGAAAATATATGAGTTTTTTTAAGTATTGGTTTTTCTAACTCTCTAAATATCTAAACCTAAAAAGGTATTGGGTATATAAGTGAATCAAAAATTTCCTTCTCTATTTTTAATTATTAATGTTCAAAATTGTGTTGTTTTTTGTTTTTTCAAAGCTAGAAAGTAAGAGTGTGTTTTAATATTATATCTGAGTGTGCAAATTAGGGAATTTGTTCTTAGTATGTATTTAAACTCCCCATTTCTTATGTTTCCATTTATCTTGGATTTTGAAGAAATAATTTAAGTAGTATATTTCAATGAGTGATAATATTAGAGAAGATGTTTTTGGGATATATTTAGTAACACTCATTAAATAATTTTATTATGTATTTATTCTCTAAAGGCATTAAACTGTTATGGTTTTAGGCCATGAATTATTGTGTAATTTATTAATTTTTCATCTAAAATCGTGTAATATTTTTTTACATTCTTTTGGGTTACCTGAAACTCAATATCAATTGAAATAAACTTAATTTTATGCCACTTTTTATCATATTATCCTATATCACTCTATACAAACAAGATAAAACTGACATGGCACCACATGTGTCCCACTTCATATTCCATAGGGATATGAATAGTAGTGGGAGTTTAAGTGGTGATAATGAAAATACTACAACCTCTAAAGATAAATAATAACAATAACCCAATAATAATAGAAGTGGTAATGATAAATATTAAACAAAAATATATAGAGTATATATTATAATAATGGAAAACTCCAATAATATCCTGTCATACATAAAAAACAAATTGCCCATAGTCTGATCACATATGCACATGCATAAGAGTAATAAAGATAATTTCTTAGTCAAGCATTGAGGAACCACCTAGACCGTCAAAAAACCATAACATCTAGTTCATGAAGTATCTAAACCTCTATCTCTACTAGAGTCTTCAAAAAGATCCATTACCCATACAAATGACATGAACCCTAAAGTATGTATGCATCTCAAAGGGACCATACATGGTGTAAGTAAAAACTCTTTATAACACCAAAAAACGTTTCCCTAGAATATATAAATATATATATATATATGCATGACTAATCCTACAAATGGAAACAAAATCAAAAAACACGAACTTATCCACTCATGCTCGATCATCCATGAGTGAGCCTTCACCTACTTCATCCAGTGTTGGAGTGAAATAATGCATCAACGTGTTGTAATATTGAATATTCCATTATCCTTAAAACTAATTTCATGTCACACAGCATAAAAAACTATAACTAAAATAACCATCTTCATTCTGTTTATAGAATGCACTCTCTGATCTTCAAAAGATACTTCATTCTAAATTCCTAGTGTAGTGAAAAAAGATTTAGAACAGCCATGAACAGAAGATACCCTTTTAATCTTTACTATTTTAGAATGTAATAAGATATTATCTCACCTTAAATCATTTTACTGGGTCTACCTCCTCGAAATGCTCAATACAAACTTCAAATGATCATAAAAGTGAAAAATAGAAACTAGAAAGTTGAAAGTTTGAATTTAAGTGGTTCAAAAAAAATGTCCTATCTTTATGTGAGAATATTGATTCATATTCAATACTTGATAATTTTCAAGAGTTATAATAAATTAAGATCACTAATTATAAGTAATCACCTAATCACATCATCACATGGGTACACATGGTCCTGTCTACTAATAATAGGTACCAACATTAATCTATGTTTCATTGAATTTTGATCTTTATTGATATCCCACCATTAAACCATGGTGACTATTAATTTCCTATAGTAAATGTGCCTTACCACTAAATTTTAATCAACAATAAAAGTTAAACTTATAAAACTCTAAATGAATCTTACTCTCCACTCCTTTATCATAACACAAGTCAAATGAATTTGAAATAACATCATCAGAACACCCACATCACATGTTGTAAATTTTTTAACATATTCTAGACCATTTACCACTACACACCACTATAATATGTCATATTCTAAAGATCCCAGCTCTACTAATGGTTTTTTCTGTCTCCATCTAAACCCAAAGTCATGCTAACTTCCATAGTTTCTTCTTTTAGTAATTAAAATAGAACATGAGTAGACATTAACAAACTTAACAATCTTCACTTCAAGACTAATTCAAGGAAACCATAGAATATCTCCAACACATTGTAAAAAAATTCTTCCACTTCTATATCAAGAAGTGTTTATTCCATACTTTCTTTCACTAAAGACCCACAAAGGCATAGTATTGCCTTAGTCATTATTTTACTGACATCTTGGTGAATATTTCCACAGTGTTATGTTCCCCATCTATCTTCATCAACTCTAGTACACTATCCTCCATAAATTTTGAGATGGAGTGATATTTTAGGTCAATGTGTTTCATCAATGTATGAAATACTAGATTCCTCTCTAAATGAATTGAACATTGATTATCATATCGGAGAAATCCATCCTCTGGAAACCATTCAAGATCCTTCGACAAATTCCTTAACCATATTAGTTCCTTATTTTCTTTGGTTTCTTACATATAATCGTCTTCCATTATAGAAAAAGTAACAATAGGTTGTAGCTGCAACATCCAACTAACAGTTATTCCATCGTATGTGAACAAAAAACCAATGGTGCTCATTTGAGTCCCCAAATCCCTGAAAATTTTATGATAAAAATGATCTTTAAATTGAATGTTTGTTCCAAAGAAAATATTTTTCCTTCTAATCCATTCAAATACTGGATGATCCAATTCATGTCCTCCAAGTGTCCCTTCCTCATATTTGATATGAAATGACCCAGAACTCCCACTAAAAATGTAATTCCTGGTCCAATAAATATCATGGAATACACCATGCTAACTAGAAAAAATATAAATATAACTTTTTCCATGTTCTTTACCTTATCTTTTATTTTAGACACCTTATCTATGGTGAAGTGGAAGGTTATGGCCAATAGAGTTGAGGTGTGCTTACTCACAGACATCCTGAACTTCTCTAATAATATTCTAGATGTAGTCCCATTGAGATAAAACCAAATTCCCAACATTATTTTCACTACAAATCAGCATCCCCAATATTTTCAGGGTTTGACCAAGATCTCCCCTCTCAAATATTCTGGAGAAATCATTCTTAAACTCCTAAATAATCATAAATATTATGCCCAAAAAATCATTTTATCCATATATAAGAGTATGATGAAACTATCATCTTCCCATAACTTTCGGAGAAAATAATGATTCACGTTTCTCTGAGTGAAATCTTCGTCGACCACGAAAGTTGTAGTACCCTCATTTTCTGGTATTTAACCCTTTATTGATGTTTTTAATGGATTTAAAGTTAAGGGTGATGACTGGGAGAGTTGTGAGAACTTTGAATGAATTTTTGAGGCAAAGGGGTAGTCACATGGATGGTGCACGGTTTGTCTAAATCGTGCGGAAAAACCATGCGTAGTTGGTCTTGGAGGCAGTAGCTTCCGCACGGGCAGCGCACGGTTTGTCTAGTCGTGCGGCCAAACCGTGCATAATTTAGTACCCCCGGTATTGGGTATGTAACACTTTCTAGATGATTTTCTTGTATTTAATGTTAAGGTGATGAATTGTGAGAGTCGGTAGAACTTTGAATGATGTTTTGAGGCAAAGGGGAAGTCGTAAGGATAGCACAGGGTTTGTCTAAACCGTGCGGGAAAACTGTGCATAGTTGGTCTTAGAGGTAGTAGCTTCCGCATGGGTGGCACGTGTTCTATCTAACCGGGTGGCCAAACCATGCGTGGAAGATTTTCAGAGGCAGTGTCTAATGCACAGTTATCACATGGTTTTTATAATCGTGTGGGAAAACCATTCGGCCACTTAAATGACATCCTATAAAGGTGAATCTCATGCGTTTTTGCCTCTAAGTGGCTTTTTTTTCTCTTAAGCATCCCTAACTCAGGATTTTTCTTCTCCTAAGGTTAGAGAAGGTTCTCCCATAATTCTGGAGGCAATCTGAAGGCTTATCTTGGCGAATTGAAGCCAGATTCTTGAGGTATGTGATCGTTTGTCATCGTTACTGATCAGTTTCTTAGATCTACATAGATCTACTTCTCCTCTTCTCTTGGTTTTTTATATCTATGCCCATTAATGGGTATATCTAAGTGTGTTTATGCCAAATATGTTGAGTTTTGGTCTTGGTTTTTTTAGGAGAAGAGGTCTCAGGAGGGTTCTTGAAGAATCGACTCGGGTTTCTTGTGTGTTCTTTATTCGTTGTGGTTTTCGTCAAAACCCTAAAGGTAGGTGACTTCACTCTTGACTCCTCTTATTAGAATGGATTGGCTTAGTTTCAAATTGGGTTATTTGAATGCAATTGATTGTGAAAATCATAGAATAAATCTTCAATAGTGGTGATTTATTGTTTTAGTGAAATTGTGAAATCTTGTTGAATTGTTGTGCAAAGTGATTTGGCTTCTTGAATTTAAAATGTTGATTTTAAATTATGGATTTTCCAAAATTGTAAATGGTTTTATGAAAAGTTTGTTTTCAATAAAAAGGGTGTTTTATTGAAAAGTTTGAGATTAAAATGAATTTTATGGAATTGGTTTTCAAATAAAAGGGAGTTTTATTGAAACTGTTTGGCATTGAAATAGTTTGGAATTGAAATGGTTTTTATGGAAATGGTTTTCAATAAAAAGGTGTTTTTATTGAAAGGGTGTTTTGGCATGATTTATGGACATATGTGTTGTGTGTTCATGTTGCATGTACGAGGCTTGGTTGAAATATGACCTTGTGCTCAATGCCAAATATTTAATGGTACATGGTAACTATATGTATGAGGCTTGGTTGAAATATGACCTTGTTCTCAGTGCCAAAGGTGTAATGGAACATAGGAAACAATTACCTTGTGATGACTTGGTAGATCGACAATAAACCGCTCATGAGTATGGAACTATCACAACAAAGCATGCACGGTTGGTAGCATGGGTTGAGAAATGGTTGGGTATGCCAAAAATAGATGTTTGTGAAATGGTTCGAAAGCTTGTTTGGTTATTTTTCTCGAAAACTAACTTCTTAAAAAATTGGTTTCATTTTCTCTTGGAATACTTTTGGTTATGAATTGTTTTGGAAACTTGTTTATATCTTGTTATAAACTATTTTGAGAAAATGTTTTATATAAAATTTTTAATATAAATGTTGCGAACTCTTCTATCCTAGTGGAGTGAGTAGGGAATTCATTGGAGAAAACCTACTGAGTTTTCTACTCACCCCTGTTCTTTCACTTTGGTGATTTTGTAGATTTCGTGTTCCAGGACACAGGTAAAGGTGCCGCATTTTATTGCTAGGGGATCATGGTGGTGCTTGGGAGATGTTGTGGAGCTTGGAGCTTGTGAAGCATAGAGTCGTAGTGTATTTTGAGAGTCTTGAGTTGTTCATCCATTATGTACTTTGATGCTTGGTTTGGTCTTCTGATGTTGTATACTTTATGTGGTTTGAAATAAATGAAGTGGTTTAGTTTTCATTCATTTTTCCATTCATCATATAGTGAATGGTTGGTTATTCTTTGTTGGTTCATGGGGTATTTATTAAAGGGTAAATTGTCCCCCAACTTGTATTTGAAACCCTTCAGCATCTATTGCCATACTTTTCCATCTTGGGGATGTCTCTTAAGTCCAAGTAATGACTCGTTGTACTCTCAATCCAATGAGAATTGGTGGGTATTTAAAAATGGTATCAGCTTGTCCGGTGCTTGCCTAACAAGTGGTCATCGATGTTCTTGGTCTTGGAGTTCAAATTCATTCTTGTCTATTCCTTGGGTCTAAATATTAGACAGGACTAGGATTGTCAGAACTTGAAATGTATATAATAAAAGGATGTAGCTAACCTGTCTATGTTGAACTTCAAGTTACCAGGGTGTTGGGTACATAAGTGTTTTGGATACACTTCTAGAATACTAGGAAATCTCATTGTCATGGGTTCAGTCAATGAGATGAGCATGACATGAATTGTAGAGGAATGTCTTCCCACTAGGATTGCATATCTCATTGTGAGGAATGACTTGTGATTTTGGGAAAGGTGTGAATTTTCGGACAATGTAAAAATTGTTTTCAACGAAAGATTTTGAAAACAGGATATTGGTTTATTTGGAAAATGGGATGATTTTCAAAAGGCATGAGGAATTTTTTCAAAAAAGTTTCAACATGGATAAAGGATGTTTTGGAAAAAAATGTTCTGATAGTTGATGTGGTAGAATTTGAAATACTAAGCCATCATTTGCTAGAGAGTGAGATTGATGGTGGTTGTTGTTGGTTTAGAAACTGACACCTGGTAGGCATCGTCGGAACCAACCCAAAGAAGCTGTAGAGAATGTGGTTGCACCAGAACCATAGGTGAATCAAGATATGGTTTAGAGTATTGACCAAGAATTTCAAGCTATGGATACGGGGAACTGGAGTAATGAACCACAGAAAGTGGATCATACTATCCAGTTCATGAAGCAGAATCCACCATACTTTCAGGGTGATGCTGAACCCGAGAAGGTGGAGGTGTGGCTAAGTTGGATAAATTATATCATTGATTTCATTGACACACCAGTACAGTTGAAAGTAAAGTTGGAAACGTATATTCTTGAGGATCTTTCACGTCAGTGGTGGCATATAGCGGTGCAGGCTAAACTCGATGAAAGACTTACACGGGAGGACTTTGAGGAATTATTCAACAAACAATTCTATCCTCACACGTTTAAGATCCAGAAAATAGTGTACTTTTTTAGCTTGAAGCAGAAGAGCCTATCTGTCACATAGTATTCGGATAAGTTCATGAATTTAGTCTTTTTATCCCCATAGGTTGTGGCAAGTGCGTTGTTGAAGGCACGGATCCTAGATTTGGGGCTAAGTTGGGAGATTCGATCGAAGATTGTGGTGCTCTGTATTACGGATTATACAGATATGGTGTACAGAGTGACTATTGATGAATGTGATATCTCGGGATCAATAGAAGTCGGAATGATGATACCTACATGAAATGGTGGGAACTCAACAAGTGGGAACAAGAGGAAAAGGAATACCTATTTCCCTGGTGCGAGTGAAAATCAGAACCAGACGGTGGGATCAGTGAACCTTCCTCCACAACCCCAGAGCAAAGCAGGTTGCATTAAAGGTGGTTCTACTAATGACATAAAGCGAGAGTGTACGGAACAATCTAGATCATGTCACAATTGAAAGCAAATGGTCCATATACAGCTATATTGTAGGAATACTCCGAGTTCGGGTGCGTTGCGCATGACACTTCACCAGCATCGCAAGCATCATATTTATTGACAGGATGAGGAAAGTAGAGTCGGTATCATCAGCATAACAGAGCTAGCCATGGTGATTCTCTAAATACTATGACTCCTCAACCAGGGCAATCTCAAAAAGGCAACAAGGACAACATTGCAGCGACGAAGCAATTGTATTGAGCTGAGAAGATGATTGTCGATGATCAGGCTAAACCATCTATAGTAAGAGGAATGATTCTTTTGAATTCTACCTTTGTGAAAGTGTTGTTTGATACTAGTGTTTCACATTACTTCATTGCTTCCTGTGTTGTTGACTTGCTTAGATTAAAATTGGAAATGATGTCTTCTATTTTGAAACTAAAAACTCCGCTTGGAGAAAGATAATTCCAAGCCTTTGTGTGTATAGCATGTGTTATAACAGTAGATGGAGGTGAGTCAAAATGGGACTTCTCGATGTCGGATACGTATGTCTATGATGTAATCCTGCATATTTATTGGATGACAATTTTTAAGGCTCACATCGACTGTTATAGGAGAATAGTTAGTTTCACGATGGAGGACGGCACTGACCATCTCTTCAGACGATATTGGATGGAAAAGAAAGGTGAAAAGAGCTTGTTGGCACCAATAGTGGGAACGATCTCTTACCAATTGGTAGTGTTGACTTTGGAATCAATGGAAGATATTGAGGAAATATTTTTCCAGCTATTGTGGATCAATTTTCAATTGTATTTCCCAAGAACTTCTCAGGGTTACCACCTCTAAGAGAAGTGGATATTATGATTGATCTCAATCTGGGGACCAGTCCTATTTCCCTTCTATCTTATAGGATAGCACCAACAAAATTGTAGGAATTGAAAGTTTAGTTAGAGGAGCTAGAAATCAAGCATTTCATTTAACCAAGTACGTTTCTGTGGGTAGCACCAGTTTTGTTTGTGAAGAAGGAAGATGGAACTCTTCAGCTTTGTGTTGATTATCATAATCTTAAACAAGTTACGATAAAGAGTATATATCCACTTCCATGCATTGATGATCTATTTGATCAATTATGGTGATCTCAGTGGTTATCCAAGATTGGCTTGCGATTAGGATATCACTAATTGCAAGTTTGGAAGGGGGATATTCCAAAGACTTCTTTCAGAAGTAGATATGGCCACTACGAATATGTAGTCATGCCTTTTGGTCTAATGAATGAACCAATGGTCTTCATGGATTTGATGATTCAGATATTTCAACAATATCTGTATTCTTTTGTTTTGGTGTTTGTGGACAACATTTTAGTGTATTCAAAGACAAGGGATGATCATGAAGTCCACCTAGAAATAGTGTTACAAATCTTGAGAGATCATCATTTGTATACCAAATTATCAAAGTGTGAATTTTCGATACAGGAAGTATGTTTCATTGGCCATGTCATTTCTGAAATAATTTTTTCTGTTGATCCTAAAAGGATAGAAGCCGCTATCTCTTGGCAACCACCGAAGAATGTGTTCGAGATACAAAATTTTCTTGGTCTAGCTGGTTACTACCAATGCTTTGTGTGTGATTTCTCACAACTAGCTTCACCAATGATGGCTTTGACTAAGAATAATGCTCCCTTCCAATGGAAGAAATAATGTTAGAAATATTTCTAGGAACTAAAAGTCCGGCTTACATCAGCACCTATCATGATTTTTGATGAATCAGGACAGGGGTATGTGGTGTATTGTGAAGCTGCAGGATCAGGTTTGGGTTGTGTTCTCATGAAAAGAGATCATGTGGTTTCTTATGGCTCAAGGAATTTAAGGGTGCATGAGAATAATAACCCAACACATGATTTGGAGTTTGCTGCAGTCATCCATGCATTGAAGACATGGAGACATTATCTCTAGTGAGAAATTCACTGTGTTTACAGATCACAAAAGAATGAAATACATTTTCTCCCAGTGAGATTTTAATCTGAGGAAAAGGAGGTGGATGGAGTATCTCCAAATATTTGAAATTTTCTTGATGTACACACCGGGAAAAGGAAATTAAGTGGTTGATGCATTGAGTAGAAAGTCATATGCTCAGTTAGTGAAAGAAGCTTCAGATGAATAGTAGTTGATGTCGGTCTTAGATGACATGCATGTGGAATTTGAAGACCAAGGTGACGTTGTTGTTTTCTTTTCAGCTACGCTTCTTCCTAATTTAGTAAAGATGATCAAATAAGCACAAACATCTGATGCATAATGTCTAGTTGTAAGTTCAAAACTCAATGGTTGGGATACCATTGATGGATGGAAACGTGACGGGGGTTTAGTTTTGTGTTTCATAGAGTGGATGGTTTCACCTATGGTTTTTCAGAAATAACTCCTTCATTCTTACCACCATTAAAGATGGGTTGTACACCCAGGTACACCGAAGATATATAAGGCGTTGAAGGCACAGTTTTAGTGGAGCGGCAAGAAAATTAAGGTGGCCGAGTTTGTCTGACAGGGCTTAACTTGTCAGTAGGTTAAAGCAGAGAATCAGAGACCAGCTGGTATGTTACAATATTTTTCCATCATAGTGTGAAAATGGGATTTGATATCAATGGATTTTGTTACAGGTCTTCCATGAATTGTCCGAAAACACGATTCCATTTGGGTGATAGTGGATCATCTAACTAAGTCATCCCTATTCGTGAAACTCATACGGTGGAAGATATTTCAAAAATATATATCCAATAAGTGGTAAAGTGGAATGGTGTATGAATGTTTATAGTCTCAAATAGAGATCTGAGGTTCGCATCTCGTTTCTGTAAATCATTACAGCAAGCCCTTGGAACTCAGTTGACTATGAGCACGGTGTATCATCCTCAGACGGATGGGTAGTCCGAGCAGACGATACAGAATTTGGAAGATATGTTGCGGGCTTGGGTAATGGATTTTGGTGGCTAATGAGAGTAGAATATTCCCTTAGTGGAGTTCTCATACAATAACAGCTATCAAGACTCTATATGCATGGCTCCGTTTGAAGCATTGTATGGGTGTCCTTGTTATTATCCACTATACTGGGTGGAAACGGGGGAAACATTACTAGTCGGGCCAAGCCTTTTCCAAGAAACAACAGAGAAGATCTAGTTTATTAGAAAGAGGATGGAAACGGCTCTATGTTGTCATAAATCTTATTCAGATCATCATCGAAGACTGTTGTCATTCATAGTGTGTGATCGTGTCTTCTTAAGGATATCCCCAAGTCTTGAACATCATCGTTTCGGGAATCAGGGCAAGTTATCTCCAAGATACATTGGCCCTTTTGAGATATTAGAATGGTTTGGAGAGGTGGAATATCTATTGGAATTACCAGCATGGTTTAATTCGGGGCATAATGTGTTCCGTGTATCTCAGTTTAAAAAGTATCAGCCGGATCCTGACAATGTGATCAAATGGGATCACGTTGACCTAGAGTCAGATGCTTCATTGATACATATCTCGGTATGGATTATGGATAGGAAAGAGAAAGTCTTGCGGGGGAAAATCATTGGTCTAGTGCGGGTTTTACGACAGCATGGTGAGATTCAGAAAATGACTTGGGAACATGAAAAGGAAATGAAAGAGTAGTGTCCAGAACTCTTTCAGTTGGTTGAATGTTTTCTACATTCTGAGGATGGAAAGACCATTGGTGGGGAGAATTTAGGACCCCCAATTTCTGGTATACAACCCTTTCTTGATTCTTTTCATGGATTTAAAGTTAAGGGTGATGAATGGGAGAGTTGAGAGAACCTTGAATGGTGTTTTGTGGAAAAGGGGAAGTCGCATGGACGACGCACGGTTTGTCAAAACTGTGTGGCAAAACCGTGCGTAGTTGGTCTTGGAGGAAGTAACTTCCGCACGGGCGTCGCGCGGTTTGTCTAACCAAGTGTCCAAACTTTTCATGGAAGATCTGTGGAGGCAGTGGCTAATGCATGGTTAGTGCACAGTTTGTCTAACTGCTCAGGGAAACTTTGTGGCCACTTAAATGAGATTCTATAAAGGTGGATATCATGCATTTTTGCCTATTAGTGGCTCATTATTCCTCCTAAGTGGCCCTAACTTAGTATTTTTATTCTCCTAAGCTTATAGAAGGTTCTCCCATCATTCTAGAAGTGATCTGAAGTCTTCTCTTAGCAAATCGTAGCCAGATTCTTGAGGTATGTGATCGTTCTTCATCGTTCTTGATCGGTTTCTTAGATCTACTTCTCCTATTCTCTCGATTTCATAGATATATGATCTTTATGGGTAGATCAAAGTGTTTGGATGACAAATATGTTGAGTTTTGGTCATGGTTTTGTTAGGATAATAGATCTAATGAGGGTTCTTGGATAATCGCCCTGGTTTCTTGTGTGTTCATTGTTCGTTGTGGTTTTCACCAAAACCCTAAAGGTAGGTGTCTTCACTCTCGACTCCTCTTGTTAGTATTGATTGTCTTAGTTTCAAATTGGGTTATTTGAATGGATTTTATTGTGAAAAGCATATAATAAATCTTCTTTAGTGATGATTTATGGTTTTAGTGAAATTGTGAAATCTTGGTGAATTGTTGTGCAATGTGATTTTTATTCTTGAATTTAAAATGATGATTTTAAATTTTGGATTTTCTAAAATTGTAAATGGTTTGATGAAAAGTAGGTTTTCAATAAAAATTGAATTTTATTGAAATGGTTTGTGATTGAAATGACTTTTATGGAATTCATTTTCAAATAAAATGGAGTTTTATTGAAATGGTTTGGAATTGAAATGGTTTTGATGGAAATTTTTTTCAATAAAAATGTGTTTTTATTGAAAGGGTGTTTTGGGATGATTGATGGGAATATGTACTGTGTGTTCATGTTTCATGTACATGGCTTGGTTGAAATATGACCTTGTGCTCAGTGCCAAATGTTTAATGGCATATGGTAACTATATGTATGATGCTTGGTTGAAATATGACCTTGTGCTCGGTGACAAAGGTGTAATGGCACATGGGAAACAATTACCTTGTGAAGACTTGGTATATCGACGAGAAACCTCTCATGAGTATGGAATTTTCATGATGAAGCAAGCATTTTTGGTATCATGGGTTGGGAAAGGGTTCGGTATGCCAGAAAGAGATGTTTGTGAAATGGTTCTAAAGCTTGATTGGTTATTTTTCTGGAAAAATAACTTGCTGGAAAATTGGTTTCAATTGATCTTGGAATGATTTTAGTTATGAATGGTTTTGGAAACTTGTTTATATATTTTTATAAACTATTTTGAGAAAATGTTTTATATAAAATGTTTTATATAAATATTGCTAACTCTTCTATCCTAGAGGAGTGAGTAGGGAATTCATTGGAGAAAACCAACTAAGTTTTATACTCACCCATGCGTTGGCACTTTGGTGATTTTGAATATGTCGTGTTGTGGGACACAGGTCAAGGTAAAGCATATTATTTCTAGGGGCTTGTGGTGATGCTTGGGAGATGTTGTGGAGCTTGTATCTTGTGGAGCACGGAGTCGTGGTGTCTTTTGAGAGTCCAGAGTTGTTCATCTGTTGTGTACATTGATGCTTGGTTTGGTCTTCCACTGTTGTGTAGTTGATGTGGTTTGACATAAACGAAGTGGTTTAGTTGTCATTAATTTATTCATGTATCTTATAGTGAATGTTTGGTTAATCTTGGTCAGTTAATGGGTTATTTCTTAAAATGTAAATCATCCCACAACTTGTGTTTGAAACCCTTCGACATTTATTTCCATCTTTTGGCATCTTGCGGGTGTCTCTTAAGGCCAAGTAATGACTTGGTGTACTCTCAATCCAATGATAAACGGTGGTTCATTACAAATGCATTGTATTTTTTCTCATATATTAGTCCATGCTTCAAGTCATATATGCTTTTATTCCACTTCTACCCCATGTAATTGTTTCACTAATCCATAAAACCCCCCAAATGATTAATATAAATTTATTACTCAAGGTTATTATAAAGAAAGGTTGTATTTACACCCATTTACTATAAGTGCATATTATTAATATAAACCTCAATCAACAATAACTAAATTAAAGAATGATTAACTACTGAAAAAATTATTTATGAGAAGTAATACATTCCTTTTATTGAAATCTCATCACCACCATCTATGCATTGTACCTATTACTATCATTAGCATCCTCCTTCAAATATAGAACCAACTTATTCTCATGTTATTTCTTAACCTATGGTAACTTAGTCACCACCCATGTTAAAATAGAATCCAATGAATACAATTCTTATGTCATCATTGAAACTCGTTTTCGAGAATCTATAAGAGTGTACACCTCTTCTAGGCTTTCAAGTTCTCCACTATCCATTAAATGTAGAAAAGTCATGTCTAGTCTAAAAATATAAGGCCTCTGCCTTATACTTTACTTAATATTTAATTAAATGAATAATTCACATTGAGGATATTTTCAGGTTTAGAGTTTTAGATAATTAGTACATAACTATTACCTCTCACAAGATTACAAAGTATACACTTCTACTAAGTTTCCATAAATAAAAAAACTCTTAAAAGAAACATGTCTAGTTCCATGTTTTAGATAGCATGTCTTTCCATGGTCCCATCCTTGACCATATTCATCTTTAAGTCCTGTGTAAAACATTTCAAAAACTTTGGATTAGCATAAAAAGCTCAGTAAGGGATATAAAAATATGGAAAGGAAACATGAGTACATGTATACATAAGAATCAATGAAATCATACTTTACTCATAAAACATAAGAATGTTAACATACCTCATAAAATCATGAATAAAACATTGAAATCATAAGGCATAAAGGTAACTTGAGGCATTCATAACATTATTACGTAGGGAGTAACCCACTTGGTTACGTTTGGAATACCCATCATAGTATATTCCCTAAATCTCTTTGGAGAAACCTTAACGTTTAACCCCTTCGCATTACCGAATGCATTGGAGAGCTATATCGGGCTCACCCGCCCATAGTTTATCACGGAACCAACCGTTTTCATAATAATGCCCAAGAACCATAACATAAACATTTCACATAAAACATTCATAAAGGAAACATAACATTTCCACATTTCAATCACAATATAACATTTTAGGATATTGAAATAATGAATCCATTCAAAAAAACCATTTTCAAAACCATTTAAAACATTTAATAAAGAGATTTTTGAATCAAAGTGTCTCATACCACCTTGAAGATTTTAACATTTTAAACCATTAATATCCTTATAAATAAATCCTTAAAACCATTTTGAAAACATGTATATTAATAAGAACAAATCATTAAAACATTTAAAGCGATATTTTGGTTAAAGGGGTTTTACCAAAATTAGAGACACTTGAATACAATACTTGAGGAATAACATTTAATTAGAACTTTGTAATATCATGAAAATAAATGTATTCATGATATAATATTCCAAATGACAGTATATACAGCACATAAGAGTGAATTGGTTCATAACAACAATGAAGTCTCAATAGAATTGTAAAATGTGATGAAATCCCTTATAAAGAAGGTATCCTTAAATTAAGGATAAATCAATATCAAAATTATGTGTGAAAAATATAAATACACCCAATATAAGTGGATATTAAGTTTAAAACACTAAAATTACATTCACACATATTCAAATGATTACATTTTCAATAACAACATGTTGAACCCAAAGAAATCGAAATTGGGTTAAAAAGAACCCTTGGTAAAATTCGACAGCCTAACGGCGTCACTTCAAAATTCAGAAAATGAGTTGATGAGAGATAAAACGTTTATATCATCACTTGGACATAAAATTTACTTCAATAAGGATATATAATAACATATCCCAACATTATAGTATGTGAATCAAAAGACATAACAAAATAAGTCTTTTAAAAAGAGGAGGGTGAAAGGTTCCCTTGCCGACTTGGGTAACTTTCGAAACGTACGCCCCATTGAATAAGTGTCATACAATGAATATGTAAATACCCATAAATGGAATTATATTACAAAGGGGGAATAATAATGGGCATTACATACACCACTCAAAGGAAATGGTGGAAAATGTAGCATAAATCTCACGGGAATAAAAGTGAGATGAAAAACCCTTATGAAAACTCGGCAGCCTAACGGCGCCACTTAAAACGTAAAAAATGGATTGATGAGATCAAATAGGGTCTCTCATCATATTAAAATAAACCTTAAAGCAAGATTAATATAAAAAACATCCCCCATCATAAGAAAGAGGTTCTTAAAAGAAGGGACATAAAGGAGAGTACTTAAAAAGAAAGGGAGGGGTAAGATCCCTTACCTTGTGTCCGACATGACTCGATCGTTCTTTAATATCCTGAATAATAAAATTTGGTCAATTTATAATTTCTTAAGGAACTCCTTTAAATATTATTATTCAGTTCATATCACATATTATAATGTTATAATAATTGGTTAATAAAGTGAGTTCATATCAGACGTTTTTGTCGATGTTCGGAACATGGGTAAAAATTGAGCTTGTTGGAAAAAAAATTCCATGTAGTTATAGGTACATCATATCCAGAATAGTATTGATGTTTTAAATATCATATATATCCCGTATATATTCATTTTATACTATTCCATAACATTTGGAGAAAAAAACTTAAAATCACCGTTCATGGAGACGGTAGGTCGTGTGTACGCATTAACGTTACTTTCATTTTTTGTCATATTAATGGAATTAAAACAAAAATCAGAGATATATATATTATAATTACAGAATTATATCCATCATTTAGATGTAATATATTACATATATATCCATTATATATATGTACTTATAATATTACATAACATTTGGAGATAAGAAATGAAATGTACCGTTCATGGAGATGGTAAGCCGTACGTACGCATGAATGCTACTTTCATTTCTTTTTTTTTGTATTCAATGGAATGAAATAATAATGATATAAAGGTATATTATAATTCCATTATTATATCATATTTAATACCATTAATTCCATCCTTTATACGTCCCACATATTTCATTAACGAATCAAATCACTTTGAGGGAGCGGTAGTCCGCACTTCCTAGAATGAAGATATTGCATTTACCCATAATGGAAACCATAAAGGTATGACATAAATGAAATATACAGAAGCTTAAGGAAAACATAAACATATTATATATCATATATAAATATATTTATATTTTAATGGCCACCTTTGAAGGTGTTAAAATAATATTGGACAATCATCATTTCGTGAGGCAGTAATTCGTCATCCACAGAAATAGTATGTTCTTTAACCATTAGACGAAGGTGTGTGTAAGTGTAGCTCTAATACTTCACATAAAAACATCCTAGTGTATTTAAGATACTGGTTTTGTTACAAAATAAAGAAATAAAAAGAGTTTAGAGGGTTGGATAAGCAAAATAAAACATAAAAACCCAAGAGAGGACACTACCTTTAAATCGGGTAACTCTCTTTGATTTGAGCTCAAAGGCTTCCTTGGAAAGGATTCTGCCCAAAGTGAGGCTTCAATGATGAATAGAGGGATGTGGATAGATGAAATGGGAAGGGGTTGTCCGAGCCAAAGGCTTGAGAGGTGTGGGTAAGGTGGTAGAGGTGGGGGGCCTTTTATAAGAGGAGAGGAGGGGCACTCTTGGAAAGTTATAAAATATTACTTTATTATATAATGATTTTCGGATTTTAATGGTCCCAAAAGGATATATTTAAAGGGTAAGGTGATAATCTTTCTAAATCCACACATCCAATAGGTTTGTGACAAGTGTAGTTCTTAGATTTTACATTATCCTTTCATTTTATTTAAATCGTTAAATAATGAGGTAATCGCTGAATCATCATGGTGTCATAAATAATTTAATTTATTTAGTGCCTAAAAATTATAAAAAAAATATCATGATGTAGTATCTCTTTTTAGATTTCTAATTAATATTTAAAGTCAAAAATATGAATTGTATAACCCCATGTAAAATTTTTTTTAGAAAAACAACACATGTTTGTGACATTTTAATTTTAACTTTAAATAAAAAGTTATTTATGTCATTATCCTACCAAAGTGGATCCATGGGGTCCCCAAGTTGACCTATGGATTTTCTTGGTCGTCCATGACACATAATATGATGGTAGGACATGTGTCTAGGTCATTTCATATTATTAAAATGTTATTTTTACCTTAAATTACACTAATTACCTTTAATCGCGATTAATAAAACTTAAAAATTACTATTCACCAAAAATTATTTTAATCTCATTGAACCACATTTTACTTCTTAATGAAAACCATGTATGTCGGATTTTTTAAAATCATATCATAGAAGTGGAAAAGTTTCATTTAAACAAAAAATCAGTTTCTTTAACTACCACTTAGTGGTTTCACTATTCATCAAAAATTGAAGTTTTTCAGAAAAATACCAAAAATTAACCCTAAGATATATTTGATATTACGAATTAAAAAATGATGTATATTTTACAAAATTAAAAACATATAATTTTCATTAATTAATTTAATAATTAACCCGTTGTCAAAACAAATAGCGTGTTTTTAAGAAACAATATCTATTAAAATATTGACACTAGTTTAAGTCCAATTTCAAAGTGAAATTAATTACAATGACCACTATTGGATTAAATGGTAAAAATATATTATAATTGGACTTTAAAACCAATTCAAAAGATAATCTAATCATATAAATAAATTAGATTAAAAAGATGTTTTGAATTAAAATACAACATTTTTCACAATTCATTAAAAATGAACTTTATCGGAAAAATACCAAAAAATTACACAATGTAAATTTTGATGTCTTGATTCTAAAGAAGAATTTTATTTGGTCAAATATAACATATGAAAATGTAAAAAAGTGGATTTAAAAAAGTGTTCTTCATCAAAAGGTGGTTAATCGTCCTTTTAAAGAATATTAGAATATTTATGCCTAAAATTGGATTCATTCACATTTTATGCCTCTAACATTTATTGGATAAAAGTAAAAATATTTGACAAACATATATAATCATTTTGTAGTTAGTTATGTTCATTCCCTCCATTGCAACGGCTAGACCTTAACTACCATTTAAAATAATATTATATTATTATTAGAGTGCAACGCAAGATTCCAAAGAAACTTGTTGTTGCGTATTGGGTACGCCATCGAGCATAGAGTCCCCTTTAAAGTAATATTATTATTTTATTCACAAATATGGATAAATATGAAAATTTCATATTCTTTATTTACCTGGGGTATTACATCCTTCCCCCCTTTTGGGAATTGCGTCCCCGCAATTTTTAAAATTGGGCTTGGAAACATCATGGAAAATCCCACAACGGAACAAGAGTTAGTAAAACTATCACTTTAAAATAAAGAAAGAGAATTACAAAGGTCACCCGAGTTAACCCATACTAGGATTCCACGTAGGAAAACATGGACATTGAAGAAAAAACAAAGGGTCATGTTTTGAGGGAGAGTGATAGTAAACATGTCTAGGATAAAGTTAACCATAAGAAAATCACAAACTTTTGGTGGGTTAAACGGTATTCGATTCCCCAGTAGGAAAAGTTAACAGACAACATTTTTGTTTTAAGTTACTCTTCATTGAGGAATTTATTTTTGAGCTTAACTAAATCATAATGAAACATACTTACTTGTCACGTAGACTTTCAACTTTTACTAGATTCCTTAATCAAACTCATAATTTCTCCAAAAGACGAGTATTTAGGAAGACTTGTTCGCATTAAGAGTACTATAATCATGTTCTTGAGAATCACCTAATCCACAAAAGAGAACTATAAATTTTCCATGTTTTTAGACAAAAACCAAAACCAAAATTGTTAGTATGAGATCAGATAATCCACAAAAGTATAATCCTTTATAAAAATAAAATCTATTCATAATCTCCAAAATTTGTCCAAAAAACCCCAAAGTTCAACGAAGACCATTCGATAAACAATTGTCCATAAAATTCTTAAAAGTAAACAAAACTAAGATTGAAACCCAAATATTTGAAGGATTTAATCACATAGTCTTCCAAGGTACAAATTAACTTTTATCTCCAAATAACATCAGTTGCTCTTAAATTATCACATTAAAAAGTAATTAACCTAATAACATATCCTCCATGATAGGTTAATCATTTCCATAGATAACCCAAAATAAACTTACTCAAGATTCCTAAAATCATCTAACTAAAAAGAATTAGTCAAACTAACCAGGGACTTCACGTAGTCCAGTGGTAGGGGATAAATACCAGTCGCACTTTGGTTGTGGGTTCGATTCCTGCAGCTTTGTCCGACGCGACGGGTTGTCACACGGTCTTCGTGTTGTCCTTTTTACAAAACTATATAATTCTTAAAACATTCCCGAAAACGAGATAAAATCTTCAAAAATAATCATAACATATTTTAACCTCAAGTTTATCTCATGCCTTCCATTTTCCATCATATCATAGAGTTACCCATAATTTCCTAAAAAGTAAGGATCATATAAACCCTAATGGTTACCTTTATAATTATTAACTGAACTTCCACATCGATTGGTCATCTCGTACATGATGCATTACGGAACATACCAAGGTTCAAGTGGTTGATCATGACTCCTTAATAGTTGGTTTAGAACAACCATGAGATTCCTCATTGAATCCCCCATTTCATCCAATCTCTTAATCAGAGAACCACCATAGTTTCCCACAAACCCATTGTCACTTTGGTGCCTACTAGATCCATCCATTTACTAAAAACAGAAAATTCAGTGTGAGTATATCAACAAAACCATCATGTACTAATGAGGAAGATAAACACTAAGATATACTTACTCATTCACTTTATCTAAAACATGGACTCTTTCTGAAATCCTAACCATTATGGTAATGTCACTTATGCTTAGAGAATACCCTAACCACTAAAGTTGTCTAAACCGACCTCCGATACCAACTATAAGCCATTGGCCTTAAACCATACTTAATATGGAATTAAATGAATAATTCACATTAAGGATCTGTTCAGGTTTAGAGTTTTATAGAATTAGTACATAACTATTACATCTCACAATATTACAAAGTAGACACTTCTACTAAGTTTCCATAAATAAAAAAACTCTTAAAAGAAACATGTCTAGTTCCATGTTTTAGATAGCATGTCTTTCCATGATCCCATCCTTGACACTATTCATCTTTAAGTCCTGTGTAAAACATTTCAAAAACTTGGGATGAGCATAAAAATCTCAGTAAGGGATATAAAAATATGGAAAGGAATCATCATTACATGTACACATAAGAATCAATGAAATCATACTTTACTCATAAAACATAAGCACTTTAACATACCTCATCAAATCATGAATAAAACATAGAAATCATAAGGAATAAATGTAACTTGAGGAATTCATAACATTCTTACATAGGGAGTAACCCTCTTAGTTACATTTGGAATACCCATCACAGTATACTCCCTAAATCTCTTCAGAGAAACCTTATTATTTAACCACTTCGCGTTACCCAATGCATTGGAGAGCTATATCTTGCTCACCCGCCCTTAGTTTATCACGGAACCACCCATTTTAATAACAATGCCCAAGAACCATAACATAAACGTTTCACATAAAACATGAATAAAGGAAACATAACATTTCCACATTTCAATCACAGTATAACATTTTAGGATATTGAAATAATGAATCCATTCAAAAAAACCTTTTTCAAAACCATTTAAAACATTTAATAAAGATATTTTTGAATCAAAGTGTCCCATACCACCTAGAAGCTTTTAACATTTTAAACCATTAATATCCATATAAATAAATCCTTAAATCCATTTTGAAAACATGGATATAAATAAGAACAAATCATTAAAACATTTAAAGCGATATTTTGGTTAAAGGGTTTTTACCAAAATTAGAGACACTTGAATACAATAATTGAGGAATAACATTTAATCAGAACTTTATAATATAATGAGAATAAATTTATTCATGATATAATATTCCAAAGGACAGTATATACACCATATAAGATTTAATTGGTTCATAACATCAATGAAGTCTCAATAGAAATGTAAAATGTGATGAAATCCCTTATAAAGAAGGTATCCTTAAATTAAGGATAAATCAATCTCAAAATTATGTGTGAAAAATATAAATACAACCAATATAAGTGGATATTAAGTGTAAAAAAATAAAAGGTCATTCACACATATTCAAAGGATGAAATATTCAATAACTACTTGTTGAACCCAAAGAAATCTAAATTGGGTTAAAAAGATCACTTGGTAAAATTCGACAGCCTAACGGCGTCACTTCAAAATTCAGAAAATGAGTTGATGAGAGATAAAAAGTGTATATCATCATGTGGACATAAAATTTACATCAATAAGGATATATAATAACATATCCCAAAATAATAGTATGTGAATCAAAAGACATAACAAAAGAAGACTTTTGAAAAGAGGAGGGTGAAAGGTTCCCTTTCAGACTTGGGTAACTTTCGAAACGTACACCCCATTGAATAAGTGTCATACAATGAATATGTAAATACCCATAAATGGAATTATATTACAAAGGGAGTATAATAATGGGCAGTAAATACACCACTCAAAGGAAATTGTGGATAAAAGTGAGATGAAAAATCCCTTACGAAAACTCGGCAGCCTAACGGCGCCACTTAAAACATCAAAAATGGATTGATGAGATAAAATAGGGTCTCGAATCATATTAAAATAAAATTTACAGAAAGAGGAATATAAAATAACATCCCCCAACATAACAAAGAGGTTCTTAAAAGAAGTGACATAAAGGAGATTATTTAAAAAGAAAGGGAGCGGTAAGATCCCTTACCTCGTGTCTGACATGACTCGATCATTCTTTAATCTCCTGAATAATAAAATTTGGTCACTTTATAATTTCTTAAGGACCTCCTTTAAAGATTATTATTCAGTTCATATCTCATATTATAATGTTATAATAATTGGTTAATAAAGTGTGTTCATATCAGACGTTTTTGTCGATGTTCGGTACATGGGTAAAAATTGAACTTGTTGGAAAAGAATTTTCCATGTAGTTATAGGTACAACATATCCAGAATAGTATTTATGTTTTAAATATCATATATATCCCATATATATTCATTTTATACTATTCCATAACATTTGTAGATAAAAAATTAAAAGCACCGTTCATTGAGACGGTAGGTCGTACGTACGCATTAAAGCTACTTTCATTTTTTGTCGTATTAATGGAATTAAAACAAAAATAAGAGATATATATATTATAATTCCATAATGATATCCATCATTTAGATGTAATATATTACATATATATCCATTATATATATGTACTTATAATATTACATAACATTTGGAGATAAGAAATGAAATGTACCGTTCATGGAGATGGTAAGCCGTACGTACGCATGAACGCTACTTTCATTTCATTTTATTGTATTCAATGGAATGAAATAATAATGATATAAAGGTATATTATAATTCTTGTAGTATATCATATGTAATACCATTAATTCCATCCTTTATACATCCAACATATGGCATTAACGAATCAAATCACTTTGAGGGGGCGGTAGTCCGCACTTCCTAAAATGAAGATATTGCATTTACCCATAATGGAAACCATAAAGGTATGCCATATATGAAAAATACAGAAGCTTAAGGGAAGAATAAATATATTACATATCATATATAAATATAGTGAAATATTAATGGCCACCTTTGAAGGTGTTAAAAGAATATTGAACAATCATAGTTTCATGAGACAGTAATTCGCCATCCACAGAAACAGTATGTTCTTTAACCATTAGACGAAGGTGTGTGTAAGTGTAGCTCGAATCCATCACATAACAACATACAAGTATATTTAAGATAGTTTTGTTGTTACAAAATAAAGGAATAAAAATAGTTTAGAGGGTTGGAGAAGAAAAATAAAACATAAGAACACAAGAGAGGACACTACCTTTAAATCGGGTAACTCTCTTTGATTTGAGCTCAAAGGCTTCCTTGGAAAGGATTCTTCCCAATGTGAGGTTTCAATGATGAATATAGAGATGTGGAGAGATGAAATGGGAAGGGTTTGGCCGATCCAAAGGCTTGAGAGGTGTGGGTAAGGTGGTAGAGGTGGGGGCCTTTTATAAGAGGATGGGGGGGCACTCTTGGAAAGTTATAAAATATTACTTTATTTTATAATGATTTTCGGATTATAATGGTCCCAAAAGGATATATTTCTAGGATAAGGTGATAAGGTTTCTAAATCCACCCATACAATAGGTTTGTGACAAGTTTAGGTCTTATATTTTACATTATCATTTTATTTTATTTAAATCGTTAAATAATGAGGTAATCGCTGCATCATCATGGTGTCATAAATAATTTAATTTATTTAGTTCCTAAAAATTATAAATAAAATATCATGATGTATTAAATATTTTTTTCTTTCTAATTAATATTTATAGTCAAAAATATGACTTTTATAACCCCATGAAAAAATTGTTTTAGAAAAACAACACATGTTTGTGACATTTTAATTTTAACTTTAAATAAAAAGTTATTTATGTCATTTTCCTACCAAAGTGGCTCCATGGGGTCCCCATGTTGACCCATGGATTGTCTTGGTCGGCCATGACACATCAAATGAGGGTATGACATGTGTCTAGGGCATTTCATATTATTAAAACATTATTTTTACCTTAAATTACACTAATTACCTTTAATCGCGATTAATAAAACATAAAAATTACTATTCACCAAAAATTATTTTAATCTCATTGAACCACATTTTTCTTCTTAATGACAACCATGTATTTCGGATTTTTTAAAATCAAATCACAGAAGTGGCAAAGTTTCATTTAAACGAAAAATCAGTTTCTTTAACTACCACTTAGTGGTTTCACTATTCATCAAAAATTGAAGTTTTTTGGAAAAATACCAAAAAATCACCCTAAGCTATATTTGATATTCCGAATTCAGAAATTATATCTATTTTAAAAAAATCAAAACATATAATTTTCATTAATTAATTTAATAATTAATTCGCGTTGTCAAAACAAATAGCGTGTTTTTAAGAAATAATATCTATTAAAAGATTGACACTAGTTTAAGTCCAATTTCAAAGTGAAATTAATTACAATGACCACTATTATATTAAATGGTAAAAATAAATAATAATTGTACTTTAAAACCAATTAAAAATATAATCTAAACATATAAATAAATTAGATTAAAAAGAGGTTTTGAATTAAAATACAATATTTTTCACTATTCATTAAAAATGAACTTTATCGGAAAAATACCAAAAATTTACACAATGTAAATTTTGATGTCCTAATTCTGAAGAAGAATTTTATTTGGTCGAATATAACATATGAAAATGTCAAAAAGTGGATTTAAAAAGCATTCTCCATCAAAAGGTGGTTAATCAACCTTTTAAAGAATATTAGAATCTTTACGCATAAAATTGGATTCATTTACATTTTATGCGTCTAACATTTATTGGATAAAAGTAAAAATATTTGACAAACATATATAATAATTTTTTAGTTAGTTCCGTTCATTCCCACCATTACAACGGCTAGGCGTTAACTACTATTTAAAATAATATTATATTATCATTAAAGTGCAATGCAAGATTCACAAGAAACTCGTTGTTGTGTATTGGGTACGCCATCGAGCATAGCGTCCACTTTAAAGTAATATTAATATTTTATTCAAAAATATGGATAAATATAAAAATGTCATATTCTTTATTTACCTGGGGTGTTACAAAAACGCTGACCTGGTTACCTAAATATTGTAGATCTCTAAAATTCAATTTTTTAAACTTCTCCATCAGGCAATATATATTATAGTGTCTTGGACTAATCCTATGTGATCCAACATAATTAAAGCACATATTCCACTAGTATATCTTCTATACATTCCATGATACCATATAAACTTTCTGAAACTTATTTTCCTCAAGTACTCCAACTTAGATCAACTTGGACTTGGTCAGTTAATTCTTTGTTCTCAAATTCCATCTTAGTCAAGTTCTAGTATTTCCATTTGAACTTGTCATTGAATAGAATATCCGGAAACTTTATTATCTTTTTATGATCATCATCCTAGAGCCAGAATTGATATATTTTTTCACCATATCCCTCAAATAAATATCTTGGACTTTTCATTGAGTTTTTCTCTATCCTTGGAATCAAAATAGACAAAGGTGGAACTTGCAAAAAAATTAAGGTGGAAAAATTCCCGAGGTTTCCCAAACCATTGATTGACATGAATATTATATATTCTAGGTTATTATATGGACATCTGTTAACCAATTATACTATTATATTCACTACCTTCTCTTAATTTTACTTAGGTATTTCTGAGTAAAAACTCATTCTGTGTTCCTTATTTGTTAATTCCTAATTGATTTTCTCTATTACATCATTCTAATTTGGTGTATAGGTAGCAATAATCTCTTAGATAATCCATTTATTCTAATAAAATTTCTATAAGTACCTTCTATTGGACTTACCACCATTGTAAAATCTTATACACAATAACTTCTAACTAGTTTCTCATTACACCATACATGTCAACTGAAAAAACACTATGAATACTTCAGAATAGTTTTTTAGAAAGTAAAACACGCTTTCTTTTCTGAATAATAAATAAAATTCATGAAATAGAGTGTCCCACTAGGAGATTCAGTTGGGGATAGAACCAAACATTTGAGTGGATAAGTTTTAACTTCCAAGATCTTGGCTTCCTAGTTTTTAATTTTAATTATACACTCTATTTAATAATCACATATATCTCACAACTTATGAACTCTATGTTATTAAGATTAAGTATTCCTTATATCATTAAAACATTCATACCATTTTCCATGAGAGTTCTAAAATAAAAATTCCTAAACAGTATTTAAATTTTATTCACCAACAATTGTTGCTTCATTGGATCTTCTAGCCTGATACAGGGTCCCATCATTTATTCATCTTTCCACCATCATTTATCCTCGAGTGATGTTAAAAACTCTATTGTCAAATATTATATCAAACCCTAACTAATCAAGATATCATATGAAAATCATATTCTTATATTTCCCCAAGATGTGTCTCACTTCATTCAATTTCAAGAAGCAATTTGTTCCATCTAGATGATAACATTTCCTTTCCTGATGAATTTATGACCCTCAATTTCATTATCCAACCCACCAGGGCCCACCTGGCTAGTAGTAATCCGAATTTGGTACCCCAATCCCACCTCCAAAAGGCTAGGAACTAGATACTAGAACTTATTAAGCATATCTCACACATGGGAGACCTCATAAAAAATTATCAATACACATGCACAAACCTCCATACACCAATATAATGTTGAAAAGATAACAATTGATTTTTTAAATGTAGTCATAAAAAATAATCCCACAAAAGAGTTCACCAAATAGTATAGAAAAATTAAAGAGGACAAATTCAAGCCCACTAAAACAAAATAAGAATCTATTCTTATAATTAAAAGGGAATTCCCATCATGATGAAAATACCGAAATCATCAGTGGTTCATCTAACACAAATATTATCAACCTTCTCCTAGTCCAACTAGGACTTCATCGGAAGGATTTTTATCTTCACAATACATGACACATGTAGGAAAATCCCATGTAGGGGTGTGTATAAACATACATATTAAGACACTCCAAAATCACCAAACATAGGAATCAAATAGGGTGACAACTCTAAATCAAAAAAGTAAAGAGGATAAATTGGATAACCAAGATTTACTCAAACAAGTAATCCAAGTCTCAAAGAAAGGTCATGACCTCACTACTAGCCTAGGATTCGTCTTGAAGCTCAAAGGTAAAATTCATATGAGATAACTAACCCATCGAGTCTCTCTATGATGATGGAAATGATCTGAGAGTTCATACTCATCAGGCATTTCCATTAAGAAGCATGAAAGAGTAGAGAGATATAGTCTTAGTCACTCCCTCAATTGAACTACACCTCATCGGGATATAATAGATATTAATACACATGTAGGGGTCATTAAAATGGCCAATGGGGGATACCTGATTCTATCCGGAGTAACCCGCTAGGAAAGGAATTACACACCCAAGATTCCAAAAATGGGATACCAGATCCAACCTACGGATGAATGATATAGGATCGCACCTGGGGCATCATAGAGGGATACCTAACTCTCTCCAAAACTAGCACATATAGGGTATTTCTCATCTTATACCTAGGACAGGATACCACATTGTACCCTATTAGGGATAGACCAAGGGAATTCACCCATATTGATATGGTTCAAGGAAGACTTGTCAATACCAATGTTGAAGCTAGTCTTAGGAGAATCGGAGCTTTAACTTACCCAAAAAAGAGAATGTGGTGTGTCCACTAGGGTACATAGTGTGTCTGGCTAAGTTTAGTACTACCTGTGTCCTAGCATCTCACATGGAATGTCCCACAAGATAAACGAAATTTTGTTATGATAAAGGGAGTTTAGAGATAGGGTTAACACATGGTAATGTGTTTCCTATTCATGCCAATACACTTTCCGAATTAAATGGTGTGTAACCCAACACACATGGCATGTGGGGTCACATTGATTTCTAGCCATTTACTCCCTATAAATGCTGAGCTGGATTGCTAAGGGTCACATGTCATGTGGGTTCATTACCCAACATCTGATATTTAACTCTCTATGTAAACCATATCCACCACACAGAGGGTTCCCCATGGAAAGTGTTCTACCATACTACATGCCGTGTATATCAGGTTATCATAAAAATTCCAATATTTTTCATGAGTATCTCCCTTCATTTCATCACCTCCACTTCACCATGAATCTCAACCACAACTCCAACAACTAAATTTATTGAACTTGAAACATCATTAGTGTATATATTATAGCCACCCTTTTCATGAAAAACACCTCCTCATAGGTCCACCAAAGTATTTCATGGAATATCTTATGTATTTGAAATCCTCTAATCTGCCATCGGGCTTCTGACATCATTGTCTTCAATCCTCCATTTCAAAGCTCCATGTTGTCTATGTCACAAAAATCATACATAGATCCCAATAATTACATGTTGAAGTAGGTTTTTATATATAATTGAATGACTAGTCAAATGAAATACAAATGATGAACAAATAATGCAGGGAGAAATCCAGGAAACAAAAAATGAGAATAAATATTTTTCATTGTATGTTTTTCCATCATCGATGGGAACAAAAGAAAGAGGAATGATAGTAAATCATAAAATTAAAAAAATATAAAATTCATGATTCTAGGATAAGAAATAACCAATGAAAAATCCACAATCTCAAACTGTGCATTAATTTCTAAAGAATTAATTTTTGTTTGTAATTTCACATCTAGAATAGGTAAAATAATCTGAAAAAAAAAAGTCCAAACTTGAATATAGATTGATCTATGATGAATAATGATTCAACATCACTGACATTGGTCATATACATGAACTCTATCATGGATGAAAACCCCCACAGTATTCTGATTATCGATCCATGATCCCATGATCACCTGCAAACATACTCGCAACCTGAGCTCCCTCCATCCTCCCACTCCTCGAGGGTTATGAAACTAACCCTACATAATTCACCATAGAGTGGTTTTTAAATAATATTATTTAGGGTTGGATAATAAATTAATTTATTCTATTTAATTTTCCTAGGACTTCAATCTAACTAAATTTCTAAATTCAAAAAAACATGCATTGTGTTAGGGGAAAAAGTTGGGTTCTAGATTTAATGGTGGTTATAGTTTTCCCATTCAGAACACAATCTGGGGTTTATTCCATTATTTTTTATAACTATGAATTTGTGATATATTATATTTAATATTTTTTAAATATCAACATTGAGGACCCACAAGCCTTGTAACTCCTTACAAACTATATGCAAAACTCTAAAAGGATTACTTAAAAAATTCCAAAGTGTTACATGTAAAAAATAGAGTAATTTTATTCTCCCCACCACCGGGTATTTTCATTTTGAAAACCAAAATATTATTTAAACATGTGAGGTTAATAAGCTTGTATTTTATTTTTCCACTAACATGATCTCTTTTATAGGTTCCCATGTTGTCTATAAACACACAACAATGAAAAAAATAACCCACTTAGGGTCTTCTCCTACCGATCCTTGATCATCACTAGGCACTCTAAAAAAGGTAACTCCATCCTCAATGTCCTGGTAACTCTAATCAATAATGTGTAACGGATTTTGTAAAATTCGCCTTAGTTGTGACACATGTAATAAATCATAAACACAGTATAACTATGGTGGTAGGGCTAATTGGTATTCCGCATTTCAAACCCTATGTAGTATCTAGAAAGGACTAATGAATCTTGGAGACATATTTCCAACTCATCCAAATCTCTATAGTGCTCATCAAGGTGAGACCCATAAGAATATATGGTCTCACTCATAGAACTCCAATGGATTTATTCATTGGTTTTCATAGGAATTCTAAAAGCTCTAGGAAGTCCTCATCCACTCCGGGATGATATTCTGCTTCTCTGTCATTACTTTCACCAACTCTGCGCCCATAAGAGATATCCTACGATGCTTTATCAAGCACATCAGTGACCTGAAAGGTATCCCATACAGGGTATTGAATTCCATCATATTGATGGTGGAGTGTAAATTGTTGTTATACTCAAAATACACTACAGGTAGGTGATCCTCCCAAATGCGGCCAAAATCCAACATGCAAGTCTGAAGAACGTCCTATAAAACATAAATGGTTCATTATTATTGGTTGTCTATCGAGAGGTGGGACACCATCATAAACCAAAATTGAGTCTCAAATGTCTCTTATAATCCCCTTAACAGTTGAGATGTTATGTGATCATTGTGGTGTAAATTATCATCTAGGTTACTCCATGAAATAGAACTATCTCTAGAATTTATTGGTGTCTCAAACTCTCCCCTGAACTGTACTCTTGAATGTATTGGAAGTGGGATGATTTTGTTAATTGATCTATGATCACTTAGATATAATTGTGAACTATCATTAATCATGGATGTTTAGTCATGAAATCCATGGAGATACCATCCCACTTATATTTCCACTCTGGAACCTCATCTTTCACCTATGGAAGATGAGGCACTCAGAGATATACCCAGCAACATGCCTCTTCAACCATGGCCACTAAAACTGACAACAATGGTCCTGGAACATCTTCACCACTCCTTGATGTATCACTAAGGGGGCATATGAAACTCCCTAAACACCTCCTCTCATAGTTTCACAGGTACTATCATCTATCCTTGGAAAAGGATGACAGTGCTAAAATTTTGGCCATTTGTGATGGGTCATTTGCAACGGTCAAATGACCCGTCACAAATAGAGTGCTTTCTATTACTATTTACGAAGGGTTATTTATAACATCAGAAATAATGGTTTATTAAAATGGAAAAAATAATCCATTTTAAAATGATTTGGTGGGTTTTTCTACCACCCAATGTGAAAAGTAATCGTGATAGGCATTTATGATGTATGAAAAAATCTATCGAAAATTCCCCAAGGATCTGGATTATTTATGATAAAAATTAGTGTTTGTTGCAAAATATTTTGACAAAAAAACTATTTGTGACGACATTAATTCTTTCAAAAATAGACTATCACAAAAACCATGTCATTTTAACAGTCATGTGGCCCTCCTTTCTTTCCCCATCCTCTCCTTTCTCCTCCCTCTCCCGAATGCACTTCAAACCCTATAGCTGGCCAATTTTTTCAAGCTCTATGAGGCTCTATTCTTCCCATTTTTTCTGATTTTAGCTCAGATCTTCAAGGTATGGAATCTGGTTATGTTCTCTATCAATTTTTTTTACCATATTTTGCTTCAAAGTTAAATATACTGGTTTGGTCCCTATGATAAGAAACTTATCTGATTTTCATGATTTATTTGATATTTAGGATAGACACAATTGTATTAATATATATTTTGATTTTGTTTTGGTTTATTTTTTTTCATATTTTGGTTCAATGTCAAATATATTGGTTTGGTTAAAACCTAAATTTAGAAATTTATCCAATTTCCATGATTTATTTTATATTTAGGATTAACGCAATTGTATTAATCTCTATTTTGATTTTAATCTAGTTCGTATAATTTATTTTAATTGATTTTTAAGAATTCTACTAATATTTTATTTTTGATATTTAAATGTGTTTTGTATTTATATTTTCATAAATATATTTATATATATAAGTATTTTTGCGTACCATGTTAATTTTGATATATGTTTGTGTATATATTTATATTAAAATATGTATTTAATTTTGATATTTGTATATGTTTAAATATATATAAATGAATATAGAAATATGTTTATGGTTTTTGATATATATATATATACACACACACATATAAGCATGTCTTATGAATCTTTTTATATATGTATATATATATTTGATTGGTAGATCTGTTAAAAAAATTGCCAATATATATTTTATATATTTATAATAATTAAAAAATATATTAATATAAATAGATATAAATAATACATGATGATTGATTAATAAATTTTTTAATATAAATATATGTAAACAATACATTCTGTGTATACATTTATAAACATTTTAAAAAACGTGTAATTTTTTATATATAAAAATATATACATTTATATAAAAATTTGTGTAATTTTTTTAATATATATATATATGTATATACATGTATTTATATTAAAATGTGAATATATACATATATAAGTTTTAAAAAAATGTGTAAAGTTTATGATATATATATAGACATACATATATTAATGTTTTAAAAAATGTGTAAGGGAATTAATATAAATATAAATATCCATGTTTTTATATATGTATTTATCTAATATATATATATATATATATATATCTATATATATATATTTTAAAAAAGTGTAAATATTTATTTGATTATGAAATTTTGTAATATATATATATATATATGATCATCTCAATATGTATATATAAATATTTTGACAATACATGTAATTTTTAATATATATATATATATATATATTTGATTTGTATATTTATTTAAAAAAGATTCAGAATATATTTTATGTGCTTATATTAATTATAAAATAATGAAATACAAAAATATAATAATCATTAAAATTTTAATAATAATTTTAATAATTAATAATAATCATTATATAATTTATAATAACTACTAATTAATTAGTCAATATTGTTCATATATGTTAAATATTTACGTATGTTTATATATATGTATATATAAATGTAATATATATATTGGTTTAAAGAAAATTATCATAATTTTTTTGTATATTTATATTAATTTATAAATATTTTAATATAAATATCTATAAATAATTATTTACTTAAAATTAATAACAATTAATAAATAATTGTTTTAATTACAAAATATTTTTAATAATTTGAAAAATTGACGAAATATATGAAAATTTGTTTGTGTGTGTCTGTGTATGTATACAGATTTGATATGTTAATCTCTTTGAAAAACATGTAAAAATTAATTTTATGTAAATAGATTTGATTATGTGTTATATATATATATATATAATTTATAAAATATATAGAAATTAGTGTTTTTAAGAATGACGATAGAATTAATTTAAACCAAACATTTTAACTAAACGTTATTTATATGAATTCTTTATATTAAATAATTTAAAAATTGGTTTAGTGAAAATTAATAATTTAAAATATATACAATTTATTAAAAACATAGTTAATAATAATTAAGATAATTTTTAGAAATATTTTTCAAAAAAATATTACAATTATAAGACTTATTAGAAAGTTGTAAAAAATATTAATTATTAAAAATATAGTATTAATTTAAAGAATTTATAATATTTAACAATCAACGAGTCATTATAATTTATAAATTGTTAATATTACCGATGATTAGAAAATCATAATAATAATTTCTAAGAAAAATATAAAATATTATAAAATAATATAAATAATAGTGTATATCAAAAAAAATTTGTGTGTCTCCAATGAGAAAATGTTCGAGAGATGTTCTATTATTTTAAAAAATAACATGTGTCATATATAATATATTTAACATTCTTATTTTACTTACGTCGAGCCTCTATGGGCCCTGTAATCCAGTGCTAACCTAGTAGCTCACTCTAATCATATTCCATAAAATATTTCGAAGTGTTAAAATATAATCATAATTTTCAATTAGCGAAAATGATCTGTAATAATTGTTTTTATTTTGACGGTTTTAGATAACTACGGACCTGGGAAGTAGACACCAGTATCTATTACATTATTGTGATTGGATAAATAATTAGAAAAATCTAAACATATATAGTTTAAATCATGTCTATATAGAAGGTGTTTAAGCCTTTATATCATTTGCATCATAAAATTCAAATTTTGCTTCTAAAGGAACAAATAATTGTCTATGCCAAAAATGTGATCTTAATAAATTTAAAGCATTAAAAAATATTGGAATTCATTTATTATGTAAAATTTTCAGAAAGATTATATTTTTTCTTATCAATATGGTAAAAACCGTTCCATAAAAAATACATTTTTCTGTTCTAGATCCATCATTTCATAATTTAATACATGAGGTAGATGGTCCATCTATTCCTAAAACAAAAACTCAGAATGATATTCCAAGTCCTGAATATGAACCTTCTAAGTTTAACAATTTTTTGAAATTTTCTGAGGTGGCCTTATATGCGGGATGCTAAATGAGAAAATATGAATTTGTTACAAAATTTATGGCTATTAAATCAAATTTTTGAATGTCTACTAATTATTTTATTTAGATTTTATCTTTGGTTAAGTTGTTAATACCTTATGAAAATACATTAACCTCATGTTTCTATGAAAGTAAAAGGTTGGTTCATAATTTTGGTCTAAGTTATCAAAAGATCCATGCATGTTCAAATGACTACCTCTTATATTATGGTGAATATGAATCTTTGGTTAATTATACAACAGGTGGAGAATTGAGGTATAAAAAGGCACAAGAAGGAAATTCTAGTGTTCTAGAGAAACAATTGAGATATTTTCCAATTACACCTCATTTATAGTGTTTATTTATGTCTTATATCACAACGGGATTTATGACATGGAATAAATATAATATTTCCATCACATGAATCTTAAATCATCTATGTGATGGTTTCTCATGGAAACATTTTGATCAGACACATCCTTTTTTACTACTAAACCTCATAAAATATGGTTGGGTCATTCAACTGATGGTTTTTTTCCATTTAGTGCTTACAGAAGACAATATTCTTATTGGCATGTTTTTGTTACTCCTTAAAACTTTCATCCGTGGATTTTGATGAAGGAACCATAAATATATTTTACGCTGTTAATTCTATGAAATTCAAAGAATAATATTTTTGTTTATTTGAAACCTCTAATTGATGAGTTAATTTCATTATAGAACAACAGTATGACTACATTTGATATAGATGTAGACTAGAATTTATTATTGAAGGTTGCATTAATAGGGATGATCAGTGACTTTTTGGCATATGGAATGTTATCTAGATGGGGCACACATGGTCTAAAATCATGTACATACTGCATGGCTAAGAAAAAAGAATTTATGATTTGTAAGTTAATAAAGGTTAGTAATTTTGACTGTCATCAAAGATTTATTCCTCATATCACCATTTTCAAAGAAATAGAATTAATTTAAAAAGGGTCGGATTAAAATAGACGCACCTACAACAGTTCTCTCAGGTAATCAGGTAAAATCAATAGTATCTTCATTAACTCAAGTGTCTTTTGGACCAACCATAAATGAGTAAGACACAAATGGTTTTAGGAGAGATCGTAATTGGATAAAATGGAGTGTTTTTAGGGACCTTCCATATTGGTTTAATTTTTTAGTTCATTAAATATTAGATTTAATGCATATTGTGAATACTGTTTCTAATAACATGTTTTATTCCATGTTGGGAACACCTGGTAATACCAAAGTTAATGTAAAGACATGGTTAGATCTTGCGCAGATTTTTAGATGTCCATAACTTGAATTATTTGAATATGAAAGATCACACAAATTAATGAAGCCAAAATAAACTTACTCACTTAGTAAATAAAACCATTTATTATTCTACTAATGGATTAGAGATTTGAGGTTACCAGATTGTTATGATTCTAATTTGTGTCGTTGTTTCATAAATGGGCATATTATTAGGTTAAAAATTCATTATTGACATGTCATAATTTAAATATTACTAACTTCTGGTCTTACAGGGATGTTTAATTATTCAATATGGTACATGTTGACCAAAATATCATATTTTCTCCAAGATATTTGTGTGGAAACATCGTATTATAATTCATTGTGTTTGTTGGAAATAGATGTTGTTTTAATTTTTTGTAAATTGAAGAAAATATTCCCACCAAGCTTCTTTGATTCCATGGAACATTTAATATTTCATTTTCCATATGAATCTAAATATGGAGGTTCGGTACAATTATTGTGGATGTTTTTGTTTGAGATTTGTATGTAAAATTTTAAGAAGAAAGTATGTATAAATCATCAGTTGAAGGGTCAGTTACAGAAGCATACTTGTGGGAAAAAAATTTAAATTTATGATCTTATTATTTTTATATAGAAAATTCTTCCAAACATAATAACATGGATTGCAATGAGATAGATGTTGATGATGTCATAGACCATCGATTATTATTTCTTAATCATCTTGAGCTTGGTTTCGGTGGTTATCATGAGTGATGTCTTACAGATGAATAATTGATCAGAGATCATACTTATGTTCTACTGAATTATAACAAAATGAAAGGATTTGTGTAGAAAGTGATACTTTTTTATTAATTCTTTAAATAATTATAAAATATATCTTTATTTACATTAAATTTTTTATAGACTATATGATGACCTAATCAAAAATCAATTTACAAATATTACATCTTCTGCTCTTGAGGAACGTCGGCAATAAAATTTTTCATATTTGTTTTAAAGGCTAGTAGGTTAAGTTTCTTTAAATGGAATAATAAATCAACAATTAATGATATCTATTATTAATAAGTTTTACCCTTTATAGGTAACACAACATGAAAAAAAATTGACATTCGATTATGTGTGCTTTAAAACCCTCCATCGAAATTGGTAAAATCTTATAATGGTTATGTACCTAACGGATTTTGATTCTATACACCCATATATGGTGACTCAAAGAAGTTAATGAATAGTGGTATTCATTTTAAAGGATAACATCATAATGAAATTAAAGTTTACTTTCATGGTATATTAGATGAAATAATTGAGTTGTGTTATCTGGTACCAAATTATATTAAAATTTTTATATTTCATTAGTTTGATACTGATCGAGGGTTGGGAGGTTATCCATGACATAGAGTCCTTAAAATTAAATATAACATTCTTCTTATATCAAATTAACCATTTATGTTTGCACATAAAGTACATGAAGTTTATTATGAAAATTACTCTTATGTTTCGATATATTTGAAGGACTGGTGGATTGTGATAAAAATGAAATCTCATGAAAATCAGTTTATTGAAAATGAAAATGGTTCTATGGGAGTGAAAAATATAGGAATTTTTTCAGGAACATCCCGAAATATATCTCTTACCCAATGGGATATAAATATCAATGATGAAACCCCTGGTTATGTGCCGATGATATAGATAATGTTGATAAAGTAATAAGGGATTATGAAACTAAAACTCATATAGAAGTCAACAATGTTGAATATAAGGATGAAGACTTTGATGTCAATGAAAATGGAGATACAGATGATGATTGATGAATTATATTTAGGTAATTAGTTTCAGCTATCATATTATGATATTTATTAGTTTTTTAAATTTCAAATTGGTATTAACAATCTGTTGCATGTAACAAAATTTTATTCTGAAATTTATTACTTTTTTATATTTCATATTGATTTTAACAATATCTTACTAGTGAAAATATTTGTATTAGATGACTTGAGATGATCATGATGATCTATTATATTCTCTCACTAATTTTGGAATCCTTTATGATGAGCCTGATTTAACTCCTCCTCCTCAGGATGGTGTTCCTGCTAGGAGGGGGTGTGGTCTTGCTCGATTACTGATTCCAGATCCTTTTTTAGAGAGACGACCATCTATTGATTTTGATCCACATTTTTATAGGTATGTTTGATTATTTAAGATATTTATTTTATATTAACTAATAATATCCATTTTGATAATAATTTTATGATTATATATTTGTTTCGATTTGCACTATTTTTTGAATTTAACCATTCAGAGTCAGAATTCTGTAGACTTCGGAGTCTGAATTCTAAAGAATTTGGTGTCCAAATTCTAAGAATTAAGAGTTGGAATTATGAGGAATTTGGAGTCTGAATTAAGAGAATTCAGAGTCTGAATTTTTGAGAATTCGGAGTCTGAATTCATAGAATTCATTGTCTGAATTAAGAGAATTCGGAGTCCGAATTCAGAGAATTCAGAGCCTGAATTCAGAGAATTCAGAGTCTGAATTTCAGAGAATTCGGAGTCTGAATTCATAGAATTTGGAACTTAAATTCAGATCCTGAAAATAAAATACTCTATATCTAAGTATTTATTGGATTCTGAGGTTTTAGATATGAAACCAAATTTTACACTTAGGAATAAAAAGTTAGATTGAAATATGAATAATGAAAATATGTAAGAATAAATTTTATGTGGGGAAGGAAAATTTTCCTTATTAAGGAAAATCTGGATAAGGAGAAAATTTCTTTGAGGAAAAAAATATTCCTTATTAAAAACTTTTTTGGGGAAATGAAATTTTCCTTAAGATTTGGTGTTTGTGATTTTCAAACATGAAGGAATGGGAAAGTAATAAGGAAACCTTATTGACTCAACATTTTCTTCAACCATCTTCATGTTCCTTTGGATATTCATTCTATTTAATATATTAATTAATCACATACGAGTAAGGAGAACCGAAGGATTAGTAGAGGGGAATTACATAAACAACTTTGGACACGTAGATCCTATGTAATAAAAGAGATAGGGATGAATCACAGTATATTATATTTAATTTAATAATAAATAATTTAAAAACGATGAAATAAAATTATATTAAATTAAATCAACTCAGATATAGGCCTAGTAAAATCTCCTAATTATCATACACATGCAACAAATATGCAAAAGTACACTGGATAGCACATACTTTAATTAATTCTTTATTATTAATATAAACATAATTGAATTGATTCAATAAATTAATTAATTAATTACCTTTATCTTAATGATCATATGATGTCTCTTGGAGATACCTATCATAAATTCATTCATGGAATAAAACAACATGACCAATAAATGAGATAATTATGAAAAATTAATTGAGATTTTATAAATTTTTCAAAACCTTTATTACATGGTCAAATGGTTCCAATAGTGTAATTATGGTTTAATGTTGTAATTAATTATTTTAATGTAATTTAATCCTACCCTTTATAGGAAAACTACACAATATATACTAACTAGCTACAAGTTGTGTGGTTCACTTTTCATGTGTCAACATAAACCGATGATTGACACAAAATATTTCTTGGACATATGTATTAATGATTTAAACGATGTGTATGGCGGCTACACACCATGTGTTACATTAATGTTATTGGTTATAAATGTCTCATGGTATAAACTATGTATTTTACCACATGGTTAGTGTGAATTTCAGCAAGAAATCATGTAGATTATATGTCTTGTATGCCAAATACATGTCATGTTTTCTGAATAATTGTGTTCCAAGTTGGCCTAATAAACACAAGATGTATAATAAATGAATCACATATAATAACTACTCATTGCATCATGTATCCCTTGAAACATCCCTGGGTATTGTAATTAATTACATGGTGTGTGTTTTTATTACACATCGTATAACCCAATCTACCATCAAGAATATTTGGTACCAACTGATGACACATCCAATCATTTTTCATTTGTTTTTAATCCTTAATAAAATATTAATCATGAATGAAGAAAATTAAAATGTTAAAATCAAGTTAATTAAATATATAATTAATGAAATAATAATTTTTAAATGAAAACTTTAGAGCCTCAATCAAGGAGAAATCACTGAGATGGTGAGGGGGTCAATCACTAATCCCTTTTCTTTTTACAAAATATTCCTTTTTGAATTCAATCATTGTGGGTGGTTAATGCCTCTAATAGCTCTTCTTGTGTCTATCAACCTCTCATTTAATGATGTCATAAATAAAAGGCATGGAACATTAGGATTTACAAGGTTTGTTATATTGACCTACTCCTTTCCATGTTGGTTAGACTCCCCAACATGCATTCTCCACAAGTAAAGAAAAGTGATTACAAGTACAGACAATATCCCTAAATGTGTGATAGAAAAACTCATGTAATGTCTAATTAAAAATAATTACAGTTCTTTGTCTCCCAATGGGATATTTAGATTCATATCCCACTAGTTTTCTTTTTAGTGACTCCCACCTATAGATCTATCTCCTCAAAATATTTGGTTGTTTATACCGGTATGCCACTAGTTATTCAATGGTCTTCCAAACCTATTATAAATAGGTCTTAAAATGATTCTCTATATTTATGTAGCATTCACATTTTCCTTGTTCTATTTCAATTCCATGCTGAAATATATTCTTTAAAATCATTGTCTTCCTTTCTCAAATTCATTGATGTTTCCAGTACCTTTAATTTCTAGTCGCTCTCTCAAAAAGACAATGTAATGTGATTTTCTCTAATATGATTATCTAAAATAACTACAAAATTCAATTCACACACAATTGTTCCATTAACACCAACTCTTTTCAAATACTCATCTCATATCAAATACATTTATTCTATTTATCAAATGCATGGAATTTTATTTTCACTGTTTCACAAATTAATCAAGTGCAACTCACTTTTCTTCTTACTATATGAACTTTATTGTTACATGTATTTTATCACTCTTCTTTTAACACCCCAATTATTTACAAAGAAATTAAATATAGAATGTAATGCATGCAACAGTGAGTCCAGACGAAACAACAAATTTTTATTTAATATAGATAATTATAACCTAGCCATTAAATATAATTTTTCTCTTCTATGAATTGAATTTTAAAAAATGGACGTACACTATTTTGATATTTAAGATATTTAGTGTCTAATATGACCAAATTAATTATTTGTTGAATAGTAACTTGACTTTTTGGAATAGTTATATTACCCTTATGAATAGTAATATGACCAAATGAATAGTAACATCACCAATAAAGGTATAAATAAAATTTAGGAATCATATAAATGACAATATGATAATAGTATAATTAAAGGAATATTTTAAAAATTATTAATTAACTGTGGGTATTTTTTGTAATTCATAAATGTTAAATTTTAATTTTATGATTAATTTAATAATTTAACTGAAAATTTATTTTGATAAGATAGATTCATAAATTAATATTTAATTTTCTTATGGTTATAAGATTATTTTATGAGACCTTGATTAATTTTTAGAGGTGTTATAAAATCATTTATAGTTTTAAAATTATCATTTTTCAAATAAATTATGATTTTATTTGAAAATTAAATTTCTCATATATAAAAATTATTTTAATAAAATGGATTTAGTTTTTGAATTATACACATTGAAAACTGTTTATGGTGATTTTTTGTGATTTTCTTAAAATACTTGAATTTTTGTTGAATAATGAAATACGATAATTTATGAAATAAGATAAATACAAGAATTATTAATTTATGGATAATGTTCTATTGAGTTGATCTCTATTAATTGGAAATAACATGAAATAATTACTATATTTAGTAACAATAATCAATATTATTCCTTGTCTTGAGAAAAATAATAAAATAATGATTAAAATAATGGAATTATCATATTTATATAATATTAAATTATATAATGAAACTAGTTTGGGATTGTCGAAGAACCGAAAAAATGATCTAAACGAATAACATTAATGTATAATCTACTAATTCATTAGTATATCTGAAAAAAAAATGATTGATGGTATCATTTACTAATTTGGAAACATATTAAGACCATTTCATTCCACTACTAGATTTTCTCTTCCATTTGATAGGAAAATCCATTACGAACCGACCATGGAAACCATGTAAAGAACACACCCGAAACAATAGAAATAAAAAAAAATATTATTAATAAATGGGTAAAATGATGTTATAAAATGAACATATAAGGTGTTATAAAAATGAATATGATTCTTTAAAATATTAATAACACTCTTTTAACCATTATACATGAAGTTTAAAAACTTTTTTAGGAATTCGAACCTAAGGTAAGGGTCTTTCCTTTTAAAATCCTTTTAAACGTCTCTTTTACAAAACTCAAAAAGATTTTTTATATATGGAATAGGTGGTTTCTCGAGATTTCATGATGATTTATTAATATAATGTTTCAATATTATGTTTCCATTTTTATTTCTTAATATTATGATTTCATTATTATGTGCTTTTTTTATATTTTAAAAGTGATTTTTATAAAAAAAAGGGTATTTTGAAATGTGAATGTTTTTTGGTCGTGGGTTTAAATGAGTTATAAAGTGTGTTATTTATGATATGTTCCCCAAACATTGTTTATGATGGGTTGAGCCCATTATATCTCAAGATATAATTTGTTGATCCCCATTATAGCTTGAGATATGTTGGGTTGAGCCCATTTTATCTCAAGATATGACAAGTGAGCCCCATTATAGCTCTCTAATTCATTGGGTACTCCGGAGATGGAAGTTGACCAAATGGTTATTCCATGTGTAAGGGTGAATATAATATTGATATGGTAAATAAGTACCAATGAAACATTGTGATGTTTCTATGCACGTTAGGGATTTTCTATGAAATGGGTTTTCTAGTTTTCATGTTATCATTTGACTAACGATTTCTTTTTGTATCCCTTATTAAGATTTTGTGCTCATCCCATGTCTTAAAATTTTTTCATAGGATATAAGGATGTGTAAGAGAAATAATTAATTCATGTTAACTATTATGAATAATTTTCAAGGAAATCATGTTTAATTTAAAAAAATTATATTTTGGTAGAAATGGATATTATTTTAGTGGTATCCACTATGTATAAATATGGGATGTTATGTTTGTTTTATGTCTTAATTATCTAAATATATAATCTAGAAAATATCCTCAATGTGAATGAAATTAATTTTTGACTAAATATTAATATTATGTAATGTTTTATGGTTTGGTTCATATGGTTGGTATCAAAGGATGGTTTATATAACATTAGGGGTTAGAATGATTTTAATAGAATACCATAAATGATTTTTACATTATGGTTGATCTGAAATCATATATAATTTAAATATTATCATTTTACTTCATCTATGATATGTCTATTTAGAATGGTTTTTTACAAAAGAAACAAGGAAGATGAAGTGGAAAGGAACAGACAGAATGGTATCCTTTCAAATCTGCAGCCTAGAATAATGGGCATCAGAATCGAGCCATTTGTGATAGTAATGGACCAATTGAATCAAGTGATAATATATGATGGTATCCATAATAGATATAAACATGATCTACCATGAAGAAACATGTCTTTTAGGAGCATTCTATAAGGCAACAACCTCTAGCATTTAGTGGAACCACAAATCTAGTGATAGTCGATGGATGGATCAATGATCTAGAAAATATTTTTGATATCAAGGGGTGTTTGGAACATAAAAATATAATACTATCCATTTATCATTTTTAAGGTGACGCCAATAAATAGTGGCCTCTAGTTAAGATTATAAGGGAAAAATACGATCCTGGCAATATGGAATGGGATATTATTAAGAGTCTTTTTCTTGAAAAATATTTCCTAAAATAGTTATACATAGAATGGAGAAACAATTCATGGAACTGAAGTAGAAATATGATCACTCAACTGTAGAATATGAATAAAAATTTTCAAGACTAACCAGGTACGTATTGGATTTTACCCAGGATTTTGATAGTAAAATTAATAGATTTTACTTTTGTTTGAAACAATTTTTCCAAAGAGCATTATCTTTACTATAATTTAAAAGCATGAGAAACTTATTTATTTTGTTAAAAAATATAAAATATATTTTCTTAAATTTATGTGCCTCGTGATGACAAGAATAAGTGGTTAGGTTGGTAGGCATCATAGAAAAATTCCTCAAAGAAACCTGGAGTGAAGAAAATCAATTTCCCTTCTTGAGAAAAGTGTGGTAAAAAGTATCATGTAAAATGATTTGTAAATTCTAGGAAATGATAACACTGTAGAATTTTTGGGTATATGTCTCGTGATTGAAAGGAAAATTATCTGAAAATTAATGAGAATCCATAGGTGATATTCTTTAACTGTAAGAAATTAGGTCATTTTTCTTATGAGTGTCTAAAGATTGTAACTTGGGCAAGGAATCAGTAAGATTGGAATCATAAGGGTGTGAAAAAATCCATTGTAACTACTTCAATTTATTTTGATCCATCAAACTAAGTTTCATCGAGTACCTTTCTTATTTTTATAGATTTTTTCGATGAGTATTTTTATTCAGGTTCTACGCATTTCTCCATTTATCATAAATTTTCTACTAAACTAGAAATTATACCTTAAGAAATGAATCCAAAACTCATGGTAGAAACACCCGGAAGAAATTTTGACGTAAACCCAAATTATAAGAATCTACCTATCTATATATTTGGAAAGAGTTTACCTAAAATCCCTTTTGTATTTCCTCTAGTAGAGTTTCATGTTATTCTAGGTATCAACTGGCTTTCTTTTTATCTTGTTAATATAGATTTTATATCAAAAGATGTTTTTTTAGAAAGTGTTTTAGTTTGTGTACAAGAATAAACCCATACAATTGATTACATATCAGGAAGATAAGGAACCGTTAAAAGATATAAATGAATTTTATCTTGCACACATTATTGAAAACAATGGGACAACTCAGATTAATGATGGGCTACTGGTAAATGAGTATCTTGATTTTTTTCCTGATGATTTTTCTGGTGTTATTTTTGATTGTGAGGTTGATCTTACTATTTACTTAGTTCCTACTGCTAATAAAAATTCTAAACCCCCTTATCAAATATCTTAAATGTAACTTCAAGAATTGAAAACAAAGTTGAAGGAATTATCAGATAAATGCTTAATCTGACCCAGCACTTCACCATGGGGTGATCCTACATTGTTCTTTAAAAATAAAGTTGGTCCATTGAGACTTTAAATTGATTATAAATCCTTGAATAACATCACTATTAAGAAAAACTGTCCATTTCCTCATTTTAATGATTTTTTTGATCAGGTCCAGGGAGCGCATTATTTTTCAAAGTTTGACCTCAGGTTGGGGTACCATCATTTGAAAGTAAAATAAGAAGAAAACTCAAAGACCATGTTTTATACTAGATATGGGAATTATGAATTAGTAGTTGCGATGTTCGGGTTAACTAATGCACCTGTTTTATTCATGGATATTATAAATAGAATATTTCATGAGTTCTTGGATAATTTTGTGGAAGGGTTTACTGATTATATTATGGTATATTCTGAAATAAAAGAGGTGTATGAAAGACATCTAAGGGTTATTTTTAAAACCATAAAAATTTATAAACTACATGGAAAATTTATCAAGTGTGGATTTTTTTTTGCAGAAAATTTCTTTACATGGTCACATTGATTCTAAACATGGCATAATAGTTGATCCGACTAAAACAATGTGTTGACGAATGTCCAAGACTCACAAATATAACTGAGATTTGTATTTTTATTGGTTTAAAAGGTTATCAATTGTTTATTGAATCATTTTCATGGTTATCTATCCCACTGACTAAGTTAACACAAAAAGGTGCTAAGTTTATCAAGAAAAAAGAACTTGATTATTATTCTCTGAAATTTACAATGAGATTGGTGAATGCTTCATTTCTGACCCTACCTTCCAGAAATGGTAAATTTTTCATCTATAATGATTCTTATTTGAAGGGACTTAGTTTCATTCTAATGAAAAATGATTAGTTACATGTTTATGCTTCACATCAGTTAAATCCTCATGAGTTACATTACCCTACACATGATTTGGAATTATTTGTTGTTTTTTTTTTGCATTAAAAATTTGGAGGCATCATTTGTTTGGAGTAAAATGTGAAAAATATACTGACTATAAAATTTTGAAGTGTATATTTACTTAGAAGGAATTGAAAATGAGATAGAGAAGATGGCTGGAACTAATCAAGGATTATGATTGTATGATTAATTACCATCTAGGAAAATAAAACTCGGTGGTGATTAATTGTGTGAGAAAAGTAATTATACATTAAAGATGATATATTTAGAATATGAACCTCTGGTTAATTATTTGATGAATTTTATCATGGAAGTTGTTGGGGAAGGAAAATCCTTTATTTTGTTTCAGGTGTCCGTGCAGTCATCTCTATCAAATAGAAAAAATTTGTCCCAGAGGAAAGACAGTGAGTCATAGAAAATGTATAATTTTTTAGAAATGGAAAGTTTACATATTTTAACATTGATATAAATTTTGTTTTGAGGTTTGGGAAGAGATTATACGTTCCTTATGATTCGTAGCTGAAGAAACAATTGTTATATAAAGCTCATAGTTCTCCGTTTTCAGTTCATCCTGGTAACACAATGATGTATAGAGACCTTCGAGAGTATTACTGGTGGGGTAGAATGAAAATCTATATTACAGATTTTACCATCAAATGTTTGAAATTTCAATATTTTAAAGAAGAGTGGAATTTACCAAATTGGATGATTCTCCCTTTCCCAGTGCCAGAGTGGACATGAGAAAATATATTTATGGACTTTATGGTGGGACTACCGAAGACATATTGATGTAACAATGAAATATGGGTTATTTTTGATCATTTGAAAAAACTTCTCATTTAATTCTTATTTCAGACACCCTATCTCTATGTCAACTTTCTTGGTTGTATCTAAAGGAAATAATCAGGTTATATGGAGGGACCCTATCAATCAAATCTGATTGTGATACCAGGTTCACTTCTAACTTTTGGAAAGCCCTTAAAAGTTCAATGGGCACTGAATTAAATTTTAGGAAAACCTTTTAGCCTCAAAATTCAGAGAAAAAAATTTAGAATATGGAGGATATGATACAATATTGTTCAGTGGATTACTAGGGAATTTTGGATCAACATCTTTCTTTAGTTGATATTTATTATAATAACAGTTTTCATTCCAGTATATAGATGGAAACTTTTGAAGAATTATATAGGAAGCAGTTCCAAACTCCATCTTTTTTAGATGAATTCTTGGAATGGAAAATGATGGGAACACAATTAGTAGAGAAAGTGGATGATAACGTGAAGATGATATAATAATACATGAGGATAGCTCAGAGCAGGTAGAAAAGTTATTAAGATAATTAGAGGAAAGAATTTTCTTTTGAGGTAGGTGATCATGTTTTTATTAGAATCTCAATAAGGAAAAGTATTATTCCTCTTGAATTTTAAGTCCATGGTTCATTGGAACTTAAGAAATCCTAGATAATATTGGAACATTTTCCTCCTCAGTAGCTTTGCCTCTCAGATTATATCAGATATATATCTTTTTTCATGGTTTGATGTTGAGAAAGTATGTTCCAGATTAATCTCATGTTATAATCCCACAAGTAGTTCATCTAGAAGAAAATATTTCTTTTAAAGATAAACTTTTTCAGATTCATGATCGTAGATAGAAATTATTATGGAATATGTTAATTAAAATGGCCCGTGAAATAATTGAAAAATTTTAAATTCCCCTAAACTTTTTTGCCAAGTTCAAAATGTAAGATGTTACAATCTCAAGTCATTAAAATAGAATAATTTGAACCTTTAAGAGAAGAATTACCCTTTTTTCATAAGTTTCAATTGATTCAACAAATTAGACTCCTAGTATGCTAATAAAAAGAATGGATATGAAAATGAATTACTTCAATGAAGTAATAAAAATACATGAAAAAGTTATCTATTTCTTTTCTGATATCCAAGTCTGGTGAATCCAAGTCAAGGTTGATATTTTAAAAATCTTATTTCCTCTAAACACCTAATGAAACAATAATACAAAATGAATCAAATTTTAAATATTTCAAAGGAAAATTGATAGTGGAGTATCATAAGGTGAGAAGTATCATTAGATTTATAAGACACATAGAAGGATATATCAAATTTTTTATCATCAATTAAATGGAATTAAATTGAAAAACAAAATGGTTTTGAATCATATAGAGATAATCGGTAATGAATTCTCTGATTCAATGAGAGAAATATATGATTTGAAAGCACTTTATATATATAAGGAGGAGGAACTTCCTAAGAAAGTTAAAAAAAATTGAATCCCTAGAATAGGATGTTGCAAAGCATAAGTCAATAGAAGCCAATTCAGAAAAGGCTCAGGATGACTTAAGAATGATGAAGGTGATTATCAAAATACATTCTAAGAAGGGATAATTTTTTTAATACTCTTTGATATTTTTTTATGTCCCTACTTAAAATTTTTAGTTGAATTTGTATGGATGATATTTTTTTGCCAAAAAAAATTAGATGGGTTTTAAATTTTTACACATCCATAAAAACTATTGTTCAATATTTTTTTGCTAAAATTTTAAATTATTTTATTTATATCTCTCCTTTAACACTTTTTGAAAAACAAAAAAGGGGATAAAGGGAGGAAGTAATCTCTTTAAATTGATATGTAAGTTAGTGGGAGTGAGTTTTTCAATGTTTTATTTCAATGTTTTATAAGAATAGTTCTGTATTATTCTTTCTAAAAAGGGGGACATTGTTAAATTGAAATAATTCCTTATAACATTAATTTTGAAAATAAAAATTCACACTTTAATTATTTATGTATTTGTTCTATTTATATTTCCTAAGATTTTAAGTTGTTTAGAAGGAATATTTTAGGTTTTACTATATGGAAAATTTAGGTCCTATCAGATGGACATCTATTCAATTTACCTAATGAAAAAGTACTATATACATAAAATGGATGTTTACAAAGTCATATGATATAATTTTTTAGCAGTTAATTATTTAAATTACTACAAAGCCCATCAGATGAAGTAATACAAAGTCTATTTACTGAAATAATCAGACAAAGATCTACAAATCTACCAGAAAAACATTTATCATATCTACTGGAAAAATAATTATACAATATATTGGATAAGGATTTGTTATTTTATCAAGCAGAAAATTGTATGCACTGTGGTGGTGAAAATCATGACGATCATCAGTTAGAGATGTCATGATGAACCTTTCAATAGAAGAATGTGTTTGGCTTATGTTGTTCCAACTACATACAAGTAATGAGGAACATGACCATAATAGTTTTTCTATAAATATAGCCACATGATTAATGAGTATTTGATTTTTTAACTTTAGAATATCTCAATTACTTGGGAAGTGTTTATAAAAATTTATTCCTTGAGCATAATTCTTTATAAAATTTAGAGATTTTTTTTTAAGGCATTCATTTTTGAGGTTTTTATTTTGAGTGTCGTAAGATTTATATTTATAATTAATGTTTATCTGATATTGTTGATTAATGGATCCCAAGGTTAGGGATACATAAAAATAATTAGATCAACTTGATCAAGGGTTCTCTATGGTAGGGAAAAAGAAATTTGTCCAATCCTTTATATCATGATATTATTAGGTGTACAAGAAGAACCCTACAATAGGTTAAGTCATGGATACCTAATGTTAGGTTTAGAGAATTACTTAACACTTGAGTTTAAAGTGTATAACTTTCTTAGGAATGATTTTGTATTTTTTTCTTATGTGCTTCAATAAAAACATGTATTTCTTTATTTTGACTATTATTATAATTTTTAGATATCCATTGTTTATATTAAAGAAAGTTTATATCTTTCTATTTAAACTATTTCTTAACTCTGTTTATAAATTTAATCGGTAAAAGTATGTATTCTATAAACTATCTTAAAGAGGATTAAAAATTTGAAAGTATAGTTTTTTTTAAACTATAGTTCATCCCCCCACCCAATAGTATATTTCATACTCTTTCAATCCTATAGAGACCAACTTCCCTTAATTGAATTTTCCCTTGTACACTCCCCATGATGATGGAGTCTCCCCCAACATTGATTAACCACTAATTATGGTCCATGTTGGGGACAAAATGGATGCTTTGTAGTTGTCTTTCACCAACTAACGAGGTCTCAACTACCCCAGAATCCCCCCCCCCCCCCCGCACCTACGAACTCCCTCGACCACGCCTCCTAACATCAGCAGCACCTTAAAAAACACGGAATCCCACATTAAAGACCACCAATCATGCCCTTTATTCAAAATTAACATAGCAAACCCACCATTATTTATTAATATTTATTCATTATTTATTCATTATTTATTTATTATTTACTTATTATTTGTTTTTTATTTATTTGTTATTTATTCATTTACTGTTTTTTGATCACTTGTTACTTTTTACTTATTATTTATTATTTATTATCTATTACCATATTATTTATTATTTATTTATTATTTATTTATTAGTCATTTTTTATTTTTTATTTTTTATAAATTTTTAATATTAATTCCGTATTTATTTGTTATGTATTATTATTTTAGTTTTTATCTATTATTATTATCCTTTGATATTTTTATTTATGTATATTTTTTATATGTATTTGTCTATATATATATAAGTATATTAAAAAAATTAATCATCACATGAGGAGTTTTCTTGAGTGGTAAAGTATTTGCTGAATAACTAAGTGGTAAGGAGTTCGTATATAAACCCACATATATACATATATACTAAATTTATACCTATATTTCATGTTGTATGCATGCATGGCAGGATAAATAAATAACAAATAATAAATATTAAAATATTTATAAAAACTAAAAAAATTAAAAAATCACACCTAACATTTCACGGCTGTTTTTAAAACCGTAGTGAAATCAGTTCCCATCATTTTTTTAGAACCCCTAATAAATACTATTTTTTTATAGAAAATATAGAATATGACGATATATATTTTATGCCTCTATTTCTTTGTGAAATTTCTTTGATTAATGTTAATTAAGAATTAACAAATCAATAATTAAATATTTAATGAATAACATGCTAATGTTTTATTTTATACAAGGAATATTTGACATATAATAAATAAATCCTAGTCTCTGCTTGTTGATAACCTTTTTTTATGGGTCTTCATCTATAAATCTGTAATTTTCAAATGGATTTTCATTTCCCTCTAAAAAATATAATATAATGTTAAGGATGATTGAAAATATTTCCATCTATATGGGTAATAAGACATTTACTCTCACTTAATATGCTTTTTATTGGTTATGTTAATGTTTTTTAAGGGAATAGAAAAAATAATTTTTATATAAAATTATAATATGTTTCATAAAAAAATAAGACAATATATATTTTTTACTATGTTCTTTGGTTTATGATTCCATATCATTCAATAAATACTCATATAATTGGTAAATAAGAGGTTTAGTTTTCTACATCCTTATAATTCCATGAAAATATTTCATATTTTAACATTTGGACCAAGTGGATTATGTCATAATAAAAATTTATATTATTTCTATGCTCCTTTTTATAAGAAAGTTACCAAATAGGTAAATGTGTAGTTCCATGTTTACCTGTTTTATACCCATGTTATATCTAAAAAAATACTAACCAATTTTATTTGAAATTTCCCTACAAGTAAATAAGTTAAATAATTATAATGTGATAAATGAATTTAAATAATAATTTAGAAAAACATATGAAATATAATAAAAATACAAAAACGAAATACATGTGAGATTAAATATAATATATATTGGAATAGAAAAAGTTATTTGTGTATCTCATAAAATTCAAACAATTATACTACAAATTTTTAAAAGTTATAAAAATAGTTAATCTAAATGTTTCTCTTAATTTTAAATTCCAAAGATTGAATAATTTGAAAAGTACAGTAAAATACTTATAAATTACCTGAACTATCATGATATTATAGAATATTTATTTCCACGTATTGTTTCTTGGTGATATTTTCATATAGTATGATTCATGTATTTTTCATGGTCATCATTATTTTTTAGTATCCTATTCAAAAAAATGTTTCTAAAATTCTAAAATGATATACCACTTATCGTTTGATTGATCAAAAATATATAAAACTTCTTCTCCATGGGTTGGAATGGTAAATAGGTAATTCTTACATCATTATCATTTCAAATATACAAGTTTGAAGCCAAATTTATCAAGTTTAACATTGTTTTTACCATAAACTCAGTTACATATGAACACTAGTACTAAAAATTTTAATTTATTAACATTACATATATCTTTAACATCTACAAAATATATAATTTGTTACCAAATTTAGATTCTATCTTATTTTCACACAAAAACATATTAATCTAGTAACAGCCATTACTCCCCTATTTTATACAATACATTTTTGTCCTAATATTTTTCAAAAAATATATAACCATTAGTTTTATACATGAACCATTTGATCATGTTAAATCATGGATTTCAACTAAACATCTCAATATTCTTAACATTACTGCTTCATTAATAATTTTCTCCTTAAACCGTTCCATAATGGTTTTTTTATACTCATTCATCACCTATATATAATTTTTCTTCATATATTATAGTTTTAGTTAATTTACATATGATGTAATATATAGTGGAACCTCACTTATGTTGTTCAAAATTTATAAATGTGCCTAGATAACTTAATCATCTATCATTGACTTTACTTTCAAGACACAAATTCCATTTCCTTCAATGTCGAATCTTGTGTGGAGAGATGAAGGAAGACCTACATGATCTTCTCCATATAAGTAGTCTATAAAAAATCTAACCACATTCTCATAAACATACTTTTTAATAATATAGACCTCCTATAGATGTACATTCTATATATATCCCACCAAAATTTTTATATATAATTCAGAATAAATCCAACATAAATAAATTGGTCCACTAACTAACTGGTTTAATAGTAACGTTTTATTGAAAGGAAAATCAATTGAAGATGGAATCATGGAGTTATAAAGTGATGATTTTTGAGGGAATCCCATGGAACTATATTTTTATAATCTGGAGGAAGGGAATTTTTGTTTCTAAACACTTGAAGAACATCGTAAACCTTACCTTTAGAAGCTATAAGATATGTTGATTTGTTTCCTTCTCTCAAAGAATGGAGGGTCTCTATATTACTAATAATTATACGTTTTCATCCTCTATGAAGGTATGCTATGGACCATTGAAATTATTCGAGTCTTGAAAGGAATTTTATGAGAAAAGATGAATCTAATTCAAATCATAAGAGGGTAATATTGTAAATTATACATATGAGGTGGTTATTTGGCATTTATTGGGAATCTTCTTTGAGATAATAACCTTCCCCATAAAAAGTAATAAAATCCAAAACCATGGAACCTTGATCATCATAGATGATTCCACATCATCGCATGAATTTGTTAGCATGGATTCCATCAGTATTTAGTTTGAAACCATAATTCATCTTCTTCTAAGAATCCTAGTGCCCATGGGCCAATGCAAGAGTGTGTGTCTATGTTCAGGGGATCAATATAGGGGGTTGAGGGCAGAAGACCATCCCCATGATCATGGGATTAATCATATTGGTCCATAGAGTCACATTGGATTTAATGAGATTCATGATAGCTCATATTAAATTGCTTCTATCCTCATTAAAATAATCATATAAAAAACATAAACTTTTATCAAATACTACACTATGGTCCCTCCCTTCATTATAGGTAACCTCCACATTTTTATACCATGCTCTGAGAAAATTCACAATGGAACCCAAATACAATAGGATACCTAGTTTAATTACAAGTAAATACCATAGCAATCATGCCCATTCACCTCATAGGAAAATATTGATCTTCATATTAAACACTAAAATGATAGTATCATGTATATTTAAATTCTACGGGGATGTATTTACATTGAATAAATTTATTAGAGGAGATGGATTTATGTCTAATTCTTCAAACCAAAAGGATGTGTTTCATAGTGTAAGGATTGTTTTTCCTTCATTCAAAACAATATTAAGGGTGATGGGTGAGTAATGGTCATATAGAACTTTATTCTATGATATGGGAACACTATGAAGAATAGTTTTTTACCAAACTTTTAATCTTCCCAAAATAAAATCTCTTCCTGGACTATGATCCATCTTGACTACTCGAGGATAGTTTGGAGGGTTACCATTGAGCTTCACAAAATATGAGAAGGTGAAAATCTTTATAGATGTAGCGCCTCTCGGATAATATCATAATTTTCTTTGGTATAATTCAACAACATGTACTACCATGCTAACGTGTCCAAGGAAATTTTCTCTTGAATGAACTACATGAAATATTCTAAGATTTGTACATTAATTCCTCCTTCTTCACAGGGTTTAGTTACTCAAGACCAACTCACCTAGTGGAGTAAACCCTACTAGTGGGATCCCCATAAGAAACCATTGATGAAATTATATATATTTTAAGGACTATATTGGAAGCTTTAATTATGGATATAATGTTCAAGGGCATCAACGAGAATACACTTTTGATGAGAGTCACTCTCCATCCAAAGGATAAAAAAAGATTTTCTAATTGGTGATATGGATGTTGATTCTCTCCACAATTCTATTAAAAGGGAAAATATAGATCCCGAATATAGACAATGGGTTTCATTGGTATTTCATTGAAATTTTACACATGGACAATATTGTGCATATATTACTGAGAATGGAATGACTATGTGAGAATATTTCAAAAATAATCACATTTATTTTCCTTGGATTTATTTCCTGTGCACTTCTCAAAAAATATTTATTTATGATGTCCATGAATGTTTAAATGGAGTGGTACCTTCCATTTAGAAAAAATATCTTATCATACACAAAACAAAGAGGATGGGAATACTTACAAGACTGATTCTCCATCGAAATAGATTATCACCCCATTAAAGAAATCGTTGTTAGTATCCTTAATTAGGAAATATTGATCTAATAAAAATAGAATTGGGGAGGTCAGGTAGACTTGGTAGTGGCCTCAAGTAGACTTGGTGAAACAAAAAATTTTACCCATGAGTGTGATCGAGAACCACTGATTGGAGTAACTGTGAAAAAAAATTACATTCTAGGTATGAGAACCCATAATGCCTCATAATTTTTATAATCAATTTACATTTTATCTTATCATATGTCTTTTAAATATTTATTTTAACTATGATATTGGTGCCAACTATTTTTTATCAATATCCTCTTACATCTATTGAGACAATATTATTGCACCATGGATGTTTCTCCCCTTTATAAATCTATTTTACTCTTTATAACCCAATTCTTATGAATAAATAGCTCCAGTATATTATTAAATATCCTACCAAGAATTTTATAAGAGATATTACATAAATTAATATATTAATATTGTTGTAAATAAACTAGGTTATTTAGTTTGGGGGTAAGCGTGAGTGTAGTAGCACTAGTGACACATGAGATATGGCCTCCTATGAAACAGTCCTTTACATTCTCAATAACCTTGCCTTTGATGATCCCCCAAGTTATTATATATAAGGATCACATGAAGTTATCGTGTCCCAGATCGTATTAAGGATTAAGTTTGTATATGGAATCCTTATTTTCTTCCTCCATGGGAGTTGCATCTATGGTAATGTCAGTGTGGTCCTCATTTCCATAAGGTATGTCTTTGAAAAATTTGTCATATTCCCTCTCCCTAATGCTCCCTCCACTCACCCCACACCATTTACCTATGAGTAGTTTTGATAAGTGGGTGACTGCAAGTGGAACAACAATGTCGACATCACTTATAAAGGAGTTATCCTCCAGTTCCCTGATGATATTCCCCAAAAATTTACATTCCTTAATTCACATGTGGAAGTAGGCAATGTTTTTTCTCCTTCCTTAATCCATAATACTTCGTAGTTATCCTGTTCACCTTTTCCTATTTTATAATTATTTCATCAAATATTCATTTTTTTAATAAAAGAGAAAAAAATTGTCATTCAATTTGTCATGTAAAATAGTGTCAATATGGTTTATTTTGGATTTCATCTCCTCTATTCTAGATTGAGTTTATCAGTGAATAATCTTTTAGTACATGATTTAGATTTTTGGAAATCTGATTTTGTTATTTAGGGTAATCCACAAGTGGATTGCTGAGGGAACTCTCCAAGACTCATGGACCACTTTCATGATGCCATTAAATTATTTCAACTATTTGGAGAAGAAGAACCAATGTTTTCATTCCATTTCATTTGGAATTCTGATGGCCAGTAGACAGTGGTTTGATAATCCCCTTTCCAAATGAGAAATCGGGGAGTTGGAAAAAGTAGAGATCCCTGGTAGATTTTCTAAGTATGTGTCCAACATGCACCAAATCCACCAGTCACCCAACTTGTTATTACACAAAGTGTATTTATTCCCAAAAAATATGAGATCCATGAGGTTTTTATTTGATATAAAATATTTTAATTATTTCATCACCCTTTTTGAGTACATATTTTCACCTTCTGTGAATTTTCATATTCCATTTTTTTGTTAATTAAGATACATTTTATTTTAATATGTATGATTGAGTTTTTTAGGAAGCTGGGGTCTTTGAACCACATGAGTTTTATCTATTATCCACATATCCCCGATTTTCCACCTCGCCTACATCTATCATAGAATTAGTGATGTTATGGATTTTCAGAGCCCAGTTTTCATTATTGGGAGATTAGTTCACCTCTAAGATTCTAACACAACTACACTGAAACTGATTTGGTTCAGCTCTTCCCAAGAATAGATAGAGTCGTGTAGGTTGTAAATCCATGGTTCTCCAAGGGAAATCGAACTGAGGTGATCTTAGGGGTTCTTTTAGGTATTCCATCCTGCGGTTTGATGGAGAAACAATAGAAAAGAAACAGGAACTCGTTTAAGGGTTCCTGGACCAGTATCATGGATATCATGGAGTCAATGAGTTCTTATTCTTGAATCCATAGCATCATCGACTAGCCTTTTATATTTGTGTGATAAAGGATATACTTCAAAGGTGGGTTTATTTTTCTTCATATGAGGAAGTAGTAGTAGTGGGTTGGATGCGAAGAGGTTGCAGTCTTTGAACTTATACTATAAAATGATGTGCCTAGTTTATGCAGGCTCAGACAATAGCATAGACTCATCTGCATAAGCGCCTTGGATATCGGCATTCTACATGGATAGTCTTTAATATTCTTGGACCTAGGCAGTGACATGCTCGAGGATAGAAGAACTATTTCATGGTTATTAACATGGAGAAAAAAATGATCATGGTGTATCAGATCTGGTAGACTTTGTAACACCCCGAGATTTTATGACAAATATTATTTTAATTTCATTAATGTCTTGTGTTGTATTCTACACCAAGATTACCTTGCATTATATGCAACACCGTATTAGCTTGTAGTATACGCAACACTATTCTTGGACCGTGTTACACACAATATTGATAATAGTTATTCTACGCAACATTGAGTATATATATATATATATATTAAATGTATAAATGAAATATGGTTGGATTCTATTATACGAAACAACGAAGGATTCTTTCACAACACGCAACCCTGACTTGGCATGCATTACATGCAATCGCGACCTTCCTTGATAGCGTGTGTTGTACGCAATACCGGGTTTTAATAAACAATGATATATTATTATAATATTGTCATGAACTAGCCTTTATGAATAGTATTAACTAAATTTTTAATTTTATAACATTATTATTCATCTTACACATTTTCTAGAACATGGTATAAGAACAAAATAAATTTTATCGGGTAAAATAAGTATTTTTCAAAAAAAATGCAGTTTTGCCACCTTTTGATGGCGCACCCACTTTAAATCTAGTATTTGACATGTTTATATGTTCAATTTGACAAAATAAAATTCCTATTTTGAATAAATATGTAAAAATTTACATTAGATAAAGTTTTGATATTTTTCCGATAACTTTCATATTTAAATGAATAGTAAAAACACGCTATATTTTAATTAAAAACAACTTTTTTCATCATAATATCTTATGTGGTTAAATTATAATATTTAATGGTTTTAAAGTATAAATAGAATATATTTTTACCATTTAATATAATGTATGTCATTAGCATTGATTTTACCTTGAATTCGTAGGTTAAATCAATTCAATCTTTTGCAATGTTTTAAAGAAAAACCCATTTTTATTCGACAACGGGATTAATTTTAATTTAATTTCTGAAACATATGTGTATTGAATTTTAAAAATTCTATTCCATATTTGGAATCATTGGGTCCAAATTATGTTAATAGGCTACTTTTTATTTTTGGGAATTATGAATAGTAACTACGGTAAATTTGTTTTACCATAGTTAAAGGTAAATCGGGTAATTAAGGGTAAATGTAATATTATAAAATTACCCTAACACATGCCAAAATTCTATTTGATGGCTAAACGTAAACCCATATCAACTAAGGGTCGGATTAGATTCATTTTATGGACTTTTGACCATGAAAATAATTTAATTATTATTAAAACCAAAGAAAGTGACAACATGTCACTTTCTTAAATCTTATAAGTATAATAATTTTAACTTAGTGATAAACATCATAAAACTTCGAAAATTAATAGTATCCAGAAATCTAACAAAATTATCTACATCATGAGAATTTATTTAGAATTTTTTGGGATTAAATAGTTATCATTAATTGTGACACAATAGTGATGCAGAAATTATTTATCTAGTGAAAAATCAAGAATATAGTTTTTATTTAACTAATAGTGACCATAAAAGGCACAAAACTCTGACCAAAACTTATTGGTCATGTAAATTGAAACTATAATCATCCAATGGTCGAATATTTGACCATTTGGAGTCTTATACAAGCAATTATGACACTTATATTATTTTATGCCAAAGTTGTCACCTTCATAATTTAATAAATATAAAAATTTAAATTCAAATAAATGAATAGTGTCAAAATTGACACTATTGTTATTTTATAAAAATAACATATTATAAAATTGTTTATAAATCACAAAAAAATTTAAAAAATATAAATTTAAATATATATGGTCTATAATGTTATAAAGTAAAAAATTATGGAAAATTCACAACAAATAAGTAATTATTTGTTATAATTTAAAATTTAGAATTTTATTACCACAAATAAACTTAAATAGATTAAATAAGGATAAATCAAAATGATAAGGTCTAAAATAAGATCCAAACATGTCTAAATTTGAATGGTTGATGAGCTTACAACCCTATATCATCTAATATTCTAATATGATTCATTTTTGGAGGTTTTTATGTGGGGTTAGATTTATTATAAATTAATATTTTTAAGAATTCCAAAGGTGCCCCTCTCCTCCCTTATAAAAGGGCACCTCCTCCCTCTCTTCCTCACACAACTTTGAGCCTTCAAGCTCGGACAACCCCTGCCCAATTCTCTTCTCCACTTCCCTATTAACATCCTAGAGGTTCTGTTATTCCTCAAAGACCAATTTTAGTGCCCTAAGAGGAGGTCTCAAAAAGGCGCTTCAAAGAAGAGGTAATTTTCGTTACCGATTCTTTCACCTTTATTTCTTCTTCCACTTCTTCTTCTTAGGTTTTTTCATTATGAAGTAATAACATCAGTATCACTCATATACTTATATGTTATTATAATTATGAAACAATCCTAATTCACCATCTATCCATCCTACGGAAAATGAAATCACCGCGCGTGCGTACGTACGGAATACCGTCTCCACGCCGTGGTGTAATCTGTTTTTCCACCAACACCTTACATGGATGGGTATTATGGTGTAAATAATAACTATACATAGTTATTATAACATCATAATGATTCTGATATATTGTATCATCCACTCTAATTCAATTCAATATTTATGGAAATGATATCATCGCTCGTGCGTACGTACGGACTACCGTCTCCACAACGCGATGAGATTCATTCTCCATGTTAACCATTTAAGAATGATTATAAAGTATATATAAGAAATAATAATTAAATATATGACATTATAAAGCTACTGGATTTATGTATATATATATATGTATTTCATCTACTTACTTCCATTCAAGACAATAAGGAAAGGAAAACAGCGTTCATGCGTACGTACGGACTACCGTCTCTATGAATGGTGTGTTTCATTTCATTTATCTATCTATTATATATATATATATACTGAATATATATGATATATAAATCATATTTTATATTCTGGAAGTAATTAAATCGTGATATAAGTAATAATAATGTCAAGAACAACAAGTCCAAACACCTACGATAAATGAAACGATTTTTCCCAAAACGCTGCTTTAACATAGAATTTACAAAAGAACGGGTAATATAAAGTCATAAGTGAACCATATATGATATCATAACAATGAATATGATTCTGTAATAATTCAATTACATTATTTAAATCAATATACAGGAGGTTCGGACACATACGAAGCAAATCGGACCTAAGGTAAGGGAAATATCACAATCTCACTTTTATCCGAGATTGTTTTTACTTTGGTAATTACTGGGGTGTATTTTATCATCCACATCCATGTTACCTCAGTATGTAATATTATTTCCATCCTTCTAAAATAGTGTATATCCAATTTTACCCTTCGGTGAGTTTTTAGTAAAAGATATGAAAGGAATCTTTTATCGTTTTTCGTACGAGGTACTTTTTGACTTTTCTGACAAAAGTACGAAGAATGTTTTTTTACTTATACGGCATGAATGGATTTTTAAAACATTATTTCCAAAAATCTTACTTTAAATGTTTTCAAGTTTATTTTTAATCAAATTCTTTTAGTTTATAATTGTATGACATGATAAGAAAAGAAAAGTTTTTTTGAAGTAGAAAGGATATTTTCCTCAAGAATGGAGTTCAATTGTTTTATCAAAATTATTTTCCATCTAAGATAATATAGGGTTCTATTTTTATCCCTATTATTACATTGATTTGATTATGTTTTGAGGAAATTATTTTTATGAAGTCATTTACCTTATATGATTTGTTTTATGATGTCATGATGTTTCAAGAATCCCATTTTTGTTACATGTGTTATGCGATGATGTATGATTTATGATTATGTGGCACACATAAGAAAGGATTCATTATAAGATGGGTGGGACCTATATCTCCCTCCAATGCATTGGGTAAAGATTTCATATCTCATGAGATAGACATGGCTGGAACGGTAGGTTATACCGGTTCAGTGAAACAGGACTGAAACGAGGGTGACTCGGTTCAGAAAGGGACTTTGTCCACTAAGATAGTCTTGGCAATGAGTCTTGACTAACAAGAAATGATTATCTATGATTATGTGTGTATGCCACAAAGGTTCAGGTTTTATGTTATGATTATTGGGATTACATTTCACTTCTATGATTTATCCCATGTTATGATATTATGATCTCTTTTGCAGGATAAGATTTCCAAAAGTTATGTTCTTATGTATATGATATGATTGATATTTCTTTTGTTTACCCTTACTGAGCATTTGAGCTCACCATTTTATGTTTTCTTTTCCCCAGGAAGGTTTTAGGTAAGAAAAAAAAGGGAGATCTTTATGGGAGATGTTGAAGATCTTTCACCACGATTAGAAGATTATATTCCGAGTTTCCAAAGACACTAAACTATTACGGTCCTTGTGTGTGAGTTTTTGTTATGTACTAAGTATTCCGCAAAAGTAATTAAATGTCCATGTACGTCAAGCTTCGGGTCTCTACAGACTTGACAATGATATTCCCTACAAAAACTATCTTCATTTATATAGTGACTCTAATCATCATTAATGGGGTCTTAGTTCTATTATATTTTTTCATTGTAATATTTTGTAATATCTTGTATGTTTTTCTAGTCCTCTATTTGTTTTCTTCTACTCCCTATGTCTTTTCATAGTAAGATACCTAATGATCATGTCCCATTCACATCGGACATTATCTAAAGCATGTAAATCCTTTGTATCCCATTTAGTTATTTTCATTTCTGCTTTAATTCAACATGTAAATTGATGTTTGATCTTCACATCTTGAATAAATTGAAATTCTTGTATTGAATTTTTTGAGGTTATCTTCAAGTTTTTGTTCAGTATTCTATTTATGCTCAATTTATCATCATTGTTTCTACCTTCATTGTTTCTTATTATCGAAAATTGTTATTTGGTTTGCTTAAAAATTCTAGAAACGCATCTATGAATATAGAATTTAATTCCCATTGTTTGATTATTTTTTAAATGAATCATCATTAACATATTTGTTTTTTTTTATGAGAATTTTATTGGAAGTTTCAATAGTTTTAATTTCTATAGCTTTATCTAACTCTATTCACAACTATTATGTTCTTTTTTTCACTACTGGAATTCATTTGATTAATTATTAGTGTTTGGAATTACAACTCAAACATTGTTTATCTTTATCATTTTGTATATGTAATAGCCTTTAAATAAAAATTGTTTTCATATTTCACATTTTAAAAACCAAAATATTCAGTAGATCATGGGAAATTTTATGTGGGCTCCTCTTGTATAGGGGAATCCCCCAAAATAAAATATTATCAGAGCCTAATTGGGTTTAAATTTTGATTTGTGAAAATTTGAAATATTTTTTTCATTGCCTTCAAATTTCTTTCATACCTATTGCATCATGCTTTGTTTTTTTTGTTAGCTAAGTTGTCAGCTCTCTTGGGATATAATTTCAATTTTTCTCATATTATTTTCCTTTCCTTTGTATGTTTTCTCTATGAGACCATTCCTTAATGATGCCTCTTGGTAGATGCTACCTATGTGTGTTTATGGTTTTGGGGTAGGAATGGGTTTTGGGAGAGGTTTTATTATTTTTTTAGTGCCGGTTGGTGGTAAGGAATTGGAAATATATTGTGTCTCTAGTTTATACCTTTTTCTTATGATATTATCTTGTGTTATCTCTCTTGTGTTCATTTTCATCCTTTAGTTATATTTTCTCCGTGTTTGGACCTGTAGTGTGTTAAGTGTTTGGGATTGGGTATCTTGTGGGTTTATTTCACTTGTTTGACGCTTGGATGATCACCAATATTCTTGTATTTAATCTTTGACCATATTAAGCAGCTTTGTTTTGGTTTCATATTAATCAAGTGTCGTTAATAAGTCTAGACTAGGATGTGTGGCCCTTATGTGGCTTGTTTTCCCCTCAGTTTCTAGCTGGAACCTAGACTTTGTTCTCATGTGTTAAATTTGTTTTAGGGTGTTCGTATTTCTTACATCTGTCCTTATAGTTTCCCTTTTGTTTGAGGATATATTCTTTTGGATTTTATTTAAGAAATAATATCCTTGGATGGAGGTTCTAAATCCAACTTTTAAGTATCTTCATGTGCCTTTCGTTAAGTGTCTTCTTAATTTTGTTTAGTGCAGTGTGACTCAGCTTAAAGTCAATGGTGCTTGGTGCATTGGTCCTTTTATTTTTTTATGGGTTCAAATTGATACCTTTCTCTTTGGTTGTTTTCATTTACTATGAATTCTCTCTTTGTTTCTTCCTTTTCTTTTTTTTCATGATTTCACTATTTTATACAAAGTTATAATTCTTTATGATTTGTTTGAGATTTGTTTTTACATTTTTTTTGTGGGAGGATGAATTCTACTCTGCTTCTTGGGGCTCTGCAGACATAGATGAGATGTTGAGAAGACCTGATGGCATGTGATTTTTTTTCATGTTTCCATTGATGTAATCATATTAGAGAATGACTTAGGAAAGTGAAGGTATGGATTGTATCATGCAGTTGTTTAGAATTGTTTAATTTTGAACAAGGTAGTAGATTTTAAAATATCATTCAACTTTAAGCAACATGTGTCACATTGATAAATTAAGGTGGAATCTTTAGGATGTACCCTATAGTTACTACCTGTTTAGGTTGTGATTCCCAAATTGATGATAGTATTGGTGGGGTAGAATCATCATGTGGTTTATGTTTTTTTTTCAAGGTGGAGAGTGTGATGATGTTTCATATTAAAATTTTTTTCTATATTTTAATTTCCATGGTGTAGATTTGTGAATTTTCATATTCATTTTTTTCTGGTTAATTAAAATTCAATTAATTTTACTTTTTTTATTTGACTTTTTAGGCAAATGGTGCTAATGAACCACACGTGTTTTATCCACCATCCTCCTAGCCCTATTTTTTCATCTCACCTACCTCTATCATTGAAGTAGCGATGTTTGGAATTTATGTAGTCCGGTTTTTAATGCTGAGAGAGAAGTGGTCCTCCTAGAGTCTAACATAACTACCCCAAAGATGATTTGATTTGGATATTAACTTGAAGAGTCATGGTGATGGATCATCTATGGTTATCTAAGGTATATCAAACATAGCTGATCCTATGGGTTCCTTTTGGAATGTCTTATTGTGTTTTGATAGAGAAGTAGAAGCATAGAAAGGGGAAATTGGTTTAGGGTTCATAGAATAGTAGCATGGTGTTGATGGAGTTAGTGAGTTATTGTTCTTAAATCTAGAGTGACACTGACTAGCCTACTAGTTTGATATGATAAAATAGACACCACAAAGGTGGATTTCCTATTCACTGGAGGGGGAAGTATTAGTAGATAGGTTGGATAGAGAGAGGCAGCAGTGATTGACCTTGGACTAGAGGATGATTAGTCTAGTTTGTGCAGACTCAAAGAGCAGCATCAACTCATCCACGGAAGTGCCTTGGAAAGTGGCTTCATGTTCAAATAAATGTTCTTGTTCTTGGAAATAGATGAAGACATGATCGAGGATAGAGGAACTAGTTCATGCTTACGAATCTGGATATCATCATCGATCATGGAGGATCTAATATACTGGACTCGATGATGATGATTTCAATTACCTATGATAATCTTCTTTATTGACAATGTAACATAGAGCCCTGGTAAGGGGGTCTTAGTTCTATCGTAGTTTTTTCTCGACGTTTTTTTTGTAATTTTTTGTGCGTTGTTGTAGTCTTCTATTTTTTTTTTGTTTTTTTGTATTTATCCTCGCATAATATAATATCTAATGATCTTACCCCGTGCACAAAGGCCATTGTCCAAAGAACATAAATCCTTTCTTTCTCTTTTACTTATTTTCATTTATTCTTAAATTTGACCGATAAATTGTTGATTGATACCCACATATTGAATAAATTTAAATTTGGGTATTGAATTTTGAATTTTTTATTCAAGTTTTTGTTGAGTATTATGTTTATTCTTGATTTATCATCACTTATACTCAATTAATTATTGCTTGTTTGTAAACCTTGTTTTTTGGTTTGTTTGAAAATTAGGGAAATGAATTTATGAATCTATAATTTACTTCTCATTATTTTATTCTATTTTAATTGAATCATCTTTTACAGATTTGTTTTCTATTTATGATAATTTTATTTAAATCTTGAACAGTTGTAATTGAAGTAGTTGTATGTTCTCTATTCACTACCAATATGTGATTTTATTCTCTAAAGGAATTAATTTTATTTGTTCCTAATGTTTCAAATTCCAATGAAATTTTTTTCCCTTTATCAGTTTGAATATTTAATGAATTGTAAATAAACATCATTTCCATATTTCATACTTTAATGAAGCATAATACCCAATAAATAATGGGCTATTTTATGGGGACTCTTCTCATGTAGGGGCATCCCCCACAACACCTTCCTTCTCCTATTACTTTAGTATAGGTTTTATGTATCCACCCACAAACTAGCTAAGAGATCCTGGGTTGAAATATGTGGGAGATTTCTATAGACATTCTCTCTCTATTTTATCTTACTTCACATAAATTATAGACAAGTAGATTGAGAAATAAGAACACCTTACATCCCCTAATGTATATTGAGTGGAGGAGTTTTTAATGTTCACATGTGGGTAGTTTTTCAAAAATATCTAAATTTGGATGTTTCATGAGATTTTATGCATACAAGAATTCATGTGGTGTTTTGATGTGAATTAGAGGATGTGGTCAGCTGAGTGCTTAATTAAAGTACTATGATGAGAGAAACTTAATTGGACCAAAATTATTTAACATTTAAAGTCATGTTTCTATTAATATCTGAGACCCCTTCAACTTCATATAATAAAATATATCATTGAGATATTGGGGGAATCCTCACAAGCCTTAGAATCAGGATATAGTTGTGAGGAAGTAATGTTGATCATCCAAGATCTCAAAGTTGATCTAGTAACAATATGTATTGAAATAGAGGGTTCCGTTTTCTATATGTTTGAGTGGCCTCTATGAGATGAAATTATGGTCTCATATTTACCTTCTCAATAATGTAATTTGAAAGGGTAAATATAAAATAGATTTGATAACCTGAGAAAATCCAATAAAGAAGCCATCAGGGAAACAAGTCCGATGGGTGTGATTTTAATTTCCATTGGAAATTGTCTCTTTAATTATACCTTTTGTATATATATTTTTTGTTTCTCCGTCATGAAAAATGGTTCAATTTATTTTATAACCAACTTTTATCTATTCTACATCTCTCTTGGGATATTTATTCTCTGGTTGTGTGGTATTTTACATGTGTTGGGTCCTTTCTGAAAGCCTTTTACCTGTTTCGGTGGTCCGTTACCTTTTCCTACCATGTTATTGATCTGATTTACATTGGGTAGGATTACATGATATTTCAATTACCTTTTATATATTCTCCTCATTTTACTATCTAACTATTTTTTGGTCATACCTTGGTTTGTTTGAACCTGTTCTTCGAATATATAGCCTTGTCACGCACCCTTCATTGATTTTTTGAGGTAATTACAATGACTTCATCTATCAAGGAAATTGATCCCCCCCAAATACCCATCACTTTTTTGATCTATTAATTTGATCTCAAGTATCGTTAATATGTATATTGAATGAGTAAAACCTACTAGATCGATAGAATTTGGGGGGGTTCTTCTTGAAATCTCATCAAGTATGTTGTTTTTGGAGCACCTAATCCCTTACTTTGATATCCTGGAGTATAGCTGGCCTCAGAGGTGGTTCTTTAAGTGGAAATACATTTTGATCTCATCATGATGAGTTCTTTTTCATTATTTATTCCAATCCTAGAGTCAAGAATAACCTAGGATCAGAGCCTATAAAAAAATTGAAGACAGTCAAATTAAGAAGACTGTTATTTTTAGTTAAGTTTTTGGTTATTCCTTTTTTTTTGTTATTAAAAATATTGTATCTATGTGTTATAGTTTTTAAACTATTGTATATCTCATTTATATATATTTTTTATATTTTAATCATTTATATATTTTTTGAGTGGGTGGTGTACTTTTCATGCACGTAGGATCAGAACTAGTCTAAATCGTGTAAAATCTCTTGTATCATTTTATTGCTTTTCATTTTCTTTTCTTTTATCTTTTTTATTTATTCTTCTTATACACAACTCATATTTTTTATCCAACATTAAACATTTGTTATATTTATTGTCACCATTTTCTTTATTTTTCTTTTATCTTACAGGACTCATTTGAATCTAATAAACTATTTAGTGCTCCTATGTCATTCTTGGGGGTATACCCTTCAAGGTTTCCCCCCAACAACTTGGTATTAGATCCCACTAAAAAAATATGTCATCAACTAATAATTAGATAGTGAAATTCAATGGTGATAATTATTTTAACAAATTGAAAATAAATATAAGGGTCATGCTTGTCCAGTAGGGGAGCATTGATGCCTTACATATCCGTAAGAAACCCGTTATTACTCTGTTTGATAATGGTAATACCACTAAAACATATTATGATGTCTCTACCGATATACTTTTTAAATCCCACAGCTCCATGTTTTTATCCTTAAGCAATAAAGTGTTAAGGTAAGTAGCCTATGATTATTCTATTATTGGAATTTGGTTGAAACATGAGAAAATATACACGACTGCTTCATTGGTTGGTCATATTTATAAAAACCATAGAATTTTAACATTTAAGATGTGTTTAGATACTTTAATAAAAACCCATCTTGATGAATTCAAAAAATATATGCTTGATTTTTCTAATATTAATTTCTATGTTGATGGTGAAGACAAATCCATTATTTTTCTTATTTACCTTGATTATTCCTATACTACTCATGTCAAAACCATGATGTATTGTTGAGACTACTAAACCTTATGAAAAAATAAATCATCATTATTACTTAAATAATTTCATAATAAACTCAGAATTAAAATTGAGGTAGAGATATTATTCACTAGGGTTGTATTTAAGAAAAAAATAAAAATTATGATACTAGTAAAGAAATTTGAAAGAATAGTAAAAAAACTAGACATAATAAATCTAAATCTAAGTCTATAAATGTTGCATGCTACAATTTAAGTATGTCTAACCACATTAGGCTAAATAATAGTAATCCCAAATAGAATCAAAACCCTAAAAAACATATTGATCATTCATATTTTAAGTTGGTTATGATAATGAAAAAGTTCATAATGTGTCTTCGCATGCCTTGTCTAGTGATTGGTTGTTAGACTCTGGTTGTTACTTATATATGTTCTTGGAATGGGATACTTTTCCTAAATTTACTGAGGGATTGTAAGGAGAGGTTATTCTTGTAAAAAATAAAATATTTCGATTTCAGGGTTGAGGTCTTGTTTTGTTAGAGATTTATGACTGTTCTTTTGTTACATTTCATGATATAAGGTGGGTCACTGACCTGTATAGGAACTTTATCTCCTTGGGTGTGTGAAACCAAAAAGGTTATTCCATTCAGTTTGAATCAAGTTTTCTAAAGATCTCCAAAGTATATTGAATATCCATTGGAGGGTATCTTATTTGTGGGATCTATATTTTGGATGGGAAAACTCATAGTAGATAGTAATGTGGTATTTATGACACTAATACTAATAATAATACATTTTGGAATATGGGGTGAAGGCAGATCGTCTCTAAGGGTCTTAAAGAATTAAGTAGACAAGGGTTTTTGAATGATATAACACTGAACAATATTCTATTTTATGAAGATTGTGTTTTGGGTGAGGCAAGAAATATCAGTTTTAATAGGTTTTATTTTAAGGCTAAATATACTTTGGAATACATCCATTCTAACTTGTGGGGTTCTACTAGAACTACTTCTCATAGTGGAGTATCACACTCTGTAACCTTTATAGATGACATTTCCAAAAAAAATTGGATCTATATCCTTCAAAATAAATATGATTTCTTTGAAACCATTAAAACATGAAAGTAACATATAGAAAAGAAAACCAAAGGAATAATTAAGGCTATGAGAACAGATAATGGTTTGAAATAATTATCATCTAAATTTATAGAGTTCTATGAGTCTGAATGCATATTTGGACGTTGTATTGTTAGGGAAACTCCCCAACATAATGGATTGGCTGAGTAGATGAACCTCATTGTATTGGAGTGGGTCTAAAGTATGCTTTCATGATTGGGATTTTGTAGATAATTATGGGATGTAGAAGAAACCACTGTTTTCTATCTTATTAATAGATTACCTTCAACTTCTAATAGGTTTAAGACTATTGAAGAATTGTGGTGTAACTTACTCCCTTCTTATATGCACCAGATATTCTTTGTGTGAACAGAATATTCCCATGTTAAAATCGATAAACTTTTACCAAGATCTCTTAAATATATGTTCATTGGATAACTTAAAGGAGTTAAGTGGTATTAATCATGGTTTGATAAGCCTCATTAAAAAAATATGTATAATATGTTGTGATGTTGTTTTCTATGAATTTGTTTCTCTCGAAACCAAATCTTTCACTGATTGAACTCATCATACACCTCAACCTGAAATCAAACTTTAGTACAATCCAGATACTGAGTCTGATATTAAACCTATAGAAGGTCCTTGTGACTACCAAATAACTTGAGATATATTAAAAATGGTCATCATGCCTCCTACTCAGTTTGGACAATATGATATGGACTCATTTTCTTTCCAAATTTCTCATGATCTTGATGATGATGATCCTAAAACATATAATCAAGTTGTTAATGACAAAGATTCTAAGCATTGGATCTCTACCATGGATGATGAAATGAACTCCCTAGAAAAGAATCATACTCAATTTTTTATAAACATTCCAATGCTAACATTATTAGCAATAAATGGATTATTAAAAAGAAGTATAATGAAAAAAAAGATAAGAAAAATATGTTTAAGTCTATATTGGTTGCCAAGGGTTTCCTTCAATGGGAAGGAATTTATTACTTTAATATGTTCCCTCGTGTTGTGAAACACTCATCCATTCAGTTATTAATTTATTTTATTTCATTATATGATTTTCATATTGAATAGCTTGGTGTAAAAATTTCATTTCTTCATAGTATCCTTGATGAATAGTTTTACATGAAAACTTTTTATGGTAATAAGAATGTCTTCAAACCCAATCAATTATGTATACTGATTAAGTATTCATATGGCTTAAAATATTCTTACAGATAGTGGTATGGAAAATTGGATTCTTTCTTTCTTCATAAATAGTTTAATGGAGTAGACATGATTCATGTGTATATTTTAAAACTATTAAAAATATAATTCCTTCCCTTCTTGAAACATATGGATGATATGTTAATCATATGAAATAATTTTAATCTTATTTTTACTCTTATGTAACAACTAAAGAATGTATTTGAAATGAAGACTTTAGGTGTAGCTAAACATATTCCTAGAATGTAAATTGATAGAGATACAAATAAAAGGTTATTATATTTGTATCAAAATGATTAAAATTTGAATATTATTAAGAGATCTTTATTTGAAACTCTTAAATCTACTAATGTTCCTTTTGTGCAGTATTTTAGACTTTCACTATCTTAGGCACTTGTTAATGAAGTGAATTCTGAACATATGTTTAAATTTTCATATTCTGATATAGTTTAAAGTATCATGTACATTTTGATTTGCACTAAATATGACATGGAATTTGTTTGTTTCAGTGTAGTTTCCTAGTTTTTTTCATGTAAGACTTTTAGAGTTAGACGTTGTGACGACACACAATTCCAAGGCCTGCTGTGCCCAGAATTAATTTTATAAAAATATATAATATGTATTATATCACACACACATAGTTTCTCATAAATATTGGAATAACTCTCAAACAGAGCATCAAATCGGAAAACTAAGACCATTATTGAGTTAAAATCATGGGTTTTACACTTCGCACGACATAATATTTATCTATGTCGGATGTTTTGGAAACATTCATTGGTGAATAAATAAAAATAATAATTAAATTTATTTATTTATTTTTTAGTTGATGTTGTAGTGACCTAAAAAATTATATATAACCCAAGTTAAGACCATATTTTGTGGTTGGCCTCATTACCAAGGTGTTTGACAAAGGATCTAGTGGAGGGGATTTCGTAGACGAACATTGATAGATCAATATTTGGAAATCAATGTGCCAATTGAAATCGAGGATCTCTCTAATGATAATGATGTGAATTCATTCTTCATCAATGATTAATCCAAATCAAGGTATGTTATCCCAACTAGGTTAAATACCCTGAGAGGGGGTGAATCATAGTATGAAATATTAAAATAATAGCCCCATCATATCTAGTTTCATTGTTAAACAAAACACTCTTCTCTCTCTATATCATCGTAATGTATGAATAGAAATTGAATCATGCATGGGACATAGTGATTTTACTTAGTTTACCCTCAGAAGGATATGCTCAGGAAGCATACAATAGAAATGTTCGGATGTACGAAATCTACTAAGGCTCACTTATAAATTACAAGGTTCGGACTAGATCACTTTTATGCCTTGGATCGCTACCTTTACAATGTTTAAAGTCATATAACTACTTTACCTATGGTCACTCCCTAACTATCTTTCTCTAGCTCACTACTGGTGGAAATAATCACCTTCATCCTCTTCCTTTGATTAATTCTTTGGAAGGGATCCAATTACAGTTTATGGACTTGTATTGCCCTTTATTATCACTAATGAATGCATCCTCAGCTATTGGTGGATGTTATGTTGAAGTACCTATTTTTTACATACTGTTAGTTTGTAGAAATTGTTTTTTCAATTTGTTTTAGTCCCTTCACGAACTTCCTTGTAACCATTGTGAACTTGATTGAATCTTCCACAAACTTCTTTACACCATGTGGTGTGAGTGCTTCATGGAAAACCTTCCATTTGTGGACTACTTCCGATTTGTGGACAACTGATTCCCCTCAAACTGTTGATGCTTCACAAACTACCTTCCCTTTATGAGTTATTGAGAACCACAAACTCCTTCCACGAACTACTTCCTCCTTCACATAATCTTTACTCATGAATTACTTTAGACGTTGTTTAATTCTACCTAGATCGATGATCATTTCTAGTAAATTTTACTCAATTTAATGATATTTTTAGGGGCCTTTATATAGGTAATATGTTTTAAAAATATACTAATCTGAATTACCCGAAACATTGATGTAGAACTGTCTTCACTATGAATTGTTATGTGTTCCTCATAACACCTTATTCCTTTGTGGAAGAAATTGTCTTCCACAAAAAGAAACCCTTTTTTTACTTGTGAAATCATTACCTCTCATACAAAAATGATGACTCCACCAGGAACTATTAGACTTCCTCAAACAATGAACTACCCATGAACGGATTTCGCTATAGAATCCATGTAGTACTCTTCGCGGTCTGGATAGTGATGGTATGACAAAATCCTTCCTTTTCCTATTTTCCTTCACCATTGCACATACTTCATTTTTTGGTCAGTGAATAGTGCTTCACAGTCCATGAACTATGCTTTTTTTAAATCCTTTGGAAACAAAAACCTTACTAATTCATGGTTATCAATATTTTTCAACAAACACAATCACCCTAAAATAATATGATGAGACCTTGAGGGATTTTTTCCCCAAAAAATCTCCCCCTCTGGGTTTTTGACAACTCTTCACATTTTGAAACATCATTAAATCTTCATCCATCTTCTACTTCCATTCACTTATTATAATTTTGATTGTGATCGTGGATTTACACAACACATACTCTAAACCACATGATCCATGATCAATGTGAGAAACAAGAGTAGCATGGAAACTGCATCATTGAATAACTTCATTCCAAAAGAATCTTAACTAATTTCATTATGAAGCCTCATATATTGTGATATATAACATTTCATTGATCGACATTAGCATTGTTAGATTCAAAACTCCCCCTACAACACTTATCCCCATATTATCTCCTCCCCTATCTTGATTAAGAAAAATTCTCCACTTTTGTAGCCACAACTTCTCCGCCTTTTTCAAAAACCCCAAATGTAACTTTGTTATGGTATTTAATTGGTTAAAGAACACGTATTATCACATTTAGGAAAAATATACTATACTTTGAGGAGATTGTTCCCACATCCACACTTTCTCAATTGTGGGTAGTCGAATAAACTCTCAGAGACAGTCAGTGTTGTCCAAACGCTTATTTCAGTAAGGCCTTTTTTTGAATGTTTAAAACCTATAAATATGTAGGATTATACTCCAAATTCACTATCTCATGATTCACCTTATACTTGATAAAGTGATACTTGATTTCAATGTTCTTTATCCTTGATTGATGGTCAGGATTTTTTCTGAGATTTATATCACTTCAGTTATTGTAATAGATTCCAATTGAAGACTTCAATTTAACTCCCATATCATCAAGCTTCCACTTCATCCACAATAATTGAAGGCATTCTTGAGTAGGCATAATATACTCTTCTTCTGAAATTCTCAATGAAATGAAATAATGTTTCTTTCTTGTCCAAGAAATACACAACATATTAAGATAGAATGCACCACCTAATGTTTATTTTCTATCATCCACTGATCTGGCCCAATCAGGATATTTATATCCCAATAACGCTTACTGAGATTTTTCATTGTACAGTAAACCAAAATCCATCATTCCCTTGATATACTGAACTATTATTTTCTATGTAAGTAAGTATATTTCCTTCATATTTCTTTGGTACCTTGTTTCTTGGCATGTGAAAAAAAAACAATATCAGGTCTTTTCATTGTCAAGTATAATAGACTGCCAAATATTTTCATATATTCTCTCACATTAACTGAATTACCTTCATCATCCCATGATAGTTTCATCTGAGTATCCATCGAACTTGTCATATCCTTGGAATTATCCATTCCGAACCTTCTTAGGACTTCCTTGGTATATTTTTATTGTGAAGTAAATGTTTCATTCCTTCCTTATGTCACTTTTAAACCAAGAAAAAATTTCCTTTCACCAATCATTGAAATTTAAAATTCATTTTTCCAGAATTCTGAAGACTATACACACTGAGCATCATCCGATCCACCATTGATTATTTCATCAACATACACTAACACCATAATCCCTTGATTTATTTCATTATTAACATATAGATTGCAATCAAATCCACCATGCTGAAATTTTGGATTCATAAAAAACTGATCTAGTCTTGAATACAATGATCTTGGGGCTTTATTTAGCCCATATAAATCCTTCAATAGCCAAAAAAACTCAATTATCATATTCTTGAATAATAAAATCATCTGGCTACCCAATATAAACTTCTTCTTCTAGAACCCTATTCAAAAATGTTGACTTGGAATCCATATGTAAAACATGAACCTTCGTTGTACAGTTACGTCCATGAATAATCTGATTGCCTCTTTACTTGCAATAGGTTCAACCGTTTCATCAACATTTTTACCCACTATCTAGGAGTCCCCTTTGAACACTAGTCATGATTTGTTTCTAATCAATGCACAATCTTCATAGGTATTGCTGCAAACTACCCATTTATTCTTGATAACATTATTATCTATTGGTCAGGAAACGAACTCCCATGTCTGATTCTTCTCAATCTATTCAATCTCCTCATTCATATCCTGAACCCAATTCTCATCTCCAGTTGATTCATCAGAACATGTAGGATATTCCTATGACAAGAAAAATGTTTCTTTTATATTCTTCATCCTCCTTGTCTACATTGGATCTGTCTGATCACCGATTATGTTTTTTCTATTATTTTCAGCTCTTCTAATTGATATTTTTGTAGATAATGGTTTTTTAACATACTTCTTCTTATCTAAATCTTCTTCAGAATCAGCCTTTGGAACTAGAACATCCCCTAATCTTCTAATCTCTTTATCACTATCCTCCTGAGAGTGATCATGTATTTGCATAGTATTCTACACATTATCTACTACAACTAAACCACTTCTTTAAACTACCTTTCCCAACCACTTATTGGAACATTTATATGTTTTGATTTTCTTTGTGTATCCAAGAAAGATCCTTTAAATTCTACAAGATTCAATCTTCCTTTGTTTCTCCTTATTGATAATGTAACACTTATTTCTGAAGACTAGAATGTACTTCAATGTTGGATTATTCTGATACCATAGCTCATGTGGCGTCCTATCTTCTTTCAAACATAATAATTCTCTATTTTAAGTGTATACCGATGCCATTACTAATGCTTTCCGAAACATCATTGGATGTTCTTTCTCAATGAGCATTTTTTTAACCATGTTGTTGATAATTTTATTTCTTCTCTCAACTACTCCATTTTGTTGTAGAGTTATTAATGTATAAACTTGGTGCCTTATCACAATATTCTCGAGATAATCCTTCACTTGGATATTAGTAAAATTTGTTCCATTATCTATTCGAATCTTTTGAATTCTTTGACCTGGAATCTTTTCAACTTCTCTTTAATAATTTTTTTTGCAACTAAACACTTTATATTTTTTTAGTGATCATTGAAACTCATTCCATTCGAAAAAAACAATCAATTAAGAGAACATTATATCTCCTACCATCAATATCTCTTGGTAAAATAGGTATGTACACATCAATATGCACCATCTAAAGCACTTGTTTTGATATTTTTTTCTTTTTCATTATATGTATTTAGAATGACCGCCTCTTGTTAACAAGAATCACATGTATGATTATGATCACATGATAAATTAGGGAGGTCTTGAGTAGCATCATATTTCACCAGATCTTCCAAGGACATTTGGATCAATTGACCATGACGTTTATGACATAACTTGTGTTCTTCATCCTTGGAAAGAAAGCACGCATCTTCTTATCCACTCACAAGGTATAGATTCTATTTTGTACACTTCCCTTATAAAACAACTGCACTATTTTTAACCTTGATGACACATAATTTCATGGAAGATTTTATTGAATGTCCTTAGTCACATAGTTGACTGACACTAAGAACATTGTGACTAAGAACTTCAAAAAGTAAGACATCAGCATATCTCGTGTCGCTTCCCCCAAACTTGGATTTTCTTGAGCCAACAATATTAAAGCCTTATCCTTACCAAATATTATGATACCTTCTTTATCGTACCTAATTCCGGTCACTATATCCTTATTTCATGACTTATGGGAGGTTCATCCACTATCAATGATCCATATTCCTGTGTGATCTAATGCTTTGAAATCAATCTCTAAAACCACTTAATATTAAAATATCTTATTTTTGGACCATGATTTTTACTTTATACACTGTATAGATTGATTATCTTGATCATCTCTGAAGTATAATGGTCCAACATCATCAGGAAATGCTGCAAACTGGTTTTTCATTTATAGCTCATTCGATGATACATTGTATTGCTGCTTATGTCCATATTAATTATATATTGGAACATTTCTCTATAGTATTGATGAGAAATATCTTTATATGTTCTTGAGTCCTCCACACCTAAAACAATGACAATAAAATGATGTTCTGGAATATTGGGTTCTGTATGATTGCTTCTGTAGGTCATGTTCTCTTTGATACCACTTGGCTATTCAGCATACATTTTTTGAGTGTCCAATTTTTTCATGACAATAACATTAATGTGGGGTGAATTCTTATGTTGAAATACTTCGCTATTTGTTCTACCTAAGTTTATCTGAATCTTATGATTCTGATTTTTACCCAAATCAATCTTTATCCTCGGAGTGGGAGATTGTGGTCTATCTTAAACCATTTCTTCTTTCTATTTTCAATTGATCCCCATACCAATTGTATCATTCTAATCAATAATTTTCCTTTCCTGACATTCCTTTTTCTACTTCACTATAACATAACATTCTACTTTTACCTTTTTCAAATGTATTTGTATCCTTCTTTGCCAAATTCAAAAGTTTCTCCTTATCTTTCACTTTCCTTCTCATAATCAATAATTCCTCTTCAATCTCATTGATATTTTTTATTTTATCTTTTTTATTACTAGCCAACATATAGATGTATCTTTTCTGTTATTCAAATTTGATTTTCTACTTGATAACATTTTTTATGATCTCTAGAATTTAAGGCTTTAGTTCTTCAATTTATTCATTCATCTCAGACTTCTCTTCTTCCTATTTCTCTATATACAGTTTGGAATCATGAACCAATTTTTTATCATTCATCATTTTGTCTCTATAAACATATATCTCCTCAAGATTGGATTCAGATTCAGCTAGCATATCAACTCTTCTTTCAACTTATTTTTCTTAATTATCATTTTCTTCCCTTGTTTGGGAATTTCAAACAACTACCACCATAGTATCTACATTAATATCCTTGCATTCCTCCAACTCTTCTGCCTTTGATTCTTCTAAACTTTCATATTCTTTTTAAATAATTTTCTTATTTTTAAATAAATTTTTCTTCACTTTCATATAAGATAGATACATTTTCCTATAAATTTTAACTTAATCCTCATCCTCCTCTTTAAACTTCTTGGGCGCCTTGATGCAATATGTCTAACCTTTCCACATCTAAAGCTTTCAAATGGATGTCTCTCTTTAAACTTTTTTTCCTCTTTTAGGATTTGAGAAAAAGAATGACATCACCTCATTTGTCCCTTCTTATTATTCTCTATCTTTAATGGTGATATTTTTTGTGGCCTTTAATGCCGCATCTTTAGAATTCCCCTTTTCCATATCATCATTGTCGTCATTTCACATTTCGTGTGCAATAAGAGTACTATGAAAGTTATCCAGTGTCAGCTCCTATGGATCTTTATCTTCCAATAAAAAAAACTTTACGATTGAACCAAGGTGGAATTTTTATCAAGATAAACTTAACTATCTTTATACCATCAATAATTTCTCTAAGACCATTCATGCCTTCCACAAAAGCATTTACCCAATCAAATAATATATCAACAGACTCATTCAAGTGCATTCTAAGATCCTTTTACTCATTCCTTAGAACCTGTAGCTTTTTTTCTTTGACTATTGAGTATCCCTCATTAATACTTGGAAACTTTTCCCATATAGAATGTGAGGACATTCATGATATCACATTTATATAAATTGTATTAGATAGGGCTACCCCTGAAGCATTGATTCCTTTAACATCAGTATCCAATTCTCAATGTTCTAATTTTGATAAAACATTTTTTTCATACTTTTATAAATATCATGCATTGTAGTTGTAAATACATCCATACTCAATGATTGAAATAAGTGTTGCATTAGATTCTTCCATAGCTGAAAATTGTTTCCAATAAAGATCATAATCCCTTTGTGATTAACAGCTTCCATTTCTTCAATTGAGAGAGAACCATAGAATTTCATCCTTTATATCTAATACCAATTTTTTTCCCAACATGGTTAAATATCCTAAGAGGGGGGTGAATCAGGGTATAACAATTTAAAAAAACTTCCCCTTCAGATCTTTTTTTTTATCCAACAAAACATTCTTCTCTCTCATTACCGAAGGAATGTTTGAACATAAATTAAATCGTGCATGGGGTACAATTATTTTACTTAGTTCACCCTTAAGAGGATACGTCCAAGTATCATACAACGACAATGTGCTGATGTACTAAATCTACTAAGCCTCACTTTAAAATTACATGGTTTGAGCTAGATCACTTCTATACCTAGACTCACTACCTTTAAAATGTTTTGGGTCAGCTAAATGCTTACCCAAGGGTCACTTTCTAACCCTTTTTCTCTAGCTTACTGCTGGTGGAAATGAAATCCTTATTCCTCTTCCTTTTCTCACTGCTCTAGAAGGTATGTACTCATAGTTTATTGACTTTTAGGCCCATTAAGTATCATTAATGAATGCAACATCAATTGTAGGTAGATATAAGGTTGAAGTTCTTCTTTTCTACATACTCTTATTTTACAAAACTTTCTTTGAAAAAATATTTTAGTTCTTTCAAAAACATCCTTGTATCCACTACGAACTACCTTGAATCTTCCATGAACTACTTTTCACTACATGGCATGAGTGCTTAGAAGATAACCTTCCCTTCATGTAATACCTCTTCTTTAGGGATGACATATGCCCCACAAACTACTGATGCTTCGAAGACTACCCTCCATTTCTGAGATACTGAGCCCTGCAATCATTTTTTGTGAACTACATCCTCCTTCACAGAATCTTTCTTCACAATCCACTCATACTTTTTTGAATTCTCCATGAAGCAAAGACATTTTCAAGTAAAATTCACTCACATGAATGATCTAATTAGGAGTCTTTATATAGAAAAATATATTTTTAAAACCCACTAATCCAATCTACCTAAAACTTTTATGTGGTTAATCTGTCACAGTGAACTGTTATGCGGTCCACATAGTGCCCTAATCCATTGTGGCAACCATTTCCTTCCACAAACAGAAACCCTTTTCAGCTCCCTAAATCACTGCCTCTCAATCGAAAATGATGAGCCTCATGTGAACTGTTACCCTCCTACAAATTACGAATCACCTATGAACTTATTTCGCTACACAACCCATGTAGCACGATTCGTGGTTTGTATAGCGCTGCTATATAGAAATCCTTCCTTTGATGATTTCCCTTCATTATTCCACATACCTCCTTTTTGGTATACAAAATACTCTACAAGGTCTGTGAACTTTGTTTCATGAACTCCTTTGTAGAAAACCTTCCTTTTCAATAAAACAAACTCTGTATTTTGAGGCCCAAAAATTTTCCAAACACTGGGAAACTATGCCACCTAAAATATTTTCTTCGGCAACACCAACCAAAATAATTCGCGATCATCTGGAATTCTCAAGAAACATAATCACCCTAAAGACACTGAGATGAAAACTTGAGGGATATTTTCCCATCAAGGTACTACATTTTTTTGTGGATTTATCTCCATTTTCTTTACCCATGACAAATGCAAATTGATCTCCTAGAAAATTAATTTTCAGATCGATCATTTGATTTGGGTAATTATTTTATCTTCCTACAGTATTGGAATTGATATTCCTTTAGTTTACTTATTTCTATTTGTTCTTAATCCTAATATAGTGAATCGATTCCAACACAAACATTTTCCAAGGTTCATTCCTCATCTATGTGTTTCCTTCTTTTCTCTCTTCATTCTACCTGCGTTCATTATCTGTATTCTTTTTTACCGGTGATTTGATAGTATTTGAAAGTACCGATTGTTGTGAGTTCATTCATTAGCACTATGTATTGTGGTCATGAGTTCAGGATTATATTTTGGGGACACAATAGAGGTGTGTAAAATTTAAAGGGAATCCAACTTTTGATTGGGTAATGATGTTCTCCAAGCTAGATTGAGCAGATTTCTTCTGAGGTGTAGCGATTGATGTTTTCGAGCAATGAGTGGCCGGAATCTGGCCACCGATGATGATGGCCTTTAGTGTTGGTATGGATGACAGAGTACCCATGACCTAATATGTGTGGGTGTGTTATTATTATTTTTAAAAATAATAAGTTGTAATATTTAATAATTGTAATAATAATGTTGGACAGTGGTGATAGTGTGTATTCATTAATAATAAAAATAATAATAATGAATTATATTATATAATTTATGATATTTATTATTATTTATAATAATAATTTGGAAGTGTTAAAAGGTTGGGGAGCCATACCTATATGCCTAAGGATGTAGGGGAGAGGCGGCGTGTAAATGTGGGTCCTGGAATACCCAGCATGCTTGGATGATTGAGAATGATAATTAAATGGATAAAAAGAAGAGGGGCTAGATCATTTTAGAGGATAGAGGTGCATGGGTGTGCAAGAGGACCTACAGTGTCTTCTTTTAAACTCATATTTCTTATATTGTATAATATAAGAATAAGAATAATAATAATATTATTATTATTATTATCATCATCATCATCATCAAATGTAGTATTGGTTATATCTCCTCTGTATAGCATTGGATTGACGAACCATTTGTGACATTGCAAACCTAAATTTGATATGATAATTTCACGACCAATGTTAGTTACATAATTTGATCAGGTCCATGAAGCACCTAAAAATAGTAACAATAATTATATTGTTATTATAATTATCATTATTATTATTATTATAGAATCTTATATCTTACATATCTTCATCATATTGTTTCAAATTGATGAGCTATTTATGGAATCATGTCCCTGATATTGAGGTGGACATTTTGAGATCAATATCATGTATTTAATTCAGACTCATGGGTGGGTCCCATGAAGCACCGTTCATAATGTGAAATGTGACTTTTTCGCAGGTTGTTTATTTGGGGCAAGTAAAGAGTCTCTCCTAGGTATTTTCCCATGAGGATCGCTATGGTGTTATTTGTTTGGCTATTCATGGTTGTTTTCAGTGAAATAAAAATGGATTTATGTTTAAGATCATCATACTGATGACAAGCCACATACGCTTGCATAGATTCTTCCAGTATTAGATACGGACACTCAAGTAGAGAACCCTGAGTAGTTTTTCTATATAGAATTCATTTATGGCCTTTGTGGTGGCATCATACATGTGACATATGTTTATGTAAGTGGGACACGTCTTTTAGTGATTCTTAACCAATATCAGTTGAGTGTGTTCCCTTTGTCCAATCCTATAAGGGTTCAGTGCATCATCACATTATCTTCATAGGATGGTGACCCATCTATAGCTTACTGATGATCAATTTATTTTGGGTGAGTTCTCTTATTTTGATGTTATTTTTCTCTGTCCACTTCTATAAGACCCCTTAGCGGCTTGGAGCATGTATCGCTCCGAGAGACCCAGAGTGATCCTCATATACTTTGTGTTTCCCTATATAGGGTTCATTGGAATTGACACAACCAATATTTACATGGTCAACGATCCCTTTTCTAGGAGGATATTTCTTGTAGGGTTTGGTGTCCCCTGATGAGCCCTAGGTATTGACCCCTATCTTTGTATTAGGATCTAAACTTTCCGATGAGATGTAGCCCGATCAAGTGTATTTCTTGGATGAACCATATCAGTGTCCTTCATGATCCTTCTTGGATATACCTATCAATAGTGACCTATGGGATGAGTGTTATTAGTGAAAGTATATCTCATTGAGTGTGTTATCCTGGATGAGTGTTATTTGGAACTTTCGATAAGAAATCACAGGCTGGATATATAGTTGTGACCTAATCTTAATACTGAGTGTATATAATGAGTATATCTATATGTTTTATTGTATTTATCATATTATGACTTGTAACACCCCAAGCTTCCATGGTACACTTCTCTTTGAATAATACAATAGTGTGCGATGTACACAACACTGAGTTAAAGCGCACCACGACCTATCAAACTACCCATTTAGAAAGAGTTTATGAATACTAATAACCACATTTTTACTTTTATATATATCCCATATAATTTTAATATTCATATTTTGTGCTTCTTAGACATAATATAAGGAGAAATTCAGTTTTTCATATAAAATAAGTATTTTTCAAAAAATACGGTTTTTTCACTTTTTAATGGAGAACCCTTTCTAAATACAATATTTGACACTTTATATGTTCTATTTGACAAAATAAAATTCTTTTTTAGAACTGGGACATAAAAATTTACTTTGGGTAAATTTTTGGTATTTTTCTAATAAAATTCATTTTTTTATGAATAGTGAAATATACTATATTTTAATTCAAAACTGCCTTTTAATCTAATTTATTTATCTAGTTATATTATCTTTTTAATTGGTTTTAAAGTGTAATTAGATTATATTTTTACAATTTAATCCAATTTTGGTCGTTGTAGGTAATTTCACATTGAAATTGGACATAAACAAGTGTCAATCTTTTGATAGTTATTATTTCTTAAAAAACACGCTTTTTGTTTTGACAACGGGAATTAATTTTTTATTAATTGATTCAAATTCTATGTTTTGAATTTTTTAAAATAGACATATTTTTTGAATTTTGAATATCAAATATAGCTTAGGCATATTTTTTGGTATTTTTTTGAAAACTTCAATTTTTGATGAATAGTGAAAACACTAAATAGTAGTTAAGAAACCGACTTTTTCATTTAAATGAAATTTTACCACTTTTTTAAATTAAATTTTGAAAATGCGACATATATGGTAGTTATTATTAAATAAAATTTTGTTTAATAAGATTAAAATAATTTTGTGAACTGTAACTTTTTACTTTTATTTACTGTGGTTAAAGACAAATAGGGTAATTCAAGATAAAAGTAATATTATAATAAAATTAAATTACCCTAAAATGTGTTCTAATCTTATTGGTTGATACATTTCCAACCATGGAAATCCTTGGGTCGATTCTGGGACCCCATGGATCCACTTAAGAGTGATAATGTCACTTTATATTAATTAATTTAAAGTAATGAAAAAAATTACATAAATATATATATTTTAGTAAATAAATTCTTACATGGGGTTATATAAGTTATCTCTAAAACTATAAATATTCATTTTAAAGATAAAAAAATTCATACATCAGGGTATTTTTTTATAATTTTAAGACATCGAATAAATAAAATTATTTGTGACACAATGTTGATGTAGTGTTTACTTCATTAATGAATGATATAGATAAATAAAATAATAAAGATTAAAAAAATATCCAAAACATGTCCAATTCTTATTGGATGATTTTATTTCTAACAATATTCATATTATGTTTTAATTTAATAAGTTTTGGACTTTTAGAAACTTAACATCAATATATAATAAAATAATATTATCAAACATTTCTAAATAGCACATCCTCCCCTTTATAAAAAACCCTCACATCTAACCCATTACTCACACCTCTCAAGCCCCCTTGTTTTATACAACCTCTAACCAAATAAGCTCTCAAGATCCCTCTCTTCCACCCAAAAGCATTACCTTAGGTATAAGGCACTTCAATAAATCATTTTGGTTCAAACCAAAGGGAGTTACCCGATTTAAAGGTAACATCTTCTCTTAAGTTCTTTTCTTTTATTTTACTTCTCAAACCCCCTAATCTATTTTATTCCTTTATTTTATAACAACACAGGTATCCTCAATATACTAGGTTGTTTATATCAGAAGTATTCTAACTACACTTAGAAACACCTCCGTCTAATTGGTAAAGAACGTACAGTTTCTATGGATGGCGAACTACTACCTCACAAAACGATGATTGTTCAGTCTTCTCCTACCAACTCTTATGGTGGCCACTAAGATGGAACTCTATTTAAATGTGATATATATTATATTTATATTGTATCTATACTTTTTTATTTTTCTTTTATATCATACCTTTATGGTTTCCAAAATGGGTAAATAAGAAAATTTCATTTGAGGAAGTGGGGACTACAACCCCCTCAAAGTAATATGAATTGTTCATGCCATAAGTGGAATGTATAAAGGGTGGTGGTAATTAAATTACATAACATAGATATTATAATGTAATTATAATATACTTATTTATTATTAATTTTTCATTCCTTTAAATATAAAATAGAAATTAAAGTAGCGTTCATGCGTACGTACGGCTTACCGTCTCCATGAATGGAGTGTTTCATTTCTAAACTTTAAATGATATGGAATATTATAAATACATATAAATTGTATATATACGATATATATGATATCTAAATAATGATTATTATTCTAGAGATCATTTAATTTTAACCACATAGGTAATTTTTAATTATAACAAATTCATTTTTGACTAAAGTTCCAAACAACGACAAAATTTCTGATATAAACTCAAACAATTATCAAATTATTATAGAAAGGTAATAAGTGATATAAAATGAGAAATAAACATTATAATTTTCTTAAGAATGTATAAATTAACTTAATTTTATTATTCAGGAATAACACAAAACATATGAGTCAATTCGGACACGAGGTAAGGGGTTTCTTATCTCACTTTTAATTCTGTGAGATTTCCATTATTCGCCACTTATTTCTTGCATGTGGTGTATTTTTTACTTCCATTTCATATATATTATCATGATTCTATTTATATTCATGTTATTCTGTGATTATTTTGTTGTTTATTAACTTTTTTTCATATGAATATATTGATTACAATGTGATAATGTGTTTTCATCTCACTTCTTATTCGCGTGAGATTCATGCTATATTTCCACTATTTACTTTTGTGTGGTGTATTTACTGCCCATGATTGTATTATTTGTGTAATATAATTTAATTTATGTGTATTTAAATATTCATTGTATGATCCTTCTTTCATTGGGTGTATGTTTCATGTGTTACCAAATCGGTAAGGGGATTTCAACTTTTAACTTCCACTCATTGAGTTCTACGCAAACTTCATTGGTTATTTTACTCCAAGATTATGTGTAAAATCAATATTTATTTACTTATGTAGTAATTTCCACTCTTCATTTAATGGATATACTTTTGATACACATAATCACACCATTGATAAATTCTAAAGTCGTCGATATGAACTTGATAAGAGCAATCTTAACTCAATTTCCATTCATTGAGTTAAACATCTCAGTCATTGGTGTTGTTTTTGGAAGAATATGTGTGAATGTACTCTGATTGATTTAAATAGAATATCCAATCATATTGAGATTATTTTTATTTTTCACAAATAATTATGTAATTGATTTATCCTTATTCTAAGGATACTGTCTTTATGAGGTATTTCATCTCAATTTACATTCCATTGAGACTTCATTGTTGTTATACGCCAATTCACTTTTATATGGTGTATATACTATCATTTGACATAGTATATCTTGAATCCATTTATTCTTGTGAAATTATAGTGTTTTTATTACCCCAATTATTTGTATCCAACCGTCTCTTATTTGGTTAGGAACTCTAACTAAAATATTGTTTTAAATGTTTTAAAATTTTATTCTTCTAAATCATTCTCATTAATTTCCACGTTTTAAAAATGGTTTTAAGGATTTATTTATATGGACATGAATGATTTAGAATTAAAATTATTTTTAAAAGTTTTAAAGTGGTATGGGACACTTTTATTGAAAAATCTATTTTAAAAGGCTTCTTGATAAATAGTGATACTTTTAAATGTTTTCAAGAAAAAGGGGATATATCAATGTGGAGCTCGTTATAGCTTATCGATGCATCTGTAGGTCTCATGAGACAAACTATTGTCTTGGTACAAGTCCTTGAAAAAATCTTAATTTTAGTCATGGGACAAGGATTTGACTATTTTGTTATGATGTCCAGCATTATGCATTACATCATTACGAAATTAGCTATTGATATTACATGTGATTATTATAATAGTAGAATATTCATGTGAATAATTAAATGGAATTATTTGATTTATATTTTCCCTATTATACTGATGTTTATGTTTAAAAGGATTGTGTTTTAGTCTTATATATTTCCTTAAATTTTTATGCTTATTTATGAAATTTTCATCTATATTGTTATCCTTACTGAGAATCTGAGCTCACATATTTCTATGTTTTATTTATCCCAATATGGGAAGAAGTATATTATGGTTGACCTAAAGGGACAGGCTAACAGATATGATTGTTTTCAATGGGGGGAAAATGTTTCTGTTTTTCATTTAATAATTTAATGTAAAACTTATGTATGTATCTAGTATTTTCAAGGCTAACAACTAATCGGAATTTAAAGACTTGAACTCTTGTGATCATGCCAATTTTATTTAATGATGCACCGAATCTGGGTAACTGGGGTTGGGGTGTTACAGTTGGTATCAGAGAAGGTTTAGTAAAAACCTTGGAAACTAGATTTATATAAAATCTGATTAGATAACATTACCCTAAGATAGACTTTGAGGATTAGTATAGAAGAACATCCCAAAAACTTGGTAATGTAAATATTATGTGTTATTTCCAAGAAAATACATCTCTGTCTAGATAAAAACAGGTAGAGGTTGGTCTGGAACAGATGTTCCTAGGAGTTAAAACTCTGACAAGGAGTTTCAAGGTTGACTCGGGGTATCCTGGAAAACGATAATAGGACTTGTTGAACTCTTTTAATTGACAGTCCCACGGGATATGCTTAGGATAATTCATATTTTCATTAAAAATCGATTTGAAGGATTTTAATATAAGATGTGGAAAAATAACCATGGTTAATTATAATGTGTTTTTAATTTAAAATAAGGTGTCCTGATATTATCTAAATTATTTTATGACTGTTGTTAATCACACAATGATTTATGGTTTTAGTCAATGGCTATATTCAAGGAAGTCATAGTAACATTGAACATGATGTACAAGGAGGGAGTAGTGGTTTAAATAAGTAATGAAATGAAATGTTGAGAGGCGAAAAAGATATCATGTTCATGCCGAATTATTTTTCCAAAAATATGATCAACAACATATATATTTAACAAATCCTAGACTCAAAAAAGAAGATAAAGGTGGTGAATGATAAGATCTCTAGTAGTGGAGACCATGGAGAAAATAAATCTCATCTTCCATCATGAAGGAAATGTGGAAGGAGACACCCAGGAAAGTGTCTCAATGGAACAAAGAAATGCTTTATGTGTGGGAAATAAGGACATAAAGTAAATAATTGTCTAGAAAAAATTAATAGTAGGTTTTTTATACTTAGACACACCTCAGTCTAAGCGGTAAAGAACATATTGTTTCTATGAAAGGCGAACTAGTGCCTCGCGAAACGATGATTGTTCAGTCTTCTCCTACGACCTCTTATGGTGACCATTAAGAAGCAACAGTATTTAAATGTGATATATATTATATTTATATTGTCTTTATACTACTATATTATTCATTTATATCATACCTTTATGGTTACCATAATGGGTAAATGTGATAATTTCATTTGAGGAAATGCATAATACCACCCCCTCAAAGTGATATGACTCGTTCATGCCATACGTAGAACCTATAAAGGATAAAGTTAATTAAATTACATAATATATATATTTTTCTGGAATTTTAATATACATATGTATTATTATTTTTTCATTCCATTAAATATAAAATAGAAATTAAAGTAGCGTTCATGCGTACGTACGACTTACGGTCTCCATGATCAGTGCTTCCATTTATTAACTTCAAATGATATGGAATATTATATGTACATATACATGGAATATATATGATATATATGAAATCTAAATCATGAATATCATTCTGGAGATAATTTAATTTGGACCACATGGACAATTTGTAATTATAACAAGTTCATTTTTGACTAAATTTCCAAACATCGAAAAAATGTCTGATATGAACTCAAACAATTAAATAATTGTTATAGCAAGGTAATAAGTGATATAAAAGGAATAATAAATTTGAAAATTGTTCTTAATCAAGTATAAATTAACTTAAGTTTATTATTCATTAATAACACAGAACATACGATTCAAGTCGGACACGAGGTAAGGGGTTTCTTATCTCAATTTTAATTTAGTGAGATTTCCATTGTTCGCCACTAAATTCTTGCATGTGGTGTATTGTTTCCTGAAATTTGATATATATACACTTTATTCTATTTATATTCATGGTATTTTTTTATTCTTATGGTGGTTTTTATGTTTTGGTCATACGACCCAATTGATTACAACATGGTAAGGGGTTTTAATATCACTTCTTATTCACGTGAGATTCATGCTATATTGCCACTATTTATTTTTGTGTGGTTTATGTACTGCCCATGATTGTATTCTTTGTGTAATATACTATAATTTATGGTTATTTACATCTTATTTTTATGATCCTTCCTTCATGTGGTGTATGTTTCATATGTTACGAAATCAGCAAGGGAATTTCTAACTACAATTTCCACTCATTGGGTTCTATGAAAACTTCATGGATTGTTTTACTCCATGATTATGTGTGAAATAACTATTTATTTACTTATGTAGTAATTTTAAATCCCCTTTTTGTGGATATACTTTTTATACACATAATCACTCCATTGATAAATTCTCAAGTCATCGGTATGAACTTGATATGATCAATCTTAACTCAATTTCCATTCATTGAGTTAAACATCCAAGTCATTGGTGTTGTTTTTGCAACAATATATGGGAATGTAATATGATTGTTTTACACTAAATATCACATCATATTGAGTTTATTTTTTATTTTTCACACATAATTATGTCATTTATCTATCATTAATCTAAGGATACAGTCTTTATAATGGATTTCATCTCAATTTAAATTCCATTGAGACTTTTTTGTTGTTATGCGCCAATTCACTTTAATGTGGTGTATATAATATCGTTTGACATATAATATCATGAATCCATTTATTCTCATGATATTATAGTGTTTTGTTACCTCAATTGTTGGTATCTAAGCCTCTTTCATTTGGTTAGGAACTCTAACTAAAATATCATTTTAAATGTTTTAAAACTTTATTCTTATAAATAATTCTCATTAATGTCCATGTCTTAAAAATGGTTTTATGGATTTATTTATATGTAAAATAATGTTTTAGAATTACAATTCTTTTTGAAAGTTTCAAATTGGTATGGGAAACTTTGATTTAAAAAATATATTTTAAAATGATTCTTGAAAAATAGTGAAAATTTTAAATGTTTTCAAGAAAAAGGGGATATTTCTCTCAAATATTTTTACTGTTTATTTTCATATATTTTGATATCCTTAATTATTTTTAATTTAGGTTGATTTATTATAATAAAATATTCCATATCATATTTCATGAGTTATGTTTTACTGTGGATGTGTTATTTTTATGCCATTCATGGTTTGTGGTTAAAATATTTACATTTCGTATGCTAGTTCTAATACGAATGTTTATATTATGTTTCAACCTTCTCATATGAGGAATGTATTAGACTTAGTATGTGATGGGTGGAGCCCGCTATAGCTCCCTGATGTATCGTTAGGTCTCATGAGACAAACTAGTGTCTTAGCACAAGGCCTTGACAAAATCCTATTTTTAGTCTTGGTACAAGGCTTTGAATATGTGGTTATGATATCTCGCATTATGCATTCAATCATTATGAAATTAGCTATTGATATTACGTGTGATTATTCTACTAGTAGAATTTCCATGTGAATAAGTAAATGGAATTATTTGATTTATATTTTCCATATTACGTTGAAGTATAAGTTTAAAATGCTTGTGTTTTAGTATTATACATTGCCTTAAATATTTATGATTGTTTATGAATTTTTACAATATATTGTCATCCTTAATAAGCATCTGAGCTCACCCCTTTCTTTGTTTTATTTTTCCCAGGATGTGAAGAATTATATTATGATTGACCTATAGGGATAGGATAAAGGATATGAGTGTATTCAAAGGGGGTACCATGTTGTTGTTTTTCATTTCATAATGTAACATAAAACTTATGTATGTATCTATTATTTCCAAGGCTACTAAACTTATCAGTCTTTCAAGACATGATCTCTTGTGATCAGTCCAATGTTATGTAATAATGCACTGACTCTGGGTAACTGGGGTCAGGAAGTAAAAGTTGGTATCATATGAAGTTTACACAATCCTTGGAAACTAGATTTATATAAAATCTGATTAAAGAATGTTACCCTAAGATATAATTTGAGGATAAGTATAGAAGAACATCCAAAAAATTGGAAGTGTAAATATTATGTGGGATTTACAAGAAAATATATCCTTGTCTGGATACAAATAGGTAGAGGTGGATCTGGCACGGATGTACCTAGGATTGAAAACTCTTACAAGGACTTTTGGGCTTGACCCGGAGTATCCTGGTACACAACAACGAGCCTGGATTCACTCTTGGTATTGAAACTCTTGGGGGATATGCTTAGGATAATTCATGTTTTCTTTAAAAACTGATTTGAAGGATTTTAATATAAGATGTGGATAAATAACCTTGGTAAATCATAAGGTGTTTTTTATTGAAAATAAGGTGTAATGATATTATCTAAATGATTTTATGACTATTGTTACTCACACAATGCCTTTTAGTTTTAGTCAATGGTTGGATTCCTAGGAAGTCATAATAAAAATGAACATTTTGTACAAGGTGTCCTGGTGGTGGAAATGAGCAACGAATTGGAATGTTGATCGGTGTAAAATATATCATGTTCATGCTAAATCCATTTTCCAAAAATATGATCAACATCATATATATTTACCGACTCTTAGACTCGGAAAAGTAGAGAAAGGTGGTGAATGATAATATCTCCAATAGTGGAGACCATGGAGAAAAGAAAGCTCGTTTTCCATCATGCAAGAAATGTGGAAGGAGACACCCAGGAAAGTGTCTCATTGAAACAAAGAAATTTTTTATGTGTGGGAAGGAAGTATATAATTAAATAATTTTCGAGTCAAAATGAAGAGTACTATGGAAGAAAATAACAATGATCCCAAGAATTCATTTACATTAATTTTCCGTAAATGTAAGAGACATGGGAATTACCCAAGTCAATGAAATATTTTATTGGATAGCATCTTGGTCAAGGAAGAACCTATGTGGAAATAAATGGATGGAGAAATGTTTAAAAGTATTATTGCTCATTGTTGATGGGATTAACTTAGAAGACTTGTCTCTTGTACGTGTAAACCTACAATTTGTTATGTGAAAATACTATTCTAGGAAGAATTATCTTTTATTTTGTGGATATAGTTATAAATAACCATTTGGGTTTATATTATCCTTGAATTTGAGGCAATTACAGGTTATTAATTTTTAGGATGAAAATGTGAGGTATGAGATAACCTTTGTTGTTAAATTATGTTACAGTTATTTTGAGGAATTTATCTCATTTTGGGAATGTTATAAAATATAGATTTTTAAAAGGGACAACACGCAGATCATGTGACAACCTGTCACATCAGACAAATCTAAGGGAATAAAACCCACAACCAAAGTGCGACTCTGATTTATCACCTACCACTGGACTTGTTGAAGTTGCTGGTTAGTGTGACTAATTATTTTTAATTAAATGGTTTTATTGATCAATAATAAGTTGATTTGTGATATTATGTTTTATCAAATGGATATCCTTAGTGTAGGAAAAATATTTTGTGATTAAGTGATAAATGTTATTTTGGAATGCGTTCGCTCTTTTGGGAACACTATATGCCTAAGGAAAATAGAATACTATGAGATTTCATTTGAGGAGTAATAATGGAATTTTATCTATGTTTTTATTGTGGATTTATTGTGATTTGGGTTATTTATGGAAATGATTAACCTATCATAGAGAATATGTTATTAGGTTAATTAATTTTAAGTATGTGACTTTAAGAGTAGTCGATATTATTTGGAGACACAATTTAATGTGGAAGACTACATAATCAAATTCTTATGAGTTTTTAGTTTCAATCTTAGATTTGATTATATTGAAATATTTTAAGGAAAATTGTTTATTGAATGTTATTTGTGGAACTTTGTGTATCGTTGGTTTAATTTTACAAATTATGATTCGTATTTCTTTCTCTAAATGATTATCCTTTTTTGGATCATTTGATCTTGTACTAACCATTTTGGTTTTGGTCAATTTACATTCCATTGAGACTTCATTGTTGTTATGCGACAATTAAATTTTATATGGTGTATATACTATCATTTGACATAGTATACCATGAATCCATTTATTCTCATGATATTATAGTGTTTTTATTACCTCAATTATTTGTATCTAAATGTCTCTTATTTGGTTAGGCACTCTAACTAAAATATAGTTTTAAATGTTTTAAAATTTTATTCTTCTAAATCATTCTCATTAATTTCCATGTTTTAAAAATGGTTTTAAGGATTTATTTATATGCACATGAATGTTTTAGAATTAAAATTATTTTTAAAAGTTTCAAAGTGGTATGGGACACTTTTATTCAAAAATATATTTTAAAAGGATTCTTGATAAATAGTGATACTTTTAAATGTTTTCAAGAAAAAGGGGATATATCAAAGTGGAGCTTGTTATAGCTTCTCGATGAATCTGTAGGTCTCATGAGAAAAAATATTGTCTTGGTACAAGTCCTTGAAAAAATCTTAATTTTAGTCTTGGGACAGGGCTTTGACTATGTGGTTATGATTTCCAGCATTATGCATTACATCATTATGAAATTAGCTTTTGATATTACATGTGATTATTTGAATAGTATAATATTCATGTGAATAATTAAATGGAATTATTTGATTTATATTTTCCATATTATGCTGATGTTTAAGTTTAAAAGTCTTGTGTTTTAGTCTTATACATTTCCTTAAATGTTTATACTTATTTATGAAAGTTTCTGCTATATTGTTATCCTTACTAGGCATCTGATCTCACCTCTTTCTATGTTTTATTTATCCCAATATGTGAAGAATTATATTATGGTTGACCTATAGGGATAGGCTAAGGGATATGAGTGTGTTAAATGCGGGGAAAATGTTTTTGTTTTTCATTTCAAAATGTAATGTAAAACTTATGTATGTATCTAGTATTTCCAAGGATAACAACTAATTAGAGTTTCAAGACATGATCTCTTGTGATCATGCCAATTTTATGTAATGATGCACCGAATATGGGTAACTGGGGTTGGGGTGTCACAGTTGGTATCAGAGGAGGTTCAGTACAAACCTTGGAAACTAGATTTAGATAAACTCTGATTAGAGAACATTACCCTAAGATAGACTTTGAGTATTAGTATAAAAGAACATCCAAAAATATTGGTAGTGTAAATATTATATGGGATTTCCAAGAAAATAAATCTCTGTCTAGACACAAACAGGTAGAGGTTGGTCTGGCACAGATGTTCCTAGGATTGAAAACTCTGACAAGGATTTTCAGGATTGACTCGGGGTATCCTGGTACATGACAATGAGACTTTTTTCACTATTGTAATTGAAAATCTCAGGGGATATGCTTAGGATAATTCATATTTTCTGTAAAAAACAATTTTAAGGATTTTAATATAAGATGAGGAAAAATAACCTTGCTTAATCCTAAGGTGTTTTAGATTTAAATTAAGGTGTCATGATATTCTCTAAAAGATTTTATGACTATTGTTACTCACACAATGATTTATGGTTTTAGTCAATGTCTAGATTTAAGGAAGTCATAGTAACATTGAAAATGATGTACAAGGATGGAGTGGTGGTGTAAATAAAAAATGAAGTGGAATTTTGAGAGGCAAAGAAGATATCATGTTCATGACGAATTATTTTTCCAAAAATATGATCAACAACATATATATTTACCAACTCCCAGGCTCAACAAAGAAGAAAAAGTCAGTGAATGATAAGATCTCCATCAGTGGATACCATGGAGAAAAAAAAATCTCATTTTCCATCATGAAGGAAATGTGGAAGGAGACACCCAGGAAAGTGTCTCAATGGAACAAAGAAATGCTTTATGTGTGGGAAAGGACATAAAGTAAAGAATTTTCTAGGATAAATGAAGAGTATTATCGAAGAAAATAAAAATTATCCCAAGAATCCATTTACAATCATTTTCTATAAATGTAGAGGACCTGGGCATTACCCGATCCAATGGCCTATTCTATACTATAACCTCTTGGTCAAGTAATTACCAATGTGGAAATAAATAGATGGAAAATGATTAAAAGTATTATTGCTCTTTGTTGATGGGATTACTTTGGAAGACTTCTCTCTTGTATGTGTAACCCTGAAATTTGTTATATAGAAATAATATTCGAGGAAGAATTATCTTTTATTTTGTGGATATAGTAATAGATAACCATTTGGGTTTATATTATCCTTGAATTTGAGGCAATTACAGGTTATTAATTTTTGTGATTAAAATGCAAGGTATGAGATAAAATTTGTGGTTAAATTATTTTATGGTTATTTTGAGGAATTTATCTCATTTTGGAAATGTTATAAAATATATTTTTTGAAAAATTAAAATGCACAGACCGTGTGAAAACCCGTCCCGTCAGAAAAAACTATGAGAACTGAACCCATAACCAAAGTGGAACTGGGATTTATCGCCTACCATTGAACTACATGAAGTCGCTGGTTAGTGAGACTAATTATTTTTGGTTAAATGAATTTATTGATCCATAATAAGTAGATTTGGGATCTTATGTTTTATCAAAGGGATATCCTTAGTGTAGGAAAATGATATGGTGATTAAGTGATAAATGTTATTTTGGAAGACATTCGCGCTATTAGAAAAATTATATGCCAAAGGAAAATAGAATAATATGGGATTTCATTTGAAGAGTAATGATGGATTTTTATCTATGTTTTTATTATGGATTTACATAAATTTGGGTTATTTATGGAAATTATTAACCAATCATAGGGAATATTTTATTAGGTTAATTACTTTTAAGTATGTGACTTTAATAGTAGTCGATGTTATTTGTAGATACAATTTAACATAGAAGACTACGTAATCAAATTCTTCTGAGTTTTGTGTTTCAATCTTAGTTTGGATTATATTGAATGATTTTAAGGACAATTGTTTATTGAGTGGTATTTATTGAACATTGGGTATTTTTGGTTTAATTTTAGAAATTAAGATTAGTATTTCTTTCCCTAAAGGATTATCCTTTTTGGTGATCATCTGATATTGTACTAACCATTTTGGTTTTGGTTATCTCTAAAGATAATGGAAATATATATTTCACCTTCTGTGGATTATGTGATTCTCTATAAGTTAATTCTAGTACTTCATGTGTGACCAAGTCATCTTGAATACTCATTGTTTGGAGTGAAAGATGAGTTTGAGGTAGAAATTAGTTAAAGGATAGAACTCTACTTATCAAGTATTTTTTTCTTATTCTATGAATAAATTAATTCTTTAACCTTAGGGAAAGGATCTTAAACCCAAAAATATATTATCCTAATACCTTACGTTATTCAACATAGATTTATGGCGTTGAGGCCCTCAATTTTCCATTCACTTGGTTGTGATTGATAACCTCAATCACTCCCAATAAATATTTACGTTTTTCATCCAATTATAATTTCTAACAATGTTATTCTATTCTAAATACAAATTTGGTGGTGAATTTTTCATTTCCCTTTCCCTCTTATTAAGACTAAATTTTCTCAACCTTATTTTCGATATGGGTTTTCCACAAAGGTATTTTCTTTTTTTAACCTTTTTTTTGGAAGAACAATTTCAAATTGTGAGGACACAATTTATTGAATGAGGGAAGAATGTAACACCCCAAGCTTCCATGGTATGCTTCTTTTGGAATAATACAATAGCGTTTGATAGACGCAACACCGAGTTCAAGTTCACCACAACCTATCAAACAAGCTATTTCGAAAGGGGTTATGAATAGTAATAACCACATTTTTTATTTTATATATATCCCATATAATTTTAGCATTCATATTTTGTTTTTATTAGACATAATATAAGGACAGATTTAATTTTTTAGATAAAAGAAGTATTTTTCAAAAAAATGATGTTTTTCCGCCTTTTAATGGAGAACCCTTTATAAATAAAATATTTAACAATTTATATATTATATTTGACATAATAAAATTCTTATTTATAATTGAGACATAAAAATTTACTTTGGTTATATTTTTGGTATTTTTATGATAAAATTCATTTTTTATGAATACTGAAAAATACCATATTTTAATTCAAAACTCCCTTTTAATATAATTTATTTAAATGGTTAGATTATTTTTTAATTCATTTTAAATTTTAATTAGATTATAGTTTTACCATTTAATACAATTTTTGTCATTGTAAGTAATTTCACTTTGAAATTGGAAATAAACAAGAGTTAATCTTTTGATAGTTATTATTTCTTAAAAAACACACTTTTTGTTTTGACAACAAGAATTAATTTTAATGTAATTGATTCAACTTCTATGTTTTTAGTTTGGTAAAATAGAAATAATTTTTTAATTTGGAATATCAAATATATCTTAGGCTGAATTTTTGGTATTTTATTGAAAAACATCAATTTTTGATGATTAGTGAAAACACTTAGTAGTTAAAAAATCTAATTTTTCATTTAAATTAAATTTTACAACTTTTGTGAATTAAATTTTGAAAATACGACATACATGGTTGTTATTATTAAGTAAAATTTGGTTTAATAAGATTAAAATAATTTTTATTGAATAGTAACTTTAGACTTTTATTTACCGCGATTAAAGGTAAATATGGTAATTCAAGGTAAAATAATATTATAATAATATTAAATTACCCTAACATGTGTCATAATCCTATTGGTTGATATATTTCCTACCATGGGAAATATTGGGTCGATTTTAGGACCCCATGGACCCACTTAAGAGTGATAATGACACTTTATATTAATTAATTTAAAGTAATGACAAAAATGACAATAAACATATATCTTTTAGTAAATCAATTCTTTCATGGGGTTATATAAGTAATATCTTAGACTGTAAATATTAATTTTAAAGCTAAAAATATTTCATACATCATGGTAGTTTTTAAAAAAAATAGACATAAATAAATAAAATTATTTATGATACAATAATGATTCAGTGTTTACCTCATTAATGAATTATATAAATAAATAAGTTAATAAAGATTAAAACAATATCCAAAACAAGTATAATTCTTATTGAATGATTTTATTTATAAAAAAATCATATTATATACTAATTTAATAAGTTTTGGACCTTTATAAACCGAATATCATTATATAATAAAATAATATTTTCAAACTTTCCTACAGAGCCCCTCCTCCCCCTAATAAAATCCCTCACCTCTAACCCATTACTCACACCTCTCAAGCCCCATGTATCATCTAACATCTTCATAAATAATCTCTAAAGATACATCTCTTACACTTAGAATCATTAACTTAGGCATAAGTCACTTTAAGAAATCATTTTGATTCAAACCAAAGTGAGTTGTGCGATTTAAAGGTAACATCTTCTCTTAGATTCTTTTATTTTATTTTACTTCTACAACCCCCTAAACTCTTTATTACTTTATTTCATAACAAAAAAATTATCCTAAATATACTAGGTTTTTTATATGATATGTATTCAAACTACACTTAGACACACCTCCGTCTAAGGGGTAAAGAACATATTGTTTCTGTGGACAACGAACTACTACCTCATGAAACGATGATTGTTCAATCTTCTCCTACCACCTGTTATGGTGGCCATTAATATGGAACAATATTTAAATGTGATATATATAATATTTATATTGTCTCTATACTTTTGTATTATTCATTTATATCAAACCTTTATGCTTTCCATAATGGGTAAATGTGATAATTTCATTTGAGGAAATGCAGAATACCGCCCCCTCAAAGTGATATGACTCGTTCATGCCATACGTGGAATGTATAAATGATAAAGTTAATTAAATTACATAACATATATATTTTAATGGAATTATAATATACCTATGTATTATTATGTTTTCATTACTTTAAATATAAAATATAAATGAAATTAGTGTTAATGCGTACATACGGCTTACAGTCTCAAGGAACAGTGCTTTCATTTATTAACTTCAAATGATATGGAATATTATAAGTTCATATACACCAGATATATATGATATATATGATATCTAAATCATTAATATCATTCTGGAGATAATTTAATTTTGACCCCATGGACAATTAGTAATTATAACAAGTTCATTTTTGACTAAAGTTCCAAACATCAAAAAATTGTCTCATATGAACTCAAACAATTAACTAATTGTTATAGTAAGGTAATAAGTGATATAAAAGGAATAATAAACTTGAAAAATGTTCTTAATAAACTATAAATTAAATTAATTTTATTATTCATGAATAACAAAGAACATACAATTCAACTCAGACAAGAGGTAAGGGGTTTCTTATCTCAATTTTAATTTAGTGAGATTTCCATTATTTTCCACTTAATTCTTGCATGTGGTGTATTGTTTCCTGAAATTTGATATATATTATCTTTATTCTATTTATATTCATGGTATTTTGTGATTCTTATGGTGGTTTTTATGTTTTGGTCATATGAATCAATTGATTACAATGTGGTAAGGGGTCTTAATATCACTTCTTATTCGTGTGAGATTCATGCTATATTGCCACTATATCCTTTTGTGTGGTTTATGTACTGCCCATGATTGTATTATTTGTGTAATATACGATAATTTATGGGTATTTACATATTCATTTTATGATCCTTATTTCATGTTGTGTATGTTTCATATGTTACTAAATCTGTAAGGTAATTCCTAACTTCAATTTCCACTCATTGGGTTCTATGCAAACTTCATTGATTATTTTACTCCATGAATATGTGTGAAATCAATATTTATTTATTTATTTAGTAATTTCAAATCCCCTTTGTGTGGATATACTTTTTATACACATAATCACTCCATTGATAAATTCTCAAGTCATCGATATGAACTTGATATGATCAATCTTAACTCAATTTCAATTCATTGAGATAAACATCCAAGTCATTGGTGTTTTTTTTTTGAAAGAATGTGTGGGAATGTCCTATGATTGGTTTACACTGAATATACCATCAAATTTACTTTATTTTTTATTTTTCACACATAATTATGTCATTGATTTATCCTTAATCTAGGGATACAGTATTTATAATGGATTTCATCTCAATTTACATTCCATTGAGACTTTTTGTTATTATGCCCCAATTCACTTTTATATGGTGTATATAATATCATTTGACATATTATATCATGAATACATTTATTATCATGATATTATAGTGTTTTTATACCGCAATTTTTTGTATTTAACCATCTTTTATTTGGTTAAGAACTCTAAATAAAATATCATTTTAAATGTTTTAAAAATTTATTCTTATAAATCATTCTCATCAATGTTCGTGTCTTAAAAATGGTTTTATGGATTTATATATATGTAAATGAATGTTTTCAAAATTAAAATTATTTTTAAAATTTTCAAAGAGGTATGGGACACTTTGATTAAAAAATCTATTTTAAAAGGATTCCTGGTAAATATTGATACTTTTAAATGTATTCAAGAAAAAAGAGATATTTCTATCAAATATTTTATTGATTATTTTCATATATGTCGATATACTTAATTATTCTTAATTGAGGTTGATTTATTATAATAAAATATTCCATATCGTATTGAATGAGTTATGTTTTACAGTGGATGTGTTATTTTTATGTCATTCATGGTTTGTGGTTAAAATATTAACATTTCATATGCTATTTCTAATACGAATGTTTATATTATGTTTAAACATTTTCATATGAGGAATGAATTCGAATTAGTAAGTGATGGGTGGAGCCCACTATAGCTCCCCGATGCATCGGTAGGTCTCATGAGACAAACTAGTGTCTTGGAACAAGGCCTTGAAAAAATATTATATGTAGTCTTGGCACGAGGCTTTGAATATGTGGTTATGATATCTCGCATTATGCATTCCATCATTATGAAATTAGCTATTGATATTACATGTGATTATTCTACTAGTAGAATATCCATGTGAATAAGTAGATGGAATTATTTGATTTATATTTTCCATATTACGCTGAATTATAAGTTTAAAATGCTTGTGTTTTAGTTTTATACATTGCCTTAAATTTTTCTAATTATTTATGAAATTTTACACTATATTGTCATCCTTAATGAGCATCTGATCTCACACCTTTCTATGTTTTAATTTTCCTAGGATGCGAAGAGGTATATTATGATTGACCTACAGGGATAGTATAAGGGATATGAGTGTGTTCAAAGGGGGGAAATTATGTTGTTTTTCATTTCATAATGTAATGTAAAACTTATGTATGTATCTAGTATTTCAAAGGCTTCTAAACTTATCAGTCTTTCAAGACATGACCACTTGTGATCATTCCAATTTTATGTTATAATGCACCGAATCTGGGTAACTAGGGTCAGGAAGATAAAGTTGGTATTAGAGGAAGTTTACACAAACCATGGAAACTATATTTAGATAAAATCTGATTAGAGATCGTTAACATAATATATACTTTTAGGATTAGTATAGAAGAACATTCAAAAAATTTGGAAGTGTAAATATTATGTGGGATTTCCAAGAAAATATATCCTTGTCTGGATACAAACAGGTAGAGTTGGCTCTAGCACAGATGCACCTAGGATTGAAAACTCTGACAAGGTGTTTCTGGCTTGACCCGGGGTATCCTGGTACACAACAACAGGCCTTGTTTCACTCTTGGTATTTAAACTCCTGGGGGATATGATTAGGATAAATCATGTTTTATTTAAAAACTGATTAGAAGGATTTTAATATAAGATGAGGATAAATAACCTTGGTTAACTATAAGGTGTTTTTGATTGAAAATAAGGTGTCATGATATTCTCTAAATGATTTTATAACTATTGTTACTCACACAATTCTTTCTGGTTTTAGTCAATGGCTCGATTCCTAGGAAGTCATAATAACATTGAACATGATGTACAAGGTGGCCACGGTGGTGGAAATCAGCAATGAATTGGAATGTTTATCGGCGTAAAAGATGTCATGTTCATTCTAAATCCATTTTCCAAAAATATGATCAGCAACATATATAATAACTAACTCTCAGACTCAAAAAAGTAGAGAAAGGTGGTAAATGATAAGAGCTCCAATAGTAGAGAGCATGGAGAAAAGGAATCTCGTTTTCCATCATGCAATAAATGTGGAGGGAGACACCCAGGAAAGTGTCTCAATGAAACAAATAAATTTTTTATGTGTCGGAAGGAAGGACATAATTGAATAATTTTCTAGGTAAAATGAAGAGTACTATGGAAGAAAATAATAATGATACCAAGAATCCATTTACATTAATTTTATATAAATGTAGGAGACATGGGCATTACCTGAGTCAATGACATATTTTATAGGATTGCATCTTGGTCAATGAAAAACCTATATGGAAATAAATGGATGGAGAAATGTTTAAAAGTATTATTTCTCATTATAGATGGGATTACTTAGGAAGACTTGTCTTTTGTATGTGTAACCCTATAGTTTGTTATGTGAAAATACTATTCTAGGAAAAATGATCTTTTATTTTTTGGATATAGTTATAAATAACCATTTGGGTTTGTATGATCCTTGAATTTGAGGCAATTACAGGTTATTAATTTTTAGGATGAAAATGCATGGTATAATATAACATTTGTTGTTAAATTACGTTACGGTTATTTTGAGAAATTTATCTAATTTTGGGATTCTTATAAAAAATAGATTTTGAAAAAGGACAACACGCAGACTATGTGACAACCCATCACATCGGACAAAGCTACGAGAATCAAATCCACAACCAAAGTGCGACTGGGATTTATCACCTACCACTGGACTAGGTGAAGTTGCTGGTTAGTGTGACTAATTATTTTTAGTTAAATGATTTTATTGATCAATAATAAGTTTATTTGTGATATTATGTTTTATCAAATAGATATCCTTAGTGTAGGAAAATGATTTTGTGATTAAGTGATAAATGTTATTTTGGAATGTGTTCGCTCTTTTGGGAACACTATATGCCTAAGGAAAATAGAATACTATGGGATTTCATTTGTGGAGTAATGATGGATTTTTATCTATGTTTTTATTGTGGATTTATTGTGATTTGGGTTATTTATGGAAATAATTAAACTATCATAGAGAATATGTTATTAGGTTAATTACTTTTAAGTATGTGACTTTAAGAGTAGTCGGTGTTATTTGAAGACACAATTTAACGTGGAAGACTGTGTAATCAAATTCTTCTGAGTTTTCAATTTCAATATTATTTTGGATTATATTGAAATATTTTAAGGAAAATTGTTTATTGAATGGTATTTGTTGAACATTGTGTATCCTTGGTTTAATTTTAGAAATTAATATTCGTATTTCTTTCTCTAAAGGATTATATTTTTTGGGGATCATTTGATCTTGTACTAACCATTTTGTTTTTGGCTAATATTTAAAGACAGGGGAAATATATAGTTCATCCTTTCTGGATTATGTGATTCTCTATAAGTTGATTCTACAACTTCAGGAGTGACCAAGTCATCTTGAATACTTATTGTTTGAAGTAAATGATGAGTTTGAGGTATAAATTAGTTAAAGGATGGAAATATACTTATCAATTATTATTTTTTTCTTATTCTATGAAGAAATTAATTCTTAATCCTTAGGAAAATGATCTTAAACCCAAAACTATATTATCCTAATACCTTACGTTATTCATCGTAGATTTATGGCTATGAGGCCCTCAATTTTCCATTCACTTGTTTGTGATTGTTGACCTCAATCACTCGCTATAAATATTTACGTTTTTACTCCAATTATAATTGCCACCAATTTTCTTCTATTCAAAATCCTAATTTAGTGGTGACTTTTTCATTTCCCTTTCCCTCTTATTAAGTTTAAATTTTCTTAACCCTATTTCTGATGTGGGTTTTCAACAAAGGTATTTTCTTCTTTTTAAACCATTTTTTTGAAGAAAAATTTCAAATTGTGAGGACCCAATTTATTAATGGATGGAAGAATGTAATAGCCCAAGCTTCCATGGTAGGATTCTCTTTGAATAATACAATAGTGTGTGATGTACGTAACACCGAATTCAAGTGCTCCACGACCTATCAAAGTAGCTGTTTGGAAAGCGGTTATGAATAGTAATAACCATATTTTGAATTTTATATATATCCCATATAATTTTAACATTCATATTTTGTGCTTCTTATACATAATAAAAGGACAAATTCAATGGTTCATATAAAAGAATTATTTTTCAAAAAATGTAGTTTTTCAAGCTTTTAATGGAGAACCCTTTATAAATTCAATATTTGACACTTTATATTTTCTATTTGAAAAAATTAAATAATTATTTAGAACCGGGATATCAAAATTTACTTTGGGTAAATTTTTTGTATTTTTCTAATAAAATTAGTTTTTTTATGAATAGTGAAAAATACAATATTTTAATTCAATACTGCCATTTAATATAATTTATTTATATGGTTAGATTTTCTTTTTAATTGGTTTTAAAGTATAATTAGATTATATTTTTCCCATTTAATCCAAGTTTGGTCATTGTAAGTAATTTCACTTTGAAATTGGACATAAACAAGTGTTAGTCTTTCGATAATTATTATTTCTTAAAAACACACACTTTTTCTTTAGACAACGGAAATTAATATTAAATTAATTGATGAAACCATTATATTTTTAATTTGATAAAATATATATAATTTTTGAATTCAGAATATCAGATATAGAATATTCTGAATTTTTGATATTTTTCTAAAAAATATCAATTTTGATGAATAGTGAAAAACACCAAGTTGTAGTCAAAAAAACAGAATTTTTCATTTAAATGAAATTTTAGCACTTTTATGAATTGAATTTTAAAAATAAGAAATACATGGTTGTTATTAGTAATTACAATTTAGTACAATAAGATTAAAATAATTTTAGGTGAATAGTAACTTTTGACTTTTATTTACCACGGTTAAAGGTAAATAGGGTAATTCAAGATAAAAAAAATATTATAATAATATTAATATACCCTAACATGTGTCTTAATCCTATTGGTTGATAAATTTTCGACCATGGGTATCCTTGGGTTTATTTTGGGACCTCATGGATCCACTTAAGATTGATAATGACACTTTATATTAATTAATTTAAAGTAACGACAAAAATGGCATAAACATATATATTTTAGTAAATCAATTCTTACATGGGGTTATATAAGTTATCTCCTCAACTATAAATATTAAATTCAAATCTAAAAATAATTCCTACATTATGTTAATTTGTTTATAATTTTTATACATTAGACAAATAAAATTATTTATGACACGATAATGATGCAATGTTTACCTCATTAATGAATGGTATAAATAAATAAGATAATAATGATTAAAAATATCCAAATCCTATACATTTCTTATTTGATGATTTTATTTCGAACAAGATTCATATAATCTTTGAATTCAATAAGTTTTGGACATTTAGAAACTAAATAGCATTATATAATAAAATAATATTTTCAAACATTCCAAAAGCGCCCCACCTACCCCTTATAAAAAGCCATCAACTATAACACATTACTCACACCTCTCAAGACACTTGTCTCATCCAACCTATCCCAGATAAGCTCTCAATATCCCTCTATTCCACCTAGAATCATTACCTTAGGTATAAGTCACTTCATGAAATCATTTTGGTTCAAACCAAAGGGAGTTACCTGATTTAAAGGTAACATCTTCTCTTAAGTTCATTTATTTAATTTTACTTCTAAAACCCCCTAAACTCTTCTATTACTTTATTTTATAAAAACAACAGTATCCTGAATATACTAGGTTATTACACACACCTCCGTCTAATGGGTAAAGAACGTGTTGTTTCTATGGACGGCGAACTACTGCCTCAAAAAACGATGATTGTTCAATATTATCCTACCACCCCTTATGGTGTCCATTAATATGTCATTGTATTTACATGTGATATATATTATATTTATATTGACTCTATAATTATGTATTTTTCATTTATATCATACCTTTATGGTTTCCATAATGGGTAAATACGATAATTTCATTTGAAAAAGTGTGGACTACCTCCCCTTTAAAGTGATATGACTCATTCATTCCATACATGGAATGTATAAAGGATGGAGTTAATTAAATTAAATATCATAGATATTATAATAGAATTATAATATACCTATGTATTATTAATTTTTCATTCATTTAAATATTAAATAAAAATAAAAGTAGTGTTCATGCATACGTACGGCTTATTGTCTCCATGAACTGTGTGTTTCATTTCTTAACATCAAATGATATGGAATATTATAAATACATATAAATTGGATATATATGATATATATGATATATAAATCATGAATATAATTCTAGAGACAATTTAATTTTTACCACATGGACAATTTGTAATTATTTCATGTTTATTTTTTACTAAAGTTCCAAACATCGATAAAATGTTCGATATGAAGTCAAACAATTAACTAATTGTTATAACTAGGTAATAAGTGATATAAAAGGAATAATAAACTTTTAAAACGTTATTAAGAAAGTATAAATTATATTAATTTTATTAATCATTAATAACACAGAACATATGAGTCCATTCGGACACGAGGTAAGGGGTTTTTTATCTCAATTTTAATTCTGTGAGATTTCCATTGTTCACCACTTAATTCTTGCATGTGGTGTATTGTTTGCTGCCATTTGATATATATTATCATAATTATATTTATATTCATGGTATTCTTCAATTATTTTGGTGGTTATTAACTTTTGGTCATATGACTCGATTGATTACAACGTGGTAATTAGTTTTCATATCACTTCTTATTCGTGTGAGATTCATGGTATATTTCCACTATTTCCTTTTGTGTGGTATATGTACTACCCATGATTGTATTCTTTGTGTAATATACTTTAATTTATGGGTATTTACATCTTTATTGTATGATCCTTCTTTTATGTGGTGTATGTTTTGTATTTTACCAAATTTGTAAGGGAATTTCTAATTTCAATTTCCACTCATTGGGTTCTATGCAAACTTCATTGATTATTTTACTCCAAGATTATGTGTGAAATCACTATTTATTTACTTATGTAGTAATTTCAACTCCCCTTTTTTGGATATACTTTTGATACACATAATCACTCCATTGATAAATTCTCAAGTTATCAATATGAACTTCATATGATCAATCTTAACTCAATTTCAATTCATTGAGTTAAACATCCATGTCATTATTGTTGTTTTTGAAACAATATGTGGAAATTTCCTCTGATTGATTTAAACTGAACATCCAATCATATTGAGTTTATTTATATTTTTCACACATAATTATGTTATAGATTTATCTTTAATCTAAGGATACAGTTTTTATAAGGAAATGAATGGTTTTATGGATTTATTTATATGGAAAAGAATGTTTTAGAATTAATTTTTTAAAAAAAGTTTCAATGTGGTATGGGACACATTGATTCAAAAAATTATTTTAAAAGGCTTCTTGATAAATAGTGATACTTTTAAATGTTTCCAAGAAAAAGGGAATATTTCTCTCTAATAGTTTTACTGATAATTTTATATATGTCAATATCCTTCATTATTCTTAATTGAGGTTGATTTATTATAATACAATCTTAAATATCATATTGAAGGGGTTATGTTTGACTGTGGATGTGTTATTTTTTTGCCATTCAGGGTTTGGGGATAAAATATTTTCATTTCGTATGCTAGTTCTAATATGAATATTTATATTATGTTTCAACCTTTTCATATGAGGAATTCATTAGACTTAGTAAGTGATGGGTGGATCCCAATATAGCTCCCTAATGCATCGGTAGGTCTCATGAGACAAACTAGTGTCTTGGCACAAGTCGTTGACAAAATCTTATTTGTAGTCTTGGAACGATGAATTAACAATGTAGTTATGATTTCCGGCATTATGCATTCCATCATTACAAAATTTGCTATTGATATTACATGTGATTATTCTACTAGTATAATATCCATGTGAATAAGTAAATGGAATTATTTGATTTGTATTTTCCATATTACGTTGAAATTTAAGTTTAAAATGCTTGTGTTTTAGTCGTATACATTGCTTTAAATGTTTGTGCTTATTTATGAAATTTTATGCAATATTGTCATCCTTACAGAGCATCTGAGCTCACCCCTTTATATGTTTTATTTTTTCCTAGATGTGAAGAAGTATTTTATTATTGACCTGCAGTGATAGGCTAAGTGATATTAGTGTGTTCAAAGGGGGAACAATGTTGTTGTTTTATATTTCATAATGTAATGTAAAACATATGTATGTATCTAGTATTTCCAAGGCTACTAAACTAATCGATCTTTCAAGACATGATCTATTGTGATAATTCCAATGTTATATAATAATGCACCGACTATGGATAACTTGGGTCGGGGAATTAAATTTTGTATCAAAGGAATTTTACACAAACCATGGAAACTAGATTTAGATAAAACTTAATTAGAGAACATTACCCTAAGATATAATTTGAGGATTAGTATAGAAGAACATCCAAAAAATTTGGTAGTGTAAATATTATGTGGGATTTCCAAGAAAATACATCCATGTCTGGATAAAAACTGGTAGAGGTGGCTCTGGAAGAGATGTACCTAGGAGTGAAAACTCCGACAAGGAGTTTCAAGCTTGACCTGGGGTTTCCTGGTACATGAAAAAGGGCCTTGTTACACTCTTGGTATTGACACTCCTGGGGGACATGTTTAGGATAATTCACATTTTCTTTATAAACCAATTTGAAGGATTTTAATATAAGATGAGGATAAATAACCTTGGTTAATCATAAAGTGTTTTTGGTTGAAAATAAGGTGTCATGATATTATCTAAATGATTTAATTACTATTGATACTCACACAATTATTTATAGTTTTAGTTAATGGATGGATTACAAGGAATTCATAGTAACATTGAACATGATGTACAAGGTGGGCACAGTGGTGGAAATGAGAAATGAATGGAATGTTGTTTGGTGTAAAATATATAATGTTCATGTCGAATCCATTTTCCAAAAATATGATCAGCAATATATATATTAACCAACTCTAGAACTCAAAAAAGTAGACAAAGGTGTTGAATGATAAGAGCTTCAATAGTGGAGACCATAGAGAAAAATAAATCTCAGTTTCCTTTATGCAGGAAATGTGGAAGGAGACACCCAGGAAAGTGTCTCAATAAAACAAATGAATTATTTATGTGTGGTAAAGAAGGAAATAATGTAAAGATTTTTTTTGGAAAAATGTAGAGTACTATGGAAGAAAATAAAAATGATCCCAAGAATCCATTTACAAAAATTTTCCATAAATATAAGAGACATGGGCATTACTTGAGTCAATGACATATTTTATAAAATAGCCTCTTGGTCAAGGAAGAACCTATGAGAAAATAAATAGATGGAGAAATGTTTAAAAGTATTATAGATCTTTATTGATGGGATTAGTTTGGAATACTTTTCTCTTGTATGTGTAACCCTGTAGTTTGTTATGTGAAAATACTATTCAAGGAAGTATTATATTTTATTTTTTAGATATAGTTATAAATAACCATTTGGTTTTATATGATCCTTGAATTTAAGGTAATTACAGGTTATTAATTTTAAGGATGAAAATGCGTGGTATGAGATAACATTTGTCATTAAATTATGTTATGGTTATTTTAAGGAATTTATCTCATTTTGGGAATGTTATAAAATATAGTTTTTGAAAAAGGATAACACACAGACCATGTGACAACCCGTCACGTTAGACAAAGCTTCGGGAATCAAACCCACAACCAAAGTGTGACTGGGAATTATCACCTACCACTGGACTACGTGAAGTCACTGGTTTGTGTGACTAATTATTTTTAGTTAAATGATTTTATTGAACAATAATAATTTGATTTGGGATCTTATGTTTTATCAAATTGATATCCTTAGTGTATGAAAATTATTTGGTGATTAAGTGATAAATGTTATTTTGGAATACATTCACTCTGTTGGGAACACTATTTTCCTAATAAAAACAGAATACTTTGGGATTTTATTTGAGGAGTAATGATGTATTTTTATCTATTTTTTTATTGTGGATTTATAGCGATTTGGGTTATTTATAGAAATGATTAACCTATCCTATAAAATATGTGATTAGGTAAATTACGTTTAAGTATGTGTCTTTAAGAGTAGTCGATATTATTTGGAGACACAATTTAACATGGAAGACTGTGTAATCAAATTCTTATGAGTATTTAGTTTCAATCTTAGTTTGTATTATATTGAAATTTTTTATGGAAAATTTTTTATTGAATGGTATTTATTGAATTTTGGGTATTGTTGGTTTAATTTTAGAAATTAAGATTAGTTTTTCTTTCTCTAAATGATTATCCTTTTTGGGGATCATCTAATCTTGTACTAACCATTTTGGTTTTGGTTAATCTTTTAAGACACGAGAAATATATAGTTCATCCTTTTTGGATTATGTGATTCTCTATTAATTGATTCTAGCGCTTCAGGTGTGACCAAGACATCTTAAATACTCATCGTTTGGAGTAAAAGATGAGTTTGAAGTATAAATTAGTTAAAGGATGGAACTCTACTTGTCAATTTTTTTTTCTTATTTTATGAAGAAAATAATTCTTTAAAAATTAGGGAAACAATGTTAAACCCAAAAAATATATTATCCTATTACCTTATCTTATTCATCATAGATTTATGTATTTTATCCCCTCAATTTTCCATTCACTTGTTTGTGATTGATGAACTCAATAACTCCCTATAAATATTTATGTTTTTCCTCTAATTATAATTTCCACCAATGTTCTTCTATTCGAATCCTAATTTAGTGGTGACTTTTTCATTTCTGTTTCCCTCTTATTATGACTAAATTTTGTTAACCCTATTTTCGATGTGGGGTTTCCACAAAGGTAATTACTTTTTTTAAAGAATTTTTTCCGAAGAACAATTTGAAATTGTGAGGACACAATTTATTGAAGTAGGGAAGAATGTAACACCTCAAGCTTCCATGGTACGCTTCTCTTTGAATAATACAATAGTGTGCGATGTACGCAACACCCAGTTCAAGCACACCAAGACCTATCAAACTAGCTGTTTGGAAAGTGGTTAGGAATAGTAATAACCAGATTTTGAATTTTATATATATCCCATATAATTTTAACATTCATATTTTTTGTTTCTTAGTCAAAATATGTGGAAAAAATTTAGATAAAAGAAGTATTTTTCAAAAAATGAAGTCTGTCTGCCTTTTAATAGAGAACCCTTTATAAATACAATATTTGAAAATTTATATGTTATATTAAAAAAATGAAATTCTTCTTTGGAACCAGTACATAAAAATTAACTTTGGTAAAATTTTTGGTATTTTTCTAATAAAATTAATTTTTTTATGAATAGTGAAAAATACTATATTTTAATTCAAAACTGCATTTTAATATAATTTATTTATATGGTTATATTATCTTTTTAATTGGTTTTAAAGTGTAATTAGATTATATTTTTACCATTTAAACCAATTTTGGTCGTTTTAAGTAATTTCACTTTGAAATTGAACATAAACAAGTGTCAATATTTTGATAATTATTATTTCATAAAAAACACGCTTTTTGTTTTTCAATGGAAATTAATTTTAAAATAATTGATGAAACTTCTATGCTTCTAATTTTTTAAAATAGAAATCATTTTTTAATTTTTAATATAAAATATAGATTAGTCTGAATTTTTGGTATTTTTCTGAAAAACATCAATTTTTGTTAAATAGTAAAAAACACTAAGTTGTAGTTAAAAATTGGCTTTTTCATTTAAATGAAATTTTACCAATTTGGTGAATTGAATTTCTAAAATCCAACATACATGGTTGTTATTACTAAGTAAAATGTGGTTTAACAAGATTCAAATAATTTTTGGTGAATTGTAACTTTTGACTTTTATTTACCACGGATAAAGGTAAATATGGTAATTCAAGGTAAAAATAATATTATAATAAAATTAAATTACCCAAAAATGTGTCTTAATCCTATTTTTTGATACATTTATGACCTTGGGTATCCTTGGGTCAATTTTGGGACCCCATGGAGCCACTTAATATTGATAATGACACTTTATATTAATTAATTTAAAGTAATGATAAAAATGGCATAAACATATATATTTTAGTAAATAAATTCTTACATGGTGTTATATAAGTTAACTATTATACTATAAATATTAATTTGAAATCTAAAAATATTTTCTACATTATGGTATTTTGTTTATAATTTTTAGACATCAAATAATGAAAATTATTTATGACACAATAACGATGCAGTGTTTACCTCACTAATGAATGATATAAATAAATAAGATAATAAAGATTAAAACAATATCCAAATCCTATTAAATATTTATTTGATGAATTTATTTGGAAATATATTTTTCTAATCTTTGAATTTAATAATTTTTGGACATTTAGAAACTGAATATCATTATATAATAAAATAATATTTTCAAACTTTCCTAGAGAGCCCCTCCTCCCCCTTATAAAAATCTCTCAACTATAAGCAATTACTCACACCTCCCAATCTACTTGGCTCATCATACCTCTGAACAAATAAGATCTCTAGATCCCTATCTTCCACCTAGAAGCATTACCTTAGGCAGAAGGAACTTCAAGAAATCCTTTTGGTTCAAACCAAAGGGAGTTACCCAATTTAATTCGAAAGTATTCTCTTAAGTTCATTTCTTTTACTTTAATTCTCCAACCCACTAAACTCTTTTATTCATTTATTTTATAACAACACCAATATCCTAAATATTCTAGGTTTTTTATATGATAATTATTAGAATTACACTTACACACACCTCCGTCTAATGGGTAATGAACATACTATTTCTATGGATGGTGAACTACTGCCTCATGAAACGATGATTGTTCAATCTTCCCCTACCGCCCCTTATAGTGGCCATTAAGACATAACTTTATTTACATGTGATATATATTATATTTATATTTTCTCTATACTTTTGTATTTTTCATTTATATCATACATTTATGGTTTCCATAATGGGTAAATGCGATAATTTCATTTGAAGAAGTGTGGACTGCCTACCCTTCAAAGTGATATGACTCGTTCATGCAATACATGGAATGTATAAAGGATGGAGTTAATTAAATTACATAACATAGATATTATAAATTTATTATAATATACCTATTTATTATTAATTTTTCATTACTTTAAATATTAAATAGAAATGAAAGTAGCGTTCATGCGTACGTACGGCTTACCTTCTCCATGAATGGTGTGTTTAATTTATTAACTTCAATTGATATGGAATATTATAAATACATATAAATTGGATATATATGATATATATGATATCTAAATCATGACTATCATTCTGTAGATAATTAAATTTTGACCACAAGGACAATTTTTAATTATAACAAGTTCATTTTTTACTTAAGTTCCAACCATTAACAAAATGTCCAATATTAACTCAAACAATTAAATAATTGTTATAGCAAGGTAATAAGTGATATAAAAAGAATAATAAACTTGAAAAATGTTCTTAATCAAGTATAAATTAACTTAAATTTATTATTTAGGAATAACACAGAACATATGAGCCAAGTCGGACATGAGGTAAGGGGTTTCTTATCTCACTTTTAATTTCGTGAGATTTCTATTGTTCGCCACTTATTTATTGCATGTGGTGTATTTTTTACAACCATTTGATATATATTATAATGATTATCTTTATATTTATGGTATTATGTGATTCTGTTGGTGGTTATTAACTTTTGGTCATATGACTCGATTGATTTCAACGTGGTAAGGGGTTTTCATCTCACTTCTTATTTGCATGAGATTCATGCTATATTTCCACTATTTCCTTTTGTGTGGTGTATGTACTGCCCATGATTATATTCTTTTTGTAATATACTTTAATTTATGGGTATTTAAATCTGCACTGTATGAACCTTCTTTTATGTGGAGTATGTTTCACATGTTACCAAGTCATTAACGGAATTTCTAATTTCAATTTCCACTCATTGGGTTCTACACAAACTTCATGGATTATTTTACCCAAAGATTATGTGTAAAATCACTATTTATTTACTTATGTAGTTATTTCCACACCCATTTATGTGGATATACTTTTTATACACATAATCACTTTATTTATAAATTCTCAAGTCATCGATATGAACTTGATAAGAGTAATATTAACTCAATTTCCATTCATTGAGTTAAGCATCCATGTCATTAGTGTTGTTCTTGAAAGAATATGTGTGAATGTCCTATGATTGATTTACATTGAATATCCAACCATATTTTGTGTATTTATATTTTTCTCACATAATTATTTCATTGATTTATCCATAATCTAAGGATACAGTCTTTATAATGGATTTCATCTTAATTTAAATTCCATTGAGACTTCTTTGTTGTTATACCCCAATTCACTTTTATATGGTGTATATACTATCATGTGACATAGTATATCATGAATCCATTTATTCTAATGATATTATAGTGTTTTTATTGCCTCAATTATTTGTATTCAAGCATCTCTAATTTGGTTAAGAACTCTATCTAAAATATCGTTTTAAGTTTTTTAAAGATTTATTCTTCTAAATAATTCTCAGTAATGTCCATGTTTTAAAAATTGTTTTAAGGATTTATTTATATGGACATGAATGTTTTAGAATTAAAATTATTTATACAATTTTCATAGTGGTTTGGGACACTTTGATTCAAAAATATATTTTAAAAGGCTTCATGATAAATAGTGAAACTTTTAAATGTTTTCAAGAAAAAGGGGATATTTCTCTTATATAGTTTTTCTGATTTTTTTCATCTAAGTCCATATCATTAATTATTCTTAATTGAGGTTGATTTATTATAATAAAATCTTCCATTTTGTTTTTAAATGATTTATGTTTGACTGCGGATGTGTTATTTTTATGTGATTCATGGTTTGTGGTTAAAATATTGACATTTCATATGCTAGTTCTAATATGAATGTTTACATTTTGTTTCAAAATTTTCATATGGGGAATGCATTGGGCTTATTAAGTGATGGGTGGAGCCCGCTACAGCTCTTTGATGCATCATTAGATCTCATGAGACAAACTATTTTCTTAGCACAAGGCCTTGACAAAATCATAACTGTAGTCTTCGCACGAGGCTTTGACTATGTGGTTATGATGTTTGGCAGTATGAATTCCCTCATTATGAAATTAGATATTGATATTAAAAGTGATTATTCGACAAGTATAATATCCATGAGAATAATTAAATTGCATTATTTGATTTATATTTTCCATATTATGCTGATGTTTAAGTTTAAAAGTTTTGTGTTTTTGTCTTATACATTTACTTGAATGTTTATGATTATTTATGAAAGTTTCTTCTATATTTGTATCCTTGCTGATCATTTGAACTCACCCCTTTCTATGATTTTTTTTCCCATGATGTGAAGAAGTATATTATGATTGAACTTCAGGGATAGGCTAAAGGATATGAGTGTGTTCAAAGGGGTCACAATGTTGTTGTTTTTTATTTCATAATGTAATGTAAAACTTATATATGTATCTAGTATTTCCAAGGCTACTAAACTAATCTGTCTTTCGAGACTTGATCTCTTGTGATCATTACAAAGTTATTTAATAATGCACTAACTCTGGGTAAATGGGGTCAGGTCATTACATGATTTATATATACTATGATAAGGTTAATACTCTTGATGTTTCGTGTTTGGTGATTTCAGGGTGTCCTAATGGGTATTATTATACTCACCCTAGCATGGTCTATTCCAACACATGTCATGTATTATACAGATGGAAGATATTTTTATGGAGTCCTTGGAGGACTAGGAGTATGTGGAGCTTAGTTTGGGATAGATAGACCGAGGTGCATATCGTTGTTTCATTTGATAGTATTCCCCTCCTTTTGGGCAGGTCAGACATTATTTCATATTTTGGGTGGGTTTTTATTTGTCCACAGATTGTGTTTTTCAATACTTTATATGTTTTACTCCTATTGTGGGATTATGGATGAGTGCATGAATTGTTATCATTTCTTTTAGATTTTTTCATTATATGTTCTTGGAGATATGTTCATATGTGTAGTTTCATTATGAAAATGTTTCACATGTGAGCGATATGCCTTCTTAATGCTAGTCATCAGTACCTCGTCTATTGGAGGTAGGCTTGGGGTAGTTGTGACTCAGGCCTCGTCATTTCAGGTTGTGACAAGCACTTTCAGTAGATTCATGGACAACCTGGGTAAGCCACACTGTAATTCCCTTAAATGGATCCTTCAATACATTTCTCATTTACCAATATTATCTCTATTCTTTGATAGAAATTCTTATAGTTCTAAACTTGTTACTAGTTTTGTAGACTTTGATTATGAAGGTAATGTCGACACTAGAAAATCTCTCACATGCTATACATAAATTGCTTGTGGAGGTCCTATTTCTTGGAAATGTAACATACAGTCTGTGGTGGCCCTCTCAACCTCTGAGTCTGAATACATTATAATCACTAAGGCTATTAAGGAGTTCATCTTGATTAATGTTATACATTATGAATTATGCATCTATAATTACATTATGACTTTTTATAGTGATATCCAATTAAACATACATTTGTTTAAAAATTTACTTTTTCATGGAATATCTAAATGCATTGATATTATATTAAATTTCATTAGATATGTTATTTAATTGAGTATTGTTTGTGTTAATAAGATACACACTGATAACAGTTCGATTGATAGTTTTACCTAGTCTATGACATTTATCTAAATTCATTCATTGTTTATATATGATGAATTTTGTTCCAATTCAATAACCTTATATTCAAAAATATTGAAAATTTTCTACAAAAATGGAAGATATTTGAAATTTTAATTTCTATATGAAATTGCCTATTTAGTTTTGCCTTTTGAATATATATTTTGGAATATCATGAATGTAAAATAGATAAATTTATTTTTTGATGAGATTTTATCTGATAGACCTCTCTCTTGAGATATGTCTTCTCTAGATGGGTTGTATTATGTAATTATAAAGGAAATTTCTATGTTTGGGTGTCCCACTACCATTCAATTCCACATCATTAATATATCCTTTTGGGGGGGCTTATATGGGTCATCGATAAACTTTTATCACTGCACCTCATCTGATTGTCCATCTATTCAGTGTTGGTCCCTTGGATTGTTTTAGCCAGTGCCTTGACTCTCAATCCTTGCCATGCGCCCTTCAAAAAAAATTGGGCAGTTACAATGACTATGACTGTTAGGGGAATTGATTACCTTGTAGACCCGTCGCTTCGATGATTCTTTCATTCGATATAGATTCTTCTTCGTCAACAGATCATACTATCACTACTAGAAAATTGAACATTATGAACTTCTAAAACTGGTCTCTAATGTGATTTAGAGACCACCACCCAACTTCCATTGGTAATTGTAGTTGTACCATCAGTATTGGGAATCAACAACTACCAAACTCAGTTGTTATAGGCTTTCCCACCCTGATCACAGCAGTAGTTGCTGGGAAGGACATTAGCGACCGCTCATTTGGTTACTAAGGTGTTGGAAAATAATAGCTTTAGTGACCTCTATTGGAGGTCTCTAATGGTCACAAAACATGGACCCTATAAAGGAAGCCTATGGGGGTCGATATACTAGAGAATTTTTTAAAAACAAATCTGCAATCTTATAGCCGAAATTCCATATTACAACGAAAAATAACCAAAACAAAAAAAATATCCTACAAAAAACAAATAAAAAATAGATATCCAAACAAAAACACTGATCCAAATATATACAAATCCCTTCCAAAAATCTTCCTCGACCAAACCAACTGATAATATACAAAAAAAATAATTAAACAATAAAAATACAATTATTATGCATTCTAGGATGACTTACCCAGGAAACACATTACATTTTATCCCTTGAAATCCATCCAATACCATTAGTATGACTTCTATTATTAGTCCCTACCCTTATTGGAAACGATAATTGAAAATAAAATAGATAATTATATAAAAAATAATTTACAATAACAAATGCATCTTTCCAACTCAACTCTTTTATAAATAAAGATATCAACAAATGTTCATAATTTCTCAACTTCATACTAATACCTCTGAGTTAAAAGTTCTTTATTAACTATATATTATATTCATGAAATTTATAATTAACAAAACATAAAATCGTTGTTCAACTAGTAGATTTTAATATAAACAACATAAGTAACAAAAAAATTAATCTATTTTAACAAATACATAATATTCTCTTTGATTGATAATAAAAATAAGTAGATAAGAATATAGCTGGGTGATTCAATGATTGAAATATAACATTAAAAAAGTATATAAAAAACTGATATGTAATATAAGGGAGCAGAGTCGATGTATGAACATAAAATGAGAAACATAAAAACCAGAATTTACCTCTAGATATTATAAAAGACATGTGCTACATATGTAATCATGTTAGTTTCTTGTGCCTAATGTTTCAAGCTACCTAGTTTCTTGATGAAGTTTTGAAAATATCCACTCTTTTTTAATATAGATATACTTATCCATGGGTTTTGTTACTATCCATATTATAAATAGTTTGGACTAAAGAAACTACACCAGCATACGTGATCAAACCAAAAAATCATGTTTACAATTAAGGTGAGACCATGTTTCTGACTCTGTGTAATGTTAACAAGAATTATAATGATATTTTATTGATCAATGATCTCAGCAGCACTCTTATATTGGAAAAAAGTATATATTTTGAACAAATCTGGTCACGCGATGCATTTGAGATTTGATGTCAATGAATAGTGATATCAAATTTGAATAATGATGCTTTGGTGATCTGGTACATTGAGACACTAGGTTCAAACCTGATAAATAGTTAAACCTCAAAACGATGAAATGAAATTTTTAAATAATGATTGGGAGTGATTTTGTATTTGAAAATAACAAACAGATCATGTTGTTGAAGACTATGTTCACTAGATCATTTCATGATATTTGATATTTCAAATTTTGGAATTGAAAGATGCCAAATAGTGCAACCACAGTTCAAAATACCAGTGCATAAGTGGTGTTGGATATATTGTCTCAATGAAGCTCTAAAGCAAGGTAATACCCGTGATTGAAGTGACAAGATCAGTTAATGTTGTTGTCAAGCCAAATAGAAAATTTGACCAAGATTTAATATGATCAGGACCTTGACATGAAGTAGACAATTGAGGTTGTGACCGTATTCAATCTATGAAGAATTGTTCAGAAAAAATAAATCATCTAGGAAATCCAAGTTAATTTGTTTTTAATAAACGCTGATATAGAAATTGATCTTGAATTAACAGAAGTTACATGGAGTTAATGTTAATAACGGATCTTAGGGGGATTCCAAGATTGGACCTTGTGTTGGTCTAGAGTAAATAATAAAAATTTATCAAAAGGTGAGGTAGTACAGAATTCTAAAGATCTATATAAAGTATTCATTGAAAAACATTGGATATATAAGGGTTTGTTGTGAGTTGAGTTGGATGTGTAATGGTAACCCTGGACTAATATTGGTAACATAAAGGTCATATGGAGGTTTCATTACCTATGTAAAGGTAGACTATGAGCTATGTTAAGGAAACTCTGAATAACTAAAGGCTACCATGAAGTAACTATGACAAACTAGGACCTACACAATGGTAATGAGAATGTTATGAAATCTACATAAGGTTTATTTGGAAGTTCAGCAAAAGAATCTTGAGTTGTGTAAATTTGACTCCAATCTATGTAAAGGTATGAGTGAGTTTTATGAATTCATTTCAAATGAAGGATATATTCAAGAGATGTTTTGTGGTTTATTCATTACTGAATAAATAATAAAAATCATAAAAAACATTATGATGCAAGATTCTTAGTGTGAAGAAATATCCAACATGAAGTGGTTGAAACTGGTGATGAGATGAGTACCTTGTTATAAGAAGCGGAAAAATGAGGATGTTACCACATTGTAGTGTATTACTGGTTGGGGTTTTATTGACTATGTTGAGTTTTTAATTTACAAATCTGAAATGGAAGGTATAAAATTCCAACATAATTTTTTTGATTATTTACTTTACTAAAATTTTAGTTGATCCCCTAAAAGATACAAAAAAATGAGACATTCAATTTGAACGAAAAACCATAAAGATAAAACAAAACTCACCTCTTGAATCGGATGAATCATGTAGGGCCATGGCTGCTACCACCATCCAATGCGGTAGGGGATACAACAAATAAAAATTATAAAGATAATAATAATGATTGTAAGAAAAAATTAATAAATAAATTCAATATAAACATGCATCGTAGGATCCTCTACACCATCAAACGGATGCACATATTTCCACAGTGCTCTAACATTAACTAACAGTTATGCATTTACCTCCTCAAAAGCACATATTTGTGCCTCTAAGTCTAACAAAAACTATTTCATACCAATAACATTAAGATCCCCAACCTCAATGTGTGAAACTACATAACAAGGAATCCATTTTCTATAGGTCAAACTGCATCCATGTCCATCACGACCAATAATGCAACGGAATATCTCATCCCTTTGTATGGAAAGTTTTCATTGGACCTCTATTAGTTTTGCTAACTCTGACAAAAAATTTTCATCTGTAACATATAAATATATATATATATATATACATATGTATGTAATTATGTAAGTATTGATAATTAGTACAATAACTTACTATAATAGCTACAACCTTTGGATCATTTCGATCATGATGCATCATCTACACCGACATTTTATCAGTCGGTTCACCTTACACTCATAACTGAATAACAATAAGATATAATTATAGAACACAAAACTATATTAAATAATAAATTTAAAACGTAAAAAATAAAGACATCATGTTGAATCTGGGACATGTGAAGACTCCCAAGCCTATGAGGTTGTCCTTCTAATGTAGGATTCTAATAATGACATGCTTCCACATCCTACATTCAATTAATTCAAATATGAAACATTTAAAATATGAAACACTCATTGAAATATATAAATCAAAAATAAATATACAAATAGTTGTTGCCTCCTAAGAAAAATATGCAACTAACTCACGCCACTGATATAGAAGAACCCCTCTAGGTAATTTGTCCATAATGTATGGGGCACCCAAATATGGAACTCAGAAATCCCTCTTAACTCTCCCTTTGTGATCTTTCCACATTTTATTGAATTTTTTCCATACACACTAGTCTAAAAACAGTGGGACACACTCTAATATTATTCTATTTAAAAAATAAATATCACATATGTTATAAATTTTTAATCATATCTAAGAAACTAAAATGATCCCCTTACCTGAACTTCCCTCTATTGTCAATATAATGTATCATGGGGGAATGATGCCCAGTCACGTGTAGTTAATGAAAATCTATGTGGGTCACGTATGATATGACCCAACTGTAAAATAAATGCAGGGGAACCAACTCCCATGGGATGGTATCTCTCATCAAATGACACGTTGAGGGTCGTGTCGGAATTCCAATATGAAATAACGATGATCAGGGCCTCTCCTACAAGAGGAAGAAGTGGTCAAGGAAGACTTATTGATAAAAATTAATACATAATTAGACATATGTGAATATATATGTTTAAAACTTAATTAAAAATAAACACATTTATATTCATACATACCTTGACCCTTAGACGTAGATGGCTCTACAAAATGATGTAAATTTGGTGCAAGTTCCCCAGAAATGTTGGTATTCATAGAAAGCATAAGTAATGAAATGATTCAATGCCTATTATAGTTCCATATAATATTAACTACAAAGGAATCTTGTAATTTTTATTTATCTCACACATATTTCATCAAATATAAAGGGGTTTTTAATTTTAATGATGTTATTTATAGTTATAAACAATTTCTATAGACACATAAAAATGAAGAGTTCTTACAGTCGCAAGCAGATATCATCAAAAACAATAACCACCTAGTATCATAGGCTAACACAATAATTGAAGATGGAAATATTCAAAAAAATATTCACCCACTATATAGATTGTGGGGTGCCAAATTTCCATATTAATGAAAATATAGCTTGCATGGGGGCTATATTGAATATTTGGTTTCTATAAGATATTGATGAGGCTTCGTATATCAACACTTTGGGATTATGTTCATAAATAATTTGACAGTCTGCATGTGTATTCAAAAAAATAATGATGTTACTTGTATAAAATCCAAGGGAAGAAGATCCAGAAGAAGGATATCAAAATATTTTATTCTCCTCTCCAAATAAATAAATATGATTAAATATGAATACATCTGATTCTGAATCCATAGATAATTCTCTATATATATCTAATGAAGCCAATTTTATATCATCTAGTATGTTGAAAACGAAGAAAATTATTTATGTAATAAATCGGTAAGTCATTAGTGAAACCAATAATACAACATTAGAGGTTTAAAAAATGAATTGAACCTACTAAAGACTATAGGGGAGTGTATTATTATCTCATAACATATTTGTAAGAATATACCAAGATGATGATGAAGAGAAAAAGTGATGTTATTGAAGAAATTATTCAAGAATAGAAAACTTTTATGGAAAAGGAGAAACAACAATAGGTATCCATTATTTTCTTCAAGGAACGGCATGAAGGATAGATAATGAAAACATACAGTCAATATGATGTGAGCTATGTAATCCTAAATTTTCATCATTGTAAGCAACATCTATCTAGTGTATTTGTAAGTGTAAGCTTGAATCTATCTTACATAACCATCAACACATCAATAAAATTCAATGTTTCTATATATTGAAAATCATAATTTCTAGCCATGTGAGAAGTAATAAATAAGGGTATTATTGCCCTATATAAACTTCTTGGTTTTGAAGAATAAGAAGAAGAAAGAAGGTATAAGTGAGATATCCACTGTTTGTGTAAGTTATTGGTATTTTTGGTTGATCCATTCAAGATCCAAGGAGCTACTAGACACAAGAATAGCCCAAGAGATTATTTGAATAAGAAATCCTTGTGAGTGGGTTCTGAATATCTGTTAATTAGAGATATAAGTGGAGACCAAGTTGTATGTATAGTTCTTGAGGAACGTGTGGCAATCAAAAACCTATCGTTATAATAGAACACCATTATATGGATATTGACAACCAATTGATTGAGACACCAATTGGGTTGAAAAAATTGGTCATCAAATGATTTCACACCTTTATGGGTAGATGAGTCATTATAATGATCATAAAATTATGATTCCATTCATTATGATCAAAGAGATATTGAAAATAAATCATGCATTAATGGAAAACCATAACCAACAATACTAACTAGTGTGGTATCACAGATAAGAAATCAAACATTTACACTAAATGGGGGATATGGTTAACATATTTTTGTTATTATTTTCTTATCATAGTTGACATATATTATAAGGTTTTATATGTTTTATTATATAAATATTATAGGAATTTATTTTATATTTTTCTAACAAATAATTACTTTAATTATTTTTAATCTAATTCATGTCATTTTTAATTCATGTATATATCAAATATATAGACAATAAATATACAAAAAATAGTTAAACAGTATATAAAAATGCGACAACTAAAAAAAATTAAATTGAATAGTTGGAAAACAATCATACCTTTCATTAAACATGTAAATCAATAGTTTCCCCTTCAATGGTCTCTATAACCTAATAAATATCTTCTTCATATTGAACTATGGTGTGTTAATCAAGCTATTGTGAAACAAAGGAAATGTTCTCAGGTTCATCCCGTTCAATTAAAAACACTCCTCCCCTTAAAAACTTCACAACAACTTTCCAATTCAGATTAGATGGAAAGGTAACTAAGAATAATAGTTTTTCTTGTGATGTCTATATAAAAGGTTCATTAACAACTCATTCATAGATGTATAACATATTTTAAAAACTCACCTATGTAAACTTATATTGAATGAATTTACTTCCACATACAGGATTAGCCTAATTACACATTAACAATATGTATTTCAATATTTATGTGTATACATATTCAATGATGTCTTTCATTTGACCATAGAAATAACCAAAATCGGTAGATGGAAAACCAATTCCACTATTTTGTGTTGTTTGTTTTTCATTGACATGTTTAATGTGAAACTGAAAGCCATTAGAATCTAAATCTTTATAATGAAAAGTCATTATAGAAGGACCCTTAGCTGGTTGGTAAAATTATTCAATTTGTATAAGGTCACCTAAATCCTTCGGGTTATGGACCTATATATTTAACATATTTCAATTAAAAGTTCTATGTAAATAATTTAGTATTATACTTCAATCATAATGAAAATACATTTATACGTACAAAATCCTTGAACCAATCATGAAATGATGAACAGTGGGACTGTTGAATTTGATAATCACTCGCATGAGAAATCTCTTATCTTAGCTCATTGATGTGTTTCCTATAAATGATAACGTCGTGTTCAAATGATCAAATTTATATATACAAATAGAAAATGTTAAAGTTAGAAAATAAAAGTGATAATACACTTACTGCATCAATGGTGCAACTGGCGGAGTGTTGAAGATGATATATTGATGATCATGTATCCACTCGATGTTTTTCATATTAAATATATTCCATTCACTAACTAGACCATTATGAATCTGATATTACTTATCTAATTTTTTTCCAATATACATAAGATATTCTTTACAAAAGGTTGTACACTCATCCATCAAATAACAATCGGGAATTGATTCCTCTGTATGAGCTCTATTACATATGAATTGTTTCAATGTATTCAGATATAACTCAACAGGATACATCCACCTAAATTGCATTAGACTAGTAGTCATTAATTCATTGGTTAGGTGTACTACAAAGTGAACCATAACATCGAAAAATGATGGTGGAAATAGTTTCTTGAAATAAAAAATCATATGTAAAATTTTGTGTTGTAAAATTTTTTAATCACTCATTCATTGATTTATTAAAGAAAGTTGTTTATAAAAATTTCTCATCTAAATCAATGGTTGAGAAAAATTAGGTGATAAACAATCACAATTTGTGATTGTAATCAACTACTAAAGTAGTATGTGATTTTCATGACTTTTCAACTCTTACAATGTCCTTCTCATCACATTCACACTTGGAAATATTAGAAGTGAAACCATCAAGAACATTGATTCAAAATAGAAATAAATGCATATTTCTACTTTTAACACATCATATACTGTGCAGTAGGAATGTACTCCTTATTTCCCTCACCAAAATATAAATGCAATTGTTTCCTTAAACCCGTTTCTTCTAAATCAAATCATGCATTAACAAGGTCATTTTATTTTCTACTGATGCCTAAAATGGTCCAAAATATATTATCACAAACATTTTTTTAAATGTGCATGACTTCCATATTACACCTTAGCATGTTAGTTTTCCAATAAGGGAGATTAAAAAGTAATTTTCTTCTTAAAATTTTGATTGTGTTTCCTACCTGCAACATGAATATTGGGTAATGGATGAGCCACCAAATCCTGAAATTCATATATTGTGTGGATGTTTTCTTCCCCAATCTGCAATAATATTTATACTCCTATCAAGACCTTTAGTGGTGGTTTGAATTCTCTAAAACCATCAAATGTCACTCTCTCCTTTCTGAACCTATGATGAAGGGGAATAAAACATATATGACCCATGTATTCCCACTTTTTACAATGCTTTATCCATGTATAATTTTTACTTTTGTTGTAGCAAGAGAAAGAAAATTATCCTTTCATACCCCAACCTGAAAAATTTTCATAAGATGGGAAGTAATTGATTGTCCACAATAAATCATCCTATAGTTTAAACATTTTATTCATTTCACAGTCAAAAATCATCACACCATTACCTCAAAATTCATTCAAGTCATCAATCAATGGATAAAGATAAATATCAATCTTTCCCCCTGACATCTAGGTCTATCAAAAAGAGTGGAAAGTAATAAAAATTGTTTTCTCATAGAAATAAATAGAGGAATATTATAAAGAAAAAACACCATAGGCCATGTTTTATGAATTACACCAACCATAGACCTGAATGGATTGAAACTATCTACCTCCAATCATAATCGGACTTTACGACTTTCTTTAGAAAATTTTGGGTGTCTCTGATCGAAATATTTCCATGAAAGAGAGTCTATCGTATGGGTTAGCATATCAATTTTATTATTTCATTTCACATCCCATATCATTAATTGTGAAACTTTAGATGAAATAAATTATCATTTCAAACTCATCTTCACTGGAAAGTTACGCATTTGATTTACGATAATTGTTTTCCCCTGTTTCGCAATCTGACTTTGATTAGTCTGATTTCCCATGTTATCTTTCCACGTGGAAGAGTAATAGATTGTAAAATTATCCAAATGCACAATTTCCTTTATAAACAACATACAGTTGTTTTCACATGCCTCTATAGTCTCAAATGTGAAACCTAAGTTCTTTTTAAACTTACGAGCATGATAATATGGCTCAGATATCTCATCATCAGCAGGAAGTACTTTTTTCAATAACACCAATAGCATGTTGGATGATATATCTGGACACTAATTCAAAGAATTATAGTGAAACAACTCCAAGATTAATGAAAATTTACTATAAGCAATACACTTAGAATATAATTCATTTTTTTCAAAAACATGTATTTCATAAAACTTCAATGAATCATGATCTGTACTAGGGCAAGGATTGATCTCATTGATCTCAACATTCCAAATGTTAAGGCCTTGAAGAGACATCCAACGTACTATTTATAAAATCATTTCAAGAATACGATCATTCTTCCTCGTATCAACATCCATATGAACTATTTTGGTATGTTGATAATGAATATATTCTTCCCCATGATGATCCCAACTCTTATAATTTTTCAAAACCTCATTCAAGAATAGGTTCACACTCACGGTATCTCATATGAATTGATATCTATTTGCACATTTTCTACATGGAAAATTGATATAGTCACTTTGAAATACTCTAGTGAAATCAATAAACTTCCTAATTACTTCAAAATATTATCTAGACGTTCTATTTGTAAGATCAATCCAACTCTTATCCATATTCATATTTATACAATAAGAAGTAACATTTAAACAAGACTTAATATTGTATGAATTTTTAGAATTTCATATCACAAAATATATTTAAAAAATAATAACCAATAGTTGGTGGAATTCAATTCATAATCATACAAAATAAAAATTCAATTCACAAATGACAAGATCATTTAATTATATTTAATTAATTATAAATTTTATTTTTTATAAAATATAACTCAACTGAGAAGTATGTTTTTTATGAAATAATAATTTTTCTGTTTCACTTGTTAATAGGTAAGGAAATAAAAATAGCTAGTTAAAGGAAAAATAAATATAAATACAAAATTCAGACTTAATTACAATATATTAATAAACATATTTTCAAGAAACACATTTTCCAGAAATTTGAAAACACATACACAAAATAATATATAAGAAAGGAATGTACTCTAAGTGGTTTTTAAGAATTACTACCAAATAGAGCCTAAATATTTATTTATTTCTAAAAAATGATAACATAATCTTCGTATAAATTTTAGAAGATACCAACTTAAAAAAGAGAAACACATTTTCTATGTTTTTTAAAAAGAAAAAAACTTCCAGCTGAGAGGCATTATCAAAAAAATTAATATTTTCTATCATTTTGAGAAGGGCGCATTACATTAAATTATAATTTTATTGTTGATAAAATATATTTATATATACCAAATCATCTATATAAAATATTTAATAATTAGTTTTATTGGATTCCAAATAGTCACCTAATATCTACACCAAATAGTTATATAATGAATATTTTATCTTCCATTAATAGTTGTGTAACGAATAACTTACAATCATAAATTCCATTAAATTATCTAAAATATAATCTATAAAACCATGATTTTCATTCCATTTGTTTATTTAAATGATTTTAATTTCCTTTGAAAATTATTAGTTAAATTCTAAAAGTATTTTTAAAACTATTATGACATTTATAGATATCTTTCTTATTGGTGAATACCCACTTTGTGATTCCTAAATCAAGATCATCGTGATTATTTTCAATTCTTGTTCTTTTTCTATATCATGACTATTATGGATTCATATCATTATTCATTAATTTTATATTATAATAAAATAATTTTTGTTTCATATTATTACTATAGTGGTGCTTCATAACAGATATTTATTTATTATTTATGGAAAAAACATTTATAAGCTATTTTAGTTATCACATTCTTATCCCATAAAAATTACACTTATATTTTAATCGGATCTCAATTTTTAAAAAAAATGTGATTATTGTTCCATCATATCCCACTTTAACTCTCACATTGTATCTTCTAAATTTTGATTCATTCACAACAACTTCACCAATTGAGTCACTCAATTTCTCATCACTATATCTGTTTGTTTAGGTATTTGGACAAGTTATTCCTTATATAGTAAATATTGATATCTTTTAAATATTACAGTGCTAATAACATGAATTGGATATACACATATTGTTTCTCATGATGCTCAAGAAATTCCATCCACTACATATGATATCTATTAATTAATGAAGAAAAGATGATAATTGCATTGAACATAGTCGATATCTCTTTTATGATTACATATGTCATAAATTATAAAGAAATCCTATAAACTATATCATAAATATCAGAAATCCTTTAAGAAAATAATCTAGTGCCTCCCTAGTGATTCTATAAGAGGATGGATTCTTAAATATGGTAGATCCATGCTAGCTAAGAAAGAGTTTGAGGACTTTGATGAGGGAAGTTCAAAATGTTTATTACATGCATGCACCCATGAGAGAAAATTAGTCTTCATGCTAGTGGTATAATTAAATTAGGTTAATCCTTACCAAAAAAATTCATATGGAGGTCGGTCAAGGAAATAGGATGAGGTGATAAAGGGAACTAAATCCCATATTAATAGAGGTAGATGATGAATCATATAAATGGAAGAGAGATATTTAGAAAAAGAGATATTTTATAGATTATGACTACCTATATTTCTTAGATTGTAATTCCATTTTCTTTTTTTTCTATAATGTTTTCCTTCATTGTAATATATTTACTCTATTAAACAAACCCCAATGTTGATTTAAAGTGGAGTTTTCTTGTCCAAGAGGGTTTTTTTAGGTTTTTTCTTCCTAAAATTGTTCATGGACCATCTGATACCTCACTTTGGCATTCTGGAGTAGCACTGACCTTAGAGGTGGTTTTTTTGGGAAGAAATCTAGTTTGATCTAATCACGAGGAGTTGTTGTTCGTTAGTGCTTCCAGGCCTGGAGTCAAGAATGACCATGATGATAGCCTATAGAGAAGTTAAAGTTGACTGGAATGGACATAACGGTTGCCTAAAACCATATGATCATAGAGATGGCATTCAAGATAGAAACTCACCCGAGACCCTAAAAAGAACCATTTCTTGGAGATCGATGACCTTGTCTTCTAGAAGATTTGATAGGGAAAGGGTAGGAAAATTCCACACAGATCCTAGAATTCACCAGGGTAATCATCCTTAACTAATCAATATTCACATAGAGAAAGAACCCCATGGAATCTACTATTTCATTTAGAACTCTTGGGTTGTGGAAGTGATGAGGGAGTCCAGTGATACTGTGTAATGTCCCAAATTTTTCCATGTATTATTTTAATATTATATGCTAATTAATTCGAGACCATACTCTTATACATCGTGAAGTTCCGAGGCCGAGTGATCCCGGAACAAATGTTTCAATTTAATTTAATAATTAAATAAAGCTCGTGTGCGGTTTTCCTGAAAAGGTGGAATAACTCCTGAATGGGTGCTCGGATCATAAATCTAAAGGCACCATTGCGTTCAGAAAAATGTTTTTATCTTAGACGAGGCCTAACATCGGTCGACGCAGGTTGGTGGTGAAATCTAGTTTTGGACATAAGAGTAATAAAATATTTAATAAAAATATTTTATTTCTGCAATGAAATTATATTAAATCTATTGCAGCACATATCTTCCTTTTAAATAAAGAATTGTTCAGGGTCCAGGTTTACAAACTTCATCACCCTGAAACCCTTGGTGGCTCTGGAGGCTCTGGAGAAAACCTCTCAACGTGGCGACCGGATCTTCACCAACGAACACCGCGAAAATCCAGGTAGGATGTTTGATGTGATTTTTCTTCCCCGTTTTTGATTTCCACGACGAACGCGGACTAATCCACGAACAGATTAGCCCTCAGATCGATTGTCCTTTTGGGGTGGGATATTTGCGGGAATCGTGGGATTTGATTCTTGTGATTGTTATGGTTTTTTCTCAACCCTCTAACGGTGACGAACCAAGATCGACACAAAAATCGATCGAGGTTCTTCCCTCTCGATTGTTGTGTTTTTCTCTCCCAATTTCGACGCGTTCTTCGTGCGCATTCTTCACGTTCTTGGGAAAATCGATCGTTGTGTGCTTGTTTGTTGGCACAATGATCTGAAATCAAAGATCCAACATCGAGATGACCAAATGGAGGTTCGACGATGATGGAAGCGGACAAATCGACGTGGTTTGGAAGTTTTCGTACTTCGAGTGTTTTCATGTGGATTGATCGGGATGCGTTTTCAAGGCCGATCGGAAGCCCAAAACCAATGGAATCTGTTTCCGAGGGGCGGGACAACCCCAAATCTAGAGTTTCGCGATAATGGGGTGTTTAGATCAAGATCTGGAGGATTAGCCGAGATGCGTGGAGGAAGGCGACAGTTCTGGAAAATTCTCGACAACACGTCGTCTAGTAAGGGATACACGTTGTGTGTTCATCAGCGGACTGCCTGGCATGTACTCCGGGAGTACACGGACATGGGAATGGTACATAGCCAAGGACATGCCGTTTACACCCCTCCCCGGCCAGACCCGGCCAGATACATGGGATACCCCGTGTACTGGTACACGGGCAGGTGACACGAACATGGGCAGAGACCATGTACGGGCACTTGGCCAGCGTACACAGAGTGAGCCCAAGTGCTCAGACACGGCGTGTACCTTTCTACAGGCCGTGTAGTTTGGTTTTATACAGCTTGGACGTATGACACGGGCCGTATACATAGGCAGTACCTGGGGTCAAGGAACACGGCGTGTAATCATACTACACGCTGTGTAACCTTTTCTTGATTTACTTGAGCCACTTGTCTTCTGTGACTTGGAATAGTTTCTTTAGGGTTTGTACCCTTGGTCATCTCCATAAAGGTTCTGGTATCATTTCCTTTACACAAGAGTATGATCCCTTTAGCAGAACTCCCTGAATAGAGTTGTTAGAATCCCCTCTATGAGACTTAGAGGTAGATCCTTTATTCATTTCTGGAACCCTAGGTAGATTTATTGGTATTGACATGACCAACTTTACCCGGGCACCGATCCTATGCTTAGCGGATTAGCTCAGACTGAGTTGTCGGAATCACCCCATGACTTGGTTTCGATCCTCATCTGAGCATCATGTTCTCATAGTTCTTGAGGAGTGTGTTCTCCCGAAACGAGTACTTTGTATCTCTCTTTATACCTAGGAGTGTGTCCTCCCAGATGCATACTTATTGGAATCTTCAAGCTGGATTCTAGTGGTGGGGTTCGCGATAGTCGATTGTGCATGAGTATATCTGGATATTCTTGTTTTATGTTTTGTAGACATATACTCTGTGGAGATGACTGTATCTTTACTTTGTGGTATTTTTCCCTTGTTGTATTTCCTTTGTGGGTTCGGGGTGTCCTACTGGGTATTGTTATACTCACCCCTGCACGGGCTTTTCCCGCACATGTTGTGTCTTGTGCAGATGAGCGATCCTTTGATAGGATTCTAGGCCAACCAGGACCGGATGGTGTTCAGTGAGATCAGACAGGCCGAGGTGTGTTCCTACGGCTACAGATTGTAGTCTTAGAACCTTTCATTACAAGTTGGACTTTGTTACAGACTTTCTTTCTGGTGGGATTATACTTTTGGACTAGGTATTTACTTTCTTGCACTTTACTTTCCTTTCGTACTCTGTGGTTGGGTTTTAGTTTATGCATGCATCTTTTCCATTTTAGTAGTTTTTACTTTTCAGCTTTGTGGGATTGGAGATGTGTGTGCGTGTGTACAGGTTTATAGGCAATGCCTCCCCTATTAGTATCATGCCTACTCGATGTTAGTCACCAGCCCCTGGCCTATTGGAGGCGGGCTTGGGAAGTTGCGACTCGGGCCCCACTGGGATGGGTCGTGACTAAGTGGTATCAGAGGTGGTCGGTTCTACCTTAGGACCAAGAGTCTATGAGTTGGTTTGGGGAAATAGTGTTAAGTTTTTCGAGTTCAGATTTCAGGCTAGGGACCCCAGTGTTGGTGCGGTCGGCTGACGTATCCATACACCAGGACTCTAATAACTTGATTTTTGACTCAGAACATGAGAACACTAGTTGTAGGGAGAATAATGGTACATGCATCATATAGAAATGGGTTTTGGTTTCCATGTTCTTTTTGAGTCAACTCTCTAGATATACTCACTGACTGAGATACATCTTGTTTCTTTAACAGGATGCCTCCGTGACGTGCACCCGCTAGGATCCAGAAGCTCGATCACGAGGATGACCCCCTCAGGGATAAAGCCTCGATACAGGGACAGGATCCCCCAGTTTTCCCACCAGGTGGTGTGCCATTTATCCTGACACCTATGGAGTAGTGTTTAGTGCCTATTGTACCAGTTGAGGAGGAGCGTAGGTTGAGCGCACTCCACTAGTTCCAGAGATAGAGACTCAACAGGTTTTGAGGCGAGCCTAACCCTCAGGTAGCAGAGGACTGGCTTGAGGCGATGACCAGAGTCTTCCATTTGTTCAGGACACTGGCAGACCAGATGGTGATCCTGGCAGCGAGCCTTCTGCAGGGATTGGCAGGACGATGGTGGAGTTTGGTTATCCAGACTCACGACGCGGCGACACTCGCTTGGTTGGAGTTTGAGAATCTCTTCAGAGAGGAGTTTTCACTTGTTACCCTGAGAGAAGTATGCATACACGAGCTTCTTCAGATCCAGCAGGGAACCATGATGGTGGCGTACTATTCGTCGAGGTTTACCGACCTCTCACGGTACTCGATAGATATGGTCAGAGATCAGTACTTCAGAGCTCGGACTTTTGAGTGGGGCTTGCGAAAAGATATTTGAGATAGCATCATTCCTATGAGAATTCCTACTTATGCTGGGGTACTTGAGTGGGATCTGGTGGTCGAGAGCATCTTTGCAGAGCAGAGACAGCTGGAAGATGTTAGTAGTGGGTCAGCTGGAGCAGAGACCTCGGCAGTAGGGAGCCAACGTTAGGGGCCCAGGCGTGGGAGACATTTTCAGAGGAGATCCCAGGACAGGGGATCTACCATACATGGTTCGCAGGGTGCATCCAGCCAGCCTCGAGAGAGGCGATGCTACTCATGTGATGGTAGGGGACATCTCACTCAGGATTGTCCGACCCGCTGTACTACTGACACAGGAGCAGTGGATGGACCATAGAGGAAGAGGCAATGTGTGGAGCAGACAGATCCGCGGGGTGGAGGACGTGGTAGGGGAGCTGGGAGAGCAGCTAGAGGTGGTCGGCGTTTTGACCCTTTGCACCACCAACTCCAGGGGGTCCACCCCAGGCCCAGGGAGCTGGTGGATAGAGGCAGGGATAGCTGCAGGTGGCAGAGGTTTATGACCCAGGTACTCCCGGGACGATTAGAGGTACTATCGGTGTCTTTTCTACTTTGGATGCCGTATTGATAGACACAGGTGCTACTCATTCCTTTCTGGCTGCTTATCTTTTTCTATACCTTGAGATTTCAGTTGAGTCGTTGATTCGACCCTTACGCTTAGAAACACTGACTAGGGAAGATTCTGAGATCACACACCTCTGTAGACAGTGTGACCTAACCCTTGGAGGTGAGAATTTCGGTTGGAACCTCTTGGTGGTAGCGTCGAGGCCTTACGATGTCATTCTTGGTATGGATTTTCTATCCATAGTTCATGCCTAGATCGACTATTTTAGGTGAAGAGTGTGGTTTGTCCGCAGTGATGGAATGGGGTTCTCTTTTGTCGGTGAAAGAGAGACCCAGGCAGTGCAGGATGGACTCGTGCATAAGAGGGAAAAACTGATTTCACATCATTTGGATAGCCTATCCCTTGGCACAACTGATGTTACGAGTTTCCAGTTTCCAGCAGTAGTGGCTAAGTATGAGGACGTCTTTACGGAGGATGTCCCCAGGCTACGTCCCCGTCGGGAGATAGATTTCTGCATTGATTTGCAACCCGGGACGACACCGATATCAGCGTCAGCATATCGGATGGCTCCTACAGAGCTTTTTGAGATGAGGGTGTAGCTGGATGACTTGAATAAGAAGTGCTATGTGAGACCCATAGTTTCACCCTGGGAGGCCCCAGTGCTGTTTTCCAAGAAGGCAGATGGGAGCTTGATGCTATGTGTGGATTATCGGCGCTTGATTCAGGTGACCGTAAAGAACCGGTACCCACTATCAAGGATCGATGACCTCTTCAACCAGTTGAGAAGGGAACGATGGTTCTCGAAGGTTGATCTACGATCATTATATCACCATTTGCGAGTACATAATGAGGATATACCGAAGAGAGCTTTCCGATGTCGCTACTTGGTGATGAACTTCGGCATAACGAATGCCCCAACAGTGTTCATGGGACTCATGAACTGGATCTTTCAGCCCTACCTAGATCGGTTTGTAGTGGTCTTCATCGATGATATCCTTATGTACTATGCATCCGAGGAGGAGCACACGAGACACCTAAGGATGGTTCTGGACACACTCCGAGAGCACTAGTTGTATGGGAAACTCTCAAAATGTTAGTTCTGGTTACAGGAGGTCCACTTTCTGGGACACGTTATCTCAGCAGATGGTGTAGCAGTGGAGCCGGCCAAGGTGGAGGCAGTGCTAGCATGGGAGCCACCCATGAGCGTGACGGAGGTGCGGAGTTTCCTTGGGCTTCCAGGCTACTATCGGATATTCATCCTTGATTTCTCCAGAATTGTAGCACCCATGATATCTTTGACCCGAAATGGGAAGCCTTTCGTGTGGACCGAGAGATGCCAGCAGGCTTTCCAGCAGTTGAGACAGAGTTTGACGAGCACCCTGATCTTGAGATTACCGGAAGAGGGTGTCAAGTAGGTAGTGTTCTGTGATGCCTCGGGAACCAGTCTTGGTTGTGTCCTGATGCAGAGTCATGCAGTGATTGCCTATGGCTCGCGTCAGTTGAGTCCACATGAGTAGAACTACGCGACCCATGATCTTCAGTTGGCGGCAGTAGTCTTCGCATTGAAGGTGTGGTGGCACTACCTGATGGGTGAGCGGTTTACCATCTACTCTGATCACAAGAGTCTTAGATATATCTTTTCTCGGAAGGATATAAATTTTAGATAGAGGCGATGGCTTGAGTTCCTCCAGGATTATGACTTTGAGATCGTTTATACTCCTGGGAAGGGTAAAGTGGTAGAAGATGCTCTCAGTAAGAAATCTAGTTCGCTGTTGCTGGATGAGGTGACGACGCAGTTGGCCTCCTTACAGTTATCCTCCGTGGATGGGGATGAGGGATCTTACCTTTAGTCGATGGTTGTTACCCCTCCACTCTTACAGCGAGTCAGGGACGCATAGCGCGAGGATGCAAGCTATGAGACTATACGTGGTCAGATATCCATAGGTAATGTTGTTGATGGATATTCAGTGGGCGGGGAGAATGTTGTTCTTTTCAGAGGGCACACGGTAGTACCAGTGACGTTGTGGGAGGAGGTTTTGAGGGAGTTTCATACATCCCCTTTGGCAGTGCATCCAGGCGTGGAAAAGATGTATCAGGACCTCCGACGTCTGTTCTGGTGGCCAGGAATGAAGAAGGGTGTGGCAGAGTTTGTCTCTCGGTGTCTTACTTGTCAGCAAGTAAAGGCTGAGCACCAGGTGCCAGTAGGTTTGACTCATCCCCTTGAGGTGCCAGAGTGGAAGTGGGATGGGATATCCATGGACTTTGTGACTGGTCTACCATGTACGTCCAAGGGACACGATGCCATCTGGGTGATTGTTGATCGACTCACCAAGTCGGCCCACTTCCAAGCCATACGGGAGCAGAGTTCAGTGGAGAGCTTGGGATGCCTTTACATGCAGGAGATAGTCCTACTTCATGGAGTTCCATCCACGATCGTCTCAGATCGTGATGATCATTTCACATCCCGGTTGTGGAAGGGATTGCAGGAAGATTTTGGGTCTCAGTTACGCTTGAGCACAGTGTTCCATCCCCAGACTGATGGTCAGACAGAGTGGACCATTCAGGTCCTGGAAGATATGCTTTGAGTGTAACACCCAAGACTTTTATGTTATATAAATCATCAAAGGAATCTTTTTCTACACAACACTTGCTTGGCTTTCTTTACACGCAATCGCGACCTTCCTCGATAGCTTGTGTTGTACGCAATACCGAGTTTCACTAAACGGCGTTATGCTATTAAAATATTATTTAAAATAGCCATTATGAATAGTAATAACCACTTTTTGTAAATTTTATTTTTGAAAATGGAATTCATTTTTGGATTCGGAATACCGAAATTAGCCTAGGGTGAAATTTTGGTATTTTTCTGAAAACTTTCAATTTTTGATGAATAATGAAACCACTAAGTGGTAGGTTAAAAACTGAATTTTGCATAAAACTTAATTTTACCACTTCTGTGAATGGAATTTCTAAAATTCGACAGACACGGTTGATATCATTATGTAAAATGTGGTTCAATTAGATAAAAATAATTTTTCGGTGAATAGTAACTTTTTACTTTTTTTTTACCGCGGTTAATAGTAAATAGGGTAACTAAGGGTAAACATGATATTACTATTACCCTAACACATGTCCTAATTCTATTGGATAAGTGTAATTCGACCAAAAACAACCTTATGAATATAATATGACCATTTAGGTCCACTTGGATTAGATTATGACATTTAATATTATTTTATTTAATGAATAGTTAAAATAGTTAAAATCAAAGTTTAATAACTAAAACATTTTTAATATGGGTTTATACATAAGATAAATTCGATTATAAATATTCATTAGAAATATAAAAAGATTTCCTACATAATGATATTTTATTTATAATTTTTAGACTTTAAATAAATTAATTTATTTATGATACAACGATGATGCAGTAATTACCCTTTTAAGGAAATGTTAACATCATTGATGTTATAAATGCCCAAATAAATGTAATTTGAGACTTTTTATGAATTCCACTAATTTTCTAGGTTACTATGATATATTAGTGTTGATTTAATCAACTTTGTTTGAACATATAATTCTGTTATGACTTTCACAAAAATCATATATCAAATAGTGTCAAAATTGACACAAAATAGTTTTTAAATCAAATATTATATTATTATTTGTTATTTTATTCTTAAAAATCTAAGGATCGGACAAATGAATTATATAAGGATATATATATTAATAATAAACAACTTGGGGTTCGTTTGGCATGTTATAGTAAGTGTATTAACCATATAGTGTAAGAAAATAAAAAGTCACGGTAAAAGTTAAATTATTTAACTTAGAGTTAAATCTAATTGATAAGGTTAAAATAATAACCTAAACTTATCTAAATCTTATTGGTTGATAGGATTTAGACCCATCCCAAACTTAACTTCTAAATAAGACCCTTTGTAACCATTATAAACCGATTTTGACTTTAATATAAAATAATATTTTGAGATATTCCTAAGGTGCCCCTCTCCTCCCTTATAAAAGGACACCTCCTCCCCCTCTTCCTCACACCACATTGAGCCTTCAAGCTCGGCCAAACCCTGCCACGTTCTCCTCTCCACTTCCCTAGAGACATCCTATAGGTTCTGGTATTCCTCAAAGACCAATTTTAGTGCCCTAAAAGAAGGTCTCAAAGAAGCACTTCAAAGAAGAGGTAATTTCCGTTACCGATTATTTCATCTTTATTTCTTCTTCCACTTCTTATTCATTAGTTTTTTCATTATGAAGTAATAAAATCAGTATCACTCATATACTGATATGTTATTATAAGTATGAAACAACCCTATTTCACCATCTATCCATCCTACGGAAAAAGAAATCACCGCGCGTGCGTACGTACGGAATATCGTCTCCACGCCGTGGTGTAATCTATTTTCCACCACCACCTTACATGGATGGGTATAATGGTGTAAATAATTACTATATATGACTATTATAAAGTGATTTGGATTCTGAAATATTATACATACACTCCAATACAATTCCACAATCATAGTAACGATATCATCACTCGTGCGTACGTACGGAATATCGTCTCCACGATGTGATGTGACTCGTTCTACATGATCTTCATTTCATAATTATTATATAAATGAATTGAATGAATGAATATGATATATATTACACTAATACCATTCTGTAAATGAGCTATCTATAACCTAAAGATAAGAATACGAATTTATTCGACAAAACACGCATAAGAACAAAAAGTTATAAACACCCGAATAACAAGTAGCAATGAAATATTACTACTAAGAAGCTAAGAATATGACCATATATGATATCATAAGTATGATTCTTGAATAAGTCAATAACATTATTTAAACCATTATACAGGAGCTTCAGACACGTACAAAGCAAATCGGACCTAAGGTAAGAGAAATATCACAATCTCATTTTTATCCGAGATTGTTTGTACTTTGGTATTTACTGGGGTGTATTTTATCATCCACATCCATGTTCCCTAAATATGTAATATTTTTTCCATCCACTTACAATAGTTTAAATCCAATTTTACCCTTCGGTGAGTTTTTAGTAAAGAATATGAAAGGAATATTTTGTCGTTTTTCGTACGAGGTACTTTTTTGACTTTTCCGACAAAAGTACGAAGAGTGTTTTTTTAACTTATACGGAAAGAATGGATTTTTAAAACATTATTTCCAAGAATCTTCCTTTATAAGTTTTCAAGTTTATTTTTAATCAACTTATTTTAGTTTATAATTGTATGACATGTTAAGAAAAGAAAAGTGTTTTTGAAGTAGAAAGGATATTTTCCTCAAGAATGGAGTTCAAATGTTTTATCAAAATTATTTTCCATCTAAGATAATATAGGGTTCTGTTTTTATCCCTATTATTACATTGATTTGATTATGTTTTGAGGAAATTATTTTTATGAAGTCATTTACCTTATATGATTTGTTTTATGATGTCATGATGTTTCAAGAATCCCATTTTTGTTACATGTGTTATGCGATGATGTATGATTTATGATTATGTGGAACACATAAGAAAGGATTCATTATAAGATGGTTGGGACCTATATCTCCCTCCAATGCATTGGGTAAAGATTTATATCTCATGAGACAGACATGGCTGGAACGGAAGGTTATTTCGGTTCAGTGATACAGGACTGAAACGAGGAGTGAACTCGGTTCAGAAATGGACTTTGTCCACTAAGATAGTCTTGGAAATGAGTCATGACTAACAAGAAATGTTTTTCCATGATTATGTGTGTATGCCACAAAGTTTCATGTTTTAAGTTATGATTATTGTGATTACATTTCACTGCCATGATTTATCCCATGTTATGAAATTAAGATCTCTTTTGTGGGTTAAGATTTCCAAAAGTTATGTGCTTATGTATATGATGTGATTGATATTTATTTTGTTTACCCTTACTGAGCATTTGAGCTCACCCTTTTGTATGGTTTCTTTCCCCAGGTCAGGAAGAAGGTTATTAAGTAAGATATGCCAAAACAGACTATAGATATGATGAAATAAATGGAGGCAAAGTAGATGCTTTATGAACCAGTTGTTTATGTTTCCCAGTTTCTAAAGACACTATACCTATACGGTCCTTTCGTGGTTTTGTTATATGTTGTAATAAGTATGCTTCAATTTTTAAGTATTAACAATGTATGTAAAGTATGAGTCATTATATTTGGTATCAGAGGAAAGGTATAGTCAACCTTTGGAAACTAGGATGTGAAAGCCTTAGTAAGAACCCTAAGGATAAGTCTAAGCATAGAACACAATATTAGTGTTTCAGAAATGGCCATGAATAACCTAGGATAAGACAATAAGTGTGAAAATTTTATTCTTGAATTATGTGGTTTTCCTATTATAATTAGTGTTGCTCACACTATTCTTCTTGGTTTTAGTCAATGGCTGGAACCTGAAGGAACCGTGTTAATGCGGAATGCGATGGGCAATGCAATGATTGTCCCCCTGAGCAACCAAATGATATGGGAGACGGAATGCAAAATCTTGTAGCTATGCTCACACTACTTTCTCAAGCTATAAATCATGCAGGACTTCCAAACGAGCAAAGGAAGGAGCAACATTCTGTTGAATCCATCATGAGACAGCGTCCACCTTCTTTCAGCGGGTCTACTGATCCATTAGTTGCTGAACAATGGATTAGTACTACTGAAAAGATATTTTCAGTTCTTTAATGTTCTGAACATGATAAAGTCATCCTAGCAGTGTATCGTTTGGAAGGAGATGTTGATCAATGGTGTAATCTTATTAAGAATATGAGGCAAAGGGATGAAATTGAGTCCATGGAATGGGACGAGTTCAAGAACTTATTTTTCAATAAGTACTTCCCTCATATTCTCCGAACAAAGATGGAGAAAGAGTTTCTTGAATTGAAGAAAAAGGATGATGAATCTGTTGGTACCTATGAAGCAAATTTTACAAGACTTGCAAAGTATGCTTCTGGTATTATTATCCAACCTGAGAGTAAGATCGATCGATTCTTTAGTGGCTTAAAACCAAGTCTTTGAAGGGCGTTAGCCATAAGGGACTTCAATAGCTATGAGGAAATCGTTCGATTTTCTCTCAAAGTCGAGATGGAGATTGGAGTAACCCATCAGTCATATGGGTTTGATAAGAAGAGGAAAATGGAATTAAAAGGAAAATCTAAAGAGCACACTGAAAAGAAGATGAGCTTTCCCTTATGCTCAAAGTGTGGAAAGAAACATGGAGGGAGTTGTCTTAAAGGGACAAGTAAATGTTTCAAATGTGGAAAGGAAGGTCATCGGGCATTTGAATTCCGCGATGATGGGAAGAAGACGTCTAATTATGTAAATAAAGGAAGGGATACACAAAATGAACCTACTACACTTCAATGTTTCAAGTGCAAGGAGATAGGGCATTATGCCAATCAATGCCCAAATCCAAGGGTTGATGATGATGGTTGACGTCAACAAACTCTTAAGGCTAAAGACAAAGGAAAGTCACATGCAATTTCTATCAGCGATGTGGAGTACGATAATGAAGTGGTGAAAGGTACACTTACCATCCACTCTAAAGTAGAAAATGTTTTATTTGATTCTGGATCCATCCACTATTTTATTTCTGAAGAATTTTCTAAGGGTATCACCGTATTACCTCAACAATTAGATGTTGAGTTAGCTGTAAAAACACCTAATTGTACATCAATCGCATCAAAAGTTTATAATTCTTCTCTAATTGATGTTTGTGGGAAAGTGCTTCCTGCAAATCTTGTGATCCTTCCTTTAGTGGAATTCGATGTGATTCTTGGCATGGATTGGCTTTCTTTATACGGAGCTCATATCAATTTCCAAAGAAGGGAAGTCACATTTCATATTCCAGATCAATCTATGATCGTCTATCAATGCAAGGATGAACATAACATTCCAGTGGAAATTTCTTCCATTTTATGGGTATTGATTCCACTAAATGAAGGTTATTTATCTCAAATGGTTGGTGAGAAACTCGCGATTAAGAATATGCCCATCGTACGGGAGTTTGATGATGTCTTTCTGGAGGAATTACCGGGTCTTCCACCAAATCTTAAAGTTGAGTTTTCAATAGAACTCGTACCGAGTGCTTTTCCTATTTCAAAGACACCTTATAGAATGGACTCAATTGAGTTGAAGAAATTGAAGAAGAAGCTCCAAGAGAATCTTGATAAGGGATTCATACGCCCTAGTGTGTCACCTTGGGGAGAACCTGTTCTATTTGTTAAGAAGAAAGATGGATCAATGAGACTTTGCATTGATTATCGAGAACTTAACAAGATCACTATCAAGAACAAATATCCTCTCCCACGCATTGATGACTTATTTGACCAACTACACGGAGCTCAATACTTTTCCAAGATTGGTCTTCGTTCAGGGTATCATCAGTTAAGGGTCAAAAGGGAGGATATACCAAAGACGGCTTTCCGTACAAGGTATGGACACTATGAATTTTTAGTGATGCCATTTGGTCTTACTAATGCCCCTGCTATCTTCATGGATCTAATGAATAGAGTCTTTAGAGACTATCTTGATCAATTTGTGGTAGTCTTTATAGACGATATTCTTGTCTATTCAAAGAGCAAGGAAGAGCATGAAGATCACTTGATAATTATATTGAAGACCCTGAGAAAGGGAAGCTTTATGCCAAATTTACCAAGTGTGAATTTTGGCTTCAAAAAGTTTCATTTTTGGGTCACATAATCTCAAAAGAGGGGATATCTGTGGATCCAGCAAAAACAGAGGTTATCAAAAGATGGTCGAGACCAACAACAGTAACTGAGATAAGAAGTTTTCTTGGTTTGGCTGGATATTATCGACGTTTTGTAAAAGGTTTTTCACGATTATCTAATCCACTCACCAAGTTGACTCGGAAATGAGTTAAGTTTGTTTGGACAGAGGAATGTGAAGAGAATTTCAAGGAGTTGAAAAGAAGGTTATCCAGTGCACCTGTGCTCACACTTCCTTGTAGTGGATAATGGTTTGTGATCTACAGTGAGGAATCCAAGAAGGGATTGGGGTGTGTTCTTATGCAAAATGATATGGTGATAGCTTATGCCTCACGACAGTTGAAAATCCATGAGCAAAATTACCCAACTCATGATTTGGAGTTAGCTGCGGTAATCTTTGCATTAAAGATTTGGAGGCATTACCTTTATGGTGAAAGCTGTGATATTTATACTGATCATAAAAGTTTAAAGTATATTTTCACACCAAAGGAGCTGAATATGCATCAAAGTAGATGGTTGGAGCTGATAAGGATTATGATTGCTCAATCCATTACCACCCTGGGAAAGCAAACAAGGTGCCAGATGCATTAAGTCGACAAGACCATGCTAGTTTATCCATGATGAGGATCACAAAAGATCCAATATTTATGGATTTACAAAGGATGGATATTGGAATTATAATGGAAGGGGAAAATCTTATCTTTCTCAAATGAATGTTCAACCATCTATACATGTGAAGATTAAAGAGGCACAGAAAGAAGATGTCGAGTTACAAAAGAAGGTGAGAAATGTTCCTGAATTCAACCTTGATTGTGATGGGATAATAAAGTTCAGGAATCGGGTTTTTGTTCCTCCCATCCCCAAATTAATGAAGGAGCTTCTAGATGAGGCTCATAGTTCTTCATTCTCTATACATCCTGGAAGCACGAAGATGTATAGGGACCTAAAAGAGTACTTCTGGTGGGATGGCATGAAAAGAGATGTTGCTGAATATGTCTCTCGATGCTTGGTTTGTCAACAAGTTAATGCTGAGAGACAGAAGTCTAAGGGGATGTTACAACCATTACCCATACCCGAATGGAAATGAGAAAACATCACTGTAGATTTTGTCATAGGACTTCCTAAAACATCCAAAGGCAATGATGCTATCTGGGTCATAGTTGATCATCTTACAAAGTCTGCACACTTCATTACTATTAGAGAGGATTTCTCTCTGGATCAGCTTGCCAGGATATATGTAAAGGAAGTGGTAAGATTTCATGGAGTACCACTTTCTATTATATCTGATCGGGATCCAAGATTTACCTCGAAGTTCTGGCGAAGTCTTCAGCATACTCTGGATACAGAGTTGAGTTTCAGTACTGCTTATCATCCTCAGACAGATGGTCAGTCTGAGAGAACAATTCAAACCCTAGAAGATATGTTGAGAGCTTGCTCTATGGATTTCAAAGGAGGTTGGTATCAACACCTACCTTTGGTGGAATTTTCTCATAATAATAGCTTTCACTCCAGTATTCAGATGGCTCCTTATGAAGCTCTCTATGGAAAGAAATGCAGGACTCCAACTTGCTGGGATGAAGTTGGGGAAAGAAAGCTATTAGGACCTGATCTCGTTGATGAAATGGTAGAAAAGGTCATATCTATTCAACAACACATAAGGGCAGCTAAGAGTCAACAGAAAAGTTTTGCTGACAACCGAAGAAAAGACCTAGAGTTTTAAGTGGGTGATAAAGTGTTCTTACGAATATCTCCCTGGAAGAGGGTTATGAGATTTGGAAAGAATGGGAAGTTGATCCCTAGGTATATCGGTCCTTTCGAAATACTGGATCGTGTTGGGAAGGTAGCTTACCGATTGGCGCTTCCACCGAATCTCTCTAAAGTTCACAATGTGTTCCATGTATCTCTTCTGAGAAAGTACATACCTGATCCTTCACATGTACTCAGCTCAGAAGTTGTATCGCTGGAGTAAGATCTTTCTTATGAATAACAACCGATAGAGATTCTGGATCGTATCAAAAAAGTCCTACGAAACATGACCACTCGATTGGTGAAAGTTTTATGGAGGAACCACCAACTTGAAGAAGCTACATGGGAGCTTGAGGATATGATGAGGGAGAAGTATCCTCATCTATTTGTTACAAAGTGATGAATTTCGAGGGCGAAATTCTTTTTAAGGGGGGAAGAATGTAACACCCGAGACATTTATGTTATATAAATCATCAAAGGAATATTTTTCTACACAACACTTTCTTGGCTTGCTTTACACGCAATCGCGACCTTCCTCGATAGCTTGCGTTGTACGCAATACCGAGTTTCACTAAACAGCGATATGCTATTTAAATATTATTTAAAATAGCCGTTATGAATAGTAATAACCACTTTTAGTAAATTTTATTTTTCAAAATGGAATTCATTTTTGGATTCGGAATACCGAAATTAGCCTAGGGTGAAATTTTGGTATTTTTCTGAAAACTTTCAATTTTTGATGAATAGTGAAACCACTAAGTGGTAGGTTAAAAACTGAATTTTGCATAAAACTTAATTTTACCGCTTCTGTGAATGGAATTTCGAAAATCCGACAGACACGGTTGATATCAGTAAGTAAAATGTGGTTCAATGAGGTAAAAATAATTTATCGGTGAATAGTAACTTTTTACTTTTTTTTTACCGCGGTTAATAGTAAATAGGGTAACTAAGGGTAAATATGATATTACTATTACCCTAACACATGTCCTAATTCTATTGGATAAGTGTAATTCGACTAAAAACAACCTTATGAATATAATATGACCATTTTGGTCCACTTGGATTAGATTATGATATTTAATATTATTTTATTTAATGAATAGTTAAAATAGTTAAAATCAAAGTTTAATAACTAAAACATTTTTAATATGGGTTTATAAATAAGATAAATTCGATTATAAATATTCATTAGAAATCTAAAAATATTTCCTACATAATGATATTTTATTTATAATTTTTAGACTTTAAATAAATTAATTTATTTATGATACAACGATGATGCAGTAATTACCCTTTTAAGGAAATGTTAACATAATTGATGTTATAAATGACCAAATAAATGTAATTTGAGACTTTTTATGAATTACACTAATTTTATAGGTTACTATGAAATATTAGTTTTGATTTAATCAAATTGGTTCGAACATATAATTCTGTTATGACTTTCACAAAAATCATATATCAAATAGTGTCAAAATTGACACAAAATAGTTTTTAAATCAAATATTATATTATTAATTGTTATTTTATTCCTAAAAATCTAAGGTTCGGAAAAATGACTTAGATAAAGATATATATATAAATAATAAACAACTTGGGGTTCCTTTGGCATGTTATAGTAAGTGTATTAACCATATAGTGTAAGAAAACAAAAAGTCACGGTAAAAGTTAAATTATTTAACTTAGAGTTAAATCTAATTGATAAGGTTAAAATAATAACCTAAACTTGTCTAAATCTTATTGGTTGATAGGATTTCGACTCATCCTCACTTTACCTTCTAAATAAGACCCTTTTGAACCATTATAAACCGATTTTGACTTTCATATAAAATAATATTTTGAGATATTCCTAAGGTGCCCCTCTCCTCCCTTATAAAAGGACACCTCCTCCCCCTCTTCCTCACAGCACATTGAGCCTTAAATTTGGCCAACCCCTGCCACTTTATCCTCTCCAATTCCCTAGAGACATCCTAGAGGTTCTGGTCTTCCTCAAAGACCAATTTTAGTGCCCTAAAAGAAGGTCTCCAAGAAGCACTTCAAAGAAGAGGTAATGTCCGTTACCGATTCTTTCATCTTTATTTCTTCTTCCACTTCTTCTTATTAAGTTGTTTCATTATGAAGTAATAACATCAGTATCACTAATATACTGATATGTTATTATATGTATGAAACAACCCTATTTCACCATCTATCCATCCTACGGAAAAAGAAATCACCGCGCGTGCGTACGTAAGGAATACCGTCTCCACGCCGTGGTGTAATCTATTTTCCACCACCATCTTACTTGGATGGGTATAATGGTGTAAATAATGACTATATATGACTATTGTAAAGTGATTTTGATTCTGAAATATTATACATACACTCCAATACAATTCCACAATCATAGGAACGATATCATCACTCGTGTGTACGTACGGAATACCGTCTCCACGATGTGATGCGACTCGTTCTACATGATCTTCATTTCATAATGATTATATAAATGAATTGAATGAATGAATATGATATATATTACACTAATACCATTCTGTAAATGAGCTATCTATAACCTAAAGAGAAGAATAATAATTTATTCAACAAAACACGCATAAAAACAAAACATTATAAACACCCGAATAACAAGTAGCAATGAAATATTACTACTAAGAAGATAAGAATATGACCATATATGATATCATAAGTATGATTCTGGAATAAGTCAATAACATTATTTAAACCATTATACAGGACCTTCGGACACCTACAAAGAAAATCGGACCTAAGGTAAGGGAAATATCACAATCTCATTTTAATCCGAGATTGTTTATACTTTGGTATTTACTGGGGTGTATTTTATCATCCACATCCATGTTCCCTCAATATGTAATATTGTTTCCATCCACTTACAATAGTTTAAATCCAATTTTACCCTTCAGTGAGTTTTTAGTAAAGAATATGAAAGGAATCTTTTGTGTTTTTTCGTACGAGGTACTTTTTTGACTTTTTCGACAAAAGTACGAAGAATGTTTTTTTTAACTTATATGGCAAAAATGGATTTTTAAAACATTATTTCCAAGAATCTTCCTTTATAATTTTTCAAGCTTATTTTTAATCAACTTCTTTTAGTTTATAATTTTATGACATGTTAAGAAAAGAAAAGTTTTTTTGAAGTAGAAAGGATATTTTCCTCAATAATGGAGTTCAAATGTTTTATCAAAATTATTTTCCATATAAGATAATATAGGGTTCTGTTTTTATCCCTATTATTACATTGATTTGATTATGTTTTGAGGAAATTATTTTTATGAAGTCATTTACCTTATATGATTTGTTTTATGATGACATAATGTTTCAAGAATCCCATTTTTGTTACATGTGTTATGCGATGATGTATTATTTATGATTATGTGGCACACATAAGAAAGGATTCATTATAAGATGGGTGGGACCAATATCTCCCTCCAATGCATTGGGTAAAGATTTATATCTCATGAGAGAGACATGGCTAGAACGGAAGGATATTTCGGTTCAGTGATACAGGACTGAAACGAAGAGTGAACTCGGTTTAGAAATGGACTTTGTCCGCTAAGTTAGTCTTGGAAATGAGTCGTGACTAACAAGAAATGTTTTTCCATGATTATGTGTGTATGCCACAAAGTTTCATGTTTTAAGTTATGATTATTGTGATTACATTTCACTGCCATGATTTATCCCATGTTATGAAATTAAGATCTCTTTTGTAGGTTAAGATTTCCAAAAGTTATGTGCTTATGTATATGATGTGATTGATATTTCTTTTGTTTACCCTTACTGATCATTTGAGCTCACCCTTTTGTATGTTTTCATTCCCCAGGTCAGGAAGAAGGTTATTAATTAAGATATGCCAAAACGGAAAATAGATATGATGAAATAAATGGGAGGCAAAGTAGATGCTTTATGAACCAGTTGTTTATGTTTCCCAGTTTCTAAAGACAATATACCTATACGGTCCTTTCGTGGTTTTGTTATATGTTGCAATAAGTATGCTTCAATTTTGAAGTATTAACAATGTATGTAAAGTATGGGTCGTTATATCGAGCTTGCATACGCAACATCGGTCGTAGTTGGGAGGATCACCTACCACTAGTTAATTTGCTTATAACAACAGTTATCATTCCATTATTGGTATGGCACCATTCGAGGCTCTGTACGGGCGACCTGGCAGGTCGCTACTTTGCTGGACTGACCCAGGAGAGTTAGCACTCATGGGCCCAGAGATGGTGAGAGCTACTACAGAAGAGTTGCAGGTCATCCAAGAGCGGATGAAGAATGCACAGAGTTAGAAACAGTCTTATGACGATAGGAGGCAGAGGCCCTTGGAGTTCGATGCGGGAGACCATGTGTTCCCTCGGGTCTCACCTCGATGGGGATTCCGGAGATTTGGCTGAGGCGGCAAGCTATCTCCGAGGTTCGTAGGACCTTTTCATATTCTTAGTGGAGTTGGCGAGGTGGTGTACTTCTTGGATCTACCTCCTCAGATGGGCCGGGTACACAATTTCTTCCATGTGTCATAGCTACGGAGATACGTTCATGATCCATCGCACGTTATCGACTGGGGTGAGCTGCACATCGATGATGGAGCAACCATTGCTGAGTACCCAGTGGAGATCGAGGATTAGCAGGAGAAGATCCTTCGTGGGTGAGCTATTCCCTTGGTGCGTGTCTGGTGGCAGCACGGGAATCTCTAGGAGAGCATGTGGGAGCAGGAGGCTCATATTCGCGTGCAGTACCCACATCTTTTTGAGTAGCCTTTGTTTTGGCTTTTCGGGGACGTAAAATCCCTAAAGTGGGTGTGATGTAATGTCCCAGATTATTCCATGTATTATTTTAATATTATATGGGAATTAATTCGAGACCAGACTCTGAGACGGCATGCAGTTCCGAGACCGGTTGAGCTCGGAACAAATGTTTGAATTTAATTTAATAAATTAATAAAGTGTGCATGCGGTTTTCCTGAAAAAGTGGAATAACCCATGAACGGGTGCTCGGATCATAAATTTGAGGGCACCATTGCATTCAGAACAACATTTTTACCTTAGGCGAGGCCTAACATCGACCGGCGCAGGTCGGTGGTGAAATCTAGTTTTTTGACATAAGAGTAATAAAATATTTAATAAAAATATTTTATTTCTGCAGCGAGATTCTATTAAATCTATTGCAGTAGATATCTTCCTTTTAAATAAAGGCTTGCACATGGTCTAGGGTTACAAACTTCATAACACTAAAACCCTTGGCAGCTCTGGAGGCTCTGGAGAAAACCTCTCGACGTGGCGACCGGATCTTCACCAATGAACGCCGCAGAAATCCAGCTATGATGTTTGATGTGATTTTTCTTCCCAATTTTTGATTTCCATGATGAACGCGGACTAATCCACGAATAGATTAGCCCATGGATCGATCATCCTTGCGGGGTGGGATATTTGCGGGAATCGTGGGATTTGACTCTTGTGATTGTTATGATTTTTTCTCAACCTTCTAATGTTGATGAACCAAGATCAACACAAACATCAATCAGGGTTTGTCCCTCTTGATTGTTGTGTTTTTCTCTCTCGATTCCGACGCGTTCTTCACATTCTTGGGAAAATCGATCGTTGCACGCTCTTTTTTTGACGCAATGATCTGAAATCGAAGATCCAACATCGAGACGACCTAACGGAGGTGCGACGGTGATGGCAGCGGACAAATTGACGTGGTTTGGAAGTTTCCGTTCTTCGAGCGTTTTCGTGTGGATTGATCGGGATGCATTTTCAATGCCGATCGGAAGCCCAAAACTGACGGAATCGGTTTCGTAGGGGAGGGACGACCCAAATCCAGAGTTTCACAATGATTGGGAAGTTGGATCAAGATCCAGAGGATTAGCCGAGACGTGCGGAGGAAGACGACGGTTCTGGAAAATTCCCGACTACACACCGTGTAGTATGGGATACACGGCGTCTGTTCGTCAGAGGACTGCTTAGCATGTACTCTAGGAGTACATGGACATGGGAAGGGTACACTACCAATGACACGCCGTGTACACCCATCCCTGGCCAGACCCGGTGAGATACACGGGATACCCCGTGTACTGGAACACGGGCAGGCGACACGGACACGGGCAGAGACCGTGAACGGGCACATGGCCAGCGTACACAGATCGAGCCCAGATGCTCGGACAAGGCGTGTACTTTTCTACACGCCGTGTATTTTGGTTTTATATGGCTTAGATGTATGACATGGGCTGTATACATGGGCAGTACACGGGGTCAAGGAACACGACATGTAACCATACTAAACGCCGTGTAACCTTTTCTTGATTGACTTGATCCACCTGTCTTCTGTGAATTGGACTAGTTCCTTAAGGGTCTGTACCCTTGGTTGTCTACCTGAAGGTTCTGGTATCATTTCCTTTGCACAGGAGTATGATCCCTTCAACAGAACTCCCTGAATAGAGTTGTTAGAATCCCCTATGTGAGACTTAGAGCCAGATCCTCTATTCATTCCTGGAACCCTAGGTAGAGTTCTTGGTATCGACGTGACCAACTTTACCCAGGAGCCGATCCTCTGCTTAGTGGATTAGCTCAAACTGAGTTTTCGGAATCAGCCCATGAATTGGTTGTGATCCTCATCTGAGCATCATGTTCTCGTGGTTCTTGAGGAGTGTGTTCTCCTGGAACGAGTACTTCGCATCTCTCTTCAGACCTAGGAGTGTGTCCTCCCAGATGCAAACTTAGTGGAATCTTCGAGCTGGATTATAGTGGTGGGTTTCGCGATAGTCGATCGTGCATGAGTATATGAGGATATTCATGTTTTGTTTTTTGTAGACATATACTGTGTGGAGCTGACTGTATCATTCCTTTGTGGTATTTTTTCCTTGTTGTATTTCTTTTGTAGGTTCGGGGTGTCCTATTGGGTATTGTTATACTCACCCCTACACGGGCTTTGCCCGCACATGTCGGGTCTTATGCAGACGAGCGAGCCTTTGACATGATTCTTGGCGGACCAGGACCGGACGGTGTTCAATGAGATCAGACAGGCCGAGGTGTGTTCCTACGACGACAGATTGTAGTCCCAGTACCTTTCCTTATAGGTTGGACTTTGTTACAGACTTTCTTTCTGGTGGGCTTGTACTTTTGGCCCAGGGATTTACTTTATTTCACTTTACTTTCCTATCATACTCTGTGGTTGGGTTTTAGTGTATGCATTCATCTTTTCCATTTTAGTAGTTTTTACTTTCCAGCTTTGTGGGCTTGATGATGTGTGTGTGTGTGTACAGGTTTATAGGCAATGCCTCCCATATTAGTAGCATGCCTACTCGGTGCTAGTCACCAGCCCCTGGCCTATTGGAGGCGGGCTTGGGGAGTTGCAACTTTGGCCCCACTAGGATGGGTCATGACAGACTGATCCCCCTACAGTTGTAGATTGGGTGTCCCGACCCTCACGGATCCCTATCAACCAACAAAAAATGATGAAATGAATTATTCTATAGAATTTGGACTCTCGCGAGCCAGAGATCCTCCTTAAAGGAGGAATCATGTCAAGCGCACACTACCACAAATCGGTGAAATGATAGTGCTAAAAAATGGGTTGATAAAAGGGGTTCATTATCAGTGCTAGCGAAAGGTGTACCCTTTATCTTTTTTAACACTCACAAAGGAAATATTTAGTAGTGCTTAAAAGTTTTTAATAAAATATATTATTAATTTATATAAAATTATTATATTTATATTCAAAAATAATGTTTATTTATATACATTAACTAAAAAAAATTATTTATAATTAATATAAATATGATATATTATAATAAATATTTTTTAATAATTAAAATATATATATATATAATGTTTTAAAAAAGTATTTATAAGTTTAAAAATAAATAGATATATATTTAAATTATTATAAAATTATAATAATTTTTTAGCTGATAAATATATTTATTATTATATATAAATACTTTTAAAATATATTTACACATAATTATAATTATATTTATATATGCCCTTAATGAATATATATATATATATATAAATATATATATATATATATCATGAGATAATGATGATATTAATTGTCATTATTTATATTCATACATTGATGTGTGAGTTTAATTGATCCTATATGATCATAAGGTTTATTTGTGGATGTGATTGTGAGTTATGTTCTAAATGTTATGATTACCTATATTATGATGGCATGCACATGCATATGTTATGTATTTATCATTATGAATGTTCATTTATAAATTAGTACCCATATGATTCATTCATGTTATACGTGTGAACTTGTGATGTTCTCATAAGTATTTATAAAATTACAATAAATATATTTAAATAATAAATATATTTATTGAAATTTTAATTATAAATTTTTAATTATCAAGAAATAATTTTTAAATTTATTTATTTATAATTATTATTATAACTATATATATATAAAGGATTATAAAATTACAATAAATACATTTATTAAAATTTTATAAATATTTATATTTTGATGTGTGTGTGTTTAAATGTAGTTATACCCCAAAGCACCTAATATAATATTAATATATATATATATATATATTAATATATTAATAGATGTATATATATAAATATGTATTTATTAAAATAATTATAACGTTAAAATAAATATATTTATAATAATTATAATTTTATAAATATGTATAATTATATACATATATTATAAATATATACAAATATTTATACATATATAAAAATATTTATAATTATAATTATAAATAATATATATATGTCAAAATAATTACAAAATCATAATAAATATATTTATTACATTTATAATTATAATTATAAATTAGTATTTATTTATTTATAGTCATAAATATAAATAATTATATATGTATTTAAATACTTATGAAATTTTAAAAAATATATTAATTGTATATATTTATTATAATTTTATAATTAATTAAATAAGTATATATTTATTTTTATTAATAACTATAAATATATATTTATTTATTTAATTTATTATGAAATTATAATAAAAATATATAATTACATTTATAATTTCATAATTGTCTAAATAAATATAAATTTATTTATAGTTTTAATTATACATATATTAATATTTTATAAATATATATTTTTATATATTAATTTATATATATTTATATATTTATAATTATATCTATACATAGGTATAAGATTCTAGTTATACCGATGAACCTATTATATATATTAGGTGTTTGGGGGTACAGTTACATTTAAACAGACACACACCACACACACAGACCATAAAGGTATGTCATCCCCCCCCCAAGAGGATATCTCATCCATCAAACCTTATTGATTTAATACACAACTCATAGGCCCAGTGGGCATGAAGCTCATTACATGGCTCAAAAGCTCAGTTCATTTTCATGGATGCATCATCCTGCCTCTATCATGAGGCCTTCATCACCGCCTTCATCCTTGTCTACATGACCATCTACATAGTATTGAATAGTACCAGCACCCAATAGGGCTTGATCCCAGGACCTCTTGGATGCAAGTAAGAGCCTTTACCACTTTGGTACGGGATCGTTGGGCCCCATGAACCTATTATGTTCACAAAAATACCTATACAATTGTAATAAATATATTAAAATAACAAATATATTTATTATATTTATAATTATAAATTTTAAATTATATATAAATACTTTTTAAATGTGTTTAATTATAATTATAACTATATATTTTTATATATTTTTATTTAAAAAATTATAAAATTATAATAATTACATCTATTATAATTTTATAAATATATATAAATATATATTAATGAATATATATATATATATTATAATTACATAAAAATATTTATAAATACATTTATGTATACTTATAATTATAAATAAATATATACTTATTTATTTATTTATTTAAATTATTATAAAATTATAATAAATATATTTAGTATATTGATAAATATATAATTATATATAATTATATAAATATTTTCGACACAACGAGATGTTTTCATCTGTTTTCCTCTGAAGAGGGATGAGTTTTTTAGGTTTGTTTCAAACAGGAGAGATGATGAAGGCGTTTTGGATGATGCAGTTGTTGATTGGACCCAGAAGGAGAACAGATATGTCGATGATGGATCAAGGGGTGGATTCCTTTGCAAATATGATTAGATCTAGGATTATTCCTTTTGGTTGGGATGGATTAGAGGTTTTGAAATCTGGGATCCTTTGAGATGATGTGCTTTCTTAGGTGGCATTCTGATGGTGACGATGGTGCGGCTGGAACCGGTGTGCGGAGGGTTTCTGTCAACCCTAGATGGTGTTCAACAATGATCCTGGTGGCAGGATCTTCCACCATCAGTCATCCGGTGAGTGGGGTGCTAGTGTGATAGTGGCACCGCGTCTATTTACGGCCAGTGTGGTCGGGATGGAAAATGAGATCGCTGGGGTTGTGGTTGGGAGATACTATGTGACGGGGTGACTCGTGTTGGTACCCTTTTTTTGGTTATCAATGTTCTCATTCCTATGACCTGCTTGAGTTGGCGGGATGACCTAAGGCTTGGGTTCGGAATTCCTTTCTTCAGTTATGACCTCTCACGACGGCGGTGACTTGTGCTGCTGGGATGTTGACTTCGAGACATGGGGTGGGATGACCTCGGGAGTGAGAATGGAGGAAGTCGGTCTTTTTTGGAATATTTGCAGTGACTATGTGAGATGAGGCATCTCGAGATTTTTTTGGGGGGGTGTAGGATAAGTGGGGCCTAGACGACTTCTCTAGGGTTGGTCGTTTGTTTGATGGCAGGACGGTTTCATGGGTTGTGTGATCAGTTTAGTGGGGTGTTGTGTATGATTTTTTTGGGGTTTTAGAATCTACTTATGGTTAGGTATTTCACTCTGTTTTTATTTTATGTGGTGTTTATCTGCCTTTCTTGTGTTTGGTGGTGTTTATTGTTCCACTCGTATTGTGTATTTGTTTGAACTTTAATTTTATTTAATAAATTTTTAGGACCGATTACACTCGAATCCTAAACATTCCTGGTATAATTAGATAAATATATTTATAAATATATACAAGTATTAATACTTATAATTATAAATATATATATATATATATTATATGATTATAAATTTATAAAAAAATATATTGTTTGTATATTTATATAAATATAAATATAATATAGATATTGATTATAATTTATAATTATTTAAGTAATTATATATTTTATTTATAATTTTAACTATAAATTTATGTATTTATATTTATAATAAATATATATATTATATTTTTAATTATATATATACATATATATATTAAATGCCTGAGGGTGCAATTACATCAAACACAGACACACCGCATACACACAGTCCTGAAAGGTAGGCCATATACCCCTGAAGGGATAACCCACCCAACCACTCGCTTTATTACATTATATATATTTTTTCCTGAAGGCTCAGTTGGAATGTATCCCCTTACATGGCTTGTAATTTTGAACTTTTGGCCCAAGGCCCATTCTATGAATAGTACCGCGACAACACCCTTGTTGTGACAGTGCTGTTATAGTATTGTTACCGCTGTTGTATGTGTCGCTATTACGTTAGATCTTTATTAGCGATTTTTTGGTGATAATAAATAAAAAACTTTATCAATGCTATAAAACTATTGATAAATTGTGTATTTATCATCGTTATAAATTTAGCACTGAAAAAGACGACATTTATCAGTACTAAAAAAGCGTTGATAATGGTACGTTTTATCTGCACTTTCTATTTTATCACTAATAAGACATATCTTTATCAGTGCTTTCCAACAAGCACTGATAAAAGTATTTTTTTTTATTATAAAGTAAAATCTATCAGTACCCTTCCACCACTCGTGCTCAAGATTTTGCGGAACCGAACCTATTCAATTGCTTCCTTCTATTGTTGGATCCTCCTGCTTTCATCGCCTCCTACCTCCACTGCCTCCGCTTCCTCGGGTGATACTACCTCTATTTCTTATGTGTAAGCCGCCACTGCCATCATGCAAACCCATCTCTACCACTGCCCTGTACGGCCTCCGCTTCCACCAATGCTACCGCTGACCCCGACTCCACTACCGCCAGACTCTACTTTTTCCATCAGACCACCAAATTTAAGATATGTTCTTATTTGTTCCTTATTATTTCCTATTTATAGTTAATATTTCTCTAAATGTCCATGGCATTCAAATAAATTTTTAATCAATAAATAATTTACATATCAAATTCAAGTGATTTCTTCATTAAATATTCTTCGAAGAGATATAAGATATTTGTAATATTTTAATGTTTATGGGCCTTCTTTCTCTCTTTTTTCTTCATGTTTACCTCTTCACGTGTTTTTTCTTGATTTGATTCATTCAGAATATCTATTGTATTGTGTTTCTTTTTATAATTAATAAAACACTGGTGTTTGGGGGTTGTTTTTGTCATGCACATAGGAACAAATGGTCTCAGACATGTTAAATCCTTGTATTATTTACAACGTTCAATTTTTTTCTTTCAATTTGGTATTCTTTCTTAGTTTTTGGTTTCTATCTCATCTTGATTCACCAATATTTCATTACTTTTTAACTATGGTATTTATCATCTTTCTTTCTTCTTTAATTTTAAATTCCAAATAAATTTTTTTATATTCATGGTTTCTTGGAATTTATTTGGGTCTTAGCCTTCAAAATAGACCCCACATGAATAGATTACTCATGATCAAGAAAATAGGTATGGTTTAGGCTTCAATATAAATATATGACATAGTTCTCCTTCGAGAAATGTACTATGGGATTAAATTCATTACTTTATAAATATGACTTCATTGTCTATTGTGTTCTCATTCTATGTCGGGGAAAACTTACTATTTAACAATGTAACTAGCATATTCTATTTACAATAAGATCAAAATTCATTAAAGAGATCTTATAATACTTGATAGAAACATAATCCTTTTAAAAAGAACACAATTTTTATTAAAAAAATTAAGACTTTGAAAAAATAAAAAAAAGAATTACACAAATATCATAACTCTTTATCAACAAAACCTATGTTTTTTAAAAATAGAGTTTAAGTATTTAAAAATAAAAAAAATACTTTAAAATAATAAATTTAATTATTTGAAACATTTTCATTATAATGACTTAGACTATACAAAGAATATACCAAGTATTTCCAGATAAAAATAATCAAGAATTATTATCATAATTAACATTTAAATATAAAATTATCTATATTTATTTATAATTATAACTATAAATTTATCTATTTATATTTATAAAAAATATCTATATTATATTTATATATATAATGAATTGTATAAAATCTATGATGATATCCTATGAGACTCTTTGATCACACTATACATATACACATTAGTGCATATATAAACTTACTTTTCTATGATATAGGTAAATGAAAAGCGACGCAAATTTATAGTGGTGTTCCGTAGTCACTTGTTAAAGATATAATGATAATGGTATGTAGAGGCCACCATAAGGTATAAATATAAAATATTAATTTTGTGTTATTTAAAATATTTACTATAAAGTGCCTCTCTTGTAAATAAATTTATTTTTGGTTTAACATTATATTTTGGATCATCTGTAAACCTTTTATAAATTTATATTTTATAAAATGTTGGTTATTTTTTATTCATGTAACTTTTATAAAGTTCCTCTCTTGGGATTTATGTCTTTATGAAAATGCCTAAGTGGGTCTTTTAAAATGATTCAAGTGTTTTGAAATGTTTCTTAAAAAATAATATGTGTTCAAAAAACCATTTTTTGGTTTTAAATTACTTTGAAATGATTTAAATTATTGGCATTGACTTAGGTTGCATACCAAGTGTTTTTCAACTCACCCGATCGGTTTCATAAAGGAATGTGAATGTTTTGAAAGCATATTTAATGTTTGTTTTGTTTTAACAAGGGGTGTGTGAAGTATTAAATAAAAATTTATAAAATATATAGGTTTTTCGCCCATTTTAAATGATTGAGACTATTGGGTCATGAAGCTTCCTTGAATGAATTAAAAAAGGAATTTTGGTTTTGTGAAATAGTTCTTGGAACTAATTGGTTTATTTTAAAAAGGGTGTGTTACTTTAAAGAGGAATTTGTGTAAATAGTTGGGTTGTTAATGGGATTTCTAGTGTGATTTTATAAATAGATTTCAAAGAAAATCTGAAATATAGTTTTTTCATATACTTTTAAGTTTATATTATTATTTAATTAGGAAAACCATTAAATTATATATAGAAGACAAGTAGATTGAAAATAACGCCATAGCAAGGGCATGTCACTAACAATATCCAACCCATTGGATATCCATCATGACCTCACTCCAGAAAAAAGGTGAATTAATGTTTAACCCCATTAAAACTCTTAAACTTACTTTTCAACTAACATCACTGATATGGTTTAAGATAGGCGAGTCCTCTACAATTACATCTTCTTTCTGGTTTGGTGTTAGCTTCTAAGGGGATGAGTCTCATGAGACAGAATGTAGTAATAATTATCATTCAAATACTGAGTTCCACTTATTTGAAAGGCCCCTTTCGTGTGTTTATTTTGTTAAATATTAATATTACCTCATAAAATATAATGGATATGAATAAATAATGGATGGATGCCAATAATCTGAAAAAAGAGTATAAGATATAGTAAAAGAGTTCATCATGTCTGTAAAAGATCATGCATATGACCCTTTTCAAATCTTTTTTCCATGTTTACATTGTTGTTATTCACGGATAATTAGTCCAGAGGAGTTAGAAGAACACTTGATTAGTCATAGAATAGATCAAAGTTATAAATGTTGGAATAAACACGGAGAAAAATAGAATTTATCTAGTGGATGGGATAGAACTACATTTTTTGGATCATCTGATATTATAACTAGTGTGGAAAAAGAAGAAGAGTGTATCAAGGATGTTATTCTAGATGTGAATGATGAGGAAGAATGTATTGATGAAATGATAATTACTATTGAAAATTAACTTCTTGATTGCCCAAAATTGGTTGAGAAGTTAAAAAGATGTGAAAAGACATTGTTGTATAATGGTTTCACTAAATATACACCATTTTCAGCCACACTGAAACTATATAATTTGAAATCCGGAAATGGATGGAGTGATTCTATTTTTATGGAACTACTTTCACCCCTGAATGACATGCTCTTATAAGATAATGAGTTCCTAATCCGAACATATGACACCAAATGAATGCTACGCTTGATGGGAATGATCTCTGAAAGAATACATGTCAACCTGAATGACATTAAACTATTTCACAAGGACCAAAAATCACATACAGAATGCCCAAATTGTAGTAACTCTTGATACAAGAAAGATGAATCTGATCCTATAAAATTTTTATGGTACTTTATAATCATTCTAAGGTTTAGGAACCTATATGGAAGTGAGGAGACTCCATGGAAATTTAATTGGAAAGCAGATACAAGATATAGATTTGGGAAACTACGTCACCCAAAAGGCTCTCCCTAGTAGAAGAAAATTGAGCATGAGTATCCTGAATTTTGAAACAATATGAGAAGCCTTCATCTTTAATTATCAATCGATGGAGTGAATCCTTTTGGTTTTCAAAGTAGCAATCACATTACATGGCTGATTATGCTTGTAACTTATAAATTTCCATCGTGGTTATGCATGAAACAAAAAAAACATCATGTTATTTATGCTAATATCATGACCAAAACAACCGGATAATGATATTGATTTTTATTTGGATCTATTAATTGAGGATTTGAAATTATTGTGGGATTCAGGTGTTATGTTGTATGCTGCTTCAATAAATTAATATTTCATGTCGGGATCCATGTTGTATAGGATGATAAATTAATTTCCTACTTATGAAAATCTTTCAGGATTTAGTATTAACGGAAACCAAGGGTGTCCCATTTTATAACAAGGTACATAGTCAATCAAGTCGAAATATACATAAAAAAACTTGTTTCTAGGACATCACAGATTTATACCCCAATGTAATAGGTATCAATCATTGATGACATCATTCAATGGAAGTTAAAAAGAATGTACAACACCATCTCCACTAACGGGTGATCAATTGTTTGAGAAAGTAAATTATGTGCATGCTGGTTGTGGTAAATCATTTTCGAAAAACCTTACAAGAACCAGTTGGAAAAGGGGATCCGTGTTTTTTTAATAACCATATTGTAATTGTCTGTATGTCAAAAACTTTCTTGATGTAATTCATATTGAAAAAAATGTAGGTGATAGTGCCATCAGCACTTCGCTAAATGCACCAGTAAAAAGGATTGAATTAAGGTTAGTTTGGATATAGTTCGTATAGAAATAAGAGAATAGTTGGTGACAGTGAAGGATGAAAATGAAATTATCTTCCTCCAACTCCTTTCACTCTTTCTAGGTAGGAGATATATCAGTTTTTAAATTTCTTGAATGATGTAAAGGTTCCAGAGGGGTATTCATTGAATATCAAGAACATCATGTCAATGACAGATTTAAAGTTAAAGGGTCTAAAATCACTTGACTATCATGTTTTTATGTAAGATCTAATTCCAATATCTTTACGTGGCATTTTACCCAAGAATTTCCATCATATATTAACAAAGATCTGTTTCTTATTCAAAGCTATATGCATTAAATTTTTAGAACCAGTGAAATTACAGATTATGGGAAGAGAAATTACCATCATATTATGTGAATTTTAAATGTTCTTCCCACCAACATTATTTTATAAGATGATTCATTTGATTATTCACTTAGTGAGAGATATTTGACTATGTGGTCATGTACACTATAGATTGAAGTACCCAATTGAATGGTATATGAATATTTTTAAAGGGTATGTCAAAAATAAAATTCGGATAGAGGGTTGTATTACAGAGTGATATATTATTAAGTAAGTCATTGATTTATATAATGAATACCTATATAGTGTGGAAAGCATTGGTCTACTGAAATCTTATCCCACTGGGAGTCTTGTGAGTGAATGAATTTATGGAAAAGATTTTTTCACAATCAATATTATGGATCTGGATTAGGACCATATTTACATTCTGCATAATAGTTTGGAGGTTTACCCATATGTTGAAACCCAAAAATAAATTCTTAGTCATTTTAATCCAACAAGGGTTGAAAGATGGATATCAAAAGCACACAATTAATAGTTTATATGATATGGGACAAAATATTTAAGGAGTTAGATGAAAATATGGATTCAATTTCAGAATGACTTTGACGGCAAGCCAGATGAACAAGTATGTATGTATTGTCCTACAATTGTTATATAATTAATGGTTATATATTCTATACAAATGAAAATGATGAAGACATTACCATGAGAAATAGTAGAGTTACACTTGTGGATAAAGTGATGTATGTTTCCGGTACTAAGGCCAAAATCTAATTTATGTGAATATATCATACTTTGGTATCATCACAAAAATATGGGAGTCTGATTATACAACATTCAAAGTGATGATTTTTTTAATGAATGTGGGTTGATAATAGGATTATTGTTAAAAAATATGAATTGGGATTCCTAAAATTTGATTTCAATAAGGAAGGGTAAAAAGAAGAATCGTTTATAATGTCATCATAGGAAGTAAAATTATTTTATGTTTCAGATCCTACAAACTGAAGGTGGTCAATTATTCTATTATTGATCAAAAGCACTAAAGGGTCATATGAAAATTCAACTGAGGATGACTCTTTCATTGGGACATCAAAATAATTTCATAGAGGTCCTGATGTAGGTGGTGTTTTATATGTTAGGGGAGACCATAATGAATGGATTTATATAGTTAATAGATGGTTAAAATACCATCATCCATTAAAAAAAGAATGTTCAATAATAATGTTATATTTTTTTAATATACATCGTGTTACCTCATGTTATTATTCATTTTATTCTACATTTATGTGCACTAGATTAAATGTTAAACCACTTCTGTTGATAATGGCTTCTACACATGCTGGTACTCCCGATCATAAGGAAAAATAGGTCTCTCAACCTGTTGATGTTTATAGTGCAGAGGAACAACAACATTCTGCATGTGTTTGTGCTCCCAATCCTAAGGAACAATAGTTTTTCAACCTGTTGCTACACTTAGTGTAGAGGTACAGTGACCATCTACACATACTGATGTTATCGCTCCAGTGGAACATATTGATGTGGTTGAATCTGATAAAATGGTAGGTGACAAGGGACTTATGACACACACAAAAACAAGATATTTTTAGTTTTATTGTGTTATAAAAATCATTAAGGTGAAAATCAAAGGCATCAAGAATGAGGTTGGATGGAATGTGCGGGGCCAGCATGTTAACACAAAAAAGTCCATGTTCAATAGTTATATTAGAATAATCACTCAGCAATACGTGTTTATTAATGTAGATTCTTGGAACCATGTTGGGCCCAGGCTTAAGACACTGATGTCGGAAGATATTACGGTAACATTATGATATCATTTCTTTATTTTACAAAAAAAATAAACAATGAAACATTAACTTACTCTTCATCATCCCTTGCAGATTAAATTTATAGAAGATTTCTCCCACAAGAAATATGTATTAATTATTTTTATAAGGATTCACATAGGCTTTCACACAATTCTAGTGAGACATCATATTAATGATATTAAAGGGAAAATAAACCCACACCCACCACTTATCTATGCACACCTGATGGGAAAAGAAGCATCAGATGCATTTACTAACTATCATGAGGATTTTCTTTTTCAGGTACATTTTGTCTAGTAATATTTTGTTTTAAGTTATTTTTATTCAACAATTTTATCAACAATTTTTTATTTATAAAACAAAAACTATGTTCAAAAAATAAGGAACAAGCAACTAAAGAAATTTACCCCTACTATATAGAAATGATCGGGTATGATTCACTTGAAAAAAAAAGTATGTATTTTAAATCCTCTATAATAATTTTATGTGAAATGAAACAACAACATAATTATTTTATCTGTTTATATTAATAATTTTGACTCCAAATCCAAAAAAACTTTCATCCCACACCATGTTCTATGGAAGGAGGCATGTGTAAATAAAATGGGATACAAATAGATGAAAACACACAAAAAGTGTGGGATAAATGTATAAGTATGACTTAATAAAAAAAATTCTTTAAATCTATATTAAATAAAAATGATTACTTATTTTCCAATATTTTCTATCTAATATAGTCATATGAATCAACAGTACCTATTTTTCATGATCACATATTGTCTGTGTCATTGAAGTGGCCAAAACAGTATGGTCACGTCATATGTGTGGATTTGGGGGTGACACCCTGAACATATTTTAAGAAAAAAAATAGGAGGATCAAGGTGAAGAAATTAAACAAATGATAGAAAGAATAGATATCTTTGAAGAACAATTCCATTGGCATAGAGAGTTGCTAGTAACTTTTATGGGGGTAATCAAAGAGAAGAAAGAACATAAGAACAATTATCGCTTTAAGACCTCTCCCCACCCCCCAACAACTTTCAGGTGAGACATTCCCCTAAAAGATTTTTCTTAGTCATGGTAGTCAATATTTTAATAACTATTTCTGTGAAATATGAATAATATAGACACTGATACCTTTCCTATATTGTTATTTCACATGGTGAAAATGATATTGATTTATATCTATCAACACACACACATCACCATGTAGCAAGGGATATTATGTTCAATATCCAAGGTGATAGTCTACATGACAGAACAATTTGAAAAATTCATGTGAGAGTGGAGATTAACATAGCTCGTGAGTTGAGTGTTGAGAAACCTATTCCACTTGATTTTGACGATATTCATATGGTCGACCGAGTTTATGAAAAAATTCATGAACCGATGTGTGTTATTACAAATATACAAATGGAAGGGGTGAAATGAAATACCGACACAAACCATCTAAAGGATTGACCAACCGATTGAAAATATCTATCAAAATCACCTTTATTATGCCCGTTCTATATCCTCATTCACTAGCATTGAAGGCTCATGTGGATACAAAGTTAAAAATGGTAGTAGTCACATAGTTGATTTTGAAGAAAATATGTATGAAGAGGAATTTTGAGACTACATTGGTGTTGAGAATCTAAATTAAATCCTTGACTGTGATTGGATAGTCACCTCAGTTGTAAATGTATACAAGTGGTATGTTTTCATGATTTGATTTTCCAAAAGCTGATATACTGTGAAAAACAATTGAATGGACTTCCCCATGATGAAATATTTGGACTCATTAGTCCTCACATCACCTCTATACAACAACCAAAAATAAAATCCAAAAAAGGATAAAATAGTTGCATGCCTGGTCAAATTGTTAGAAAGAAATCTTACAGATGAAATATTCTTCTTAATACCAATGATACAAGGATAAAACTATGCAATTTAATCATATAAAATATATTTTCACTTATTTAGTTACTCCTTTTTGTATTTTTAGGTATCATTGGATATTCATTGCCGTCAATTTGGATTCTCCAATGATTAATTTACTGAATTCAATGCATGGATACCCAAAACACTGACCACACATGATGGTGTTTTTAAATTTTTAGAACACTAAATCCAATTTTTTTTAACAAAACATCATGTTATATAGTTTGTATTATCTTTTAATGAGGATTTTATTATGATAGGGTGGTGCATCATGATGTTACCTATATGACTCAAAGTGTCTCTTTTTATTTAAAATTGACATTAATTTTAATAAAAAGAACCAGTGACATACTGAAAAATGAGTATTTTTTTTTTGATTATTTTGATAATTTATGAAAATGATCCAAAAGTCATTTGTAACATGTATAAGTCAATCTCACCTTAATGTGATGCATTTTGTGACTGGTATGACTAAAACTATGTCTATTTATTGAAAATTGAAATTAATTTTAGTAAAAAGAATAAGTAACATAATGAAACATAATCAAACACATTTAGATTGTTTTTATACTTTAGGAAAACAATACATAATTCATTTTTGATGTTTAGGAATCAACTTAATCTCAGTTGAATGGACGGTGTGACCACTATAACTCTAGGTGTGTATTTATATAAAATTGATATTAATTTTAGTAAAAAGAATAAGTGACATACTAAAAACCAAGAAAACACATTCAAATTGTTTTTATAATTCATGAAAATGATCCCCAAGTCATTTTTTATGTGTAGGAATCAACATTAGGTCAATATGATGGAAGGTATGACTGGTATAATCTCAAGTGTTTCCATTTATTTAAAATTGATATTAATTTTAGTAAAAATTAAACATGACATACTGAAAACCAAGAAAATTCATTTGTATTGTTTTGATACTTTAGGAAAATGATCTATAAGAAATTTTTTATGTTTAGGAATCAACCTAACCATAATCTGAAGCACGGTGTGACTGTTATGACTCTATGTGTATCTTTTTATTTAAAATTGGAAATAATATAAGTAAAGAGAACATGTAACATACTGAAAACCAAGAAAACACATTCATATTGTTTTCATAATTTTAAAAATGATCTATAAGTCATTTATGACTTGTAGGAATCATGTGTACCTCAAAATGATGTACGTTGTGACTGGTATAACTCAAAGTATCTCTTTTTATTTAAAATTGACATTAATTTGAGTAAAACGAAAAAGTGACATACTAAAAACTGATAAAAAACATTCATATTATTTTTATAATTAAGAAAAATGATCCATGAGTAATTGTTTATGTGTATGACTCAACCAAACCTCAAAACCATGCACAGTGCGACCTCTATGAATCCAAGTGTGTATTTTTATTTAAAATTAATATTAATTTAAGTAAAAAAGAACATGTGACGTAGTGAGAATCGATAAAATACATTCAGAATATTTTGATACATTAGTAAAACAATCCATGAGTAATTTTTGATGTGTATAAATAAACCACACCTCAATCTAACACACAATGTGACCGGTATAACTAAAAGTATCTGTTATTAGTTTAAAATTGACATTTTAGTTCAAAATTTTTCACTCACTAAAAACCAAGAAAACATGCAATGATTGTCTTGATAATTTAGAACATTTATTTATAAGTCATTTTTGATGTGTATGAATCATTATTATATCAAACTAATGCATTATGCGACTGTTATGACTCAAAATGCATGTTTCCATTTAGAAATGAGATTTTAGTAAAAAAACAACTGTCATACTGAGAACTGAGACAACACATTCAGATTATTTTAATACTTTAGATAATGATATATAAGTCATTTATGGAGTGTAGGAATAAACTGAACCTCTAGATGATGCATGGTGTGTTCAGTATAACGGAAATTTCCTCTTTTTATTTAAAATTGAAATTAATTTTAGTAAAAAGAACAAGTGACATACTGAAAACTGAGAAAACACATTCTGAATATTTTGATAATTTATGAAAATGATACATGAGTCATTTGTGATGTGTAAGATTCAAAAAAACCTCAATATGATGCATGGTGTGACCTCTATGACTCCAAGTTTGTATCTTTATTTAAAATTGACATTAATATAAGTAAAAAAGAACAAGTGACATTCTAAAAACTGATAAAACTCATTCAGATTATTTTATACTTTTGGAAAATGATACATGAGTCATTTGTGACCTATAGTAATCAACAACACCTCAATATGATGCATGGTGTGACTAGTATGATTAATAGAGTCTTTTATCATTTTAAAATTTATATTTTAGTTTAAAACATGTAACTCAATGAAAACCAAGAAAACACCCTCCAATTATCTCGATGATTTTGGACAATGATTCATAAGTAATTTTTGATGTGTATAAAGTAGTCTCACATCAAACCGATGAACTATGTGACTGGTATGACTCAAAATGCATGTTTCCAGTTTGAAATGACATTTTAGTAAAAAAAATGGCATACTGAAAACTGAGAAAATGCATTCAGATTGTTTTGATACTTTAGGAAAATGATTCATCAGTACTTCTTTACAGGTAGATATCATCCACACATTAATCTGACACACGATGTGACTAATATAACTCCAAATGTGTCATTATTTAAAATTGACATTAATTTTAGTAAAAGAACAAGTGACATACTCAAAACCAAGAAAAAACATTTGGATTGTTTTGATATTTTAGGATAATGATTCATAACTCATTTTTAATGTGTAGGAATCAACCCCACCTCACTATGATGCATGGTGTGATCTGTATAACCCCAAATGTGTATTTTTTTATTAAAAATTATAATTTTATTAATGTATTCTTTCATATTAATGTTTAATTTATTTTATTACAGTATTACTAAGTATTTTTTTTTCTTATTTACGCGTAATATTTTACTCAGGTTGAGATGATTTAGTTAGCAACTTATACTATGAGTGAAAATATTTTAGAGGGGATCACGGGTGTCAAAAGATGAAACATTAATTTTTTTAAAGGTTTGTTGGATAATTATAAATTAAATTATATAAAATATTGACTGAAATTTATATAATAGTACTATTTTTGTATATAACATAGGTAGAAATTTTTTTATTCATGATGTCAATTAAATGTATATTTCATTGTTTGAAATTACAAGATTTTGCTGGGTGTGCTATTATATTAACAGCACACTTCAACAATCTAGCCATTTATCAATGATAAAAATATCATTAATAAATGGTGGCCTTTATCAACTCTAAAATAGAACTGATAAAGTGGGACCTTTATCAAAACTTTTTTAGTGAGAATAATGGAACCCCTTTATCAGTTCTTTTTTAAAATTGTTAAAAACATTTTTGTGCACTATTAAAGGTAGTATGTGTATTTGTGAGATCCCTCCAAGGTAGAAGCCCTGCTTAGATATTATGGAGGTACCACTGATGGGGAAACAACGTCCATGTGAATGACTAGCACCAGGCACTGAATGCACACCGAGGGAGTGAAGTCCGACGAAAGAGGTAACGAAGAACATCATAACCATCGATGAGACCTGACAGGTTGGAGATGATGTCTAAGTGTCCCTTTGATGGGAACTACACCAAAAGAGATGGGAGTAGAAAGAACCCCCCCCCCCCCCAATCCCAATAGATGAAAATTTTGAAAACCACTTGTCTGCATAATGTGTGTTTTCTTGAGGTCTGTATGCTTGTTTCAAAACCTTTTTCCATAATTGTTTTATTTTATTTTTAAATCTGCATTTATCATCATTAATAAATCAACAAAACATTATTTTCCATAATAAATTTATGATAAATTTTATCATGATATCATATAAGGTAATAATAGATAATACATCTCAAGTTGACAAAATATAATGAGAACACCATTCTCTAACATATTTAACATATTTATATCCATGGGTTTTCTAGTTGAAAAATTAACAAATCATGATGATAGTTATTATAAAATTCATTATTTTTTTCTATGTATTGCACCAAGTAATATATATTTCATTAAACTATAATAATCATGAGATTTTATGCTTATTAACATCTAATATTTTAATGACACAAATTTTTAACATTTAAAAAATGTACTTGATGTACTATAATACCATTTAAATATTAAAATAAAGTCATTTTCTCTTTTTGGAATAATGTATAATTAGATCAAGATGGATAATTCGGTTTTCCGTTATTGGAAGTCAAATACATATGTTTTCTCATTGATATTAAGTCTAATGTTTTATTCGATTCGGCCTTAGTCTTACCATTTAAATCCAAAAAAATTCCAATCAAACAATCACATATTTGTTTCTCAACATGCATGTTATGGATGTTATGTTTTACCTGTAGAAATATACAAAAAAAGATCAAATAATATAGCCCAATTATTTTATATATTTATGTCATTACCTTCTCATAATGTCATCCCAAATTTAACTATAATGTTTTCCACCCTATAAAAATACAAATCAGTTTTTGAAGGGTGTGGAACATAATAAAATTTTTATATGTTTAATATCAAGGTACCAAGGTCACATAGTAATCTAGTAGGCTGGGTAATTTAAAAAAAATCATCATTGGGATGATGATACTTGTCGTCTCTAATGATTCGAGACTTGGTACAGAATGAGGATCTCACATAAATTAAACAGAGCACCAAACATAAAATGAAAACATACCTTTTCAAATGTGAATTTGCAATCAACATCTGCTTGTTTCCAGCGATTGTTTCTTAAAGGATCCATATAAAAATCCATCTAGATCATCCACACACACTTTAAAAATAATCTGGAACATCAATCATCAAATTTCAGGTGCTAGCGTGGAGATATGACGATAACTTCGACATCCTGACGATCACTGTATAGCTGTGCCTTTGATGCAAGGAAATTAGCTCAATCTGATCACCTATATTGATAAATTCTATCTCTATAAAGTGGGAGAGGATAGATAGGAACAATAAATCACACAATGAATAGTTATTTGTGTGAGACTCTCTCTCTCTATATATAGTGGATGTTTAAAATACCTAGTAGGGTTTCCTGGCCCCCATTTATTTAACATCCACTAAATATATAATTATGAAAATCTAAACTACTTTATATATATTATTTATTATTTTATCACAAATTTTTTTATATATAAAATATATTACGTTATAAACCCAAGTAATTAATTCAACTCAAAATTACAGCTAATATTAAATGAACATGAAATATTAATATAATATTTGTTCGATTAATATTATTCCTCATATTTATTTAACTTGTAAATACATTTAATAAATAAATTCTGCTCATTTATACTTTACTTGAATAATATGAATTTATTTATTCATCAGTGATTTATGACTTGAACAACACTCGGACCCCATGTTGGGACCAACCATGTCTGATTTACCTATTCAACTGAATGAGACAGATTCTTGAATACAATATTCTATGTGACCCTATAGGACCTTATCTCAATAAAAATGAATAGAATCCATATACCAAGAGTGAAGTCTCTCAACCCATTAAGGACAATAATTATATAAGGATAATCATAGTAATGAAAAACAACCTATGGACATGCACTGTGTAATATAATATATTTGTCTTTAAGTATCTCATAAAGCAGGATGCACACTTGTGCCATCGCCCTTTTCTTGATTTATTATTTGTTGATCTAACTGAAGGAATTTTCCATCGATTCCCATAACCAAAGTATTATGAAGGTATTACCATCTTGATCAATAGTACTCATGATATATTACTTCCTTACACAAAAAATGACAAATCCTTTCATGACCATTCAACCAATACCATACCACCAATGATGCACCCAACACAAGAAACCTTGTCACAATTTCATTATCATGGTTTTTTCCTTGCATCAAAGTATGCGATCAAATGGTACACATTGATAATGATCTCAAGTTAGGAGACCAACACACATTTTCGTAGAAAAGAACATTAAATGACACCCAAAACATGTGGTGTCTATGTTTCCAGTTCTATCCTCGTGATCTCACTATAAGAGATCACCAAGTGTAAACTTCCTGAGAAGAAGCCTCAATGCTTATGAGCCTCATCACATAATATTCAGACATCAACTGTTTCCAGTTATTATGATGTTTCTAGACCAAATGATCTTTGTTTAAGTTTAATTTTATAGTATGTCATGGTTCTCATTATAGCATGAGAACTTCTATAACCTTTTAAAACAATAGTTAATCTATGTAAATTACCATTTCAACAGTGGATGCATAATATTATACACTATAATGGTAAGTAGACACCGTGTATATCTAATAGTACACATGATATGGTAATAAAAAGTACTATTCAAGTTGGGTCTAGGGCACTCACTATTACAACACTCTCACTTTTACTAAATCTAACTTGATAACTAATCTAGTTATCTCTCACATGATAAAAATCATGTTTCTGCTGAGTCACAACTTTAGTTGATGGGTCTTCCATGATTCTGTTGCATGGTTATTCTTTTATGTGTGACCTTATCACCTTTAGTAAATCTTCTAAAGAGATGGTATCCCTGAGTGTATCCATTTTTTTCTACAATCATGACTTGACATATTGGATAGTACCAGTAACAAAATTATCATTATGATAAAACTTTACTTGGTATGTGTGATTCCAAGAATTGGAACAATTTGTTGCATTTAATAAATGCCTCTTATATAACTCAGAAGTTGCAACATACTCGGTATTTGTAGGTATGTCTACCAATGGATTTAATGAGCTTGTCTCGCTCAACACCTTAGCCTAACTATGATATTAGATCAAATTGATCCTAGGAAGACTAGTTTATGTCCTAACAAAACTAGCATCCTTTCTTATCCACTTACTTAGTACATATCTTTTGTACTTCACCAAGTATAATCAAATAGTTCTGACTGCTTCCCTTGTAGTTATCCTAGATATAACTAATATTTTCCTTCCATAATGTATATGTGGGAAATATCACTTCTTGTACATATCAGGGCATATGTGATTGATCCATAACTAAAGTATATGAAACTAAACTCACCACTTAATATCTTATTATTCCATTGTATGTATACGTAGAGGTATTTATGCCATGTAACATTGGTAATAATACTCTCTTGAATTGTTCCAACTTTTATTTTTCAATACTATGTCACTATATGTACGATTGAGTAGGTCTATGCAATCGTTAGATCTACCTCAGTAGATCATGTTCCCTAGAACATAGGTTGCTAATTCAAGTAAATATCAAGAGTATTTCTTTTATTATGGTCTTAACTAACTATAAGACCAATATTTGTTTTCCATATTTTATCAAACATATTTCACTTGGAAAACAATGACGCTCGAACTAACCTCTGAAAGACACATGGAAAAAGTTAATTTCAAATTAATTTTCTAATATCTTTTTGCTTTCATTAATCCTAAACTTGATTTTAGTAACTTTCAACCCTATAGGCATTCTATGATGTCACCATCCTTTTCTAATTGTTTCAAATAAACACCTTCCATGATTGGTTGTTGTGATATCAAAATAATAATAAAATGATCTTATAAATTAGTTATGGAAGGTAAAATTCTAATTTATTTAGGAATAATGAGTTGGTATTACCAATCGAGCCATATTTTTACCATTCTTTATACCATCCATGTATTGTCTCACTTCAATACCCACCGCATTATTGAAAATAATAAGCCCCTTTTCACTTTGATGTCTGGAATCTATTATTGAATTTAATTGATCTGGTTACTCTTAAATAATTTCCATATAATGCTTACTTATAGGATTTTTTATTCTCAATGAATAATGTATCAATAGATATTGTGAATTTAAAACCATCACTATGGTTTTAACCTTCCTACACTGTAAGTGTCTCTTGAACATTCATGTTCCACACCTCTAGTGGAACTTGTTCTTATTCCAAGTACATGTGCATCTCTATCATTTACTAAACCCAATTCAATCTGGCTCCCACTATGTCAAATAGATATGTGCACCCTTATATAGAAATATAGTCTATAATTTGACTATATATTTATGTCATAGTGATTTCAGTAATATCCTAAGATACTTTTATGAGTATTACTTTAGATGCACATTGTGACTTGCTTGATGTAAGTTTATTTTTATCCTAACAAACTCTAGGTATCTAAACACATTTCTTTATGACATAACGTATTTACATCATACAATGACCCATATGATTTACATTTTTCAGTATAGTTGATATATGGTTATGGGATATCGTTTTTATTTGCAAAACATGTCTTGAAATATTATGGAAGTTCCTGAAATGTATAAAAATTACTCAAGATTTTTACATACCTTATTTTTTGAAATTAAAATCTCCATATTCTTCTTATTCCAGAATCTTCTTACAATTTCTTATCTTGGCATCCTTAAAATACATTTCTTGATCAAATTATTTTACTTCCATAACTTTCTCCCTTCTCATCTCAAACGTAATGAGAGTACTTTGAAGATCATCCAAAGATAGAGTTTTAGGATCTTCATCTTCACAGGATGAAACTTCGGTATCAGACTTATCAGGAAGAGTTCTCAATATATTTTCAACAAAAGTTGAGTCTTCTAACTTTTCACCAAGACATATTATGGTGATTAAAATATCATTAACCCTTGTAAATAAGTCACCAATAGATTCATACTAACCCATTTTTATATCTTCATACTTCAGACTCTATATTTTTAACTTGTATTTCTTCACCTTTTTATTTCCTTCGTAACTGTTCTTTAACTTTTCCCAGTTACCTTTAGTAGTAGAAACTCCCTTTAATATTAAAAACTCACTTTAAAATGGTGATGAGAATAAAGAATTTATAGATCTTCCATCATTTACAAGATCCTTCTTGTCCATAAATGTTAGAGTAACTTTTTTATCAATAGGGGAAATCCATATGTAGTTGTTTCCAGAACATCATACCTAAGAGACATAAGATAAGGCAATATTTTATATTTCTAGATATGGTAGTTCTTACCATCGAATACCATAATCCTTTTACAGTTCACACAATTTAGATTCTCCATAACAACTGATCTTCAAAAACATAAACAAATAGTAAATGAATGGAACCTTCACTCTAATTCCAATTGATGTTTCCTAGTCAGGATTAATATATAACTAAAAAGGGATAGGGTGAATTAGTGATATCTTTTTCTTTTAGGTTTCCTTTCATTTGAAATAACCTTCACCTACTATTAAAGATATATCTCTTTTTTTAAAACAAAACAATCACACATCCAAAGTAACACAAGTATTTACAAGGTTTACTACTCAACAAGAGTATCTACATCTTTGACATAGTTTGGAAACAATCGAATGCCACGCAATCCACTAGAAAACAATCCTTTTGTGTGGATACAATAAGTAGGATATAACCTTACAGTTGTGTGGCACCATGATCAGTAAGAAATTTGATGTTTTCATTCTAGAACAAAATATGTAATAAAAGTTTATGTAACAATTAAGGAAACATTCATTAGTTTATTCCAAACATGTTACTATGTTGCCTTATCGACTTTCACTTTTAAAAAATTTCAAAACAAATTTTCACTTTCCTACCCACGAATATGTATAAAATTATTCATAGAAACACTAAGTCTGATAGGAAAATATAATTATTCAATGTGATTGATTAGACCAAAAATATAAGTCTACTAGAATACTATTAAAAATATTATGAACTGCTTCAGTTTCTATCCATAAATCCAGATTCAATTTTTCAGTCTGATCTGAGAAAATCTAACCACTTACTTTATTTTATCTGGAGAACATTGTTAGGTAAAATCTATTGACAAAATTCTTCTAACTAAAACATCAAAACTTCTCTCTCTTAATTTACACATGAATAGTGTTCTGATCCTTTAGAAAGTACAAAGTACTCTCTTCCTTTTATAGGTGCACCAAATTTGGTTTAGGTGGTCACCTAAAAAGTTTTCCTGCTTAACCAAAGTCATAGATTGTGAATTTCATTTCCATTTAAAATACATATTTGAATTCTTTATAGCTTCTAAAATCTTCTCAATTCTTCTAGAACATTCTCAAATCATCCCATATATTCATATATATTTAAAACTTATAACCAGTATTTAGTCTAATTCCAATTTTTGTTTCAATGTTACTTTATTATGATGGAAACATATGGCCACTACAATTTTATTGAACCACTTTCTAATACATTCAGACAGAATACTTCTCATTACAGTAACCGATAGTAAACATAAAACATTGAAACCATTCTACCATAAACATCATCACAACTTTGAATGATATTAGTACTTTATAGTAGAAATTTAACAATAAATTAAAGACCCCCTTTGACAAAGACTTCCACAAACTCTTCAAAAAATTATACTTTCCTTATTTTCCTCAGACCGATGATTCTGTATTTGATGGAGTTATTAGCATCAGGCTGCATCTAATGGATCAATCTCTACTTTACTCTGATTGATCTATATCAACATCATTTTGATAAATCGACGCTACTTATAAAAAATATCAGAGTTCTTCTTTCGTTCTTGACACAATTATAGACAACCAATATTTCATTTTTTTCTTATACTAATTGAATAAAGTAAAACATTTGTTTTATGAAAATGGTTGAATTATTTTTGATCTTATTTATTAGTCCTAGAAACTACCAATTATTTTATTTTTCATTGGTCCCAACAACTCCCAATAAAAATAATGTTTCCTTTGATTGATCAGTAGAACACAACATCCAATGGACCGGTATCAGAAAAAAATTCTTTCCTCTTCTGATTATTTTAGAAAAAAAACTTCCAAAATTCACCAATTTATTTCTTTAAAGTTTTTTATTTTGTGGCATATTTTTCTGATTTAAAACCCTTATCTTTTTCTTCTCACAATTCGAAAAAAAAACTTCCTGGCCCTCAAAAAAATCTACATCTGTTGATCTCGAACTGATAAACTGAGACCAAAAAACTTTGACTACAAAAAACTTTTTTCTTCCATAAAATCCTACTTGTAATCATGAATTCCTCATGAATTTGAGAATAATTAAGATAAACAAATCATCGTCATACTTACATTGGAAATTATTATAACTTATCATCCTTCTATCATTTTTATTCTTTCTAATCAAAACTCAAACCGATTGGCAGCACTTGTTCTCCCCCGTTCTTTAATGAGTCTTTCATCACAATTTTCTCAGAGAAATTATGATACATAATAAATTCAATATAAAAAAGTCAATTTCATATTTAGATAGATACTTTTAAACTCTGATATAATTTCTCATTATGATTGAAACTTTAATTTTGAACCCAAGGTGAGTCCGTTGATCCTTTTTTGCCAAAAAACTTATTTACAACCCGATTGAATTTCTTAAGAATTTTGCATCAGATCTTTTGGTTATGATGAAACATTTAATTCTTTTCATTTTTACATAAAAACATAAAAAGTTAATTTATTTCTTTTCTTGACAACTAAAGACAATACTCTCAACACAAACTTCTTTCATCTTCCAAAAACAAATTTCATCCAACTTGGTTCTAACACAAACCATATATTGTAAGATATAATTGAATATGGTTCCATAATAGATTTATAATACGTATATTTATTATATATTAGTTTTTAATGAGTAAAATGAGAGTCAAGACATAAGGTAACGGAAATTTTTCTCACTTTTTATGTCTGTGTGATACATGTCATATTGACTACACATTTCTTTTATGTGGTTTATATACTTACCGATGAAATGTTATATCATGAATTTATTTTTTTTATTGATATTAAAAGTTTCAATTGATGTAATTACTTCATGGACCTCATGGTTAAATATTTACTCAAGTTGAAAATGGGTGTCTAGTATCACTTTAATATCTATGATATTCATGTTATAGTCACCACTTGTTTCTTTTGTGTGGTGTATATAATAACCATGAGTGTATTATCTGAAAATTATCTTTAATTTTATGTATATTTACATATCTGTTTTGTTATCTCTTTATGATGTAGTTTATGATTCAAAATTTATCAAATCGGTAAGTTAATTTGGCCTCAATACTTTTTCATTGATACACATGTTATGTTATGAACCTATATTCTTTTATGAGGTGTATATACTAACCTTTGAATTATTATATCATGAATCTCATTCTTTTCATGATATTTTTATCTTCATTTAATGTTATTATTTCATGGGGATCATATATTTATGTTACAAAAGTGGTAATGGTTTATTATAACAATCTCATCATTTATTCGGACTGTTTTTTATCATGATTCAATTGATGAAATATTATTATAAAAATCCAAAGAACTGTCATGAATTTTATTCTCCTCTGGTTATTCATGATATATCAAAGTAATGGTACCATTTTTCTACTCTTTGTTACTTTATAAAAATAAGAAAATGCTATTAAAAAACTTGACCTTATTTGTCTCTTCTGTTATAAATTTGTTTTATTCAAAAACCATGTTTTCTAAAAATGTTTTCAAAAATGTTTTTAAATAAACTTTTAAACTTATATTCAAGTAAAAGTATTTATATTATTTCAAATATTATTTTATATTTTTTCAAATCTATTTCCAAATTAAAAGTATTTCAAAAAAAATTATGTTTTCAAAATCATTTTTCAAAGTAGAAATGATATTTTCCTCAAGAAATGTTTTTTAAAAGATATTTCAAAATTATTTTCCATATAAGATGACATAATTTGGTGTTACTCATGAATTTTTTGGGATATAAAGCATGGGTATCGTTCATATTCATTATCTAAATGCTTTAGGCTTTGATGGAATGATTTTTAGGAAACTAGTTTCTCTTCCATGGGTTATATGCATATGAAATCGTATTCTTTATATGGGTTATTCTTTGATGCAATGATTATGAAACTTGTCCCTTTTCTACATGTTATTATATGATTACATGTTTATGATACCCATTTAATTTCTAGGTTTTAGATATGATTGTTTATGATATTTTGGCACATGTATGTATGATTTTCTTATGAGATGGTTGGGACATATATATCCCATTAATGGATTGGGTAAAGATTTATATATCATGAGATAGAAATGGTGAGAATGGGGAGTAAAATCAGTTTAGTAAATAACTATGTCCACTATGATGGTCTTGGGAGTGAACCTTGACTACTAAGATGGTTTGGGGATTGTACCCATTCCATGAAGATATCATCTGCATCAATTCCTTGACTACTACGTAAATTATTTTATATGATTATGTTTCTTCCATAATTACACATATTATTCCTATGTAATGCTTTCATGGATTACACTCTTGATTCTCTTATTATTAATGTCTTATGAAATACCAATCTTTATGATGAGATTCATGTTTATGATCTTTGATATTTAGGGTACGATCTTCTAATGTAATGACTACAATCTCATACCCTTATTCTCATGATTATACTAACATATCACCCGTGTTTAACATTACTGAACATCTAAGCTCGCCCCTTTTAAGGTTTCTTTTCCCTAAGTTATATAGATATGTATTATGTACGATGTGTATAAGAAGGGTTCAAGTCATGAAGAACCTATTGGGAGATAATGTATCTCACTTATGTACCAGTTTTTATGTTTCCATGTTTCCAAAGAAAATAAACTAATATGGTCTTTGAGTGTTTGTTTGTGTAATGTATTTAAGTATTTCAAAAAAATGATGAAATTTATATGCATGTTAAGTGAGGGTCTCTATAAGAGTGGACACCCACCATATTAGTATTCAAGATGGATTAAAAACCAATTCCACACATCATTCACTAAACCTCCAAACCATAATAACCATGCACAATTCCTAAAAGAAATAAGGTGAAAACAATGAGACACACAGTGAAACATGCTTCACTCTAAGATGAAAAAACTTAGAATTTACAAAAATATGATTTTAATTAAAATAGAATTTCCTAAAATATACAAAAAATAGTCTTTTATTATAAACAAAATGGAATCTCCACAAGACACAACCATTATAAAAAAAAGAAACATTTACATCAAAACCCTTAAATAGAACCGACAATAGTTCCACATTCCTATGATTTAACTACACTCTTCTTCAAGGGAGTGGATCTGAATCCACACTTATTTCAAGAGACACCCTTGGATAATTTATGGAGATGGAACAAATTTCCAACACCCCGATAGGACTTTGGAGTACTTGTACATCAAGGATTCTTATGACCCAACCTTCCTCAATAATGACACACAAGAGTCATATACCTAGAAAAAGATGACGAAAGATCAGAAGGCCTCTTAATTCAACCACCATCATAATTAGGTGTAAACCTATATCCCTTGTTTTTTCTGGAATTACCTTCACCTATTCTATGGATTGAATGTGGATTTTCTGCATTGATCACCCCTACTAACACAGTCTCAACCTGAACAACTTTCCAAACCACGTCGAAAAATGAGGTTAGAAAAAACATTGACACCCTTAACTAAAGATCAAGATGAATCCCATTCTCAAAATGATAATCTTTTATAGAATCATCTATGACCAACTCTGGAATATATGGGACTAGATACATAAAATGAAAGATGAAATACAACACTGAATATTTTTTTTACTGAAAGTAGGACATCGTCATTTCCTTTTCCACCCTCATAGCCTCATAGAATTACTGTTGGATGAATGGAGCCTATAATATTTCCCCCAGGAGGTATTCCTAAGGATTGGTCCTAATTACTTACTTCCACCACTTCCAAATAAGACCTTCAAGCATAATGGTAGAAAACTTAACTCTTAGAGACTCAGTAAACTCAACGAAAATGATGATCCCTTCGATTTCTCGCATCTACTCTTCAGATTCAAAAGGATTTTTTTTACCATAGAAAGAGGAGTGTTCAAATTTCAAAACTCAAGGATTAAGTATTTAGGTTGATCAACCATAGTGTCCACTAATAGTGATCTACCTGTAGATATACCTTTAATTCCCATTGAATCTATGGTGGGGTCATACTCTAAATAATAAGAAGACAAAAAACTAAATCAAAACCAACTCACCATCAAGAACTCACCACAACTAAACACCAAACATAAAAAGAAACAAATAGAAAAAAATTCACAAACCATTTCAAAAATACACATAAATAACTAATTTGGAAAACATTTCCAAACTCCATACTTCAATCCATTACATTCTAAAAAAATCCCTTGAATTCCATCAAGAAATCCGACCCATTTCCAATAAAAACCCTTATCATTTTAAAGAAATCCCTAAATAAACCTTTGAGATATCTCACACTATATTTTAAAATTGAAAATAAATAATGGAACCATTATTTTTCAAAACCATTTCTATAAAAAGTTTTATAAATTATAAATAAAGTTTCCCAAGACTCTTTAAACAAGGTTGGAAAACCCATTCATTTTTTCTGAAAAAAAAACATCACCATTTGAAATATGGGTTTTTGATAATTTGAAAAAAGATTTTAAATTTGATTTTAAAATTAATAAGTATCCAAAATAAATTCCAAGAGGGGAAAATTGACAATGAGTGACTTTTCGATATGGTTAGCGGCTATATTACATTCACATAACTACCATGGAGAGCTATTTTGGGGCACATTCTTGAGATCTGTATGGCTTTCCAATCCTCACGAGCTCACCAAAAACCACTAGACCAACTACCATTTCATTCCAAAAATACAGAAAAAACCCTTAAAAAAACAAAAAAAAATAAACCGAACATCATAAATTTTTTTTGAGAAATAATAAGAAAGAAAATTATAACAAAAATCAAGGGACAAAAATTCAAAACCCAAATTCCCATGGTAACCCAATTTTCATCATAAAAAGTATTTTCCAGAAATATCGTCATAACTTCACCCCAAGATCCGATATACCTAATCCATATTCCTTGAAAATGATAATAAAAAAAGGGTTATCTAAAGGCTACATTCTCTAAATAAATTAATCTCTGATACTATATTATCACAAATCAACCCGGGTTGACCCAAAACTAGTCACCTGATCTGGCCTGTGACATCCCTAAGGCATGTTACCAATCACTTCGGTGTGGAAAAAATCAAAAAGGGAATCAACTAGAGGTAGTGGGAAAAATTTTTCCCAAAAAAATAAAAAAAATAAATGGAAATATAAAAGACAATCCTAATATAATATAAAAATAACCAAAAGTGAAAAATACCATTAATTGAAAATAAAACCAAACTCAACATGATGATCACACATATCTCCATGTGACCCCATATATCACTCACTGAACCCAAAACCTAACATCGCACCATGGTAATTGAACCCAGGTAGTAAATTTTACTTGAGGATAAAAATAGGAATGAAGTTATATGCATGAGTATTAAAACTCAGTTGGCATGCCTAAGTAAAACTATTCCCTATGAATTTCCATTAAATAAAAGATTAATTTATCACTAGTTTGAAATTCAATATATAAACCTTGGTATTGCACAAATTATTTTTTAAATAAAATCATAGTCCATTTCCATCTTTACTAAAAATAAGTTTTCTTTTCCAAGGAGGATGCTTGAACATTTAAAATAAAGAGATGGAAGGTAATAATAATGGTCTTCATAAAAGGGGAAGGAGAGAGATAGAAAAAAAATTCTTTTCAAAATATTATTTATGAAAACCTTTAAAATACAAAAATTCACTTTTACCAAAGACACACACCATAGATAGGGAAGAAAATACAACACAACATGGGATATGGTTAAGCTAAACTCAAGTAGCCATACCGGATAAAGAACTTAGATTATCCGCCAAAGATAAATAAGTATCATAGAACATGGGAATACTTAAATGGTTATGGGAAAATATAGTACATACTATAACCCGATCCATATTTTATATGTGATATATTTAGTCAAACATCCCTCATGCTTAGTTGTATCGTACCTAGCCTAAATGAGGGGAAACATCCCCAAAGTAGAGGATGTACATACTAAGGGGCCACTAGACAGAGTGTAATCCTAAAATAGTGTAGTAAAAATTCTTAGATATTCCACTGGCTATACTAGGTTCCCCTGCTATGTATAAAATGGTGGTGAGCCAAAAAAATCAATGAAATTGATATAGATATATAATTGGAAAAAACCACCACATGAGTAACATATAAAAACATCACACCTAAATCATACCAAGGAATAATCCCCTTTCATTATAACCATGAATTAATAAGGGAAGTCCCATTATAAAGACCATCCACTCCTTTAATCAATTAACAAGGCAAGTGATACATCCCAAGGAGAGTTTTTAAAAGAAAATACATTTTTTAAAGGTGTCGATTGGGCCTCATATATCCTTCAAGTGAAAAATGTTTCCAAAAGAGAAAAATAAACCAATTATAAATAAAAAAACAAATTAGAAATCAATTTGAGAAACCTGAATCACTATTTAGAAATCAAAACACATTCACAAAGTCGAACTAGTCATTTTAAAAAAAACTCGGTGTATAAGGCTTAGTAAAACAATTTCACACAATCAAATCCAAGATAAAATTCACTTTATTTCATTCTGAATAATTATTCCAAATAATACATATCATTACTAGAATCAAAAAAATATACAAACATCAATAAGTCAATGTTTTTTAAATTTAAAGGCTAAATGAAAAGAGAAACCTACATCAAACTCAAGGTTCTTGGTCAACAACAACTCGATATAACTCTACAAAAGTCCAAAGATGAAAGAACACACAAGAAAACCTTAAGGAGATAAACCCCCCAAATTAAAACCAAATAAACATGAACCCTAGATTAATGGAAGGAAGGAAGAGAAGTAACCCAAGAGAAAATGGAAGTGGTAAGAAGAGGAAGAAGAATTGAGGAGTTTACCATGAAAAATTATCCCCAAAACTTGAATAAATCATTTTAAATAACCATGAAAAGAGGAGGGGAGGTGTGAGGAAGAGGGGAAAATCCTTTCAAGTTGTTCACGATCCATATAGGGGAGAATGATGTATTTTGGTGTTAAAAATAATGAGGGGTAGAAAGGTAAAAACCCGATTTAAATGGATATAGGAACTGTGCATTGTTATGCTGCACAGTTTGGGAAACTGTGCCACAATTGTGCATCCCTTACTATACTCACATAACACTCTATTGGTTTTCCCACATGGTTTGGGAAACAATTTTCCAACTATGTTCTTTGGCTCTATAAAAAATTGTAGATCCATGCACATGATTCTCACACCGTTTGAACTATCCATGCACAAGTTATTCACCCTCATCCAAGGAAACCCAAGACCCACCCGGTTACTACTATGATCCACATAGTTTTAATTAAACTATTCCTTAACAATGAAACCCTAACCATGAAAGTAAAAAATGAACTGAAATGGGTCTAAATATTAGGAGGTCACACAATTTCTCCTTAAATATGCACATAAATAGTTTAACATAGGAAAAATAGTCCGAAAATCAAAAAATTAATTTGAAATACCCATGTCTCAAGAGGACAGCCAAATAAAAAATTATAAACTAAAATAAAAGAGAAAAATAAAATCCATGATATAAAAATGTTAATTTTCTACCATGTGATATCATATTGGAAGTTAGCCTTGACTCAGGTTTATGTCATGTTATGTGTTGCTTCCACATTCCTATATTTCCATGATCATATGATTCCATCATCTATATGTTATGCCTCTATATGTTCATTAATGAGATATTACTTTATGATATCATGTTATGACTTATGAATCATGTTCCATGTTTCATTTCCATGTTTATTCCCTTACTTTTATTTTTATCTCGCTCTTTTTTTCAATGTATTCCCTAGGTTATCATATGCAGTTATAAAAGATCAAAGGGATTTAATAACTCATTATTAAGATTAATAAAAAGTTGTTTTATTTTAGTTTCATGTTTTTTAATTATATACCTAGTCTTCCATATCCACTAGGCGTTTCGATCCTTTATTTTCATTTCATGGATAACTATGCCTAAAATCATGTAATAATATGTGTAAAAGGTTTAGGTCGCTATAGTTGGTATCAGAGGATAGTCTAGTTATTTTTGGATATTAGGACTATAAAACATTAGTAAGAACCCTATAGATAATTATATCAAATGGGATAACCTATAATGAAACCTAATGAATCATCAGTTAGGATATATTTTACTTTTAAAATTCAATCTTTCTATTTTTATAGTTTTTTATATGATCATTGGTTAAGTATGAAAGCCCCCACTAATTTTATTTATATTTTTAAGTTAATGACTAGAAATTAGATAACCCATTATAATAACCAATGTGATAGGAAATGTGATGATTTCCCTAATTATATTCCAAACCTAATGGGAACAAAATCTTAAAACTTCATGATATTACTGGCTCAACTGGCTCAAGTTATGAATAATAAGTTGAATTTTGTGGAACACCCTCCTCTTAAGAAAGATAAAGTTGTGGTCGAATACTTTATGTGAAAAAAGGACTTATAACATTAGTGAATCTTCTAATCCCCTCATCATAAAAAATAAGTTTGACTCCATTGAGAAGATAGATTCTCTCTCCTCCAATGCTCATAAGAAGATAAATTCATATTGGCAGTCTATCATTCTGATGGGGAAGTTGATCAATGGTGGATATTGATAAATAACATTAAGTCTAATGAGGAAATTTATTCCATGGAATGGGAAGAATTCAAGAAAATATTTTTCAATAAATATTATCTCTATACTATTCGTCTTTAGATGGAGAGGGAGTTCCTCTGATTTAGGTAAAATAAAGATGAGTCTATCAAAGAATATGAGTAAAACTTTACAAGGATTGCATGATATGCCTATGGATTTTTCATGAACACTGAAATCAAGGGGAACACTTATTTTATTGATTAAATATGAGTCTATGAAATCCTTGAGGAATTGAGACTTTGACAGCTATGAGGACATTGTCTATTGTGACCTTACAGTTGAGATGGAGATTGGAGAATCCTAGTGTTCATGTGGGAACAGAGACAAAATTAAGGAAATATAGTTTAATATGGGAGGATCAATAGATAAATCCCATGGGGAAAAGAAAACCCAATATCCCACGTGTTAAAAGTTTGAGAATAAGCATATTGGGAAGTGTCTAATGAGAACCAGGAGATAATTCAAATGTGGAAAAGAGGGGTATCAGGATAATAATTTTTAAAGGGATATTAAGAATTCCACTAATGTAGAAGAAGAAAGGAAGGTTCATATTAACACACAGCCTACAGTATAGTATTTCAAATTCAAGGAACATGGGCATTATTAAATCCAATTCCCTAAGATAAGTGTTTTTAGAGACAATCAATGAAAAAAACCTACAATGAAGTAAGGAAGGGAATATACTATCACTACTACTAAGGTGGATATTGATAATGATGTGGTGATAAGTACACTAGTTATTCTTTCAAAAATATTGAATATACTTTTTTATTTTGATTCTACACATTCTTTAATATCTTCAAATTTTAGTGGAACTATTCAAACACTACCTAAAAATATAAAGGTTGAGTTATACATGGGAACAAAAAATGGGGAAATTATTTCATCTGAAGTATATAACACCTCCCTGTTCAATGTTTGTGGACTGAACCACCCAGAAAATCTCATCATACTTCCTTTATTAAATTTGATTCTATATAGTTCAAGGATTGAATATCCTTATATAAATCTGACAACAACTATCGAAATAGGGAGATCACTCTTAATATATTTTGTAATCCTATAATTCCATAAAAATGTAAAGAGGTGGATGGATATCATTTTTAATCACCTTCTCAATCATGGATAATATTTCCTTATAAAAATTATATCTAGCTCAGGTGATTTAGTAAAAGGAGAGGATCACACTTGAATACATGACCATTATAGGGGACTACACTGATGTATTATTTTAAGAATTTCAGGGTCTTCCTCTTGACTGAGAGTTTGAGTTACCAATTGAACTTATACGTAGATATTTTCCCACATCAAAGACTCCTTATAAGATGGAAACCATTGAATTAGAAGAACTGAAGAAGTTATTACAAGAAAATATGGACAGGGGTTTTATACACATGAGTGTTTCACCATGGTGTGTTTCAATCTTATTTATTATGAATAAGGATGGATCAATGAACCTATTAATTTATTATCATGATATCAACAAAATTGTGATTAAGAAAAAATATCACCTACCACAGATAGATGACTTGTTTGATCAACTACTTGGGGCCAAGTATTTCTCTAAGGAGGACCTTCAGTCAGGATATCACTAATTAAAGGTGAAGAATGAATATATTCATGATAATTCCTTTCAAACAAGGCATGAAAACTATGAATTCAAAGTCATTACCTTTGGAATGACTAATAATCTAGTCATATTTATGGACATAATGAATACAGTCTTTAGAGATTACTACAAAAAATTTATGGTAGTCTTTATAGATGATATTTTTATATACTCCAAGAAAAATGAGGATCATGAGGAGTATTTTAATACAATGCTAAATACATTGAGAAGGGAGAAACTACATTAAATGAACAAAAACTTTGAGTCACGAATGGAGGAAGTATCATTCTTAGGGACTGTTATCACTAGAAAATGGATATGTTTGGAACCTTATAAAATAAAGGCAGTTGAGAATTGGACCAGGCCAACATCTGTTACTAAGATACATAGTTTTTCTTATTGTAGATGGATATTACCGATGATTTGTGAGGAACCTATCATGATTTTCAAACCCAATAACCGATATGACTCGAAATTGAGTAAAGGTTTTCTATACCAGTGAATGTGAAGACTAATTTAAAGAGTTGAAAATGAGTTTTATCACTGTACCAGTTCTTACACTACCCACAAGTGGGGAACTCTTCATGGTATACAGTGATGTGTCAAAGAAGGTATTAATATATTCAATGATGAAAAATGGTAAATTTATAGCCAACACCTCAAGGAATTTGAAATTTCATGACAAAAACTATCTCATGCATGATCTACTATTGGCAGTCGTGATCTTCACATCGAATATTTGGTAGTATTATCTCTATGGGGAGAATTGTGAGGTCTATACCGATCACAAGAGCCTCAAATATATATTCACACAAAATTATATTAATATGTTCCATAAAATTTGGTTATAACTCATCAAGGATTATGAATGATCAATACACTACCATCCAAGAAAATCAAATAATGTGGAAGATTATCTTAGTATAAAGGATCTTATGACATCACCAATGATGAAAATTGAGAAGGATCCAATATTTTTAGACTTTAAAAGGATAGAAATAGGAATCATAAAGGAATTAACATCATCATTCCTCTCTCAAATTATTCTCAACCATCACTTTTAGAGAATATAAATGATTTACAAAGAGATGATGTGGAAATTTAGAAGAAGGTGGAAGATATTATAAATGTGAAATCCTTAGAGTTCAATATTGATGAGGAAGGAGTCGTAAGATTTGGGTCACAACTATGTGTACCTTAAAATCCTAAGATAAAGAAAGGTATTTTGAATGATGAACATTGATCAAACTTATCCATCCAACCAAGGATAAAAAAATATGTATTGAGATCTTTGAGAGTGATATTAGTGGGACAATGTAACGCCCCGACCCCAGTTACCCAGATTCGGTGCGTTATTACATAACATTGGCATGATCACAAGAAAGATCAAATCCCGAAAGACCGATTGGTTTAGTAGCCTTGGAAACACTAGATATAATCATAAAGTTTTACATTACATTTAAAAGTGAAAAACTACTACAACAACAAAGTCTTCATATCCACACTATTAACCCCTCATAATATCCCTGCAAGTCATTCATAATTTACTTCTTCACTACCTGGGAAAAATAAAACATAGAAAAGGGGTGAGCTCAAATGCCCAGTAAGGATAACAATATAGCGGAACATTCAAAATAAGCATAAACATTTAAGGCAATGAATTACTAAAACAAAAGCCTTTTAAAATTGAACTTCAACATAGTATGGCAAAAGTAAAATGAAATAATTCCATTTACTTATTCACATGGATATTCTACTAATCGAATAATCACATGCAATATCAATAACCACTTTCATAATGTTGGAATGCATAATGCCAGACTATCATAACCACATAGCCAAGGCCTCGTGCCATGACTACAAATAAGATTTTGTCAAGGCCTTGTGCCAAGACACTAGTTTGTCTCATGAGACCTACCGATGCATCGAGGAGCTATAGAGGGCTCCACCCGTCACTTATTAAGTCCAATGCATTCCCATATGAAAAGGTTTAAACATAACATAAACATTCGTATTAAAACTGGCATACGAAATGTCAATAATTTCACCATAAACTATGAATGGTATAAAAATAGCACATCCATAGTCAAACATATCACAAAACCTTCAATACAATATAAAAGTTTTGTATCATAATAAACCAACTTCAAATAATCTTAAAATCCATCAAAGGATGTTGACGTAGATGAAATCAAAATTCTTTTTAAAGAAATATCTCCTTTTATTTTGAAATCATTTAAGATCCATATAAAATAAAACATTTTATTTGAAAATATTATTATAAGCTTGTAAGGAAAGCTCTGAAGATTTTATAACGGCGTAAAATAACCGCACCCGCCGTATAAGTTAAAAAAAACATTCTTACCTCAATTTTGTCGAAAAGGTTAAAAAGGACCTTGTTTTGAAAACGGCGGAAAGATTCCTTTATAAACCTCTTATAAAAAGTCAAAAAGGGTATAAATGACTTTAACTCATATTCTAGTAAATAGTAAAAATGTTTTGAAATTCGTTTTTAAGAAACATGGATGTGGATGATAAATAGATCCCAGTAGATTATTACGTATAAACAACCTCGGATAATGAAGAGATTGTGAAATAACCCTTACCTTGTACTTTTCCTTGGTTGGGGTAGGTTAACCTCCTGTATAATAGTGAAATAATTGTTACTAAATTATACAAGAATCATATACATTAATATGATATCATATATGATCTTTTAATATTGATTTGATAATAATATCTTAGTATTATCGCCGTTTCGGGTGTTAACTTACTCATTTTCTTTATATGTTTTGTTACATAAGTCATGTTTGTTGTATCTTATTCATATCCAGAATGATATCAAGTCCTTAAACATCATTTTTAAATCATTAAATGATAATTATACTTGAATGGATACGATGGAGAATGAATCTCATCGCGTTCGTGGAGACGGTAGTCCGTACGTACGCACGAATGCTACTTCCATTTAATTTTTATTTTAAAAGAATCGAATCCAAATGATACATAGGTATATTACTATTCCAGTATAATATAATATTTTATATATGTTACTTAAGTTCATTAACACCATCCTTTATATGTTCCATGTGTGGTATGAACGAGTCATATCATTTTAAGGGGGCGGTAGTCCGCACTTCCTCAAATGAAATTATCTTATGTATATACAACATGAAACGAATAATGGTATGAAATAAAATGGAATTACAGAAGCTTATATATAAAATATATATCATTAATATCATATTTAATTACAGTGCCATCATAATGGCCACCATGAGAGGCGGTAAGATGTATTTGAACAATCATCGTTTCGTGAGGCGTTAGTTTGCCATCCACAGAAACATTATGTTCATCATCCATTAGATGGAGTTGTGTGTATGTGTAGTTTGAATCCTTCTTATAACAACATCCTAGTATATTGAGGATACTGGTGTTGTTACAAAAGAGAGGAAATAAAAAGATTTTGGGGGTTGAAGAAGCAAAATAAATGAAAATAATTTAAGAGAAATCGTTACCATTAATTTAGGTAACTCACTTTGGTTGGAACCAAAGGACTTGTTGAAATGCTTTCTGCCTAAGGGGAAGCTTCAAGGAGGAGGAGAGGGATGTGGGGAGCTTAGTTGGGCAGAGTTTGGACGAGCCAAGTGGCTTGAGAGGTGTGAGGAATGAGTAGAAGTGGTCTCCTTTTATAAGGGAGAGGAGGGGCTCTTTAGGAAAGAGTGAAAGTATTACTTTATAATATAATTATATTCGGTTTATAATGGTCCAAAAATCATTGAGGTCGAAGATAAGATGACTCATATTCTAAATAACATCAACCAATAAGAATTGGACAGGTTTTAGATAATATTTTAATCATTATAATATTATTTATTTCAATGATTTATTAATGAGGTAAACATTGCATCATTATTGTGTCATTAATAATTTAACTTATTTGATGTCTAAAAATTATAAATAAAATATCATCATGTAGGAAATCTTTTTAGATTTCTAATGAATATTTATAATCGAAAATCCAACATGTATAACCCTATGTAAAAATTGTTCTTCTAAAAGATGTAAGCTTATGCCATTTTTATTTTTATTTTAACTTTATTAATATAATGTGTCCCTACCACATACAAGTGGCTCCAAGGGGTCCCCAAATTGACCCAAGGATGCCCATGGTCGAGTATGTGTCCACCAATAAGGTTAGGACACGTTTTAGGGTAATTTTTTATTATTATAATATTATTTTTAACCCTTATTTACCAGATTTACCCTTTAACCATGGTAAATAAAATATTTACCACAGTAACTATTCAAAATGTCTAAAAATAAAAGTTACCTATTTACACAATTTGAACATCCTGATTCCAAATATGGAATCCATTTTCCTAAATTCAAAAGACAGAAGTGGCAGAAATTAATTTAAAATTAATTCCCGCTGTCAAAACAAAAAGCGTGTTTAGCACGCATTCCTGGGGTCGATAAGCACCAGAAGTATCTTGGGCTCCCGACGGTGGTTGGATGGTCAAAGAAAGAAATCTGTTCAGCTATTGTGGATCGAATTGAAAGAAAAATACAAGGTTGGACCCCTAAAAAAATCTCCAAGGCCGGGAAGGAAATCCTAATCAAGGCGGCACTTCAATCTGTCCCCAGCTATTTGATGTCCATTTTTAAACTTCCTGATGTGGTGCTTTCAAAGATTCAATCCAGCACATCTAACTTCTGGTGGGGTCGAAAGGACGGAAAAAATAAAGTCCATTGGATCGCCTGGTCTGCTCTCTGTCAACCAAAATCTGAAGGCGGAATGGGCTTCCGGGACCTTTCTCTTTTTAATGATGCTTTGCTGGCTAAACAAGGCTGGCGTATGATTAATAACCCATCATCCCTATGCACGCGAGTTCTCCGGGATAAATATTTCCCACATAAGGATTTCTTGGATTCCCATCTTGGCTATCGACCCAGTTTTCTCTGGAGAAGCATTTGGGGTGGTCGTAATCTGCTGAGGAAAGGACTAGGTTGGAGGATTGGGAATGGTTTAACGGTCAAGATTTGGACTGATCCCTGGCTTATTGATCAGACAGGCACGAAGGCGTCATCCCCTATTGTTCCAGGATCCGAACATGCTACAGTCTGCTGTCTTTTTGATGATCAAGGGGCGGGATGGTGTCTGAAAAAACTCTTCTCATGGTTTAATGAGAGGGATAGGAAAATTATTCTGAGTATCCCCTGTGTGCCAGACGCTGGGCCAGATCATCTCTACTGGACAAACGACAGCTCAGGAGAGTATACGGTGAAAGCTGGTTACCGGCGAGCTCTCACTGCTCAAATTACAGAAGGAGATGTCAGGCCCTGGACATCAATTTGGAAGCTTAATGTTCCCCCTAAAGTTCGCTTTTTCTGGTGGCAGGTGTGTACCGGTATCCTTCCAACTAAGAGCCTCCTTGCCTACAGACACTTTTCAAACGACAACTCATGCCCTTTCTGCCCTTCTGTGGCTGAATCCCCTCTCCATGCTCTTATTCAATGTCCCGGGGCTCAGGAGGTTTGGAATGGCTGGGGATCAACTATAGAGCTGTCCCTGGACGCCGCCTCAGATCTTATATCTCTCCTGATGCGATGGTGCTCCTCCTTTTCGCAGGCTAAAGCAGGCGCCCTGTGTATTTTGACTTGGATTATCTGGGATAGGCGGAACGAGGCCATTTTCAATCATTTCCGGAGGCCCCCCGGATTTTGGATTGACCGGGCATTGTCATGGATTGTGGTTTGGCAGAACCACCCTGAGCAACAAAGACTTTTCACCCCCTCCCCTCTTCCCCAACATTGGTGCCCCCCACCGGAAGGGATATTTAAGATCAATGTGGATGCCTCTCTCCCTAAGGATGGCCCAGTTGGTCTTGGTTTACTGGCCCGAGACAACCTGGGAAATCTTATCGCTGCCAAATACGAAGCACGTTATGCACTTTGGGAGCCCTCAGTCGCGGAGGCTGCCGCCATCCTTGCTGGGTTAAACTTTGCAAAAGATCGCGGTTGGGATTCCATTCTCATCGAATCCGACTGTCTCACTGTTATCAATGCCATCAATCTCACTGACGGCGGGCTTCAACCTTTCAGCCCCATTATCCGGTGTATTCACTCGCGGAGACAAGGCTTCAATTCCTGCAATTTCTCATTTATTAGAAGGGAAGCGAATGAAGCCGCTCACAAGATGGCAGGCATTGGCCCTCCTTACGAGGATTTGCTTTGGTTCAATCATTTTCCATCGTGGTTATGTGACTGTATTTCTGCTGATCTCCATCATTAATGGATCCGTCTTATTTTGTCAAAAAAAACTATCAAAAGATTGACACTTGTTTATGTTCGGTTTAATTGTAAAATTATGTCCAATGACAAAAATTAAATTAAATGGTAAAAATATATTCTAAATATACTTTAAAAACACTCAAATTAATAATTTATCAATATTAATTATTTTGATTAAAAAAGTTGTTTTTAATTAAAATTTAGTAATTTTCACTATTCATCAAAATATAAAAGTTATCCGAAAAGTACCAAAATTTCACCCTAGGATAATTTCGATATTCCGAATCCAAAAATGAAATCCATTTTAAAATATAAAATATATATAATTTCAAAATTTAGTTATTACTATTCATAACGGCTAGTTTGATTGGTTGTGGCGTGTGTTAAAACTCAAGGTTGCGTACAACGCACGCTACTATTTTATTCAAAGGAAAGCGTATCGTGGAAGCTTTGGATGTTTCATTTTAAATTTTTGATGTACTCATTTAGTCAAAAAGTTTAAAATATTGTATTTAAAAAGGTTTCACTATCAAAAGTTGATAAAAGTGCAATACTGAAAATGAATCTGTTCTTGCATTATGACTAAGAAACTCATAATATGGATTCTAAAATTATAAGGATTGTATAAAGTTAAAAATGTAGTTAATGCTATTCATGACCTCTTTTAATGGATTTTTTTTGGTAAGTCATGGTGAAATTGAACTCGGTGTTGCGTGTAGTGCAAGTTATTGAATTATTTTGAAGAAATAACACACTATGAAATCTTGGGGTGTTACATTCTCCCCTCCTTCAATAAATTGCATCCTCGCAATTTGAAATTGTTCTTCAAAAATAAAAGGTTGAAAATAGAAAATATATTTGTGGGAAAACCCACATCGGAAATTGGGTTACTAAAATTTAGTCTTAATATGAGGAAAAGAGAAATCAAAGGGTCACCACCAAATTATGATCTTGATTAGGAGAACATTGGTGGCAACTAGAGACATATAATTGGAGGAAAAACGTAAATATTTATAGGTGGTGATTGAGGTCGTCAATCACAAACAAGTGTGAAATTGAGGTCCTTAAATTCATCAATCTATGATGATTTGAAATACCATCGGTTCAACAAAACATAGGGTATTAGGATAACACATTTTTGACGTTTCAAAATATCTTTGTTGAAATCCCACATCGAAAAATGAATTAATGAGGCCTCTATTTAAAATAAAGAGTGGAAAGTATAAAGATTACCGAAAATAACACATACTAGGGTTCCATGTAGGAAAATATGGATATGGAAGAGAAATATAACCATCAATTATCTGATGGAGAGTGGTAGAGAACATGGCTATGAAAAGGCCAACAATCCCAAAGCCATGAATTAGTGATGATTTAAGGTACCATCTAGGACAAAATTTTTGTTCTAAGTTCCTTTTATTAATGTTGAGGAATATATTTATGAGATTGTCTAAGATCATAAGGATATATACTTACTTTATAATTAGAGTTTTATCCATTAATAAATTTCTACCGCAAACTCATCTTTCACTCTAAAAGATAATAGAATGTAATTCGTACAGGGTTCCAAAATAAATGAATTTATAATTCATCTACCAGATCTTAAAAAAACAACATTATTTAATCCAGGACATCTCGTGGGCCAGTGGTAGGTGATACACCCTTGCCGCCCTTCGGTTTCGGGTTCAAGTCTCGTGGCCTTGCCGGACGCGACGGGTTGCCGCCCGACCTCCGGGTTGTCCTTTTATGGCCATCCAAAATTATTCTCAAACTAGAATTTATCCAAAATATTTCTAACCAAACTCACAGTCCAACATTTATAAGGAAGTTAAAAATAATGTAGATCCTTTTTACCACGTAATAGCATATGAATACCTTCATCATGTATTCTTTTAATACACTGAAACATCCTGAATTACCATATTCCTTATTGATTACATTCATGCTCCCTTATTCCATATAGAATGCTGGATATACCTCATCAATCCAAAAATGTTTTAAACCCCAAAAAATGATGGAATATACAAATCATTAATCAGTTTCAAGGGTAGTCAAGAATATCCAACATAATTTATCCAAATCAATCATGTATTATTCTAAAATCACTAACTCGGTATCAGAACCATATTATGGTTTATCTTTCTCTCAACCATATATTTTCCAAAAATTTATCCTGCTATTGAGTCACTTTTCTTTGTTCCACACAATCTCAAGTCCTTAATGAAATAGTACTGCAGTACAATCCTTATATACTCCATAATTATTATAACAAGTACATTGTTGATACAACACTCAATTGACATAATCAATATAAGAACTCTAATCATTCCTCTTCATCTGTGGTAGTATCATAACTTGATTATTATCCAATAGCATCATTTGCGGCATAGTCTGATGACTGGAACATAGGTTCGTGTAGTGTCCGAACTCCTTGCAAATGAAGCATTGTACATTTGAAACCATTTTCTTACCCTTGCAGTCACGTACTTTGTGCCCTTTTCCTCCACACTTATAACAAACTTCCATTCCTTTTAGGCAAGTTCCAGGGTGTTTCTTTCCACAGTTACCACATATAGGAAAATTCTTCTTTTCCCTCTTCCCTTTATCCATCTTTCTCTCTTCTATCCTTTTCTTCTCTTGCTTAAAGCCATAGGACTCAGTAAACTCTTTACTTATCTTATCAACACATGATATTATTTCTTCATATGATGATAATACATGGGAGACTATTTCTCTTATAAATTCTAGCTTAAGACCATGAAAGATATGATCCTTCCTTCTCTTTGGATCATGTTCATTTCTGGAGTTCTCATTCCTTCTACTGGGCGCCATTTCTAAACAATGGAATACACTAGATCAGTTTATGAATCAAAATACATAATCCCATACTTATAAAACACTTAACATAAATTGAACTATTTATGGATATAATCCATAATCATAAAAATGTTTTCTTTGAGGAAGTATATACTCATAAACCCTTCATAATGATTTGTAAAGAAAATGAGAGTTATCCTAAGCATATCCCCCGAGAGTGTCGTAACCAAGAGTGCAGCAAGGACCGTTGTCGTGCACCAGTTCCCGTTCGAGTCTATATCAAAGCGGTGTTTTCGGGTTTTACCCCTAGGTACATCTGTGCCAGAGCCACCTCTACCTGCTCGTATCCAGACAGGGATATATTTCTCGGAAAACTCACAAAATCTCTACAATACCAAAATTCTAGGAAGTTCTTCTATACTTATCCTCAAAGTTCATCTTAGGTCTACGTGCTCTAATCAGAGTTTATCTAAATCTAGTTTCCAAGGTTTGTACTAAACTTCCTCTGATACCAACTGTAACGCCCCGACCCCAGTTACCCAGAGTCGGTGCGTTATTACATAACATTGGCATGATCACAAGAAAGATCAAATCCTGAAAGACCGATTGGTTTAGTAGCCTTGGAAACACTAGATATAATCATAAAGTTTTACATTACATTTAAAAGTGAAAAACTACTACAACAACAAAGTCTTCATATCCACACTATTAACCCCCCATAATATCCCTGCAAGTCATTCATAATTTACTTCTTCACTACCTGGGAAAAATAAAACATAGAAAAGGGGTGAGCTCAAATGCCCAATAAGGATAACAATATAGCGGAACATTCAAAATAAGCATAAACATTTAAGGCAATGAATTACTAAAACAAAAGCCTTTTAAAATTGAACTTCAACATAGTATGGCAAAAGTAAAATGAAATAATGCCATTTACTTATTCACATGGATATTCTACTAATCGAATAATCACATGCAATATCAATAACCACTTTCATAATGTTGGAATGCATAATGCCAGACTATCATAACCACATAGCCAAGGCCTCGTGCCAAGACTACAAATAAGATTTTGTCAAGGCCTTGTGCCAAGACACTAGTTTGTCTCATGAGACCTACCGATGCATCGAGGAGCTATAGCGGGCTCCACCCGTCACTTATTAAGTCCAATGCATTCCCATATGAAAAGGTTTAAACATAACATAAACATTCGTATTAAAACTAGCATACGAAATGTCAATAATTTCACCATAAACTATGAATGGTATAAAAATAGCACATCCATAGTCAAACATATCACAAAACCTTCAATACAATATAGAAGTTTTGTATCATAATAAATCAACTTCAAATAATCTTAAAATCCATCAAAGGATGTTGACGTAGATGAAATCAAAATTCTTTTTAAAGAAATATCTCCTTTTATTTTGAAATTATTTAAGATCTATATAAAATAAAACATTTTCTTTGAAAATATTCTTATAAGCTTGTAAGGAAAACTCTGAAGATTTTATAACGGCGTAAAATAACCGCACCCGCCGTATAAGTTAAAAAAAACATTCTTACCTCAATTCTGTCGAAAAGGTTAAAAAGGACCTTGTTTTGAAAACGACAGAAAGATTACTTTATAAACCTCTTATAAAAAGTCAAAAAGGGTATAAATGACTTTAACTCATATTCTAGTAAATAGTAAAAATGTTTTGAAATGCATTTTTAAGAAACATGGATGTGGATGATAAAGAGATCCCAGTAGATTATTACGTATAAACAACCTTGGATAATGAAGAGATTCTGAAATAACCCTTACCTTGTACTTTTCCTTGGTTGGGGTAGGTTAACCTCCTGTATAATAGTGAAATAATTGTTACTAAATTATACAAGAATCATATACATTAATATGATATCATATATGATCTTTTAATATTGATTTGACAATAATATCTTAGTATTATCGCCGTTTCGGGTGTTAACTTACTCATTTTCTTTATATGTTTTGTTACATAAGTCATGTTTGTTGTATCTTATTCATATCCAGAATGATATCAAGTCCTTAAACATCATTTTTAAATCATTAAATAATAATTATACTTGAATGGATACGATGGAGAATGAATCTCATCGCGTTCGTGGAGACGGTAGTCCGTACGTACGCACGAACGCTACTTCCATTTAATTTTTATTTTAAAAGAATCGAATCTAAATGATACATAGGTATATTACTATTCCAGTATAATATAATATTTTATATATGTTACTTAAGTTCATTAACACCATCCTTTATACGTTCCATGTGTGGTATGAACGAGTCATATCATTTTAAGGGGGCGGTAGTCCGCACTTCCTCAAATGAAATTATCGTATGTATATACAACATGAAACGAATAATGGTATGAAATAAAATGGAATTACAGAAGCTTATATATAAAATATATATCATTAATATCATATTTAATTACAGTTCCATCATAATGGCCACCATGAGAGGCGGTAAGATGTATTTGAAGAATCATCGTTTCGTGAGGCGTTAGTTTGCCATCCACAGAAACATTATGTTCATCATCCATTAGATGGAGTTGTGTGTATGTGTAGTTTGAATCCTTCTTATAACAACGTACTAGTATATTGAGGATACTGGTGTTGTTACAAAAGAAAGGAAATAAAAAGAGTTTGGGGGTTGAAGAAGCAAAATAAATGAAAATAATTTAAGAGAAATCGTTACCTTTAATTTAGGTAACTCACTTTGGTTGGAACCAAAGGACTTGTTGAAATGCTTTCTTCCTAAGGGAAAGCTTCAATGAGGAGTATAGGGATGTGGTGAGCTTATTTGGGTAGAGTTTGGACGAGCCAAGTGGCTTGAGAGGTGTGAGGAATGAGTATAAGTGGTCTCCTTTTATAAGGGAGAGGAGGGGCTCTTTAGGAAAGAGTGAAAGTATTACTTTATAATATAATTATATTCGGTTTATAATGGTCCAAAAATCATTGAGGTCGGATATAAGATGACTCATATTCTAAATAACATCAACCAATAAGAATTTGACAGGTTTTAGATAATATTTTAATCATTATAATATTATTTATTTCAATGATTTATTAATGAGGTAAACATTGCATCATTATTGTGTCATTAATAATTTAACTTATTTGATGTCTAAAAAATATAAATAAAATATCATCATGTAGGAAATCTTTTTATCTTTCTAATGAATATTTATAATCGAAAATCCAACATGTATAACCCTATGTAAAAATTGTTCTTCTAAAAGATGTAAGCTTATGCCATTTTTATTTTTATTTTAACTTTATTAATATAATGTGTCCCTACCACATACAAGTGGCTCCAAGGGGTTCCCAAATTGACCCAAGGATGCCCATGGTCGGGTATGTGTCCACCAATAAGGTTAGGACACGTTTTAGGGTAATTTTGTATTATTATAATTTTATTTTTTAACCCTTATTTACCGGATTTACCCTTTAACCATGGTAAATAAAATATTTACCACAGTAACTATTCAAAATGTCTAAAAATAAAAGTTACCTATTTACACAATTTGAACATCCTGATTCCTAATATGGAATCTATTTTCCTAAATTCAAAACACAGAAGTGGAAGAAATTAATTTAAAATTAATTCCCGCTGTCAAAACAAAAAGCGTGTTTTTAAGAGGTAATAACTATCAAAAGATTGACACTTGTTTATGTTCGGTTTAATTGTAAATTTATGTCCAATGACAAAAATTAAATTAAATGGTAAAAATATATTCTAAATATACTTTAAAAACACTCAAATTAATAATTTATCAATATTAATTATTTTGATTAAAAAAGTTGTTTTTAATTAAAATTTAGTAATTTTCACTATTCATCAAAATATAAAAGTTATCCGAAAAGTACACAATTTCACCCTAGGCTAATTTAGATATTACAAATCCAAAAATGAAGTCCATTTTAAAATATAAAATATATATAATTTCAAAATTTAGGTATTACTATTCATAACGGCTAGTTTGATTGGTTGTGGCGTGTGTTAAAACTCAAGGTTGCGTACAACGCACGCTACTATTTTATTCAAAGGAAAGCGTATCGTGGAAGCTTGGGATGTTTCATTTTAAATTTTTGATGTCCCCATTTTGTCAAAACGTTTAAAATATTGTATTTAAAAAGGTTTCACTATCAAAAGTTGATAAAAGTGCAATACTGAAAATGAATCTGTTCTTGCATTATGACTAAGAAACTCATAATATGGATTCTAAAATTATAAGGATTGTATAAAGTTAAAAGTGTAGTTAATGCTATTCATGACATCTTTTAATGGCTTTTTTATTTGGTAAGTCATGGTGAAATTGAACTCGGTGTTGCGTGTAGTGCAAGTTATTGAATTATTTTGAAGAAATAACACACTATGAAATCTTGGGGTGTTACAGACAATATGAAGAAAGGGATCTCTGAATATACATCAAAGTGCATGGTATGTCAGAAATTGAAGTCTGAAAGAAAAAAGTATAAGGGTATGATGCAACAATTATTCATCCCTACATGGAAATGGGAAAACATCACCATGGACTTTTTCACAATACTTCTGAAGACGTCTAGAGAGAATAATGATATATGGTTTGTTGTATATCACCTTAAAAAAACTAATAACATCATTGTAATTTGAGAGGACTTACCACTTGATCAACTTGCAAAAATATACATCAAATAAGTAGTGAGGATCCATGGAGTGCCATTATTGATTTTACCTGATCTATATTTGAGGTTTACCTCCATGTTCTGGAAAAGTATCCAACATGCTGTAAAAACTTATCTAAATTTGAGTACAACTTATCACCCCTAGAATGAAGGCTAGTTCTATTAGACTATATAGAATGTTTAAGACAAATTGAGATCATGCTTTATGGATTTCATAGGATGGTACAAACTTCTTCCTCTAGTTGAATTCTATTAAAATAATAGTTTCTATTCAAGAATCCAAATGGCTCCATATAAAGCCCTTTATGGTAAAAGATATAGAACACTTGTATGATGGGATGAAGTTGGTGTACATCAGCTACTAGGACCTGAAATTATCAAGGAAATGGTAGAAAAGGTAAAGACCATTCAGCAGCACATCAGGGCTTCCTAAAGTCATCATAAGATCTATGAAGACAAACATTAATGGGACTAGGAGTTTGAGGTTAGAGATAAGGTATTCCTCTACATATCTCCATGGAAGAGAGTCGTGATAATGGGAATATGGGAAATCTAAGTCCTAGGTACATCAACCCATTTGATATTCTTGATTTCATTGGAGTTGTGGAATATTGACTAGCACTCTCACTAAACGTGTCTCAAGTATATGATGTATTCCATGTATCCCTCTTGAGGAATTATATACCAGATCCCTCACATATACTTAATTTATAGGTGCTACAACTAAAAATTGATCTCTCTTATGAGTAATAGTTGGTGAAGATCTTGGATTATAGAGATAATTTTGTACACAACAGTACCACTCACATTATTAAGGTACTATGGTGGAACCATAAATATGAAGTGGAGACATGGGAACCATAGGAAGTGATTAAGGAGGAGTACCCTTGCATTTTTTCACCTTAGTATGTAAAACAAAATTTTGAGCGTGAAATTTCATTAGGGGGATCAATGTAAAAACCCACAATTTTATCAAGAAAATTTCCCTTCTTATAACTATTTCATGTAGTATAAATCACATACATAACATAGATAATCTGACAAAAAGTTATTCCCATAAATCAATAATGGTACATTAGTCAACAACTAAACCAATAATAATTCCAAATCTTAAAGTGGTACAATAAATAAAAAATAATATATTAAGAATAAGATATTTTGGATCTACTCAATCCACCATAACGACCACAATCGTGAACAAAGATGCCGGAATAAAACATAATGTTAAAAATATAATATTCATTTTGAAGATGAATATTTATATATAATTGAGAGAAAATAGAATTGAATTAATAATGAATGGAATAAGAGGTATTTATAGTAATTAGGGAACCCATATAACCATTATAAGTTAGACCATTGGAATTGTAACCTGACCTTTGAAATAATAATTTTACTATTATGAATAGTAATATAACCATTAGAATATTAAACTCACCTATGTAAATGTAAAATAATTTTTAGGTATCTTATAAAATGAAAATATGATATATTTATATTATGGTACAAGTAAATAAATTTTTTAAAATGATGAAGTAAGTGTTATTCCATCCAAATATATATTTTTATTAAGACACTTTAATGGAATGTTGGAAACCATTGTTCACAAAACAAGGACACTACATGATGAAAGAGGTCACAAAATTATTAAACACAAGAATAATATTATTTGAGTTAGATAATCTATATAATTCCTAGTGCAGATTACTAACCTGGTGTATGGATCCTCCCTGATAAGTTCTTTGAGGTGAGAAACCATTTTGTCCATTGTCTAAATAAATTCCTGCAATGTGATTTTGCCTTGGTTGAAGCCTCAGGAAATGATTCAGTGTTTCTTATCTATCTGAACTTCTTGATCCTTAGTAGCCTCAACCTGTAACCTTCTTTCATAAATGTTTACAGTCTCCTCATTTGAGGCATTAGGCCGAAGGACATTTTCAATAATTTCATCCTTGGAGTGGAATATGATCCTTAGACACTCCCTAACCTCTTCGTCTATCACTCATGGTTCTCTACTTGGATCACCACTTTCCTCATCTCGTAGCATTTTCTTTCCTTACTTCCACCTTTCTTGGCCAACCTGGTTTCCATCAATTTCGGAAATTGATCATAATCTTTGTGGCCCTTGGGTTTTTTCCCCTAGACCACAATGCATTTCCCTGAGTCACACTTTCCTTTTTTCCCTTCTTCCTTCTTGGGCTGGGGGGACCTTTCCCTTGGAAATGGTCCAAAATTTCCACTGAGAGTTGGCTATGACTTTCATCACCTGAATCATCTTCCTCGTGCATCCTCGTTTGTTCTTTAACCGCCAGACCTTCAAAACAGTTTTTCAACTCAACCCTCGGGCCTTGAATCAAACGGAGCCCGTCGAGCAGACCCACCAAAGCATCATCTTGAATCCCCCATGATTCAAACACAAATCTTTAAAAGGAATATAGCAAAGGATGAAGGCCCCTAAAACAAGGCACTAGTATTTTTCTATAGATATCCAAAGCGACGTTTAATTCCTTTATGTAAATCACAAGCTAGGGAGAACCCTTGTGGAGGTCGGGAACCTTAGGGCACAGAGGAATTACTGGGAAAGGAGGAAGGAGATCAGGTTTGGTGAAAGAGAGAAAGCTCCAAATTATTCCCCCTCCCTCCGCCAAGGGGGGAGGGTCTGTCACATCGAGCATCGCCTCTAGGGCTTCACCATCGCCTTTCCTCCGGAGACGCTAGGGAATGAAAAAGACTCTCCTTCGTTCCGATAAAATGTCGAATGTAAACGTTTTATTTTCAATTTTATAATTAATATAATGATTTAAAAGAAAATATATTTTTTAAAAATAGATTTAAAATTAATATTAAGTTTTATTATAATTATAATATAATTTTATTAGGCCTTAAATAATTTTTCAAAGGGTCATAAAATCAATTATAACATTAAAATTGGTGATTTTTCAAAAAATGGGGATTTTGTTCAAAAATAAAATTTATCATATTTATAAAACTATTTTCATAAATTGGATTCAATTTTTTAAATCTACATATCAAAAAATGGTAATGGTAAATTTTTTATATTTTTCTCAAATAGTTGAATTTTTGGTGAATAGTGAAATATGGAATTTATAGTATTTTACATTTTAAGGAAAATACATGAATTTATGAGTCATGGATGATATAATCACCCATTGGTTCAAACTAACATGAACCATTTATTGTATATATTCAAAATAATCTATACTATTGATATTCTTGAACCAAAATAATAAACTAATGAATATAATAATCAAAAACACCCAGGTACTCCTCTTATAAATACCACCCCTCACCACCCCTTCTCCTCAAACCTTATAAGCCATGAATATTTCCAAATCTCTCAAAAACACTTTACTCAAAACTATCCCCACATACAAGTAATATTGGTCTCACCAAATTACAATTCCACGTTCCTTAAGGGTTCCTTCAATGATGCGATGTTCAAGAGGTAACATTCTCAAACTACCACTTTTAATTTCCTTTATTTTTCTACCTTCTCCTCAGCTTATTCATACATCAAACCATAATAACTAAAGTATAATGTATAAACTATAATTTTATTTTCCTAATGTATTATCCTATATCTATCCATTTTCTCATATCCTCTTATTCAAAGAAACAAAACCATTTTCCAAATCATGGTGGTGAACCGTCTCCATGGATAATGACTTGTTTTTTCCATTACAGCATTCAAGGATGGTCATAAAACTTTTATTATGGTTAAATAATATTTTAAAAACTATATTAAAACTTATTTCATGTTTTGGAACTAATATATATACATAATATTATATAAAATGAAACTAGTTCTTCATAGTCGGTAAAATCACCAAAATGAACTAACCGCATAATGATAACATTTTCACTCAAAAAAACATCCCCATGTTAGAAAAAAATGATATATGGGATCATTTATACTTTTTTAGGTTCATTAATACCATTCTATTTTACTTTTGGATTATTATAACCATTTTATAAGAAAATCTTTAATTATACACAAGTAAACCAACTAGGAAACCATGAAATAGACACACTTAGAACAATGAAATTGAATATTATAACTAATAAAAAGGACCTAAATGAAATTAGTAAAATTATAATAAATCAAATATATAGGGAATATGTTTTTAATTAATTAATTAATGAATCTAATTTTATTATCCAATATACTAAGTGGAAGTACATAACGCATTCAAACATAGGGTGAGGGATCTCTCTGAACCTTAATATTTCCTTTGGGTTACGCTCACTCACTCTCTCTATTTACCTCAATTTATATCTTCATTATGATTATATAATTATCCTATATTATCTATATATATATTCCAAATATATATATTTCTATCTCAAACAATCTTTCTTTTATGGGTAAAATACATGTTTTAAAAGGTTGCCTTCTAAATTTCTCTCGATAAACAAACCCAATTAAAAGGGAACTTATCTATTTCTTACCCATTTTAAAGTACACTCTATAAAATTTTTTAAACTAGTAGCATTTTGTAAAAACAATTATCATTAAAAACTATTTTACTTCATTTCTAGTTTTATGTAAATAATTATGTCTTTATCCTCTTTGAAGATTCTTTATTATTTCCCCTAAAACCATACTAAAGTGGCACATTTCTAAAGTTTCCTAAACTCTCTTTTGAATTTTTACAATTTAGTTTGATATCTTTATTCATGATATATATATTTTTGTTAAACTAAAATTTAAATGCCATATTTCATATATACCGTTATGATACGACCTTTGGTAATTCCATATACCATGATTACGAAACCCAGTTCTTTTCATGGGAAACCCTTATGTTTTATTTCTTTATGTGGAACACATATCAATGTAAATTTTATGATTATTAAACCTGAATATCTCTCCAATGAATTGGGTAAGATTTTCTCTCATGATATTTTATGTAAGGGATTAGGGATTAAATCTAATACATTATAGTATTTTTTCCACCATGTGATATTGTCTTAGAGGTTAACCTTGAATCATGTTTATGCCATGTTATGTGTTTCTTCCACATTCCTATATTGCCATGATAATAATATTTAATGATCAATATTTTCTTCCTCTATATGTCTATTTATGAGCCATTAATTTGTGTTATCATTTTATATCATTTTACTCATGTTCCATGTTTCTTTTCCATTTCAATTCCCTTAATGGGATTTTTGGGTCACCCTTTTATCTATGTATTCCTTGGTTATCCTATACATTCATCAAATATCAAAGGGATTTAGGAGCTCATTATTAAAATTAATAAAAATATGTTTATTTTAGTTTCATATTTTCTAATTGTGAACCTATTCTTATAAAGACACTATTATTTTTTATCATTGGTTTGAATTTCATAGATAATTGTGTATAAAATCATGTAATAATATGTGTAAAATGTTTGGGTTAATATACACATTCTAATATCCAGATAAAATATATTTTATTTGAGGTATGAGACTATGCTTTTCATAAAATATCTCCTTATGAAGGTGTTGAGAATTACAATAGAAAATCAAAGTTAATTCCATGGGTTATTGAACCATAATAAATTCTAGAGAAGGTTGGATTTGTTTCCTACTGGGTATCCTTACCTCTGAGTTTATCTCAGGCACATGATGTGTTTCATGTTTCATTATTAAGGAAACATGTACTGGATTTATACAATGTTTTAAGCCCTAAATTAGTTTAGTTGGAAGAGAATATTTCTCATAATAAAATTATAGTTCATATTATAAATCATAGAGAGAAGGTGTTTCATAATAAGGTAAATCACCTAGTAAAAGTTTTATGGAAGAACTATATGATTAAATAAGAAACTTGAGAATCTAAAAATGTAATATGAGAAAAGTAACCTCACTTTTTTACCAATGAATAAAATTGTAAGGATGAAATTTATTTAAGTGTGGAAGAATGTGAAAACCCAGGTAATGTTAATAATAATTAAATTTATTTCTTATTAATATTCATGTTTATATTTCATTTATTCATATTCACTCTAAAAATTTTAAGTGATTATTCAATAAAAAAAGAAATAGTGTTATTCTAACCAAATGGTTTTTAATGTATTATATGGTTTTATTTAAAAGTTAAAATTATAAATTTTAGAATTATAATTTTATTAAATTGAATTATTTTTTTAATCTTAATTTCAAAATTATCTTAGGGTTATTTTTTTGTATTTTTCAAAAATAGTTGGTTTTAAGTGAATAGTGAAAATATAAATTTTACAAACATTGTCAGTTTTATGAAATTATCATGATATAAGAATGAATTGAACATTTATGAAAACAAAATTAAAGAAAATTTATATTTAATAATTAATATAATTCACTTATAATTATAATGTTGAACATAGAAACCTATGTTTGACATTTTGGAAATCTAAGTAATGTTATATTCTAATATTTGTTTTTTGGATATAAAATTTTAATCAAGTATTCACATGGTTAATTTAGATTTTTTGGTTTGGTTTTAAATTTAAATAAGTCTCCTTTGATTTAAAATAATCAAACTACTTCCATGAAAGTCAACATTATAATTTATTTTGGTGTAAAATCATTTTTATGCATAAAAGGAAATTTTTTAAAAAATTATTTTTCATTGCATTTTGTGAAATTATATTAAATATAATTTTTACCAATTGTGGAATTGAATCTATAAAATTTATTCCATATTTAGAATCCATATTTTATAAATTTTTTAATGATTTAAATTACATTTTTATGCATAATGAGTAGTTACCATGGTAAAATTTTGTTACCATGGTAAAAGATAAAAGGGTTAATGACAGGGGTTAAACTAAGAGATGAGGTTTTTAATTCCTTTAAAAATAGAATAAATTTTATTTATTTAGTGTAATTATACATCAACCTATATAATCTTAAAAATTTTATTTTCTTTGAGCCAATTTCCTTAAGAATGATATTTATTATATTTTAATGTTTTTAATATTTTTAAGGGTGTCACTCGTGTAGCTTATAAAAGGGAACATCCTCTCCTAAATTATCCAAACACATTGAGAAATATAGATCGAACATTATATACAAAAATTACTTACCGAATCTCCTCTCCATTTTCTAGAGGTACTGGTCTCACAAAAATACCAATCCTAGAAGAATTAAGGTGTAATCCAAAAGAATATTTTCAATGGGGTATAAGTTTTAATCGAATTCTTTAAAATTTATTTATTCATTGAAATATATTCTAACAATATTAATATAATTACATATGTGTATTTAATATAATAATATGTTATTATGTTTATGTAAAAAATATTTTCTAACTCCATTCTATCCTATAGGAAATGAAAATGTTGTTCATGCGTACGTGAAAAATATTGCATCTAAAAAGATATGTGTTTTGTTCTTCATAACCACCACACATGATTGGTTATAAAGATGTATTTAATGTAAATATATGATATGTATGTCATAATTGTTATTATGTGAATATAATACATTAAATACCATCTTACCCTCTCATCCATTGGAAAATGATAATGTTGGTCATACGTATGAGTGGAGTACCATCTCTATAAGGTGATGTGATTTTTTTCATTTTAAACTCACATGGTTGGTCATGAGGATAAATTTAATGGATAAATATGATATCTATATTGTGATTATGATTCTATATAGTTAAACATTTATATTTTTTATTTTCTTTTTAGCCATTAGAAAAATTCAATTATTACTAATGTGCAATTATAGACTACCACCTTCATGAAATGATGTATTTAATTTTTCACGAACACCTTACATTTATGGTTATAAAATTTTATAGAATATATAAAAAAGATAATTATGAAATTACTACTAGAATGGTGGGATATACCCACAGGCATATACCAAGGGTTTTCAAAAACCGTTGGTATAGTTGTTTCAATCCCAACAGTTCAGAATAATCATTGGGATAGGTTATTTCTATTAAGACTATACCAATGGGTTTTCAAAAATTATGAGAGAGATAATCTATCCCAACTATTTTTTTAAAATATTGGTATAGAGGTATTTATACCAATAGTTTTAAAAAACCTTTGGGATAGAGCTCCCCCAAATAAACACCCATGCGGGCACCCCTCCTCTCATCCAAATCTCATCCAAAGATTCCTAGTTATAACATTCAGTGTTCTGTTTTCTTCCCTAATCATAGTGATCTATCATCTTCTCTTTGTTTAATTTCATTATTCTTCAATATTAAATTGGTGACCTCCAAATCCTATAGTTATTCTATCAGAAATTAATTTCATTTTTATTCCAGGTCTAAAATACCACAATATATTATTTCTTTTTTCAACATTTAATTTATTTTTAACCTCATTAATATGGTTTGATTTTAGGCTTTCCTATATTTGGTTCATGTATTTTTTGGGTTAGTTCAGAACAGATTGATTTATTTTAGGTTCTTTCAGTTAAATTTTTATTGATTCATTGATGTTTTTTTGTTCTATTTGGTTTTATTTAGTTTAGTGTAATTTTATTTGATTCAGGTGATATTCAGATAAGATTTGATCATTATAGTAGATTGCATTCAATTTTGTTTGGTTACATTATGTTTAGTATGGTTTTCATTGTTTTTATATGATTTAGGTTAGTTTATTATAGTTAGGATCGATTCCCTCTAGTTCTATTTAGACCCTGCTCAACCTAAATCAGATTTTTATGAAATAATTAGAAAGTAAAAAAACAAACTAACTTGAATATAGTCAAATAGAAGAAAAATCAACATGAATCAATATAAACTAAACTAAAGAAACTAAACTAAATGAAAATAAACTATATAATATGAGAAATACTAAAATCAAATCAAACCAAACAAACCAAATTATCTTGAATAGAATAAAACCACACTGACTAGACCCGGGCCAGACTAAATTGTACTAAACCAACATAATAAAATGGGAACCAAACATACTTGAATGGAAATTCTTTAAACCAACATAATCCAAAAAAACTGAGTTGACATTACCCAAATAAACCTAGATCAAATAGGATGAAATGGATCAAAATTAACACTAAAAAAATAGAACCAAATTAACTTGAAATGTCATAGCATTAACAAAAAAAATGGAACCAGACCAAACTAAAAAAATTGAAATGTATCATGAAGACCTAATTCAACACTAAATAAACTATATTTAAATGAACCAATCAGGCCCTAAGAAAATATAATTGTACCAAACTGACCTAACTGGGCTTGAAAATAAATAAATCAAACAAATAAAACCTCTACACACTGAAAAATAATCAAACTAATAAATCCTATCTATATCACAACGGCACCAAATCGACCAAACCAAATTAATTAACCTGAAATGACCAGATCTGACCTAATTAAAATTGAGTAGATCTGAACTATACTACACTTCATTATATTGAACTGAAATAAAAAAATTTAACTAAATTGAAGTTAAAAAAATGAAATTCAATAGTAATGAACAAAAAATGAATGCACTTGAACAATATTAAATAAAACCCTAACAGTCAAGCACAGGCCTGAACCAAATAAAAAAACCAAACCCAAAAAAACTAAATTGACCAAAACCAAAATGAACATAAAAAAACAGTTTCGACAAAAATAGAACCAAATAAAATATAAAATATAGAACCAAATAGAATAAATGTATTGAATTACCCCGACCCAACCCAAAACAAACCAAACAATCCCAAATTAAACTAACCCAAAGAAAATCAAAAAAAATTAACTGACTATAACATTAAAAAAATTCAATTAAAGAAATCCAAAGTGAAGAAAAAAATAATTGAACTTATCTAAACCAAAAATAACCCACTTAAAAGATATATTATAGATTTAAACTAAACTAAACTGAGAAAAAAAATAGAAAGGGAAAAATTTGGACTAATACAATAAAAACATATCCAACATGAATAAAACAAAACTGAACCAAATTTAACTAAATCATATCGAATAACACCAAACCAAACCAAATATAATTGATTAAAACCAAAATAAAAAAAACCAATTTGAACAAAACTAACCCACTTTGAATTCCTTATCACTCCTCCTCAAAATTCCTCATCACTACTCTTAAAAGTTGGATCTATAACTCATACCAAAGTCTACTGTGTGCACACCCACCACACTAAAAAAATTCCATAATCTACATTATCAACCCACACATTCTCCACATGACATCTACCAATTTTATTCATCATCAACCATCCCATTGAAAAAAAATAAAACATCTTTAGGGTTAGGAATCCAAATAATCCTTTCCTCAAAACCATCATTGATACCAACGAACATCAACTAAAGGTTTATTACTCATATAAATACAACTCATAATAATTCCTACAGCATATATAGAACCACATTTATTGCATTGATCTCAATGTGAGGAAGGATTCACTTCAACATCCCTCAATATGAGAAACCACTAATTATGGATTTATCCAACCGAAATTCATAATATATGTGTGTTGTAGAAGATGGTTACCTAGAAATATAATCTTTTATACATTAATTTATAGAATAAGAATAACATTAGTTAAAGAGTGAACTGAATAAAAGAAAAAATAAAAACAACAATTATAAACACAATTTTGTGTAAAATTATGTATAGTTTTTCTCATTAATATAATGGAATTCAACAACATGGTTTTATATATATATTATTTTATTATATATATAATATTTTTTTTGTCTTTTATATTATTATTATCATATAGTATATTGTATCAGTTATGGTTTCATATAAAATGACCAATTCTTGTTTTCTTAAATATATTTTTGACTTAACTTGAATCTTATTTTATTAATTTTACAACATGACATATATTTTTATATATATATTGGATATAAGTTAGATGTATGAAACTAATTAGATATTAATATATTTTCAATTCAAGTTGGATAGATTTTTAGATTTTTCATTTAATAATGCTTCAAATAGTTGTCATATACACTTCCCATGTTATAATTATGTTGGAAGACCTTGGTTAAGTTATGTAGAAGTTAGGTACCATATAACCAAATATTTTTTTCAAAACAAACTAAAATTTTTGGAATCACAGTGGAGAAAAAATGCAATCTCAAAGTGTTTATGATTTGAATGAGAGGATTAGACTGGATAATTTATTTGATGAATGATTTCTATATAATCATCATCATGTGAAATAAATGACTCTGACCCAAGAAGACTTAGATATAGGAAAACATGATGCATGTAATAAAAATTATCTTGTTGATATGGTGAAAAAATTGAATAATGATACCATGACTCTAGTATATTAGAAATGTGGTAAAATGAAAGAGCTGGACTTCTTAAAATGACTACTTCAGTGGAAAACCATGTATGAAATTTCTAAAACTGCCATATATTATATTCTTTCCTTTTAAAATGAATTACTTACATATGATGCAGATATTCCCTCAGACCATTATGTGTCATGGAAGTAATTTCATGGTCTTGGATTTTCTAAAAACAAAATTCATGCTTTTTTGAAATATTGAAACTTATTCTAGGAAGAAACTGTTAAAATAATTGATTGTGTAAAATATAGAACATCTCGATGGAAGCCAAATGCTGATGGAACATTATCTCGTGTGCCACAAAAATTAATATGGAACTTTCCTTCGATTCCTAGACTCTAAAATCTTTTCATATCTGGAGAAATATGAATAAAAATGTGATGGAAAAGTACCAAGATAAATAACGACAATGATGAGTTAATTCATCCTGCAGATGGATTTTCATGGAAGACCTTTGTTTCTTGATATCCTGGTTTGGAATTTGATTTCCATTGTCCCCAATTTCCTAAATTTCTCTCTTGGATCCTTCTCCCAGATCCATTCTCTTCCACCTATGGTTTCAAGTTCTCCCTAGTGGTGTTGGGACTTCCTCATCCTTCTACTCCTGGTTTTCTTCCCTCTTTGTTTTATCCTTCTTCTTGATCATTCTCCTATTTTTGTTTTATTCTTTATCCCTTATAGAGTAGTATCACTTACTCCTCTCCTTCCCATGATCTGTCATTCTAGCTTGATACACTTGACTCTATTTGGTTAGATGTGTTGGTTTTCATATGGGTTTGGGACTATGACGATGGGAGAAGGTTCATCATGGGATTCTCCATTCGGTAGCTTCTTCCCTTATTACCCCAATGTTTCTCCCTAGAGTTCTCCCTTCTTCTTGTTATTCTAATGGTTTCATACCCCCTCATTGTTAGAGAATCTTTTTGGCCTCTTCCTTTTTCTAAAGTTCTCCCTGGAGTGGCTCTTTTTCTTCTTCCTAGGGTTTCATCTCCCCGACGTTGGATCTCCTATCTTCTTTTTCCTAGGATTTCATCCCACCGATGTGTTTATTTTTCTTTAGGGTTTCATCACTGGTTACCCCTTTCAGTTTTCCATTTCATTTCTTCTTATTTAGGATTACATATTGGTTTCCAATTAGGTTTTCAGTCTTTTTTCTCCTTCCTCGTTCCATGGTGGTTATGGGTTGTGAATATGGTTTTGTCGAGGTGTTTCAATGGCATTGTGGTCTATTTTTTTCTAGTGATGGTTCAACATAAATGTTTTTTTGTGTGGATAATAATGATTTCTAGTTCATGGCTTGATGTGGTGGTTCCTTATGCTTATACTCTACTATGGCCTTTAGGTCTATTGCACCCTTCTAGTTTGGTTGGGTGTGATGGTATCTATGAGTTTTTGGGTAGTATTGTGCAATGTGGAGGGGGGTTCTAGGTGACACAGCCTATTTTTAGAAAATAATGGGAATTTTGTTTTATTGGGAGATATGGTGACAGTAATGGGAGGCTTTGGTGAATAGATGAGGATGGCATTGGTTATGGTGTTGATATAATTGGATGGCTATAAAGATGGAAATGCTGACTGGACATATACTTCCTTGATGCAGTATTCTTCAAGAGGATCACTGGTTTTTTAGAAAGCATTATTTTCCCGGTGATGAGGTAGGGTAGTTCATTTATTGGTTGTGATAGAGGGTTTCAGCTAATGTATGATTCCATTGGGCGGTCAGAGATGTTGTCGATGGTTGGGGATGATGTTGATGGAAGTTTCAGTTTGTGTTGCATAAGGATGATCAAAATATATGGTTTGATGTGTTCAATTACTTTTTTAAAAGTTTTAATGAGTGTACATGGTTCTTGGTTATCTTATTTGGTAGTGCATGATGGATAATGCCCCATGGATTGAGGGTTTCACAACTCGAGGTAGTGGTTCAACGGTGATGTGATAGTTTTTTGATTTTCAATTTTTTTAATTTTTGTATATCGTAAGTTGTGGGTTTTATTGTGGGGTATGTGGTATGTGTGGTGATGATGTGGATATCATTTTATGGTTCCTACTTAAATGAAAAAAATGTATTTTAGAAATGCTAAAAAAATTGGCATCTGACATGCATAATATGAGGTTGGATCTAAAATGTGATGGTTTTTCTATTTGGGTAGATTCTTACTTCACACATCACATGGATGTTTTTTATTCACATTTATAACCTTAATCAAGAAATGTGTATAAAAATCCTTTAACATTCATCAGTATAATCATATCCAGACCTTTTGATCCTGACAAAGATATATATGTATACATTAATCTTTTAATAAAAGAGTTGAAACATCTTTGGAATGTGGTTTTTTCACATACGATGCATTTTTAAAAGGAAAATTTCAGATTGATATTGTGCTAATGTGGAAGAGAAATTATTTTCCTTCTTGTACAATAATGTATGGATAGATCACGAAGGAAAAACTATCTTTTTCTATTTTTATGAAGAATAAATGATGTACAATACTTAAATATAGTCATAGTTTCAGTTTTGTGGTACATTTATAATTCTTGCAAATGGATCATCCATATAGGAATAATCATCAAAGGTTTGATGATACCATATATAATGAAAACCCACCTCATCATATGTATGGAAATCATATGCTTAATGAATTTCAAAATGTCATTTTTTTTATTTGGGAAGGGTCATATGAAATATTGAAAGAGGTAGACTATTTTCATTAAAACCAATTAAAATTGGAAGAAGAAATATATCTTCATTGAGTTTATTTATTAGTAACCCAGTTTGTTACATCATTTATTAGATATAATATACATTGAATAAAAAAATTGTGAAATGTTTCTTTTAATTATTCTAAATTTCAAGGGAAAGACAAAAGATTATTTATGACCTCAAAATAACTTGGTGGATTGAGGTGTTAGACTAGAATTGCAGCCTATGTGTATTAGTGAAAATAAATGGAAATTTCCATGTTCTTCTTATGTGATGAAAAAATCTGAAAAAAATAAATAAATTTCTAGAATTAATAGATACTAATAAAGTTCGTGATGGATATTTAAGCAATATATCAAAATGGTTCAAAAAAAGATAGTTAAAGATGAAATATTTTATGATTCATGATTATCAAATATTTCTACATGATTTGATTCCAATATCAATTATTTATCTACTATCCAATTATGTAATGGATAAATTTATTCGGTTGTTCTATTTCTATAGATATTTTTTACTAAGAAGTTTTCCAATTCTTTCTTATAAAAGATTATGGAAGTGGCACCATTAATTTTGTATAATCTAGAGAAAATGTATCCTCCATCATTTATTACATGCGTTTTTTATATAACGATCCATCTTCCATCTAAAATACTTCTTAGATGGCATGTTTCTTTTCATTGGATGAATCCAACTAAAAGAAAAATGTACACATTGAAGTCTTATGTCTAGAACAGGAATCTCCCCTAATGGTTCTATCATGAAAGGCTACTTTTCTCAAGAATTTATGGATTCTTTATTCAATGTATTTTTCTAATGTGACTACAATATGGAACATAACAATGATAAATGAAGAAAATTAGTTTGAGAAAATTTAACCCAGATTTCCATCACTCCACTAAATAGGGGGAATTCCTTGATCATATAAATTGACCAAATTAATCATTGAAGAGTTGGAGATGGAACATCACATAGTATTGTTTAAATTTTATTTTATGACTATATCAAGTATGTAAATTGAACATGTATATGTTATCTCATCTCATTTAATTGTACATATTTATTAAATTATTTCTATTTTTTTGATAGGGAATATAAACAAATGATAAATAGAAAAGCATCATTATTTATCTTTGAGAATGAGATAGACTTTTAATGTCAAAGAGTTTTTTGGTTAGTTGAAATTGAATGTATAAGTATTAATGTAATAAATTAATAAAATTAATATTTATTTAATTTTAATATTAATTTACATTTTAGGTAGTGATTTTTCTTGCTAACTCTATCTCTATGTAAATAATAACATTGTCTTTTGGTCTTAATTCCAAGATTGATGAATGAAAATTAAATATGATTAATAGGTACATATTTATTATCATTTAATTATCAATGAACATGATAACAACACATAATGGTGTTGTGGTAACTTCTACAATAGTCTGCTATGCCAATGCATCATATATTATACCTCGATTTGGAAATTTATTTTATTATGGAGTCATTGAGAAAATACTAATATTGGATTATTACTCTTATGGTAGAGTCACAATGACAAATTTAAAGTGGTTTGATTTGATGATTAAGCATGAAACATTTATCTAGGATTTTGGATTTCAAGTTATTGACATGACTTGCACTCTTTCTACTGATGAGCCATATATATTGTCATCAACGGTGAAAAAAGTTTTTTATATGAAAGTTAATATAAAAAATGAATTTGGTTTCATTATTGAAGTAATATAGAGAAATATTTTTGATAATTCTTATGATAAAATTCATAAAATACCTGCTCCCATTTTCCTCAATCAATTTATTATTTATGATAACTCCAATAGTTAAATCTTCAGAGTTGATTGTGAACCTAAAGTTGTGGTGAGAAATGTGAACATGAATTTATGGTGGGAAATATATAAAATCATACATCTGTGTTATTATTTCTTTTGGTTTAGCTCGAATTAGGTTTTTAAGGTTGGAACTATTCAAATTTCTTTCCAATTGATTAAAAGTATTTTCTATCCAACTTGACATTCATGTGAATTTTCAATATATACTGGTTGTAGTTTTCTTTGAGTTTCATTTTCTAATATTGAATTAAACTATATTAGAATCTAAAAAACCAAACCATAATGTTACAATTAAATTAAAAAAATATGAATTTAATTGAAACATATTAAGATAATTAAAATGATAATCAAAATCAAGGGAAATAATAACCTAACAAAAAATAGAAAAATGAACTAACACAAAATATGAACCAAATGACGTAACCCCTAAAAAATGGACAAATGACTTAATCAATTGACCAAAATGAACCAAATGACTTAACTGAAATTGAATTACATAAAATGGAAAATATAAATAAACTATATCATACCCATTTTAAAATTATAATTTGAACATATTGATATATTTTATTACATATCTTTTGTGTTTTTATATTCTTCCCATTTAATATAAAATTCTTTTGTTATATCATTAATTATCCTTTATTTGGTTTGAAAATTAGTATTCCTTAATTAAGTCATGTCCCATATTATTTCTTGTTTGTATTATATATTACTTATGAATTTCTAATTAGTTCAATATTTGTTTTCAAATACAAGAAATGAAAAAATTGAAGAGATGCGAAGGAAAAGGATGATAGACAATAATAATTTAATAAGAGCTATGTGAATCCATCATTTGGTTAATGTTGTGAGTATTTCATTTTAAGTATATATATATTAATTACATACAATTTCATGTGATTAATTTTTTTTACTTTTAATCAGTATCCACCACCTAGGCAATAGTTATTCTCCCAAGAGCCTAGTAGTACGAGTGCTCAGCTAGATGATATGAGGGGTGGTATTAGATCTACATTAAACATTTTTTGTACTTTATCACACCTTTTCCTTTCCTTTGACATACTATATAGTACACCTTCTTATCCCATAGTGTCATTAAAGGCACCTGAGATATTTTTGTCACCTATGTCTTCACCACCATTTGCATCTCCTCATCCTCACCTATCTTTCCCTTATCTGATAATGACTCATACTCCCTTTTAAAATTATACAATTCCAAAAATTATTATACCATAATATTTTATTTATAATTTATTCTCCTCAAGATTCTATGATCAGGCTCCTTTAACTTCTACTATAACACATTCTGAGCCTCCAGAGAAGACAGTGTGTCCTACTCTTTCTGTATAGGTTTACGTTCCTTCAAATCTTAGGGATCCAACGGTACCCACTGATCAGAATACCTCATTTATATCTATAAAATCCTATTAAATATTTTTAAGATAATTTATTTTCTTTATAATATTTATTGATTTAATATTTTTTTCTTTCATAGATGGATCTTCCACTAAGCGGTGTGGGAAAACACACATGTGTGTGGTGTGGAAACACAACACACAACTAATGGTTGACACCTTCCAAATAAATTAAAGGATGATTCTTGGGGTGAAAATATGGGTATGAAAATTCATTGGATTTAATATTATATTATTATTGTATTTATATGAAATAATATATTGGTCCATCTTCATTATAATTTTCCATATGGTGATGATATGAGGACAACATGACTCATGGAATTAGGTGATTCGTGGAGATATTATAAGCATGAGTTGTATAGTGGCCATAATTCTAGATTTAGTATGGATTTAGAGGATACTCCTATCATGAATGAGTGTACATTAGCATATTTTCTAGGAATGATTTCTTATTTGAATAGTACCAAGTTCAAGGTATTAATTAAATTTGAGGTTTTTGAATGAGCATTACCATGATTTTCATTAATAATTAGATTTATATTATTGAGATTTATTTTTTAGGAATAATCAAGAAGAAATAAATAAATAAGGATGCAATAAAATACCACCACACTTTTGGGTGGACTATGATGTCATACCGTGAGAGGAAACAGGTACGACACTTGTTTATAATTTTCCTATTTAAATAAATAATGGAAATAAAATTTCTTCAATTGAAAATTATATGGATTCATTATAAGTGAATGGAAAATAACAAAATAATAAATAATAATAGATCGTTACATCCACCTCTATGGAAATATATGGGGATATTGCCATACCTAAGCTTCTTTGTTATAGATTAATTTTTTATTCAGTTTTGGATTGAGAATATTTTTAAAATACTCTATAAGAAATTTATTTACATTAATATTTATTTAATTACATTTGTAATCCACTTCATTAATTATGCACACACTTTTTTAGGGTTTTTTCTTCCATATTATTTTCTTGTAAATGGGGTTGAAAAAATTTTATTATCGGCCTCCTTTTAATCAATTTATTCCTTTTTATAAAACATAATCTATTATAGTCTTTTAATTGTTACTTTAATTCACAATATGATAAGTTCTGAATTTTATATTATTTCACATATCTAATATTTTAAACCCTTGTTTTGATATAAATTTCAATTTCCTTGTTGGAAAGATGATATTTCTAGTTTTTTTAATAAATTTTAAAAAAAATCCCTTCACTTCTCACAACAGGCCTATTATTCTCTAAGTTATTTCAAACAACCATTAGAGGTTTTCTTTGGCTCAAAATAATTTGTATAAATATAAGATATTCTTAAACATAATGACTTAACTTGTAATAACTCCCATAATATTTCTTTAACATATTAAACATTTTATATAAATAAATTGTTTTCAAATTCTCATAAGGATTTATCTCCCTAAAATTATGTTTCATTTTATTCTTTTTTAGTTGAAAGGTTTAGATTTTTTTTGACTATGTATTCATATTTTATCCCTTTAGAATGAATTTATAGATGCCCCTATGGTTTCTTCTCATGGAAGTTATAAATAATATTTAATTTTAGTTCTCTTATTTTAATTTTTTAAATTGTTTGAAGAAACAAGGGAATTTAATTGAAATATGTGAAAGGATCCTGAATAAAAATATTTTATATTATAAAGTTAAATGAATAGGTAAAATAAAACAATCATGAACTAGTGTTTACTTTATTATTACACATTTTTCATTGTCAAAATAAGTTTCTCTTATTGAATTTTTAAATAGCGAATCTAACACAATATAAAGTGCACATAATCCAACCTGTAAGATGAACTAAAACCTTAGTATGAATGTTTTTCTTCATATAAAAATTATATAACTACTTAATAACCATTAAGTAATAAAAAAAATTGAATTTTATTTATCTATTAAAAAAATTGATTAAGAAATTTAAATGGAGAACATAATTACTTTACTTTCATTTTATGAACAACTAATCTTTATCACAATTGAAAAATGAAAACACATTCACAACTAATTGGAATAATTGAACTTAAAATAGAACCATAAAAGTATCATATTGTAGAAAAAACAACTATTTTAATGAAAGAACAATAATTATAGAAGAATTTAGATATAATAAAAATTAAATATTGATTTATAATGGGATCCATAAGTCTTCATTAGATCACTATTGAAATGTACTTTGATGAACATTTCCAAACAGACTGAAGACACCATTTCTGACTCACTTCCCTCAATCAATCAATGGCCCAATCTACCCCCATAAATCTTGTATCTTCAATCAAAAAACCCATTTTAAAATCCTAGTCAAGATTTTTGAGATTATATTACTTTGATTTTGAAAATTACACACCTTTTAAATCTCTCTAATATTCCAATATTTTTGGTGTTCTGCAGTGACCCAACCCTCTAAAACCTGGATTTTGTGTCTACTACAACAACATCGGAATAAAATATAGGTAAATCACATTCCAAAGGACTGAAAACTTTAGTAGTCCTAGTGAACCATATACACACATGAGTCTTGTATTACAACTGAACACACTAATTTCAATATAGTTTTTTTCCAATTTTGAGGATAACAACTTTATTCCATCTAGCATATCCTTGAATATATTTCTTATTACACTTTAGGGAATTCTAGGGAAAGGAAACATAATAAGGGTGAGCTCAATTTCTTAGTAGGAGTAATGTACATTGGAAGTAATAATGAATCAATGATAATAATAATTATGGCATGGTAAATAATTGAACACACACACCATGTAATCAAAAAACTAAGAAGGAAGCGCATAAACTATACGGAAAGGTAATAACTAGAAACACATGCTATTAAAATAACTAGATAAGGAAAATTCAATATGGAATGTTAAGAAACTAAAAAACTTTTCATTTAATCAATGAACTGATATTGAAATGCATTTGTAGATATGTCTATGAAAAATTTCATGGATAAATAATAACTAAAATTAAAGAAATTCCTACTTATTTGACCTGATGTATCTAGAACTTGAACCATTATACCATCAAGATCTATCCTGAATAAAGTTTAATTCTATGAGTATAAACCAATATATTATTATTGGAAACAAACTCGAATAGTTTGACGCAAAATGATTCCATCTCATGAAACTACTAACGCATCGACGAGCTATATAAAGTATAGGCCCCACCCATCACCACATGTCCAAAGCATTCCTTATATCTAGTAATTGATTAAATTAATATGCAATATGACTAATAAAATATATGTATTGAATAAATATTAGGTATTTATCAATATTTCCTCAAATAACCAAATAAAGTTTAGAGTAAACATCATATAAAAAATGTTATATGGTTCAGGAAATAATCATATCCATGAAAAATGATATGGTTATTTTTTGAAAATTCCATGTCAAATGATCATAGGAAATTGAATATTTTAAGGGGACTAAAAGGAATCATAGAAGTGAATTTCAATACTATCCTTAACAAAATAAATGATGAACCATCCAGAGGAAGAATAAGGATAATATTAATATAATATATCACAGGTGGAGTAAAAATAAATTGTTTTTTTTCTGATGAATGTAAATACTATAAAACATCTTTTGAAAATATTCTTGAGTAAAATATACTACTCATTTTGAAAAACATTATGAAAATACTTTTCTATTAAAATATCTTTTATAAAACATTTAGTTTAAAATTTAAATTTTTAAACAAGCAAAGGAAAATTCGAATAAATGATAGTGGGTAAATCTTTACATGACATATGAGGTAAAAAGAACATTACTTTTTCATGGTAAAATGGTTTGAAAAATGACATGTTCATAAATTGATAAGAAGATTCCTTTTAAAACATCTATAAATTAAAAAAAAGATAAAAATTTATTTAATAAATCTATTAGGACATTTTAAAAACATTTTGGTAAACATTTTTAGAAAATTTTGTTTTTAGAAGAATATAGGTTCTCTAACTGAAGACAGAATGAAGTTGAGTGATCTTGAAAATATTTTCCAAAACATTTTATGTACCAAAGAGTGAGAAATGGTATTATTACTTGATAACGTTATTTAATAACTATAGGATAATAAAATTAAAGGTTTTATTTAATTACTTTAATATAATTTTTTAAAATGAAAATGAAATAACATTAAAATTATTCTTGAGTAAAATAATCTTTAAACATTTTAATGTGTTCCATACCACTTTGAAACATTTTAAATCATAAGGATCGTGAAGGAATAACATTAAATTAAATTTTTATATACCATGAAGATAAAATTATTAATGATATAATATATAAAAATGGGTAGTATATCCACTACACAAAATAAGTAAGTGGTAGATATGACATTTATTTCACAGATGTAAAAAGTGAGACGAAAATCACTTACCTTGCATTTCCTTTATGGTGAATGTTCTTTAAAATCCTTTATAATGGTTTTAAACATTTAAATAACTTAAAACACAACCACAATAGTATTTATAATTTTATATTTTATCTTATTTTAAGATCTCATTACCTATTTTTTAACAATATTTTACCATGTTCTCTATTTCAGGTGTTAATTGCCTAGTTTTTCGAGTATGTATTAACTTTTTACTTATTGTTATACTTACATTGATAATGGTTTAATAATCTCTACAATTTAAACCATGATATAATAATTATAAATATTTATTATAAGCTTATTTATAATAAGATATAATTTTTGGAGATAATAAAAAAAAATTCACCATTCATGGAGACGGTAGGTCATACGTACGCATGAACACTACTTTTATTTCATTGTAATATTAAAATAAAGAAAAGTAAATGATATATATATATATATATATTATAATTAAAGTATCATATATATTTCATATATTTTATGTAGGTTTATTAGAACCATCCTTTATGAATTCCATGTACAGAGTGGAGAAATTACATTGCTTTAAATATGCGATATTCCACACTTCCACAAACGATGTTATCATATTTACATAAAATGGAAAATATGAAGTTTTAAGTTACATAAGAATTATGAAAGCATAAATAAATTAAAAATATCATATATAAAATATATAAATAGGGTGTAAATCATAATTTTCAACCATGAAAGGTGGTAAAGGAAAAAACAAATGACATCATTTTATGAGGCGGTAGTTCATTGTACACATAAATAGTAAGTTCCTTACCCATTAGAAGAAGTGTGTGTAAGTTCAAGTAGAACCCTTATAATAAAAAATATTATTATATTTATAATTATAATGTAATTATGTAATAATTTAATAAGGATAATTAAAAGAGTAGAGAAATAAATAAAACTCAAGAGCTTGAGAAAGGATGTTACCTCTTTTTCAAATAACCCCTTTTGGTTTGCACAAAATGGATTCCATGGATGGATTTATTCCCAATGTAAGGATTCAAGTTTTAGGGGAGTTATTTTTAGGAGATACTGTTTCTCATATTTTTTAATCCAAAGTTTATTAAGAAGTTTGAGGTAGTGTGAGGGGTGAGTTCCTTTTTATAGTGGTGGAGGAGTGGCACTCTTGTATATTTTTGGAAAGGTAATTACATCCTTGTTTTTCTAATTAAAAGAGGATAAAATAATGGAAATAATATATCCAGGGGAGTATAGGGTTTAAATATGTCCATACAATGGCTTTTTTACAAGTTTCTAGGTTTTTTTGGATCTTAAGTTTAAGGTTTAGTCCCATGTTAAGTAATTTTTTCTCTTAATCGTTGTAATTAATTTTAATCACATTCACTAAACGTTTTGGTAAAAAACTAATTTTAACTTATTAGAAAATATAAATTATGATGGTTTTAAATATTTAATCCATTTTTAAAAATTCCAATCACCTAATTGACATAAAGTAGTTTAAATTTAATCCTACAGACAGGATGACAATGAGGATTTTAAAATTAAAAAACGATCAATATTTTACAAAGTTTTTATATCCAATTTTAAATTTAAATTGATTATAATGAAATAAATTGGATTAAATGATATAAAATTTTTATAATTAATATTTAGAACTATTAAAAAATATAATTTAACCTTATAAATAAATTCTATGAAAAATAGTTTTTAATTAAAATTTAGTATTTTTCATTATTCATCAAAAAATGAAACATCACCGAAAAATAAAAAAAATTCACAGTAAACTAATTTTGTTTTTTTTTATTTAAAAAATTAAGTTTATATTGTCTTATTAAAATAATATAAGTTTCAAAAATTATATTTAAAATATGTTCACTACTAAAAAATGGTAAAATTGCCTTAATAAAAATATAACTTTTTATGCATAATATTGGGTTTGTTCTTATCTTATACCTATAAAATCTATTTTATGAATATATAAATAATTTATTGAATATTATAAATATATATATATATTAAATTAATGTCACTCAAAAATTTTAATTAATTTAATTTATTAGGGTAAAACATCTTTCTCAGTATAAAAATATTTCTCTATAAAAATATTCCCTTTATATTCAATTTTTTCTTATATTCATTTTTAATTAATTTTTAACCAATGAATTAATTTTATATTTTTATTAACTATATAATTTCATAAGTTAGATAATAATATTCATAACCACTAATTTAACATATTGGTTATATCTTATTATATTAAATAATAATATTTTAATAATATAGTTTTGTTCAGTAAAACTCGGTCTTATGTGTAATGTAGGCTTTCAAAGAAAGTCATTATTGTGTGCGATGAAAGCTAACTCGATGTTGCGTAAATCACAAGCTATTGAATATATATTAAAATTATTTAGAATAATAAATATATTATAAAGTATTCTGATATTATATTCCCTTATACTCTTGGTGTTGTGTGTGATACACACTATTACATACAATGTTCTTACTTTAGAATTTTTGGGTGTTTCATTCTCCCAAATTTAATTAAATTTCATCATCTAAATTTAAATATGATCTTTTAGAAATATTGTTTGTTATTTAGTATGTTTAAATCCCACATCCTAAGAAAGGGTTCATAATACATCCTCTAGAAAAGAGAGAATGATATGTATAAAGGTCACATGGACAAACGTATAACTATGTCTCTAAGTAGGAGAAAACTAGTGGAAAGTAGAGATATGTACATGGAAGAAATAAATAAATATTTATAGGGAGTTATTTAGTTCATCAATCACAAACAAGTGAATGATCAATGAAAATTTTAGGGCCTCAAATACACAAATATTTTATGATTTAGAATACCATCTGTTCAACAAAAATCAAGGTATTTTGATAGTATTTTTCTTTTAGGATCATTTCCCTAACATTTATTAATTCTTTTATTGTCTAAGAATATATGGAAATATAATTACTTGATATATTTATATATAAAAAATTCATCCTTTTGTTGTGATTTGATAAATTTCCAATTCATCCAAAATTTAAATTTGATGCTCTGATAACTAAAATACACTTTTAACAGATCTTAAGGCCCATAAAAGAATAAGAAGTAAAACTATTTGTCTCAAATTATTATCTAAAGTCAATATGGTTAATACATTAAACTCTAAACCTAAAAAGTAACACTACTGGTTCATCATTAATATTTATTCATCAAATTGTTCAACTAAAAAATAATAACATATCAACCCAAACATTATGTAGGTTTGTGGTTTCCTTTAAAACCTTCTCATCCTTTGGTCATGGGTTCTAGACCCACATCCATTCTAGACTTGATTGGTTGTCACTCAGAATACATGTTTTCCTTTTCTCAAACCATATTAATAAATATCATAGACATTCTTAAAATAAGGTTAATCACTAAATTTTACTTTTGATAAAGGTTTTTAGTTCAACCTCAATACATAAATACTACATTAATTAATTTTCACAAAGTTCCCAACTCAGTCTGAGGTTTATCCATAAAAACATTTATTGTATTTCAAAATTATGACACCTTATCTTCAATCTAAACACCTTAGGTTAAACCTAGGTCATTCATTATCAAAACCCTTTATAATGGTTTGTAAAGAAAATTTTAATTATCCTAAGTGTATCTCCTAAGAGTGTCAAACTAGGTACGTAGTAAGGCTCGTTGTCATGTATGAGGTTATGTCGAGTCTGGCCTAACACACCATGTGAGAGTCATTACATCTAGTTACATATGTTTCAGAACCATGTCCACTTGTAATATCCATAAAGGTATGTATTTCTAGGAATACCCACATAATATCTACCTTACTAAAATTCTAGGATGTTCTCATATACTTATCCACAAATTCTACCTCAGTGTTATCTTCTCTAATATATTTTTCCATTATCTATTTTTTAAGGTTTCTACTAAACTTTCTCTGATACCAACTATAAGGACCCAACTCCAGAAATCTTGGAGTTGGTGTCTACTAACATTACATTGGAATAAGATACAACTAAATATCATCCCAAAGGACTTAATAGTTTAGTAGTCTTGGTGAACCAGATACATACACGAGTCTTGTATTATAAATGAATACAAAAATTAATATATATTTTCTTATTTTGAGGATAATAACATTATTCCATTAATAGTATCCTTTCATAACTTTCATAATACACTTCAGGGAATTATATGGAAATGAAACATAATAAGGGTGGGCAAAAATTCTTAGTAAGGGTAAAGTATAGTAGAAGAAATAATGAATCAATAAGAATAATAATTATGGCATGGTAAATAACTGGACACACATACCATGTAATCAAAAAATAGATAAGTAAGTTCATAAACAATATAGAAAGTTAATAACTAGAAATACATGCCATTCAAATAACTAGATAAGGGAAAATCAATATGGAAAGGTAAGAAACTAAAACGCATTCCATTTAATCATTGAACTTATAATTAAATGCATCCACATATATGTGGATGAAAAATATCATGGATAAGTAAAAACTTAAATGAAGGAAATACTTAATTATTAGACTTTATGTATCTGTAACATGAACCATTATACCATCAAGATCTATCCTAAATAAATTTTAAGCCTCTGGGTAGAAACCCATCTATTATTCTTGGAAAAAACTAGAAGGGTTTGATGCTAAATGATTTCATCTCATGAGACTACTGATTCTTTGAGGGGATATAAAAAGTATAGGCCCCACTAATAATTTCATGTACAAATCATTCCACGTATCTAGTAATTGATTTAATTAATACACAATATGCCTTATCAAATATCTGTATTGAATAAAGAATATATATTTGTCAATATTTAACAAAATAATCAAAAAAAATTCAACGTAAACACCATATGAAAAAATGGTAAATGATTTAGTCAATAATCATATCCATGAAAAATGATATGGATATTTATGGAAAATTCAACGTCAAATGATCATTGGAAATTGAATACTTAGAGGGGACTAAAAGGAATACAGGAAGTGAATTTTAATAACATTCTTGACTAAATAAATTCCAAAACATCCAGATGAAGAATAAAGATGGTATCAAAACAACATATCCTAAGTGGAGTAAAAATAAAGGGTTGTTGTCATTGATGAATGGAAATACTATAAAAAGATATTTCAAAAAATATTCTTAAGTAAAATATTCTTTTTATTTTGAAAAAAAAAATTGAAGAAATTTTTTTTTTAAAATCACTTTTATAAAACATTTTTCTTAAAAAGTAACCTTTTAAACATAGAAAGGAATATTTGAATAAATTATTGAGGGTAAATCCACCCATGTCATACTAGGTAAAAATAACATTCCTTTTATATAGTAAAAAGGTTAGAAATATTCCTTGTTCATAAAGTGATAAGAATATTCCTTTTAAAAAAAATTAAAAGAAAAAATGGGGTAAAACATTAGTTAAAAAATAATTTAGGAATGTTCCAAAACATTTTGTAAAAAAATTGAAAATATGGTTTTTAGAAGAAAATAGATTCTACAACTAAGGAGAGAATGAATTCGTGTTCTCTCGAAAATATTTTCAAGAATATTTTAAGTACCAAAGAACGGGAAATGGTATTATAACTTGATAAAGTCATTAATAAATAGAGGAGAATAAAATAAAAGGGTATATTGAATAATGTTAATATAATTTCCTCAAATGTAAATGGAATATCATTAAAATTATTCTTGAGTAAAATAATATTTAAACATTCCAAAGTGTCCCTTACCACTTTGAAAAAATTTAAATAATAAGACTCATAAAGGAATAAAATTAAATAAAAGATTTATATAAAATGAATATAAAAGTATTAATGATATAATATATCAAAATGGGTAGTATATACACCACATAAAATATCTAAGTGGTGAATATGGCATTTATCTAATAGATTTAAAAAGTGAGATGAAAATATCTTACCTTGTATTTCCTTTAGGGTGAATGTACTTTAACCTCTACTATAATGGTTTTAAATTTGTCACTAACTTACACCATAACCATACTCATATTTATAATATAATATAATATCTTATTATAATTTATCATTTCCCATTTTTTAATAATCTTTCATTATTTTCTCTATTTTGGATGTTAATTGCCTAGTTTTTCGAGTATGTTTTAACATGTTACTTTTTTTTCTTATGTGGGTCTTGGTTTCATAATATCCAAAATGTAAACCATGATGTAATTATCATATATATTTATTATATATTTATTTATAATAATCTATAATTTTTTTAGATAATAAATGAAATGCACCATTTATGGAAATAGTTGGTCATATGTATGTATGAATGGTATATTTATTTCTTAATCATATTAAAAGAATGAAAAGTAAATTATATGTGTGTGTGTGTGTTATAATTCTAGTATCATATCTATTTCATATATAATACAATGTTTTACTAAAAGTTTCATTTATAAATTCCATGTATAGCCTGAAAGAGCCACATCATTTTGAGGAGGCGGTAGTCCACACTTCCACAAACAATGTTATCATATTTACACAAAATGGAAAATATGAATATATGAGTGATAAAATAATAATAAAATCATAAATACATTACAAATATCATATATAACATATATAAATAGGGTTTCCATCATAATTTCCAATGATGAAAGGTGGTAAAGGAAAAAACAAATGACATTTTTTTCTAAGGCAGTAGTTCACAGTACACATCAATGGTAAGTTCGTTACGCATTAAATGGAAGTGTGTGTAAGTGCATATCAAAACCTTATAATAAAAAAATATTAATATATTTATAATACTTATTTTATTTTTTAATCATGGAATAATTATAATTTAAAGAGCGGATAAAGAAATAAAACTAAAGAGCTTGAGGAAGGATGTTGCCTCTTTTTCAGGTAACTTCTTTTGGTTTGCACCAAAGGGATTCCATGGATTGATTTCTACCCAATGTGATGATTGTTGGTTTAGGGGAGGGATTTTTAGGACATATTTGGGTAGATATTGTTCCATCCAAAGTGTCTTGAGAGGTGTGAGTAAGTGGGAGGGCTGAGTGCCTTTTTAAAGTGTAGGAGGAGGGGAACTCTTGTTTATTTTTGGAAAGGGAATTCCACCCACATTATTCCTATGAAACATGGATCCAATAAAAGAAAAAATTAGATCCAAGTGAGTATTGGGTTGAAATATGAATATCCAAAGGGATTTTGAAATGTTTTTTGTGGTCATTTTGGATCTTAAGTTTAATGTTTAGTCCCTTATTAAGTTAATTTTTCTCTTAATCATTGTAATTAATTTTAATCATATTCACTAATATTTTTGGTCAAAAACTAATTTGACCTTATTAAAAATTGAAAATTACTCTGATTATAAATATTTAATCCATTTTTTCAAATTTTTATCTCATAATTTGTTGAAATTAATTTAAATTTATTCCCACGGATGAGACGATAATGCGTATTTTTAAAGTAAGAACATTCAAAAGTTTACTGAGTTTTTATATCCAATTTCAAATTAAAATGTCCATAATGACCTAAATTGGATTAAATGATATAAAATTGATCTAATTAATCCTTAAAAAAATAACCTTATAAAAATATTATCCAAAAACGCGGTTTGAAATTTAAATTCAGTATTTTTCACTATTCATCAAAAATTGAAACTTTACATAAAAATACCAAAAATTCACCCTAACCAAATTTGGATGTTTATATTACAAAAATAAATTTTATTGTTTCATATTAAATTAATAAAAGTGTGAAAAATTGGATTTAAAATACGTTCTCTAATAAAAGGTGGTAAAATTGACTTTATAAAAATATAGGTTTTATGGGTAATATTGGGTTTGTTCTTATATTATGTTAATAAAATCTATTTTATTAATATAGAAAAACTTTATTGAATATATAATATATATTTTAAGTTAATATAACTCACTAATTCTAATTTATTAAATTTATTAGGGTAAAATGGCTTTGTGGGCACAAAAAATAGTTTTCTATAAAAATATTCCCTTTATATTTAATTGGTTCTTAAATTCATTTCTAATTAATTTATAACTAATGAATAAATTTTATATTTATATAAAAAATATATTTTTATTAATTAGTTAATACTATTCATGACTACAAATTTAACATATTTTTTATATATTATTATTTTAAATAATAATACTTTAATAATATATAGTTGTTCCGTAAAACTCAGTCTTGTGTATAATGTAAGATTTCAAAGAAATTTGTTATTACGTGAGATCTAAGATAACTCAATGTTGAGTTCACTTTAATATATATAATATATATTTAATATATTTCAAATATTAAATATATTATAAAGTCTTAGGATCTTATATTCCCTTATGCGCTTGGTTTTTCATGTCATACACGTTATTGCATACAATGTTATTACATTATAATTCCACGGTGTAACATGTTCCCTTTAAATTTACCCAATGATTGAGTTTCCTTGTTCTCAGTAATATTAATTAATTTAGTAATAATTAGATATGATAATATATTTAATAGTCAAGATCACGGGATGCACATCACACCATGGAATCTTTGTCTCTTCAGATTTTTTGAAAGGACAAGACACTTATATGTGCCCTTTAATTTGAAGTAGAACTTTATGCATCAACCAAAATAACCATTATTCCAAGAATATCTATCACCCATAGAAAATACATGAACCTTTACATAATTTTTAGGGACTCTTACGTATTAGTGTGTTCACTAGGCTGAAATCCTCCCCTCCTATAAAGGCATGACTTTTACACATTATTATATCCACTAGTATGAAGTGAATGGATGATAATAAAATAAAGAAGAGAGAAACTAACATAAACCTAACATACCAGACCAAACCCTATTTAACAAAAAATAAATGAACTATATTAAACCAAACAAAACTAAACAAAACTGACTCTACAAAAACTGAGTCAAACAGATGTAAAAAATTATGAACTAAGCTTGTTAGAATATAACCAACTCTGATTATAATAAAATATATAAAAATAAAACTAAAATCAAAAGAACCATTATAAATTGAAAAAAAAATACAATGACCAATCCAAATTGAATCAAACATAAACCCACCAAGATAAACTAAGTTGAAACCAATTGAATTGAAACAAACCAAACTAAAATCAAACAAACTAAACAAATCCAGCTATAATATAATTTTATTTTCTTGAATCAAACCAAATTGGACCAGAAAACTCAACCCGAATTGTACCAAAAAATAGAATCCATCAACAAATAATTAAATTGAATTGAATATAAAAAAATCAACAATACACAAATAAAATCAAACAAATCTATCATAAGTTTAATCAAGATAAATAGAATATATATGAATTTACTTTCCTTTAATCAACCAAAATTAAATGAATATAAAACTATAGAAACCAATAATGAAGGCAAAAAACCAAATTAATGTATCACAGACCAACCGATCCAAAACATAAGTAAATCAATAATGAAAACAAATTTAATAATACCAAATTGAAATGATTAGAATACGATGAAACTAAAACAACTTAACTGGAAGTGAAACCAACATGAAAAGAAAAAATATAAATTTAATAGAATAAAAATGATCCCAAAAAAAGTGAATAAAAAATTAAATAAATTTTACTAAAACAAATAAAATTTAATTTAATTGAAATAAATTAAATAAAATCTAACTTAAATAAATGAATATAAAGTAACAAATACCAAACTGAATCATATGAGGGATGAAAAAAATAAATGAACTTGAAATGAAAATTTATAATCAAATATAAGTGAATCAAAATAAATAAATTTGATCCATAATAAACCAAAATTAATTTAGATTAAAAAATAATCAGAACATAATGAAATTGTACGTTATTAATAGAAATTAAATATAATTGAACCAAATTGAATTGAAGGGAACCATACATAACAAAATTTAATTAAAAATAACTAAATAAAATTATACCATGTAAAACTGAATAGGAAAAACAAGGATCAAAACCAAGATGAAATTACATACTCCCATGCAAACTAAAAATTAACATTCTTTAACCCGATAAATAATAAATAATATTCTTTCAAGTGTCATTTTAATGAAAAAAAACACCAATATTGACTACATGCAGCCATCAATATCCATTAATGAACAATTTACCTTGCATATACTTATTGTAACCCCTTTCAAATTAAATCATAAAAACAAAGAAAACCAAATAGGAACACATCTAGCAGAAATTTTACCATTCAATTTTACCATATTATACAAGTATTTAATAATTATTAGTTATTTTAAATAAATACATTCCATTTCCATTATTCTATATTCACATTACCCTTATATTCATGGAAATAATATATACAAACAAAAATCCTTAAATTCTACTTTATGTTAATTTAGTAAATCATTATTTAATGATATTCTCAATTATTCCAATTTATTATATAAAATTTATTTTTTTAACCAACCCATTTCATGATAGAACAAAGTAATCAATCATTGTAGAAAATCATATTGCATTATAGAGTATATCAATTTGATTTTAGTAATGAAATTCATTATTAATAAACTATTTTTAATTATGGTTTTCTACATTTAATGTCATTATATAGGTAGGTTTTAAATGTTTAAGGATGTGTGCCTTGGGAAAAAAATCATGTAGTAGAAAGCTAATGCATGGGCAACACAGAAAACCTAGGATCAGGCTGAGGTTGAAAAATCCAAAAAAGAAATGGTCATATAGGAGTGTGAATAGAATCAAAGGGACAATGATGAATTTATGGAATTTATGGAATTCTTATGTCTATCACTTCCACCAGATACTGTAGTGACTTTTAATGAATATATGTTGATGATAAATACATTATATATTGCACCATGTAGTTTTCTTAGTGTCGACCATGATGATGACGTTCCTGCCGATGGTGAGGATGAAGGTGTGGATGACAGGAAGGATGATAAAAAGGATGATAGTGAGGATAATGGTGAGGAGGATGTTGATGATGGTGATGGTGATGAGGTAAAATTTATCCTTTATATTTTTAGAGATATTTATGACATTTGATGTTAGATGATTAGTTTTGAATGAATATATGTGATATTTTGAATGTGTGTGATCAACGGTAGAATTCATTAATTATTTTCTTATGTTATCATTGTTTTATATTGGTTGGTGATGTTTTTTGTAGGTAATTGACCTAGTTAGGGTGTTTTTGTGGATTATAGTGGCCATTTAGGTAGGTTTTTGTGGTTGTTTGGGCAGGTTGGGGGTGTTGAAGCTTGGGGAATTAGGGGGTGGGAGTCTATACCAAGAGTTTCAAAACTGTTGGTATAGACCTATATTGATGGTGTTGTTAGAACCATTTTTATAGGTTTCTACCAATGGTTCTAACAAAACTTTTGGTAAACTAAAATTCTATTATCCCTATATCAATCGTTCACTAAAAACCATAGATGTAGGAATTTCTCAATAGTCAATTAGCCAACAGTTGGAAGAACCATCCGTATAGGCTATACCAATAGTTTTACAACCTATACCAATGGTTTTTAACCATTTTTATTGACAAAAATCCTAAAAGTGAATGTTTAATAATATTTAAATGATGGAACCATGACCAATTTTTCCACCGTTAACACACTAAAGTTATTTTGGATATTATATACCAAACAATCTCAAAACACTTGACGAAAACATAACCAACATAGTAACTAAACCAAAAAAATAAAATAATTAAATAAAATTAATAAATATGAAAAATATTATAAAAAATTATATAATTAATATAATTTTATTATTCATGAAAGTAAAATACATATGTGATGATTTGGGACATGAGGTAAGTGTTTTTTATTTAAAATATTATTCTAAATTTCTCATACAAAAATATTTCTCTTACATAACCATGTTATTTAAAATGTGTCAAGAATGTTCTTTTTTATACTTAAAATATTTTCAAAGGTATTTTTCAACTATTTTTGACTTTATTTTAAAAAAAATAGTAATATTTTCAAAGTTTACCCATATGAGTTATTTTTGACTTTCTTTACCAAAGTGCAAAGAGAATGTTTTTTAATGTTTACCACAAGACCTCATTTTCTCACAATTATATTCATTATTATTATCATGATTCCTATATAATTTTTAATGTGTTTCTAAATAATATTATTTTCCCATTTTTTTAGGATTTCTTAGTTTCAAACTATTTTCATGAAAAAAATATATTTCTTCACATTTTATGAGATATATGAAAGTAATTCTTCTTATGGGATCTAATACAATATTTTATAAGTTTTATAATAGAGATGAAAAAAATTAGCTCTTTTATTCATGTTATGGAACTTGGAAATTTTATATGATGATGAGTGAGTCTAATATATCTCTACAATGCCTTGTGTAATCATATGTTCTAAAGAAGAGACATGTGTAATTAACTATGACGGTTATTACTTTGTTAGAGTTTATGTAAGGGATCTTATTAGGGTGATTATAAGTATAATTTCATGAGATTCATACATTGTTTCTAAATTCTTTATATTATTTTTAATGTAAATATTCTGATTTCATGAGGTAATTAAATGGATTTATAAATTTTTTTGAAATTATAAGGGTGAAAGGTATGTTTTTAAGGAAAATTTTATCATGGATTATTATGTTCTCTCAAGAAACTATCATGGTTATGATTTTTTCTTTATCCCTAAAACTAAATATTTTATACAAACTTTGGTCTTTCAAGTTTATTCCATGATTAAGTAAATTAATATTTGAGCATAAAGTAAATTTTCTAAAAATGAAAACTACCTTATATATTTTCATGTTTTTCAAATAGAATAATGGGTTTGCTTTATTTTAATATCCCTTTTTGAGATTTGGTTTTATCATTAAATGTTTTCAAAAAAAATCATAGCTCCTACGGTGGTGTATGAATTATAGCAATTTCAATGGTGACAAGTTTTGAATAAAGAAAACATGTCACAAATGAAATAGTATTGTAAACATAAGAACTTGTTTTTTTGGAAAAAATTAACACTATGTAGAAATGTATGCTTTTTTATGTAATGCATTTCTTAATTATCTAAAACTCAAAATCTGAAAGATCCTATAAATTTAAAAAAGTTAAAAATATATAATAAATCATGTAATTATGTGTTTTTTCAGATATGTGGTGTTATAAAGATAAAATCTAATCACTTATAACTTTTAAGCTTCTAAAAATTTGATCTATTTTTGGAAAACTAATACATAATCCAACATCTATAAGATCTGATTAGTACATATTGTACTAGAAACCTAATTTAAGTCAACCCTTAAATTTTGAAACATTTTATTTTTTGAACAAACTATAGGAAACCTAGAACTTAAATATTAAAACTTGATAGAATTGGAAATTTAAATCCCTAAGAAAACTATAATTAAAAATATAAATGACTAATATAGAACATGTTATCTATAAAACACAAAAATTTTGAAATATAAGAAGGACTAAAAAGTGGTAACAATGATATGGAAATAAAATTAAAGTATAATCAGATTTATATAAAAAAAATCAATTGAGGTGAGATGATCGCTAATATGGGAGGGGATGAGAAGTTCATTAGAAAGGGGAAGCATGTGCTTCAATGGGGGTGAGTAAATCACAGTCATGGGTGATAGTAGGGGAGGGACACGAGGAGGGGTTCAGGTATGGATCCATTAGTTGGGATAGTACTGTCGGGGAGAAGGAATTCCTAAATTTTGGGGGAACCTTGGACATCGGTGATGTCTTCAGGTGTGGATAAGGGGATATACAATGGAATGGATGGGAGATGTAATTGTGAGGAGGGGAAATGTAGTGGCCTAGTTGGGACATTTTCAAAAATATTTTCTGATGTGGAGTGAAGTGTGATAGCCAATGGGGAAATAGTACTTATGGTGGGGGAGGAATAAATTGGGAAAATGGATTTTTTTTCAAATAACATAGACACCACCCCAAGAAAACAATGATATTGTTTGTGACAACTTGCAGTTTTTCATTTTAACCCTACATATTTTCCCCTTTTCTAGGAGTGGTTTATTATATTTATTGTTTTCATGTTAAGTAATATAAATACTATGGATAAACTTATAAATTTAATAAAACCCATTTTACCCTGAAGCATAACTATTTTAATGATCACAAACACTATAATGTTTTTCTAACTTTTTTTATGTTGTTTCTTGTCTTGTTACTGCATTTATTTTTAGTTTCTTGGGCAGAAAGGCATTTTTCCATAAGTTATATTTAAACTTAGATAAAAAAAGAATTTTTAAAAGGTTACAACATAGTGTAGTATCGGCCAGATGGTAGAATATTTAAGTTTACCTAGAACATTGGCAATCCCATTGTCTCATTGGTGGAGTCCCACCGACTTGCCGGTGGGAGCGGGTAGCAAGAATGTTCTTCCAATAACACCCTTGGATACCTAGTGGGGGATACTGGGTATTTTATTGCATTATTATTGCTATTATGAGTTCAAATTAATTACATTGAAAAATAATTCAACTTGGATCCTAAATAACCCGAACAACCTTGGTCCACCCAAGTATCCTTGGAGGCTACAAAATGAGGCTTTTGGAGGCTTTAATCTTCCTCCAAACATAGTGTACATCAAGTGAAACACTCCTCGATCTTCCAAAGATTATCAATCTCAAAAATATCTTCAAAGTTATATATTACTCTTAAAATTACAAATAATAATACCATAAATATTCAACATGGGAATTGTGGAAATTGAAGGGCACCATCATAAGGTGTGATCTTCATCGACTATCATCACATGCCATCGAGCTTCATCTTATTATTTATTTCGTTATGCCTTATTTTTATTTCTCCATCTTATCTTAAGCCTTTGTTTCTTTTTTGTATAATCCCTTGGATACATCTCTCATTTTTAATTTCTATCTATCATATTCAATATATTTTTTATCTTTTAGTGAGAGTAGAGACCGTATTGTAATGGGTACTCAAAAAGAAAAACCATATCTTTTCTCCATCATTCTCATTATTGGTTTCTTAGTTTCCCATTTAAAAGTAAGGGATTATTTATTTGGTTCTTAGTTTTAGTTAAAGACAGTGGTTTTGGATTCTTTCTTTTTTCCATTCAAAATAAAGGGATTTCTTTTGTTCTTGATTATTGTTAAAATAAATGCATTATATAACCTCTTAATCCTTCTTAAGGGTAGGAGACATAGAGGAACCTTTGTGTGATATTAATTTACTCCATTATAAAATTTCTCCTTATATATTTACATTTCACATTTATTTTCCACATCATTGTCATATAATTACCTTTTTAAATTTACACTTTGATTTAATTTGATATTTTCGATTTATTTTATTTGATTTATTTATTTGTTTATTTTAATTTTAAAAAAGGAAATCCACCCCCACTCTTTCTATTTATCCAACCCAATAATTAGTATCAAATGTTTTCACTAATATTTCAAAATCTCTATTTGAAAATTATATTTATTCGCTAATACCAATAATTTTTATCAAGGAAAAACTTTTTTTATTTTAAATTATCTTTTCATTTTTTGATATTCAAAGTCTTCACTGATTTAAAAGTTTTATTTTATCATGTCATCTCTTTCTTATTCGCATGCTCCAGTTTTTTATGGTTTTGATTATTTATATTATGAGGCTTGCATGTGTATTTTTCTTAGAAGAATTGGATATCATGTTAAGAAAATAGTAATGCATGGTTGTACTCCTATAGTTGAACCAAAATATAAATGCACTCCCAAATACATTTCATCTTTTTAATTAGATGGAAAGGTGATGAATGATTTACATTGTGGTCTTGAATGTAATGATTTAAATCATGTTTATTATTGTAAAATGGATTTTTAAATATGTAAAATCATTGAATTCACACATGAAGGAATGAATAATGTAAAAGAAATTCAATTTTATATGTATCTTAAATATTTCAAAATTTTCTCCAGGCATTAAAATGAAAGTATTAATATCATTTTTACTCATATCACAGAAATTATTAATTGTATAAAATCTATCAGTGATTAATTTCTCAAAGAAATGATCATGAAGAAAACCATAGTGTTTTTATATAGTTATCAATATCTCAAAGTGATATTGATACAAAAATATTATAACATCAAATAAACGGTGGTCAAAGAGCTGATCAAATATTTAATGATTTTTGAGATAACAATGAAATGTAAAGAGGTTAAAGAAGCAATAGAAGTTAAAGAAACTAAGAAGTTCATTGATTTAAAAGAAAATAAAAATGATTATTCATCGAAAAGTGACACCGATAATGAAGGAGAAATTTAAAAAAATTTCAAAATAGTGTTCAAACTTTTAAAGAAGATGTAATCATCCCAATATTCCAAAATCAAGATCTAATCATAGTTCTATAGGTGACATGTTATAAGTTCAAAAAAAAGGTGAATATAAGACCATAATCCCCAATCTACAAAAAGAGGTTTAAAACATGAATAAAGATAAGAAATATAAGAAATATCTAAAAGTCACAACTTAGATTGATTCATCCTTATCAAGTGATGAAAGTTTCAAATGACTTACGGAACATTTTGATGATGGTAACCAGGTTAATACTAAAATATCTCACTCTTCTTCTTCCTCTCATTCTTCTTCTTGCTCTTCCTTATCTTCAAGTCCCATAACTTATGAAGAGCTTAAATTTTCTCGAGATCAACTTGAAAATAGTTATTATTAACTTAATAATTTATATTTAGATCTTAAAAATAAATATAATCAAGTAGTTGAAGAAAAATATAATTTTTTAAAAGAAAATGGTTTTCTCTTAAAATAAAAGGATGATTTGATTTTTTTTAAATTAGAAAATCAACCCAATATTGATGTTTTCAAAAATAAAATCAAGGATCTAAAAATCAATCATTAAAAATTACCCCAAGGTGAACAATCTATTAAAATGATTCTTAGTTATAAATGCATTAAAATAAATAATCACGGATTTGGATTTTAAAAGGATAATGAAACTACTTCACAAAACACTAATTTTGTGAAAGGTTTTTCTCAAAATAAATTTTGCAAGTATTATCATAAATATGGACATATTGTATAAAAATGTGATTTAAAAATTTACTAATATGTAATTCCTAAATAATTATATGTTTCTTCTAAAATATATAAAAATATAAGAAACTTTGGGTCCCTAAATCTATATTATCCCGTGTTTGTAGACCGAAATTTTTTAACTTGCCTAAATCATGTGCTAACATTGCAAGATCCTCAAGGGTAGAGAAAGGTAAAAAAATTTAATATCTTATAGGGATTATTCAATGAACCTAACTGATATATTTTATGGTGGATATAAAATAAAATGTTGATCCAACTCAACGAAGTATGTAATCTAAAGAAAAATATATGGAGTATAGATTGTAAATAATATCCAGTTAGAATTTAGTTTTTATATGCTCTATGTTGTTTTTAAGGGGGGTTGTTTTAATAATCTACTTTATCTCATCAAATAATGTTATATATTTATATATTACTCTCTTATTAATGTCATGTTTTATATTCCCATTATCTTGGTATGATATCTTTTTAATTATTTTCAAATCTTTTCTTAATAATTTGAAAATAATTATACATGATTCAAACATCATTGTTCTCAAAAGTTATTTTTTATGGATTTTTTTCATCTCTTTTTATTATTATATATCATGACGTTAAATATGTTTATACAATGTATTATTTATTTTAATTGATTTATATCTCTTTTTATTACACATTTTTCTTTGAAATTATATATGTTTTAAGTTTACTTTTATTTTCTTAAAGGGTAATAAAATTCTCTGTAAATTCTCTTATATGATCATATTTATCAAACCCTTATTCGTGTAAGTTCATTTTTTACAATCTCAAAGGGGGAGAAGTTTTTAATAGATGTATAAGATAAAAGGAAAAGTTTTTCAATTTTTTTTATCAAGTGGGGAGCAATTTATTTCAAAGTTTCATAAAGGGGATACATGGTTTTACATTTTTGGTAAATATATCCCTTTTTATAAATTCCCTCTTCCTTTTCTTTATTTCTATATAAATTTTTTATGATCATCAAAACGTATGAGATTATTATACCCCAAAGAATAATTTTTTTAATGGTCACAAATAGTCTAATTTTGTTCTATATTTCTTCATGTTATTTCAAGTGTTGTTCTTGTGTTTATTTTTAGTTTCTTTGGTAGGAAGGCACTCATCCATAAGTTGAATTCAAAATGGTCTCAAATGGAATTTTTAAAAGGCAGTTAAATATCAAAACACCATATATCTAATAACATATGGAAGTACACCTAGAACTCCAACATTCCAACGAGTTGGTTTGTAGAGTCCCATCGGTTAGCTAATGGAAGTAGGCATCAATCAGGCACTATCATCAGCACCACTGGATAATCGGTGGTAGCTACCAAGTATCCAGTGGCATCAAGATTTCAAGTCTAGGTGGAATTAATTGTAATCAAAAATCATACTTCTTATCTATCAAATACCCCAATTGACCTTGGTCCACTTGGGCATCCTTTGAGGATATAAAGGTAGGCTTTGGGAGGAATCAAACTTCATCCAAAATTAGTGTGCATCAAGTGAAATTCTCCTTAATTTTCTATGGATTCTCAATCTCTAAAATAGATTTAGAGTTCAATATTACTCTTCTAATTACAATGAATAATAATGTAAAAATCCAATTTGGGAATTTTGAATTTTGAATGTCACCATCCTAAGGTGTCATCTTAATTGACTATCATCGAGAACCATCAAGAATATTTTGATTATTTCTCTATTTGTTCCTTCATGTTCTTTCTTCATCTTATCTTGAGCCTTTGTTTCTTTACTATATAACCCATTTTATACCTCTTGATTATAATTTCCCTCTCACACATTCTCTCTATTTATTATTATTTAGTGAGATTATAGACTAAATTATAATGTATTTTCCAAAAGTAAAACCACCACATTTCCCCCTTTATCTCATCATTGGTTTCTTAATTTATTATTAAATAGTAAAGGATTCCTTTTTTGGTTCATGGTTCCCCTTAAAACCAAGGGATATTAATTTATTACTTTATATATTCAAAATAACAGGAATTATTTGGTTCTTGATTCTTATAAAAATTAAGGATTTGCAAACCCTACCAAGCCTTATTAAGGGTAGGCTACATAGGAGAACCTTTTTGTGCTATTTATGAACTCCATTATAAATGTGAGCCTTGTCCATTTAATTTACCCATTTTTATAAACATATATTTTTCAAAATTTCGTTTTTTGAATTATTTTTATGCTTTAATTTGATATTATAGATTTCTTGTATTACATCATTGTTTTATTTATTACATTTATTTATTGATTTTCTATAATTTTTTAAAATAAAATCACTCCCTATTGTCTTTTCACTGACCCAACACAACTTAAATACAAGTATTTTTTAGAATCACTATATAATCTTTCAATTATTGGTGTCTTATTAATGATTTCCCCATTTAAATAATTAATTAATTCTTATATTTGATTTCATTTATCAATATGAGAATCTTCCTCATCATGAGATAATAATTTTTTTGTATTTCACAAAGCCAAGTCTAATGACTATAACTTTAATTTAAACCATTGAAATTTAAGTGATGTTTTATTTCTCTAGATATTAATTTCTTTAATATTTAAACCCCTCATTCATGAGTAGTAAAAAGAATTATTGAATGTAATATTCTGTTTAGTAATGTTTAAGAATTAATAAAAACAATTCACCATATTCATCACTTGATCTTTGTATAGTAATCCAACTATGAGCCAAGATCACATTAAACAAAAATAATATTAAGAAACATAGGTCATTGTATATTGTAACTATAAATGAAAAATTAATTTATAAAAAAATAAAATAAATTATTTAGTACTAAAATATTTTTACACTAAATGAAAACAATATATTATATATTATTAAATAATATACAAAATTGACCATCTGGGGTTGGTGTAGAAGGAAAGGTTGGGGGATCGGTCATGGAGGTCATGTGTTCGACTCCTATGAGTTGTGATTCAGTGTAGTTAATACTTTCCTAAATGATTTAACACCTTGAAAGTCCAGAGGAGGGTGGGATGAAATTTTTACCCAATTTATCTCTATAAGAGGCTTATGAAATCAGGGTTTGGTACCCAATTTATTGGGGGAATGACTATATAAGGAAGGGAATGGATTGTTCTTAGGTTATATTAGGGTTTATATATGAAAAATGCTATATTTTTTAAAATATAAACTACAATAATAACTAAAATAATAACGATTAGGATAATTTCACAAAAGTTTTGACATTATTTAACTTATACTTAGTTTTTATTTTCTATTAATATTATCTCCAAATATATTTTTAAATTTACTGATATAATTTATGGTTAAGTGGTTACCGCACACTTTAAAATTAAAATATATAAAAATTCTAAACTTCAAGAATAAAAAAATAGTACACATAAACCACAGTGACCAGATTCAAAAACCAAGACCCACCTCAGAGTCAATTGAAATCGATGTCATCAATATATCATAGCCATATTCACCTCATTAGTGTCATCCATATCAAAAAACATCGGCCATTGAGAACTTTAAAATTTTCAATCTTCAAAATCCAAATTTCAAACAGAAACTATCATTTCGCTTGAACCACCTCGCATCGCATACCATTCCTCGAACCACAACAACCAAAATTGAAAATAAAAATACCACCCATCATTCTAAAACCATAAAATATTCTTGGGACACAAAAACTTGAGTGGAATTACCTCGATCCACACCCCTTGACAGTTTATTACAGCATTGATATCTCTAATACTAGTGAGTACCCACTGGAGAACATCCCTCCGCAGCATCACAACACTATCGCAGAACTCATTACACTTCACCATCGTCACAACACCTTGAATAGATCTAAAAAAAATATAGTTATCATCAATGGTAATTTCATTTTCCATAACACCTCGCATCGTAGTCATCGTTACCATCACGAATGAAATGCCAATGTCGCCATAGTTGGGAACCACAACAGAACACCATTCCATAGTAAAATTGAAAAATAAACCAACAAAAACTCCATTCGAACAACATAAAAAATGAAAAATAATCCAAAATAAAATAGGAATACAATCACAGAAGAAAAACCACCATGTCTGAAGAAAAAGGAAACCAAACCAGAGAGAAAGAAACCAACTCATGTGACGCCAATTAACAAAGACTTCTACCACCACCACCACCCACCCTCCAACACCATCCCAAGATGTTTTTAAACCTGTATCAATCCCAACCAAGATGGGGTCAAGCATGATGGGTTTGAAAACAAGTGAAGAGTATAATAATAACCTCAAACACCCAAACTGATTCCGTCCCAAGACTCCTAAAGCACCCACACAGAGACCCAAAATGGAGGTCTAATGCAGAGCGAAAGGCAGAAAGAGGGGTGGTAAAAGGTAAACGATGTCCCACTAGAGAAAAAAATCAGGAAATAAGGGGATGAGGATAGGGTAATGAGAAGAAATAATAATGTGGAGTGAGTTGAGAAGTCCCTTCGCTACTGAAAGGAATCGTCAAAACCTGAGGAGGAAGGGGAAAAAGAAGGGAAGCAAGAGTGATGGGAGTTCTAGGAGAACTCAGTGACTAGGGGAAGCGAAGAGGGAAAGGATGGAAGATTAGAGGGTAGATGAATTGGGAGGTGGCATAGTGGCCTCCACCCTCTGAATTTCTACCAGAGGAAACTCTATCTTGGGAAGACGAGAGAGGAAAGCCACTTAGAGGTGATGAGAAGTGACTTCACCCCTATGAAGTATTAATATTATATATGTTATTTTATTAATATCTAGTTTTTTATGTGTAAATTATCATGATTATATATATAGTACATATTTTATTTGATTTATAAAAAGTTAAAACCATAGATTAAAAAATATAGTTAACATAATTTATCAACAAAATCACCAATCATGTTAAACACCAAAAAAACTCAAAGATTATAAAAAAATCACATGATCAAATTTCAGTTCTTTTTCTGATAGTGCAACATTAAAAAAATAAATGCATACATACACTTGTGTTTTTATGTTCTAGATAAATTAAAATAAAAAAACATATCAAAAAATGATCAATTGATGGAGTAGTGGTGGGAGGTCACAAGTGGATGAGGAGGTCTCCAAAGGGACATGGTGTGTGAGGTTGGGAAAATAAGGGGACTCTAGCCTGAGTGGGAGGGGTATATGTGAGGTTGATGAAAAGGAGAGATGGAAAAAAGCTGGAATATGGGATTGGGTAACATCATACATCAACCAATATGGTAATAGAGAGTCAAAGAATTAAAAATTTGAGTGAAACTTCTAATATAGTGTCAAACAGGAGAGTGTTGTGTAATAAAGTAAACTACTCAACTCTAGGGTTAGTAAATTTTAGTATTTTACATCAAATATATTTTACTAGTGTGAGATAAATTTAGTATATGATGATATAACTATTAAAAAATTAATTTTATCCAGTGTATAAGATGAAATAAATTTCATATAATATGACACATCTTGAAAAAAAATCCTTATATAATAAAGAAAAACAATTCCACATAAAATGATACATTTTTTAAATAATGAAATGTATATCATGTGTAAAATGAGATAAATTTCATGTTAAATGGTAACTTATTTGAAAAAGAAAATTTACCTCACGTAAATTTCATATAAAATTGTATATTTAAAATAAATATTTTTTAACATTTATAATATGAGATAATTTTAATTTACAGTGAATATTTCAAAAAATTAAATTTCAAAAGACTACTTATTATGTATAAAACATTAGTTTTCATAAACTCATAACTTTTATCACTCAATTTAATATATCTCACACAAACATAATTTTTCTTTTATTTAAAAATTTTAATTATAAATAAATAAAAAATTAAAGAAGCAACAAAAAATTACTTTTAAAAATGCATGAATATTATATTAATTAATTATGAATTTATTATTACAATAATATTGGTCATGAAAGTAAATTTATAACTAAATTTATATTTAACAGTATAGAAGTAAAATAAATTAGCTATTAATATCGTGTTTTTGACTTTTGACTTTTAACATATATTTATTATTACATGTCATTAATTTATATTAGTTTTAGTATAATTTATTTTTATATTATAATATATTAACATTGAACTTATTATTAATATGATTATTATTATAAAATGAAATTATTCTTATAAACATCCATCCATAAACCAACATATATATATATATATATATATATATAATTGAATATAAAAATTTTGCACATGTGTTTTAGTTAGTTAGATAAAAAATTAGAAAACTCTTATTTTGTTAATAAATCAAATGTTTTTTGTATATTAAAAATAGATTAATGTATTTAAGATAATTTCACATACTTGGTGGTGTGGGATCGGTAGGATGTCAGCTTCATCAAAGAGAACTTTTACCACCCCCTTTATTGTGAGGGTCCTGACCCCACTGATCATTTTTTTCTTTGGTTGCAACCCCCTCCCTCTTCCTCTTCATTTTGTTTCTAGGGATTATTCCCCTTTAAATACTATACATCATTAACCATTTATAGGAGATACAGACTCACTCATATAACCTCTAGAAATTTCTTCCTCTTTTTTGGTATTTCAACATACCTCTATACGTCAACATCCTTCTAAGACCCTTTAATGGTGATAGAATCGTTTAAATTTTCTCTGGTAGAGTTTTAACTTGATTTTATTCAACACATTCCCCCATTAGTGAGTGGTGATTTGATTCCTTTCCCCTAGTTTATATTTCCATCTGACTACTCTATTTGATCTTATGTTTCCCTTTGTTGTGGTAATAATGTGTTTCTTCCTAGATCAGGCATCAAATCCTATCAGGGATGTGAGATTTCAACTAAATATTATACTCTCAATAGATTAAAATGATATTGATCTTAATAATGAAATTTTAAAATAGAAAAAGAAAAAATAAAGGAAAAATAGATAAACAACAGAGAAAAGAGAAAAATAAATTCATAAACAAAAATAAACATTAAAGAACACAAAGATATAACATGATTCCACCTATGTTAGATATAAATGTATGACAAGAAAAAAAACCTCCATAATATTTTATTGTGAAAGAAAGTAAATCTTATAAATAGAAAACTAAGAATACATGAATCATAAAAGTTATTAGATAATGAGGACCCTTTCACTCCAAGAACTAATAAAGTTGTTATTTTCAGAAATTTTCATGAATATTTCAAAGAATAAATCCCCACCATTTTTAATTTTTTAATAAAATTCGATCATTTTTTGCATTAAAGTATATTTCTGGAATTATTGTCAAAACATATCAATTCAATGTTTTCAATAATTTTTAATTATTTTTGGAATAAAATGAACAAGCTATATACTATTTTGTTTTTGGGAAAAGTAATTTTTTGAACTTGTATGGGTACAATTTCTCCTAAGCATGGTTTTATATGCCTTTCTCTATGATTTCATATGAATATTGAAGGATTATATAAGTCATTTAAGTATCATAAGTCTTCATGGAATCTCACTTTTAATTTCTCCTTTTTGAATGACTCTACCTAATCGTATGACATTGATTCTGTATGATTTTGTCATATCATATGACTTATGACTAAATGATAATAATTTGAAGTTTGTACGTCCTAGATTTCAAAAGAATTGTTTATATGACATTGATATTGTATGACTTATAGTTATTCTGCATGACTTGAAAGTTTGATCTCTCATGGATTCTATTTTCATTACTTCTAAAGTTATATAAAATGATTTCCTATAAAATGAATTCCAATATAATTTATGAAATTTTCTAATATAAATTTTAAAAACTTTGTGAGATTACAATAACTAGGAATTTTCATAATAATATACTTTAACAAATACATGTTGTTTAATTTTAAGATGAAGATGAAGGGTCAAAATTTGTGGTATGATTCAATAGAGGTTAAAAGCATTGTGTGTGTGGATATTTATTACTCCTAACTCATTCATATAAAGAAGTAATTTTTGTTTCTACCACATGGGACCTATTTTTGAAAAAAAAATCATGTTCATAAAGGGTTACCAAGGGAAATTAAAGAATGGAAACACATTTAAATATTTGTTAATCCATCATGGAAGTATAAGGAGGACACAAACAAAAATAAGTAAAGGGGAGGATGGAGGTGGTGGATCAAAACTAAATCATGTTTGTTTGAGGATTTCACATAAAACTATTTTAGTTGAGATAGATAGGGAGAGGGAGAGGGAGAGGTAGAGGGAGAGGGTAAGGGAGAGGGGAAGAGAGAGAGGGAGAGGGAGAGGGAGAGGGGAGAGTGATAGGTAGAGAGAGTGGGAGTGGATGAGAGAAAATATATCCATGTGTAAATGAATTACAAATTGGAAGTGGATAGTGGAGACCTAAGGAAACATCCCTTATATTTTTTGATTTTCATTGTTATCTTTTTGTATTTTTATGAAAACTATATTTTGGAATGTATATAATTTTTTTCATTATTAAAAATAATTTATTTTAAACTATTTTATATTTTTTTCAATTTATGGAAGTAAAGTTATTGATCTCTTTGTTTAATCTTCTCAGTAGAGGTATTTACTTGAGCATAGTGAGTTCAATCGCATTAAATTAGTTGAAGGTATTTAAGCTTTTGAAATACCTTCATAAGAGGATCAAAACCCATACTGAGGTCTTGGTATGTCTTTTTAAATCCCTACCCCAACCCATTGGCTTAGGTATGGTTGAAATTATATTTAACTGAGATGACATACCCATGAAACCAAAGGCTGGTAATAAATTACAATGGTATGAAATATCATTACCCTAATATAAGAAACCAATTCTAAAAAACATATTAATACAATGTATAAACTAATGCAGGAGTAAAATAAGGCCCTAATCCATTACATAACATTTACATAAATGAATATTATATTTTATCTATCAATAAAAATAAATGAATAAGTGATTGAAAGACCCAAAAATAAAGACAAGGTACCCACATGGCACTCTCCCATACTCCACATGACTTCTACCACCATGCTCCCAACACATTCCTAATACACATCATTAAGATGTCCTGATAACCTATAAAAGTGACCTCCCCTTACCTATATCATAAAGAACAATGTCTATATACACACCAAAGTGCATCTTTATAGGGGTGAGTATATTTACTCAGTAGGAAATGCATTAGATTCTTCCCACACATCAAACTTAAATAAGAATAAGTTATCTTGTATTTAATATAATATAAGAAAGAAGAAAAGTATAAAGAGTAGAAAAAAATAAAACCATGTAAATAACTCATACCAAAAATCAAATTTCCCTTTGTAAGCATTATTTTCTTAGTTTAATCCACACCATAACTCACACATCCCTTCCAAGTGTACACCCATTCCAAATTACACACCCATTTCATAAACCAAATGTATGGCCCCTATTATGACTATTTGGGATATACTCAACATTTAGGGGGTGGGGTGGTGAATCAGTATTTGTATATTTTTTCTATAAATTAATATTTTTATCCCTTTACCTCTTAAAACAATTAAGATCTTAATTATCTCATTCTCTTATATTTACTTAATTTTTTAGAACACATATATAGTAGACATGAGATTTACATGGTTTATATTTCAAAAAATAAATTTTAGTCCCTAGTGAAATTGAGAAACAATACCCAATTACATAGGCCACTATAATTAGATACTTGTTATAGTGGTTCGGATAGAAAACAATCCTAAACCTAGAGTGTGGTACCCAATACTCAAGATGGGAAGAGAAAATAATCCTCAGTCCTTGGATTGATGGTAACATAGTCCAACTATAACACCTTGTTGGATTTTATATTACCTATATTGACATTATTCAACTTCTTTATGTTATTTGAAACATCAAGAAAGTCCTCCACCAGATATGAATTTTATTGATTTTCAAAATACAGATTTATTTTTTTATTACTTCTTCTTCTATTTCTACTTGCATAGAATCATGAAATAAATTTCTCTTCTTCTAACCTTATATGTATAATAGTTCACCCAACATTGTTCCTCTTAATGTAAAAAGTCTAAAATTACTCTTTTATTTAACAGGTTCAAGAATATAACTTCTTCTGCTCCTATCCTCTTAGACTGACTACAAGACTTATCTTTAATCTGTGAAAACTATATTTCACAATACCTTCTTCTCCTTTTAACCTCCTAACCAACACAAACACTACTTCATTTTCCTATGTAAAAAAATATGCACATCACCTTCTTCTCATATTCTTTCTTCTTATTTATTTATTTTCTTCTCATTATTTCTCTTCTTCAGTGTATATGATTTGATCTAGTTCTTCTTCTTCTCTTTGACTCACAACATGTGTACGAGGAAGATAATCATAGGGTTGGGTCTCATTTTTTTAACATAAAAATATTATATATTGAATTTTTTTTTCAGATAACAACAACACACCTCTAAAATGACTTGTAAGAATATATATAATAATAAAAAGTTGTAGCCTCAGTTACTTCTTTCCTACTACTTTATCATTTTTGTATTCACCATCCAATTTAAATAATTGATTTGAATAACTAATGTTAAGTCAATTCAAGTCCTCCAAGTTCTTTGGTTACTTCCATATAATAGATCCACAATTCTCAACCTCAACTTATTCTCATTTAAAATTCCTAAAAACTCGACATTAACAACTCCCATGATAATAATCATTATTACCCAACTTGACCTATAGTAACTTCACATAATAACTATATGTTAATATACGATACATAACAGGATTTAATCAATCATAAAATTTAATCTTTTATTAAAAGGTAATTTAAATGCATTAAATTAGCCTATAAATATTTTTATGAAATTTCTTTAGTCATGGAACCTCCATTTGTGGAATATGATAATCCCTTAAATCTTTCTTCTAATTTATTGTAGCTTGAAATATGATAAAACGAGTATCGTATTTTTCATTTAAGGACTGATTTACCTGGATTCATAATAATTATTATCCTAATCAAACTTCACTCTTGAATTACCTAACATAGGGATTCATATATAGATTGATATATTTGTATATAAATATTCGCGTACATATATATTTCTCTATGTGAATCACATATAAAGATTCATATATCTTATCCAATCACATATGTATATTCATTCTCATAGGTGGATCATTTATATATATTTATTCATTCACATACCTAGTCCATTCACATATACAGATTCATTCACATACATGATAGTTAATTCAGTTATGAAAACCGTCATACGTAAAAAACTCATATATGGATATTCCCTAATGTGATGTACATGTACAGATTCACATACGTGGTTCTGCACTTACTCAACCAGATTCCTAAAATCTTCTTCCATGTCCTAACTTCTCACTTCTTTCAAACATCTTCTTAATATCATTTTTTAAGGATCACAAGGACTTATATTGTGATGTATTATTCTTTAAATAAAATTATACCATGAATTATCAAATTTTTAATCTTCTTTAATTTATCTTCATATTTTCAGAATCTACATATGTTCACATAGATCATTTTATTCCTTGAGAAATAAAGCTTCTTCATTCAAGTTATAATACCTTAACTTTTACACTATTCTTTAGTAGATCCCCAAGCTTCAACTTCTAGGATTGATCTATCCAACACCTTAAGGTTGATTCAATTCATAGAATCTCCACCTACAGTGTAACTCACAGTCATTCCATCTTTACTCATGGAAAGTCTATGCTTCTCTCATGGAAGTATTGAAACTCATAGAATACTTTTTATTTCACAACATTATTAGAAGGACCATTCCATTCGTTCCACATGGAAGATCCTCACCTACAAGAAAGGCATGAAATTTTTTCATGTAAAAGCTTTATGTCACATATGCTCATTTCAGGGATGCTCCTCTTCATTGAAGCTTCATTCCACATAATCTCTTTTCCAAATAAGGTCCTCTTCATAGAATCTCTATTCCATGGAATCTTATATCCACGAAATCTCCTCTATATATAATCTCCCTTCCATATAAGCTCATTCCATGGAAGTATATTCATTTACCTTCATCCAACAACTGGATGAAACTTCTAAAATCTTCCACATAATGTTTCCCTTCTCTAAATCCTCTAAAGAAATAACTCAATTTTTTATATAAAATGTGATAAGAAAAATCATATTCCACATCAAAGATATATATGAAAAAACTCAAATTACTTAATATAATGAGACAAAATTATTGGGAACTTCTAAAAAACCTCCAAGATCTCCTTCTTCACTTCCACAATAATGATATTCTTTTGGAAAAAATACAACTGAAACAATTTGGTATCAATAACCTTACCCCCATTTTATTTATTGTAAATACCAAAAAAATATGTGTTAATATGTCTAGTTCATTCCTACTTACTTCTATCCCCCTTTCTCATTAATATTTCATTTCACTTTCTCTACCGCTTATTGATAAGAAATGGAAAGTACTTGGGAGATTTGTATCAATTTTTTCTCAAGAAAATTTCCAAAAACCATTCCATAATAACTTTATTTGATCCATTCTTTTTGTAAAAAATAAGAGGGTTTTATTTAGAAAATAATTATATAAATTTTTAATTGAACTTAATTTCAGATGAAATGAGAACTCATTACCTTTCTTAAATGTTGTTTAACTATTTCCTAAGATTATATGAATTGTGATACACATTTGTTATATAATAAATTAACCAAAAACGCTTATACTCAATTCAATAAATAGGTCTAAAACATTATATGAAAAATAAGGATTGAAGTTTTAGGAAACAACTTTAAAACTTTTTTCAATTCCATTGATCAATTTATACCCCTTTATGTAATGATATGATTTTAAGTTACTAAGTATGAGAGATAAAGAAATCATACCTATTCAATGATATGATATTCAAGAACTTTTAGAGTTATAATAAATGTATGAGATGAAATAATTATAAAAGCTTCTTTATAATTCATTATTGTATTCCCTATCAAGTAGAAACTCCTCGTGATCTTCATAATGGTTGATATCTTCAAAAGATTAATCATATGATTCTTCATGTAGAGAATAAACCAAAATAGATCCTCTTAATGTGGATCTCCATACTTGACAGTTTCGATATATTCACCAAGGATGATCTTCGTCAATATATTTATTTAGAATACCAAATTTAAGATTAAACCAATATGAGATATTCTTCACTTTACTATCATGTGTTGAAAAAAAACCACTTAAACTTCATCAAGGATGATCCTATAATTATATTATTTAGTATACCAATTTAGGAATCATTATAGTACGGTAAATTATTTAAATAATTATGTCCAATGTTGGAATTCCATCTAATACCTTGGGTTATACCCCTGAGATCATGCTTCTCCTTTAATTCCCTATATTATAATAACAAATACATTAAAAAGGTTAAGGGAATAAGGTGGGTCATCCTCTCTTATTATTGTGAACAATAATATTGATATAATTTTCTCAACCAAGTTACTAAATTCTTTATGATTCCACATCTGTATATAACATCTAATTTTATTTTAGGGAGAATAAATCTCTACACTTATTCAAGTCCTTCAGGTGGAGAGTATGTATTCTTGTCATCCTTTATGTTTCATGCATTCCTGATTCTTCTTAAGGCACCTTATTATTATGGAATAATAGTTGAATAACATTTTTCATTGTTTCTAGCTTTCTTGAATCTCTAACATAGAACTTATTTAACATTAGGGTAGTTTTTTTATAACCTCTCATGAAATATTCCATCTTCATGTGAAACCTTCTATTTTCCTTTTTCAGTAGACCTTTTGTTGTGCTTTTTTATATTTATTTTATTTATAAAAATACATTATCTAGATTAATAGAAAATCATTAGGAAAGTTGTTAGCCTTTATAGAGAATCCACATAAAAAAATTAGTGTTCTTCTTCACATAAAACCTTTTAGATGTGACACTCCTCCTGGTCTTCTTGGAATTGTTAACCAGTGATGAACCGTCAAAATTTATGGATGTTTTCTTGTAAGTATTATTATTTGAAGGATTATCCAAATTATTTATCTTGGCTATAAATTCACTCTTCACATTCTATTATGGTCTTTTATTCCTATTAGACTTTGATACATGTTGATATGTACATGCATCACTCCTGTGAAAATTATTATTTCAATTATCATTGATGTTTTCATGTATATCAATCTATTAGATATAGACAAATTCCACCTCATCTATTGACATTTTTTATTCTTTGAATTTATTCCCATTGAAATATGATTCCTTTATGATTTAGAATTTAGAGGATTATACCAAAAATACAATGTAAAATTCTGGAATCTGTTTCAACACCAAAAATACCCAATAAATCATGATACTTTTTACTTTATTTTCTTATTGTCTAGATTTGGGACCAAGATATATTTGGGATTTCTCCACCACTGGTTGGGCAGTTCTTGGAGAAACGGATGTCACATTCCTTATTCTATCCACCATAGGCATGGTGGTAGGATTCTTCTCATTTTTCATCATCCATACTTATAAATATATTTTTTTAAACCTGTATAGTCCATGAAAATAAATTTAAGAAAATTGTCACAAAATGGTATTGATGACACATCTTCCTTCACAACTTCTTTAGATAGATCATAAAATGATTCCATGATTTAATTGTCATCTATTATAGGTATTTTATCATCATAATCCTCTATAATCATTGTGTAGAAACATCAATGTTTTCCTTCTTTTTTGAAGAGTCGATATTTTTCATTTCCATATTGACCAAATTAACTTCAAATTACAAAAACTTTATATTGAGGATGTTCTTTTATTATTAAATCGAAATAACTTTATCTCCACACTTCTTCATCATTTAAAATTATTATTCGGGTATTTTATTTCTTTATTTTATCAAATTGAAAATCTCCTTGATCTTCTTGGATTAAATCTATAATTTTGTATTCTTACATAAATGTTATTTTTTTGATTTTACTCTAATACATGAATCTTGACTTATAAATCTTGAGTGGATGCATCCCTTTCTTGGATTTTATTCATTCATAACTCTTACAACATTGAGAACTTTTCTTCAAGGATCACATTTGTGGCATCCTTGTCTCCAACCTTCTTAGAGATATTTTCATATTATTCATTATTCTCCTTTAGGTCCTGATCCAATATTTTAATCTTCTCTTAAAAGTTGAGTGATCTCATCATGTTTGATTTTAAATATCCCATAGATAATAGAATGAAATTCACTGTGAAATCCATGCATCATACCCTTTAATACATAAATTGAAAAATCAACTGACATGTTATCACTCCCACTAGTTCTTGGATATTCTTCAAGATAGTTTTGACAAGAATTAACACATACCACCTGATCACATGAATGTCTTGATCTAATTTAGATAGAAGATTTTATAAATCCTTTTAGGTAGACTAAAATACATGTTCTTCTTCTTCCAAGATAGATCGGCCTTTTGTATTATCATGTCTTGGAGATAATATTATTTCATCCACTTGGCTATAGAGGGACATCTTCTTAAGATTTATTTTCTTATTATTTTTCTTAATCATTATGGTTTTTTTATACATAGAACTATAATGTAAAAAAGATAAATCTTTACCAAAATTGAACATCATTATGAATTTTGAAAAGAAAATGTAAATATTAAAAAAGAGAACAAACTTCAAATAATATAATCCAAAAGAGAATAACCTTAACTCTAATACCAATTTTTAGGACCAATTGAGATATACTCAACACTGAGAGGGGGTTAATTAGTGTTAGTGCTATTTTTTCAGCCATTGAGAATATCATTAAATTGATAAAAATTATGACTGGAACCCTATTCTAGCTGACCCAAGTCATTACATGGTAGTACCTATTCTCATACCCCTAACTTCAGCACCAATTGGCAAGCCCAAATCAATAATCCCCCATAAAAATGAATATTATGATCTCACACCAACCAATGTCCATTTCATGTTTACCCACACTAAAACTGTGATTTTTTCAAATGAATTTACAAGGTATAAATTCAAGCCAAGATTATCACATGTGAAAATCATTATTTTGAACTAAGACAACCATGATTTATGCCAAACATTTAGAAGAGATAAAATAATTTATTTCAAAATTAAAAATAATAATATTTCAATTTCTCTGATGAAGTAGAGTGCTAGAGAATCTACCTACCTATAATGGATTTGTCTAGTATAGTCTAAGAATGAGCAGATCAGATGGAGAATATTTTTACAAATTCACCTCTAGAATCATATGACTCGAGTAACCTCATGAGGATAGTAAGTATAGGGGTTTTAGGGAAGTAAATAGGAAAAACACATTCATAACCCTCTAAAAAGATCCATGTGGTTTTCCCTCAATGGAGAAATCTATCCCCCAAAATTTGATGGTCATTTTGGCCATTTTTAACATATTTAACCACCACACGGCTTATTCCACAATGTGGTGGATCATCCCTCATCATTTCACCACCCACCAACACAATTTTTACCATGAATTGTCCTAGCCAACATGGGAATCCACCATGACAAAGGGACATCCACTTTTCCCTTTTTCAAAGACCAAGATTCATCCAGAGCATAGAGGAGCTATCCATCCCATTTCTAGATCAACTATATAATACTAAATCACCCCAAATTTTACCACATAGGAACCAACACACTCATGGTGGTCTTCCCATTTTTCATATGTGCACTACCCCAAGAAAAATTTCCACTACCATGATGTAGGGCCTCAGTTCCCTCCATTTACAACTCACCCACCCGCTCTACTTCCCTACCCCTAAGAACCACAATTTCCACCACTACAAACATTATTCTAATTTTTTTTTCAATATGGAGACTCCCTACACAACACACCTAATAACTGGCCATTTTTAACCACATGTTTCACCATAAATCACAATGGACATTCACAATGCCCACAACAAACACCATTGGATTGGACATAGTGGAAACACCATATAGGTCATTCCAAACTCATATTTTTTATAAATAAATGAATAATCCAGGATTTATATAATGATTAATTGCATGATATATTAAATTTTATTAAATATTAATTAATTATTGAATGCTAAAACCAAACCCAAGATTATCACATATTATTCTAAATTATTTTAGACAATTAAAGAATTGACTTGTGATAAATTATTTCTTTGTTGATGGATATGATAGCGTATTTACATCATAATATTGTTTCATTGTAGAAATAAAGAGTAAATCTCCTCTATTGGTGATCCACATGTGTTCTACAAACCTCCAAATGTCTCAATAAGAATCTCTGGGTTCTTGCATGGTAGATCTTGATACTTATGTTGTTCACCTTTGATCACCCTGATAAATTATTTCAAAATTATTCTATTTGATCTTTGTAGACTTGATAGTGGTGGCCTAGAAGGATCTATCTCTATTATTGACAGTAATATTGGAGATATATCTCTCAAGGTCTTTGAGATAATTCTCTCTGAATATCATTGTGCACAAAAAATGAAATTAAAACCCATAATAAATAATATAACTTGGTTTATATAATACTAGGATTAGAAAATAATAATTTCACATGCCCCCTTATTATTTTTCATAATTCCCACAGAACCCCATGTCTATAATAATAATAATATTATTTATTTGCATGAAATAAACTAATGAATTAATTAAATATTATTTATTCAAATAATATTCAACATATTTATATATTATTTTTCAACAGAACATTAAACATTATTCTTTATTCCTATAAAATATTTATCAGACATTGAATTATGACTATTTTTTTAATAAATAAATATTATTTCATTATTCACCAATAAATAAATAAATATTATATGCACTAAAAAGAAAATAAATATTTATTAAATATATTACTCACAAATTATCCTCTCGAATAACTAGTTATGGAATCTATGTGATCAAGAAAACATGAATAATTATTAAACCTCATGTGGGAATAATAATGATTCGAAATTTTAAATAATAAATAATATTATTATTTAATTGATGTTCTGGATACACTTAGTGTGTGACCCTCTAGGAATATTTCTCAGTGGCATTAGGTGAAGCATCCTAAAGTCCAAGGATGGAATCTAGAAACATGATAAGGACCTTAGAGAAAACATTTAATGTTGAAATAACATAAAAACTCATACAGATGCTTACGGTGTATTATAATCCCTTTATCATGACATCCTTAATCAACTAGGTTGCATTCTGGTGCCATCAAACAGTGTGATCGATATCTCTTTATTTGAATTTCTATAAATTATACTCGATTACAGAACACCATGGCCATGTATTTATTTACTATATATCATTTTTATCAAAGGGGTTGTGATCTCAACTTTATTTAAAGAATATAAGGAACATATCCTTTCTCAAATTATTCATTAATAAAATATTACTCATGACGCACCCAACATATCCTACTTTTCTACAAATATATGTCGTCACATTTTTCATCGGTACATTAAAGTATCAAAATCATAATATCCATTAATAATAATCTTGAAGTCTAAAAACCAATACAAACATTCATAGATATGAACATTCAACGACACATATAAATGTGGATTTCCTACTGACAGGTATCACTCTCATAATTTCCAACATTGGAAATTACCAAGGGAGTAAACCATGAGAAGGTGCCTCAAAGTCCTGTAAGCCTCCTCCCCTGATATCCCATATCATTTATGTCCTTAAAATGATTTTATCTAGCTATAGAACATATATATTTAAGAATATTTTCTTGGTACTTTTGGGTTTTAATTATAGCTAAGAATTGGTATGACCTTTCAGTGCAGAAACTACTCATAGGACATTTTCACATACTATGTCATGAAGAAGAACAATCTTGACGTGATAATGAGTTTATTAATATTAAAAATAACAAATAAAAGTTATCATGGTGTAAACATAAGTTGGTTATAGGGAACCAAATCCAACAGACTCCCACTTACATGAGAGACAACTACTAACAACCTTCAGTCTGCTAGCTCTCACCTAAGATTCATACTTCTGCAAAGATATGAATTTAGTCAAGGTTTTTATCTTTTTTATCCTGTAGAATATGTTATTACTTAAAATTTACCAATATAAGAAAAATACCTCAAGAGGTGATACTTTAAGAGTTTATTAATTATCAATTGGTGTGACTTTGGCTCTTTTGTAAGAGCCAATGATGTAGTATTGACACAATATAATGTGATAGGTCATTTAATTCTAGGTACAAAATAATGTTTTTAGAAAAAGTTTCATATCCAAATGGATTATTTAGATTCATTTTAATCCACTATATACTCTGAGTCTACTATAGAATCGGTGAAAAATGGTTTCTTTAAACTCATCTAACTCAAAGCTCCCCCATTGAGACTGAAAACAAATCTTGAATATGACTTCAAAACATTCTGATCTATTTGAAAACTAACATCAGTATAACCTCTGATGAGTAGGTCTTTATCTCCTCCATACACTAAAAAGATACCCTTAGTTATTCTTAGATATATAAAGAAACCATTTATAATATACTAATGATATTCTCCTAAATCATCTTGATATCTTCTTACCATGATTAATGAATAGGAAACAATAACTCTAGTACATAACATGTCATGCATGATTGATCTTATCACTAAATAATATGAGATACTAATCATTCTCTCTTTCTCCTATTGTTTCTGAGAACACATTTTCTTAGAAATATGTATACTATGTGACACTGGAACCAATACCATCTTGGATTGTTCCACACTAAATATGTTTAGTATTTGGTCAATGTATATACCTTGAATTAGTCTAAGAATCATCTTGGATCTATCATGAATGATCTTGATCCCTATAATGTAGGCTACTTCACATAATTCCTTCATATAGAAACACTTTTCTAACCAGTCCTCAATAGACTATATTACTGGTATTTCATTTATATAAAGTAATATGCCTTCAATATATACTACTAGGATAAAAAAAATTATTCCCACCAAAAGTCTTATAAACACATGGATCACATTCTTTATTCATGAAAACAAATTATTTTAAAACTTCATCAAACTGAATATTCCATGACATGGATGATTTCTTCAATACATAAATGGATCTTTGTAACTTTCGTATATTTATGGAATCACCTGGAGTCACAAAACATTCTGGTTATATCATATAAAGATTTTCATAAAAGATCCCATTAAGGAAAGTTGTTTGGATATCCATCTTTCAAATTTCATAATCATAGTAAGATGTTATAGAAATTATAATTTTTATGGATTGAAACATAGAAACTAGAGAAAATGTTTCATCATAGTCAATGTCTTGAATGTGTTTAAACTATTTAGCCATTATCCTTACTTTATAATTACTTTCATTACCCTCCATGTCTAGTTTTCAGTTGAATACCCATTTACATACAATAGTATTTATATCAACTAGTAGATCAACCATAACCCAAACTTGGTTTTGACACATGGAATCCATTTTTGAATTCATGGAATTATTCCATTTTACAGCTTTTGATCTCTTCAATTCTTCTTTTTAGAAGATAGGTTCACTATATTCAACCAATAATGAGTCACCATCTTCAATTACTAGAAAACCCTCACCAAAGACACACATCAGCTAAGATAAAAACTCAAAAATCCCATGAAATAGGTGTATAACATATCCACCAGTCTCCTCCATCACTACAGGTCCCAAAGACCAACAACATCCACCAAATCCAAGTTGAGATCTCATTTTTCTTAGACTTAGCATAGGATAATCTGGAAAAACCTAAAGGACATGGTAAGGTGTGATCTATAAACCCCAGTAAGTCTTCACCAAGTATTCCATAATCAGTTCCATAAAAATTAAAAAAAATATGCTTTCAATTTTTAATAAATAATTCATGGCATGGAATTTACATATTTAAAAAAACATGATTTCATAACCAAAATATGAAAGATAGATCAAAATAATACTAAATGAACATTTTATATAAAAAAATTATATAAAGAAGTTGGAATGAATAAAATAGTTCGATAAATCAATGGTATGTAATCATCAAATCAAACGTCGCATAGCACTATGTAATAATCCATGTGGTACATTATTTTCTAGAAAAAGGATCCCCACCCTACCCATTAGTGATCTCAACTCAATGTGTGCACTTGTCCCATGATTAAAGTCATTAGGACTCATCTCCCTATTGGGGAAAATCATGTAGAAATGAGTTTATGTCAACGTTTTCATCATCCAACTAGTGTTATGGGGTCATATCATAGCATGATTATCCCAATTACCCACTAACTAACCATAATAACATGTGTATCACTCTATCAATCAATCAATAAGGGAAAAATAAATCATTTCAAATTAGTAAAAAATAAAATTTACCACATTTAATTTTTAACATGCCTTTCACATTTCATAACCAAATAATATGTTTTCATCAATTAATTCATTTTCAAAGAATCCTTCAATTTAATACATTTATATCGAAACCAACTCTAAATCAAGCCATCATTTTTTCTCAAATTCTACCAAAAATTTTAATCCATTGAAATTGGGGGTTATTCATAATCTCTATGCCTTTTTCAAAATAATCTATCAATCAACTCAGTTATAGGTTTTTAAATCATTCAAAAACTCACATGAAATCAATCAATAAATTTATGGTTTCAACTAAAAGGAAAATTATATTGAACCACCGACCTTTTAGTTATAGGATAAAAACAACACCCACAATGGTATCACTAATTTAAATTAAGGAGAAGGAGATTAAGAAACCAAACCGAGAGTCAAGATCCAACAAAAAGGGGTCAGATCTATAAATAAAATGATGATATATCACTCACTAAGGAGGATAGGATAGAAAAAATATGATTTACAGCTGAAGAGAGTTCAATTATCATAGAGGAATCAAACGCTTCCACTAGATCTTTGATCTAAGAAAAAAGGTGTTCGGAGACCCCAAAACACATCTCAAGAGCCTTCAAGTGATAAAATATCAAATGAGGTTTTAGAGGAGGGAAGTGTGAATTTAAAACTACATGGGAAATTTGACTATGTAAAACACATACCATGTTATAGATCTCATGGCCATAGTCTAGAAGGGATGAAAATAGCTAGACCATGGCACAACCTCCTCATACCATGCCACAATCAACACTCAATAAATTAGCCTCCACAAAACACACTACATCCCTCACCCAAATCTTCTTTACCCATGGTAAGGCTATGATGTAGCCTAAGAACCATGTTATAGGGTTGTCTAAATAAGGAGTGGCTCCAAACTCACTCATTAGATCCTCCACACCATATAAGGACCTCCACAACATAGTTATTCCAAAATTTTAAGTAGCTCTACAAAACGGTCTCTAGGGATCCAAGGAGTAGCCTAAAACATACACTACATCCCTGCCTGACCTCAAGCTCCCTGACACCATAGCCTGATGGTCCATAATATAGTTGGGACTCTTCACATCACAACTACTACACCATTATGCATCTCCCAATTGAACAAACATACATCCCTGAACATTAGATCATTTTACCTAAAAATGATCTTCATCCTTGAAAGGCCCAAAATTCACCCAAACAAAAAGATAGTCAAGAAGTATCTGAAATAAAGTAAATTTATGTTACATGTTTTTCTACATAGAAATGTATGGGATTATGAGGAATTTTTTAAGGACTCAAGAAACAAACTATCATGCTAATGCCCAAAGTGTATCTTTATGGGATATCCTAAGGAAACAAAGGGATACTTCCTATTCAACCCCTCATACAAGAAAGTGAATGTCTCTAGAAAATCCAAACTTCTTGGTAGGTAACACATCCTCAAGAAGGATAATGGGGTAAATATTTACTTTGATGAAGTTAATGATTGATATACGCAAGAGTTAGTACAGGAATAGATTCTGTAGGTCCACATGGAATAAGTTTTTCCAGAAACACAATTACTGCATATGATAATGAGAGATATATGAGAACCATAGATATATGGATTTCTAGTCACTGAATATGGTGACTCATTATTTGTTGAAAATAGTGAACCTATCACCACAAAAGAGTAATTAAACGGATTAGTATATATGAAATGTAATTATTCCATGAACTATAAAATGGATTCCATGTATCAAAACCAAGTTTGGGTTCTGGTTGAACTACTTGTTGATATAAATCCAATTCGATGAAAATTGGTATTCAATTGAAAACTATACATGTAGGGTAATGTGAGTTATTATAAAGTAAGGATATGGGATAAAGGGTTTAAACGCAATCAAGGATTTGACTAAGATGAAACTTTCTCTATAGTTCCAATGTTTAAACCCATAAAAATTATAATTTATATAATAACTTACCATGATTATGAAATTTGGAAGATGGATATAAAAATAGTTTTCATTAATGGGAACATTCATTAAAACTTTCATATTATACAACCAAAAAGTTTTGTGACACTATATGATTCCAAAAATATATGAATGTTTAAAAGATCTATTTATGTACTGAACAAAGCATCCATGTCATGGAATATTCAGTTTTATGAAGTTGTAAAATGATTTTTTTTCATTAATAAAGAATTGGATCCATGTGTTTATAAGAATTTTAGTGGGAATTTGATTTTAATCTTAGTAGTATATGTTGATGACATATTACTTACTATAAATGACATACCAATAATATAGTCTATTGAGGACTACTTAAAAATGTGTTTCTCTTTGAAGGAATTATGTGAAGTAGCCTACATTCTAGGGATCAATATCATTCATGATAGATCCAAGAGGATTATTAGACTAATTAAATCTATATACATCGACCAAATACTAAATATATTTATCAGGGAACAATCCAAGATGGGATTGGTTCTAGTGTTAAATAGTATACATATTTCTAAGAAAATGTCTCCTCAGAAATAAAAGGAGAAAGAGATAATGAGTAAGATATCATATTCTTTTTGTGATAGGATCAATAATGTGTGACATGTTATGTAGTAGACTTGTTGTTTCATGTTCATTGATCGTAGTAGGGAGATATTAAGATGATTCGGAAGAATATTATTGGTATATTATAAATGGTTTCTTTAAGTATTTAAGAAGAAGTAAGGATATGTTCCATGTGTATGGAGGAGATAAATACCTAGTCACCAGTGGATATACTGATTTTAGTTTTGAAATAGATCAGAATATTTTGAATCCATATTCAGGATATTTTTTCTATCTCAATAAGGGAGATTTGAGCTAGATGAGTTCAAAGAAACCTATTTTCATTGATTCTATAAGATATTCTGAGTAGATAGTGGATTCAGATGTATCTAAATAATTCATTTGTATTTTAAACTTTTTCTAAAATCATGATGCAGTACTTATAATTAAATACCCTATCACATAATATTGTGATAATACTATAGCAGTGCCTCTTACAAAAGATCCAAGGCCGCACCAACTAATAAATCATATACTCTAAATATATCACCTCTTGAGGCGTTTTTCATATATGTTAAAATTTTAAGTAAGAATATTTTCAATAGAACAAAATATTATGTACCTCTTAACTAAAGGAATATTTGAGGATAAGTATGAATATTATCTGAGAGCTAGCATACTAAAGGTTGTTAGTAGTTTGCTCTAGTGCAATTGGGAGTCTGTTGGAGTTGGTGCCCTATAACCAACTTATGTGTACTTCATGATAACATTTATTCATTATTTTCAATATTAATAAACTCATTATCACATCATGATTCTTCTTCTTCATGACATAGTATGTGATAATTCCCTAAGAGTAGTTGTCACACTAAAAGGTCTTACCAATTTCTGACTATAATGAGAACCTAGAAGTACCATGACAATATTCTTAAATATATTTGTTCTATAGCTGGATAAAATCATTTGAGGTACAAAAATGATATGGGATATCATGTGAGGACACTCATAGGACTTTGAGGCACCTTCTCATGGTGTACGCCCTTGGTAATTTCCAATGTAGGAAATTATGGGAGTGATACCCACCAATAAGAAATCTGAATTTATATGTGTCATTGGATGTTCCTATATATGAATGTTTGTATTGTTCCTTAGAATTTAATATTTTTATTAATGGATATTATGATTTTCATACATTAATGTATTGATAAAAACCATAATGATATATATTTGTATAAAAGTAGGATACGTTGGGAGTGTCACGAGTAATATTTTATTAACAAATAATTTGAGAAAGGATATGTACCTTATATTCTTTAAATGAAGTTTATATCTCAATCCCTTTGATGAAAATGATATAGACTAAATAAATAGATGGCCATGGTGTTCTATAATTGAGTTTAATTTCTAGAAATTCAAATAAAGAGACATTGAGCACACTGACTTGTACCTTTCTTCTATAATATTATGGGATAATTGTTAACTCATGATTCTAGTATGATTCCAGGAGCTAGTCAAAAACCCTTAGAGATTAGTAATACCTTTCAGGCCTTGTTAGTAACGGATTGGGTATCAGTGTACCAAGGTATTTGAGCTAGTTCATGAAAAAGTGGTATCGAAGCTCTAGGTTAAGTTGTGTACCTTCCCATGATGTCGGTATGCAGTTGGGTTGTCCTATTAGATAGGATGTTGGATTTTATGGGACTTGGGTGGTAGTTGTGAGATATTTCTTATCCATATCTCTTCATAATGAGCCTTATGTTACCATGGGTGTTTGGGAAAAGTGTATTGAGTAATGTTTTGATCTAATTTCGAGAATTTCAATTTCTTATGATTCGAGTATTATGAAATCCCAAACTTTTATTCTTCTTGATGGAATTAATACTCCTTTATTTCTTATTTGATATATTAATATGTGCACACTTTCTAATTCTTTCATTGTTGTTTATTGATATTTTCAACTTCATGCCTGTGAAAAGATTCTTGAATAGGCTGTAGGAGGGAGCTTCTGGTTAACCACATCATTAAAATCATATAGAAGACCATAATCTTATTGAGATAGTGGTAGACGCTATCCAAGATTTGGGATAGGTATATACACCTACACCCATCCATGCATTGGTAGTGGAACCTCAAAGGGATGAATGTAGAGATCATGCTTAAGATTTTCTTCATTAGAGACCACCATCCATACAAGGATCTAATGATACTCAAGAGGTTTAGTATTGGTTGAAAAGTATTGAACAAATTTTTCAGTTCTTGGAAACACTGGAAGCTATAAAGGTGAAATATGATACCTTTAATCATGAGGGACCTAGCAAGAGATGGTGGGATTTAATGGTGATGATGAAGAAACATGAGGTCTTTGAGTATAAGGAATTTAAAGTTATATTCATTGATCATATCCATCAAGATTCAATTGTTTTGTGAAATCCATGGATTTCCTCAACCTCTAATAGTGTAATAGGATCATGACGTAATATATGAACTGTTTTATGATCTTATTCAATTTTCACTTGAGGTTGTGTCCAATGGGAAGATAAGGGGTAAATGGTTTAAGATGGTTCTCCAAAATGATATGAAATCATAGGTTTTCCAACCAAATATTACTTCTCATAATGATGTACTGGATAAAGTGTTGATGGTTGAGCATGACCTGGATAGTAATTCAGGGTTTATAGGAGTTCAATTTTCTCCCAGTGGACGTTATATGAGTTCCTTTAAAAGAATGTGGAAGTTTGATGAGTATTTTTGTGTTTCTAGATAGCAGTCATCATCCAGACCTCCTGCAATACTTGGAAGAGGCCCCTTTAATTTATTTTAGTGTGGAAAGGTTGAGAATTTGAAATGAGTTTGTACTAAGGCACCAAAGACCTACAAATCATGAAATCACTCCAGAAATCTATAGAAGTTATACCACATTTTTATAATCTTCATACTGGTATGATATCATCAGTACCAAAAATTACTATGGTTCAATATAATGCTTCAATAATTTTTCAGTTATAGCCATAAGAATATAAAACAAAGATACTTTAAGTTAGTATAAGAGTCTTTAGAAGAAGAAGAAGATGCTAGTCCAGTGACTGTGATAGGAAACATAAATATAGCTTCATCTTTAGGGACTACTTTATTTGAATTTTTTGCATCGCTTTCATTTATATAGATTCATTTTGTAAATTTTTGGAATATTCCTTCTAATAATTTGTCTTGTCTGACAGATATTACTACACCCCTTGGAATAATTACAAAGTTCGGTCTTTGGTTTTCTTCTTACGTGTTCTCTTTTTTAGAGGTTATGTTTACCTAGATTTTTCTGGTTCTCAACATGAAACATCTTAACATAGTTTTCAGGATGGATTTGTTTATTTCTCATAATGAATGATTTTACTATTATCTTGAGCAAGTCTCCTTTAATGTGTCCAATGTGGTGTTCCATGTCATTCGGGATTAATGGGACCTAAAATCGAGTATATCTAGACTTTCCTTCCAAGATTTGGATAGAGTAATATTAGTGTTTTGATTCAAGATTGAGAAAGAATCTTTGAGTGGTTATCTCCCACTATTTTTTTCTATTTTGCTGAAATTTTTCATTTTGATTAATATATATTACCTCCAGTAATATATATGGATTTTTATATTTATTTAGTACTTGTTACTCATATAGTGTCTATTTCTTCTTGACGTATGGTACTATCAGAGTTGACAGAGTTGAAGACTTGGTTGGATTACCTTCTAGATAAAGGTTTCATATGTTTGAGTGTGTCACCTTAGGTGCAATTATTCTCTTTATAATGAAATTTGACAGGATATTTCATCTATGTGTTGATTACTAGAAACTTTATTGAGTCATGGTAAAGAAAAAATATCCATTAACATGGATTAATGAGTCATTTGATTATTCTAAAGGGTCAAAGTGGTTTTTGAATATTGAACTTCGATCAAGTTATCACTAATTGAGAATAAAAGAGTCTGAAATTTAGAAGATATCCTTCAGTAGTAGGTATGGTTATTCCATCTAGTCTAATCAATGATCCTATGGTTTTTTATGGATTTTATGACTAGGATATTTCATGAGTACCTTGACTTTTTCATGGGGGTATTTTTTGACAACGTCATAGTTTAATCTCAAACCGAGGAGGATCATTTTCATCAATTAATCTTAGTTCTGGAAACCTTGAGAAATCATTGACTTTAAATGAAACTTTCAAAATGTAATTTTTAGGTTCAGGAAGTCAATTTCTTGGGACACATGGTATCATAACATGTTATCTTAGTGGATGCTGAAAAGTTAAAAGATGTTATGACATGGAAGAAACTGCATAATGTTTTTGAGATTTTAAGTATCTTGGTTTTTGAAGAATATTACCACATATTGATCAGATATTTCTTAAATTTGGATTCTCTGATGAGCTCTCCCACTCAAAAGGATTAAAGTTCATTTGGGATGATAAATTTCATTGTTATTTTTTTGAGATAAAATGAATTTTGACTTATGTGTTGGTGTTTACTCATACAAAGGATGGGTAGGGCTATATGGTCTTTTTTTGATTCATTAGGTTTGGGTTTGGGTTGTTTCCTTATCTAGTATGATAATGTGTTAACTGATGGTTCTAGACATCTTAGGCCACACTAGAAGAATTATCTGACCCATGATCTCAATCTTATAAATGTGATGCATTCTCTTAAGATTTGGTGGTATTACCTTTTCTTTGAAATGTTTACCATTTACTATAACCACAAAATATTGAGTAAGAAGTTCTCTCAAAAATATTAAACCTCCAACATAGGAAATGGGTGGAATACCCACAATCTTTTTATTTCTAAATTTCCTACATCCCTAACAATGGGAATATCATTAATAATAATTTGAATTGGAAAATTATAACCAAGTCCATGAAATAATCATCATAAGAGTGGGATATAATATATCTCTTTTCTCTGTTTCATTTGGTAGGACTAGAGAATGAGTATGAGGTTGTTCTAGAGAGCATGAAGGTGACCTCCTCTCTTCTCAAGATGATTCTTCAGGAGTAGAATCATGATTTTGAATTCCATGGAATTAGGGGCTCTATTTATGGTGTGGATACCATTGGTGATTGGTTGTTCTCTATAGAGGGTATCCAATTCTTCTAGAACTAGTTTTGTACCTTTTTCTATGAGAAATACCATGATGGGGGAATTATATAGTTCCCAGTGGGTGGTGAACCCTAGAACCATAAATATTTTCAATGATATGTGGCCATGATTCTGGATGTTGGGTATGATATGAGACATATATAACCATGTATCTCATTTTTATACCAACTAATAGGTCAAAGATGAGAACTGGGGACCTATGGATTTTCTTCAACTACTTCCAATGCTGACTTGGAATTGGGACAATATTTATATCGACATTATGGTTGGTTTTCCATGTACTCCTTTGGGGAAGAAGGTAATATGGTTTTTGATCAATATGATGACCAGATAAGATAACATTATATTCATTCTAGATACAACCAAAGTTTTGGACTTGGTATGTATCTACATGAAGGATATTTTTAGATTATATGGAGTTATATCTGATATAGTCTCTGATAGGGATCCCCATTTCACTTCTCAATTTTGGAGAGGCCTCCATGTGGTAATGGTATCCTAGGAGCATTTGAGCATGGAATATCATCCATAGATGGATGGCTAGAAATAATGATCTATATAGATTCTTGAGAATAATATATATTCTTAAATTATTGACTTTGGTGGATCTTGGTATGACCATCTAGGATAGGTTGAGTTCACCAATAACAACAGTTACCTATCCAATATTTTAATGGCTCCTTTTGAGGCATTTTATGGTCGACATTGTAGATCTCCAATATGTTGTTTAGAGACTAGTGAAAGTCCCTTGGTTGAACTGAGTTTGGTCCAAGAGACGATGATGAGGATTTTGTTGATTCATCAAAGAATGGGGATGGCACAAAGTTTGTATAAATCCTATGCTAATAATCATTAGTAACTACGGGAGTTTTCTATTGGTGGATATGTGCCTTTGAGAGTTTTACCTCTGTTAGGTCACTGATGTCTTGGAAAATTGGGAAAGCTTTCACCAAGTTTTGTGGGTCATTTTGAGATTATTGAGAGATTGGGTAAATTGTCCTTATATTTCAAATGTCCACCATATTTAGATTTGATCCACAATTTTTTTCATATATCATATCTTTTAAATTGCCTTTCTGACCTTTCTCATGCTCTAATATAGGAAGATCTTGAGGTTGATCTTGATTTATCCATGATTCAACATCCATTCAGGATTTTTGATTCTAAGATGAAGGTTCTTTTTGGGAAGAAGATACCTATGGTCCATGTGTTATGGTATCATGGTTCTGATTTTCCTGAGATGTGGGTTTATGAGTCATTGATGAGAGATCAGGGACTTAATCTCTTTGATGTTTAATCTTCTTTATAGGCTTTCTAGGGACGATAAATGTTTATGGTGTGTAGGTAGTAACATCCCTTTACCATATTTTAGGAACTTCTTGTCTATTTTTTAATACATTTTTTTTCTTTTCTTATAGAACTTTTTAGGATAGAGATAAATTTTTAGGGAGAATGATATAAATTTGAGGGATATAAGTTTGTTCAGTAGAGAGTTATTCCATGGTGTAATGGATACAACATGAAGAGTCCAAGTTACACTATGGACTATCAGTATACGATGTAGGTTAGATTGAGGTTGGAAAGTGTTTAGATGTATGTTGTGGGATTCTCCATGGATCCATGGATTCCATTTGGTAGAGAAATATACAATTTCATCATAGTTATAATGGGAGCTCCTACTATGGTGTGGAGGCTCAAATGAGAGTGTTGGTAGCCACTTCTTATTTTCTAACTGTCGTGCCATGGTGTTTGGGGTATGTCATAGCCATACCCTAGGTAAACAGGCTCTGTGATAGGGTTGTAGCATGTTTTCAAGAGACTTGTTTACTAGGGATAAGTGTGGTGTGGTCTAAGGAGGTTTTGGCATGGTGTGTCTATTTTAATCCTTTCTACATCATAGTCATGGGGGCTGCAGCATGGTCTATGTTTTTACAAACTTAAATTTTTTAGAAACATTTAAATTCTAAATTCACTCATTTTAAGATTCATTCGATCTTTTGGTTTTTAAAGGCTTTCGAGAGGCATTATGGACTCTTTGAACTCCTTTATTCTCATATCGAATCTCTGGTAGAATCATTTGGTTCCCTGTCAGTAAGAGATCTCTCTTTGACTTTAAATTGACTATTTTATATTATACCATCCTAAGTTAGTGGTAGATCATCATTTAATTGAGGGATATAACCTCTATTTTTGGGATCCTGATTCTATGTTTATTTTCTTGATCTCCTTAACCTTCATTCTAATTGGCATTCCTATAGAAGGTGTTATTTTGATCCTGTGATTAAAAGGTGGGTGGTTCCATAGAATTTTTACAAAATATTGTAACCTTAAATTTATTGATTGATTTGAAATGATTTTTTAAAAGATTTAAAATCTATAAATGGTATTACTGATGGATGATTTTTAAAAAGTCATGTAGATTGTGAAAAACCCATAAATTTCAATGGAATTGAAATTATTGGGCGGACTTGACAAAAATTTATGAATTGATTTGGAAATTTATATTGAGATAAATGGATTAAATTTAAAGATTATCTAAAAAGTCATGAATTGATGAAAACTTATGGTTTGGTTTTGAAATTGGAAAGGCATGTTGAAAACTGAAAGTGGGAAATTCTATTTTGAAATTATTTGAAATGAATTTATTTTCCATGATAGATTAATTGATTGACTAAAGAAATTGTGAGCATGGGTAGTTAGTGGGTAATTCAAAACATAACGCTAGGATCTAACCCCATATCATTGGATTGATGATGAAAACACTGAAATAATCTTACCATGATGTGATTTTACCAAATGGGCAGTTAAACCATAATGGCCTGAGTCATGGGATGTGTGCACATATTAAGCTGAGATCACTGATGAGTAGTGCGAGGATCCTATTTCCAAAAACAAATGTACCTAAGGTATTATTACATAGTGCTATGAGATATTTGATTTTATGATTACATTCCATTGATATATAGATCTATTTTATTCATGCCAACTTTTTTATATAATTTTTTTATATAAAATGTTCATTTATGCTTGTTTTGATAAAACTTCCATCTCTTGATTATGAAAGAATGTTATGTTGAAAATATATAAATTAAATTTCATTAATTGTATATTTTAAATTGAAATAATATTTGTTTTAATTATAATGGAATTTATTGTGGAACACTTGGTGAGACCCTACTGGGATTTATAGCTCATACCCAACCTTTTCCTTCCAGTGTTTTTAGATTATCTTATGCCAGGTCTAGGAAAAGGGAAAACTCCACCTAGAGGTGGTGGATGTTCTAGATCTTTGGGACCTAGAGTAATGTATATGATTAGTAGATATTTGATCCACCTATAAAATGATATTTTTTTATTTATATTGGTCGATTTTTTTCTTTTTATGATGTGATGTTTGGGAACTATTTTACCTATTTTCTCTGGTAATTCTCCCTTTGGAGTGTCGATCATACTAACTTGTATCTTTTATATTCCAAAATATTTTTCTAAAAATCATTCCCTCATGATTCTTATATGATTCCAAGTTCTAGTATCCATAACATGGTATTCGAGATAGTTTTTGAAAAAATGAGTTTCCTTATGCTCTATTACTTTAAGGGAATTCTATTTTCCACTTATGTTGGTACTTGGTTTAGTGTGTATACTATAATTTGAAATTAATATCACCAAATGTATAGAGGAAGATCATTATGACTCATTATTGACCTTACCATATCTAGTACGGTATAGTTCCTCTTTTCAATAACACCATTATATTGTGGTGTGTGAGGTGCAGTGAGTAGATATCGAATACCAAACTCTTTAAGAAACTTGATAAAATATTGGTTAAGTTATTCACCACCTATATCAAATAAAGCTTTGTTATCTTCATCCCAAGTTGATTCTATACTTCATTCTTGAATTATTTGAATTTATCAAAGGACTCAAACTTATACCTCACCAAGAATACATATACATATCTACTTAAGTCATTAATTAAATTTATGATATAAGAATACCCACCTCTAGATTCTATATGAAATGTTCCACAAATATCAGTGTGTACCAATCATAGAAGCTCTATGGCCCTTTCACCTTATCCACTGAATGGTGGTTTTTTCATTTATTCTTTTAAATAAACATGAAATATTTCAAGTGGGTTTAGCTCAAATGATTCTAAATAACCATCTTAACATATCTTTATCAAATTATTACTTTTTACCTGACCAATATGGTGATTACACAATAGGGTTTATATGATACATACAAACATGATTCGTTATCAATTTCCAATACTTTATTTTTTAAATTTAAATCATAAAGACCGTTATTTAAATGTTTCATACAACAAAATATGATCAGTTAACAAAATAAAAATATTTTATTTCCAAACCTAAAAAGAAAACCATCTATATCTTGGTATAATGAATAAATTATGTTCTTGGTATAGGTTGGAACTTAAAGAAAAATCTCTTAAAGCCAATATAATTTCTATTGTGAATGAAAGGTGGTAGTCTCTAATGGAAAGTGTATCCATCATTACACTATTAGTAGTGCAGAAATTCACTTCTCCTCTAGTAATCTTTTAAAATTTACTTAGTTCATGTATTTAGGTATAGATGTGATAACCAAAAGCTTTATCTTATACTCAATGTGTATATATTGAAATATTAAACATGATAAAGAATGAACCTTTACCTTCCTCTTCCTTCCTGGTGTAGCTCCTCTTCCAGTGGATTTACTTTCCTCATGCAAGACATACTGCTTCATTTTAATTTCCATTCCTCTAGATATTCCTCTTCTTAGAAGTATGATTATCAATAGATTTAGACTTGTTATGATTTTGGGGCCCCTTTTCCTTATTCTTCCTTTTATTATTAAACATAAGGACCATGGGTTTTTCATTACCCATGTCCTCATCCACTTAGATAATTAGATTAAGAAGTTATGAATGACTCTTCACATTATTTCTCATATTATAATTAATAAAAAAATATAAGTAGTGAGAAAAGTATGATATCTATGTGCATATCATATTGAAATTTAATCTCAAAGATGTCTAAGTGTTCAATGTAGCCAATAATCTTGACTACATGAGGACCATCTCAAACCAACTCTCCAAGAATGGGTGTAAATATAGAATTAGAGATATCATATCTCTCTTAATCAAATAATCTTGATAAAGATCATAAAGTTGAGACATCATGCTATACACATCTATAAACAGATGTTTCTTTAGAAGATCATTTTTCATGGATGACAGCATGAAACATTGAAATTATGTGGCATCATTCAAATGTTTCTCATTGAGAGAGAACTCTTCCTCACTAGACTCTTTACAAGGTTCTTTAGGAATAGGTTCTTTCACCACACACAATGTCCTTTAAAGGCGCATGATAACAGGTAAGTGACTTTACTACTCTTGGAAATTTATGAAGGTAAAAAGGATGTACTTGTCAAGTATGGATCATTTTTATATGCTAGAAATCATGTTTACTACCATTTTTATAAATAAGATGAGAATAAATTTAGTATTTTATCTAATTAAAGGTAAATAAATAAATAAAAATTATATTTATTAATCTCCAACTATTTTATCAAAACCCAATATCCCTCACCATTGGTTATATAATATCATGTTTCTTAGACATTTTAGTGGTAAGGATCTATATTCCCATTCTGATCACCCCGACTTTGTTTGGTCAATAAATTTGAAGGGTTTTGGTCATCATTACAAATTCTAAGTGCATTAAGTCATAGTTCCTTGATATATTGAGTGAAATCCACAATTCTAAAATCTTTAAATAGGATTTACTCAATATTTTCCTCTTAGTTACACCAAGTCCTACTTTGGTAGTCAACCCTTGATGTGAACTAATTTAAGTCAACCCAAAACTTCAACTTATAATTCCCTGATAATTGAAAGCACCCTGACTTTATTCAATCAAGCAATTTGGACTGTGGTTTGATTTTAACTTAAGTAGTGGAAGGAAATACTAACTTAATATACATAATAGAATTATTTTATTTTATTCATAAGTTTCCCATTTTATCTTTATTATATTCTTTTTAATATTAAGTGGATTTTTTTAAGTGATTAAACATGTCTTGGATAAAATTTATGCATAATCCAATTTATTTTAGTTTTATCTTTCATGATCTTTAATTCATTAATTCATGTGATCACTATAAAACATCCATAATAAAATAATCATGCAACTTTATAAACATAAAATAATAAAGTGGTATGATCATGACCATTTACTAATGGTTATTTTATCAATTGAATGACAAACTAACAGTTAACCTAGTGGAAAAAACACCATAACCCACTTTATGGTTCATGTTTTATCTTTCCACCAGTCCACCTATGTATCTATCTTGGATTGGTTTCACCTTGGATCTAAAATTAAACCACCTCCATTATCTTGGGAGCTCCATACATTACATATTATTTTACTCACTCACATGTGAGGGGAACCAATTGATTGGTTAAGGGGTTTGCAAAAATAAACCATGGTCTTTCATGCACTTACATATTGAGAGGAGGGATGACACTCAAGCCATCAACTTAATTTAATAATAAATTAAAAGGAAACTAATCACACAAAAATTTCTAGTTTATGATCATGATCGTCTACATACATGAAAGGAATTAAGAATTTAATAAAATATCATTCAATTATAATTGTTCTTATTTAAGATAAATAATGCTCAAATCAATTCATTATATTATTTAATTAACCTATTGTTTTATCTTTATAATCATTTGAATTTTCTTAAGATACTCATACTGCATAATTTTTAAGAGAATTAATAAATTTAAAATTAACTTTTTGTAGTGCATGTACCTTGGAGGCAACATGGTGAGTACCCGTTTGAACTTACCAACATGTATTATATTCATGTAATATTTACTCATGTGACATGTGACATATATGACTTATCACATAATTTCATGGTGTACACATAGTCAAATAAATGGATCACAGAAGACATGGTATTTATGTTGTGTGTTATATTTCAATATAGATAGAGTAATGGTTGTATTACGACTTATAAATGATATGTAGTTCTTAATAATATACAGAAATTAATTATATATTTAATATATATATATAATCCATAACATGGAGTGTACTATAAACTTAATTACCACAAGGAACTCATGCTAATAAGGTTTAAGTAGAATAATAAATTAATTTTTTATTCTGTGTAATTTGGTAATATAAATGTCATGTAAAATCCAGATACACATTTTGTGTATTTCTCAAAGTCTATCTCGATACACAACTAGGGAGTCTAAATGTAATTGTTCTATAAAAATGGAGTACATGGTGTGTACATGGGATACACTATGTTTGGCCTACAAGTTACATGGTCACCATTAATGTAATATGTGTAAGAGAATACATGGGTCGTCTTTTACAAATGGGCTACACAACGAGTATGGATGTTACATACTATGTAGTTTGGCTAACCACACACCATCCTAGCCCGGTCAATGCACAATATATTTAAAGAAACACCACATGTAATAAATACACATGGCTTGAATTAATACTGAATTAATTCTTGGTGCATTGAACATAGGTACACAGTGTGTACCAATGGGATACATAGTATGTTCTATTGTGTCAACCATTGAAAATACTTAGCACCTCTGGATGAGTTCTTAAAATGTAATTCATTTATAAAATTATTCAATTTTTTTTGTGATAACAAAGAGGAAGAAGAGTATATCTCGTGATTGATATTAAAATAACATTAAACTAGAATTGAAAACTATTGAAAAATTCATAAATAAATTAATGTTATTTAAATAATTATAGATTATTATATGATCTCTTTGATACAACTTATTGGTTTCAAGCATAGTGGAATCATCGAATTGGTCATTTACAACTCATATTTTTGTCATAAAGGATGATTAATCTAATATTTACACGATGATAAACATCGTGATCAATGGAATTGAATCAAAGATTAATTGATGATTTAATGTCGAAACCATTTTTTAGGATCATTTCATACTATTTATAATTAATTTAAATAATTAAAGAATTACCTTACTATGAATTCTTTCTTTATTTATGGATATGAAAATGTCTCTACATTGTTCCATCATTACATTGTAGCAATAAAGAGTAGATTCCCACCAGTGGTGATCCATACTTGTTCCACGATCCCCGGAATGCCGTTGTAGGAATATCATGGTGATAGTGTCCTATATTCTAATTCTTGAGTCATTTGATTTTGATCGCCCTGAGAATCACTTGAAGAATTATTTTATTTGATCTTTCTATTATTGAGAGTGGTTATAGAGGAGGCTCGATCTTCATTCTTGAGAACATTCTTAAAAGAGGGATCACTCTAGGGATTCGAGATAATTCTATCTTGATTTTATTGTGCATAAAAATTTAAATGACAACCATTAATAGACAACATAATTAGGCTTATATATGGCTAGGTTTAGAAAATAATAATCATAACACCTTGACATTTTAATATTGGAATGTCATATTTGATAGAGCATATAAGACAAAACACCAAGAATATAAGATAATGTAACACCCCAATAATTTATGAAATATTAATTTTTAAATAAATTTAATATCTTTGATAGCTTTCAATGCATGAAACACTGGGTTTGAACGAAACACGATAGTATATTAAAATAGTATTATTTATACATTTCCATTATAACCTAACTGTTAAGTTGGTGGGTATGAATAATAATTACTAAATTATTAAAATTATATGGTTTACACATGTATAAAATAATTTTAATAGTTATCTATGGATTACAAATAAAATAAGAATCATTTCAAAGAAAAGGAAATGTTTTCTGAAAAAATGTATTTTTCTCAAAGGAAGTCTAATCGTGCTTTGAGCACATAATTTAAAATTAATTTTTACCAATTTTAGAAAATGTATTTTAAAAAATAAACTTCATTTTATAAATCTTAATTTTAAAATTATCTTTGGTGAACTTTTTATAATTTTCTGAAAAAATTAATTTTTTTATGAATAGTAAAAAATACTGAATTTAAATTTAAAACTTCCATTTTTCTTAAATTATTTATAAAGTGAAATTATTTTTTAAATTTGTTTTTAAGTAAAATTAGTTCAATTATATATCTATTAATCTAATTTAGTTCATTTAAATCATTTCCATATTGAATTTGTATATAAAACTTTGTAAACTTTTAAAGATTTGTTCTTTGAAAACTCGTTTTCTCATCATGTATAGGGGATTAATTTTAAATTAATTTTTTTCAATTTAGTTAATTGAATTTGAAAAAATGGATTAAATATTTAGAATAAAAATAATTTATATTATCTAATAATTTTATTTTAATTTTTTACCATAACTAATAGTAAAAATATTAAAAAATATCTGTCACGGTTAAGATAACAACTAATTTACTGAGGGTTAAACTAAAAAGATAAGGGTTAAAAATGACCCAAAACATTTAAAACCCATTTAATGGATATATTTAGAACTTACAGTGTCTAATTATTTAAAATATTATATTTTATAACCTTTTTAATTTTAAAAATATAGGTACACTGTTTCTTTTCAAATATTAGAAGTGTGTCACTCACCTCAGATATAAAAATCCAACTCCTCTATTCTATTATTTACACTATTAAAACCTTTTTTTCATCCAATACCTACCCAAATAAAATTAAAACTTCCATAACGTCGCTCTTGTGTATGGAGGATTATCGCCTCACGAACCTATGTGACATGTTTTCCATCGACACCTCTCACGGTTGGGTATGATGATTTATATGAATTATATATATTATATTTATAAAATATTTATTCCTATGTAGTAATTATATCATATATAATTTTTTTACTTCCCATATTTTAGGGGATGTGATAAGATCACTCATGCGTATGGCCGACTACTGCCTCGCGAAGAGATGTGATTCGTTTTTTACTAAAGATTTACATGGAAGCTAATAAGGATAAATATAAGAAATATATGTGATATAAATGAAGTAATTATTATATTAATGGCATATTTATAATTATTAAAATAAATTATATAATTTTACTTCTTACCTTTTCACTCATTGAAAGATGATAACATTGTTCGGGTACATGTGGACTACCACCTCCACAAAACGATGAGACTCTCTTTTCATCACCACACCACATGGATGATATATATATATAAGTATATTTAAATAAATAATATTTTATTTATGATATTATTATACTTATATAATTTTAATATTACCCATATATTTTTAGATTCCACTCTGTTTCAAATACGATAACATCGCTCGCCTATATGGCCGATTACCGCCACACGAAGGAATGTGATTCTTTTTCACTTATGCTTTCCAAGGAATGTTATAAGGTTAAAATTAATGAATATATGTGATATATATTAGATTATATTGATTATATAAAATTAATACACCACCCACTTCCTTAATTTTTTATTCGTTAAGGTAATGATATCGCCGCTCGTGCATACGTACGGCCTACCATCTCCACGAAGTGATGCAATTCATCTTCCATGTCCAAATTTCATAAATGGTTCTAAAAAATTATTTACTGAGTAAATATTATTTTTTCAAAATTATTATAATTATGGACATGATATATATATATATATATTATACACAATAACCATAACTTTTATGAAAAAATGCAATGAAAAAACAAGGCAATTGATACACAGAGAAATTAAAATAACGAAATATTATTAAAAAAATGGGTCATAAAATGTTATAATAAGATTGTATATGATATTATAAATATGATTATGGTCATACTCTAATTTAATAACATGATTCAAACCATTTTACATTAGGTATGTATTTCTATGAAGTAAATCGGACCTACGGTAAAGATTTCTCATCTCACTTGTACTTCTATGAGATATGTGCCATATTCCCCACTTATTTCCTTTGTGTGTTTTATATAATGTCACTTTTTATATTTTATATCATTAGACTATTTATATTTATGGTATTCAATGTTTTATGAAGTTAATTCTTTCACATGGATTATGATTCAAAATTTACCCAAGTGGTAGGGGTATATTTCACAATCTCATCATTATTTAGGATTATTTTTGTTTAAGTCTCCATTGTGGGAATTGTTTGATATTTCTATCTTAAACACAATATATTTCCTTATCCTATAGTTATTAATTAAATTTTTCAGGTAATAATACCTTTATTTCTCTCTTTGGTATTTAAAATGATTAAAAAAATGTTTTTAAAAAAATCTGACTTTATTTCTCTCTTTAGTTGAAAATCCTTTTTCTTCAAAAACCATATTTTCTAAAAATGTTTTCAAAAACGTTTTACCCATTATCTATTTTTTATAAAATGGTTTTAAGGGAATATTCGTGTCTTTTCCTAGATGAGGAACTTTTATAACCTTTTTATAGTGTAAAAGGAATGTTCTTTGTAACTTATATTACATATGTGTAATTTATCACCGTTATGACCGTCATTTATTTAAATATTCCTTTGAAAGTTTACAAGGTTATTTATAAAGAAAACATTTTTACATAACATTCCTAAAATTATTATTTTTTAAAAGTTATTTTCAAATAAATTTATTTTTACAATATTTAATGGATTTTATAGTTTTAAAATAAAATGATTGATTCTCAATGAAAGGTAATTTTCCTCAAGAAATGTTTTAAGTGATCATTCAAAGTCACTTTACATATAAGAAGACATAATTTGATATAACTTATACTTTAATGGGGATATAATCCAATTATACCATCCTTATTATTTCTATGGATGGTTTATGATAATTTTGACCAAGGATATACTATGTTGATACCATTCATTTTACTCTAGATGGTTTATGACTATGTTTATTTATTGGGGAAATTATTTATACTTCGTATGATAGTTTAAATACAAATGTTTTGGTAGATTATCTTTCAACCCTTTCAAATAAAGAATTTATTGTACCTAGTAATTGATGGTTGGGGCCTCCTATATCCCCTAGATGCATCGATAGGTCTCATGAGACAAACAAAAATGGGTTTTGGCCGATGCCTTACCCATTTATTTAGATGTCTTAGCACAAGGCCTCAATGGTATGTTTCAGATGTCTAACATTATGTATTCCATAATTATGAATTTAGTTATTGATATTCCATGTGATTATTTGATTAGTTAGAATATCCATGGTTATGTTAAAAGCTCATGTGAATATGTATAAGGCGTTATTTAATCGTCTTTTATTTCTACTATATTATAATTAAGTTATTGATTAAATAGAATGTGTTTCGGTTATTTACCATGTGATATTGATTATGACTTATTTATTCATGATATATTCCATTTTATGGTTACCCTTACTAAGCATTTGAGCTCATTGATTTCTTATATTTTATTTTTCTCAAGATACCAGGAAGAATTTTTTGATTGGTATGAAGGGATACTCTGTGAGGTATAATGAAGTTCTCAAATAAAATTCTTTTTGAATTTTATGTATTCAATTGTGATGATAATTTCAAGTATGTATATAGTTTTTTAATACAACTAAACTATTCATTCCTTAAAAACATAATTCCTTATATCTTATGTCAATGTAATAAAGTAGACACAGGCTCCAGGTTATTGGGATTGGGGTCATTTTTGTTGGTATCAGACGAAGTTTTTTAGAAACCATAGGAACAATATTTATGAAAACATACATTGTCGAAAAAAACCCTATGATAGACCTTGTGGATAACTATATAAGAACATCAAAAAGTTTTTTTAAGGAATATATTATGTGGTTTTTCCTAGAAAATAAATCCCTCTCTGGAAACAACAAGTGGATGTGGTTATGGAACCGATATACCTAGGGGTAATAAATCCAAAAATGGAGCATTGGGTTTTACACAATCATCACCCGGTACACAACAATGATCCTTACTCTGTTTTTAGTTTGACACTCTGAAGGTATATGCTTAGGATAAATGAAATTTTCTTTAAAAACAATTAAGAATGAGTTGAAAATAAATATATCCCCAAATAAACCATTTTTATGATTATGATAATAGTTATGTATAAATTTTTCAATTTAAGTTAATTGTTTCACTAATTTTGGAATTATACATTTTGTTTCATATTTTTATGATCTAATATAATATATTATATTGTTTAGAAATGGAACCTATTGTAATTAATGGGAACCATATCAAGGTGAATAATCTATAGAGTAAGAATGATCATTTCTTTTATGGGCTTAAGAAAATCTTTCAAGGGGAAATAGTCTCCCAAACATTCTTGTCATATGAGGACATAATATCATGTGATATCAAGTTATTAAAATAATTTTCTAAGTATTATAGCTTCAAAGGGAAGTAATATAATAAGAGTATGAAAGAAAAAAAATGGATATTGGATGAAGGGAAATAAGTATTTTTTCAAATGTGATAATTTTGGAAAGAAACACTCTAGTAGATTATTGAAGAGAATGCAAAATTGATACAACTGTGGAGATAAATTTCACCAAACTCATGGTTTTAAGGGTAATAAATAAATTTCCAAAATTCAATTATTAAATTATAAGGATATGTGTCACTATAAAATGAATTCTCCAACCACAAAGGGAATAGACCTTAAAATAAACTAAGGGATCATGGTCAAGCTTATGCTATTAGCACATACGAAGTGGAATAATTAATGTTCTCATGTTTGGATTCAAGAATTATGTTATAGGATTATTTTATCAATTATATTATAGTTATAAGAATCATGAAATGTATAAGTATTGAACTATAGTACTATTTATTAAATGATTTGGGATCATATGTTGAATGGTACCGATTACTAATAAAAGTGACTCGATGACATGTTTAACCTCATAGAAAACACATAAATGAGGGAGGAAACACCTTAATATGTTCTCAATGTTGTGATAATAATAATATGATTATGGGATAGTGTTAGTTACCATGAAATTGGTTGGAGTTTTGATGTTTTGTTTCATCTTTGTTAGATTCTACTACAAGTATTATTTATGGAATATATTCGATAATTTGATATTTAATATTCGAAAGCATTCATGTTTTCAATAATTTTTTATGGTGATCAGGTAATTCACATATTTTTTATGTGACATAAATATCTACTTTATTTTGAATAAATAATATAATTTGGATTTAGTGACTAACCTTCAAAATATTTGGAATTTGAGTTTGGAGGGACAAATTTTGGATAAGTCTCCAGGTTAACTATTTATGGAATGAAATAAGTTGAATTTTATGTGTTATTGGATAACTTGTAATAACCATGTTGTCTTGGAAAATATATATTGATAATAGGAATGTCTTGTCATTATTTTATTGATCTAATGATATGTTAATTGTTAATTTTATTGCTTAAGTCATAAAAATTATAATTGGATATTCATTTCTTGGAGTAAGAGATGAAGTAGGAATTAATAAAACCAAATTAAAAGGATGAAATTTTTCCTATATAAAAATATAAATTCACTATATTTTATTCTGTTCTTAGTCTATATGGTAAAGGAATTCATCATCTCTAGGGAAAGGATTTTGAAACAAAAATATTATCCTAGTACATTCATTTATTATGAATTAAATGGTCCCTTAAATCATCACATATTTATGGTTTGTTGGTCGTTAATATTCTTTGGATCACCCAATTTCTTATAATCAATGATATTTATCACTCTCTATTAATTCTTGGGTGTTAGTATTCTCTTCCATGCCCATATTTTCATTTCCCACCAATGTTCTCTTATATAGAAACCTAGTAATGTGTTATTATAGATTACCTCTTCACTTAAATTTTTCTCTTATAAAGATGATTTTTTATTAACCATTTTTATAATTTGGGTTCCCAAAAAATTTATTTTTAAATTTAAAACCCTTGACTACCAAGATCAATATTAAATTGTAAGGACACAATTTATTTAAGGGGGTAGAATATAACACACTGATATTTTAAAAGAGTAAAATAATATTTGATAGCATATATGACATAAAACACCAAACATAGAATATAATTTTACATCATTATACTTTATGATATATATATTTTAAATAAATTAAATCTATTTGATAGCTTTCAATGTAGGAAACATTGAGTTTGAACGAAACATGATACTCTATTAAAATATTATTATATAAATATAACCATTATAACCTGGTTGTTAAGTTGGGAGGTATGAATAATACTAACTAAATTATGAAAAATATATGGTTTACACATGTATAAAATAAATTCACTTGTTGTAAATTTATTAAAACTAAAATAATAATCATTTGAAAGAAAAAGAAATGTTTTCTGAAAAATTGTATTTTTCAAAATGGTGGTCTAGTCGTGTTTTGTGCACATAACTTAAAATTACTCTTTAACACTTATAAAATTTATTTTAAAAAATAAAATTTATTTTATAAATCTACATGTAAAAACTATATTTGGGTAAATTTTAGATAATTTTATGAAAAGATTAATTTTTTTATTAGTGAGAAATATTGAATTTTAATTGAAAAATAACTTTTTGTTTAAATTATTTATAAAGTTAAATTATATTTTTAATTTGTTTTAAACTAAAATTAGTTAAATTATATATATAAATTAATACAATTTAGTTTATTTGAATCATTTTCATAGTGAAATTTTAACATAAAAACTTTGTAAACTTTTTAATATTTTCTCTTTGAAAACCAGTTTTCTCGTCTCATCTGCGGGATTAATTTTAGATTAAAATTTACCAATTATGTGATGTAATTAGGAAAAATTATTAAATATTTTTAATAATAATAATTTATATTATCTAATAAGGTCAAATTAATTTTTTACCATAACGAACAGTAAAATCATTAAAAATTATTTTTCACGGTTAAGGTAAAAACTGATTTATCAGGGTTTAAACTAAGATGATAATGGTTAAAAATGACCTAAAACTTGTTAAAAAACACAATATATGGATATATTTAGACCTTATAATGTATAAATATATATAATACTCAACATTTTACCTTTTATCATGTGAAAAATCTGGTTACACCTTTTTTATTAAAAAAGTACAAGTGTACCACTCACCTCAATTATAAAAGGACACCCATCTCAAATATTCTTCACACCTTAAAACCATTTTGGTTCAGAAAATACATTCCCAAATCACTTATGAAATTCCATAAAATCATTATATAATCCTTTATTCGTCTATATTTACATTCTATGAATACATTCGGTATAATCTTAAAGGGGTGAATTGGAAAGAGGTAAAATTTCTAAATATGAGTTTTTTGTTTTATTTATTCTTCCACCTATTTAAAATATTATTAATTTATGATTATATAATAAAAAAAGTATTGAAAATATAATAAAATTTATTATGTTATGTTAATGAACTATTTCCATCTCCTCTTCCCTCAAATGGGAAACAATAATGTTCCTCATGTGTACGGAAGACTACCTCCTCGCGAACCAATGTGACCTGTTTTCCATTAACACCTATCACGGTTGGGTATGATAATGGATATAAAGTATAAACATGATATTTATAACATCATTTTACCTATAGAATAATAATATCATATATACCTCTTTTCTTTCTATTTCATAGAGGATACAATAACGTTTCTCGTGTGTACGATGGACAACTGCCTCCCGAAACTAACGCTTTACACGGAAGGTAATAAGGATAAAGATAATGAATATATGTGGTATAAATGAAATAATTATTATATTAATGACATATTTATCATTATTAAAATAAGATATATCATTTTATTTCTTAAATTTTCTCTCACTCAGAGATGATAACACCATTTGTGTACGGGTGGACTACTGCCTTCACGAAGTAATGTGAATCTCTTTCCATCACCACACCACATGGATGATATATATAAGTATATTTAAATAAATAATATTGTATTTATGATATTATTATACTTTTTAAATTTTAATATCATATATACCTTTTTACATCATATTTTGTTTCAAATACGATAGTGTCACTCATGTGTACAGAGGACTATCGCCACATGAAGCTATATGATTTGTTTTTCACTTTTCCTTTGCATGGAATATAATAAGGATAAAACTAATGATAATATTTTATATATATGATACTATATTTTTTCTATAAAATTAATATATCATCCACTTTATTACCCTCTCACTCATTAAGGGAATGATATCGTCGCTCGTGTGTACGTATGACATATCGTCTCTATGAAGCGATGTGATTCATTTTCCATGTCCAACTTTCATAAATAGTTATAAAAAGATATCTACTATGTAAATATAATATTTATAAAATTATTATCATTATAGGTATAACATATATATCCTATTCACGTGAATCAAAACTTTCATGATAAAATGTGCATGATAAAAAAAGACAATTAACAATAGAAACAATGAAAATAATAAAATATTATTAACAAATGGGTAGTAAAATGTTATAAAAGGATAATATATGATATTATAAATATTAATATTTTCTTGGTTTAAATTAATAATATGATTAAAACCATTATTTAGGAGGTACAAACATGTATTAAGGAAATCATACCTGAGGTAAGGGTTTCTTGTCTCACTTTTACTTCTGTGAGACATATGCCACATTCCCCACTTATTTCCTTTGTGTGGTGTATATACTACCATTTTTTATATTTTATATCATGAATAAATTTATATTCATGGTATTTAAATTTTAATTTTAATTTTTTCTTTCATGTTTATTATGATTCAAAAGTTACCAAAGTAGCAAGGGTTTATTTCACAATCTCATAATTATTCGAGATTGTTTTTTTTATATATCCCTTAAGGTAATTGTTTGATATTTATATCTTAAAAATTATATTTTATTATTCTATGTTTATTCATTGATATTTTTCAAGTAATAATACCATTTTCCTCTCTTTGGTACTTAAAATGATTAAGAAATTATTTTTAAGCAAATTCAATGTTATTTCTCTCTTCAGCCAAAAATCCTTTTTCTTTCAAAAACATGTTTTCTAAAAAAAATTCAAATTTTTTTAACATTATAAAAATTATTTATTAAATAAATTCTTACCCATGTTTTAATTTTTACAAAATAATTTGAATGGAATACTTTTTTATTTTTATAAAAACACACTTTTTTAACTTTTTATAGTGAAAAAGGAATGTTCTTTTTAACAAATATGGAATGTATGGAATTATCTCTCATTGTAAACATCATTTATTTGAATTTTACTTTGAAATTTTACAAGTATATTTGTAAACAAAATGATTTTTACTAATATTATAAAAATTATTAGTATTTAAAAGTGATTTTCAAATAAAATTATTTTGAAAATATTTTATGAATTTTCTAGTTCTAAAATAAAAAAGTATGATTTTAAATGAAAGGTTATTTTTCTCAAAAATGTTCCAAGTAATATTTAAAAATTATTTTACATATAAGAATAAATCCTTTGAGGTATCTTTTCCTTTAATGGGTATATACTCCAATGACACCATCCTTAATATTTCTACGAATGGTTTATGAACAATTTGACTGGGGAAGTACAATGTTGATACCATTAATTTCACTCTGGGTGGTTTTTGATTATGTGTATTGATCGAGGAAAGTATTTCCATTTAATATACTAGTTTAAATATGAATTTATATGTGTATCATGTTTCAACCCTTTCATGTGAGGAATGCATTCGACTTAGTAAGTGATGTTTGGTGCCTGCTATAGCCTCTCGATGCATCGATAGATCTCATGAGACAAACTAAGTAGGGTTTTGGCCTAGGCCTTACCCATTTATTTAGTTTTTCTAGAACAAAGCCTCAATAGTATGTTTATAATGTTCATCATTATATATTCCATCATTATAAATTCATTTATTGACTTTTCACATGATTATTCAATTAGTTACATTATCCATGGTTAAGTTCCAAGATCATGTGATTATTTATATGGAATTATTTGATCATATTTTATTCCTAACATATTATGTTCAATTATTTACCTTCCCATATTTATTGTGTCTTATTTATTCATGATATATTTTGTTGTAATCATACCCTTACTGTGCATCTGAGCTCACCCCTTATGATTTATTTTCCCTAGGATACTAAGAAGAATTTTTTGATTGATATGTAGGGATACACTATGAGGAATAATGGAGTTTTCAAAGAAAATATATTTATTTTATATTTTAAATATTAAAAATAATTTCATGTATGTTAGTAGTTTACCAAGACTACTAAACTATTTAGTCCTTCAGGATGTGATTCCTTATATCTTATGCCAATGTAATAAAGTAGAGATTGCCTTCGAGTTATTGGGTTTGGGATCACTACAATAATTTTTTTATGCACCCTTGTTATTTTTATTAATCCCCACAGAACCCCATGTCTATAATAATAATATTATTATTATTTCCTGACATGCGCTAAACTTTATAATTAATTAAATATTATTAATTCAAATAATATTCAATATATATTATTTCTCACCGGACTATTAAACTCAATCTTTCATTCCTGAAAATATTTATCAGAACTAGAATAATGACTATTTATTTGATAAATAAATATCATCACATTACTCTCTAATAAATAAATAAATATTATATTCAATCAATAGTAAATAAACCTTTATTAAATATTCTACTAACAAAATATTCTCTCAAATAACTGGTGACAAAAATTTATATGATCAGAAAAACATGAATAATTATTAAACCACATGTGATAATAGCATTTATTTAACTTTTTAAATAATAAATATTATTATTATTTTACTAAGGTTTTAGGTAAACATAGTGTGTGAACCTCTAGGCTTCTTTCTCAGTGTCATTAGGAGAAGCTACCTGAAGTCCAAGTTTATCATCTAGAAACACACCAAAACACAAATATATAAAGAAGATTATTTTCCAGAAATGTAAAACCTCATAAATATTATTATTGTGCAATATAATCCTTTTTTTATGAAATCTCTAATCAAGTCGGTTTCATACTGGTGTCATCAACCTATGTGTTTGATGTCTCTTTCTTTTAATTTCTAGAAATTGAACACACCTACACAACACCATGGCCATGGATTTATTTAGGATATATAATTTCCATCAAAGGAATTGAGATACAGACTTTCGTTAAATATAAGTAGGGAAAAATCCTTTCTCTCATTATTCATTAACGAAATATTACTCATGACGTACCCAATGTATCATGCTTCGTATTGAAGATATGTCATCATAGTTTTCATCAATACATCAAAGTACTCAACTCATAACATTTATTAATAATAATCTTAAATTATAAGGACCAATATACACATCTATAAATAGGAATATATAATTACACATATAAATGTGGATTTTCTATTGGCAGGCCTCGTTCTCATAATTTCCTACACTGGAAATTACCAAGGGTGTACACCATGAGAAGGTGACTCAAAGTCCTATGAATCTCTACCCCTTATAGGACATATCATTTCTGTCCTAAAAATATTCTCATATGGCTATATATAAAATATATATAATAAAACTTTCATAGAACTTATGTGTTCTCATAATAGTAGGGAACTACTATGACCTTTCAGTGTGACAACTACTCTAAGGACATTATCACATACTATGTCACGCAGAAGAACAATCATGATTCGATAAATAGTTTTTTAATGAAAAAAAATGAATACAGGTTATCATAAACTACATAGAATTTGGTTCTATTGCACCAAATTCAACAAAAACCACAATCAAAAATATAGTCAATGCCACAACCTCCACCATGGATTCCACCACAACTTGGTGAATCCCAGTAAGCCAAGACACCCTGGTACAACCTCACACACATCTAAAAAATCCCAAAACAAATCCAAGACACCATATAACATAAAAATAAATAATAAAATGTGGGAATACATAAAACTGGGGGTGTTTAATTCTCCCCACCATTAGGATTTTTGACCTCAAAATCTAGTGGTTTCTGGTATAAACACAAGCCCAGTACATTATTCCAGCATATCATAATTTTGTTCCCAAGAATCCTCCTATACCCATCCATGCTACTATAACCCATATTCCATAGGTAGGCATCATCATTACAATATATTCTCTTATTTTTTTTCCCCGATCAGGATTATAGAGTGAAACAAGAGAAACATGATCCTAGTATATAAACCAAAGAGACTAACTCACATTACTAGCATTAAGACATGAGTAGAAGAATAAAATTCACTTTTTAATCAAAGAGGTAATTATAACCACTAAGAGATCTCATAGATATGGTAAATAATATCTTAAGGAAAATATACTAAGGAGTAAAGTACCCTTGATTACACTAAATTATACCTTCCAATCATGGAAATACCCACAATAACGATTGACTTACCCACCACTAATGCTAATGGATGAACACAATAACCCAAACCTCAAAGCCGGAGAATGAAATAAATAATCATGAAACATTTTAAATAGTGATATATGAATAATTTTTAATAACCAAAGATCTATGAGACTCTACCAAAGAAAAAAACCATTTTATTAACCACCAAAGTTCAACCGACTAGATCTAAGCACCGATTTTGAGATTAATGATCACTCTAACTGCCCCTCAGATAGTAGGTGGTGTACTAATCCTAAGGCTCACCAAAATCCTAATGGTTATTTAAATGAAAACTAATACCATGAAGGAAAATTAATTTCTCTATTAGAAATGATGGAAATTTTTACACCATGGAAGTTTAATACATCACAGACATGCCCCACTACTCGATATTTTAAAACTTCATCCCCTAATGATGTCATAATTTTAAGGAATTTATGAAAACCAATACGAGAGCCCAAGATAATATAATCACATTACACTAAAGGTATAGGTAATATTTTTTACATACTTAGTGTTCATTGGTTCAAACTCCCTTAACTTGTGTAGACTTAGAGTACCTATATGATAACCTTGTTGAGTGATGATAGATTAAGTTGTTATGATACAAGAAGTAACTCTAATTGTATCCCAAACACAAGAGATAATTATTATTCTCTTCCTACCAAAAAATATATCCCCGCTATTAAGGTTTAACTTAATGTTAAGGATATCAGTATTTGAACACTGAACATCATTAGACTTAGTCACCTAATCTATTAATGAATATCAGGTGATTGAAATAAAAAACTTTATCATAGTTTGTGAAACCCAAGTTTATGCTTAGAATTAAATCCATGAATCATCACTAATCCCAAATTTTACTACCTCAACATTAACAAAGTAATATGTAAGGTATCCCCCAACCCATATATCATGAAGAGTTAGACATAGTCAAATCAATTCTTGGTGAAACCAGACATGTCAAAACATGAAAAATTCACCTGAAATAACACACTAAGAATAGTTGGTAAGAGTCATTGAGGAATTTTAAAATGAAACCATTCAAACATGCTAAGAAAATATCCCACACATTTATAAATCAAGGGAAATGACCATGTACTTACCCATACCTCAAATAAAATAAAATTCGGTAACCCATCTTGAGACTACTCTAGAGGAACCACACCTTACCAAAAAATTCATCTTAGGTAGGTTTTTAACATGTAATGTGAACCCTATTTCCCAATTCCTCTGAACAGACCCATTATTTACATAGTTCTGTTGATGAATAGGATGATATGGTTCCAATACCCTTTATCCACTCTAGCCTAATTCATACCCCATGCCCCTTTGAACCATAACCAACTCGATCAAAATTTTAGAAAGTGACTCACCAGGTGTAGAAATTATTAGAGTTCTTGAATGATAAAAACCCTTATATCCCCATAGTAATAGAAGATACCCACCTCTAGAAACATGAACATACACTATAATATCTCATGTAAATGATAAATGGTCATAATGACCAATTTAAATCCCCATAGATCATGTTCCTGCCAGGTTCTCTAATAATCAACTCAAGAGACATCATCTACACATTAAACCCCAATTTATACCTCCACATATCATGTATACAATTGATAAACAACATCTAACCTAACCATAACAATAAGAACAGGTGGTGTGTAAGAACTACCAGTATAATAGGTACTTCAAGAAAGTAAGAACCAAGAGTACACTAATAAAAATAGGTATAACCGCATGGAATCACAAGAAGTATAACAATTATAACATTTATAACTAGAATAACAACCAAAAACAGTAGAATAATTCCATCAATAAAATAAATGGACACATCTTTCCTAAACACAATAGTTATATATTTCTAGTTCCAAAGATCCATCATAATTTTTCCACCCATGAATACTCCACATTACAACATTCCTAGAAATACATCCTCAAGTTCTATAGCTTAAAAAATAATTTCAATGTTTTTTGAATCTATTTTTTTCTCAAAAAACATGGTTAATGAAAGTTTTTAAATATTTTATAAAATTTGAACAACATAAAAACATTTCCTAAAATATTTTTTATAAAATAACTTTTAAAACTAGTATAAGACGTCTCAATCTTTTTTAATATTAAACTTCTCAGGGAATTATTTATTTTTGAAAAGTTTTTTATTAAAAAAATATAACATTACCAATAAAATTAAATAAGTTCCATCAACAAAATCACCTAAGTATTAACACACAAATAATGTAAATGTCAATAAGAAATAGTCTAAAAATATTCATACCTAATTTGGTATCAATGAAAGTGTCACTAATTTTAACATGAAATCAATTAACCAGTTTAAAAGAGAGGATAATTATATGATGTTCACAAAAAATATGAAATGTATACATTTTTTCCAATTAAGGAGAAAGTAAATCTTAATTTCATAACAACATGCGATTATATATCATGTCTTCAAATTAAATAAATCATAGATAATAAAATTTCAATAATTCTTTTTGACTAATAATAGTCATTATATAACCAAGTTATAAATTATAAATTTAAACTACACACATGGTATGTTATAAAAAGATTAAAATATAAGTGAAATAATACAATCTATCATCTCTAAAAGTTTTATAAGTTATATATAAGAAATTTAATTCTAAATCAGGTATATATCCTCTTAAATTTGGTCTAATTATTTATTTTTGACCTAATACAGATTCCAAATGAGTTCATGTTGTTTTGTGGGTGTCTGAGGCTTGTTTTGATCCCAAATCACATCTTTTTGGGAGATAAAGTCTTGGTGCATGGTTAGTAGATACCATGAGGGGTAGGGTACATGGTTATGTATAATCATGTGATGATTCATATGGGACACATGGTTAGAAAAACTATTTGAGTTGAGGCACACAACCGTTCCAAAAATTAAAGCCATGTTGAAAATGTATTTTTGTTGGTTGGTGCCCAGTTTATCTAATGATGTGGCCTATCCATGTTGAATGCCCATACCCAAAGAATATGGTTCATGGTTTGTTGAACCGTGTGGCCAAACTGTGTGATGCCTTTTTTGGGTGAAATTATAGAAACAAACTTAACGAAATGTTATAACTTTATTTATTTTTCTCCTTTTCTCATTCCATCTCCAAGAGCTCTCCCCTATCCCATTTTCGAACCCTCTCAATCCTAAGATATAGATGGATCATGTTTATCTGTATGGAGTCTGATTCGATCACCATTTATCTAATTGGATCCTCATATGTAAGATATCAAATCCTTTTTAGCAGTTTATCATTCTTCTATCTTTTGATGATGTTATTTAGATGTAGGATCATATGCCCTATTTTCTGGTAATTGATTATTTCTTCATATCTCTTCCAATCTAGGACAAGATAGAGTTTGATACTGGATGAGAAGATTCATATGAGTTCAAGGCAGGTGATCTATAACGCATCCCTCAAATTTTGTTATTTTATAAATTATTGTGTGTGCATGCTGATTTCATCGGGTGTGACCTGTTTAATTTATATGCCTTGCCTATAGTCATTAGAACCATTTTTTAAGACCCTTATAAAATATGTAATCCATCATTGGTGGTTACATCCACAATGTTGACCACCCTATGTAGGGTGTTCTCCATAACTATGCTTTTACTATCTTATTGAGCCTATTTACACCACTGTTCGGGTGACTTTTTACTTAACCTTGTTAAAGTAAAGTGATCAGTTAAATCAATGAATTTTTAATTTCTATCACATGTATGAATGTCACTTTACCCACCTAAGGTAAGTTCCTCAACTTGACAAATCAATATTAAATGCAACTAGAAAGTATACTATGTATATGAATTAGCCTAATTAAATGTAATTGAATAACTTGGTTACATGTCTATAGTACACTTTTTAATGTTTTTTGAAGGCATAAAAGTGAACCTCATTAATTGAATATGACTTATATGATTTAAGTAAATGGTTTCATGTCCTTGAGACGCCTTGTCACTTGTATGAAAGTCATGGAATTGAACCGAATAAATTATTAAATTTATTAATTATTACATGCCCTGTTAAATTAAATGAATTGATTATATGGTTCCTAACTCATATATAATTATTTATTATAATAGGAGTGGTTAGACTTGAGCTCACCTTGGATTCCCGAGGGAATACCTTGATCACTCGTGTATGCCATTTCTGATTCAAGGATGCCAGTTGCCAAGGGTGAGACCCACCTTGGAACCTGATCCATGTCTATCAGTGGATGTTGAGTATGGAATGATAGGATACATCCTTTATTATTATAGGATTCCTTGGATACACTCCTTTGATCTAGCATGACTTCTACAGACATGAATTTCCTCTGATACTCCCTTGGTCCTAGTCACTACTTATCCCATTTTACCTTGAACTTATTCCTTGGACTCAGGTTTGAATTACACTATTTTGGAATTCCTTGTACAATGCTAATTAGATTACACTCTTACCCCCATATCCAGGATATAGTTACTACTAAGTTGGTAACCCTTGAGGTTAAGGTTTCCTTAGTTATTACCTTGGAACCTATTTAACATTATTAGCACTACAGGATTCCTTGTTATGTCTTGGATCACTTACTATCATTTTATTATCAGAATGTTAGTGTTGGTTTTAAATCATGTGACATAATTATATAAACTGTAACTTAATTAATTGATGCACTAGTTACATTTACAGACACCATCCAAGGGCTGAAGCAGGTACTTGGGTATTTACGTTATTGTACTACCTTACTTTTATATATGCATTCTTGCACACTATTTCAGTTTATATTACATGAACTAGATGTTATAGATTTCATTGGTGGTGAGATAATAAAATTTATCTCACATCCTATTTGGGCACCCATTGGCACCAGAGTAGATTACATGTATGCAGGTGTTGATAAAGGGAAGCATACCGCTTCGGTCACGTGATTGTTTCTGTGTTAGGATAGAGCAAGTAGCATTTGTATGAGCTAGAGATTGGGATAATGGGGATAGTTTTAGATTACTTTTTCCTACTTTTTTATAGCCTATGTTTTCCAATGCTTTGTATTCATGTTTTATAGCTTATTAGATACCTGACATATCACCATCATCTTTTGTATATGATTATCAGTTGCTTCAATTTTTATTACTCCAATCTTCTTCTACTGTGACATTTGTTTTCTTATATTGTTTATATTATTAAATTATTATATTATTTATCCTCTATTCTACACTATATTAATGAGGGTATAGTCTCCCCATGGACACACCCCAATCCCTCACTACAAGTTGATAGCCTCTAGTGTTTAGGGAGATTCACTTGAGCCTATGTAACCAACTAGGCTCAGGGAACTTCTGAGTGGCATCTGGGTTTGGGACATCACAAAGTGGTATCAAAGTGTATTTTCTTTCTTTACTACTTGGAGACAATAAAAAAATATTAGGAATGCTTAGAACTTGGTTATAATCATTGATTAGGCATAGCTAACCCATGTTTGGGGTAAATGCCTTGTTTCCTAAATTGTAATTTTTGTTATACTTTTTCCAATTAGATTTGATATCATTTCACCATAGGGTGATGCACATATTGTGTGAGAGTTATTATTACTATTTTATGCAGGATTTAATTTCATCATTTAATCAATGATATGAGGGAAAGGATCATTGTTACATGCATCATCATAGGCACCTAGAATTTGCATTCCATACATATTTCCATTCTATATAGGTGAATTTAACTGCTTTCATTACTTGATATGCATATGATTATTGAGTGATCCTTGCATATATATATATATATATGCATGTGTTGCTCCTGGGTTGTGATTGAGTAATTTCTAGTTCAAATTCATGAGGTGTATGGACCCTCATGGGTTGTAATGGGTAATTTACTGAGTCAATCCATTAGAATGAAATTAAATAGGTGTCAATTTCAATGATAAGGTGTATGGGATATGATTCACTGGGAATAGAGATCCATTTCAATTGAACCTTGATATATGGAAATAATAAAATGAAACTTAAAAATTTGAAATATTAACTTAGAAAATGAATTGGTTTCCAATAAATGATGAGTCAAGGTGTTATTGACCCTTCATCTATTGGAACCCCTATAATTTATACTTGAGAACATACTGATACCTAGCCTTCTAAGAGGCTATTTGGGGTCATATACTATGGGTAGTGAGCCCTTTTCTTTTCATTCAGATTCCACTAGTACTGAAATCTAATTTCTTCTAGCTTTTTTTGAGGTGTGTGCTTCGAAAATAGAGACCAATGTCACCACGAAATCCTTGTATCGTGCTATAAGAGGGGGGAGACGACCCCACTCTATACATAGTGGGCCTTGAGCTACCAGTCTTACCTCAAAGATTCCCACATGAGGTATCGCTTTTTGTACTTGATATAAAAACTAACTCCCATATTCATGATGGTTTCCTATATAAGATACAGCCCATAAAAGGTGGTCCACAACCTTTACCTATGATAGATGATCTGACCCATGAGTTATAGCAGCAGCATCCTCCTACCTTCTTAGGGGACGATAGTCAACATGATGTTGAGTACTAGATAGAGCCCACCTTGTCTATATTTGATCAACTAGGGATGCATCCATAGTAGAGGGTCAATATTTCTACTTACATGATGCATGATTTTTCCAAGCACCGGTGGAATGTGATTACCCATGCTGGTCACTATCAGGGAATGGTATGGGATGATTTTCAGACTACCTTCTATAACTAGTTCTTTCCTCAAACACAAAGAGCTGAGCATGCCATATATTTTAGGAATCTCAAGTAGGGTTCTATGTCTTTCATGGAGTATTCATCTTGTTTCACTGAGTTATATAACTTTTCACCAGTTCTATCTGGTGATGAGATTTTTCTTGCTAGACACTTTGAGGATGGGATCCATCATACCATTTGTACTCAGGTGAATGTATTTCTCCTACCTACCTTTTCTGAAATAATCAATCATGATCTTATCACTGAGTAAAACCTAATGGATGGTGATAGTATTGTGCATAGAGTATCAGTGTTGAGGCATGCCAGTAGTTCTTCCAGTAGAAGAAAACAATCCCTTGAGGTTTTTTATTAGGGTAGTGGTATCCAAAGTACCTATACTGGTAATACTATGGTTTGTCATAAATCTGGATGACAGGGTCATCTGAAGCTTCAGTGTGATAGAGTTCCTCTGGATTGTTTAGCTTACATCCATATGGGGAATCTTCAGAGATTTTTTTAGACCTTTTCATCAGCTTCTAGTGGAATAGGTTCCAAACCAGCTCCACCTTAAGGGGTAGGTTCTTTTACACTGTGTCAGGTAGGTAGTTGGAGTAGCACCGGTAGGACTAGCCTGGGAAGAGTTTGTGGCCATAGTATCTAGAATCTTGATCACCAAAAGATCTATTAGGGTATTCATGATAATGGAAGCCCAACTATTTCACAAGACCATGGATTAGGTCAGTTGCATATAGTATAACCAATACCCAAGGATTGGGATGCAGAACCATCTATAGTATGAGTTACTATTCTAGTAACCTCCTCTATAATATTTAATTTATTTGATACAGGTGATTCACACTCCTTTATCTCTTTATCTATAATGGAAAGTCTTGATCTATAAATACAGTATTATTATGGTGTAATGAACCTAGATACACCATTTGGAGTACAGTTAGAGGGCATACACCAATGCAGGGGTTGTCCCCTTGAGGTAGGTAGTTACCCTTTCTTGTGGGACCTCTTTTTTTCAAGATGAAAGGATTAAATTTTATTATTAGGATGGATTTTTTGGTATCTTATCATGCCTTTATAGACTTATATCACTTTAGGGTGTAGTTTACATCAATAGAGGGAAATAGATATCAAAATAAGGTTGAGTGGGATATCCATGATAGAAGAGATATACCAGACCATCATGGGCTAGGTGGAGTGACCACCAATATTTCCAATCTCTCCATGAAGGATTAAGGTTTACATTAGACTGAGTTTCCTTAGGTAGTATATTATTTCAGCTATATCTTTCTCGATAATATTTCTGTATTACCACCTAATATAGTGGTAGAGTTTATGATTTAGCTACTTTTAGGAGCATCTCCATTGTCCATTCCATCATATAAGATGAAACCTACTAAGCTCAAAGAGCTCAAACAAAATTTAGAGGATCTAGAGGCCAAAGGTTTTATATGAAACATTAATTCCTCATGGGATTCTCTCATGTTTTTCTCCAAGAAGGTAGATAGAACCCTTTGTCTACACATGGACTATAGAAGGTTGAACCAGTTTCTGGTCAAGAACCGGAATCCACTACCTCGTATAGATGATCTATTTGACCATATTTTAGGAGCTATGGATTTTTCTAAGATTGACCTGAGATTATGCTATCATCAGGTGTGATTCAATCCATCAGACATACCTTGTACATATTTCCATAGAAAATATGGTCTGTATGAATACCTTGTTATGTAGTTTGGTATTATGAATGTGCCTACTATTTTTTTGGATCTGATGAATAGGGTGTTTCACCCATATCTTAATTCTTTTGTCGTAGTATTTTTGGATGACATATTGGTGTACTCTTATACTCATAACAACCATGATAAGAACCTTGAGATCATTCTGAGTACACTGAGAGAGAATCAACTTTATTCCAATATTACTAAGTGACAATTCTGGATAAAAAAAATGTTCACTTCTTGGGTCATATTATCTCAAAATAAATAGTATATATTGACCCATAGATGGTGATTGTTGTGGTTTTCTATGAGAATCCCAATAACATGTTTGACATACGGAGTTTCTTAGGGATAGTTGGATATTATAGGATTTTTATATAGGACTTATCACACATTTTTTCACCTCTTAATATAAGGCCCTAGCCTTAAACCTTACTTAATCTTGATTTATTACAAGATTACACATTGAGGATCTTTTCAGGTTTAGAGTTTTAGAGAATTATATCATAAAACTTTCATTATAGTCCACATTTAAACAAAGTGGTTACATAAAATATAGTTTTCATTTTTTTCCCATCAACGGAAACATATTTAAAATAAAACATGGATTCTTTCTTGACACTTCCTTGACATTATCATCATAACATGTACCCTTCCCTTGACCTGTGAAAAACAATTCAAAAACTTGGGATGAGCATAAAAATCTCAGTAAGGGATATAAAAATATGGAAAGGAAACATGAGTACATGTATACATAAGAATGAAACCATACTTTACCCATAAAACATAAGCACTTTAACATACCTCATAAAATCATGAATAAATCATAGAAATCATAAGGAAAAAAGGTATCTTGAGGCATTCATAACATTCTTACGTAGGGAGTAACCCTCTTGGTTACATTTGGAATACCCATCACAGTACATTCCCTAAATCTCTTCAGAGAAACCTTAACGTTTAACCCATTCGCGTTACCCAATGCATTAGAGAGCTATATCGGGCTCACCCGCCCTTAGTTTATCACGGAACTACCCGTCTTCAGAATAATGCCCAAGAACCATAACATAATCTTATCACATAAAACATGCATAAAGGAAACATAACATTTCCACCTTTCAATAACAAGATATTAATACAACACATTGATATAAAAACATTATGAAAACCATTTTCAATACCAAAATAAAAGAAAAGTAAAACATGGAATTTATTTTTCTTTTAAAAAAAAGGTATGGCTTGTAGAGAAAGCCGAAACTCAAATAATGGTCACAGCGGCGGAGAAGTCGTTGTCGCCGCATACGTACAACAAAAACATTCCCTTTTGTCGTTTAGTAAAATGGTTTGTATAAAAAAGATTCCTTTCAGATAAACATAAAAGTCAAATGGGTTTATACACCATATAAAAGAAGGTTGTGTATAAAACAAAATATGCCTCAATGAAAGGAGATTGAGACGAAGTCCCATACAAAGACGGTATCCTTGGATTAAGGATAAATCAATTACATAATTATGTGTGACAGACTAATACACCAAATATAAGTGGATATTATGTGTAAAACAATCAAAGGTTATTCACACATATTCATAGAACGACATATTCAAGGAGTACAAGTTTATCCCAAAGAATCAAAATTGGGTTAAGATGTTCCCTTGCAAAAAATTGACAGCCTAACGGAGTCACTACAAAATTCAGAAAATGAGTTGATGAGAGATAAAAAGGGCATCTCATCACTTGGACATAAAATTTAAATCACTAAGGATATAGAAGAACATATCCCAATATAATGTTATCTGAATTAAAAGACATAACAAAAGAAGTCTTTTAAAAAGAGGAGGGTGAAAGGTTCCCTTACCGACATGGGTTTCTTTCGAAACATACACCTTGTGAAAGAAGGACAATAAAACATTGATGTAAATACTCATAAATGAAAGTATATTACATAATGAGTAAAATAATGTGCAGTACATACACCACTCAAAGGAAATTGTGGCAAATGTAGCATAAATCTCACGGGAATAAAAGTGAGATGAAAAATCCCTTACGAAAACTCGGCAGCCTAACGGCGCCACTTAAAACTTCCAAAAATGGATTGATGAGATCAAATAGGGTCTCTCATCATATTACAATAAAATTTAAAGAAAGAGAAATATAAAATAACATCCCCCATCATAACAAATAGGATCTTAAAAGAAGTGACATAAAGTAGAGTACTTAAAAAGAAAGAGAGAGGTTATATCTCTTACGAAAATTCGGAAGCCTAACAGTGCCACTAAAAACTTCAAAAATGGAGAGAGAATAGGGTCTCTCATCATATAAACATAAAAATTACAGTAAGAGTAATATAAAATAACATCCCAATCACAATAAATATGATCTTAAAAGGAATGACATAAAAGAGTGTACTTAAAAAGAAAGAGAGGAGTAGGATCCCTTACCTCGGGTCCGACTTGAATCGATCGTTCTTTAACGTCCTGAATAATAAACTTGAGTTAATTTATTCTTGATTAAGAACCTTTTTAAAGTTCATTATTCCTTTTATATCACTTATTGTCATGTTATAAACATTATGTAATCATTTAAGTTAATAATGTTTGTTTTGTCGATATTTGGTTCTTAAGTCAAAAGTGGACTTCTTACAATTACATGTTGTTCGTGTGGTCAAAGGTTCATTATATCCAGAATGATATTCATGATTTGGATATCATATATATCATATATATCCAGAATATACATGTATTTATAATATTACATAATCATTTATAGGTAAGAAATTAAATGCACCGTTCATGGAGACGGTAAGTCGTACGTACGCATGAACGCTACTTTCATTTCTATGTCATATTAATGGAATTAAAACTAAATGATAGTTATGTATATTTTAATATCAGAATTATATTCATCATTTATATGTAACATACATCATATATAATAACTTTAAATCCATCCTTTATACATCCCACATTTGGCATTAACGAATCAAATCACTTTGAGGGGGCGGTAGTCCGCACTTCCTAAAATGAAATTATCGTGTTTACCCACAATGGAAACCATAATGGTATGCCATAAATGAAAAATACAGAAGCTTAAGGAAAACATAAAAATATTATATATCATATATAAGTATAGTGACATCTTAATGGCCACCTTTTAAAGTGTTATAGGAGTGTTGAACAATCATCGTTTCGTGATGCAGAAACTTGCCATCCACAGAAATAGTATGTTCTTTAACCATTTGATGTAGGTGTGTGTAATTTTAGATCAAATTCTTATTATAACAACATCCTAGTATATTGAAGATACTGGAGTTGTTACAAAAGAAATGAATAAAAAGATTTTAGGGGGTTGGAGAAGCAAAATAAAACAAAAGAACACAAGTGAAGACATTACCTTAAAATCGGGTAACTTTTTCTGATTTGAGCTCAAAGGCTTCCTTGGGAAGACTTCTGCCCAAAGTGATGCTTCTAGGAGTAATATAGAGATGTGGAGAGGCAACATGAGCAGGTTTTGTCCGAGCCAAAGGCTTTTGAAGTGTGGTTAAGGAGGTAGAGGTGGGGGCCTTTTATAAGAGGAGAGGAGGGGCACTCTTGGAAAGTAAAGAAATGTTACTTTATTTGAAAATGAGTTTCAGATTTAAAAGGTCCCAAATTGATATAATTCGAGGATAAGGTGATAAGGTTTCGAAATCCACCAATACAATAGGTTTTAGACATTTGTAGGTCATAGATTTTACATTATCTTTTCATTTTATTTAAATCCTTTATTAATGAGGTAATCGCTGCATCATTATGATGTCATAAATAATTTTATTTATTTAATATATAAAAATTAAAAAAAATATCATGATGTGGGAAATATTTTTATCTTTCCAATGAATATTTATAGTCAAAATATGAGTTTTATAACCCCATTTAAAAATTGTTTTAGTGAAACATCTCATGCTTGTGACATTTTTATTTTAACTTTAAATAAAAAGTTATTTATGTCATTTTCCAACCAAATTGGCTCCATGGGGTCCCCAAGTTGACCCATGGATTGTCTTTGTAACGCCCCGACCCCATCTTCCCAGATTCGGTGCATTACTTCGTAACATTGGCATGATCACAAAAGATCAAGTCTCGAAAGACTGATTAGTTTAGTAGCCTTGGAAACACTAGATACATTCATAAATGTTACATTACATCATAAAGTGAAAAACTAATAACAAAGTCTTCATAGTCCACACTCATATCCTCTTATGACTATCCCTACAGGTTATTCATAAAATACTTCTTCACATCCTGGAAAATATTAAAACATTGAAAGGGGTGAGCTCAGATGCTCAGTAAGGATAACAATATTGCGAAAGCTTTCATAAATAAACATAAAAATTTAAGGCAATGTATTACTAAAAAAAAGCCTTTTAAACATGAACATCAACATAATATGGAAAAAGTAAAATGAGATAATGCCATTCACTTATTCACATGGATATTCTACTGGTCGAATAATCACATGCAATATCAATAACCTCTTTCATAATGAGGGAATGTATAATGCCAGACATTCTGAAACATTTTGTCAAGGCCTCGGCCAAGACGTCTAAAATGATTAAGGCCTCGGCCAAAACCATAAATCAAATTGGGAAAGGACCTCGGCCAATTCCACGTCTAGTTGTCTCATGAGACCTACCGATGCATCGAGGAGCTATAGCGGGCTCCACCAGTCACTTATTAAGTCCAATACATTCCTCATATGAATAGGTTTAAACATATCATAAACCATAACATAATCGTATCACATAAAACATGCATAAAGGAAACATAAAATTTCCACATTTCAATCACAAGATATCAATACAACACATTGATATAATAAAAATGCTTTAAAACCATTTTCAATACCAAAATAAAAGAAAGTTAAAACTTTGTATTTATTTTTCATTAAAAAAATGATGGCTTGTAGAGGAATCCGAAACTCAAATAATGGTCACGGTGGTGGAGAAGTCATTGTCGCTGCATAAGTACGGAAAGAAAAACATTCCCTTTTTTCGTTTAGCAAAACACTTCGTATAAAAAAGATTCCTTTTGAATAAATGTAAATGTCAAAGGGGTTTATACACTGTATAAAAGAAAGTTGTGTATAAAACCAAATATGCCTCAATGAAAGGGGATTGAGACGAAGTCCTTAAAAATATCATTTTTTTTAATAAATTACATCTATAATGTGTATTTATTATAAGTACACATAAATAATGTAAAAATACAATATAGGACATAATAATATCAGGACATAATTTGAAAGTAGGAGATTAACCCAAAGAATGGAAATTGGGTTAAGAAATTCCCTTACCTCGTGTCTGACTTGACTCAACCGTTATTTAACCTCCTGAATAATAAAATAGAGTTAATATATACCTTATTAAGAACCATTTTCAATTTCATTATCCTTTTTATATCACTTATTACAATGATACGAACATTATGTAATTATTTAAGTTAATAACGGTCGTTTTGTCGATCTTCGGTACTTGAGTCAACAATAAACTTCTTATAATTACAAGTTGTTTATGTGGTAGAATATCCATTATCTCCAGAATTATATTCATGATTTAGATGTCATATATATCATATATATCCAGTATATACATTCATTTATAATATTACGTAACATTTAGTGGTAAGAAATGAAATGCATCGTTCGTGGAGACGGTAAGCCGTACGTACGCATGAACGCTACTTTCATTTATATTTCGTATTTAATGGAATGAAATCATAATGATATAAATGTATAATATAATTCCATTATAATATAGTGTATAATACCATTTACTCCATCCTTTATACATCCCACATATGGCATTAACGATTCAAATCTCTTTGAGGGGGCGGTAGTCCGCACTTCCTAAAATGAAATTATCGCGTTTACCCAAAATGGAAATCATAAAGTATGCCATAAATGAGAAATACAGAAGCATAAGTAAAACATAAACATATTATATATCATATATAAATATAGTTACATCTTAATGGCCACCTTTTAATGTGTTATATGAGTGTTGAACAATCATCGTTTCGTGAGGCAGAAATTCGCCATCCACAGAAACCGTATGTTCTTTAACCATTAGATATAGGTGTGTGTAAGTGTAGCTCGAATCCTTCTTATAACAACATCCTAGAATATTTAGGATACTGGTGTTGTTACAAAAGAAATGAATAAAAAGAGTTTAGGGGGTTGGAGAAGAAAAATAAAACAAAACAACATTAGAGAAGACACTACCTCAAAATCGGGTAACTCTTTTTGATTTGATCCAAAGGCTTCCTTGGGAGGAGTCCTGCCAAAAGTGAGGATTCTAGGAGTAAGAGGGGAATTTGGGAGAGTATTTTTTCAGAGTTTGGCTGAGCCAAATGGCTTGAAAGTTTTAATGAGGTGGTAGAGGTGGGGGCCTTTTATAAGAGGAGAGGAGAGGCACTCTTGGAAAGTAAGGAAATTTTACATTATTATACAATGCTTTTCGGATTCTAAAGGTCCCACACTTATATAATTCGTGGATAAGGTGATAAGGGTTCTAAATCTACCCATCAAATATTCTTTGGACAAGTGTAAGCCTTGTATTGTACATTATCTTTTCATTTTATTAAAATCATTAAATAATGAGGTCATCGCTGCATCATAATGATGTCATGAATAATTTAATTTATTTAATGTCTAAAAATTATAAAAAAAATAATATGATGTAGGATATCTTTTTATATTTCCAATTATTATTTATAGTCAAAAATATGACTTGTATAACCCCATGTAAAAATTGTTTTAGTAAAACATTTTATGTTTGTGTCATTTTTTTACTTTAACATTAAATAAAAGGTATTTATGTCATTTTCCAACTAAAGTGGCTCCATGGGGTCCCCAAGTTGACGCATGGATTTTCTTTGTCGGCCATGGCACATCCAATGAGGGTAGGACATGTGTCAATCTCATCTCATATTATTAAAACATTATTTTTACCTTAAACTACACTAATTACCTCTAATCGCGATTAAGAACTTAAAAGTTACTATTCACCAAAAATTATTTTAATCTCATTGAACCACATTTTACTTCTTAATGACAACCATGTATGTTGGATTTTTAAAAATCAAATCACAGAGGTGGTAATATTTCATTTAAACAAAAAATCAGTTATTTAACTACCACTTAGTGGTTTCACTATTCATCAAAAATTGAAGTTTTTCAAAACAATGCCAAAATTTCACCCTAAGCTATAATTGATATTCCGATTTCAAAAATGATGTATATTTTACAAAATTCCAAAAATATAATTTGCATTAATTTATTTTATAATTAATTCCCGCTGTCACAACAAATAGTGTGTTTTTAAGAAACAATTTATATCAAAAGATTGGCAATTGTTTATGTCCAATTTCAATGTTAAATTAATTCTAATGACCACCATTGGATAAAATGGAAAAAATATATTCTAATTATACTTTAAAACCACTAAATATTATAATTTATCACTATAAATTATTTTGATTAAAAAAGTTGTTTTTAAGTATTTTTCACTATTCATAAAAAATTAGAAGTTCTCAGAAAAATACCGAAAATTCAACATAGGTTAATTTCGATATTCCGAATCCAAAAATGAAGTCCATTTTGAAATATAAAATTTATATAATTTTAAAAAGTGGTTATTACTATTCATAACGGCTGCTATGATTAGTCGCGGTGTTTTAGAACTCGAAGTTGCGTACAATGCAAGCTATTGCATTATTGAATGAGAAGCGTATTGTGGAAGCTCGGGGTGTTACAGTCTTGGTCGGCCATGACACATACAATGAGTATAGGACATGTGTCTAGGTCATTTTACATTATTAAAACATTATTTTTATCTTAAATTACACTAATTACCTCTAATCGAAAAATCAGTTTCTTTAACTACCACTTAGTGATTTCACTATTCATCAAAAATTGAAGTTCTTCAGAAAAATACCAAAACTTCACCATAAGCTATATTTGATATTACGAATTCAAAAATGAAGTCTATTTTACAAAATTCAAAACATATAAGTTTCATTAATTAATTTAATAATTAATTCCCGCTGTCAGAGCAAATAGCGTGTTTTTATGAAACAATAAGTATCAAAAGATTGACACTAGTTTAAGTCCGATTTCAAAGTAAAATTAATTCCAATGACCACAATTGGATTAAATGGTAAAAATATTTTCTAATTTAACATTAAAACCAATTCAAAATATAATCTAATCATAAAAATATATTAGATTAAAAAGTGGTTTTGAATTAAAATACAACATTTTTCACTATTCATTAAAAAATGAACTTTATCGGAAAAATACCAAAAATTTACACAAAGTAAATTTTGATGTCCCGATTCTAAAGAAGAATTTTATTTTGTCAAATATAACACATAAAATTGTCAAAAAGTGGATTTAAAAGAGGTTCTCCATCAAAAGGCGGTTAATCTACCTTTTAATGAATATTAGAATGTTTACGCTTAAAATTGGATTCGTTTGCATTTTTAATCCTCTAACATTTATTGTAAAGAGTAAAAATATTTGACAAACATATATAATCATTTTGTAGTTAGTATTTTTCATTCCTGCCATTACAACGGCTAGGCGTTAACTACCATTTAAAATAATATTATTTTATTATTAGAGTACAACGTAAGATTCCCAAGAAACTCATTGTTGCGTATTGGGTACGCCATCGAGCATAGCGTCCCATTTAAAGTAATATTAATATTTTATTCACAAATATGGATAAATATAAAAATGTCATATTCTTTATTTACCTGGGGTGTTACATCCTTCCTCCCTTTTGGGAATTGCGTCCTCGCAATTTTAAAATTGGGCTCGGAAACTTCCTTGAAAGTCCCACATCGGAACAAGAGTCGGTAAAACAATCACTTTAAAATAAAGATTGAGAATTACAAAGGTCACCCGAGTTAACCCATACTAGGATTCCATGTAGGAAAACATGGACATGGAAGAAAAAACAAAGGGTCATGTTCTGAGGGAGAGTGATAGTAAACATGTCTAGGAGAAAGTTAACCATAAGAAAATCACAAACTGGTGGTGGGTTAAACGGTATTCGATTCCCCAGTAGGAAAAGTTAACAAACAACATTTTTATTTTAAGTTACTCTTCATTGAGGAATTTATTTTTGAGCTTAACTAAATCATAATGAAACATACTTACTTGTCACGTAGACTTTCAACTTTTACTAGATTCCTTAATCAAACTCATATTTTATCCAAAAGACGAGTATTTAGGAAGACTTGTTCACATTAAGAGTATTATAATCAACTTATTGAAAATCACCTAATCCAAAAAAGAGAACTATATATTTCCCATGTCTTTAGACAAAATCCAAAAACAAAAATCGTTAGTATGAGGTCAGAGAATCAACCAAAGTATAATCCTTTATAAAAACCAAATCTATTCTTAATCTCCAAAATTTGTCCAGCAAAACCCAAAGTTCAACGAGGACCATTTGATAAACAATTTGTCCATAAAATTCTTCAAAGTAAACCAAACTAAGATTGAAACCCAAATATTTGAAGGATTTAGTCACATAGTCTTCCAAGGTATAAATTAACTTTTATCTCCAAATAACATCAGTTGCTCTTAAATTCTCATATTGAAAATTAATTAACCTAATCACATATCCTCGATGATAGTTTAATCATTTCCATAGATAACCCAAGATAAACTTACTCTTGATTCCTAAAATCATCTAACTAAAAAGAATTAGTCAAACTAACCAGGGACTTCACGTAGTCTAGTGGTAGGCGATAAATACCAGTGGCACTTTGGTTGTGGGTTCGATTCCCGCAGCTTTGTCCGACGCGACGGGTTGTCACACGGTCTGCGTGTTGTCCTTTTTCCAAAACTATATAATTCTTAAATCATTCCCCAAAACGAGATAAAATCTTCAAAAATGATCATAACATATTTTAACCTCAAGTTTATCTCATGCCTTTCATTTTCCATCATAACATATAATAACCCATAATTACCTCAAAAGTAAGGATCATATAAACTCTAATGGTTACCTTTATAATTATTACCTGAACTTCGACATTGATTGGTCATATCGTACATGATGCATTACAGATCATACCAAGGTTCAAGTGGTTGATCATGACTCCTTGATAGTTGGTTTAAAACAACCACGAGTTTCCTCATTGAATCCCCCATTTTATCTAGTATCTTAATTAGAGAACCACCACAGTTTCCTTCAACCATATTTTCACTTTGGTGCCTGCTAGATCCATCCATTCACTAAAAACAGAAATGTCAGTGTGAGTATATCAACAAAACTATCATGTACTAAAGAGGAAGATAAACACTAAGATTTACTTACTCATCCAGTTTATCTAAAACTAGGACTCTTTCTGAAATCCTAACCATTATGGTAATGTCACTTGTTCTTAGAGAATACCCTAACCTCTAAAGTTATATAAACCGACCTTTTATACCAACTATAAGGCCCCAGCCTTAAACATTACTTCATCTTTAGTTATTACAAAATTAACCATTGATGATCTTTTCAGGTTTAGAGTTTTAGAGAATTAGATCATAAAACTTGCATTACATTCCACATTTAAACAAAGTGGTAACATAAAATATAGTATTAATTTTTTTCCCATCAACGGAAACATATTTAAAATAAAACATGGATTCTTTCTTGACACTTCCTTGACACTGTCATCATATCATGTACCCTTCCCTTGACCTGTGAAAAACATTTCAAAAACTTGGGATGAGCATAAAAAGCTCAGTAAGGGATATAAAAATATGGAAAGGAAACATGAGTACATGTATACATAAGAATGAAATCATACTTTACCCATAAAACATAATCACTTTAACATACCTCATAAAATCATGAATAAATCATAGAAAGTATAAGTCAAAAAGTAACTTGCGGCATTCATAACATTCTTACATAGGGAGTAACCTTCTTGTTACATTTGGAATACCCATCACAGTATATTCCCTAAATCTCTTCGTAGAAACCCTAACGTTTAACCCTTTCGCGTTACCCAATGCATTGGAGAGCTATATCGGGCTCACCCGCCCTTAGTTTATCACGGAACCACCCGTCTTCATAATAATTCCCAAGAACCATACCATAATCTTATCACATAAAACATGCATAAAGGAAACATAACATTTCCACCTTTCAATAATAAGATATCAATACAACACATTGATATAAAAACATTATGAAAACCATTTTCAATACCAAAATAAAAGAAAATTAAAACATGGTATTTACTTTTCTTTTAAAAAAAAGTTATGGCTTGTAGAGGAAGCCGAAACTCAAATAACGGTCATGGCGGCGGAGAAGTCATTGTCGCCGCATATGTACGACAAAAACATTCCCTTTTGTCATTTAGTAAAATGATTTGTATAAAAAAGATTCCTTTCAGATAAACATATAAGTCAAAGGGTTTTATACACCATATAAAATAAGGTTGTGTATAAAACAAAATATGCCTCAATGAAAGGAGATTGAGACGAAGTCCCATACAAAGACGGTATCCTTGGATTAAGGATAAATCAATTACATAATTATGTGTGACAAACTAATACACCAAATATAAGTGGATATTAAGTGTAAAACAATCAGAGGTTATTCACACATATTCATAGAACGACATATTCAAGGATTACAAGCTTATCCCAAAGAATCAAAATTGGGTTAAGATGTTCCCTTGCAAAAAATTGACAGCCTAACGGCGTCACTACAAAATTCAGAAAATGAGTTGATGAGAGATAAAAAGGGTATCTCATCACTTGGACATAAAATTTAAATCACTAAGGATATAGAAGAACATATCCCAACATAATGTTATGTGAATTAAAAGACATAACAAAATAAGTCTTTTAAAAAGAGGAGGGTGAAAGGTTCCCTTTCCGACATGGGTTTCTTTCAAAACATACACCCCGTGAAAGAAGGACAATAAAACATTGATGTAAATACTCATAAATGAAAGTATATTACACAATGAGTAAAATAATGGGCAGTACATACACCACTCAAGGGAAATTGTGGAAAATGTATCATAAATCTCACGGGAATAAAAGTGAGATGAAAAATCCCTTATGAAAACTCGGCATCCTAATGGCGCCACATAAAACTTACAAAAATGGATTGATGAGATAAAATAGGGTCTCTCATCATATTACAATAAAATTTAAAGAAATATTAATATAAAATAACATCCCCCATCATAAAAAATAGGATCTTAAAAGAAGTGACATGAAGGAGAGTACTTAAAAAGAAAGAGAGAGGTTAGATCTCTTATGAAAATTCGGAAGCCTACAGGCGCCACTCAAAACTTCCAAAATGGAGAGAGAATAGGGTCTCTCATCATATGAATAGAAAAATTACAGTAAGAGTAATATAAAAGAACATCCCAATCACAGGAAAGATGATCTTAAAAGGAATGACATAAAAGAGTGTACTTAAAAACAAAGAGAGGAGTAGGATCCCTTACCTCGGGTCCGACTTGACTCGATCATTCTTTAACATCCTGAATAATACACTTGATTTAATTTTACATGATTAAGAACCTTTTTCAAGTTCATTATTCTTTTTATATCACTTATTTCCATGTTATAAACATTATGTAATCATTTAAGTTAATAATGTTTGTTTTGTCAATATTTGGTTCTTAAGTCAAAAGTGGACTTCTTACAATTACATGTTGTTCGTGTGGTCAAAGGTTCATTATATCCAGAATGATATTCAAGATTTGGATATCATATATATCATATATATCCAGAATATACATGTATTTATAATATTACATAATCATTTAGAGGTAAGAAATGAAATGCATCGTTCATGGAGACGGTAAGCCGTACGTACGCATGAACGATACTTTCATTTCTATGTCATATTAATGGAATTAAAACTAAATGAGAGGTATGTATATTTTAATTCCAGAATTATATTCATAATTAATATGTAACATAAATCATATATAATAACTTTCAATCCATCCTTTATACATCCCACATATGGCATTAACGAATCAAATCACTTTGAGGGGGCGGTAGTCCGCACTTCCTAAAATGAAATTATCGTGTTTACCCACAATGGAAACCATAAAGGTATGCCATAAATGAAAAATACAGAAGATTAGGGAAAACATAAATATATTATATATCATATACAATTATAGTGACATCTTAATGGACACCTTTTAAGGTGCTATAGGAGTGTTGAACAATCATCGTTTCGTGAGGCAGAAACTCTCCATCCACAGAAACAGTATGTTCTTTAACCATTTGATATAGGTGTGTGTAAGTGTAGCTCTAATGATTCTTATAACAACATCCTAGTATATTGAATATACTGGAGTTGTTACAAAAGAAATTAATAAAAAGAGTTTAGGGGGTTGGAGAAGCAAAATAAAACAAAAGAACACAAGTGAAGACATTACCTTAAAATCGGGTAGCTTTTTTTGATTTGAGCTCAAAGGCTTCCTTGGGAAGACTTCTGCCCAAAGTGAGGATTCTAGGAGTAATAGAGGGATGTGGAGAGGCAAAATGAGCAGGGTTTGGCCAAGACAAAGGCTTTGGAAGTGTGGTTAAGGAGGTATAGGTGGGGGCCTTTTATAAGAGGAGAGAAGGGGCACTCTTGAAAAGTAAAGAAATGTTACTTTATTTGAAAATGAGTTTCAGATTTAAAAGGTCCCACATTGATATACTTCTAGGATAAGGTGATAAGGTTTCTAAATAAACCAATGCAATAGGTTTTGGACATGTGTAGGTCATATATTTTACATTATCTTTTCATTTTATTTAAATCCTTTATTAATGAGGTAATCCCTGCATCATTATGATGTCATAAATAATTTTATTTATATAATGTCTAAAAATTATAAAAAAACTATCATGATGTAGGAAATATTTTTATATTTCCAATTAATATTTATAGTCAAAAATATGAGTTGTATAACCCCATTTAAAAATTGTTTTAGTGAAACATCTTATGCTTGTGACATTTTTATTTTAACTTTAAATAAAAAGTTATTTATGTCATTTTCCAACCAAAGTGGCTCCATGGGGTCCCCAAGTTGACCCCTAGATTTTCTTGGTCGTCCATGATACATACAATGAGGGTAGGACATGTTTCTAGGTCATTTCACATTATTAAAACATTATTTTTACCATAAATTACACTAATTACCTCTAATCGCGATTAAGAACATAAAAGTTACTATTCACCAAAAAATTATTTTAATCCCATTGAACCAAATTTTACTTCCTAATGAAAACCATGTATGTCAGATTTTTGAAATTCAAAACACAGAGGTGGAAAACTTTCATTTAAATGAAAAATTAGTTTCTTTAATTACCACTTAGTGGTTTCACTATTCATCAAAAATTGAAGTTCTTCAGAAAAATACCAAAACATCACCCTAAGCTATATTTGATATTATGAATTCAAAAAATGAAGTCTATTTTACAAAATTCAAAACATATAAGTTGCATTAATTAATTTAATAATTAATTCCCGCTGTCAGAGCAAATAGCGTGTTTTTATGAAACAATAAGTATCAAAAGATTGACACTAGTTTAAGTCTGATTTCAAAGTGAAATTAATTCCAATGACCACAATTGGATTAAATGGTAAAAATATATTCTAATTTAACTTTAAAACCAATTAAAAATATAATCTAATAATATAAATAAATTATATTAAAAAGTGGTTTTGAATTAAAATACAACATTTTTCACTATTCATTAAAAAATAAACTTTATCGGAAAAATACCAAAAATTTACACAAAGTAAATTTTGATGTCCCGATTCTAAAGAAGAATTTTATTTTGTCAAATATAACACAAAAAATTTTCAAAAAGTTGATTTAAAGAAGGTTCTCCATCAAAAGGCGGTTAATCGACCTTTTAATGAATATTAAAATGTTTACGCTTAAAATTGGATTCATTCTCATTTTTAATCCTCTAACATTTATTGTAAAGAGTAAAAATATTTGACAAACATATATAATCATTTTTTAGTTAGTTCTGTTCATTCCCGCCATTACAATGTCTAGGCATTAACTACCATTTAAAATAATATTATTTTATTATTAGAGTGCAACGTAATATTCCCAAGAAACTCGTTGTTGCGTATTGGATACGCCATCGATCATAGTGTCCCCTTTAAAGTAATATTAATATTTTATTCACAAATATGGATAAATATAAAAATGTCATATTCTTTATTTACCTGGGGTGTTACACTTAAGGGTCTTATAAATAAGTGTGTCAAGTTCCTGTGGTAAGAAACATTTGAGAAATCATTTCAGAAACCAAAAGGGAGGCTTGTCTTGTCACCTATTTTGATTTTTTCAGAACCTAGAAGAGGCTATATAGTGTTTTATGATGCATAATGAATTTTCCTAGTGATAGTGATGATGTAGGAGGATATATTCATTATGTATAGATCTAGGTAGTTGAGGCCTCATGAGAGAAACTATCCAAAGCACAACCTTGAGCTAGCATCAATTTTCTAGGCCTTAATTTGTTGGAGACACTGTCTAATGGGTGAGAACTTTTAGTGTATATGGACTATACAAACCAAAAATATATCTTTTAAAAGGATGATTTGAATCTCAAATAGAGTATATGGGTCAAATATCTTCAGTCCTTCGATGTTGATCTTGCCTATACACTTAGAAAATTAATGTGGTAGTAGATTTGCTGATTCGGAAAACTCTATCATAGGACATATGGGAAGCTAGTGATGAATGGAAATTTATGGAATTATTTTCTAAGATACATTTAGATTTTCATGATATTAATGAGTAGCCTTAAATATTATCCATGGTAGTTACCTATTCCCTCTTTGAAAATGTGAATATTAGTAAATTTTTAGATCATGGAGGAATGGTTCCCCATGAGAGTGTTTTAGAAGATAGCCCAAATTTGTCTTGGTATATGGATAGAGATGATATCTTTTATGTACATGTATGTTCCTGGGTTCCTAAAGATATTATAGAGGAACTAATTTTGGAGTCCCATGCTTCTCAATGGGAATTTCATCCATGAATCTCCAAGATGTATCAAGATACGTGATGCCCATATTGGTGGCCTAGAACGAAACTTTAGAAAGAATGATTTATCATTATGTGTTAAACCTATAAATAGGTGAAGGTAGAGAATCGGTGGCATGTAGTCTTGTTACAGCCTCTTCCAGTTCTAGAATGGAAATCTAAAGATTTTTCCATGGACTTTGGAGTCGGATTACAAAGTTTATATAGAGGTGGTGATGTGGTATGGGTAGCAATTGACCGACTGACGAAAGTAACCCACTTACTTACTATCTAGGAGAATTTATTGGTTGATGATATAGGAAGATTGTATGTCTAACAGATCATACAACTACACAGTGTCCCTTGTACTATCATTTCATATAGGGATGATCATTTCACGTCATGGTTCTGGAAGGGGTTGCAAAAAGATATGGGTACACAGGTGCTTCTGATCACATCCTTCCACCCTTATACTGTTGGATAGTTGAAATGTAAAATACTATTTCTAGAGGATATTTGTTGAGTATGTATCGTGATTTCATTTGTTATTGGTAGAATCATATCCCTCTCACCAATTTCACCCATAATAATAGATTTTAGACAAAAATTTAGATGGATCCTTTTGAGGCCTTGTACGATAGGCCATTCCATTCACCCCCTATGCAGGATAGAGGCATGAGAGGCAGCCCTACTAGGTCCTCATCTCATTCAGGATACTTTAGAGTAGGTTCAGCTGATTAGGAAGTGTATGTATACTACTAGTCTAGATCCAAATCTTATGTCGATGTCCACATATGACCTCTATATTTTGAGGTCAGGGATCTTGTTTTTCTATAGGTATCACCTAGGCTAATTCATAGATAGATATGGAGGCAGGGGAAGGTATCGCCTCGTTATATAGGGTCGTTTGAGATTCTGGATTGTGTCAAGCTAGTAGCCTATCAGCTTCTATTACCTTAGAGGTAAAATTCCATGCATGATGTCTTCCATGTTTCACAGCTTCTCCAGTATCATGTCGACCCATCTCATATTTTAATCCTAAGGAAGTAGATTTAGATTTCGACACTTCGTTTGAGGAGTATTATACATGCATCATTGACTATAGCATGAAGGCTCTCCAAGAATGGTACGTCCCTTTAGTACTGGTGTTATGGCATCATGACTATGTATAGGATGAGACTTAGGTGTAGGTGGATCATGGATGTTTCTGGTTACCAAATTTTTTCTTAGATAGTTTTTTGTACCCCTTGGAAGGTGAACTTGGGGATGAGTTCCTTTAAGGGTGGAAACTGTAAGAAACTAATTTTTTATTCCGGTATGGATCCTCATAAATTTATTCTAATTATTTTCTTTTGACCTAATATGGATTCCAAATGAGTTCATGGTTGTTTAGGGGTGTCTAGGGATTGTTTGAAGCCCAGAGCATAGGTTTTTGGGAGAGAATCTCAATCATGTAATCAGTAGAAACTGTGCAAGGTATTCTCTATGGTTAGTTCTAACCATGTGAGGATGGACAGTGGATTCCTATAGGCTGCATAGTTATAGAGACCTTGAAATTTTACGCACAGAGTCTTTCCAAAAACTACAGTCCCATTGTAGAGGTGTTTTTCACATTTGGCATGTGGTTTCTCTAACTGTGTGGCATAAACATGAAGAATTCACCTCCCTACAGCAAATAGTGCATGCTTAGAACATGATTTGGCCAACTGTGTGGCCAAACTGTGTGATGCCTTTTTTGAGTGAAATTATAAAAAACTCCTTAATTAAATGTTTTAACTTTCTTTATTTACCTCATTTTATTATTCCATTTCTATGAGCTCCCCCCTCTCCCATTCTGTAGACCTCTCATGCCAAATCTTGACTTTGATCTTATTCATCTGTTCGGAGTCGGATTCAATTTTCATTCATCTCATTGGATCTGCATCAGAAAGATCTCTATTCCTTTTTATCCAATTTTTATTTTTCTTTATGTCGACGATGTTATTTAGATGTAGGATCATATACCCTATTTTCAATTCATTGATCAATTATTCATATCACTTCCAATATATGCTAAAATAGAGGCAGATACTGGATGAGTAGAGTAGTATGAGTATGAGGTAGGTGGTCAATAAGTCATCCTTTGAGTTTCATAGTTTTATAAACTGTCATGTGTGTATGCCAATTTCATCGATCGTGACTTGATTAATTTATATTCATTGCTTATAGTAATTAGAACTATGTTCTAAAATCCTTGTTAAATATGTTATCCATCATTGGTGGTTGCGTCCACAACGTCGACCACACCATGTAGGGTGTTCTCTATAACTATGATTTTAGAAGCTTATTAATCCTATTTGCGCCACCATTTGGGTGAGTTGTGACTTTACTTTGTTAAAGGTAATTTTTTAATTAAGTCAATGAATTGTTAATTTCTATCACATGTATGCATATCACTTGACCCTCTTAAGATAAGTTACTCAACTTGAGAAATTAATCTTAAATGGAACTAGAAATTATACTATGTATATGACTTGTCCTAATTAAATGTAATTGAATAACTTGGTTTCATATCCCTAGAACACATTTACATGTTTATGGAAGGTAGCGAAGTGAACCTCAATAATTGAATATGACTTATATGATTTAAGTAAATGGTTTCTTGTCCTTGAGATGCTTTGTCACTTATATGAAAGGCATGAAATTGTACCTATTGACTTATTAAATGGCTTGATTATTACATGGAATATTAAATTAAATTAATTTATTTAATTGTGCCTAACGTATACAGAACTGTTTATTATAATAGGAGTGGTCATGCACAAACTTGCATTGGATTCCTAAGGGTATGACTTGAGCACTCATGGACACTATTCTGATTCAAGGAGGCTAGTTTCCAAGGGTGAGAACCACCTTGGAACCTGACCCTCATCTATAATTGGATGCATTCTATGACATACTAGGATCCATAATTTATTAATATAGGATTCCTTGGATACACTCCTTGGATCCGGTGTGACTTCTATGGACATGAGGTGTCTCATATACTCCCTTGTCCCTAGTCACTGCTTATCCCATTTTATATTGGATGTATTCATTGGAATCGGTTATAATTACACTATTGTGTAATGCCTTGGATGTTTCTATTTAGATTACAATCTTACCCCCACAGCTAGGCTATAGTTACTATTAAGTTGGAAACCCTTGAGTTCAAGGGTGCCTTAGTTATTACCTTGGAACCTTTTCAATATTATTAGTAGTACATGATTCCTTGCTATGTCTTGGATCCCTCATTATCATTAGCTTGTCAGGAGTCATTTTTGGTTTTACCTCACGTGAATTAATTATATAAAATGTAACTAAATTAATTAATGAAATGATTACATATTAAGATTCCATCCAAGGGATGAAGTAGGTACTTGGGTATTTATGTTACTATGTTGCTTTATTTTTATATATGCATGCCTGCACACTATTTCAGTTTATATTACATGGACTGGAGGTTATAAAAACCATTGGTGGTGGCCTATTGAGATTTATCTCACACCCTATCCAGGCCTACATTGGAACCCAAGCAGATTATATGTATACATGTGTTGATAAAGGGAAGCATATTGCTTTGGGCATGTGATTGTTTTCAGATTAGGATGGATCTGGTAGTAGATGACCAAGATGGAGCTCGAGATGTTGGGGATAGTTTTGGATTCCTTTTTCTTAATTTTGTATAGGCTGTATTGTCTACATCTTTTTATCTATGTTTTAAAACTTTTTAGATACATGAAATATAATCATCATCTTTCGTATATGATTATCAGTTGCTTCAGTTTTTATTACTCATATCTAATTCTGTTGTGTAGTCTGTTTTCTTATACTACTTCTACTATTTACCTATTTCATTATTTATCCATTTTGATACACTCTAGTAATGAGGGAATAGTATCCCCATTGATACACCCTACTCCCTCACATCTAGTCAGCATCCTTTAGCAATCAAGGATATGCGCTTAAGGCCATGTGGAGAATTGAGCTTCGGGCACTTCTGAGCAGCATCCAGGTTCAAGACATCACATTATAAATGTGTCACCAATGACTAAACAACATGGGAGTAAATAAGTAATCATGATTTTAGATACTCATTTAAAAATCATTAACATTTTCTAAAAATCATAAGGATTCCAATTAACATTTAATCAATTTAATCCCACCATGGTCATTACTAATTTATGTTTTAGTTCCACCTTAGTTTCATATTTCACAGGGAAATAAAATCATAATAAATACATAAAAAATCAATATTAGCAAGGATCAACCCCCCACACAAATTCAAACCATGTTTTATAATGGTCAAAAACCCAATTCTTATAACCTTTCTATTTCATCCATAAGTACACTAAACAATTCCAAAAACAAGGTTATCATGTCACCATATAACATACATAAAAAATAAAATTCCAGGTTAATGATGAAATAATATAAGTAATTCTCTTTAATAATGCATGATACATAACTCTCATCGGCTACACCAATAATGATGAGGTTACAACACATCTAGAAGTGGTTAACGGCACTTTTTGTGCCCATAACACCCAATTAACTTGAATTTCATCATAAAGAGTTTAGTTATACATTTTTTATCTATATTTCAAGTCTCAACACATCCTATCTTGATGTCTACCATCCAAACCAATATACCATACCAAATTCATACTAATTGTAACATCCTCGCCCCAACCCACTATCTTGGAAAGGATCAAAATTCCATTGATCGTAGGTGGCATCCCTTGGACACAAAATTCTAGAGATAAATACCAAGGTTATACAATTTCATTGGGGTGATTTACCCTTACATAAGAAACTGCATATAGAAAATATACCACAAAAATTTATAAACATAATGCATGAATGAAACAAATACAGACACCATTTCATAACATATACATACATGAATATCATAGTGCAGTAGCCAACAACAATACAAGACTACAAGGCTAAAAACCCCAAAATTAAAGACAACGTTACCACATGGAACTCTCTCATGCTTAACAATATGGCTAACTCCAAGCACCCAACACCATTTTAATTCACATCATCATGACATCAGGTTATCCCACAAAATGGTCCTCCCCTTACCTATATCATAATGAATAGTGACTATATATACACTATTTAGGGGTGAGTATATTAACTAAGAAGTAAATATACTATATAATTCCCACACACACCAATTAAACAAGAATAAGTTATCTCACATTTAAAATAAAACAAGAAAGAACCAAATTATAAGGAATAGGCTAAAGGAAATCATGTGAAAACTCACACCGAATATCCACATTCACATTTTACCCATTATTTTCATAGTGTAATCCACACCAAAACTCACATATCCATGCCAAATTCATACCCATTCCAACTCAAACACCCATTCCATGAACACTATGCATTCTCCTTCCAATATAGACCTCCTTAAATAATCCAAACTCGTGAGTTAAACACCATTCTAACTAACCCAATTTTTCACTTATAAGTGCTTATTCCTATTCCGTTAAATTTGACATCAGTAGCTAAATCAGAACCAATGAGGCCCTAAAAATTCATATCATGAACACACACCAACTGAAAGTTATGAAATGTTTACCCATGACGAAGCCATGTTTTTCCCAAATAATATTCTAAGGTACATAATCAATCTATGTTTATTACATGTGAAAATTATTATTTTGAAATAAAACAACCAATATTTCTATAAAAAAATTAGAAAATATCAAAGAAGGTATTTTATCATTAAAAATAATATTTTAAGTTATTTAATGAAAGAGAGTGATAGAAAATCCAATTACCTTTAATTTTTTTGCCCCATAAATCTCAAGAAAGAGCAATTTATATAGACAAGATCCATTTAAAATCACCATTAGAATCATCTGATTCAAGAATACTCAAAAAGAGATCTTGGATAGGGTTTTTAATGAAGTAATCAAGTCAAAAATTACATTTGTAACCCTCCACCACTCAAAAAATACACATGTAGTTTCCCCTTCATGGTGTAGCCTCTATTCAAAAACTTAGCAGCCATTTTAGCTATTTAAAATGTGTTTGACCCCCATAATTGTTAAGGCCAAGGCATGTTGGATCCCCTAAATCCATTTCACCACCCACCTATATAAGGTCAACCATGTGTAGACCCATCCACAATAAGAATCCACTATAGTATAGGGATGTCCCATTTATCATTTCTCAAAGACCATGGCTTCCTCTACAGTATGGAGGAGCCGACCTTCCCTTATAAAAATCACTTACACTAGACAAATTGCCCTGACTTGTCACCCCACATCCACCTATAAACTTATGGTGTTCCCCCAATTTTGCATAGTTGAACCACCCCATGAAAAATTCTGACTAACAAGGTATAGGTAACCCATGCTCACTGTTTCCAACTCCCCCCTCCAACTCAAATTCCTCTCACCCATGTACCACCATGAATACCACTATGGACATGAAGCTATTTGTGTTTCCCAAGGTGAGACTTCCTATGAAACATACCCAATAATCAGCCTTTTTTCACCAAGGGGTTTACCATACAACACAATATCCAAAAACTGTGCCCATAGAAAGCACCATCAATCGAACCATAGCTAGTTCCCTAACCACAACCATAGATTTTACTAGTGTGTGGTGAATCCCATTGATCCAAGAATCCCTTATCTAACTATTCACCCTTTCAAAACGTCTTTAAACCAATTCGAGATACTATATAACATAAAAATTCATAATAAAACATGGAAATACTAAAATTGAGAGTGTTAAATGGTTTCTAGGGAGATTTTGGAGTTCATATAGAGGTCTTTGTTTGAACATTAAAAAATTTAACTAAATAATTCTTTAATACAAGGAATAAGGGAGAATATGAAGGTTAATAATTGTCCACTACCTCTACTTTAATGTCTAATTTCACACTATTTTTCAATTTTTTTGATTTCTAATTCTCATATTTGATTCTTCTAATTTTTTTAGTTTATTTATTTTAACTTTTTCTAAACAAAATAAATGACCATTTTTAGTTTTTCTCTTTATAAAAATAAAATTCAAAAGTCATAGTTTTTAAAATTATCCTACGACCTCCTACAGAGAAAATTTTAGAACTACTATAATGTATTTTTAGGGGATAAATTGTTTGAAATGGGGTCTATGACAAAACAAATACCCTCCTTAAACTTAGCATCGTTTCTAGGGAGGTTTCTTAAGTTTTTTTAATTTATTTATCCATATTATAAATTTAAACCCCTATTTTTTCCTTTAAATCCTAAAATTAACCATGCCTACCACTCTTGGTTTAGATCTATTAGGATTGTTGTGACTAAAACATCAAAAGTAAAAAACATACCAAGCAGAAAAAATTTTGAAAAAAAATATAATGGATGATATTAGAACTATCAAATAATTGGATTCATCTTATGAAATCAGTCAAAAAAATCCTATGGAATAATATTATGAACCATTAGATTTGAAATCAAATAATGTTTCATTCTCCAACTTCCTAAATTCAATATAATTCCTTATAAGGATCTACATAAGGACCTTTGATAATTTATTTATCATTTTTTTAACATGAAATCACAAGAAATAAATGGTGATCAAATGAAATTAATGGATTTTCCTTTTTCATTATATGGATTTCCCAAATAATGGTTTTAATACTCACACTCTACTTTTATTAGTGATTAAAAATAATTGAAGAATCTTTTTCTTGATAAAAATTTTCCTACTTCTAGAACTGTTACACTTATGAATGAAATTTGTGAGATTAGAAAACTTCAAGGTGATTGATACTATTATAAGAATCACTTTAGTTGAAAAAACACCATGTGTTTCTAGTATTTTAATTATATTCATGTTCTAGAATTATCAAAAATTTGGAATAAGAATCCAATTAATTGTATTTATGGACATTGATCACCATGTGTTTATAAGAATCACTTTTGTGATTTTATCACTATTTTTTAAATTATGTTTTCCAAAACTTTATAACCTATACCCAAAACTGAAAATTTTAGTGTTTAATTTGTCATTCAAATGAATATTTAAGTGATCAATGTCCATAAATACAAGAACCTTATAAAAATTGAAAAAAAAATTCCTAGAATTCCATTCTAACCAAACCTACAAAGATATTTTCAACCTAAAAAAAATTAAACCCAATATAGAATAATCTATCTCAAGAAGGATTTATAAATCCTGAATAACTGTCAGGTAAAAATCCATCAAGGTAACATTGCACCTTTTTTGGGTTGGTTTTATTTGTTGAAAAAGCAGGTTTCCATGGTGAATTCTCAAGTTCCAGAAAATTTTTTTACAATCCATGCTGAAAAAGAACCATGAAAAATGAATAGATTAACTAGATGTGGTACAAAAGAACATATACAAGTTGGTTTCATTCACCAAAATTTTGAGTTTTGTGAGAATTTTGAAATTTTGATTTCCTTGAGGATCTCATCAAAATATGGAAAATTATTGAGTTTCCTAAAGATGGGATTCTTGAATTACATTTTGTAGATTCTGGAAGAATGTTGATGGTGAGCTCTACAATTACTATGAGCATCACGAATAGTATAGGTGAAGATCATTGTGGTGAATCTTTGCAGAAGAAGCGTAAATAAATTGATGGAATGATCCGCGATTATGATGAGCTCAATGATCCAAATATTTTCATGGTGCTTTACAGTATAGAGATAATTTTGGAATAAATTTTGGAGATTTGCGATTTGAGCTGACATGGCACTGACTTTGCATGGAAGGTTCTCGAGTCAGTGGAATTGTCTATAAATAGGCCTCAACCCCATCGAGATAAGTAGAGAGATCAAAAAAAACTTTAATCTCTCTAATTGCGAAGGAGATTCACAGATCAGGGAGTTTCACGAAAGAAAAGGGAATTCACATAGGCAGTTGAGCTCTGCAAAAGGAAGGTGCACCGTAAAGGCCATTTTGGCTTTGCAGAGGACGTGCGCTTCGCAAAGGATAGTTTAGCTTTGTGAAATATCAAAGACTAGTGTGAGATCTGGAAAGCAGTGAGCTCTGGGATATAGAGAGCTCTACGATCTAGTGATATCAGTGAACCAGTGAGCTCTGTGAGCCTGTGAAATTTATGAAGAGGTTGTAGAATTGCGAAGTCTTGTTTGAGATTTTCAAATCTACGAGCTTCATGAAGTATGGATATTTGCGAAGGTATTTCCAAAGGTTATTGCCCAGTGTTTAGTGTAAAATGGGTATTCATCAGTGGAGTAAAATTGGACTTCAACAAAGCATCTAAATATGGTGGAGGATGAATTCATTAGTGATAATAAATATACCTATAGGTCTATAAACTGTCAGTGGATATTTTGAAGAAGTAGTGAGCTCAATTCAGTTGAGAGAGTAGTGAGTTCTCAAATTGTGAATGGTTGTAAAATATGAGGGACAGTGAGTCCACTTTGAACTTATAAATAGTAGTGTGCTTATAGTGGATTTGGTATATAAAAACATCATTGGTGTATGGTCCTTGGATGTAGCTTATTGAGGGTGAACCAAGTAAAATTGTTGTGTCATGTTCATGCTTTTTGATTCATTCCTACTCTACAATGGGAAGGAGAGAGAGAAGATAGTTTTGTCTAACAACAAATCAATATCAAATGGGGTAGTTGTTTTAATTTTTCATACCCTGATCCCCCCCCCCCTCTTAGGGTATCTAGCCTAGTGTACCTAACAATTGGTATCAAAGGGAAAGGTTGATATCAGTGCTTCTCTCTTGATGGAGGTCACCAATCATAAGGTAATTATGATATTCGACGAAAATAATTTTCAATTATGGAAGAATCAGATGTAACACTACTTCTGATCTTTGGTAATGGACATGTTTACAGCATCAATGCATGGTATCTCTGCTGACATCAATAGTGGTGCTTTATCATAAGTTGAGAGAACATAATTAGATGTTGACACCAAGGGAATAATTCTTTATGGGGAGCTCTATCCAATGCTATTTATATGAAGGTGATGTCCTAAAAAACATCACATGCTATGTGGGAAAAGATGTTGAACATATATGAAGGAGATACAATGGTCAGAGAGGAAAAGATTCAAGTGTTGTAGAATAAGTATGAAGATCAAAAAATGAACTGGAATGAGTATGTTGATGAATTATTTTACAGTGTAAATATTATTGTGGAAGATGTGCGAGGTCTTGGAGAATTCATTAAATACATAAAAATCGTGAAGCGCGTCCTGAGAAAACTTCCACTTTGGTTCAATACAAAAGTTTTGGTACTAGAAAATAAAGAACTGAAAGAGAAGACACTGGATAATCTACATAGTACCTTGGTTGCATATGAAATGAGGAACGATGATAATGTGGCAGTGTAAAAGGAGAAATCCAAAGAGGTGGCATTCAAGTCCACTACGAAGATCACCATTGAAGATACTCAAGAAGAATAAAATATGGATAAGGTGATTTTATTCCTTTCTTCAAATCTACAAATATGAAAAGGAAATTTTAAAGAGAAACTTCCACTAGCATGTTTTAGATGTGGAAAGGTTCGTCATCTTGTGGAAAGGTGCCCCAAAAAGTTTCAAGATGATGATAATGATGATGATGAAGATAAAATTCCAAAGAAGATGTCTTCAGCCTATGTGAAAGGGAAGAAACAGTTCAAGATAAATTTCTTCAAGAAGAATAATCTTCTTTCACAAGAATTTGATAGTTCAGATAAGTCTAAGGTTGAAGAGGTTAAGGAGATTGAAAACTACATAGCTCGTGGAGAAAATTCTATGGTGGATGTTTTCAATAGTGATCAGGAAAAGGAACAAGCCGACATTGATGAAGAAGAAGAAGTTAAAGGAATAATTGATATTAAAGCTGAGTTAGAAGATGCTCTTAAATAGATAGATGTTTGGAGAGCCAAAACAAAGAAAGCCATAAAAGTTGTCTATGATGCCAAACTCTACATATAGCAGCAAGAAGAAACAATTCTGAGCTAATGGTAGAAATTGAGAAAATCAAGTCATCATCCCCAAAGAACTCAGAATAGGTAGGTGATTATAAAATCAAGGTTAAAGAGAAGATGAGGAAGATTGATGTATTGAATAGCACAGTGAAAGTTCACTTCAAGCATATCGAAGATCTTGAAGAGGAATTTCTCGATCTGCGACAAAAATTTAAGGACCAAGAAAAACTTCTGATTCCCAAAACATAATTGGGAAAGTATATCATTCATAAGACTTAAAAGATGAAAGAGGATCCTAGTAGTTCAGTAGGAAAGAGGCAGCAATCGAGATCAGATGTTAAGGCTATTTTTGGGCTCGATCAAAAACAGAAAGCATTCATGGTTGAAGTCAGACCATAAGCACCCGTTTCAAGGATGAAAATTGATGTTGGTACAAAGCAGAATTAGGAAATTAAAATAACCCAAGGGACAACTGAAAGTACAAAAGTGACATGTAGAAATGCACCTTTCATCAGGTGTTATTACTGTGGAAAGATGGGACACTCACAGAATCTGTGTTCTATATCCAAGAGATACTTAAGGGTACAATAATAGAGGTGGTATCCAAATAGAGAAAAGTTATCTAGAACATATTTCAAAGGAAACTATTTTTTGGGTAGAGGATTTGGGAACTTTTCTAGATACTTCACATCAAACATATAGAGGAATTTTCCAAAGAAGAATCAAAATTATCGCAAGTAGTAGATCAATGAACCAATGGGTGAGTTGAAAATTCCAAATAGATTTGAAACTTTACAAGATGAAGTTGGTCCATCATACTCTTATAAAGATTATAAGTATCAATCTTTTCCGAGTGTGAATAAAAAAATATAGACCAAGAAGAAGAGAGAAGAGAAGGCAGTGGTTGCTAAAATTTCCCTTAAAGCATCAAACCGTTCTAGTGTATGCATCCTTCATAGTAGTAGCACGTCTCACAACATAGGTAATAAATATCTAGTTATAGGAATAAAATATGACAAAATAAGGAGTTTTCAAGTTTGTAAATGATGAAGGATTGATGATAATTAGATTGAGAAAGGCCAATTTTGGGGGGGAGAATAAGACGTGTTGATGTCTTGGTTATAGAATGTCTCTGTCACAATTTTCTCAGTGTTAGTTAATTTTGTGACTTAGGGAATTCAATACACTTCACCAAGAAGACATGTGTGATGAAGGGGAGATATGTTATAGTGATCATATGGGAAAAAAGAACAAAGTGGAATCTCTAACTAGTAAGTGGAGAAGAAGATATGTGTTTTTTATCCAGAGAGTAAGAAAACAAGTTATGGAATAAATGACTTGTTCATCTATTCTATCCATCCCTGGAAGAACTGGTAAAGTGTGATGCAGCTAGAGACCTTGCTAATATATTATGGGATCGTACTCATACGTTCGATGCATACCAACAAGGGAAGATCATCAGAAAAATGTATAATGAAAAGGAAAAGAACTCAACAAGAGTACTCAAATTGGTGCATGCTAATATTTGTGGGCCTATCACACCAATAGAAATTGACGGAAAGAGGTACTATGTTATTTTTATTGATGAATATATAAGAATGGCATGGGTATTTGTTATTTCTCATAAGTCCGATGTGTTTAGATAGTTAAAGCAGTACCATAGGGAGTGGGAAAGTATGCTTGGATAGAAAATCAAGAAGTTTCGTATTGATAATGGTATGTAATTCACAAACAGTCGGGTGGAAGACTATCTCGAGAAACACAGGATAAGGCATCATGTTTCCTCAGTGATAAATAACCAACAGAATAGAGTGGTTGAAAGGAGAAATAAGATCATCAACAACATGTCCAGAATTATTCTTATAGAAAAATACCTACCAGAGAAGTTCTGGAAAAAATTAGTGTTGGCATAAGTCTACATTTCTAACAGAGCTCTGTTGTGTCCAAAGGAAAGACTCTGTATGAGATGTGGTATGGAAAAAAGCCATAGTGAAATAATTTATAATATTTGTAAGTGATTTATCCTCAACAAGGAGAAACATGTGAAATTTTAGTCTTTTGGAGATAAGGGGATATTCCTTGGATACATCAAAAAAATAAAATCACACAAATGTTTTTACAGGAGTCTAGGAAAAGTAGTTGAAAGCAATGATGTCACTGTTGTGGAAAATTAAGAGAATAATCAATAGCACAGTAAATAGTTTCTTGAAAAAAGTGATGAAGAGGAAAGTAACACAGGGGGAGCAGAAGTGGACTATGTTGATTCCGAAGAAGATACCGATGATGAGCATGAGGAAGTAAAATTTGTATTTTCACAGAAGCCAAGGAGTCGAGCTAAAATTAATAGGCATAATATCATTGTTAATCTCTCAGATCTAGTTTAGAAAAGAAGAATGAAATCAATGCAACATACATCTTTATTATCTTAGGTAGATCCTAAATTCTTTACTGATGTAGCTGAAGATGAAAATTGGGTTTAGGCTTGGAACGAGTAGCTAGATCACATTGAGAAGAACCAGACATGGGATATTGTTTTGAGTCTAGATGATAAGAATGTCATCGGGAATAAATGGGTCTTTCACAACAAGATGAATGAAGATGGAATAGAGATTCAAAACAACGAATGACTATTGTTCAAAGGATACTCCCAGATAGATGGTATAGATGTTGATGAGATATTTGTACCGGTTGCAAGGATGGAGACAATTAGATTATTCCTAGCCATTGTAGTGCAACGGAAGTTCAAAGTGTTCCATATGGATGTCAAACATGCATTTTTGAATGGGATTCTAGAGGAGGAATTTTATATCAAGTAACCAGATGGTTTTCTCATCTATGAATATGATAAAAAAGTTTGTCGATTGAATAAAGTGCTATATGGGATGAAACAAGCACCAATATCATGGTACTCAAGCCTTGATCAGTATTTGAAGAAGCTAGGATTTCAGCGTGGTGGAGTTTATTATAATATCTATTTCAACAAAAACAGTAATCAAAGAATGATGGTGTTGGTTTATTTCGATGAAATAATATTTGGTGGATCATATGAATCTCAGTGAAAAAAGTTTTCCAAATTCATGAAAACTGGGTTCAAAATGTCAATGATTGGAGAACTAATGTTTTTCCTTAGTTTACAGGTGATGAAAGGAAGTAATGTCACATTCATTTCTCAATAAAAATATGCCAAGGAGGTTCTGAGAAGATTTTTAATGGAAAATTCCAAGGAGATGACGACTATGGTTGCTACCCGGATGAAACTTTCCAAATATGATGATGTTAAGGCAGTTAACATCAAAGAATATAGGAAAATAATTGGAATCTTACTGTACTTGACTGAGACAACGCCTAGCATTGTATTCTCCACAGGCCAAGAAGTGAGATATCCAAGTAATCCCCAAGAAATCCACATGATTTAAGTGAAAATATTACTTCGGTATATCAAGTGAACCTTGTATTTCAATTTGATTTATAATAACAAATCTCAGACAAAGTTATTGGGATATAATGATATAGATTGGTCTGGTTTAGCATATGACAGGAAATCAACATCAGGAGGTGCTTTCTATCTTGGTGGATTGTGTATTTCTTGGCTAACAAAGAAGAAATATTTCATTTTATTGAGACATGTAGAAGCTAAGTATATTTCTGCCACTCAAGCATCCACACAGTTATTGTGGGTGAAGTAGTAGCTTGATGATATGGAACTTGAAGTGAAGTCTCTGATCGGAATCCATTGTGACATCTCAAGTGCTATAAATCTCAGAAAAAATCTAGTCCATCACTCAAGGAAAAATCACATTGAGATAAAGTATGATTTTATCAAGGAGAAGGATGAGTAGAGAATCTTGAAGTTAGAGTATGTGCCTACAGAACTATAGGTTGTAGACATTCTGACAAAGGCTTTACACAAGGAAGATTTTGAGAGGTATCGACTGGATTTTGGATTTTAGTTGACTCCCCTCACATGAAAAAGTGTGGATGTGGGACAACCCCCCTCTCCCTAAGGTATGGTGTATTTTCCCCTAATGTGCTAATATGTATTCTCTACTCTGTTCCAAACCACGAAGGAATGAACTTTGGGTTCGTTGAGAAAGGGTGAGAAATAACTTCTTAAGGGGGAGAAAATGTGGTTAAAGAAGGGAGAAAATGTCTTTGTAAATGACAAGGGCAGAAGCTAACAGGTGGAGCAGTGATATAGGGGGAGAGAAATAAGACACAGGGAAAATCTGACAGGTGGAGCAGCGAGATAGGGGGAGAGCAACCAGATAGGGGGAGTATGAGTTTTAAATCTGATGATTCTTGAAGTGATCGATCAAAGATTAGATATCACGATAGCTGAGGTTCATGATGAATGCAGTTTATTAGTATCAGTATGGTATCAATAATTGGTGTTATAAATTAAGTGATTCATTTATGAACTTTTCATACTATGCTTATTTCTCACGCTTAGCATTGCTCATGAGGGCTTAGAGTACGTGGTGAGTAAATATTTGGTTTCAATCTGAATCATAAGAGGAAAATAATGGTAGTTGATGGAAGGAGATTCAATGAGGTATCTATGTGCATAGATTTGTTATGATAAGACATGTCAACAAACCAAAAGGGGGGGATTATAGGGCAAAAATCCCATAGGGTAACATTACATCTTTTTTAGGTTGTTTGTGTTTATCGACAAAGTAGATTTCCATGGTGAATTGTCAAGTTACAGAGAAATTTTTGATAATCCATGCTGAAAAAGAACCATGAAAAGGTTATGGATTAATTGGATGTGGTACAAAAGAAAAAATACAAGGTGGCGCCATTTTCCAGTCTTTTCCAAATTTCTGGGGTCCAAAATTTGGAGTTTTGTGAGCATTGCAAAAAGTGTATTTCCTTGAAGATCTCATAAAAATATGGTAAAGGCATGAATTTTTCAAATATGGGATTCTTGAATTATATTTCGCAGAGACTGGAAGAATGTTTATGGTGAGCACTGCAATTACAACGAGCTTTGCGAATAGTAGAGGAGAAGATCATTGTTGCGAAGCTTTGAGATGGCGGTGCAAAGGAATTGACAAAACGCTCCGTGATTACAACAAGCTCCACAATCCAAAAAAAAAGTTGGTGCTTGCGATATAGAGATAATTTCAGAACAAATTTCAGAGATTTTCAATTTGAGCTGACATGGCACTGACTTTACGTGGAAGGTTCTCAAGTTGGTGGAATAGCTTATAAATAGGACTCAATCCCCTCGAGAGAATTAGAGAGATAAAATGAAAAACTTTAAGCTCTCTAACTACGAAGGTTATTTTTGGAGCTGGGAGCTTCGTGAAATAAAAGGGAATTCATAGAGGCAGCTGAGCTCTATTAAATGAAGGTGCGCCGTGAAGGCCACTTTGGCTTTGCGAAGGACATACTCTAAGAAAAACCTAGTTTAGCTTTGAGAAATCACAAAGACTAGTGTGAGCTCTGTGAAGCCGTGAGCTTTACGATCTAGAGAGATCTGTGATCTAGTGAGCTTTGCAAACCTGGGATCTCTCTGAGCCTGTGATCTTTGTGAAGAGGTTGGAGAATTTTGAAGTATTTTTTGCGCTTTGCGAAAGTGGGAGCTTCATGAAGTAAGGAGCTTTGGGAAGGTGTTTCTAAAGGTTATTTCCCAATGTTTAGTGGTAAAGGGGTATTCATCAGTGGAGGAAAATTGGACTTCAAAAAAGCATCTATATATAGTGTAGGATGAATTAATTAGTGATAATGAAGAGACCTATATTTCTATAAACTATGAGTAGATCTTATGAAGACTTAGTGAGCTCACTTAAATTGAGAGAGTATGGAGTTCTCAAATTGTGAATGTTTGTAAACTAGTAGGGATGGTGAGTCCACTTTGAACTTGTAAACAACAGTGCGCTTATAGTGGATTTGGTACATCATCACATAGTTAGTGTATGTTCCTTAGACGTATCCCAGTGATGTTGAACCAAGTAAAATTGTTGTTCCCTTTGCATGCTTTAAGATTCATTCATACTCTGCAATGGGAAGGAAAGAGAGAAGAGAGTTTTCTATAACAACAAAACAATATCAAAAGGGGTACTTGTTTTAATTTGTCATACATTAATTCACCCCCTCACTCAGGGTATCTAGCCTAGTGGACCTAAAAATAACCAAATATATTTTTCAAATTTCAATCAAAAAAACCAAAACCAATATATTTTAATGAGGAATCACACGATTATGTTGGAAGAAATTTTCAACCTACTAATCTTGTTAAAAAAATATAAAACAACCTTAAGGAAAATTTGAGACAATAAAAAATATTAGTAAATACATTGATGAAAAAAATAGGTAAAACAGAAACTAATATTGGTTGTATAAGAAATTAGATAAATGGATGTTAACTTAACAACATAAAGTGAACCCCAAAGATAAAGGAAAGTAATATGTTAGTGCTATAGAATTTAGAAGTGGAACCAAGCTGAATAACCCCAAATTGAAAATTCCAAACCTGATTTGGAACCTAAACCTATTTAAGAGAGTTCCAAACCTAGTTCACCTAGTTTAGAATCAGATGAAGAAAATTCAACTGTTGTAGAACTTTCTAAAAATTATAAAACTTTTTTGAGGTAAAAATCGATAAAAAAAAAAGGTGAATCATTTCTTAAGATAACTAAAAAATGTAAAGGGATACTAAGAACCTGTATTCCTCAAAATAGTTCTCAAGATGATCTTGAAACACACAAACCACCACTTCCCTATCCAAGGATTAGTCCAACAGTGAAATAGAATACTAAAAGTGAATTGGTTATGGAAGTTTTAGATGCTTTTGGAAAATATCAAGTCAACATGCCTTTTCCTATTTATATGAAACAGATTCCAAGATATCCTAATTTTTTTGAAAGAAATGGGTTTTAATAAGAAAGAATTAAATGGAGGAGTGAAAATTAATTTAGGGTGAAATGTTTCTTTTATGATTTAACATGTCTTGCCTATCAAATCTAAATATCCAGTGACTTTTACCATTCTCTACACTATAGGGGAGTGTGAATTAAAGGATTTCATTCTAGAATTAGTATCTTCCATAAATGTTATTCCCCATTATATTAAATCATTTTTATAGGTTAGAGAGACGAAACCTACTAGAATTGTCATTTGATTATCCAATCAGAGAACCATCAAACCTACTATACCTATTTAGGATGTTTTGGTTTTAGTTAGAGACACGATTTTTCCGTTTAAGTTTTATGTATTTGATATAGAAGATGATAGGTTAACTACACATGCACCTCAAATTCTTGGGAAACATATTTTTGAAAACTACCAAATAAATCATTAATGTTCACAAAATAACATTTTCCATTGAATTTAAAGGATAATTAGTACACTTAAATATCATTAAATCCATGAAATTACTAATAAAAAATAACTCATCTCTTCAAGTGAACATGATTTACTATTTTTCTATTGTTTTATTTCTTTTTTTTTCATGTAATGAATCCATGATTATTGAACCTAAACATGAAACTTTTTTATATTAAAACTAATGTAAATGAAAGTGAAAATTATTCACAAAAATTAATTTTATATACTAAAACTATTGCATGTAAACTTACTAGAATTTCATAATCTAATTTTTTTATGTAATTTTTGAAACTTTTAAATTTTATAAACCGAGATGTTGTGTTTTTAAAATAAATGAAACTTTTACATATGAAAAAAAATAATTAAATATTTAAAACTATAAAATAGTGATAAAAATTCTAACCTTGAATTTTCTCTCAAATATGGAATTTTTCTAGAAAACCTCACATATAAACAAACTCATAAACAACTTGTTATCCTAGAATTCAATTTAAAATACATTTTTTCTATGAATTAATTAGGTGATTAAATTGGTTTCTTTGAGTCACATAAATCATCTTTGGCCATTAAAAATAACCCCTGAGTTATATTTGAATCCATTACCTAGAACTCTAAAATATTAATTCTTAGGTGAAAATGAGAAATTCACTATAATAATTAAAAAGGGGCTATAAAAATAAAGAGAAATACCTTTTTGGAGACCTCAAAAAATCCTTAGGATGGAATCTAATTGATTTAACCTAAATCAACCCTTCAGTTTAAATGCATAGAGTTCTATTAGAAGATAATGGAAAAACTGTTAGGAAATTTTAAAGGAGACTAAACCCAACATTGTTAGAGGTTGTAAAAAAAGAAGTTACAACCCCGTTGATTGAGAGAATCATTTTCCCAACATTGTTAGAGGTTGGATGACCAATAGGTGATTTATATCCATGTTGTTCCCAAAACTAGTGGTTTCACAATTTAAAAGAATGAATTTGGTGAACTTATTATTGTTAGGGTCCCTAAAAATAGAGGATGTGCATTGATTATTGAAATATCAATTTAGGGACAAGTAAAGAAAATTATCCTCTTCTATTTCAAGACCATGTTCTTGATAGATTAGTTGGACATATCAATAATTTTTTTCTTCATGGATTTTTTAGTTACTTTCAAATTCATATTTCACCTGAATATCAAGATAAAACCACTTTTACACGTCCTTTTGGTACCTTTTCCTATAGAATAATTCCCTTTGGTTTCACAAGTATAAAAAATAGTTATAATAATGGTGATTTAATGTTGGTTCTCTCATAACTGACATTGAAAATCATATAGAAAGCCTATTAATATTTGTTTTCATAAAACTGACATTATAAGATTATCAAGAATGGTTTTAACATTATTTTTTAAGAAACTGATGTTAAATACATTAAAAATCATTACCGCACATCAAATTATGACTTTTCCTTATTCTTTGACTTGATATTTTCTGAAACCCTAGGCTTCATGACTTTTGAATTCCCTCCAACTTCATGGTTTAACCAATTTCCCTATCATTTTTTCATCATTTATCCACTCTCTTACATCTTTCTCCATGATTTAGTATTGTCCCACCCCTCTTGGCCATTTCCCCCAATATAGCCATGGTCCACTCAAATTTTTCAGCTCCATCATCATTGACTTCAAATATTTATTTTAATCCAAATTTTTACTCCATTGGTTGCAATTTGAAGGTCACCAATCAATATTTTGGGTCTCATTATCAGAGATCTTCTCTAAAAATCTCCATAATTTATATGTCAGATTTTATTCGATATTTTCAAAAGATTAATTAATTAATTGTCAATTATAAATTGTATCCATTAATTTATTTCATATATATATATATATCTTGTTCAGTTATACATTTTTATGGTTATAATTAATTTATAGCTATTATTTATTTGTGATTACACATTTTTCATGTTCATGAATTTTAATTCTAATTTTTTTATGGTTATAATTACTTGTATTTGTAATCTCTTTATATTTATAAATTTTTTGTGGTTAAAATTGTTTGTGGCAATAATTTTTTCGTCAATTATATTTTTTTGTTATAATTTGTTTATGTTTTTAAATTATATACATCTTTTGTGGTGATAATTTGTTTTTGAGTTTCATAATTTCTATCCCGACCCGCCTTCACCAAGATGAGGGAAGGGACAGTAAACTACCAGACCATTCCTTCTTTAAGTTTAAGGAGAGATAATGACCCCAAATACCCGCCTTTAACAAGTCCCAAAGTGGCGACTATCACCAAGGGTATAGAATCACATGAAATATGGAAGGCATTACCCTTTTCATTTAGTAGGATTGGGAGAAAAGATAGTAAATCCCAAACAACACCTAAGCTGGAAGAAAAAGTAAATCCAAAAAAATCCACTCCCAACTGAATGTTCCAATAATAAGTGCTACAAAAATACAGAAAACACCAAAGTACCAAAGAAAAGAAAATAGCAACAGCAATTGTCCAAACATCAGAACTTGTAGGGTCTGACACGGTCCTCGAATTACTCCTAGAAACCAAAAATAAGTTTTATATACGTAGGGTGAGTATACATGTATACTTAGTAGGGAAAACCAAAATCTATTGTGCACAAGTGGGGAGGCATTCTAATGCCCCGTGAGAAAAGGAGATAACCAAAGAACCTATCAAGGAAACTATCCACCCAAAGCTTACAAAGGAACACTCCCCAAATAATGAAAGTCAAGTGAAGTAATAGTAATAACACATTGATGTTTGGGTACCCCACACCACTTTCCCACTAGTTTTTGAATACATTCTATACGTCAGACCTCTCCCACCATTCTCACCGTAGTCCCACTTCCATACCCTGGCCGCACACACTTAGGCTACCACAACCATGTATCCCACCCACAATCACCTGGGCCACAACAACCACACATAACCATGCCTGCATACACCTAGGCTGAAACAACTACTACTATGCCCGAAGACACCTGGGCCTAAATAACTACTGCCATGCCTGAAGACACCTGGGCCTCATCCTAAAGACACTTGGGAAACAACATGCCCGCACACACCTGGGCCAACCACCAAGACGTACCCTACCCGAAGAATCTTGTGCTATAATAGACCTCAGTCCATCACATCCTGCTCGAAGAGCCTTGGGATACTCAGGAAAGGGAGAAGGAAAGCAGCTAATAACCATCCACTCATAGGAGTGTTGGGAAAAACATCCCCCCCCCCCCCACACCCCTGTGAAATGTGAGTGTTTGGCACGAAGTGATAAACTTGGGTAGGGCGCGAATAAGAAACATAATAACTAAATTATAAATATAGGTAAATAATAACTCATTCCAATCTAGGGGTTCCAAAACCAGCCCATACACAAACACCCTTGTTACTATATGTTCATAAATAAACACAACAGCCACAACCAATCAGAACTCATTCTTGGAAATCAATTCCCCATTGGACCCATTCTTGTTATCATATTCAAGTGATTTCATTTATAAAATATTCACTACCAGGAAACTAACAGGCATAGCCACAATCCAAGGAAGGAAAAACAGCCAAAAAGAAAATTAAGCATTCACATCTGGTTCTATTGTAAAGGCACAACAATAAAAGGGATCCATGAGAACCTTCGAAGTACTCAAACCAAACCAAGTCCCAACATACGTCCCCAAAAAGACCCAAATCCACAAACTAACAACTTCACAACATGGGATACCATCCCCAACCATGTCACCTCAAAAGAATCAATCAAAACAACCATACACATCACCAGAATAGAACAAGGGAGTATTCAAATTCAACCACACCATTTCTTTAGTTCCGTATTTCCGTTTGGTTAACTGGGGTGATCACACATAAGGATTATTATTCATTGGGAATCCATTTAATCAACCGAGTTTACATGATTAAACAGTTTCCATGTTACATCCATTCAGTCACAAAAATTATCCAGAAAACATAGGTTCATTAGTGCACAAGAAAGGACCACCAATGGCCATGATTATCAGTGGACATAATCACATACAATTCACAACATATAATCAAAGATAAAATAGTACAGAAGGATCATCAAACACACCCCATCATTCTTTAAAAACCATTTATTATCTTTTTTAAGTTTTGGTTTCATACATCCCCATATAAACATTAACATACCCACCCCATATGATACACAGTAAAGAGAGACTAAGGAAAACCACAACTTGGAAGCTCAATGATAGATGTTTTTCTCCACGCACCAAGAACTGGGGATGTGCGACTTATAGGGGAGGAACTATGGGGACTCCAAGTGTGAGCAAGAAAGGATCCAGCACAGGCACACCACTTTCCTTAGGAAGGGGGACTCAAAACACACCAAGGAAGGAAAAAAGAGATCATCCAAGAAGAAGAAGAAAGAATCTCGTGCAATAAAAGGTGAGATCCTCGAGTTACGGAATATGAAATCTTGGATGGATTTAATGTTGGATCATGGTTTATACACATATTTAGGTGGTTACACATGATGGTATTAATTTTCATTTAATAATTCTCATCGGAGAGGTGGCCATGTTGGTTTTCAGTTAAAGGGTTTCCTTCTAACAGAGGAAAATGGGTAACAGGGGCGGAATCAGAAAGTACGGGAAAAATGGTGTGACACCGAGGAAAAAGCCACATGTTTTGGTAATTCAAAGGTTCACCTAGATCTTGGGGGATTTTAGATATAATTTATGGGCTTTAAACAGCTTTGAAAGGGGTATTAAAACACTTTTACATCAAAAGTTATGTTGCAAGGGCGGAACTAGGAAAACTCAGGAAAGTAGGAAAAAAAGAGCAAAGGAAAAAAAGGGAAGACATGGTGCCACTGTAATGGTGCCACCATAATGGTGAGACACCGTAATCAATACCACAATTTCAGTGTGTGACCATGATGGTGTAACCATACGGTGTGACCCTGACAGTGCGACCGTGACGGTACCAACGTGATGGTGCCACCGGTTCTGTGAGACACCATAAAGCGGTGCAATCGTTTTGGTGTGGGACCGTGATGGTTCCACCATTTTGGTGTACGACCATGATGGTGCCACTAGTTCGGTGAGACACAATAATCGGTGCCACCACAACGGTGCGACCATGACGGTGCCACCATAATGGCGCCACCGTGACCAATGCCACTATAACGGTGGAACTGTTTAGTGGCACTGAGTTTTTGGAAAAGTACTGGACCAAGAGGGTCTAGTCCATTACATCAGATACCTCTCAAAAAATTCTCGTCCTCAGGAATTCAAGGATAAACTCAAAGATAAGAGAGGGGTTCAAACAACCACCTCGTAAGATACCCTTCAAAGACAAACCACCCTAAACATCTAGGAACACCTCCCCCTTAAGAAAACACACAAACATATGAAGGTCATACCGTCCATTCATAAGGATTAGGGTGTCCCTTCCCCCATGTTAAGATATTATCCACTTTGGGAGGAACTGACTCGTCCACATGGATTTAATCGCATCCAGCTTAATGCATCTTGATTAGGGACCAGGTCCTCCCCTCCCCACAGTAAGGACTCTTAACACAAATTCAAAGAACAAGGAAAACAACACATTTCATAGTTAATAAGTTCAATCACCACATCATAATCAAGAATGAAACAAAACAGAACAAAACTCAAAACATCTCTGGGTACTGGGCGCGCATCTGCGCCTCCCATTCCCAAGTACTTTCCTCGAGGCCACCATGCCTCCATAACACGCGAACCAAAGGGATGGTTCTTTCACAAAGCACCTTCTCTTTATGATCATCAATCCACACTAGTTGATCTAAAAATTCCACGTTGTCCTTGATGTATAGATTCTCCTAGTCGAGGATGTGTGAATCATCATGTAGATATTGATGAAGCTAGGACACATGGAAGATTTCATGCACCCTCAGTCACGTCGGTGGTAGCGCTAGCTAATAAGACACTTCGTTGAGCCGCCGCAACACCTCTAAGGGTTTGAAAAACCTAGTAGAAAGATTACTCCCCCTGCCGAATCTCCATTTCCCACACCGAGGGGAGATCTTCAAGAACATGTGGTCCCCAACTTGGAACTCCAAGGGTCTCCTCCTATGATCGGCATACAACTTCTTACGGTCTGGAGCTGCCTTCATCCTCTCCCGTATAAGTTGAACCTTCTCCGTCGTGCTCTGCACTACCTCTGGGCCAAGAACACCTACTTCCTTGACCTCTGCCCAGCACACGAGTGAGCAACATGGCCTTTTGTACAAAGATTTGAACAGAGCCATGCCAATGGTAGAGTGATATCTATTGTTTTAGGAAAACTCTACCAGAGGAAAGTGTCATACTAACGATCCCCCAAAGTCCAAAATGCATGATCTTAGAATATCCTCCATTGTCTAGATAGTTCTCTCTGTACGCCCATCTATCTGGGGATGGAAAGTAGTGCTGAGGAAAATCTGGCTGCCAAAAGCATGTTTCAGTCCTTTCCAGACCCATGAGGTAAACCATGTGTCCCTATCGAAAAATATGAACCTTAGAACTCCATGAAATCGCACCACCTTTTCCACGTACCTCTGCACTAAGGCATACACCGTACTTGACTCCTTGATTTCTAGGAAATGAGCTAATTTCGTCATCTGGTCTACCACTACCCAGATAGCATCACAGCCTCCTTGATCCATGGGTATTTATGTGATGAAATCCATCAATATGTCATCCCACATCCACTTGGGGACATCTAAAGGTTGTAATAGACCTCCTAGGATGAGGTGTTCAGCCTTCACCTGCTGACACACGAGGCACCTTGCCACAAACTCTTCCACTACCCTCTTCACCCTGGGCCACCAAAACTAACCCCTCAAGCCCCATTACATCTTAGAAACTCCTAGGTGCACCACCAAGGGTGAGTTGTGGAACTCACTAAGAACCCCCTTATGCATTTCCACCGGGATGAACAACTTTCCATGAAACAACATCTGATTCTAGAAATCCTCCGACCATCCTTCCGGAGCATCTCCTTGTCTAACACGATAACGCATCACTTTAGCCTCTAAGTCCCCCCACTGAGACTTCTCTACCTGATGCAATAGAGAAGACCGCACTGTCATCTAGAAAAGATAGCCTCTACCATCCTCTACCCTTACATCCAGGTGTAGGGAATCCAACTCCTCCATTTGCTTCCAAGTATATGCTGATTCTCAAACCACATCCTTCTACGACTTCCTGCTCAAGGCATCGGCCACCATGTTCCCATTTCCGGAGGTGTATGAAATTTCGAAGTCACAGTCCTAAAGATTCTCCATCCACCTTCACTGCCGCAAGTTCATGTCCTTCTAGAAGAAGATATACCTCAAGATCTTGTGATCTGTGAAGACCACGAAGTTCTCCTCGATGAGGTAGTACCGCCACAAATTTAGTGTGAACACAACCACTATGAGTTTCAAGTCTTGGATGGCATAGTTATGCTCATGGGGATGTAACTGCCTAGACCCATAAGAGATCACACCTGTTGTTGCATCCTCACACACCCCAATCCCTGGCCTAAAGCATCACAGAACATGTTAAACATCACCCCTTCTTCTAGAAAGCTCAGCACCATGGAACTAACCAACTTCCCCTTTAGATAACTGAAGGTTGTCCGACACCACTCACTCCATAAAAAAGACTGGTAATTTTGGTCAAGGCTATCAAAGGTGTTGCAACTCAGGAGAATTTAGGCACAAATATTTGGTAGTAACCTGCTAAACCCAAAAAACTATGAACTTTTTCCACATTCTTGGGTGCTTCCCGAGAAACAACTTCCTCTACCTTCGATGGATCAATCTCTATTCCCTGCTCGGACACCATGTGTCCCAGGAAATGCACCTCTCGTGTCTAGAACATGCACTTGGACAACTTCCCATAGAGCTGGTGCCTCAGAACGACCTCTAAAACCATCCTCAGATGCTCAGAATGATCCTCCTCTAATCTTGATTAGATCAGGATGTCTTCAATAAACACGACTACAAACTGGTCCAGATATTCCCGGAAGACGGAGTTCACAAGTCCCATGAACATAGCTGGTGCGTTCGTAATGTTGAACGACATGACTACGAACTCAAAGTGCCCATATCTTAACCTGAAGGCAGTCTTTGAGATGTCACCCACCTTCACCCATTGCTGGTGACATCCTGATTGTAGGTCGATCTTGGGGAACCATCATGCCCCCTTAAACTGATCGAAAAGGTCGTCTATCCTTGGGAGAGGGTAACGGTTCTTGACCGTTACCTGATTTAGCCTCTGGTAGTCTATAAACAACCTGAGACCACTATCGGCCTTCTTTGTGAACAAGACCGGAGCACCCCATGGTGACGCACTTAGTTGAACAAAACCATTCTTCATCAGTTCGTCAATCCGAATTCGTAACTCCCGCAACTCCAAAGGAACCATCTGATAGGGAGACATAGAAATTGGACAAGCCACTACTACAAATACCCCTTTTATCAGTGCTAAAAATGGCCTTTAACAGTGATAGAAAAGTGCTGCTAAAACTAGTGTAGAAAAAGGGGGGGTCACCTTTATCAGTGCTCCAAAAGGCACTGATAAAGACCCCTTTTATGAGCGCTAAAAAAAGCACTGATAAAAGGGGTCTTTTATCAGTGCAAAAACGAAGCACTGATAAAAGGGTCCTTTATCAGCACTTTAATTTTAGCGCTGATAAAAGTATAAAAAAATAAAAAAAATAAAAATATATCTTGGCAATCTCGAGGGGGGCTTTTTACAGTGCTTTAGTCCCCCCCCCCATCAGCGCCTTCCCGCACCTCCAACGCCCCCACGCACCCCCCTCCACCCTTTATCAGCGCTATCCCCCACCAATTATCAGTGTTAGATCTCATATTCCCCCATGCGCACACGCCCCTACCTCCATCAGGTTTTGAACTCGAGACCTCCCCCCCTGCATGCCTAAGCCCTTACCACTCTTCTATTTTGATTTGTTTTCCATTTCATGATATCTCTATTTATATATAGATATAGTTATATTTATTCGTATAGTAATATATATTTATATTAATATATATATAGTTATATTAATATATATATATATATAGTTATATTAATATATATATATATGTATAGTGATATTAATATATATATTTATAGTTATATTAATATATATATTTATAGTTATATTAATATATATATGTAGTTATATTAATATATATATATATATAGTTAGACTAATATATAGGTATTCAAACATTCAAATATTTGTATTTTAAATAAAATTTATATTAGTTATTATTTAGATAAAGCTAAAATATTTTATATGTAAATATATTTTATTATTTATATTTATAATTAAATTTTTATGTGTGAATATATAAAAAAATATGTATATATTGTTATATATTTGATTATAAATAGAAGTGAATTATAAGAAACGATAAAATTTCAAAGAAATAATATCAATATGAATGTAATACCTAGGAATAAATTCATTCCCCACCAAAAAAATCCAATAATACCCCCTAAACAATGTTGAAAATCCACAAAATGTTAAAAAAATCGGGGTATCCCGACTAAAAACACAGTTTTGGAGGACTTTTGGGCCTTTTTTACCTCAAAAAAATGTTGAACGGGATCTCCCTGGTCACAGGGATGTCGAGCTTGTCTCGGGATTCGATTTGATATATGGTAGAGCTCAAACGGACACTCGAATCAAAATTTATGGTCGTTTGAAATTCGAGTTGCGTTTTCAACATATTTTGGATCTTTTTTTAATTTTTTTATATTTTTTTAGTCTTTAAATTTTTGTTAAATGACTACTACTCCATAATAATTAGTAAATTATTAATTAAAAATATTTTTTAAATTTTTTTATAAGCCATTTTCACTATATATCTTATATATTAAGTGTAACTGTATATTTGTACTTATCAAAAATATATTTAAAATTATATTTGAAAAATATATATTATATTTATATCAAAATAATTATATCTATATATTTAAATATTAATATATATTTTTTAATGAATTTTTTTTGGAAGTTGACTCTTTACCAGCGCTTTAAAAAAAAGCTCTGATAAAGACCCCCCTTTATCAGCGCTACTAAAAAAACACTGATAAAGGGGTACCCTTTAACAACACTAAAAAAAGAACTATTAAAGGGGGTGCTTTTATCATCACTGATAAAGGGGTACTTTTATCAGCACTTTTTTTAGCGCTGATAAAGGGTTGCGTTGGCCTTGGCCCGTTTTGTGGTACTGGGCACCGGGTTGCAAGTCTATCCCAAACTCAACATCACGACGTTGGGGTAGAGTCACCACCTCTTCAGGGAAGACGTCCTGGAACTAACTGATAATCCTCGGGACTTCCACCATCTCTGAGTTTTCTAAATAAACTGACAGGTCGGCTAAAAAGGAAAGAAGGGGCTCCACTCACTGGCTGACCTCCTAGAAACCTCGCTCACTAAAGAAAGTCACACATCGTCCACCCATATCAGAAAACACAAACCTTATTCAGAAGCAGTCGATAATGGCACACATAGAGAACAGTTAGTCAATGCCTAGAATGACATCATACGGCTACATATACAGAAAAATAAGGTCCCACTGGATTGATGTGGTCCCAACATCAGTTTATATCCCCAACAAACATGAGACAAGTTGGTTGACCTCCGACTGGCGTACTCAAGAACAGGGTCATGGGAAGTCTCTCTATATCTAGACCCAAAGCATGGGCTAGACTGGGTGTAACAAAGGAGTGTGAAGCTCCTGAATAAAAGAAGGCACATGCAAGAGTTCTAAACAAGTTTATCGTACCTCGAACGACCTCTGGACCTACTGGAACTGCTGCCTCTATGGAGTGAAACTACCCACACCTAGCTCCTCTTCCCCTCGACTATCATCCGCCTCCACGAACATGCCCTGGTCGAGGTCCCTGAGGAGCGCCCTGAGGTTGATCTCCTCCTGAAACTCTGCTCTCAGAGTAACGGGAGCTGGATGTCCCTGCTGTTGTTACTAAAAGGGCCTGGCTGGAAACTGGTGCTACTTAAGTGGGCGCTGAACTTTCCCACATCCACTGTACTGCACCCAATCCGGGAACTGATTCTGAAGGAGCCCACGACTGCCATAGATGAGGCACCTCATCCCTGGGCCCGCAAGGAAGGGGTGAGGACTGGGATATTGAAACTGGAACTGATAGGGCCTGCTCTCCACTGGCCAAAACGTGGAAGGCCCTGATGCTATAGGCCTACAGCTGACGGCCTTCCCCTTTGATGAGCCTCACTGGCTCCCCTCTCACGGTACACCTCCCAGCATGTGCATCCTCTCCACCACTTCATCCTTCTTATGGACCTCCAAGTATGTTGATAGAGTTAATGTAGTAATAACATACTAAATAGAAGGTCCTAGTGCCTCCTCTAAAAGTATTTCCTGAGACTCCTCATCTGGAAAAAGGTTCAGAGCAAAGCAAAGGAGATCCCTGAACTTGAACCCCAACTCCCTCACTGACATACTCCCCTGCTGATGGGAGAGTATCTCCTGCCTCTTTTCCACCTTCATCGTGGAAGATAGGAATTCCTCCTAAAAGTCCCTCTCAAAGTCTGTCCACTAAACATCAGCCTCCCTCTTCTCCCCAAGATAGAGAGTCCACCACTGATGCACTACTCCCTGCATCTCGCTTACAGCCAGAGGAACCCATTACTCTGTCGGAGCCCGGATAAAGCTGAAATTAATCACCAGCTACTCAAGCCAGCTCTCTGTCTCCATGTTTGAGATGTTACCCTCGTACTACCCAAGGGTCTGCCACAGAAAGGAACCAAGTGTCCTCTTCCACTATTCATCTTCCTCCTATCGATCAGCCCTCTGCTGATCAGCTAAATCAGTCTCCTGGGCCTCGATCGCCAACACTACTTGTGGTCATCATCTAGGTTCCATATCTGCAAGGTAAACAAGGAATGTCTAATCCCGAGTAGAGTAGAAGATTTATTCTAAGTTTTTCATAGAATTTTTATTTATTTTAAACCCCAAAAATACCCAAGACACACAAGAACACAAGTCATTATGATTCACGTACCTTTCATAGGGTCTCTACCCTACAATCAGTGTAGCCTCACTTTGTCGTTTGGTAGGTCTAGATTCCTTCCATCGGATCACAAGGGGGCCTAAAATCCCATGTCCTAGCCGATCTTCCTGGTCCTATTTCATGAACTAAGATTACCTAACACCATTTCCCCACCATCCCATGAAGTCCTCACTGTTCCTAACTCCAAACTCCATCCTATCTCTCAACTATATTCTCTAATACCATTTTGTCACGACCCGCCTTCACCAAGATGAGGGAAGGGACAAAAAACTTCCAGAACCTTCCTTCTTCAAGTTTAAGGAGAGATAATGACCCCTGAGACTTGCCTTCAATAGGTCCCGGAGTGGCGACTAGAACCAAGGGTATAGAATCACATGCAATATGGAAGGCATTGCCCTTTTTATTTAGGAGGATCAGGAGATAAGATAGTAAATTCCAAACACCTAAGATGGAAGTAAAATTAAATCCAAAACAATCCACTCCCAAATTCATGTTCCAATAATAAGTGCTAAAAAATACAAAAAACTCCATAGGAAAGTACCAAAGAAAATAAAACAGCAATAGAAAATGTCCCAACGTCCGAAATAGTAGGGTCTGACATGGTCCTCAAAGTCCTACTAGAAACCTGAAAGTAGTTTTATATACGTAGGGTGAGTATATAGGTATAATCAGTAGGGAAAACCAAGAGCTCTCGTGCCCAAGTGGTGAGGCATTCTAATGCCCTGTGAGAAAAAGATATAACCAACGCACATAGCAAGGAAACTATCCACCCAAACCTCACCAATTCCCACTCCCCAAATAACGAAAGTCAATTGAAGTAATAGTAATAACACATCGATGTTTGGGTACCCCGCGCCACTTTTCCACTGGTTATTGAAGACATCATATGCATTAGACCTCTCCCTCCATTATCACCACAGTCCCACCGCCATACCCCACCCGCGCACACCTGGGCTACCACAACCACATATCCCACCCGCAATCACCAAAGCCACAACAACCACACATAACCATGCCCACAGATACCTAGGCCAAAACAACTACCTCTACGCATGAAGACACCTGGGAGTGAATAAATACTGCCACACATGAAGACACCTGTGCATCATCTTGAAGACACTTGGGAAACAACCCGCCTGCACACACCTAGGACAACCACCATGACTTACCCTACCCGAAGAATCTTGGTCTATAATGGACCTCTATCCATTACATCCTGCCCAAAGAGTCTTGGGATACTCAGGAAAGGGAACAGAAAAGGAGCTAATAACCAGCCACTCATAGGATTGTTGGGAAAAACACCATCCCCCATGAAATAGGGGTGTTCGGCATGAAGTGCTCAACTTTGGTGGAGTGCGAATAATAAACATAAGAACTAAATTATACATATAGGTAAAAAAGAACTCATACTAACCTAGGGGTTCCAAAACCATCCCATATACAAACACCCTTGTTACTAATCATTCATAAAAAAACACAACAACCACATACAAGTCAAAACTCATTCCTGGAAAGAAATTCCCATTGTACACATTCTTGTTATCATATTCAAGTGATTTAATTTAGATAAATCCTTGATACCAGGAAACTAACAGGCATATCCACAAGCCAAGGAAGGAAAAGCATCCAACAGAAAATTATGTATTCACATCCGGTTCTCTTGTAAAGGCACGACAACAAAAGGGATTTGTGAGATCCCTATAAGTATTAAAACCAAACCAAGCCCCAACATACGGCCCCACATGGCCCCATATCCACAAACTAGCAACTTTGCAATAGGGGATATCATCCCCAATTATGTCACCACACAAGAATCAAGCAGAACAACCATAAACATCACCATAATAGAGCAAATGAGTTTTTAGATTCAACCGCACCATTTTATTATTTCCTTCGTTCCATTTGGTTAACTAGGGTGATCACATGCAAGGATTCTTATTCATTGGGCATCCATTTAATCAAATGATTTTACATGATTAACTAGTTTCCATGTTACATCCATTCAATCACAAAAATTATCTAGAAAATAGAGGTTCATTAATGTGCAATAAAGGACCACCAACAGCCACGATTTTCAGTGGACATCAACCCATAAAATTCACAACATATAAGCAAAGATAACAGATTATAGTAGCATCATCAAACACACCCCATCATTCTTTAAAAAACATTTATTATCTTCATTAAGGTTTGGTTTCATCCATCCCCACAGTAACATTAACATACCCACCCCGCATGATACACAGTAAATAGAGACGAAGGAAAAACCCTACTTGGATAATCAACGGTCGATGTTTTTCTCCACACGCTAAGTACTAGAGATGCATGACTTTTAGGGGAGGAACTCTAGGGACTCAAAGTGCGAGTAGGAAAGGATCCAGCACAAGCACACCACTAGCCTCAGGAAGGGGGACTCTAAATGCACCAAGGAAGGAAAAAAGAGACCAGCCAAGATGAAGAAGAAGGAATGTCGTGAAATAAAAGGTGAGATCCTGGAGTTACGGGATACGAGATCTTGAATGGATTTAAAGGTAGATTATGGTTTCTCCATGTTTTTGGGTGGTTACATAGGATGGAATTAATTTTCATTTAATAATTCTCATCAGAGATGTGTCCATAACAGTTGTGGGTTAAAGGGTTTCCTTTTAACAGAGGAAAATGCTTAACATGGGAAGAATCAGAAAGTATAGGAAAAAGGGTGTGAAACTGAGGAAAAATCCACATGTTTTGGTAATTCAAGGGTCTCCCAGATCTTGGGGGATTTTAGATATCATTTATGGGCTTTAAACAGCTTTGAAAGGGGTATTAAAACACTTTTACATCAAAAGATACGTTGTAGGGGTGGAACTGGGAAAACTTGGGAAACTGAAAAAAAAAAGCAAAGGAAAAAATAGAAGACACGGTGCCACCATAACGGTTCCTCCTTAATGGTGAGACACCTTAAGCGGTGCCACAGTTTTTTTGTGTGACTGTGATGGTGCGACCGTGATAGTGCCACTGTGACGGTGCCACCGGTTCGGTGAGACACCGTAAAGTGCTTCCACCATTTCGGTGTGCAATTGTGACGGTGCCATCGTTTCGGTGTGCGTCTGTGATGGTACCAACATTTTGGTGTGTGACCATGATGGTGCCACCGGTTCGGTGAGACACCGTAAGCAGTGTCACTGCAATAGTGTGATTGTGACGGTGCCACCATAATGGTGCCACCGTGACCAATGCCACAGTAACGGTGGAATCGTTTTGTGGAACCGAGATTTTTGAAAAGTACTGGACTAGGAGGGTCCAGTACATTACACTTTCCAATCAATTTTTTTCTATATTAAATTTTTATTCATTTATTTTTTATAAGAGTTATATTAATTTCTATATATGTATATATATATATATATATTAATTTTAATTTTCTAGTAAATAATTTCAATCTCTATGTTTTAAATTTGTTCATGTTTATATATTTATATGCATATATGTTTTAAATTTAATTGTTTTTATGTATGTTTAAATGTTTAAATATTTTAATTGGGTGATTAATTGATCATAATTGGACAAATACAAAAATGACTAGTGATGAATATGAGAAATGGGTTGAAAATTTATTACAATTTACAAAAAAATCTTAAAAACAAGGACCTAATTTCATGTATATGCATGAAGTGTTTGAATATAATAAAATCAATCTATATAGATTTCAAAAACCATATCATATTCTATGATTTTAATCATAATTATACATGATGGATCTGGTATGGTGAAATGAAAAACAATTCAAGATATAAGGATGAAAAAGATATTCATCCTGAAATAGAGGACCATCTTGAATAATTAATTAATTATTTAGGTGTTGAAACCATTGAAAAAAAATAAGTTTTGAATGATTGTATGGATATTTCCTTAAAACATTGTTTATAGGTTACACTAAATTTATAATGTTGTCAGCAGTGCTGATATTGGTTAACTTGTGAGTAAGAAATAGTCAGAGTGGTAAAAGTTTGACTGGATTGATTGAACTTTTGAAAGAGATCCTTTTATAAGTCAATGAGTTTCTAGATTCCAATTATGAGGGGGAAAATGTTATGCACAATGGTATTAGAGTATAAAAATGTTCATTATTTCCCTAAATATTGTATGTTATAAATGAAGGAATATGAAAATTTATTATAATGATCTAAATGTCATAAATCATGAAATAAAATAGATGAAAAATCCAACCCTGATTCATTTTTAAGAACAAGCCCTAAACCTCCTACTAAATCAATATGGTTTACAATAATAATTGTTTATTTGAAGCACCCATTTATAAATTCAAATAATGTAAAGAGGATAAGATCTCATATAGATGAGCACATCTCTAATGGAAACCTATGTCATCGTGTTGATTCACCACAATGGAAGATATTTAATCAAAAATTTAAAGATTTTGTAAATGAGGTTAGAAATCATATAATGGGAAGGTTCCTGGATGGAATGAATCCATTTCAAATCTTTAATATCCAAAATAGTTTATGGATTGTTATGTTGGTTGTTTACAACTTTTCCCCATAGATATGTATGAATTAAAAATATATTATGATGACCTTAATGGTTTCTAGACCAAAACAACTTAGAAATTATATTCATGTCTATCTATCACCATTGATTTATGATTTGAAATTTCTCTGTGTGATAGGTGTTATAGTATTTTATGCATTTAAGAAAGATTATTTTCCTCTGTGTGATATGAAAATGTTCACTATAAATAACTTTCTTACATATGGAAACTTATATGGATAAAATGTTAAGGGATATAAATATTATTCAATTTTGGAATATGGGACTTCATATCATTAATTTTAGAATGTAATAAAATAGTGTATATAGTACATCTGATATTTTTACAAATGGATAAACCTTATCTAAGATTAAAAAATGGAATCTAATGATTTATAAGAGTTTGATTTTCACCACAACCATTATCATCTAAATAACATTACAACAAGGTGAAATGATAATATATCACATTTTTAAATAAATAAATTTATGGCCTTTAAAAAAATACATGGAACAAATGGTCTATTTTATTCAATCCACATTATTGGAAATTTTTAAAGGTAAAATATAACATTGATGTTATGCATGTTGAGAAAAAAATCGGTTGTGATTTGAACTTTTTTACATAAAAGGAAATACAAAATATGGATTCAATGTAATAATAGACTTAATATCCATGGGAATATGTTTGGATTAATCTCACGCTATCAAAGGAAACATAATATATTTAGCTCTATTTTTTCACACATTAATATAGAGTGAGAATATAATTTTTTGTCAATTTTTAAACGGTATTAAAGTACCCAATGGGTTTTCTTCAAATGAAAAGAAAAATTGTTTAATTAAAGGATTTAACATTAATAGGTATGAAATATCATGAACTAATGGTTCCATTGGACAGCATATTGTTGATACATATCAGAAATTATATCATTAGGTTTTTAAAATTTTTCAATTATATTTATAGAAAATTCATTGATCCAAATTTTTTATATGTGTTGGAGAATAAATTTATCCACATACTTCTTCAAATAGAGATGTATTTTACGCCACCTTTTTTTGATGTAATGGTTCATTATGTGAATCAATTGGTGTGAGAGATATGAATATATGGGCATATTTATTTAAATTGGATGTATCCTTTTGAAAAATATAAGAAAATTTTAAAAGGGTATTTTAAGAATATATAACGACCAAAGGCCTTTATTGTTCAAAAATGTATATCAAAAGTTGTAACTGAGTTCTATATATCTTATTTGTATGAAGTATAGCATGTTGGTCACATAATATATTGACATTTCATAGTTGATAGTGAAGGTAAGGGATATATAGATTAAAGTTAAAGTTATTTATAACACCTTAGAAAGTTAAAATGTTAACAGGTTAAATGTTATTACCCATGTCAACAAGGTTTTCCTTTATTTTTAGGATCCAAACTGATTATAACACCATAGTTAAGTGAGCTTGTATTAGATTATTTTTAGGATGGATGACCTCCTAGGAAGTTTTCCAGGGTGTGTGTGTGTGTGTGAGTAAACATAACACTGAAAGAACAAGTTTTGGCCTATAGGGATAGTCATTAGTTTGATGAATCATTTGGCTATGTGGGTGGGCCCTATATGTGGGGAAACTAGTGGTTCTTAGTGGGATAGGAATTGAAATCCGTATTAAAAAGGAAGGGAATAGGACCTGGTTTTTATAGTGGTATCAAAATGGTAATAATTTAGAAGAGTAGAGGCACTACCTTAGTTGAAATGTTGGATCCACAAGGAGGATGTTGTTTTTTAAGGGGTGGATATAATACCCCAAAAAATTAAAGGCTTAGAAGGATAAATGTTACTACCCATGTTAATAAAGTTAAACTTTATTTTATAAATCTTGAATGATTATAACTCTATTGTTAGGTGAGCTTTACCTAAATTAATGTTGAGATAGGTGACCTCATGGGATGTTTCCCAGGGTGTGTGTGAGTGAGAAAAAAGCACACCAAAAGAATACATATTTTTTATGGGGATATTCACAAGTCTGATGAATCATTTAGGCATATTGTTAGGCCTTATAAAGGGTACAACACATGTATCTAAAGAAACTAGCGGTGCCAAGTGGTCCAGGACCTGAAAACTATATTAAAAAGGTGGGGTGTTGATGTGTCAATGGGTCTAATTTTTTACATTAATTCAACATGATGGAGTGATACAGGAACATATATTTATATATTGAACAGAATAGGTGAGTTTCAATAATATATATCATCACATAATTCAAGATTTAAGGTATGATATCCATGAACAAATGGAAATTGGTTGATGAATGAACATAAAAATACATTAGTTTCATGGTTTATGGAGAAATTAAATGCTGACTTATTCACATCCAAAAAATTAAAATGGTTAGTAAGGGAACTTAGTGTTAATATAATCACATGGTTTGGTTTTTATATTAATAGTTACACATTTTACACACAAAATTAGGATAAAAATATTATTATTCAAAATAGTGGAGTAATGGTTATCCTTGAAGCACTATATAGTACAAGTTCCAAAAATAAAAAAATAAATTTTTTTATCAACAACATACTTTACAGTTGTTTAGGATATATGGTAGATTGATTATACTAAATTTTTAGTACTAGGGTTTAAGTGTAACTGGGTTCATAATAAAAGTGGTGTGAAACATGATGAGAATCAATTTACACTTGTTGATTTAAAAATATTTATTTAAAAAGTGGAATCATTTATCATGCTGATGGATAAAAAACAAATATTTTATGTTTTTGACTCATCAAATGATCAATGGTCCATCATTTTTCAAGGGAAAACTCATTTAGGTGATGATGATGCTGATGACGTTGAATAATTATGTGAGATTTATTTATCTATTACATGATTACCTAAGGATAACAGTGAATATGATGTAGAAATAGTCAACGCAACATGAAATGATCACATAGAAGGGATATTGGAAAAATACTCTATTACTCTCTTAATTAGTCTGGTAAATATTTTTTTCATGAAACTTACATGGTTAAAAACCTTATTTTTATATTTTATAATTAAATATATAACTATTGAGAATTCATACCATTTTTGTAATAATTTTAATATTCATTATATTTAGGTGCCTATTTTTTGGTTTAAAACGTTTGCCTTAATCATTTTATTATGACTATTTTCTTTATATTATTTATTTTTAGGTATACACCTTTATTCAACTAAATATTTAAATTTTATTCCTATCATGAAAAATCACATTTTTACTTAAAAAATTTATTTAATTATAATCAAATACCATCACACAAAATTACACATTTTTAGATGATAATCATTTCTATCATTTTTTATGATTTTTTTATTCATTAGTTTTAGTTACACACTTTTTTTTAAAAGTATTACATTCAATGTTTTTCATTCTATTAAGTACAACTAATTTTTTATTTATCATAATTAAAAAAATTTATCAAATAAAATAACATAAAATTTTATTCAAACTGTATATATATTTCTAAATGGAAAACATGAAGGAAGGGGAACCGTGGTATGCACGTTTATTTATATAAATATATTTATAATAATTAAATTATTTAATTAAATTAAACTTATATTTCTTGAAATTACGTACAGTGGTTCTTCTTCTCCAGAGAGGGATACATCTAGAGTTGGAAAGAATGGGATTACATGTTTAGAAAAACTTTCACTTGCACATGAATAGAAAAGGTTGATAACTGAGTTTGATGATAATGATAATAGGCCCACATTTCTAGCAGTTTAGGATTTATTTTTCTTTGTAGAGTCATCGTAAGATAAGTATTTTATTCCCTAATTAGAGAAGCTTCAAACAATCAGTGAAAGATATATTATGAGAGTCTATAATAGTAAAATTTATAAATATATTTACTTAGTTCTACAATGGTTTAAATATTTTAAATTTTAATATGACTAATATTTAATCTATTCAATTACATATGACATTTTAATTTCAATAGAAAAATGGAATTAAAAGGGTTTTTATCCTTTATATAAATCATAAGGAGAGATTTTAAGACAAAGTTGAATTTAAATTATATTTTTTGGGAGTAAATAGAATCAGGATATGTTCCTTAAGTTTATTCTTCTAGATATAGATACATAAGAAACGTTTGTCACCTGTTTTTGGGAGGAGGTATTTATAGTATGTAATTTTTGTTTGTAAAATCTATTTATTAAATTAATTTTAATTAATTGATAACTTATTAATTTTATATTATGTAACAAGCCTCTAGTAGTTCTTTCCAAGAGATATAGTTCTAGAATTTATACCCTTGTACACTCTCACATAGTGGTTATCCTTTATTAGAGGAGAAAATTATTGCTAAAAAATTAATGAATTAACTAAAAATTCAAGCAGAAGCTTTGAAGAGGTTCAATATGATCCTTCATATCTCCCTACTCATCATGAAAAATGTAAAATGAAGAGGATGAAAAAAAATGGAAGTTTATTACTAATCCAACAAAAGAAGTATCTCATAAGATTGTAAGTAATTAATTATTATTTTTATTTAATATTACTATTTTTTTAAATTCATACCATTAATTTAAAATTTGAAAACAATATTTTAGGATTACCTTTAGGAGAAATTGACATCAGGGACCTTTATCCCTGACGGTATGATGGATATTCTTATAATTTCTTTAGGAAGGATGGAACACCCAAACCATTCCATAGGATAAAAGGAGGATATTGGTATTTTAAAAAAATTGGTCACCCAAGTATAATGTAAAGTGGGAATAATACAAGGGAGAAATATCTTCTTTGAATGCTAAGATTAAATAGTTGAATGAGTTGATAGATGATAGAATTAAACTATATGTACAGTCTATGTTTGTGTAAAATAGTGGGATAGATGTAGTCTACCTACCCAAATCCTCCACCTCCTCATTCAGACCTGACTATGTATTGTGAGTTTCATGTTGGGGATCCCCATGTACATATTGTAACATACAGAATTGTACATCATATAGGGGATTATATCCATAATCATCTTATGCATTTAAGTCAGGTAAGCATGGTATTAAATGATATTATTGATCCAAATTATCTATTGTCATTTCTTACTAAATTGGATACTATAGTTGGATAAAGTATTGGTCATTTTTTACTTTTTCAAGTTTGCCTTTTATGTTAGTTAGTATATGAGATATGCATGTTTTTTTATTTTGTATATATTATTCATTCCTATTTACTTATAATTTTTTTCTTATAATTACTTTATATATAAGTATCTAAAATCAAAGGAATCATTGTAATGGAAAGGAAAATTTTAGGAACCAACACCTTCAGATAATCCTCAGGATCTTGATGGGATAATAAAGTTAATGAATATTTCTTATATATTTGAGAATTATTATACTTTTCAGCTGACTGTTGATATTTATGGAAGATATTATACATTAAATATATTTAAAAAATATATTACTGATGTGGTAAAGGGTGAGGAGTTTATTGTACTGGTGTTGTAGTTTTTTTCATGTAAGTAAATTTCAAATATAAATTTCATTTCTTTAAGTAGACATGTGTTATATTAACTTAATTTATTAAATTTCTAATCAAGTATCTCCACACTATTTTCATACAACAGAATTGCACTTCATTTTTTGGTTTTATAGATCCATAATACATACCAATAGTTGTGAAATACCTGAACCAACATGCCATAATTCCATATAAATCTAAAATATTAAAATACATATAGATTACATTATGGTTTTTTCCATTCCCTAATAGGTAAGAAAAAATATATAATTATGAACCACTATTCATTATACAAACATTATTACTATATTTTTTAAATTTTAGTGGGAATTGGATGTTATGTATATTTTTCTCATATGAATGCAAGGAATATTAGTTGTTCTCTTTATCGGGTAGTATTCGAAGATATTTTAGAAATTTGTTAAAGGAGTAAGTCTTATTCTATTATTTTATTTATTTAACCTTAATGTTTTCATTTTATATATTTATTAATAAATAATATTTGAAATTACAATAGGTTATGGATTGACTTCAATAGGTCTCACTTTTCAAGAATGGACCCACAAAAAAATTCATATATGAAAGTTTTGGTAGATAACATTTATATTGGATAATAATTGTTTTCTGTATATATCTAGTGTTTCTATTTAAAAAATATCATTTCATAAACATAATGTCATCATAAAAAATGGGGTGTAGAATGTGGGTATTATGTTTTGAAATTCATTCATGATAAAATCATGACCACAACAATAATAGATTTTGATAAGGTGGTTTTCATTATAAAACTTCTAATTTAAATAAATATGTTTTATTTTTTAATTCATAAATCTTTATGTTATAGTAGATTTGTTATGATGTTTCATCATATATTCCAATCGATTTGAACCATCTTCAAAATTTATTTGTAGAATATTTTTAATGTTTTACCAATTATTAGATGTATTTTCATTTATGTGTATATTATTTGTAAAGGATGTTGTAAAAAAATTGATGTTTTTTACTACTAATGATTTTTATTTTTTATTTTTTGTTATCGTTTTTTTATGATATATTCCTAGACTAATTTATTTTATAATACTTAAAAAATATATTAACTTTAAACATTTGTTTTATATAAAATCGATGTTGAAAGTGGCCTTCCACATCATTTTTCTACAAAACCATCTTGGAAAGAGTCTTTCAATATCATTTTTAGGAAAACCGATGTTAAAATCCTTTTGATATTTCATTTTGGTAGGGTTTTAAATATTATTTTTTACTAAAACTAATGTTAAAAGCCTATTTACACATGAGTTTTATAAAAAAACATTATGGAAAATGATTCACGAGGTCTTTCAAAGTCATTTTCTTAAAAATCATAATTGAAATCCTTTTGATATGTCATTTTTTAGAATAACATTCAATGTTGGTTTTAGAAAAACTGACATGAAAACCAAGATTTGTACATCTTCCTCGTTAACATCTCTTTTTAACCAATGTTAAAATTTTAAAAAAAATGTTGAAAGTTTATTTTCTAGTATTTTTTATGTAATTCCTCAGGAACTTTTCAAAGGTGTATGATACGAATTGTTTATAAATTTTTTGAAAGGTGTATGGGAGTTTCCATGGATGACTTAACTATCTATGGATCATATTTTAAAATCTATTTAAAAATATTTTCTATTTTTATTAACACCTACATTGATAAATACCTTGTTCTCAACTATGAAAAATGTCATTTCATTGTAGAAAAAAGAATTATTCATGGTCATGTAGTGTCCAAAAATGAAATTAAAGTGGAATAATCTAATGTTTAAGTCAATTATTCACTTCCATACCCAAAAATACTTAGATAAATGAGATTTTTTCATGGTCCTATTGGTTTTTATAGAAGATTCAAAAAGGAATTTAATAAAATAGCTTTTATATTATCCAGGTTATTTAAAATATTCACAATCTATCTTTAATGAGATTTATAAAATAGCCTTTAGAGATATGAAACAAATTCTAGTATCCCCATCCATTTTTATGAACTAAAATGGGGATTTCTTTTTGTATTAATGAATGATGTATATAATTTTTTCCTTGAAGTATTTTTGAGTCAAATGATGGAAAATAAGTATGATATGACTTATTAGGCATATATGACTCTATAACATGCTCAAAACAACAACACAACAAATTAGAAAGACCTTTTAGATATTTCCTTTATATTAGAAAACTTTATATCTTATTTGTTAGGTTCTAAAGTGATAGTTTTCATAGAATATTCTGTAATCATATTTTTTATAAAGAAACGTGATGTAAAACCAAAAAAATAGATTTATTTTGCTTTTGGAAGAGTTTTATTCTAAAATAAAGGATAATAAAAGATTTAAAAATCTTATGGATGACCATTTCAGCTGGTTTCCTGCTCCTTTGAATGCAAAACCCCATATTTATCCCCTAATCAAAAAAAATCAGGATAAATAATTGCATGATTCTAAGAGTGATAGACCATGGTTTTTTTCATGTTAATTATTTGACTCCTAAATAAATTTTTCATTACTTTTATAATAAAGAGTTGATAAAATTAGGAGTGATTTGAGTATGTACATTTGGGATGATCCTTAATTATGAAATTTTGGTAGTGATTAAGAAATTATAAGATGTATCCTGGATTTTGAATTCCAATCATCCTTGAATTTTTTACACTCTATCTAATGGAGGATATTTTGGACCCCAAATAACATAAAGAAAAATTTATTTAGTTATTTTTTTACCATCATTTTTAAATATGATTATGAATTCTGTAGAAAATGTTAAACCATCCATTTTGAAGGTAATATTTCCAATAGGAATGAAGTTTCTCAAAAACCATTATTTTTTTATAATGTATATGATGCTTGGGGAATTTATTTAATGATTCCATCTCCCATTTATTTTTTATATCGTAAAATATTAATTTTTTTTTATTATGTTTCCAATTGGTTAGAAGCTACTCCCACTAGAGATGATGATGAAAAATCTATTGACAAGTTTTTGAATGGAAATCTATTTTATATATTTATTTTCCAAGGTTTTAAATAACTGATCAGGGAACCCATTTTTGTAATATTACTTTGGAATAACTTTTTAAGAATTATGGATTTCATCATAAGGTTTATACACCCCACCACCCCCAAATAAATGGAATGGATGAGTTATCGATAGAGAAATCAAACAAATTTTGGAAAAAATTATCTGCCCAAATAGAAAAGACTAGAGTTTGAGATTATATGATACAATTCTGGATTATAGTATTACCTTAAAACCCCAATTGGAAAGTTCCCTTTTATACTTGTGTGTGAAAAATCTTTTCACCTATCCATGGAGTTAGAATATAAATTAATTTGAGATGTTAAAACCTATAACATGAAACTATTTTCTACTAAAAAAGGATATAAAATTATACTTATTAGAGTTGAAAGGGATAAGAAAAAATTAACATAAAGTCTATAGAATTTATAAGGATAAAAATAAATATCTTCATGGTAAAGTGATCCTTAAGAAAGATTTCAAAAAAATAGAAAAAAAAATTGTTTGAATCCATAATGTATCTATTACCAAGTATATTTCATTTGAAATGGTCAATATCTTTCCTAATTACTCATGTTTTACCTTTTATGTTATACATATTAATGAACCATGTAAAGAAACACCATTCATAGTCAATGTGAATAAATTAAATATTTTTATATAGAGTTTTTAAGAGCCTCCATGGTAGGAGGTATACCTTTAAGAAGATGAGAAAATTTGAGTATTTGGTTGTGTCTTTCCATTATACTTGTTTTTTATTATTTCCATGATTTATGATTCTGAATTTCTCATATAAATTATTTAATAATGAGTAAATTTCAGAAAATAAGTGTTGGGGGGAGAAAAATCCTTTGTCTATATTAGGATTTTGGTGTTTTTATTTTTTTTTTTTTTTTTATTTTTTTCATTTTTATTTTTTCTTCATTTTTTCATATTTTCTTTCATTTTGACATAATTTTTGAAACTTTTCAGTTTAAATAAATAATTTTTTAATTTTTTAAATGCATTTCAGTGATTGAACTAATATTTCCCATGAATATGAATTTAAATAAATACTAAAATAGACTTTTTTTCAGAATCAGAACTTTGCATAATTCATGAAAAGACCACTAAATTTTGAATCTCATGCCATGAATCAATATCCAAAATTTCAAAATAACTTACCTATGAGAACTCTAGACTTTTTTGATGTATTTTTCATGTTCGCTTCATTTATTTAGAGAACTTAACAATTCATGTTTAACCAGGATTTGATTTTTTTATGTCGACACTTGAGAAATTAAGGCACTTGTGTTGAGTTGATTTAGGAAATTTATTTGATTTTAAGAGATTCATTTTCAAAAAAAACTTTTTATTAAAGCATTAACATTAAATTTTATCCTTTTTAGGCCTTATAAATCCGTGAACAACATGTTAGGAAGCCACATTACAAGCATGTAATCTCTATCAAAACATTCTATAGGATGTAAAATGCATGATCTATTTGAACTCAAGTGTGAGGGGTATTGTCTTGTGGTTTCATGCATCATTTTGATGCTGATTTGGGAGGAAAATAAAAGTCTAAGAATTTATTTTTGGAGATGAAAAAATATATACTACCGAATCTATTTTCAAGAATATTTTTCAAAATAAAATGGTGAAAAGGAGCTGTTGAGTGAATGATTTTATGAAAAATAACGAAAAATAAAGTTTTTAAAGTTGATAAAGAATTATTATCATTTAATATAAATCCAAGAAGTCAAACCACTATTAGGAAATCAAATAATTCCTCAATTCCTTCTAAAATATATTCTAGATAGATTTGAAATTTTAAAAATAAATTAATTTCTATGAAGGTAGTTGAGTGGAAATAATGTTGCTGCTAAAATAAAGTAGTCATAAAATGTCCTTGATTATTTTCAATATATTAGTGTTGTATCACTACTGAGGGGAGTGAGTAGAATAATATTCTTCAATTTAAACTGAATTATACATTTTTTCTTCCAAAATATCCAAACATTATTATTTTTCTTTAGATATTTTTTACATTTAAAACCTTTAATACCTCAACCTATAAATATCCCTAAAATTATTCATTATTAATACAAGTCCTTTACTCCTTAGGGTGGGTATTTAGTAACTTATCAAGCTTGTGGTGACCCCTTAATGTGTTTGGATGAGAAAAGATTTGTAAGTTTCTAAATTTGTTTTATGGGAGAAAATTTCAGATATGTAAATTTTTTATGTGCCTGGGGGATAAATGAAGTGAGAATGGATTGAATAAAACAAATGGATAATTTTAAATAAAGGTTGTTAAGGTGGAATGATAATTTTTTTCCTTGGATTTTGAATTTGGTGATTCTCTTTGGAATGTTTTTTGAATTTAATTTGGTATTGTTTTTATGCATACTTGTCCCGAAGTCTAAGTCTTAAGTGTGGTGGAATTAATAGAGATAATATTTTCATAAAATTTTCATGTGTATTTCAAATAATAAATCCCCACCATTTTATCTTTTTGAATAAAATTAGATCATTTTTTATTTTCAAGGATATTTTAGGAATTATTGTGATAATTTTTCAATTCAAAATTTTCTTGAATTTTTAATCATTTCTAGAATAAATTGATAAATCCATGCCTTAATTTCATTTTTTAGGGGGAAAGTCGTTTTTTGAACTAGTCTGGGTAAAATTTTGGTCAAGTATAGTTTCATATGAATTTTCTTATGATTTCATATGACTTTTGAAGGATTTATTAGGATTTTTTGAATATCATAAGACTTCATTGAATTTTTGTAAGACCTTTTCCATTTCATATGACTCTACCCGATTTCATAAAAATTGTTCATATGACTTAAAACCATAATACTTTTAGTTAGTCCATATGAATTAAAAAATAAATCATGTATGACTTTCATTTCATATGACTTATAAAGTCAAAATAAATTAAGTCTTATATAATAAAGTGTTGTGACCAAACTAAAATTTTCTAATATGACTTCTCAAAACTTTTTGAAATTTTAAGAACTAAGTATTTTCATATTTTTCACTTCAGATAATCCACATGACATCATTTTAAGAAGTAGATAAATATTTTAAAGTTGTGGGATGATTAAAATGATATTAAAAAAATGCATGAATATTTGATGCTACCAACTCTTGAATGTAAAGAAGGAATTGTTGTTGCGACTACCTGGAGCTGATCATGAAAATATATTACATGTGTGAAGCTTACCTAGAATAAATTGAATGTTAAAAATACTTTAAAAAAATTGTCCATCATGGGAGTATAATGATTCTGCAATCCAAACTTAATAAATGAGAGGAGGGAGGTGGTCGATCAAAACTAGATCATTCTCTCTAGAGGATTTCACATAGAACTGATATAGTTGATAGATATAGATAAGGGAAGTATATGGTAGATGATCTATCCATGTGTGGATAAACTTCCAAGAGGTCGTGGATAGTGGATACTACATGATACTTCCCTTATAGGTTTTGAGCTTCATCGTAATATTTTTTTATTTTTCTAGAAAATCTATTTTTGAATGGATATAATTGATTTCATAATTAAAAATAATTTCATCTAAAATATTTTATATTATTGTTAAATTTATAAAAAGTAAAGTGGATAATATCATCATTTAAACATCTTAGTCTAAGTATTTCCTTTAAAAATAGTTAGTTCAATAAAATTTGATTGCATGGAGAAATTTGAGAATTTGAATCACTTTTATAAGAGGACCAATACCCATATTGAGAACTTGGTATGATTTCTAGGAATATTTAGGTGTTCACCTAGAGGATGTTGGGTGAAAATTGATAAATTCAATTAGAAAATTCTTTTAGACAAGGAATAGGGTAGTTTTTGAAGGTCAACACTTGTCAAATACTACTTATTTAAAGTATGATTTCACACCCCTTTTCAATATTTTTTTGTGTTAAAATTCACATATATGATTCCACGAATTTTCATTAGTTTATTTATTTTAACTTTGTTTAAAACTAAAAAATCCCCTTTTATTTTTTTATTTTTAAAAAACATAAATCAAAAGTGGTAGTTTTGAAACTTACCCTACAACCTCATTGAGAGACAACCCTAGGACTTCTATATTTCATTTCTTAGTGGATAAATTGTTTGAAAGGGAATTCAAAACACAAAAATAACCTCTTTTAGGAACCTATAGTTAAACTAATCTTGAGGATGATACCATGATCTTCCAAACTAGATAGAATCTTGCACATGACCCTAGGGAATAAGAAGGAATAAAGTATAACAAAAAATTGAAAAAAAAAATAAAAAACACTTAAAAAACCTAGGCCTCTACCAAGAACCTTACAATAGACTTTGTAATAAGAATAATCATTTTCATTGTCTTTATTTTCATTTTATATCATTAGAATAGAACTCCCCACTAAAATAACAGTGATGGAATGGAATTTCTGAGCTCCATGAAAGGTCCTCCTCCATCTCTTATATCAAATATCTCTCTTAGTTCTTTCCTAGATCTTCAAGAGAAAAGGGTTCCATAAAATTACAAATGAAGCAATGAAGTCAACCTTGATAACTCAAAAGGGAAAGTCCATCATGATGGATAACTATATAAGACACATGTGTATGGTGAATCTTAAATGAAAGGTTAACAAATATGACTATTGTAACTGATTTGGATTAGTTGGTATGGTCATGTGGTTGGAATACAATGGGATATTTAGAAATATTATAGATCTTTCTAAAATAAGAGATAAAACAAACACATTTGTGAAACATAAATAGAGAGGCCTAGATCCATCAGATCCTCTTAATAAATGGTGGGAATCAATGTATCCATTACATATGATTAGGTATCTAGTTACATAATAATGAATCCCTAGGTGCTATGGAAGGTGATACTACCCATGACCAACTACATCAAAACAAACTAAGGAATGGAATAAAAATAAGACATAGAGGAAAACACATCATGTCGCATTAAACACCTAAAAATAACTTGAAAAACAAAAAAAACTCACATAAGGTAAACTAAAAATCACACGTAAAATTAAATAGCACCGCAAATAGATTCTCAATCCAACCAACATATATATAAATATAACCACATAATAAAAATAAACTGAAACATGTGAAAAATAAATATAAACATGGCATCAAAAAAGGAAAATTATACAATTTAATTTATAAAAAAATAAATCATGTAAAAAATAAAAAAAACACCACATTAAAAAAATAAATCATAAACTAAAAAATCCGGGAAATGTTCTTGAAATTATATGCTAACCTAACCATTGGCTGAGAAAATTATCATCTAATAGGAAAACCTAAGTATGACCTAGACCAAATCAGTTAGATGATTACCATACTATATATTATGTTGAAACATGTCCACCTATACCAGTGTATATAAATATATCAACTATTAAACACATGATCAAAAATATAAATCATATTTATAGAAATATAAATAATCATTGCTTACCCATATATACCTGTATCGACCCAAATCAATCACATCTTTTGTAATTATCCAACTGATAATGGCACCATTTTTGTCAAACACTATATTAGAATCTGAAAACTACCAATATAAATAGAGGTATACAATTTTTTACAAGATAAATGAATCAAAATCAAACAAAAGATATATAAAACCTCAAATAAAAATAGTAAAATCAATAGAAACAAACATAAAGTAGATTAGAAAGTCAGTGGGAGAAAAGCCCCTCCACCAGGACCAAAAAAACCCAAAAACTTATCCCCACACAAAACCTCCCTTCCAACTTTGGTTCCCCTATAAATCGCATGCAGATCCATTCCTAGGAGTATAGAAAGGGGAGAACCTAGTATTATACCCTAACTCTACACTAAGAGAATATAAGGCTCAAAATTACATCTACGCAATCAAAAATGAAGTATTCCACATTTGACTAAACTCCACCATCCCTAATTAAATCCTTAGTACAATACCTTTTACTGTAGATGATCTTTATATACTAATGTAACTTAATTTTTTAATAAGATACCCATTTTTCTTTTCTTTAACACTATTTTTTAGTTTACCCTTAATAATCATCAATTCTAGTTCCAACTTAACCCCACCAACCACCACACTCAATCCATGGTTTTAAATATCTCCAAAAAACAAGTAAACCATAATTTTTTCTAGGTTTATCAACTACCTAGCATACATTATAGAATCCTTCACATGATTATAAGAATCGTCTAAGGTAGTAAACAAAATAATGGATTGGTCTACTTTTTCTTTTATCCTCACATTTATATTCCCTAAATAAATAAAGATATTATAAAATTCATATAAATGGGACCATATAGATATTCGAGGAATTATTTTTAAATGGTAAAGTTACATATTCTTATATATATAATCAAGAAGAGATTTACTCATATACAAGTATTATTTTTTTAACTAGATAGAATTAGTAGAAAAATATTGAGTTATATTATGAAAAACATTTGAAGAACCCCATGGAAATGTTTATGGGTTTTATTTGTTATCAAACGTGAATTGGGGGTATATGATACTCATATAATAGTAAACCATTTCATAAGAAATTAGTCCATTTATTTAGATGCTTACTCATCATAAGATGTGATTTTTGTAAGATGTTGATTTTTTTAAGATATCCTAAGTGAGTAATATGTGCATTGTTATCAAAAGATAGAAGGTATGTGTAAGATGTAAGTTCCCTATGTAAGATATGGGGAATTAATAAGATATTGGGAGTGCATAAGATACCCATTTCATAAGACACCAAGTCCTTGTAATATAGGATTTGTATAAGAATCAAAAATTCATAAGATGCCTAGTTAGTGTGTATCATATGTTTCATAAGACATGTTTTCATAAGATACTATATCTGTATAAGAAACATCACTTTGGGAAAGTTGAGAAATTCCTAGAATGGATAATTTCAAGTAAAATTTATCTAGATAATTCTCGACCCATTTTTCCATGGATTAGAACATTAAAATTAATTTGTAATTCAATTCGAATGAAGTGGTTATGATCTTGACATCATGAAGAATAAGATAAACCATGAAGAACAACTGAATGAAGAATAAATCAAGTGAATTTGAATCTGTTTGTGAATAAACTCTATAAGATCATTATATATTGTTATTGTGATAATTTTGTTTTTTTATAATTTCTATAATAACTTGAAAATGATTTTTTAGTGACTCTTGAAGATATTTCAAGAGTGATAATTTTCAATTTTATAAGTTATTTCAACTTCTTAATTTTTAAGTTATATTGAAGCATAATAATATTCATTTTTTCCATAATTTATGTATAATCAAGTGAAATCTAAGATAAACTAATAAAAATAAAGAGAATAGTTGTGTTGGGTACTTCTAGAATTCAAAAATGAATTTTTATAAGATTAATTTTAATAGTGACTGAAGATGGGAGTTTCCCAAGTATTATTTAATAGCTGAATTAGATAAAATGGTATTTTTGGAATTTCAATAGAGATAATAGTTAAATGAATAATAAAATATTACTTGATCAAGGGAGCACACCCACATGATTCATTACATTAAAAAACAAACTGAGTATCATGTGGGATCAAATTGGTTATAGTAATTCTCTAAAATATTAGTCGAAACTAGTTTCTAGAATTATATTAATTCTAGGATATTTTTAATTCCCAAGAAAAAATGAGAATTTAGAGATAGAGAGAGAGAGAGAGTGGTACAACCATAAGAGATATCAATATATTGTTGTATATCAAAAATAGTGTGTAAACAAGGACTGGGGATGGAGATTGAAGAAGAGGAGAAAAACCGTGAGATCCTGAGAATTTATAAAACTGAGTTTGAGAAGAAATTCAAGTAGTAAATCAAAATATATATTTTTGTTATTTTATCCAGTTCAACCTATTCATTTATACTATCAATAATTATCATAGTTTGAAGAACTCTAAGAGGTGAGGACATATATTTATATTTTAATTTTTAAAGAGAAGGATCTATTTTCGACTACTGAAGCAACCTGATACTGTTGGAAATCCTTCTTTAGTGTTATAGTTTTTTATACACTGTAACTGGTGGGAGTTAGTTTAATTTTTTTATCAATGGGATATTTCTGAACTATATGTGAAGGTTGATACCTCCCTACCCACTATAATTTGTTGTTATGATTATAGTGGAAAATATATGGACAAGGATAAAAACCAGCTACAGTAATGAGTAGGATCTCACACTAAGGTTAAACATTGTAAATATTCTTATGTACCTTTTGTTATTTAATTTATTTTCTTCATCATGAAAGGATGAGTTTTTTATTAATAGGATTGATTCTCGCTCAAATTTACCCAAGAGAAGAAGATAAGATGGTCCTTGTAGTTTAGCTTGGGTTGTCGAATCCTCAGAGACCTAAGAAGTAACCTATAGACACGTACATTCTATAGAATGTTTTTGGCTATGAAGTGGCCAACTTGGATTGATTTTATATGGGTTCAAAGGAACTATAATAGACTTAAGTGAATTCAATTTAAAAGAATTAGTTGATCCTAGGTTATCGCTCGGGGTGGATTGGACGTATTTCCTTTTTAATGATTTCAATTTCTTATATTTGAGATGGGTTCATTTAAGGAGATAAAACAACATCATCACTTACTTGTTTAATTCATAAAACCTTTAATACTAATCATATATACACTTGAAGGATCAAATTTTTGAGCACTTCAAGGTAAAGGTTCGTATTAGCACTTGAAGTGTGTGGCCTTAAATTCAACAAGGACGATGGAGTTTAAAAATAATCAAATAAAAATCTCAATTAAAGAAGTGATTATACATTAATGAGGTGATAAATAACATCCAATCCATCCACATTCAACTCCCTTGGATCAACCCATAAGTGTGTTAGCCCTCCATTGATCCCATGGTTTCAATGGAAGCGGAAAGTAGACTCATGAGGGAGGAAATGGAGAAGTAAAGAAAACAACAAAAATAAAATGATCACTCCATCGTTGTGTGAATAATTTCACAATGTTTGGTGTGAATAAATTCACACATTGATCCAACGGTATAAAATTGATACTAAGAACAATATAATAAGAGTATAATAAGAACTTTTATTAAGAAACTAAAGTAAATTGAACAACTTACATGTGAAAGACAAATTTGAGACAACAAAATTGCAGCATAACATTACAATTGAACAAAGCATCCAAGATCCTTCAATACTCCAACACCGCTACCTTAAATAGTAATTTCTGAGGCCTTGGGTAGATCCTCCAATAGTCCAAGTCTCCTCAATTAATTTTGGTAGGCCATAGGTGTGTGGAAAGTAAGGGAGAGTTTATTTTTCCACCCTTGACCCGAGGTGGCAGCCAGCTTTCCTTCACCGAACAGACGCGCTTGGAAGACGTTCTATATGGCCTAATCAGAGTGGTCTATATCGAAATAAAATGGATCTTCGTATGTCTTATAACCTCCTATAAAATTTGGTTCTTTTTGGAGTAGTGTATTCCGAGATATGAACATATTAGTGGGCTATTTTTCTGGGCCGCAGAATCTGGCACAGACTTTTATCTCAAACTTGGTCTGTCTAAATTGATACAATAGAGGCCCAATTAGCATTGTATCCTGAAGAGTGATTTGTTACTATACATGTCTTCTAGCATACCAAGAAATTTGGGGTTCATTGGGCTTGTATTATGGGCCCCACATTCTCATCAGTGGGATGGTATCCAATCTGCCTTCTCCAGAATTGCTTCCTTTCATTGTCAAATATCTCCATCATCCTTTATGAATCTTTAATTGATACTTGAAGTTAATATCCAGTTCAAAAAATATAAAATTAAAATATTTATAATTAGATTCCTTAAAATTATATTAATCATTGGGTACTTCAAATGATGTTCAAAAATGTACCACATAATAGTGCACTTTAAGAAGGTATTACAATCATAATGTGAAATGATGTTCAAAGTGTAAAATGAACTAAAATGGTGTTTATGAATAATAAAGAACATTAATATTATGTAAATTAAAAATTAATATTATCCTAATTTTGTGGATAATCAAGGATCAAATCTTAAATATTTACAAGGGTTTAATTCAAGAAAAAGACATCATAAAAGCTTCAAACACCTTATTCACCCACAAGTTAATATACCCATTCCACTAGGTCTATAAATTAGTTTCTAGGTAGTATGTTACTCCTATTATATCCTATATTAGTGCAATATGGATAATATAAAATTATATAACAATAGAGGTATACCTAAATTTTATGGAAATAATTTTCATGGATGGAAAAATAAAATAGTACCATATCTTTTGTCAATTGGTTTTGAAGTGTTGGATACAGCTAGAGTTATATTTCCACCTATTAAAAAAGGATATCTATTATAATTTATAGATAAAATAAATCTTAAATATGATGACATATCTAGAAATTCAATTCTTATGAATATTTCTGGAAAAAAAATCACTGAAGTGGTGGGTCCACAAAATTCCATTAAAGTTTGGGAAAAAGTTGAGAGTATCTATATAGGTAATGAAAACGTAAAAGAGTCCAAGAATAAGATATTGAGAAGTAGTTTTGAATATTAAAAAATGTTTGAAGAGTAAAACATCAATAACTAGTTTTCTAAAGTTAATGAAATAGTTAGAAACATTAGAGGCTATGGAAAAAATATTTAAGACTCCACCTAGATCAGCTGCACAACATTATAATTGTATATGAAATGAGGAATACACCTTCATTAAAAAATAAAGTGAAAGAATAGAAATATTTTTAAGCCACTTTTAATCTCAATTTTAGAGATGATGAACCTAAATCATCACAAAAATATAATGATGATGATGATATTAATGAGGACTACAAGATAATATTGTCTTTTATCTAGAAAACATCATAAAATACAAGAAAACATATAAGGGTAAGATACCCCAAAAATAATTCATGTGTGGAGGAACTGGACACTTTGAATTAAAATATAAAAATAAAAAAAATATGATTATGAGGATTATTAACATGATGAGAAACCTTAAAAAAAATTAGTTAAGAGCTCAAAAAAATTACAAATCTAGTGATAGCATAAAGAAGTTATCGAGAAGGAAAAGAATAAGCTTGATGGGTAAAGATGAAGAAGAATTTGATTCCTATAGTATCTAATCATAGGATTAAACTTATAATAAATTAAATAATTTCATGTAACATCAAGAGAATCATGATAGATCCTCAAATAGTGAGGGAGAAGAAGATGAGATTGTAAATATGGAACACATGTTGCAATATGAATCAGAGTCATGAATTGAGCATAATACAATGATCAATAATTAAAATATTTTGTTAAAGAAAATATATGGGAATAAATATTATTTAAAAGAATATTTTATAAAATTATAAATTGAACTCATCAAATAACTCAACATATTCAGGTGGAATACTTCTAAAAATGAGGAGATCATAAAAAATTCGAAGCAAAATAGGTTGTGAAAGTGATGAATTGAGAAAGTTTCAATAATATTTTCTTATAGATAATAATGAACTGAGTAAAATCAAATATGACTTCAGAAAATAAGTCGAATTCAATTTTTAAACTTATAAAGTAGTCAAAAAATCTATCACATGTAATTAGTTTAAATTTGTATATGAAAAAACTGTTTTTAAATTTGTTTTGACTAACAATGCAGGACTTGATTCAAAATTTGGATGATTTTTTACCAATAAAATTAAATAAAATCTATGACTTGTGTTAATGGGAGAAAGAATAAATCCAAAAAAAATAATCTCCAATACAGAACCGAGTTCATATTAAAAATATAAAGTAATATCATAATTCTGGATAGCAGTTTTCTAAACATAATTACAATTATTTTAAAAGACCCAAATTCAATGCTTATAGATGATGTTGTGGAATATTTGCTCATAAATCATAAACCTACTGGTATAACATTTCTTCACCTATAATAAGTTATTATCCAATGCAGGTAGTCTTGAGACGGAAAATAAAGCATCACAAAAGAAGCAAGTAAGAAATGAAAATCCACCTTTTCTATCCACTCAAAACAAATTTGGTATTTTAAAATAAATATGTGGTAGATGTGATTATAAGGGACATATTTTTGAGAATTTCAAAAAAATTATTCCTGGATAAATTTTCTATGAATAAAAATAGAAAGTAATATAGAATAAAATTTGTAAGAGAAGTCTCTTATTGTAGAATTTCATTGAAAGTTGCTAAGTTAGGATAGCCATGGATCCTTGATAGCGATTGTTGCTCTGACATGAATAGAGACAATGAAATCTTGAAGAAAATATAATAACATGAATGCATATCAATAGCTTTTGGAAATGATATTCCTTTGAGAATCATAGGTGATTGAACTGGTAAATTTGAGTCAAATAAGCTCAAATTCAAGGAATTTATTTTTATGGAAGTGATGAAATACAATTTACTTAGTGTGAGAAAGTATTTTAATTATGGTAATTAATTTTATCTTATAATAACTCATGAATCATCAAAAATTATAAATATATAAGGTTTATTTCACAAGGTGAAAAAAAAAGTGGGAAATTATTTCAAATAGGCAACCCATCCAATTCATGTTATTTAAGTGGTAAGGATGAAAAAAAATCTACGGCATTGGATACTTAGCCACCTAGGTAAAAGAAACATGAGTAACATTGTAACACCCCAAGATTTTATGAAAAATATTCTTTTTAATTTTATTTATTTCTTGTGTTGTACGCTACACAAAAAGAAGCTCGCACTACACACATCCCTGACTTGGATTGCATTACACGCAATCGCGACCTTCCATGATAGCGTGTGTTGTACGCAATACCGATTTTCACTAAACAACGATATGTTATATAAACTAGTCGTTATGAATATTAATACCCAATTTTTAAAATTTTATAAATTTTATATTTTTAAATGGACTTCATTTTTGGATTCAGAATATCAAAATTAGCCTAGGGTGAATTTTTGGTATTTTTCTGAAAACCTTCAATTTTTGATGAATAGTGAAAACACTAGGTTACTATTTAAAAACCGACTTTTTATTTAAATAATTATTTATTTTATTTAAATTTATTTTATTTCAAAATTGATACATAATACCTATATAAGTTCAATGTAATTCATTGGAGTCATTTTATAATAATTTTACATATATAAAAAGTTTATTGAACTTTTCACCGTCTTTTACCCACCTCCTAGGAGAATTTGCAAATTCACATAAAACTTAATTTTACCGCTTATGTGAGTGGAATTTTGAAAATCCAAGAGTCATTTCTAATATCAAGTACTAAAATTTGGTTCAATGAGATGAAAATAATTTTTGGTGAATAGTAACTTTTTACTTTTTTTACCACGATTAAAAAGTAAATAGGGTAATTAAGGGTAAAAATGATATTATTATTACCCTAACACATGTCCTAATTCTATTGGATAAGTGTAATTCGACCAAAAACAATCTTAGGAATAAAATATGACCATTTAGGTCCACTTGGATTAGATTAGGACATTTATTATTAATTTATTTAAAGAAGGGTTAAAATAGTTAATATCAATGTTTAATAACTAAATCATTTTTAATATAGGGTTATACATAAGATAAATCCGACCATAAATATTAATTAGAAAGATAAAAATTTTCCTACATAATTCCATTTTATTTATAATTTTTAGACATTAAAAATTTTAATTTATTTATGACACAATGATGATGCAGTAATTACCTTATTAATAAAATATTGACATAATTGATGTTATAAATACCCAAATAAATGTAATTTTAGACTTTTTGTAAATTCCACTAATTTTATAGGTTAATATGACATGTTAGTATTGATTTAATTAACATTTTCGAACTAATTATTCTGTTATGATTTTCAGAAAAAATCAATTACCAAATAGTGTCAAAATTGACATAAAATGGTTTTTAAAACAAATATTATATTATTAATTTTTATTTTATTCCTAAAAATATAAGGTTCGTACAAATGACTTAGATAAGATTATATATATTAATAATAAACAACTTGGGGTTCGTTTGTCTTGTTATATTAAGATTATTAACCTTATAGTGTAAGAAAACAAGAAGACACGGTAAAAGTAAAATTATTTAACTTAAAGTTAAATCTAAATGATAAGGTTAAAATAGAAACCTCAACTTGTCTAAATTTTATTATATGAGAGGATTTATACCCATCCCCAACTTATATTCTAAATAAATTAATTTGGATCTATTAAAAACCTAATATGACTTTATAATAAAATAATATTTTAAGTTTTCCTAAGGTGCCCCTCTCCTCCCTTATAAAAGGGCACCTCCTCCCTCTCTTCCTCACACCACTTTGACCCTTAAAGCTCGGCCAACCCCTGCCAAGTTCTCTTCTCCACTTCCCTATAAACATACTAGAGGTATTTTTCTTCTTCAAAGACCATCGTTAGTGCCCTAAGAGGAGGTTAAGAAGAGGCGCTTCAAGGAAAAGGTAATGTCCGTTACCGATTCTTTAAACTTCATTTCTTCTTATACTTATTATTATTTAGTTGTTTCATTATGAAGTAATAAAATAAGTATCACTCATATACTGATATGTTATTATAATTATGAAACAACCCTATTTTACCATTTATCCATCCTATGGAAAACGAAATCACCGCGCGTGCGTACGTACGGAATACCGTCTTCACGTCGTGGTGTAATCTATTTTCCACCACCACCTTACTTGGATGGTTATAATGGTTTAAATAATAACTATATATGATTATTATAAAGTTATATTGATTCTGAAATAGTTTACATACACTCCAGTACAATTCCATGATCATGGGAACGATATCATCACTCGTGCGTACGTACGGAATACCGTCTCCACGACGCGATGAGATTCATTCTCCATGTTAACCATTCATGAATGATTATAAAGTATATATAATAAGTAATCAGGATATATATGACATAATAATGATACTGAATTTATTTATATATATATATATGTATTTCATCTACTTACTTCCATTCAATTCAATAAGGAAACGAAAACAGCGTTCATGCGTACGTACGGCCTACCGTCTCCATGAACGGTGTATTTCATTCCATTTATAGATCTATCATATATATATGTATATACTGAATATATATTATATATAAATCATTTTTTACATTCTTTAATTAATTAAATCAGGATTTAAGTTATAATACCAAGAACAACAAGTCCAAACACGTACGATAAATTAAACGATTTTACCCAAAACGCTACTTTAACATGGAATTTACAAAAGAACGGGTAATATAAAGTCATAATTTAACCATTTATGACATCATAACAATTAATATGATTCTGTAACAAGTCAATGACATTATTTAAAGCATTATATAGGAGGTTTGGATATGTACGAAGCATATCGGACCTAAGGTAAGGGATAACTTTTCCAATCTCGTTTTTATCCGAGATTGTTTATTCGTAAGTATTTACTGGGGTTTTATTTATCATCCATGTCAAAGTTTTATAAAAATGTTTTCATGTATTTTTAAAGTCCTTTCTACCCATTTTTGACTTTTACAACATGGTATGTAAGGAATTTATTTTTTTGCTTACTACACGAGGTACTTTTTGACTTTTCTGGAAAAAGTATGAGAAGAATGTTTTTTTAACTTATATGGCATGAAAGGATTTTTACAGTTTTATAAAGCCTTATTTTCATGAAGCTTCCTCCAAAATATTTCAGGACTATTTTCAAAAAAATCCTTTTCTTTTAAAATTTCATGACATTTTTTGAAAATAAAATGATTTTTAAGGAGAAAGGATATTTTACTCAAGAATTCATTTCAAGTGTTTTATCAAACCCATTTTCTATATATGATGACATTATTTCATATGTGTATGTTTCAAGTATAATGTCTCTATGATTTTCATGGTTTCAATTTTCTTATTATGAAATGATATCCATTTCTTTTATATGGATTATGTGATGATGGGATGATGTTTATGAAACCCATTTAATTCGTTCGGTTATTATGAATGATGTATGTTTATTTTTTGGCACAAGTAAGAATGATTTCATTATGAGATGGGTGGGACCTATATCTCCCTCTAATTCATAGGGTAAAGATTTATATCTCATGAGATAGACATGTCTAGAATGGTAGGTTAATCTGGTTCAGTGATACAGGACTAGAATGAGGAGTGAACTCGATTCAGAAATGGAATTTGTCCACTAAGATGGTCTTGGAAGCAATGCCTTGGCTACTATGGAAATCATAACAAGTGCTGAATGGTTTCCAAAATTACATGATTTATTCCCATGCTATTTTATCAATATTTATGTTCCTTTATGATATATTCCTTACGTACTTCCAAGATTTATGTCTTTGCTCAAGATTTTGATGTTTAGATTTTATGTTCAAGATTTTGCATTCAAATTTTTATGGATTGTTTTATGTTCTCTATGATTACCCTTACTGAGAATTCGAGCTCACCCTTTTTATGTTTTCTTTTTCCTAGGATATAAAGAAGGGTTTTAGGTAAGAAAACAATAGGGGAAGATCTTTATGGGAGAAGTTGAAGACCTTTCACCATGATTAGAAGATTAAATTCTGAGCTTCCAAAGAGACTAAACTATTACGGTCCTTGTGCGTCTGTGTTTTTTATGTATTAAGTATTCTGAAAAAGTAATGTAATGTCTATGTACGTCAAGCTTTGGGTCTCTACAAACATTATCAAACATAACGAGGTTGGATACCTTCCTAAACTCATAATAGATATGGAATTTGTTTGTGACATTTAAAAAGGGGCAGATAGTTCAAGGGACACATAACAATGTGGAAATTCAATTCACCAGACCTCTTGAACTCACTCATTCAAATGTTTGTAGTCTCATGAGACATAAGTAAACTAAGGGTGAAATTTATTTCATTATCTTTATTGATTAATACATCATTATGACTAATATTTTATTCATGAGACATAATTTATAAACTATTTAAATGTTAAAAAATTTAAAAGATAGGTGGAGAAGGATCTTGGTGTTTGTATCAAAAAGGTTAGATCAGATAATGAAACATAATACATGTGAAATTATTTTGAAAGTTATATTGAAAATAATAATTTAATACATCATTATATCACACCATTAAACCCACAAAATGGTGTAGCTAAGATAAAAGACATGAGTATTATTTATATGGGAAGGATTATGCTTATTGAGGATAAACTTTCCAAATTCTTCTGAAGAAAAACTATTTGCACTACATTTCACATTCAAAAGTGGTGTTTGTTGAGAATTAATACTCATATTAAACCATATGATGTGTGATATAGTAGAAATATGACTACGAACAACATTAAAGTTTTTAGTATCCCTTGCTTCATTAAAATCAAAGGTATAAATTTGGGTAAGTTTGAATAAAAAGCATAAGAAAAATTTATGGGATATCTTTTCAATGGAAGAAGCCATAAATGTTGGAACAAAAGGATAAAAAAAACTTTTTGAATGTTATGATGTTAAAATAATTGAAAATTATAGAAAATAGAATTTATAATTAAATAATATTATTTAAATATTAATTCTAGTAGTAAAAATATTTTAGAAAAACAAATTAAGGAAGAAGATGGAAATGTGCATAATAAAGTTGAAATTGATTCAAATCTGACTAGTTGTAAATATGAGACTTATAAGAATTAGTGACAAAGACACTAGATATTGAAGGATAATTTTGATTTTAAAAACATTATTAGCAATCAATATTCACCCATCCAAATAATAAAGTGATTGAAATTGGAAAACCAAACTCCAATTATCTCACAAGTTGAACCACGAATTATTTATGATATGATTGAACTTGAGGAATGGATCAATGCTATGGATGATGAGATTCATTAGATTAAGAATAACTCCACTTGGGATCTTATTCCAAGACTTGAACAAAGAAATATAATTGTAACAAAGTGTATTTTTAGAAACAAACTCAATGAAAAAGTATAAATGATAAGAATCAAAACAAGGATGGTTTGTAAGGGAAACCCTCAAATGGAATGAGTTTATTTTGATGAAATATTTTCACCAATGGAAAGGATTGAGACCATCATGGTGTTATTGGTAGTGGGAACACATAAAAACTGCATGATATATCAAATGGATGTGAAAACTAACTTTAATGTTGATCTAGAATATAAATTTTTCACTAAACAGCCTGAGAGTTTTATCCTTGATAATTATGAAAGCATGGTGTATAGGATTAATATGGATTTATATGGCTTGAAAAAATCCCCTATAGCTTAGTTTTCTAAGTTTTATGGATATTTTAGGTACATGAAATTTTCAAAGGGAAAGTTTTATAGAAACCTCTATGTAAATGCGATGTTCATAGGAACTATTATTATCATTGTATATATTGATAAGATTAGTTTTTCTGGTGAAAAAGAGTATCTTTGTGAAGATTTTTCTAATAATATGAAAATATATTTTGAGTTATGTTGGGTGAGATGATATTTTTTTTATATATTTTGTAAGGGAGATATCACATAATTTCATCCCAAGAAAAATATTCCAAGGAATTATTAAAGAGTTTTGGAATGTGAAATTGAAAAGAAATATTCACTCACATAGATATTGTAACAAAATTGGTTAGAGATGAGGCTGTAAATAGTGTAAATTAGAAGGGGTTTAGAAAACTAATTGGGAGATATCTCAACTTGAATGCTTCAATTCAAGATATAGTGTCTGTTGAGACTCTTTTTGTTAGGTTTCAGAGTGTTCTAAAGGAGTCTCAAATGCCATAAATTAAAAGAATCTTGTAATACATCAAAAGGATTCTAAATTTTACCCTACTATATAAAAAAACTTTTGATTTGATATTTCGTGGATTTATAGATATAGATTGGGCTGGAGATTTCACTGATAGGAATTCTACTTCTGATGAATTTTTCATTATTGGTGAGAGATATGTATGGTGGTAAAGTAAGAAAAAAAATTCATTTTAATATTTTATAAAGTTGGGGATAAAGCCTCATTTTTAATTATTAATCAAATGACCTATTTTTTTCTAGGTAGATGGAAACCCATTACATGGCCCATAGTTCTAGAGGGGCCAATTCCCAAGGAACATGGCCCTAAGGCCACAAAATCAAGATGAAAGCATAATAAAATTTTATATAGTTTTATTAGATAGAAAAAGTCACATGGTGATGTGAATCTTGAATATATTTTCAAAAAATATTATATTTTTGAAATTTTTACCAAGGAAAAACCAGGAGTGAGGTTTGAAGAATTGAGGCTAAAACTTAATATTCATCCCTCCCCACTCAATTTAGGAAGTGTAGAGGAAACCCCCATAGGGATTTGGATTATGTTATTTTAGGGGGAGAAGTAGCGGAACAATACTTTAATAAAGGGGAGAATAATTTTAAAAAGAAGAGTTTGAAATGTTATTTTAATATAAATATATGGTTATTGATAAATGGGATAGATGTATGGAAGTGATAAATTGAATTATGAATTGAGGGGGAGTTAATCTATGTATCCTGGCCAATTTTTCTTCTCACCGAGGGAAGAAATTCTCTAGAAAACATTACCCCATCTAATAGTGTGGTTTTAGGATGCATATCATGTGATATGGATTTTAACTTATTGAATCTTGAATGATTTTTCAGGTTTTAAAATAGCTGTATAGGGTTGATGAAAAATCCAAATGTGATATTGAAGAACCCCATGGAATTATTGATTGGTTTTATTTGTTATCAACCATGAATCAGGTGTATAAAAATATTTTAAAACTATTTGAGCATCATTAGAGGATATTGAATTATTTTTTAAGCCGGTTAGAACATTTATAAGTTCATTTAAAGCTATTGTTAATGTAATTAAACAATTTGAGGAGATCTTGAGGATTTTGGAGATATTATATGGTCTTTAAATGAGGAACTAGAACCATTTTTTTTATATTTAAAATTATCATTTTTTGGCTGGAAATTGGATAAGTATCATTTCTTATAATAATATTTTAATATATATAATACTTGTATGATAGGAATCTATTTCAAAAATAATTAGTCTATTTAATAAGATACCCATTCCCTATAATATATGATTCATGTAATATGCTTCATTTCATAAGATATCCTAAGAACATAATATGTTCATTATTCTCCTAAAATGGAAACTTTACATAAGATGTATGGCCCACTCATAAGATATGGGGACTTCATAAGATACCAAGAATATATAAGATACTTTTTTCATAAGTTATTGGATACATGTAAGGTAAAATATGTTTAAGAATCTAAAACATATAAAATGTTGCGTCAGCGTGTATGATATGTTTGGTATGATTTGTTTTCTAAGATACCTAATATATATAAGATATATCACTTTTTTGGAAAATTGATAAATTTCCATATTGAAGTATTTCTAAATAATTTTAATTATATGATTCTCAATCTAATTTTTAAAATATGAAAACATCATAATTAATTTTTGATTTTAGTCTGATTGAGGGGTTATGATCTTAATTTCATAAAGAATAAGATCACCCATAGATAACAACTAAATTAATAATAATAAAAGTGAATTAGAGCCTATTCTTTAAGAAACTTTGGAAGTTTAATTTGGAATCTTATTTTTAGGATTTTTTTATATCTATAATCACATGAAAATGTTTTTTTTATGATTCTAGTTGATATTTCAAGAATAATATTATCAAGTGCCTGGTTTATTTATACTGCTGAATTTTCATGTGTGTTGTGCTACAAAAATATTATTTCCACCAAAATCTAAGTGAATTCTAGTTAAATTTAAGTTTAAATAGTTAAAATAAATTTTGGTTACTTTTAAAATTGACAAATGAACTTATTTGAGATTTATTTTAATTTTTATCGAATCTATTATTTTTTATAAAAATATTTAACATTAGAATTAGAGAAAACAATATTTATGGAATTACACAAGCGAAAATAGTTAAATGAATAATTTAATATTCCTTGATTATGGGATTACATACACATGCTCTGTTTTATGAGGAAACAAACAAAGGATCATGGAGAATCAAATTTATTATATGAATTCTCTATAATAAGAGTTGTCATTGATTTCGAGAATTATCTTAATTTTGAAATATTTTGAATTCTTAAAAAAGGATGAGAAGTTAGAGAGAGATAGGTATAACCATGAGATATATAATTGTATTTTTGAATATAAAAAACAATGTATAAACATAGCTTGAGTGTGGAGCTTGAAGAAGAAAAGAAAAAATCATGACATCCTGAACATTTAGAAGACCAGGTCTAAAAATTAGTCTATGTTGCATATCAATATCTATATTTGTGTTTTCTAATCCATTTTAAACTATTTATTTATAATTTAAATCATTAAAAGATTTTTAAGAACTAAAAGAGGTGATTACATTCATATATTTTTATATTTTAAGGCTTGTAGAGAAGGATCTCTTTTTCCAAAAAAAAACCAATAATTATAGTGATCATTATCAAGTGTTCTGGTTTGTTATACACTATAACTAGATGGAATAAGTTTAATTCTTTTATCAGTGGAATTCTATTTAAATATATGTTAAGGATGATCCCTCTTTACCCATTGTAATGTGGGGTTATGATTATAGAAGAAAAATCTATTGTTTGAAATAAAAAATGGATGCAATAAGGATTAGGATTTCACACTGAGGTAGAACCTTATAAAAATTATTATGTGTCATATGTTATTTTATTTTGTTCTTTCATCATGAAATGTTGAGTTTTTTACTGAGAGGATCATATCTTAACTAGTAGTAGGTTTTTATTTCAAGAATAATAATTAATAAAATATTAACACACGTGATTTACCCCCCCCCCCCCCACTCTCAGGTGTCTGTACCCATTACACTAATTTTCTCACCTTTAACTCCCATGGTTAACAACAACAAGTGGTAATAATTTTCAATAACTCTAGGGTCAACATCAATGTGAGGCATTGTGATTTGTTCCTCATTGGGAAAAATGATGATTTATTTCTTAGCACTTTATAAAGAATATTCAAGTCTATTAGTGATAAAAATGAATGTATTTTAATTATTTATAAACTAAAATCATTATCTCCATCGAACTTCTCAATTTAATGCTTTGAAAAATACATTAAAAACTTAATATCAAGATTTAATACCAATTTATAGGCAATGTTACCCATAAAATACATGAAAATCCTCTCAATGAAGGTGAACATTATTGATTTTAATAATGATATCTTAAAACATAAAATCAAAAACAAAGGAAAAATTGATTAATAGTGGAGACAAGAGAAAAGGAAACACAAAAAAATTAATCAATAAAGAACAAAAATATATAACATGCTTTAGACCACATTGGACCAGCATACATGGAAATAACACAAACCTCCACAATATTTAATTATGAAATAAAAAATAGGTAAGATTAAAATTAAAATTAGAAAAGATGCATATTAGAGAAACAATTTTAGAATATGGACCTTTACACTCTATGAACCTAAAGTTAAACTGAGCTTGAATCTTGTAACATACTCTTCCAGACTATATGAATTCACACATTAGACCCTAGGTAATAAGTAAAAACAAATTATAACATAGAAATGAAAAATAATAATTAAAAAAAATACTTATAAAACCCCATCCCTACACCAAGAACTAGTCAGTGATCTTTGAAATAAGAACCAAAATTTTCATTATCTTCATTTCCCTCTGAGCTTGTAATAATAGAGCTCCCCACAAGAATAGAAGTGATGGAACAGTGGTGATAAGATCCATGGGAGGTCCTCCTCTTTCTCTTCTATCAAATTTATCTCTGAGTTATCACTCATATGGATGAGAACCAAAGGGACCACTTAAATTATAATAAAACTAATGAATCCATCCTCAGTAACTCAAAATGGAAATCACATCATGAATTTTAACAATATTAGGGACAAATTTGTGGTGGATCTTACAAGAATTTTTCTTGAAGATGACCATTGTTACTAATATGGATTAGCTGGAAAGGACACGCAATAGGTCTCTAATGGGAATTATAGATAGAATGTGGATCATGAAAAAACAAGTCGGTGAACAAACACATACATGAAACAAAAATAAAGATTTCAAAATCCATCAAATCCACCTCATCAATGGAAGGTATTGACATAACCATTACATAGGATTAAGTCTCTTGTTGTGCAAGAAAGTCACTTGAGGTGTTATTGAAGGTGAACCCTCCCGCTATCCAACTAAATCAGAATAAAATTATGAGTTGTGTAAGAATAATATTTAGGTAAAAATAAATCACATAATAATAAACATATAATAATATCCCCAAAAAATAAAAAACCTCATTTAATGTAAACTAAAAATTTCATTTCAGGTTAAACAAAAACACCGAGATAAGCTGAAGTCACCCGAAAAATATGAACATAGTTATATAATAAAAATAAACTAAAACACATGTAATATGGGGATAAATATGAAATCAAAAAATAAAAATTAAACAATTTAATTTTTAGAAAATAAAAAAAAAATCCATGAAAAATAGCTTTCTTCCATGTAAATTCGATGGTGGGGTTATCCCTCTATCCCTAGTGATGGTGTTCCATTAGTGACTTGATATCACTACACTATTTGTTTTGATAGTGATTCCATCCTTAAGTCATTATTCACTAATGCAATACCCCAAGACATCACTATAATGGAATAGTCATCCAAGATGACCTTAGCTGCGGAACCCCCACCCCCAACATAGACACATATTTTTAAGTGGTGGCTTGACCAAATTCTTCATAACTCTAGGGTTGTAGTTTACCTTTAGAAATTCTAGAAATGATGGTCTTCCTCGGTGCTGGGGCCCTTTCGTATTAATCATTAAATAGTTGAGATCCCCTTTGCCTAATATTCCCTTCTATGGAATTGAAAATTCTCCCAGTAATTTTCTAATAACAAAATTTATTGAGGGTGGTAATTTGGAAATGCAGGTGTTCTTATGTAATTTATCAGGTGGTTATATTATTCTCCTTCTAGGATAGTGTTACAATTACCAATTCGAGTAGTGGGTAATAATTTTTAGCAACATGTATGCCTAAATTTTCCATAAGTGTTATTACAATATGCAATAAGGTTCATTGTGTTTTTTCCACCGAGACATTAGAGCTTACTTGTAGAGTCCCATTTCACTTTTGAGACCACCCATAAAGCCTCCATAATGGTACAAGGTGGTCTTTCTGGGAACTTTACCATCTACTTTGGGATTAATGTTTTCCCAAATTGGCCACATCACCAAGTCTGACATGTGAAAATCCCAAGGTTCTCTAACCCAATCATATAGAGCCTATGTTTTTCCTGATTAATACTTAGATCAATTTTGAGCTTCAGAGTCCAAATATCTTCTTATGGGTAAAATGGTAAATTTACCACAGTACAAATCCTTGGAAAAAATTCTTGATACTTTCATTGATTTTGATGTGTGATTTTTATCCCTAGGCTGAGCCAACACAAAATTGGTGGTGCGATGGGGGTCGATAAAAATATATTAAGTATAAAAATATTATTTTATGTCGTATACATGTAATTGAAGTAAATTTATTATATCTCCTAAATAGATCCATGGATAGGAAATATAACATGGATGTCATGTCTAAACCATGGGTTTAACCATTGGGGAGGTAGAACTTTTATTCACTTCATACATCTTAAGGGTTGATCATCATTGATGAATTAAATATCATTTAAAAGATAAATTGTAGTTATAATTTAGTTATCCATTAATAGTGATTAAATCCCATTAACCAAGATATGATGTCTATTTAAACATCCTTATCACCAAATCCTAGGCTTCTACATGAATCCAAGTATTTTTCAATTCCAAATGAAATATTTCAAATAAAAATAACTTCTTCTAAGACCAGATATTGGAAGAGTCAGCAAAAAATCAAAGAACTAGGTCATTAATGATATTCATCATCAGAATCATCATCATCAACTGAAGCAGTTTTTTTCTTCATCAGCAATCAATCCATTTCAATGGTAGTTCTTTTGATATTTTTTAATCTGCCCCCATCACTTTTTTTTCTTATAAAAAATTCTCTTGATGGTGGTGAAAATATAGAATCAATCCATAAATTAAATAAATCAACTAAAAATAAATTATTCAATTTGAAGAAGTTATTCAGGGTGGAATGATTGTAAATGTTTTCATTAAAATGTTTAAATAAATATTTCATGGATACATTAATTCATTTATTATTAACTGATTGAGAGTATTATTTGATCTATAATTGTTGTTTACAAAGATGTTTGTTTTCATATGAGTTTAATGGAATTTCTTATATAATATTTTCTCTCATTCATTAATCTCTCCATAAATACATGTTCTATGTTCTTCAATGTATGCCAATGAGAATTTGTATTGGGTGGTCAGTCTTCCAACCAACTATCATCATTTTCTCAATTCCTAAAATCATTTCCCTTTTCATTCCCATTATAGATTAATGATGATAAAGAAAGGGGATCCCCCTTATATCCCTTCTTTCTCCCTCTCTTTATCTTCCCCACTCCCTCTCGTGTATCGTTGGAAGGTGTTTTGCCCCATTGGTGGTTAGTTGTAATGAATAATAGTGGAATAAAATTTTGGGTGATGACCCAATGGTATGATATGGATAACAGGAATGACAAATAGATGTGAGGGGGGGTCGATGAAAAGGGGTGGTCAATGATAGAAGACATATTGGTGGTCATCAGAAGAATAATAGAATGTGGAGGCAACTGATGAGATGGTGGTTGGGGTGTGGATCACAAAGGTAGATGGTAGGCTCAAGTGGTCAATGACGGCTGATACATTGGCAGTGCATGGAGGTATCTTCATGGAATAACAATGTGAACAGGGGAGATCTAGGCATGAACAACACACGATTGATCTGAAAATAATAATAATAATTTATTTATGTAATATCTTCTTTCTATGATGTCATTTTGATAATAAATTTACTAAATCACAATCATGAAATCAAGGAAAAATATTCAAGACCAATATGTGGTATATAATTCCAAATCCTGGCATAATCCCCACAATGCATCATGTAACACCGCTCATGTGATTTTCAATGAAATGAATATTTTTCATTTGATATATATTCTCAATAAATGAATACTATATCAGAACTATTTTCCCATATATATCACAATAGTGTGGTTGGTTTGGCTATCTAACGTCATGTGTGAGAAGAGATAGGTAGATTTTGAATTTTACCATGTGGTACCCATAATGGGGTTTTGATGTGATAACCATAGAATTTGAAGGTTCAATACCTTTGTATTATCTACAATGTTTTAAAGGAGTAGTTTGGGATATGACTACCATTGAGAGTGGGGGATGAATCAGTGTTAAGGATTTTTCTAACTTCTACAACTTGTTTCCCTTTACCTCTCTTAACAGTTAGGATATTGATTCTATTATTCTCTTCTTCAGGTCACATGCATGTATATTAAAGCAGCAAAATATAGAACATTATATTTTTATAAGTTTCACTAATTAATCTGATTAGCTAGTCCTTGGCATGTTATGGAAGTAATCCAACCATACAACCACTATAAAATAATCCATTTAATGTGGTTATAGAAATTAGAAAATATCCTTTTACTTGAAATTCGCTATTGTAAATTGATGGTTCATGTTTTATAACTCCTCGCTAGATCTTTATACTACATCTCAATACAGTCTTCTACTTGTTAAAAGGTTCTTTGTAACAATAATAATGTATTCCACTTTGAGACTACTATTGGATGTCATAGTACTGCTTTGATCTTCCACAAATTTCTTCTTGTTCACTTGGTTACTTGCATGGAAACAGGAAATAAACCTTTCTATTCTTTATTGCAGCAAACTAAAAGCTTAAATTTCTTCTTCGTTTTATCATTCATAATAATATGAATATGTTGTGGACTGATACACACAAAATTCTTCCTGACCCAAATTATAATAAATCTATAACAACTTGGAAAGTCACTTATTCTTCTAACTATGATCTTTGACACACAAATATATGAAATAATTTATATTGGTTTCGTGAACTCTTTCTTCTTCAGTGAAAAACATATTGCACTGAATCTTATTCTTCTTCTAGGATAGAATCACAAACCACCATTTTTATTATCAAAGCACTGAATTTTATCACAACAAAGAATCATCACAATTAATTCTTCTTTAGTTTGAATGATATGAATGTTTCTATGGGTTTAATTATTTTACTTACTCCATACAAAATATTATAAATTGATTATATTATTTATTTTTTCCTAGTGAAATTAAATATTTTTCAACTAGTAATTACATTACATTGAACATCACATCTTAGTACACAATTATTCTTCATCAAGAGCTTATAAATTTATGTTCTCATGTGCATATGGTTTCATGTGCAGGCATATAGTATTTATTTTTTATTTCTCTTAACTTCTTATGTAATGACCTGACCCCAGTTTCCCAGAGTTGGTGCCTCATTTAATTACATTGGAATATAAACAAGGAATATGCATCCCAAAGGACCAAGTAGTTTAGTAGAATTGGAAAAAAGATACATACATAAGTTCAGCATTACAACTTGAAATGAAAAACAACATAGAAATTCCTTCGACGACATCCATAACTCCTAGGTTATTTCTGCATGTTACTCATAATAAAAATCTTTATATCCTGATAAAATGAAACATAAGAAAGGGGTGAGATCAAATGCTCAGTAAGTGTAATAAATACAGTGGAAGATATCAAAAAAAATAAAATTAGTCAGGTTGAATAACTAAAAACACAGGTCTTTAACAAAAAACGTGAACAAATTATGGTAGGTATAAGAGCTGAATAAACAATGCCAAAGTAAAACATAATCATGGGAATTATACTAGTCGAATAACAACATGAACCATAAATACTATTTTCATAATGAGGTAATTCATTATGTGGGACATCATAATCATACCTTCAAGGCCTCGTGCCAAGACCATAAATAAACATTTTTTCAAGGCCTTGTACCAAGACCGTAGTTTGTCTCATGAGACCTACCGATACACCGAGGGGCTACATCACGCCCTACCCGACACTTAATATGTCCAATTAATTCATCATATGAATGAAGATAGACATAAACAACATATACATTCATATTGAAACTAATATATAAAATTTAAATAACTTTCCCTAAACATTAAACATAAACACTAACCATTCTGACTAAATTGATGAATGGTTTTAAGATAGCACATCCATATCCAAACTAATGATAAACCATTAAATTAAATATGGAAGATGATAACATAAAATATTTATCCCAATAATACATAATAATAAATAGGAGTGTTGAAATAGATGAAGATACTCTTATAAAATCTTCGAGTAATTCTTGAGATAAATACTCTTTTACTTTCAAAAGAATAGTCATTTTGGGAAAATATTTGTATAAAACCAGAAGTGAAGTAAGATAGTATTTTCATAATAAAATGAGTGATCTTATAAATATAATGGTTTCCAAAAACATGTTATCTAGTTCCCTTGAAAATGGGTAAGAATTTTTTGAATATCCTTGAAACAGGATTGTTTATCAGGAAGGATTTTTTAAAGATCCTTTTAAAACATATAACTCCCCATAAATGAACATATGATTCTAGTTGGAAAACACACACACACACACATATATATATATATATATATATATATATATATATATATATTATTCAGATATAAATTATTATTATTAAATATTAATGAATAATAATTTAATTGAGGTAAGTAGATAATAAATGTAACCTGGAAGAAAATGGAGGTTTGGGTAGAAAACCCTTATCTTAAGTCTGAATGTGTTCATCTCTTGAACTTAAGGTCCTGGAATACGAAATTAGACTTATTTATAACTTAATTAAGAACCTATTAGAAATTTATTCAGTTTATAATAATTTTATTAAGTACATTATTTCCTTATTGATAAGTTATAAAATTGAATTCCGGCGTTATGGAGTGTTTGTTTCCTTGGTTTTAATGATCGATATATTTGTATATGAGTATGGATGTTCATGTGGAAAGGATATAATTCTCCAGAATTGAAATTATATATTATTTAAGAACATACATAAGTTTTAAGGGTTATATATAGCATTTTTTTGCAAGGTATGAGGATGAATAATTGGATTAAATATTAATGACAATCACTTTGATTATTTGGTGGTATTTGGATTATTATGAACTAGTTTTGTCATATAAATTAATACTATGTACATAAAATAGTTACTAAATATTAATTTGAATATAATATATATTTTATAGTCTATTTAAACCATAAAATGGTTTCATGACTAGTAATTAAGGAGAAATTGAAGAATGAAACTTTGTCATCCACAAAGGTTGTAATTTGGAACCTCCTGAATGACGATTTCATTTATAAAAGAGAGAGAGAGAGTAAGAAGATTTATAATGGTAACTAAATTAACATGAAATAATTATAGTATATATATGATACTGGAGTTATAAGGATCAATTGGATAGATTAGGTTATAAGAGAATAATAAAATAAGATAAATTGAAATGAAACTAAATGAAAAAGAAAGATGTTTTACCTCTTGAAATAACCTCCTTGATAACCTCCTTAAGGGAATGGGTTTTAGTATTTTGGAAATACCAAGAACTCTTAAAAGAGGGGAGTGACTAGGTAAGTGTATTTGGGCATAAATTTGAGGAGTTTCAAGGATTATAGGAATGAAAAGAAGAGGGAGTGGGGGGTTATAGTGGAGGAGAGGAGGGTTTTCCCATTATTTTACTCATTGTTTTATTATTTTTCCAAAGACAACCAGTAGTATTTATTATTATGACCAGAAAGAGTATATAGTGCATGTGAGTTTGAATCAATGGTCATTTACATCATCCATGACTAAATCATGATGCATAAATTCACTAATTTAACATATTGTGTAAATTATCGAATTACACTATTCACCAAAAATTCAAATATTTCAAAAAAATACCAAAAAATTTACCCTAACCATTTTTCAATGTATAGAATTCAAAAATGAACTCCATTTCTTGAAAATAATTTTCTAAATATGATTGATTTCATTTTTAAATAAAACAATAATTTATTCAAAAAATAACAATTTTAAAATTATAAGTCATTTTATATCACATTGAAAAACTAATCAAGATCATAACCTTAAGAAAATAAAATAATAATATGATTCACTATTCATAAGGGTCATATTACTATTCATAATGGTATTTTACTATTCATAAAAAAATAAGTTTGTCTTATCATACTCTAAATTTCTTTCTGAACGCAATTATGTATGTCAGTTTTTTGAAATTCAAATCACAGAGGAGGAAAAATTATGTTTAGTGGCTAGGTTAAAACAATGTGTTGTTTTTTTGAGACTTATTGTTTCATTCATTCAATATTAAATTTATTTTCAAAATATTTGGGTGTTACATTATTCTCTCCTTACAGAAATTTTTTCCTTGAAATTACCAAAACGTTACCTCACAAAAAGATTTGGTTAGTTCTTCATCATAAGATACTTAGGCCCACATGTTTCCTCTTTGATTTTATAATATTTCCAAAGTATCTTTACCAGCAGAGTGGTTTGATTCCTCAACACTTGTTCTTTAGTGTCCAGAATCTGGATAGGCTCTTCATAGTAAGATAGGTTAGGTTCCAATTCTATACCTTCAGAAGTGAGGACATGCATTGGGTATGGAATATACTTTCTCAGTAATGAGACATGGAACACATTGTGTACTTTAGACATGTTATGTGGCATATCCAAATGATATTCAACAGCTCCAATTCTCTCTAAAATTTATGAACGTCCTATGTACCTAGGGCTCAGTTTCCCTTTCTTCCCAAATCTTATAACATCCTTCCATAGAGATAATTTTAAGAAAACATGATCCCCCACTTAAAATTACAAATCCTTCCTTTGATTATTAGAATAGATTTTTTGTATGCTTTCAGCTATTTTGATATGGCCTTGAATAGTCTTTAACTTCATTGTTGTTTCCTTCACAAGCTTTGGGCCCACTAGCTTCCTTTCACCAACTTCATCCCAACATATTGGTGTATGACATCTCCTTTTATACAATGCCTCATATGGTGCCATTTGAATACTGGAATGGAAACTATTATTGTATTAAATCTTTAGTAAAGTGAAATATTGATCCCACATGGCATAAAATTCAAGTGAACATGATCTCAACATGTCCTCTAAGGTTTGGATCATCCTTTCTGATTGACTGTCAGTTTGAGGATGATAAGAAGTACTCAAACAAAGCTCAGTATCTAAGGCTTTTTGAATAATTTTCCAGAATTTCAAATTAAATCATGGATCATGATTAGAAACAATTGAGATAGGTTCTCAATGAAGTCTCAAAACTTCATTGATATAGATTCTTGTTAGGTGATCCAGTGTAAAATCCTCCCTTATAGTGAGGAAATGTGTATATTTTGTAAGTCGATCCACAATTACCCATATTGCATCATTATTTATTAGAGTTTTGGGTAATCCAGTGACAAAATCCATGGTTATGTCATCCCATTTCCATGTAGTAATAGGTATATGTTGCATGAATCATCTAGGATGTTGTCATTCGGAATTCACTTGTTGACAGACTAAACATCTTGACACATAATCAGCAATTTCCCTCTTCATGTTATCCCACCAGAAATGTTCTTTAAAATATCTATACATTTTAGTGCTACCAGGGTTCATAGAGAAATTTTAGCTATGAGCACCATCCAATAAATACCTTTTTAGCTTGGGTAAATAGGGAACACATAGCCTCTTCCTGAATTTCAGAACTTCATATTCACACATGAAGTCATCCAACTTCCCATATCTTCACAACATTAATTTTCTTTTGAAGATTATAGTCATCAGACTGTGAAACTTTGATTATTTATAATAAATAAGGTTGGGAAACCATTTGAAAAAGTAGTGGTGTTTCACCTTCTTTGATAATTCCCATATCTATCCTCACTAGATCCATATAAAAAGGATCCTTTTTAATCCTCATTTTTTTGAGAACTCCATGATCCTTCCTGCTCAATGCATCAGATACCTTTTTTTCCTTTCCTAGGTGGTAGTGTATAGAATAATCATAATCCTTGAGTAGTTCGAGCCATCTCCTTTGCCTCATGTTGAGTTCTTTCTGTGAGAAGATATATTTTATACTCTTATGATATGTATATATTGCACATTTTTTTCCATAGAGATATTATCTACATATCTTCAAAGGAAAGATTACCACTGCAAACTCAATATCATGAGTAGGATAGTTTTGTTCATGAATTTTTAACCACCTTAATGCATAGGCAATAACTCTATCATTCTGTATAAGGACACAACCAAGTCCTTTCTTTGATGTATCATTATAGATCAAAAACCCATCATTCCCCAGTGGCAGAGTTAGGATTAGATAATTCACGAATATCCTCTTCAATTATTCAAAACAGTCCTCACATTCTTTTGTCCATATGAACATAACCCCTTTACGTGTATTCTTGTTCATTGGGTTGGATAATTGGTCGAAGTTCTGAATAAAACGCTGATAATAACCTACTAAACCAATAAAACTACATACCTCAGTTATGTTCATTGGGGTAGGCCATTCTTGAAAAGCATATGTCTTCACAGTATCAATAGATATTCTATACTTAGAGATAATGTGGCCAAGAAAGGAAACTAACACTACAGGAAAATGACCCTTTCGCGATAGTTTTTTTTTGGATATAGGGGCAGTTTAAACTTCCTCAATATGCTTCTACAGCAGTTTCAAAAAACCACCGCTAAATTGTGTGTCGACATACAATATGTGGAGGTTTACTCGATTTAGCGGTGGTTTATGGTAATGTTTTTATTGGATGCATTTAGTGGTGGTTCTTTATGGTTTTAGCGGTGTTTTTCCCATCAAAAATGAATTTTTTTTAGCAGCAGTCAAAACCGCCCCTAAAACCAAGATAACCACTGAGAAATAATAAAGTAATATGAAAACTTTTTAGCGGCGGTTAAAACCAATGAAAAATTATTGTCCATAGTAGCGGTTTTAACCGTTGTAGATAGCAAAATACTAAAATCGTATTGGCGGTTAAAACTGCCACGAAATATAGTAAATTTATTTTGTGGTGGTTAAAACCTCCGTTAAAGCCAAATTTACAAAAAAACATCTGATTCTACAGCCCTAGTACCAATACCTGAAAAAAAAACCATTGCAATTTCACATGCACATACATCCCACATCCAAAAGAATACCAAAAGACTAACATTTTCATAAGAATCGCGTGATAGAAACTTGAATAATAGGTTTAGTATTTTTTGGGTACATAAAATTTATTCTAAGTACATGAAGTGTCACTTTTGTATATTGTGGTTTCACAATCAGGGATAGCAATTGATCTCAAGTATGTTGATGTATTTGTGTATCTATCATAACCAAGGAATGTAATCGATAGTTGATGCTTTATTGGATTGTATGGGAATTAAAGGAGAATCATTTTTGATATCTCTAAATTAGCATTTTCAATGACCATAGTTACCAAGAATGGATTCATGTTTCACTGTACATACTAGTGTGAGGAAGTCTCCATAATGTTGAAGAAGTGGTTGTTGTCAACTCTGATCCTAAGCATTCCTGAGCCTAACGTTGGACATGTAGTGAAATGTGATGCATCTAGTTTTAGCTTAGGATATTTTATGATGTAGAGTGATAAATTAGTCACTTTGGGTTTCATCAGCTTTTAACCCACAAAATGAAATACTCTAATCCTATATTTTATTTTTTAGTTGTGGTCCATGCATTGAAATGATCGTGATAGAACCTATTAGAAGAGATATTTGTTGGGTACTTTGGCACCTAGAGTGCACATAATATTTTCTCACTACATAGAAATAATCTTTATCAGATGAATTTCATAGATTACTTGTATATGTTTGACATTGATAAACAGTATTCAACTAGAAATGGAAATGTAGTGGTAAATTCATTGGGATAGAAAATATAGGAGATAGCAGAACAGATTTCATTAGCTTAATAGAAGATATTATCTTCACTGTAAGACTAGTTGGTGGGTGTATTTGAGGGTTTATGGGAAGAAATGTGGGTATCCTTAGAGATAATTTTTTCATTGGTTAATTAAGTAAAGACAAGTTAGAATATTCTTCTGAAATGTATCATGATGTGTGATAGGTTGGAAGAATGTGAAACTATTTCAGGATTGAATTTTGATATAAATGGGGTGTTTATAGTTCTTAGCATGGTAATAGTCACATATTCCATGAGAGATGAGTTTATTAGATCCTATAATGCTTTGAAGTGGGATGTTCACCCAGGGCCGACCATGATTTATAATAAAGAAAAGTGGATGTTTTGGTGGCCCTCTATAGTAAGATACATTGAAGGCTTTGTTTTCCATTGATTGACTTGTCCAAAAATTATCACCAAGTGTCAGAGTTGATAATTGAAGTGGGGTGTTCACCCAAGGTCGACCTATTTTACCTCATAGTTTTGGTAATTATAATACAAGTCTATGAGTTGATAGTTGAAGTTTTGTATAACCTTTTATCCTCAGATCGATGAGAAGTCAGGAAGGATGATCCATACCACATAGGAAATGATTTAGGATTGTATTATAAATTTATTCCACCAGATGCATCTTTTGGGGAGATACAAATTTTGGTGGTGTAAGACACTCAAGTGTTCAGCAGATATTTGTAAATTCTACTATTTATGAAGTGGTCAGTCCCTCTACCTTAACAAGATTAAGACACTCAAGTGTTCAACATGTATTTTTAAATTATTATCAAAACTATTTTGAATAATAGGAGAGCATAAGTGGGAATGATCACATGACAACTATAAAACATGAGAAGATAATACTATAAAATTTGAAGAAAGAAGGGTTATCCACTAAAAACAAGTTTAAGGGAGTTACAAAACTGGATATTCCCAAGAAAATCAATAAGATGGCTGATCGTTCATCCTTGGGTAACAAACCTAATAAATTTAGGGAAAATGAATCATAAAAAATGATTCATGAAAATAAAGAATTGACATATATGGTGCATACCATAGTAAAGAAATCAATACATAAAAGGAAACATCAAAAATCAATAAAATACATAAAAGGAAACATGAGAAATCAAGAAAATGTTAGGTCATGAAAATGTTTGGTGGAAACTATGTGCCACACATGATACATATAAAAACCGACTATTAGAATATTTTTCCAAAATATCAATCATACAACTAATCATGGTCTGATGATGAACAAATCTCATCACCCTCTCTGCCAGCATCTCTACTTCTTGCTACCACCTGTAAGAACATTATATTGAAAATTAAATAATGTTGTATATTTATATTTAAACTTAAAACCAAAAAAAAATCAAACTAAATGATTTTGAATTTTTTTATTTACCATCTCACCACCAATCGATACAATACCACCGGGGGTAGATCCGGTTGTCTTCTAATATAAATCAATCAACGCTTTCTGCAAAGTGGATATCTAAGCCCTCTAGTCTTGAACTGTGCTTTGTAGAGAAATAATATCTCTCTATGTATCTTGGGGTACGGACTAACTATAACCAAAAGTATATGTAGCTGCAATCCCCAGTGTCCTTCTAAAGACCTCAGATGGTACGGGTCCCAAACCCATCTCGCGCACTCTACCAGGATGCTCCTTCCCAAGGACTTTAGCAACTAGGTCATCCTGGGAGACTGAGTAGGACTGCGCAGGATTGGCATCCCACAGTTCTTTAATTTTTACCTATAAATAAAATTGAAGCCATATTATAATAAATATATATTAACATAGTAACAACTGATAATAAGTTATTATAATTAAAAATGAGTTCATACCCCAACTTCTTTGGAAGGCTCATTAACAAAACTTCCATCATATTTTTGGTGAACATTCAACCACACTTCTGTTCGAGATGCTTCGTGACTTAAACTCTGTGACTACATTAAACAAACATAAATCAAAAATTTAATATATTAGACAAATAATATTGTCTTATAAATATTTAAATTAATGAAAAGATTACCAGATCAGACTAACTTCTAAAAAAACTCTTAAACCCCGCAGTGTGAGGGATGACCTACTTAGACTGGATTGATGCATTCTTTCATGAAAGATCCTGAAATAAATAAAATTAAATTTAATAGTAATGTATTCAATTTCATATCCTCTTCATATACATGTATAAATGTAAAATCCTATTAATATAGTAATATATATATTTAAATACCATTTTCTTCTCATCACGATGTTTGCCAACAAAAAATTTCCATTGCTCTTTGGGTAACCCATCAGGTAGCTTGTCATACTTCTGTTGGGTGGTCAATGAAGTATCGTTGAAATCACCCCATAATCTCCATTTAAATTATTTCCATTTTTTCCCAAGATTTTGTAATGTCCACTTTCGTGCTATCACATCAGCAACTGTAAAGTGGAAAAACATTTGTACACAGAAATTTATTTTGAAAATATTAATAACATGACATTCAATTACACTATAATGTATTAAAACTACATTTATTTTGGAATCAAAAACTTCATTTTTCCAACTTTCAGCCATATTCCTCCAATCATCATACGAAATAGGAATAGAAATGGGCTCCGCTACCAGCTGGCCTAAAATCTGGCCAAGAAATTCTGTGTCTTCATCTGTTGGGACCCCATATGAATCAAATGGGACAACTATATTATCTTTGGTCAGATTCCATACATCTAAACTTTTTATATTTTTCTCCACACTTGCATTGTTTCCATCCTTAATAAACAAATAGTTAGTATAAAAAATTTCAATATATTTATTCATATTAAAATTTTACCTATAACAATCACCCTCCAGTATCCCCGTGATAAACTAGAAGTGGTGCGCCGCTCCCCCACTACTGAGGCTCTTGAAGCGGGAGCTAATGACTAAGCTACTGAAGGGTCACTCACAGATGGTGTGAGAGATGGTGTAGGGGGGATGGTGGAGGGGGAAAGTGGATAGTGGCTCAGATGCCATAGGGAGGCAGACAGATGGATCGTCATCTTCTCTAGTGGTCGATGAAATAGTATATCGCTTACTCCTTGGAATTATTGTCATTTAATCAAATAAAATTAAGTTCAAAACATATATTTAAAAAAATATATAGAAAAAAATTAAAAATGATAACAGATGCACATTACTAACAAAAAAAAATATACATAACAATGATAATGAATGATTGCAAAAATGAAATAAGTGGTTGCTAAATGAATGCATAATTATACATACAATCATTTTCTTCTTCAATCATGTTAGTTTCCTACTCCATTACTTTATCCACTTCATTCATCCCTGCTAGAATAATATTTTCAATATCAGGATGGACAAATAATTTTGATTCTTTTTGTTTATGAGATTCAATTTCAGAGTTCAAATCTTCCACTTCATCACCCATATCATACAAATCTCTTTGTTTTATGTGAGCAGCTACACTGCACCCTTCATCCACAAAATCATTCACATAATATACCATTTTTTCCTACTATGATAAGATATATGGATCATGTAGTTCACAATCACCAACATCCATCAAGTGAGAGAAGTTCACAGAAGTAAATTGCAAGGAATCTCTTTTAACACCTCTGATAATATCGACCCAATTTAATTTTAATAAAACAACTGAAAAATTCCCATGGTAGTTTAATTCAATAATATCGGTCATATTTCTATAGTATCCCACTTCAGCAAATGTAAATATACCACTATTCTATTTTTTAAAACCCTCTTCTCGATAAACTGTACAAAATCTAAAGTCATTCACGTTGTAAGTGTCGAACTTTCTAACTTGTTTTAGAGGACCTCAACCAAGAAACTTTAAATCATCTGAAAAATATGCTCAATTATCAGTATTCATGATCTAAAAAAATAAATATACTTTATTATAATTACAAAATATATGTTTCAACCTAATATTCGTATTTGTTGTAAAATTTATGAACTTACACATCGTGAAAATCATTCTACAAGATCTTTATTAACAGATTTTGTTATGTCTTTCTCATTTCGTGTTCAGCCTCTCATTCGTCTCTTTATTTGTATCATAAACTTTTCAATAAATGGATCTGCAATTTCACTATTTAGTAGCACATATCTATGTGCCTATAATAATTCTATTTCTGTCAGTGTAACATTTGAGGTCCTCCCAACTGATCAACCAATAGCAGGAAATATTTTTTATTTCCCATGTATTTGAGATTGATTCGATGTGTCTTCTACACATCCAACTCAATTAATTCTTATCTCAATATCATCCAAGTATCTTGAACAAAAGGTAAGACACTCCTCTCCCAAATATCCTTCATTAATAAAGCCTTTGGGTTGAGCTTTATTTCTCTTGTATGATTTCAAATTCACAAGATATATGTGAAATAAAATAAAAAAACATAATTATGTATTTAATTAAATACCAAAAATTGTTTACTTAACTGAAAAACATATAAATAAAGTACCTCTCAATTGGATACATCCATCGATAATGAACAAGGCCTCCTAATTTAGCTTCCACAACCAAATGAAAAGTTAAATTCACCATGATAGTAAAAAATGACAAATTAAAGATCACCTCCATTGCAAAAAGTGTCAACACAAACCTATCTTGAAGGTTGTCAAGCTCAAATAGATGTAGATATTTCTCACATAGTTATCTAAAAAATGTGCAGAATTGGAGTCTAACAGCAGTAACTTTTTCAGGTAATAATGTACGTAATCCCAATGGTAGTAACTGCTGTAACAAAATATGTGAATCATGACTTTTCAATACTTGTAACATACGATTATTTAAGTCAACGCATCTCAAGATGTTACTTGAATACCCATAAGATACTTTCACATGCTTTAAAATTATAAATAATTTATCTTTATCCCTATTTTTCATTTCAAAAATTGTCGGAGCATATTTTTCATGCTCATCTGGCCAGAGATCACGTTTTATGTTCATTACTTGTAAGTCCTTCTAAGCATTGAGATGATCCTACGAATTTCCATGCTCATTAAGAAATGTGAAGTTCAAATTGTCACAGACATTCTTCTCAATATGCATCACATCAAGATTATTCCACAAAAAATTAAATTACCAATATGGAAGTTTGAATAATATACTTTTTTTATTCAATTGTTACGTTCTGATTTCACTTGATGATGCACTTTGAACCCTTTTTCCCACTATCCTTCAAATGATGAACCTTCCCAAATTCTATTTCAATATTTCCAAGTTGTGTCAATATTTCGGAACTAGTTAACAACTTTAGAGGTGGTCTATGATCAATAAAACCATTAAATTTTGATTTGTTCAGCCGAAATCTATGAGATGCATCGAGAAATCTCCGATGGTACAAGAAGCACCATTTTCTACTGTAAGGTATCCATTTGGGATCAAAATCAAATTTACAAATAGGATAATCCAAACCCATGTAAGTGTTCCAACGAGATAAATTCCCAATCCGAGGGAAGTCACTAATGGTCCACACTAAAGAAGAATGTATTTTGAACATTGTTTTATAAGAAGCCTCAAATGTCTCAACACCATTTCTCCATAAATATTGTAATTATTCAATTAAAGGCTTCAAGTATACATCAATATCATTTCCAGGCATTTTTTCAGGAATAATCATCAAAATGATAAAAGATGTTTGTTGCATACATATCCAAAGAGGCAGGTTGTAAGGGATAAAAAAAACAATCCAAATGCTATAACTGGTACTCAACGTCCCAAATGGGTTGAATCCATCAGAAACCAATCCCAATCAAACATTTCTAAGACCATATGAGAAATATGGATGTAATGAATCAAATTTATTCCATGATTGTGAATCTTGTGGATGTTGCATTAAATCGTCATTATTATTATCTACAGAATGACACTTCATGTGTTCGGCAGTTTTTGATGACATGAATAATCTTTTCAGTTGAGGGTTTAAAGGAAAGTAACTGAAAACCTTTGTAGGTGTGTTCCTTTTCTTCTTCTTTATATTAGTATGTTTATTCAGACTTCCAACATCACCCATTGACTTCCATCTAGAAGAAGAATTTTTTTTGCAATCCTGTCTACTTGAATCCTCTCTCCAATAAAGCATACAATCATTAGGACACGTATGTATTTTTGTATAATTCAAACCAATCATGTTAACAATTTTTTTCATATCATAATAATACACGGGGATGTTTGCTTCAAGAAATGCATCATGCAAAAATTCTAATATCATGGACATTTCTTTATTTGTAATTCCACATAGACATTTGATATGGTACAACTTCAGCAGAAAAGAAATTTTTTCATATTTCCAATATACACTATAAAACTCTTGATTTCTATCGTTAACTAAATCATGAAACTTATTTACCTTAGTGAATTTTTATCCTACATTAGTCTCAACATAATCAAGAGAAAAATCCACTGATATGTAACAATCATGATCTGGTTGTCCTGGAGTCTCAAAAACATCACTTGTCATGTTGCTATTTGTATCACCCTCTCCTGGATGTTCTGATATGTTTTGATATTGATGATGGTGTCTTTCAGTGTTGAATGCATCATTTATAAGGTTTTTCATTTCATTTTCCATTGTCGACAAAGTTAGGAGATCATTCTGTGGATTGACATCAGTGCTCAACCTTTCTGTAACGTTCGATTCTCCATGCCAAATCCAACGCAAATATTGACCAAGGAATTGCTTCAATGTTAAATTTTCATAAACTTAATCTCTCTTTAACCATATTATAAATTTACAATTAGGACATGGACATCTTATTCTCCCTTCAACATATTGATTGGAAATTGAAAAATCTAAAAACTCTTCCAAACCCTTAACATACTGAGGTGTGTTCCTCGGTAATGTGCTCTCGCTTTTATCAATGTATATCACAATGTGCCTACACAATATTAAAAAAAAAGTAAAACACATAACTATTAATGAATATGGAAATAGATTCATATATACTAGTTGAAAAAATATATAAATATGTTAAATAACGTTTTCCTATATAAATACATATGGTAAATAATGAACCCACCCACTAGAAAACCAAAGCATGCAAATTAAAAAGATCCATAAAAGAATATAAAGATATCCTAAGTGCTTGGCCCAATTTTTAAATTGAAATTAACCAAGTAGGTGATTTCCCCTTTCCCCAATGACATTTTATAAGTGACCCATATATCCAATCTCTATCAAATTGTAGTGTGACTTCAAGCCTATTATAGATTCCCCAAAATATTGTTGGTGTAAACCATGAATATCATAAATATAAATCACAACACACCTAATTGTAAACACACCTCCAAATATCATATGTGGATTGGATTTTATCTTCCACTCTAAATATCAAACATGAATTCTAAAAAAAACACACCTAACTGAAAACATATCTCCAAATTTTGAGCTAGGTATGTGGCTTATTGATGCCTTGAGAGGCTAGCTGAGAGCTAATTCCAAGTTGTAATACAAGGTGTAAATAAAGTATTTTCTATGTTTACAAAATTTTGTGTGTGTTTTAAATATGATCCTATGTATGTTGTTAAGGCATATGAGCCAAGTTTTGATGGGACACTACTCATGGGAGTATGAGAATTGTTATATCATTAAGTGATATGGAGTTTTACGAAAGTTAAATTTGTATGAGATCAATATGGATAGTGGACAAGAACCTGAGTGAGATTTATTTTCAGAGATCACTTCTTGTTGGAAGGGTAAGAGTGAGTGTTGGAATGGAACTTCAAGAAAAGTATTAACGTGTGAAAGAAACTATAAATTGGTTATATGGGATTCCTACTTTTTTATAAAGTATTGGAGTAGACAGCGCACCCCCCCCCCACCCCACACCCCCTAAACATCCCCCCCCCCACCCCACACCCCCTAAACATCCCCCCCCCCCCACCCCACACCCCCTAAACCCCCCCCCCCACACACACACCCCTACAGCCCCCCTACCCCCCTGAATCCCCCTTGGACACCCCCCCCCCCCCACCTAGAGAGCCCCCCCCACCCCACCTAGACAGCCCACCCCCACCCCCTGGACATCCCACACCCCCTCCCACATCGGGACAACCCACCCCCACCCCCCCCTAGACAGCCCACCCCCTACCTCAACATCCCAAACTACCTTGTAACACCCCAAGCTTCCACGGTACGTTTCCCTTTGAATAATGCAATAGCTTGCATTGTACGCAACTTTGAGATTCTAACACGGCACGACCAATCAAAGTAGTCGTTATGAATAGTAATACCTACATTTTGAAATTTTATAAATTTTATCTTTCAAAATGGACATCATTTTTGGATTTGGAATATCAAAATTATATTAGGGTGAATTTTTGTCACTTTTCTGATAACTTTCATATTTTTATGAATAGTGAAAAATACTAAATTTTAATTAAAAAAACTTTTTTAATCAAAATAATTTATAATGTTAAATTATAATTTTGAGTGGTTTTAAGTATAACTAGATTAAATTTTTACCATTTAATCTAATGTTGGTCATTTAATATAATTTCACATTTAAATTGTTCATAAACAAGTGTCAATCTTTTGATAGTTATTATTTCTTAAAAACATGCTTTTTGTTTTGACAGCGGGAATTAATTTTAAATTAATTTATGCCACTTCTATGTTTTGAATTTGGAAAAATGGATTCAATATTTGGAATCATTAGGTCCAAATTTTTTAAATAGGTAACTTTTATTTTTATATATTTTAAATATTTACTTCAGTAAATATTTTATTTACCATGATTAAAGGGTAAATATAATAGATAAGAGTAAAATATAGTATTATAATAATATTAAATAACCCTAACATGTGTCCCAATACTATTTTTTGATAAATATACAACCATGGGCATCATTGGGTAAACTTTGGGACCCCATGGAACCACATGGGAGTAATAATGACACTTTATATTAATTAATTTAAAGTAAAGACAAAAATGGTATAAACAAATAGTTTTTAGTAAATCAATTTTCACATGGGGTTATATAAGTTATATTTTTGAATATAAATGTTATTTGTAAATATAAAAATATTTAATACATCATGGTATTTTTTTATATTTTTTTTACATCAAATAAATTAAATTATTTATGACACAATAATGATGCAATATTTAAATCATTAATAAATGATTTAAATAAATAAGATTATAAATATTAAAACAATATCCAAAACCAATACAATTCTTATTGGATTATTTTATTTTGACCATGAGTCATCTTAACTTAAACTTTAACAATTATATGATTTTTTGAAACCGAAGATGAGTTTATAATAAAATAGTTGTTTCAAACTTTCCTAAAGAGCCCCTCCTCTCCCTAATAAAAATCCCTCACTTCCTACCAATTTCTCACACTTACCAAGCCCTTGTTTCATACAAAACCTACCCAAATATCCTCCCAACATCCATCTCTTCATCCTAGAGTCCTTAATTTAGTTATAAATCCAACCTAAGGAGCCCTATTGATCAAATCAAAAGGAAGAACCCGAAGAAGAGGTAATAATTTCACAACCCTCTTTCAAGTTCTTTTTTTCTTCCACTTCCTCTTTATTTTTTGTTTCAATTCTAAAATAATAACTCAAGTATCTTCGATATACTGTGATGTTATTATAAATATGGTAAAACCATATTCATTATTCTATTCATCCTATGACTGACATGTCACCATACGTGTATACGTACGGATTACCGTCTCCACGTCGTGGTGTAGTTGTTATTCAAATACACTATTATTTGGATGGGTATAATAATGATGTATAATTGATTTGAATAATAAATATTACATGTTAATGGTTCTTTATATATGATATACCATCTATTTACAAACCTTTTTAAATAAAAATGATGATATTGTTGCTCGTACGTACGTATGGATTACCGTCTCTACGAACGCGATGAGATTCATTTCCCCATCATAACATTCAAGAATAATTTTCATTTGGTTATTAAAAATAATGACTAAGAACATAATATCATTCTGGATATGAATAAAATACATCCTATCCATAACAAATACGGGTTATGTATCAAAACATATAAAGGAAAACGAATCAGTTAACATCCGAAATGACGATACTACTGAAATATCATTATCAAAGCGATATTAGAAGATCAGATATGTAACACCCCGAGATTTTATGAAAAATATTCTTTTTAATTTTATTGATGTCTTGTGTTTTATGCTACACCAAAAGGATCTTGCACTACATGCATCCCTGACTTGGCTTGCATTACACACAATCAAGACCTTCCTCGATAGCATGTGTAGTACGCAATACCGAGTTTCACTAAACGATATATTATTATAATATTATTATGAACTTGCCGTTATGAATAGTAATACCCACTTTTTGAAATTTTATAAATTTCATTTTTCATAATGGACTTCATTTTTGTATTCGGAATATCAAAATTATCCTATGGTGAATTTTTGGTATTTTTGTGAAAACTTTCAATTTTTGATGAATAGTGAAAACACTAGGTTACTATTTAAAAACTGACTTTTTATTTAAATAATTATTTATTTTATATAAATTTATTTTAGGTCAAAATTGATACATAATACCTATATAAGTTCAATGTAATTCATTTGAGTCATTTTATAATGATTTTAGAAATATAAAAAATTTATTGAACTTTTCACCGTCTTTTACCCACCTCATAGGAGAATTTGCAAATTCACATAAAACTTAATTTTACCGCTTCTGTGAGTGGAATTTAGAAAATCCGAGAGACACGGTTAATATCAAGTACTAAAATTTGGTTCAATGAGATGAAAATAATTTTTGTTGAATAGTAACTTTTTACTTTTTTTACCACGGTTAAAAGTAAATAGGGTAATTAAGGGTAAAAATGATATTATTATTACCCTAACACATGTCCTAATTCTATTGGATAAGTTTTATTCGACCAAAAACAACCTTAGGAATAAAATATTACCATTTTGGCCCACTTGGATTAGATTAGGACATTTAATATTATTTTATTTAAAGAATAGTTAAAATAGTTAAAATCAAAGTTTAATAACTAAAAGATTTTTAATATAGGGTTCTAAATAAGATAAATTAGACTATAAATATTCATTATAAATATAAAAATATTTCCTACATAATGGTATTTTATTTATAATTTTTAGACATTAAATAATTTAATTTATTTATGACACAATTATGATGCAGTAATTACCTTATTAATGATATATTAACCTAATTGATGTTATAAATACCCAAATAAATGTAATTTGAGACGGTTTATGAATTACACTAATTTTATAGGTCAATATGGAATGTTATTATTGATTTAAGTAATTGTTTTCGAACGAATCATGTTGTTATGATTTTCACAAAAATCAAGTACCAAATAGTGTCAAAATTGACATAAAATAGTTTTTAAAACAAATATTATATTATTAATTGTTATTTTATTCCTAATATTTAAGGTTCGGCCAAATGACTTAGATAAGGTTATATATATTAATAATAAACAACTTGGGGTTCTTTTTACTTGTTATAGTGAGTTTATTAACCTTACAGTGTAAGAAAACAAGAAGACACAGTAAAAGTAAAATTATTTAACTTAAAGTTAAATCTTAATGATAAGGTTAAAATAGAAACCTAAACTTGTCTAAATTCTATTTTATGAGATGATTTCGACCCATACCCACCTTATCTTATAAATAAATCAATTTGGAGTTATTAAAAACCGAATATGACTTTATAATAAAATAATATTTTAAGTTTTCCTAAGGTGCCCCTCTCCTCCCTTATAAAAGGGAACCTCCTCCCTCTCTTCCTCACACCACTTTGAGCCTTCAATATCGTCCAAACCCTGCCAATTTATCTTCTACACTTCCCTCGAAACATCATATAGGTCTTTTTCTTCTTCAAATACCATCTTTAGTGCCCTAAGAGTAGGTTAAGAAGAGGCGCTTCAAAGAAGAGGTAATGTCTGTTACCGATTCTTTCAACTTTATTTCTTCTTCTAATTATTCTTCTTTATTTGTTTCATTATAAAGTAATAACATAAGTATCACTCATATACTGATATGTTATTATAAGTATTAAACAATCCTATTTCACCATCTAACCATCATATGGAAAATGAAATCACCGCGCGTGTGTACGTACGGAATACCGTCTCCACGCCGTGGTGTAATCTGTTTTCGACTACCACCTTACTTGGATGGGTATAATGGTGTAAATAAATAACTATATATGATTATTTTAAAGTGATATTGATTCTGAAATATTATACATACACTTCAATATAATTCCATGATCATGGGAATGATACCATCGCTCGTGCGTACGTACGGACTACCGTCTCCACGATGCGATGAGATTCATTCTCCATGTTAACCATTCATGAATGATTATAAAGTATATATAATTGGTAATAATTAAATATATTACATAATAATGATACTGGATTTATTTATATATATATGTATGTCATCTACTTAATTCCATTCAATTCAATAAGAAAACGAAAACAGCGTTCATGCGTACGTACGGCCTACCGTCTCCATGAACGGTGTATTTCATTCCATTTATCGATCTATCATATATATTTATATACTGAGTATATATTATATATAAATCATTTTTTACATTCTGGAATTAAGTAAATAAGGATATGAGTAATGATATCAAGAATGAAAAGTCGAAACACGTACGATAAATGAAACAATTTTACCCAAAATGCTGCTTTAACATGGAATTTACAAAAGAACGGGTAATATAAAGTCATAAGTGAACCATATATGATATCATAACAATAAATATTATTATTTAATAAGTCAATGAAATTATTTTAATCATTATACATGAGGTTCGGATACGTATGAAGCATATCGGACCTAAGGTAAAGGAAAATCTCACAATCTCATTTTTATCCGAGATTGTTTATACTTCAGAATTTATTGGGGAATATATATCATCCACATCCATGTTTCCTCAATATATAATGTTATTTCCATTCACCTAAAATTGTTTAAATCCAGTTTTACCCATTGGTGAGTTTTTAGTAAAAGATATGAAAGGAATCTTTTGTCGTTTTTAGTACGAGTTACTTTTTGACTTTTCTGACCAAAGTGCGAGAAGAATGTTTTTTTAACTTATACGGCATGAATGGATTCATAGAACATTATTTCCATGAAGCTTCCTTTACATGTTTTTAATTTTATTTTTAATCAAATTCTTTTAGTTTAAAATTGTATGACATGTTAAGAAAGGGAAGATGTTTTTGAAGTAGAAAGGATATTTTCCTCAAGAATGTAGTTCAAGTGTTTTATCAAAATTATTTTCCATCTAAGATAACATAGGGTTCTGTTTCTATCCCTATTTTTACAATGATTTGATTATGTTATGATGGAATTATTTTATTATGTAATTTTATCTTATATGGATTATGTTATGATGGCATGATGTTTAAGATTCCCATTTTTATTAAATGGGTTATGCTACGATGTATGATTTATGATTTTGTGGAACACATAAGAATGGTTTCAATATGAGATGGGTGGGACCTATATCTCCCTCCAATTCATTGGTTAAAGATTTATATCTCATGATATAGACATGGAAGGAACGGTAAGTTAATCTGGTTCAGTGTTATAGGATTGAAACGAGGATTGAACTCGATTCAGAAAGGGACTTTGTCCACTAAGATGGTCTTGGCAGCAATGCCTTGGAAACTATGGGAATCATAACATGTGCTGAATGGTTTCCACAATTACATGTTTTATTCCCATTATATTTTATCATAATTTATTTTCCATTATGATATATATTTTATGTACTTCCACGATTTATGTCTTTGCTCAAGATTTTGATGTTTAAATTTCATGTTCATGATTTTGCTTTCAAATGTTTATGGATTGTTTTATGTTCACTATGGTTGACCTTACTGAGCATTTGAGCTCACCCTTTTTATGTTTTATTTTCCCCAGGATATAAGGAAAGGTTTTAGGTAAGAAAAAAAAGAAAGATCTTTATGGGAGATGTTGAGGATCTTTCACCAAGATTAGAAGATTATATTCCGAGTTTCCAAAGACACTAAACTATTACGGTCCTTTGGTGTCTGTTTTTGTTATGTATTAAGTATTCCACAAAAGTAATGTAATGTCGATGTACGTCAAGCATTGGGTCTCTACAATATATGATATCATATTAATGTATGTGGTTATTGTATAATTTAATAACAATGATTTCACCATCATACAGGAGGTTAACCTTCCCTCGACCAAGGAAAAGAACAAGGTAAGTGTTAATTTCACAATATCTTTATTATCTGAGGTTGTTTTTACGTAAGTATCTACTGGGACCTCTTTATCATTCACGTCCATGTTTCTTAAAAATGTATTTCAAAACATTTTTACTATTTACTAGACAATGGGTTAAAGTCATTTATACCTTTATTTGAACTTATATTTTTTGATAGGAATCTTTCAGTCGTTTTCCAAACAAGGTACTTTACAACCTTTTCGACAAAATTTAGGTAAGAATGTTTTTTTAATTTATATGGCGGGTGCGGTTATTATCTATCATTATAACATCGTCTAAGCTTCCCTTAAAAGCTTATAAGAATATTTTTAAAATAAATTTTTTCTCTATAATTATGTAACTTTAAATTATTTTAAAAAAATAAAGAGATATTTCTCTCAAATAGTTTTGATTTCATCTATGTCAATATCCTTTGATGGATTTTATACTTTTTTGAAGTCGATTCATTATGATACAAATCTTTCATATTGTATTGAAGGTTTTTTGATATGTTTGACTGTGGATGTGTTATTTTTATACCATTAATGGTTTATGGTTAAAGTATTGACATTTCATATACTAGTTTTAATTCTAATGTTTATGTTATATTTCAAAATTTTCATACGAGGAATGTATTGGACTTAGTAAGTGATGGGTGGAGCCTGCTATAGCTCCTCGATGCATCGATGGGTCCCATGAGACGACTAGACATGGAATTGGCTGAGGCCTTTCCCAATTTGATATATGGTTTTGGCTGAGGCCTTAATCATTTTTAGACGTCTTGGTTGAGGCCTTGACAAAATGTTTCCGAATGTCCGGCATTATACATTCCATCATTATGAAAATAATATTTATAGTTCATATGGTCATTAGACTAGTAGAATACCCATGATTATGTTTTATTATGGCATTATTTACTAAGCTCATATTCCTTCCATAAAAGTGTTCATGTTTATTACTGGTAAAGGCATGTGTTTTCAATTATTCATCATGCTTAATATTTATGTTATCTTCTGCTGTATTGCTTACCCTTACTAAGAGTTTGAGCTCACCCCTTTCTTATGTTTCATTTTCCCAATATATGAAGAAATTAATTATGAGTGACTTTTAGGCTTAATCTAGGAGGCTTGGATGTTTCTAATGGAATAAATTAGTGTTGTATTTATTTTCAAGTTGTAAAGTTGAACTTATGTATGAATCTTGATTCCAATAATACTTAAACGATCGATCTTTCGGGGCATGATTTCCTTGTGATCATGCTAATGTTATGTACTAATGCACTGACTCTGGGTAACTGGGGTCAGGGCATTACAGTTGGTATCAGAGGAAGTTTTGTACAAACCTTGGAAACTAGATTTAGATAAACTCTTATTAGAGCACATTACCCTAAGATGGACTTTGAGGATTAGTATAGAAGAACATCCTAGAGTTTTGGTAATGTAGATATTTTCTGAGTTTTCCAAACAATACATCCCTATCTGGATACAATTAGGTAGAGGTGGATTTGGCATAGATGTACCTAGGGGTAAAACCCAAAAACACCGCTTTGAGCTAGACTCGAATGGGAACCGATGCACGATAACGGGCCTTGCTTCACTCATGGTTACGACACTCTCGGGGGATATTCTTAGGATAATTATAATTTTCTTTACAAACCATTATGAAGGTTTTATGAGTATATACTTCCTCAAAGAAAACATTTTTATGATTATGGATTATATCCATAAACTGTTGAATTTATGTTAAGTGCTTTACAAGTATGGAATTATATATTTCGATTCATAAACTAATCTAGTTTATTCCATTGTTTAGAAATGGTGCCTAGTGAAAGGAATGGAAACTGTATCAATTCACGTAATCCATGTAGGGATTTCCCTCCTACTCAAGATAATTATAGCAGAGTTGGTGATGCAACTGGGGCTGATCAGCTTATCACCATACTGGGACAACTCACTCAGGTTATGAATAATAACCTTACCTGTATGGAGCACCCTGATCCAAAACGCGGAGGATCAATGTTAGATCGCTTCATGAGGTAACAACCACCAACATTCAATGGGACTAAAAATCCATTTGTAGCTGAGCAATGGATAAGTTCCTTAGAGAAAATATTTCATGCTTTGGGGAGTAGCGAAAAGAAAAAAGTTGTCATGTCAGTTTATCGCCTCACGGGATATGCTGATCAATGGTGGTCATTGATTAAAAATACAAAGGAAGATGAAGAAGTATCAAGTATGAAATGGAGGGAGTTTAAAGATATTTTCTTATAAAAATACTTTCCTCATGACCATCGAGCGAATATGGAAAGGCAATTTCTGAGTCTCAGGAAAAAGGAGGATGAGAATGTCACAAAGTATGAGGCCAACTTTACAAGGTTATCAAGGCATGATGCAGATTATATACGTAACCCAGGAATTAATATTGATCATTTCTTTGATAGTTTAAATCCATTTCTTCATTGAGCATTAGTATCGCAATCCTTTTCAACATATAAAGATATTGTCTCATGTGCTATCAAGATAGAAAAGGAATTCTCTAAATATTATGAATTTAAAGCACAGCAAGAGAAGAAGAGATCTATTGAAAACTCTGGGAAAGGAAATAAGGAAACAAGGAAGAAGGGAAGGGTTGAATTTCCACCCTATGATAATTGTGGAAGGAAGCACCCTAGTGCCTGTTTAAAAGGAAAAGAAGTATGCTACAAATGTGGATAGAAAGGCCATCTTGTTGTTGATTTTAATGGGAAGAAAGAAGCTACCAATGTCCAATGCTACAATTGCATGGAGATGGGACATTATGCAAATGAATATCCAAATCATCAGGGAAACATACCTCATAAAAGGCCTAGGGATTAAGGATAAGCTTATGTGATTACTACTGCTGAGGTTGAAGCTTTGAAAGACGTGGTGGTATGTAATTTAATGGATTCCTCAAGTTTAGCCAATGATTTATTTGATTCTGGATCATCACATTGTTTCATATCTTCCCAGTTTTCTAAGAAAATTAGATATTTCAAATTTGATTTAACAATGGAGTTTTCAGTAAAAACTCATAAGGGAAGTATCATTGCAACAAATTTTTGTGAATCAATTCCCATTATGGCATATAAATGTTCTTTATCTGTTGATCTCATCATCATAACCATGATTGAATTTGATATAATCCTCGGTATGGATTGGATTTTGGACCATGATGCGAAAATTTATTGTAAGAATAAGGAGGTTACAATTTTCAATGATGATAAGGAGTACCTTATCTTTAGAGTAGAAACATCACCATCTGATTATTATCTAGATTCACCCCCAGTAGCTCTACTAAATTCAATTATCAGGGAGGAAGAGAATGAAATAACTATGGGTGAGGAAAGGAATGTTCAAATAGAGGATGTACCTATTGTGCTAGAATATGTTGATGTGTTTCCAGAGGATTTACCTGGACATCCTCCAGAGCGAGAAGTTGAGTTTTCCAATGATTTAATTTCTGGTTCAAGGCCCATATCGAAGACTCCTTATAGAATGGCCACTGTGGAATTATTGGAACTAAAGAAACAACTAGAGGAATTGAGTAATTAGATATTTATTCGCCCTAGTGTTTTTCCATGGGGAGCCCCTATCCTTTTTGTTAAGAAAAAAGACGGGTCTATGAGGTTGTGCATTGACTATAGGGAGATAAATGTTATAACAATAAAGAACAAGTATCCCCTACCTCGCATTAATGATTTATTCAACCAACTTCATGGAGCTCAATATTTTTCAAAGATTGACCTTCGATCTAGATATCATCAGTTGTGTGTTAAAAAGGAATACATTCCAAAACTAGCATTTCGAACTAGGTACAGGCATTACGAGTTTACAGTAATACATTTTGGGCGAACTAATACACCCTTTGTTTTCATGGATCTAATGAACAGATTTTTCAAAGAATATCTTGATGACTTTTTAGTGGTATTTATTAATGATATCTTGGTATACTCCAAAATCTATGAAGATCATGAAAATCACTTGCGCACCATTTTGAAAACCCTCAGAAGAAATGAATTATATGGGGAGTTTAGAAAGTGTGAATTCTGGCTTCAGAAGATTTCTTTTCTAGGCCATATTTTCTCTAAGGATGGAATCTCTGTTGATCCTTCTAAGACAAGAGAAATCCAAGAATGTCCAGCACTGACGAGTATAACTGAGGTATGTAGTTTTATTGGTTTGGCTGGTTATTATCGAAGTTTCGTCCAAAAAAATTCTTGATTGGCTAAACCATCAACCAAGATCACATGTAAAGGGGTTAAATTTGTTTGTAAAAAAGAGTGTGAAGAATGTTTTGAAGAACTGAAGAGAATATTAGTCAATGCTTCTATCTGGACTCTGCCATGATGGGTTTGTTATTTATAGTGATAAATAAAAGAAAGGAATTGGTTGTTTCCTTATGCATAATGATAGAGTTATTGCCTATGCATCATGACAGCTAAAAATTCATGAGAAAAACTATCCCACTCACGATCTTGATTTAGCAGCTATAATCTTTACTCTGAAAATATAGAGACATTATATCTATGGTAAAAAATGTGAGACATATATTGATCACAAGAGTTTGAATTATATTTTCTCATAGAAAGAACTCAACATGAGGCAAAGGATATGGCTTGAACTACTCAATGATTATGATTTCATGATACACTACCACCCGGGGAAGGAAAATATGGTGGCAGATGCTTTGAGCAGAACGGATCATGGAGTTTTGAACAAGATGAGAGTTTAAAAGGATCCTATATACATGGATCTAGTAAATATGGATATGGGAATAGTCATGGAAGGTGAAACATCAATACTTTTTCAAATGGTTGCAAAACCATCTTTACTAGAAAGGATAAAAATTTATCAGACTGATGATGAGGAATTTCGAAAGAAGATTAAATTTGTGAACGATGCGTGATTGATCGACTTCGTATATGAAGATGGAATTTTGAAATTTCGGAAGAGACTTTGTGTTCCTAACATACATGATATAAAAAAGGGAATTCTGGGATGATGCTCATAGCTCCAATTTCTCTATACACCCTGGGATCACTGAGATGTATAGAGATTTGAAGGAACATTTTTGGTGGGATAACATGAAGAGAGAGATTGTTGATTACGTGACAAGATGTATGGTTTGTCAACAAGTGAAAGCTGGAAGGCAACATCCTGGAGGAGTCATGCAACATCTTCTCATACCTGAGTGAAAATGGGATAATATTATGATGGACTTTTTCATGGGACTACCAAAGGCTCCTAGAAGGAATGATGCAATATAGGTCATTTTTTATCATCTTACCCAGTCAGCACATTTTCTTTCTATAAGAGAAGTTATAACACTTGAACGTTTAGCAAGACTGTATATTAATTAAGTTGTAAGATTTCATGGAGTACCCCTATCGATTGTTTCTGATCGTGATCCCCGTTTTACATCAAGATTCTGGAAAAGTCTTTATAAATCCTTGGATACTGAACTTCGTTTGAGCACTGCCTACCACCCTCAAACTAATGGACAATCATAATGAACTATTCCAACCTTATAAGACATGTTGATATCTTTCTCACTTGACTTTCGAGGTATGTGGGATCAATATTTACCTCTGGTAGAATCTTCCTATAACAATATCTTCCATTCAAGTATTCAGATGGCACCATACGAAGCGTTATACACAAAGAGATTTCGCACACTAACTTGTTGGGATGATGTTGGTTAAAGAAAACTCATAGGCCCAAAACTTGTTAACGAAATGATGGAAAAGATGAAGGTTATCCAAACCCACATCAAAGCAGCTCAAAGTAGGAAAAAGAGCTATGTCGATAACCGAAGAAAGGATTTGGAATTTCAGGTTGGAGATCATGTTTTCTTGAAGGTATCTCCATGGAAGGGAGTTATACAATTCGGTAAGAAGGGTAAATTGAGTCCCAGGTACATCGGACCTTTCGAAATTCTAGAATGAATTGGGGTTGTAGCTTACCATTTGGCAATTCTGCCAAGTCTCTCTAAAGTTCACAATGTGTTCAACGTATCACTGTTGAGAAAATACATGCCTGACCCAATGCATGTACTCACCTATGAGAAATTAGAACTAGAACCCAATCTATCTTATTACGAAGAGCCAGTAAAGATTATCAATACCAGAGAAAAAGTGTTGAGAAACCGGAAAACTCGTCTAGTAAAATTTCTATGGAGAAACCATAAGATGGAAGAGGCAACGTGGGAACCCGAGGAACTTATGATGAAGAACCAACTGAATCTTTTTATGTGATAGTATTCTAGAAATTTCAAGGATGAAATTATTTTAAGGAGGGGAGAATGTAACACCCCAAGCTTCCACAGTACATTTCCCTTTGAATAATGCAATAGCTTGCATTGTACGCAACTTCGATATTCCAACACATCACGACCAATCAAAGTAGCTATTATGAATATTAATACCCACTTTTTGAAATTTTATAAATTTTATCTTTTAAAATGGACTTAATTTTTGGATTCAGAATATCTAAATTATCTTAGGGTGAATTTTTGGCACTTTTCTGATAACTTTCATATTTTTATGAATAGTGAAAAATACTAAATTTTAATTAAAACAACTTTTTTAATTAAATTAATTTATAGTGTTAAATTATAATTTCGAGTGGTTTTAAATTATAATTTGATTATATTTTTAAGATTTAATCTAAGGTTGTTCATTAATGTAATTTCACATTTAAAATGTACATAAACAAGTGTCAATCTTTTGATAGTTATTATTTCTTAAAAACATGCTTTTTGTTTTGATAGCGGGAATTAATTTTAAATTAATTTTTTCCACTTCTATGTTTTGAATTTGGAAAAATTTATTCCATATTTGGAATCAGTAGGTCCAAATTGTGTAAATAGGTAACTTTTATTTTTAGAAATTTTAAATTTTTACTTCAGTAAGTATTTTATTTACCATGATTAAAGGGTAAATGTAATAAATAAGGGTAAAATATAGTATTATAATAATATTAAATTACCCTAACATGTATCCTAATCTGATTGGATGATAAATAAATGACCATGGGAATCCTTGAGTCGAATTTGGGATCCCAAGGAGCCACATGGGAGTAATATTGACACTTTATATTAAATAATTTAAAGTAAAGACAAAAATGGCATAAACAAATATTTTTTAGTAAATAAATTTTTACATGGAGTTATATAATTAATCTCTTTAAATATTAATATTCTTTGAAAAGATAAAAATATTTCCTACATAATGGTATTTTTTTATATTTTTTGGACATCAAATAAATTAAATTATTTATGACACGATAATGATGCAATATTTACCCCATTAATAAATGATTTAAATAAATAAGATTATAAATATTAAAACAATATCCAAAACCTGTCCAATTCTTATTGGATTATTTTATTTCGACCATGAGTCATCTTAACTTTAACTTTAATGATTAGTTGACCTTTTGAAATTTAATATGAGTTTATAATAATATAATTGTTTCAAACTTTCCTAAAGAGCCCCTCCTCACCCTTATAAAAAGCCCTCAATTCCTACCCATTTCTCACACATCTCAAGCCCTTGTCTCGTACAAACCCTGCCCAGATATCCTCCCAACATCCCTCAATTCATCCTAGAGGCCTTACTTTGGTTAGAAAGCCAACCTAAGGAGCCCTTTTGATCAAATCAAAAGGAATAACCCGGAGAAGAGGTAATAATTTCACCACCCTATTTCAAGTTCTTTTCTTCTTCCACTTCCTCTTTCTTTGTTGTTTCCATTATAAAATAATAACTCCAGTATATTCTATATACCTTTATGTTATTATAAATATGGTACAACCATATTCATTATTCTATCCATCCTATGAATGACATGTCACCATACGTGCGTACGTACGGCTTACCGTCTTCACGTCGTGGTGTAGTTGTTATTCAAATACACTATTATTTGTATGGGTATAATAATGATGTATAATTGATGTAAATAATAAATATAACATTTTAATGATTCTTTATATATGATATACCATCTATTTAAATATGTTTTTAAATCAAAATAATGATATTTTCACTCATGCGTACGTACGGATTACCGTCTCCACGAACGCGATGAGATTCATTTCCTCATTGTAACCACTCAAGAATAATTTTCATTTGGTTATTAAAAATAATGATTAAGAACATAATATAATTATGTATATGAATAAAATACATCATATCCATAACAAATACGGCTTATGTATCAAAACATATAAAGGAAAATGAATCAGTTAACACCTGAAATGATGATACTACTGAAATATCATTATCAAAGCAATATTAGAAGATCATATATGATATCATATTAATGTATATGGATCTTTTATAATTTAATAACAATTATTTAACCATTATAATGTAGGTTAACCTACCATTGACCAATTAAAAAACAAGATAAGGGTTAATTTCACAATCTCTTTATAATCCGAGGTTCTTTTTACATAAGTATCTACTGGGACCTCTTTATCATCCACATCCATGTTTCTTAAAAATGTATTTCAAAAAAAATTAATATTTACTATACAATGGTTTAAATTCATTTATACCCTTATTTGAAATTATATGTTTTTAAAGGAATCTTTCAGTCATTTTCCAAACAAGGAACTTTACGACCTTTTTGACAAAATTAAGGTAAGAATGTTTTTTTAACTTATATGGTGGGTGTGGTTATTCTCTGCCGTTATAAATTCGTCGAAGCTTCCCTTACAAGATTATAAGAATATTTTCAAAATAAATGTTTTCTTTATAATTATGTAACTTTAAATTATTTCAAAAAAAGAAAGAGATATTTCTCTCAAATAGTTTCGATTTCATCTATATCAACATCCTTTGATGGATTTTATACTTGTTTGAAGTCAATTCATTATGATACAAATCTTCCATATTTTATTGAAGGTTTTCTGATATGTTTGAATGTGGATATTTTATTTTTATACCATTCATGGTTTATGGTTAAAGTATTGACATTTCGTATGCTAGTTTTAATACGAATGTTTATGTTATATTTCAACCTTTTCATATGAGGAATGTATTGGACTTAGTAAGTGATGGATGGAGCCCGCTATAGCTCCTCGATGCATCGGTAGGTCTCATGAGACAACTAGACGTGGAATTGACCGAGGCCTCTCTGAATTTTATATATGGTTTTGGCCGAGGCCTTAATCATTTTTAGACGTCTTGGCCAAGGCCATGAAAAAATATTTCAGAATGTCTCGCATTATACATTCCCTCATTATGAAAATAATATTGATGGTTCATGTGGTCATTAGACTAGTAGAATACCCATGATTATGTTTTATTATGGAATTATTTACTAATATCATATTCCTACCATAAAAGTGTTCATGTTTATTACTGTTAAAGGCATGTGTTTTCAATTATTCACCATGCTTAATATTTATGTTATCTTCTATAGTATTTCTTACCCTTACTAAGTGTTTAAGATCACCCCTTTCTTATGTTTCATTTTCCAATGATATGAAGAATTTAATTATGAGTGACTTACATGATTAATCTAGGAGTATTGGATGTTTCTAATGGAATAAATTAGTGTTGTATTTCTTTTGAAGTTATAAATTTGAACTTATGTATGAATCTGGTTTCCAATAATACTAAATCAATCGGTCTTTCAGGACATGATTTCCTTGTGATCAGGACAATGTTATGTACTAAGGCACTGACTCTGGGTAATTGGGGTCGAGGCATTACACCCCTCCCCCAAACCCCTGTAGCCCCCTATCGCCCTAGACAGCTCACCCCCCACATGGACACCCCCCCCACCCCACCTGGACAGCCCCCCACCCCCCACCCCACCTAAACAGCCCCCCCACCCCACCTGGACACCCCCCACCACCTGGACAGCCCCCCACCCCCCCCCCCACCTAGACAGCCCACCCCCCACCTGAACATCCCCCCACCCCCCACCTGGACACTCCCCCCCCCCCACCCCTGCAGCCCCCCTGCCCCCCTCCTCTGTATCCCCGCCTAGACAGCCCCCCACCCCCCCACTTGGAGATCTTCCCACCCCACCTAGGCATCCCAACCCCTAACTAGACACCAACCCTCCTCCTTAGATATCCCACACCCCCTCCCCCACCTGGACAACCCACCCCCCCCCCCAACCCCCTGGAAAGCCCACACCCTCTCCCCCACCTGGATATCCCACCCCCAACCCCTAGACATCCCACCCCTCTCCCTCGACAGCCCACCCCCTCCCACACACCCCTACAGCCCCCCTACCACCATGGACATCCCACCCCCCCCCCCCCACCTGGATAGCCCCCCCCACCCCACCTGGACAGCCCCCCCCCCCCACCCCACTTGGAGATCCCCCACCCCCACCTGGATAGCCCCCCCCCCCCCACCCACCCCACTTGGACATCCCACCCCCCCCCCCCCCACACACCCCTAAATCCCCTCCTACCCCCCACCCCCCTACAACCCCCTAGACAGCCCCCCCCCCCCCCCCACTTAGAGAGCCCTCCACCCACCTAGACAGCACATCCCCCACCCCCACCTAGACACCCCCCCCCCATGGACATCCCACACCCCCTCCCCCACCTGGACAGCCCACCCCTAACCCCCCTTGGGCATTCCACCCACTAGAAAGCCCACACCCCCCCTCTACCACCTGGACAGCCCACCCCCACCCCCTGGACAGCCCACCCCCTCCCTAGACAGCCCACACACCCCTTCCCCACACCCCTACATCCCCCTACCCCCTGGATAGCCCCCCCCCCCCACCTGGACAACCCACCCCCTCTATAGGAAACCTAAAAAAGGCAAGGTAACCTAAAAAAGAAAAGCATAATATTTTTATATATCGAATGATTTATATAGGGTGTGAGAAAAACTAATCCCAGTAGTATCTCAACAAGGATTATGTAAAAGTATTTTCAAAACACATCTCATTTATGATAGTTTTAAATATAGTTATAAAATATATTTTTATTGATAATCACATGAAAAATCAAATATCACCTTAACATCCATTTTATAAACTTCTGTTTTCTTCTTCTTTAAATGAAAATAATCCTTTTAAAAATATTACTTTAAAACCCATACATTCTTTAAAACCACCCATTACAGTTTTAATTTTAAAAAAACTTTAGAAACACCCTTTTTAAAATACTTCAAAAAAAATTAATGAAACAAACCCATTCTCAAAAACTATAAAAATAAAACACCAAGTCACCGCATCACAAATGAGATATGAGTAAACACAGAGAAAAATTTGTGGTTCCCACCATATTAATCAAACTAGGGGACACAAGGAATGAGAGTCCCCAAATGGAATCCATATATTATCATTAGAAACAAAAAAGGTCATAAAGTAAGATAACCCTAGACCTTACCAATACATGATACCTACCACTGACATATGTTTCATCCAAACAACACAAGTCACTTGAGTATCCTGAAACTAGCATCATAGGGGGAACTCCCCACTAGCCATGGTATACAACACAACTAGGGGAAACCAATAGTGTGTGACTATCTAGTGTAGCATAAATATAGACCTCTCTATCAGTGCCTAGTGTACCCTTTATAGAAATAATAGGAGACGAGTAATCAAACAAGTTACATGATTAATTCAACAACATTATATAAATCTAACCTCACCTCCAACACCCTTGCAATAAACAACACCAAAAATATCTTCCATGTCATAAAAAATACATCTAAAGAGAAGGGATAATCATTGAGGGTATTAAATACATTATAAGTAGTTCATTATGAAAGTTAGAAATGAGACTTATTAAAATAATCATAATTATAAGTCACTTTAATCCTCTTTGAAATCTCAACTCAAATAATTAATTAAAACTGATCATTTATATACTTTACTGACATATGAAATGATTGAATGTATCTTAATTATACTCATACTATAGAATATCTAATGAGAAAAATATTTGTGGGGTTTATAAAGAAATATGAAACCTAAATATATAATAGTCCAAGAGGAAAATGAAATATAAAACATGTTATTTGGGGATCTATATTTATTTATCATGACCTATGAGATCACAATGAAGTAACATGCTAATAAAAAATCCAAATAATATAATAATAAAATAATGTTTTCTTTTAAAGAAATTAATGATGAAACCTATAATGATGATGAAATGGATCACCAATCAAATAATATGAACATATTCTTCAAAATAAAGAAATCATAAAATTGTTAAAATAAGGTTCATAATTATAGAGAACAACAAGTTATGTTATTCCAATGAAAAAAAAGGAACACATAAGGTCATAATTATATATTACTAACAAAAGGAACAAGGGGAAGAATAAAAAAATTAAGTAAACCATCAATGTTTCAACCTAGTGTGTGATAAATGAAACCCTCCTATAAAGAGAATCAATGGAAAAATGTTCCTAGTATCTCATGACTAAAATAGAGGTTAGTCATGATGTAAAATCTAACTCTTATTCATCTTCCACTAAAAATTCCTCCTATACCTATTATTCTTTATCCAATCCCCTATGCTATAAAGATCTAAAATATTCTTGTTGAAAACATGATGAAGGTTGTTTCGAACTGAATTTAATATTGAAATATCATAAAAATAAGTATAATCAATCCCTCGATGATAAGTAAAAACTCGCAATCAAAAAAACAAAATTACAAAAATAATTTTCAATATAATGTTATGAAGTTACAATGGAATATTTATTATATCAAAAATATATATTTTATAATTCACCAAAGTCTAAAAACAATTATATAAAAAATTGGGTTTACAATTTTGTATAAATAATAATATTCTTTGGGCTTTTAAAAAAATTAATGTTCTTTAAAAAGAAAAACTATTTATTATTTGATCTAACAAAAAATGTTTTATAATTACTATCATAAAATAGAGAATATAATTCAAGAACATAATTAAAATAATGGTATCTCGTGAACTAGATGTTTAGGGTGAACTACTATGGTGCAAGGATATTTTCTAAAAGTTCAATTTAATGGTGAGGAGGGTTTATAATCATATACTTCCAACTGATGAAAATATCATGTGCATGTGTGTGAGTATAGACTCTAGGTTATATTGTTATAACTAGAGGATAAATGATGTAATAAGAATAATAAGGATGATACTGAGGGGTGGAAACAAGCGTCGAGAGGCGCCATGAGTCTGGACCTACAGCTGGGAGGCGAGCTAGGGCTTTGGGGGGTCGGCAGCGATGGGCGGTGATCCACGCTAAGGGGTGGCGAGGCGGAGATGAGAGCTGAGGGGAGGTGTAGGGCTTCTAGGGTCACTGGGGGGGTCTCACGGAGGTTGGGAGGGAGAAGGGGGTCTCGTGGGGGTAAGGGGGAGAAGTGTTGGGGTTGAAAAAAATATTTTAGCGGCAGTTTATTAAAAACCGCGGCTAAATAATTTATAAAAAAAGTAGCGGTAGTTTAGTAGACCGACGCTAAAAAACCACCAAAAAATTATATTTATGTTGTAGTGTGATTAAAGCTGAAATTTACACTTTCTAAGCTTCCCATATAATTCATTTCTTTTAAGAGTCTTCATAATAGTGCGCAGGTGATTTTCATGATCTTCATAGATTTTGGAGTGCACCAAAATATCATCAATAAATACCACCACAAATTCATTAAGATATTCCTTGAAAACTATATTCATTAGATCCATGAAAACAGAGGTTACAGTATTCAGTCAAAAAGGCAAAATTGTAAACTCGTAATGCCCATACCTGGTTTGAAATGCTATTTTTGGAATGTCTTCTTTCCTCACAAGCAATTGATGATATCCAGATCGAAGGTCAATATTCAAAAAATATTGATCTCTATGAAGTTGATCATATAAATCATCAATGTGAGGTAGGGGATACTTGTTCTTTATTGTTATAGTATTGACCTCCCTGTAGTCAATGCACGACCTCATAGATTCATCTTTCTTCTTAACGAAAAGAAAAGGGGATCCCTGTGGAGAAACACTAGGGTGAATAAATCCATCATCACTCAATTCCTCTAGTTGTTTCTTCAGTTACACTAATTACATAGTGTCCATTCTATAAGGGGTATTTTATATGGGCCTTAAATCAGAAATTAATTCAATGGAAAACTTAATTTCCATCTCTGGAGGATGTCCAGGTAAATCCTATCGAAATACATCAATATATTCTTGCACAATAGGTACATCCTCTATTTGAACATTATTTTCCTCACCCAAAGTTATTTCATTCCCTTCCTCCCCAATAATTGAATTCAATAGATCTATTGGGGGTGGATCTAGATGATAATCAGATAGTGATGTTTCTTCCCTAAATATAATGGATTCCACAAAATTCTCAAAAATTATAACCTCCTTCTTCTTGTAATAAATTTTCACATCATAGTTTGAAAGCCAATCCATACCAAGGATTATATCAAATTCAATCATGGGTATGACAATAAAATCAGTAAATAAATCACTTTTATATGCCATAATGGGGACTACCTAACAAAACTTTGTTACAATGATACTTCACTTAGGAATTTTTACTGACAACTCCCTTATTAAATCAAATTGGAAATATCTAATTTTCTTGGAAAACTGGGAAGATATGAAAGAATTTAATGATACAAAATCAAATAAAGCACTGGCTAAGTTCAAGGAAATGATTAAAGTACCTACCACCACATCATTAGGAACTTCAACCTCCACAATTGTGACCGCATAATCTTGTCCTTTCTCCCTTGGACTTCTTTAGGGAATATTTTTATGACACTTAGGACATTCATGTGAATAATGTCCCATATCCCTACAATTTTAGCATTGAACATTGGTAGCTTCATTCTTCCCCTTACAATCCCGAGATAGCTGTCATTTTTCTATGCACTTGTAACAGACTCTCATTCCCTTTAGGCAAGTGCCAGGGTGTTTCTTCAAAAAATTACTATAGGATAGAAGGTCAACTCTTACCTTATTTCTCATTTCCTTATTTCCTTTTACAGAGCTTCTAATGGCCCTCTTATTCTCTTGTTTTCATTTAAAGTTATAAGACTTATAAAATTCCTTTTCCATCTTGATAGAACTCAAGACTATATCTTCATATGATGAGAAACTTTGGGAGACTAGTTCCCTTCATAGGAATGGTTTTAAACCATCAAATAATCAATCGATTTTTCTCCTTGGATTATGTATGTAGTCCACAACATGCCTAACTAGCCTTGTAAATTTGGATTCATACTTGGAAACATTTTTATCCTCCTTCTGCCTCAGATTCAATAATTTTATTTCCATATCCGCTCATTGTTCATGAGGGAAATATTTTTCTAGTAATATTTCCTTAAAATTTCTCAATTCCATCTCTTTTATTTCTTCCTCCTCATTTTTGTTTTGGATTAATGACCACTATTGATCTGTATCTCCCGATAGAGGATAAACTTTAATGAAAACCATATATCTTTCGTTACATCCCAAAGATAGAAATATCTTCTCTAGGGAACATATCCACAACTCAGCTAAAAATGGGTTTGTGGTCCTATTGAATGATGGATCATGTTGTCACATAAAGCGATCTAACATAGATCCCCCACATTGTGGATACAGATGCTTCATACGGGTAAGGTTATTATTCATAACATAAGTTAGTTATCCTAGTATAGTTATAAGTTGATAAGAACTAGTCACAGCACCAGAGCCAACATAATTATCTTTCATCAGATGGAAATCCCTACATTGGACACACGTATTCATGCGGTTTCCATTCCTTCCACTAGGCACCATTTCTAAATAATGGAATACACTATATTAGGTTATGAATAATAATGTATAATCTCAATGTAGAAAAATACTTAGCATAAATTGAAATTCTATGCATAACTAATCTGATAATCATAAACATGGCTGCTTTGAGGAAAAAATTACATTTAAATCCTTCATAATGGATTGTAAAGAAAATGTGAATTATCCTAAACATATCCCCCAGGAGTGTCAAACTAGGTGTGTAGTAAGGCTCGTTGTCATGTATTGGGATACCCCAGGTCAAGCCCGAAAATCCTTGTCGGAGTTTTCACTCCTAGCTATATTCCTTACCAAAAATTCAAGGATGTTCTTGTATGTTTATCCTCAAATACTATCTCAGGGTTTTGTTCCCTAATATATGTTCTCTAAATCTAGTTTCCAAGTTTTCGACTAAAATTTCTTTGATACCAATTGTAAAGACCCGACCCTGGTTGCCCAAAGTTGGTGCCTTATTTAATTACATTATCATATAAACATGGAATATGCATCTCGAAGGACCAAGTGGGTTATTAGCATCGGAAACAAGATAAATACATAAGTTTGGCATTACAACTTGAAATGAAAAACAATATAGAAATTCCTTCGACAACATCCATAACTCCAAGGTTATTTCTGCAAGTCATTAATAATAAAAATCTTCATGTCCTGAGAAAATGAAATATAAGAAAGGGGTGAGATAAAAATATTAGTAAGGGTAAGAAGTACAACATAATATATCATAAATATAAACATTGGGCATGTTGAATAACTAAAAACACATGCCTTTAACAAAAAACTTGAGCACATTATGGCAGGAATAAGAGCTGAATAAATAATGTCATAGTAAAACATAATCATGGGTAGTCTAATAGTCAAATAACCACATGAACCATCAATACTGTTTTCATAATGATGGAATTCATAATACGGGCCATCATAACCATATCTTCAAGGCCTTTTTCCAAGACCATAAATAATCATTTTGTTAAAGCCTTATGCCAAGACTGTAGTTTAACTCATTAAACCTAATAATGCATTGAGGGGATATATCGAGCCCCACCCGAAACTTACTATGTCCAATTAATTGCTCATATGAATGGTTATAAACATAAACAACATATACATTCAGATTGAAACTAATATATGAAATGTAAATAACTTTCCCCAGACATTAAGCATAAACACTAACCATTCATAGTAAAAAGGTGAATGGTTTTAAGATAGCACATCCACAGCCAAACTAATCATAAATAATTAAATTAAATATGGTATATGATACCATAAAATATTAATCCTAATAATACATAACAATCAACAGGAGTTTTGAAATAGATAAAGATACTCGTATAAAATCTTCAAGTAATTCTTGAAATAAATACTCTTTTACTTTCAAAAGAAGAGTTATTTTTGGAAAAATATTTATATAAAAACAAAAGTGAAGTAAGATATTATTTTCATAATAAAATGAGTGAATTTATAAATATAATGTTTTCCAAAAACATATTATAGATTGACCTTGAAAATAGGTAAGAATTTGAGGAATTCCCTTGAAACAGGATTGTTTATCAGGAAGGATTTTTGAAAGATACTTTCAAAACATATAACGCCCCTTAAATGAAGGTATGATTCTAGTTGGAACACATTTATAGAACATTAAAATATAAATTATGAGGAGTAAATATTAATTAATAATAATTTAATTGAGGTAAGTAGATAATAAAAGTAACCCGAATTAAAATGGAGGTTCGGGAAGAAAACCCTTACCTTAAGTCTGAATGTGTTCCGCTCTTGAACTTAAGTTCCTGGAATATGAAATTAGAATTATTAATAACTTAATTAAGAAAATATTAGACATTTATTTAGTTTAGAATAATTTTATTAAGTTCATTATGTCCTTATTTATAAGTTATAATATTGAATTCCTTCATTTCAGAGTGTTTGTTTCCTTTGTTTTCATGATTGGTATATTTGTATATGAGTATGGATGTTCATGTGGAAAGGATGTAATTATCCAGAATTGAAATTATATATTATTTATGAACATAAATAAGTGTTAATGGTTATATATTGGATTTTTTTACACGGTATTAGGATGAATCATTGGATTAAATATTAATTACAATCACTTAGATTATTTGGCGGTATTTGGATTATTATGAACTAGTTTTGTCATATAAATTAATACTATGTACATATACTAGTTTTTTAATATTAAGTAGGTTATAATACATATTTTATAGTATTTTTCAACCACAAAAATGGTTTCATTACTAGTAATGAAGGAGAAATTTATGAACAAAACTTCCTCGTCCACGAAGGTTGTAAATTGAATCCTCACGGACGATGAATTAATTTATAAAAGAGAGAGAGAGATTAAGAGGATTGATAATGGTTATTACATTAACACGGTATAATTTAAGTATATAGATGATACTGGAGTTATAATTATCAATTGTATATATGAAGTTAGGATAGGATAAGAAAATAAGACAAATTGAAATGAAACTAAATGAAAAAGAAATATGTTTTGCCTCTTGAAATAACCTCCTTGAGAACCTCCTTAAGGGAAGGGTTTTTGGTCTTCTGGAAAGAACAAGAGCTCCTAGAAATGGGGAGTGACTTGGGAATGGTATTTTGTCAGAACTTTGGGGATCTTAAAGGCTTATAGCAATGAATAGAAGATGGATTGAGTGGGGGTTTTATAGTGGAGGAGATGAGGGTTTTCCCATTATTTTACTCATTATTTTATTATTTTGCCAAAGACAACCAATATTATTGATTCTTATGACCAAAAATAGTAATAAGTTCATGTGAGTTCTAACCTATAGTCATTTACATCATCCATGACTCAATCATGATGCATAAATTCACTTATTTAACATATTTTGTAAATTATCGAATTTCACTATTCACCAAAAATTCAAGTATTTTAGAAAAATCCCAAAAAAATCATACTAACCATTTTTCAATGTGTAGAATTCAAAAATGAACTCCATTTTTTTAAATTAATTTTTTAAATATTATTGATTTAATTTTTAAATAAAATTATAATTTATTTTAAAAATAACAATTTTAAAACTATAATTCATTTTATATCACATTCAAAAATTAATAAAGATCATAACCTTAAGAAAATAAAATAATATTATTATTCTCTATTTATAATGATAATATTACACTTCATATGACTATTCATAAGGATATGTTACTATTTAACAAAAATTAAGTTTGTCTTGTCAGGGTCTAAATATCTTACTGAACTCAACTATGTATGTCAGTTTTTCGAAATTCAAATCAAAGAGGTGGAAATATTATGTTTACTAGATAGGTTATAACAAAGTGGTGTTTTGTAGATACTTATTGTTTCATGCACTCAATATTAAATTTATTTTCAAAATCTTTGGGTGTTACATATTATCCTTCCCTTCTTCGTGCAAACCAGTTATATGCACACACTATCATGGTTATCTTTTTATATACATATGCATTCATATATCAATGCATGCATGAATTCCATATTCACTTTATCTTTGAGCATAGTGCTATATGAAATCACTATATTGTTATGTTCACTATCTCATGTGAACTCGTTATTATATTAGCTTCATACAAACCAAAACAGAACAAAGGTTTATCTTGAAACGACTTTTTTCATGCTAACCCTTTATTTGTGAAATACATAGTGAGTGTGGTTCTTGATCATGCATACAAGAGCATGATATATATTTTGTTATTTGTGTAAGTTTTTATACATGTCTACCTCCTTCTTCACACAACACAACTGTGTGTTAAATCCTTACTGGTCATCATGTATCAACAGGATAGACTGTGTCTTCACATAAGGTTTTATAAATGAATCATTCCTTTGTGCAAAAAAGTGAGATGGTCATTACCAATCATGGGTTTTCATATCTTTTCTTTACGTAGGATATGAGTGTATAATAAACTAAAGTGTGGCATCACAAACTCTTCATGAAACACTTGAGTATGTGGGTTTCATATCAAGTGGACATGAAAATTCTTCATGGAAGTAAATGCTTCACGGAACACCTTCATGAAAATAGATATGCATGGAACCCCTTCACACTAAAGATGAGAATGGAACTTCCCTTATTTATATAGACAAAGTGGTAAATAGAAATCTGATCCTTCGTGTAACTAAAATTGGGAGATACTCTATTTTTGAGAAAAATGAGAGCTCTCAAAGAACTATATGAGTGGTAACATTCCTATGGACATTGGGACTTCAGTATTTATAGGCAAGGGTCGTCGTCTCTTCCACATTTAATCACCAACCCAATCCCAAAAATAATTACATGTAAATCAGATCTTTGAATGATTAAGCACCTTGGCTTTTAAATATCTAAAATGTGGGTTTCTCACATAAACTTACATAGAAAATCATGGCATGTTTTCTTAAGAAAGATTGAGTATCTCACATGCATTTCATAAAAATTTCATGCTCCTTTTAAAATCAAGTGCATCCATGCATGATTCTAAAATGTTCAACACACCTCTTTAACTTTGTTTATATTGGGAAGTAGTGCATTCTTCATTTTATTATATGCATGAAAAGTTTATCATGCATGCATAGAGTTTTATTCCTTCAAAATCTACTAAACTAGCCTTAAAATGAGCATAGTGTCAATGGAATTAATCAATGGAGGTTCTTCCATCCACTCTGATGAGAAGAAGACCACCGGTGAGGATAGATATAGGAGATGATCTACTGTAGCAATCAGATTGCTCTCATGCATCAAATTGGATGGTTTCCTTATATCCAAGAGTTTTTAAAGTGCAAGATTAGTAACCCATATAATCATCTATCCCACATAGATTATCCCCATAGTATAACTAAACTATATTAATGATCATGTTCTCATTTCACCTTCAAGCTATCATTGGGGTTTCCACCTAGATTCACTACACCTCACGCCCACAATGGTCACGCCACGTGTGGTCCATGGGCACCCCTGTGGGCTCTAGACCGACCTATGCATGTACCTTCAGGTGTGTGCTCTATGGGACTTATACACAATACCAACTATCTCTTGTGATCACTATTCTCCCTATACTACCCATGGGATTTCCAGGCTACTCCTTTGGGCATGTTTGACAATCAGCTCCCACATTTTCCCTTTAGCTACTCTTTAGTGGGTTGGCCATATTTTTTTCCAAAAACTTATAATAAAATATAAGTGAAATAAGTCCATAATATAAAAAAAGTCTAACTTCAAATTAACGTCCACCTCTTATTCAAAGTATCTTCATGAAAAATAATATTTTTCATCATATTCTTTAAATACTTATTTATGAAAATCTATACTTTCATGGTACTCATGAAATAGTGAAATATTTCATGAACTTCTATTCATATTATTCTATTCTTTTGGGAATACACATTACAAATAACTTCTTCAAAATAAAATCATCCTTCTTATTTTTTGTAAATAAGGTGTCACTACTAACACAAGTCTTTGACATGAATATCAGTTCAACGATCATAAGAGTTATAATCTCAAAGTCTTCAAAATATTTTTCTTGAAATATCATTACTTGAGGACTTCAATAAGATCTGTTGGATTTGTAAATTCTTCATCAAGATGGAATTAATGAAATATTCCTATTTAATTGATCAAAATATAAACCCACTATAAATCATTGGCAATAAATACATCACAGACACAAAGTGGGATCATTAATATCTCCCTTTGTATTTTTTAGCAATACCTTCAAAGTTCCATCCAAATGAATATGTAAATATGTGAATCTATTAAATGACTATGTCAATATTTGAATCTATTATTTCTCACCAATTTTACTTTACAAATTTAATTTCACTTTCTATCCCCCTTCTTGACAAGAAATACAAAGTTCGTGGTAAAATGGTATCAATCCAATATTAATCAATGTTCCATTCATCATTTCACTCTAAGTATACTTAATCCATGATCAATGTAGAAAAAAAGAGGATTTTATTTATAAAACAAAGCTACCCTGAATCAACTAATATTGATACCTCATATAATGAAAAATTATATACTTTTCTTCAAGTTTTATTCACTTTCATTCTATGATAAAGATACTAAATGTGACATGAAACATTTTAAGAACAAAAAACCTGAAACTCCTACACTTATTTCAAAAAATAGATCAAAAAAATTCAACTGTAACAAGTATAATAAGTGGCCTTTGAGAACTTCCATAATTCCACATTTTATTATTTCATTGATTAATTCAATTACTCCCCATTTGTGTTGATTTTTTCATTTTTTATAACCAAGTATGAGAGGTTAAGAGAGATATACCTTTTCCAATGATATAATCTTCAACAAATTTCAAGAATAATTAGATTTGTTACCAATTGAAGTAATGACTCTGGAAGATTCTTTATCTTTATTCATTTTTCTTCCCCTAAAGTGAAAAACTCCTCAACATCTTCATAATGATGTACCTTTTCAATAAAGGATTTCAATACGTTCAAATATAGAGAAAAATAAAGAATGGATATTTAAATTTTGATTTTCCAAATTTGGAAACTGTCATAACTTCCATAAGGATGATATTCTTAAATACTTATTCTTCATAATATAAAATATAAGATCAAAAAAAGATTATATCTTGTTTATCCATGTTGTATAGGATATGATAGAATATTATTTAAATAAATAAAAGCTGATTATATATCATATTTTTATTTGAATATCAATTGAGGAATCATTCAAGAATGGTGACTTATTCATCTTTGCTATAAAGAATTGATATCACTCATTATTTATTAGGTTCTTCCCCTAAGAACTTAATTCACCATCAATTCCCTACATTATAAGCACAAATACAATACACAAATATCAATGAAATAAGGTGGATATGTTTATCCACTGAATTAGTCTAATATTCATTGTTAATATCTATAATATTCATGTGATTTATTATTCATAAACACCATTTTAGTTCATTTTACACTTTGAACATATTTTCACATTATTTTTGTAATTCCTTCTTAAAATGCACTATTATATGGTACAATTTTGAACATCATTTAAAGTACCCAATGATCTTGATTTTATTTTAATGTTTAATTTTCAGATTTCTCGTTATATTTGGAACAATTCATACTTGTGGATTGTTGGAATATTTACATTAGAAGACCACCAAAATAGGATTTCATTCAAACAATTCTGGAGAAGGCAGATTGGACACCAACCAACAGATGAGAATTTGGGGCCCAACATACAGGCCCAATGAAGCCCAAATTTCATGTGATTCTTGAAGACATATATAGGAACAAATAATTCTTCAGAATATAGTGCTAATTAGGACTTGATGGTGGTTATTAAGGCATACCAATTTGGAGATAAAAGTTTGGTCCAGATTCAGAGGCCCATAAAATCATCCCACCAATTTAATCATATCTCGGAAACCACATTTTTTTTTTGGATGAAATTTTACATATGGATAGGGAAAATCCGTGGATTAATTTTTTTCTTCTATGTCCCACTCCAATATGGCCATATAGAAGGTCTTACAGGCGCCTATGCTTGGTAGAAGCAAGTTGGATGCACCTCAGGTCAAGGGTGGAAAAGTCTAATCTCTCTTAACTTTCCACCCACCTAGGCCCACCACCATTAATTGAGGTGAATTCCACTATTTTAGACTCGACCAAAGTCTTCAAAATTTCCTATTTAAGGTAGTGGTGGTATAGTAGTTTAGGATCCTAGGATATTTGTTTTCATTGTAATGTAATTATGTCGATTTGGCTTTGTAACGTTCTTCTTTCTCATGTAAGTTGTTCGAATCACCTTAGTTCTTAATAAAAGTTCTTATTATCCTCTTATTATATTGTTCTACATATCACTTTGATACCATTGGTTCAATTTGTGAATTTATTCACCCCAAACCTTGTGAAATTATCACACAACGGTGGAGTAATCGTTATTTCATTGTTTTTTTTACTTCTCCATTTCCTCCCTCATGAGTCTACTTTCCACTTCCATTGAAACCATATAATCAATGGAGGGATAACCCACTTATGGGTTGATTAAAGGGAGTATAAATAGGATGTATTGGATGTTATTTATCACTCCATTAATTTCTAATCACTTCTTTTAATTGAGAATTTTGTTTGAAGATCTTTAAACTCCTTCATTTTTATTGAATTTAAGGCTACACACTTCAAGTGTTAATATGAACCTTTACCTTGAAGTGCTCAAAAATTTGATCATTAAAGTGTATAGGTGATTAGTATTAAAGGGTTTAGGTATTAAACCAATAAGTGATGGTGTTGTTTGATCTTCTTAAATGAACCCATCTCAAATATAAGAAATTGAAAGAGATGAAAAGGAATTGATCTAATCCACCCCAAGTGATGACCTAGGATTAACTCATTGTTTTAATTTGAATTAAATTAAGTATCTTAGAATTAAATTAAACCTATAAAATATCAAACCAAGTTGTCCACTTCATATCCAAAAACATTCCATAGAATGTACGTGTCGGTAGGTTACTTCTTAGGTCTCTGAGGATTCGACAACCCAAGCTAAATTACAAGGACCGTTCTACCTTCATATCTTGGGTAAATTTGAGCATGAATCAAATTTTGGTGTCGTTGCTGGGCACCCAAGTAATTCATCTGAAAACTCATTATATTCTCCCCCAATTATCCTTTTCTTATCCAAATTCTCTTATCTTTTCCCTTTATCGTTTTTTTTTCTTTTGGCGCATGCCCGCCTACACCCGTGATCAATCAACCCGTCTAGTTAGGGTGGAAAGTCCTATGGTTGGGGAGTCAAGTGAACCTAGGGGATTGTTTCCATTAGATCATAATCCTCTTGATACCCACAAGTCAAAAATTGAGCCAATTTAAATGGAAGTTATTCAAATAAACCAACTCATAAACCCGAGTGGAAACCAAAATGGGAATCCAAATGAGTCATCCCCAAACTTGGAGAATGTGGTCGATCAAACCATGAATGACTACCTCACACCTACCTGGACCAATTACCCCTCATGCATCAGACACAATTCCCTAAGATATTCCAACTACATCTTTAAACCCCATGTCCTAAACCACCTTCCCACATTCCATGGAATGGAGTCTGAGATGCCCTATTTTCACATTAAGGAGTTCAATGGCATTATAGAAACCATGTGTCCCCCACATCAACTAGAATCATCTAAGTTGATGCTATTTCCTTTTTATTTAACGGATCAAGCTAAAAATTGTCTAAAAATTTTGATACCATCATTTATCAACTATTGGGACCAACTACAAAGAGAATTATACAAAAAACACTTTCCCCGACACAAAACAATTGCATTTAAAAAGAGTATCCAAAACTTTTTTGAAAAAGAGGGAGAGTAATTTTATGAAACATGGGAGAGGTTAAAAGACACTTTAAACATGATTCCACACCATGGTTTTTATTTTCTTGAACAAGTGAGAATTTTCTATGAAGGGTTGGGTCTGGGGAACAAACAATTCATTGACATGATGTGTAAAGAAACCTTCAAAAACAAATCCCCAAATGATGCTTTCGAGTATCTAGAAAGCCTTTCTGAACAAAACAAAACATGGGGAACTTCACCTTATTCTGAAAAGAAAAAAAAGAACTACTGTAATTCATACACTTAGAGAAGAGGAAATCCTTAGGGCTAAACTCGCAACACTCTCTAGGAAGGTTGAAGAGATAGACCATAAGAAAGTCCATGAAATCCAAACTGTAGACCCTGTTTGCACAATTTCTGACAAACATGGCCATAAGACAGTCAATTGTCCAACCATTCCATCCATTAAGGAGGTTATTTTATGAGGACCCCCAGTGGAAGTAAATGCTTTGAACTTTCTAAAGCCTCAATACCAAAACACCTTCAACCCAAGGTATAATGACCACCTAGGCTTCCACTGGAAAGATAACCAACAACTAAGACATCCACAGGGACAAAATCCTTACCCCCATCAGAACTACCAAACCCATAACTAGTTCCAAACCCAACCTATCCAATACCAATAGCCACCAATCCATTTTCAACAAACCATCCCACCTCTAAAATATCCCCCTGGGATAAACCAATATTCTCAAGCACCAACCCAAAATATTCCACAAAGCCTACTAGAACAACTGTGCAAACAAATGGACAAAATGAACTCAGAATTATCTTCCCTTAAACAATAAGTTCAAACAATAAAAACTAGAAAGGAACCCATGCCTACTCAGGCGGTACCATCCTCAAATTTAAGGGGAGAGTAAAGTTGCACTCAAACAAATCATGAACAACTAAAGGTTGTGACTGTTTTAAGAAGTCGAAAATCAATTGAGAAACCTGAACAACTAATTCAGAACTCATGTGAAGATTCAAACTTGGATGAAAATTAAAATTAACTAAATGATAAAACTGAAAAACATGATAACATTGTCAAAGAAACAACTCTTCAACAAACAACCCCACAACCTGCACCATTTCCTCAACGCATGAGGGGGAAAACCAAGCCGGAATTGAGTGAAACATTAAGAGAAATCTTCTCACAAGTCCAGTTGAACATTACCCTTCTCGATGCAATCCAAAACATACTTGACTACTCAAAGTACCTTAAGTACTTATGCACTTTTAAAAAAAATCACAAAAAAAAACAAGTCCTTTTGGTAGCTAATGTGAGTACCACCATTCAAGGGACCATTCCTCCTAAGTTGAAAGACCCAGGTTTCCCTTACATCAATGTTGAAATAGGAGAGAGAAAAGTTGTCAAGGCCTTGTGTGACCTAACTGATAGTGCCAATATCATCCCCTATGTTGTGTACTTCCAGTTAGGCCTAGAAGAGCTCCAACCCACATCTGTCACACTTCAACTTGATAATCGTAGCATTAGGGTTCCAAAGGGGATTTTAAAGGACGTTCTGGTAAAGGTTTAAAACTTCATCTACCCTGATGACTTCATTGTCCTTGACAACCATCCAAACTTAGGAAATAAGGAACAAACTCCAATCATCCTTGGTCATCCCTTTCTTGCAACAATCAACTCTGTTATCCGAGTCCGAAATGGGAACATGACCATCACCTTTGGAAACATGAGTCTAGACTTTAACGTCTATAATGAAAGCTCACAAATATGGGATGATGAGTACATTCATGAAGTAAACATGATAGGAAGAATTGATAATGAATCCATAGAACATCAAGGAATATTTGATGGATATTTAAGTTAGGATGAGATTGAATTCCTTTGTTCACATGAAGGAAGTTTATCTCCTTGGATTGAATCATTTTAAAATTTCTCTTATGATGAAGTCTTAGGTCCAACAATCAGTGAAACGTTTCAGGAAACCACTTACAAGGAGACCACTCCAACTTCCTTCCCTAAATCTGATCAAGCCAATCTAGTAGTTGAACCTTCTACATGTGGGGAATCAATCCTATCTAAAACTCTAGGAAACAAAATTGATCTCGATCTAATGTCCCAATCTTCTGCTGAAATTTTGAACAAACCTGATCTTGAATTGAAGGAACTTCACACTGCACTCAAGTATGCCTTCCTAGGGGACAATCAGACACATCCTACTATAATTTATTCTTCTATTGAATCTAATCATGAGATTATGCTTCTAGATGTCCTTATGAAACATAAGAAAGCCATTGGTTGGACCCTGTCTGATATTAATGGGATTAGCCCACTTATTGGAACTCATAGGATTGTTCTGGAATCTGATTCAAAGCCATGTTGTCAACCTCGATGGTGACTCAATCCAAATATCATGGAAGTAGTGAGAAAAGAACTTCTGAAATTGATAAAATCTGGAATCATATATCTCATAGCTGAAAGTGAGTGGGTGAGCCCAATCCAAGTGGTTCCCAAGAAGGCAGGAATCATAGTGATAAACAATAAGGATGGAGATATTCTTCCAACTAGGGTGAGTAGTGGCTAGAGAGTCTGCATCGACTATAGGAAGCTAAACTCATTTACCAAGATGGACCATTTCCCCTTACCATTCATTGACCAAGTCCTTGAGAGAGTGGCAGGTCATGCATTGTACTGTTTCTTAGATGGTTACTCAGGGTACAATCAGATTGAGGTATCCCTAGAGGATCAAGGGAAGACTACTTTCACCTGTCCATTCGGCACCTTTGACTTCAAACGCATGCCCTTTGGGTTATTAAATTCCCCTGGAACCTTCCAACGGTGCATGATGGGAATCTTCTCAGACATGGTAGGGGATTTTCTAGAGGTCTTCATGGATAGCTTCTCTGTGTTTGGGGATACATTTGAGGGATGTCTGAGGAATGTAGAGAGAGTATTGTCAAGATGTGAAGAAAAGAATTTGGTCATAAACTGGAAATAATGCCATTTCATGGTTAAAGAGGGACTAGTTCTAGGTCATCTGGTCTCTGGTAGGGTGATTGAAGTTGATAAAGCCAAGGTTGACATCATTTGTCACCTTCCATCACCCAAAACTATTAAGGAAGTTAGTTCTTTATTAGGACATGATGGTTTCTATAGAAGACTCATCACGGAATTTAGTTCAATCTCTCGTACCCTTTGTGTTCTCCTAGTAAAGGATGCTCCATTTGTTTGGACAGAAAGCTGTGAGGGTTCATTCTTAACCCTAAAATCCTCTCCCACCACTCCTCCCATTATGAAACCTCCAAATTGGAACCTTCCTTTAGAACTTATGTGTGATTTCAGTGACTTTGTTGTAGGAGCTTTGTTAGGACAACATTGTGATAAAACTCCTTATGTCATTGTTTATGCAAGAAAATCATTAAATGATGCCCAAATAAACTACACCAACACTGAAAAGGAGTTACTTGCTATTATGTTTTCCTTAGATAAATTCAGGTCCTATCTCTTAGGATCACCCATCATTGTCTTCCCTGACCATTCATCCCTAAAATACCTTTTCCAAAAACAAGATGCCAAGGCTAGACTAATTAGGTGAGTCCTTCTCTTACAAGAATTTGACCTCACAATAAAGGACAAAAAGGGTGTTGAAAATGTTGTAGTTGATCACCTCTTTAGGATGGAATTCCAAGACAACTCAAATCACCTTTTGTGTATGATTCATTTCCTGATGAACACCTATACTCTGTGAGTGACTACCATTGGTATGATGACATAGCCAACATCTTAGTTACAAGAGTAATTCCAAAATTCTTAGGTACTCAAGCTCTAAGGTAATTCCTTTCTGATGTTAGGCACTATGTGTTTGATTATCCATACCTCTATAAGTTTTTTCCTGACCAAGTCATTAGGAGGTGTGTCCCAGAATCTAAACAAGAGTCCATCCTTAAATTTTGTCATAGTGAGGCATGTGAAGGTCACTTTTCCTCTAAGAAAACTTCTTCTAAGGTTCTTCAGTGTGGTCTATTCTAGCCCACCCTCTCAAGGGACTCCTACACATTTTTTTAAAGTTGTCCTAAGTGTCAACAAGTAGGGTCAATCACAAAAATGAATCAAATGCCACTCACTCCCATCTTAGTGATTGAAATCTTTTACTACTGGGGAATCAATTTCATGGGTCCCTTCCCAAACTCTAGGGGATACCTATACATCCTCTTAGTTGTTTATTATGTCTAAAAATGGGTTGAAGCTATTCCCACCAAGTCTAATGACCATCATGTTGTGATCCGATTTCTAAAATAGCACATATTTTCTCGATTTAAAATTCCTAAGGCTATAATCAGTGAACGAGGAACCCATTTCTACAACCTTCCATTCTATTCACTCATGTCAAAGTATGGGATTTCTCATAAAGTTTCCACTGCATTCCATCCTCAAACCAATGGTCAAGCTGATTTAGCAAATAGGGAGATTAAAAATATTATTGAAAATTTTGTCAATCCTTCTAGGAAAGATTGGTTTGAGAAACTCTTGGATGCTCTTTGGGCATATTGTACTACATACAAAACCATCCTAGGAATGTCGCCATATAGGTTGGTTTATGGAAAAGCATTCCATTTACCTGTTGAAATTGAGCATAAGGCTTTTTGGGAAATTAAGAAAATAAATTATGACCTCTCATTGGTCGGAACAAAAAGGAAATTAGATCTCAATAAACTAGAGGAACTACGGATGGAGGCTTATGAAAATTCAAGGATCAATAAATCTAGAGTTCAAGCCTACCAATCTAGGAATATCAAAGTCAAACATTTTGAACCGGGAAAATTCATTCTCTTGAATAATTTAAAACTTCATTTACACCCGGGAACATTAAGGTCTAGATTGTTAGGTCCTTTCATAGTGCATCATGTGTACCCCCATGGGGCAGTAGAGGTTTAAGATCCCACAAGTGATTACATTATCAAGGTCAATGGTCAAAGGTTAAAACCATTAATTGAATCATTTAATAAATAAGAAACATAGGTTGAGTTAACTGATCCAACCTATGAACCTAGAAAAAATTGATAGATTTAGGATCCATGTCGGGTTAAAGACTTTAAACAAAGCACTGCATGGGAGGCAACCCATGGTTTTAAAATTTTCAATCATTTTGTTGTTTTAATCAACCTTATATTTTAAATAGGATTAATGAATCATTTTGATATTTAAAAATAAAAAAAAATAGACTGTTGGCATGTTCTTTTATTATGAGTATGGATGGGTATGAAAGAGGAGTTTCATATTCATCCGTGTCACGTGGTGTGATCCTTGAGTAATGCATTACCCAAAAATTTAAAAAGAATACAATTTATGATCAGTTCATTTTATTTTTATGTGTTTGTAGGTTAAAATAAAAAAAATATAATAATAATAATAAAATTAAAAGGCCACATTATAGGTCATGGGGAAAACCCTGTCACAACCAGCGAATCTATGGGGACTCGAACCTGAGACCGAAGGAAGACAGGGGCACGCGCTTACCACTAACCTACGGCTTATTGTGCTTACTTATTCTATAATTTTTATATATATACTTATATTTTACTTTCTTTATTATATAAATATATATATATATATATATATATTGTTATTTTCTTTTTTTCCCACTAGGGAATTCTCATAGTGACATCGAGATTAAGGGATTAAAAGGGGGCAACAAGAATTTCAACTTCAACCACCAGGTTACTTCATTCCATGATCCTCGTTTTCAATTTCCTTTTTGAACTCTCATTCTCTGCCACTAACCCCTTCTAAATTTTCTTTTCTTTAAACACTGGGGGAAGTGTTATTTTATGTTGGGGGAGATAAAATAAAATTGTTTTGTGTCAAAAAAATGAATAATCTGAAAAAACAAAGTGTGCCTTAATGGAAGGAAAATTTCCTTTAACCTTGAACATGATAATAGACATTGTACACTTTAAAACTGAATATCAAATAATTTAGCATGCCCTAATTTTTATTTTAATCCATGTATAATTTCATGAGAATAGATTTTGGAAAGTGTGGTTGTGTAATGTGATATTTCATGGTTTATATTTTCATCCCAATAAAAAAATCACAACGCACGTCCTTTGGATAGTGGGGTATTAGTTTGAGTTCATGGGGTCCCCCAAATAAATAGCATAAGTTTGGTGATCATTTTAGTTTTAATATGAGTATTCAATAAAAAAATTTAAAAAAACAATAAATTTGCGCGTAGAGCATAGAAATGACCTAATGCATGACTTTCGGCACTTGGGGATCGTGACTCCATAGTTTTATGGCCCAAAGTTAGTAATTTTATCTCTATTTTTGGTCATTTGAATTTATTTTTGACTGAGTTAACTCAAGATGATGCCTGAGTATATGGGCTTCACTTGGTTCCCTAAGGTCTTTGAGCCTGGGAGTCATCGGAAAAGTCTCACTACAGGGGTTGACTCTTTTGAATGCAATTTCAATTACCATGGAAAATTTAAAAAAACAAAAACAAAAAAATTTAATACTCATCTTAATATTGAAATGTTATTCCACCTAGAACTTCTGTCATTTCCCCCTTGAATAAAGATGAACCCCCATGTCTATTGTGATACAAAACACATCCTTATACTTAATTGATATTGGATGAAATATGGTGATGAATTTGAACAAAGGAATGGGCCTAGGATTGGTATCTTCTTATGAAACTATCATGTATTAAAATATTTTTATGGGTTTCATTATTTTTTGGTATAAGGGTTTTTTGGTGATCATTGTGTATTAAAATGTTTTTGGAAAAGGGAATTTGAATTTCATATTGTTGAGATATATTTTGCTCGGGACTATCAAAACTCAAGTTGGGGGGTGTGATTAGCCACTGAATGAAGCTAATATTAATTTTTAGTATATATAATATTCATGTTCTTTATTATTCATAAACACCAATTTAGCACATTTTAAACTTTTAACATCATTTCACATTATGATTGTAATTCCTTATTAAAATACACTATTATATGGTACATTTTTTTACATCGTTTAAAGTACCCAATTATCTTGATTTTATTTTCATATCTAATTTTCAGGTTTCTCATTATATTGGGAACAATTCATACTTGTGTAGTGTTGGAAGATTCACATTGGAAGACCACCAAAATAGTATTTCATTCAAACAATTTTGGAGAAGGCAGATTGGACACTAGCCCGCTGATGAGAATTTGGGGCCCAACATACAGGCCCAATGAAGCCCAAATTTCGTTTGATTCTATAAGATATATATAGGAACAAATCATTCTTCATGATCCAGTGCTAATTCGGCATTTATGGTGGTTATTAAGGTGGCCCAATTTGGAGATAAAATTTTGGGCCAGATTCTGAGGCCCATCAAATCATCCCACCAATTTACTCATCTATCAGAAACCATATATTCGTTTGGGATGAAATTTTATAGATATATAGGGGACATCTGGATCTTCATTTTTTTCCAATATGTACCACTCCAATTATTCCATATATAAGGCCTTCTGGGCACCTGTGTTTGGTGGAAGCAAGCTAGGTTCCACCTCGGGTCAAGGGTGGAAAAGTCTACTCTCTCTTAACTTTCCACCCACCTAGGCCCACCACCATTAATTTAGGTGACTTACACTATTGTAGGATAGACCCAAGGCTTCAAAATTTCTTATTTAAGGTAGTGGTTGTAGAGGATTTCAGGATCCTAGGAGCTTTGTTTTCATTGTAATGTTATTATGTTGATTTGGCTTTGTAACGTTCTTCTTTCTCATGTAAGTTGTTCGAATCACCTTACTTCTTAATAATAGTTCTTATTATACTATTATTATGTTTTTTTGCATATAAATTTGATACCATTGGTTCAAGTTGTGAATTTATTCACACCAAACCTTGTGAAATTATCACACAACGGTAGAGTGATCGTTATTTCATTGTTTTTAATACTTCTCCATTTCCTCCCTCATGAGTCTACTTTCCGCTTCCATTGAAACCATAGAATCAATAGAGGGCTAACCAACTTATGGGTTTATCCAAGGGATTATCAATGGTCTGTATTGGATGTTATTTCTCACTCCATTAATTTCTAATCACTTCTTTTAATTGAGAATTTTGTTTGAAGATCTTTAAACTCCTTCATCCCTGTTGAATTTAAGGCCACACACTTCAAGTACTAATATGAACCTTTACCTTGAAGTGCTCAAAAATTTGATCCTTCAAGTGTATAGGTGATTATTATTAAGGGTTCTAGGTATTAAACCATTAAGTTATGGTGTTGTTTGATCTTCTTAACTGAACCCATCTCAAATATAAGAAAGTGAAATAGATGAAAAGGAATGCATCTAATCCACCCCAAGTGATAACCTAGGATCAACTCATTGTTTTAATTTGAATTCACTTAAGTATATTAGAATTAACTTAAACCCATATAATATCAACCCAAGTTGGCCACTTCATATCCAAAAATAGTCCATAGAATGTATGTGTCTGTAGGTTACTTCTTAGGTCGCTGAGCATTCGACGACCGAAGCTAAACTACTAGGATCGTTCTACATTCATCTCTTGGGTAAATTTGATCTTGAATCAGGATCCTTATTTCTTCATAAATATATACATAAAAGTTGAGAAGTTTTAATCAACCAAATTTCTCCATTTACTCTAATCTTTATGCTTTCACATCTAAACATTTATTCTTATTTATGTTTGGTGAAATGGATATCTTTACATTATCTTCTTATTTATATGGATATTTTTTCTTCTTAATTTCCATCATAGATGATACATTATTTATTCTCTTAAGGAATGATTCTTGTTCTGGTAGAAAAGTTAAATAATATTTTTCCATATGACCATATTTCTTGCATCTCCCACACATAACTTGTTTAACATAAGAGTTTTTATTTGTTGATAAACTCTTATGTACTTTAACTTCATCATGTGGAATTTTTCATTTTCCTTTTTCATTGTCCTTTTCTTATGCTTCTTTGGTTTTCCTCATTATTTACAAATATTCTAGTAATATAACTAACATATCATTGGGAACTATGGTAGTAATTTTGTATCTTACACGTGGATTATTCAGAGGTCCATCTATCTTATTAGTTATTTTGGATGGTGCACTTTTTTTCAATATCTTTTATTTGGAATCCAAGGTCTTCTCAACTTTCTTTCTTAGAATCTTCTTGGGAGAATTTTTGTTTAAAACATTATTATGATTTCTTCCCAATATATCTTATTAATTATTAGATAGATTTTGTGGTCTTATTTTCTTATCAACTTTGGATACATGTTGAGATGAGAATGTGCTAGCCTTGTGACCACCATCATTGCATACATCACTTATTTTTTCAATATTTCCAAATCTATTTTAAGTATAAAAATTTTTCTAGACCTACTGATGTTTCTTCTTTATATATATATTTCTCCCCCTTGAGATATAATTTCTCTATGATTTTCTATTTAAAGTATTATTCCAACAATATGATGCACAATGCTCGAATCTATTGTAGCACCAACATTATCCCACAAACCGTGATCTTCTTATTTTTTATGTATGATTTTTTTGGGTATTCTTCATAACATGTTGTTCTCTTTTTTGGGAACCATATTACAAAATCTTTTTCATATCTACCCTAATCATGGTGTTAGGCCTTTAATTACCTTTATTTATCTATACTTTCACATTTTTTTACAGCATCTTTCATGAAAATAGATTCAGAAACATTTTTACATGATGGTATGTATTGTACCATTTTTGTATCAGTTTCTTGTTATGGATCATTTAATGAAGTCATGATCTTATTATCACATGTTATAGATATTTTAACATTATAATTCTATAGTTAACATTGAGTAGTAGCAGTAACTATTTCCTTATTTTGTGAATTCTCAATATGTGTCTTCTCAATATTGGCCAACTGAACTTCTAACTCTAGATATTTCATATTGAGGATGATTTTTTTTTGATAAATCATAATAAACTTCTATTCATAGGGATTATTTATTCTTTTATCCCCCTCTTAAAGCAGTTTGATTTTGTTTTTTAATAAAGAGTCAAGTTCTTTTATCTTCTTAAATTTTTATTCTAATTATAAATCCTTGATATCAATGTTGTTTTTCAATTTTTCTCCAAGTGAATTAATATGTTCTTCAAGAGTATTCTTGAATCCCTCTTTCTCTTAAACTTATTTAATCCATTTTGAGAAATATATTTCAATCTCAATATTTGTTGCTTCAAAGGTTCTAATATGTCTGGAGAACTTTAAACAATCAATAATTTTTCCTTGCAATCCCTTCTCCAAAACATTAGTTTATCCTTCCAGTTGGGTTATATATTCCTTTATAGATTGAAAGACTCTACAAACAAGGGTGATTTTTTCTTTCAGAATACCATGAATAATATATTTTAATATATCAATTTATATTTATTGAGAAATTATAGATTGGTCATCATCATCACTTATGCTAGGATTTTTATTTTGAGGAAAATTTTCAAAGGTGATAACACATACCTCCTGATCACTTGAGTATCTTGATTTACTTGATGTAGGAAGGTTTTCCTTCTCCTTAGAGGAAACCTAAGACACCTACTCTTTAATTTACAAGCATTATATGTGCTCATTATTTCCAAGGTAGGGAGATACTGATACTTCCGCTTGTTTAGATAAGACGGACTTCTTCTTCATCTTTCTTTTCACTTTATTTCTCTTGTTCATCATGGAATTGGTATAAATAGTCCTCTTATTAGAAATAATTGAATCTTCACTAAAATTTAACTTTATTTTTAACACATTAAAGGAACTCAAATCTTAAAATGAGAATAGATTCAACATATAGAATCCAACTTAGGTGAACCAACCCTATGATACAACTTGAAAGGAATAATTTGGGATATTCCTAACACTAAGAGGTAGGGTGAATCATTTTTAGGGACTTTTTAAACTTATAAAATTTTTATCCCACTACTAATTTGACCTATTAGGGTCTCGATTATCTTATTCACTTTTTCATATCGCATGAAAATATATGATAGCAGTTAAAGATAGTACATGATATTTTTACAAGGTTCACTACTCAATCAGAGTATCTAGTCCTTGGCATGGTATGGAAATTTTACAACCAAAAAACCACTATAAAATAATCCTTTGAATATGGTTATAGAAAGAATGGAATATCCTTTTACTTTAAATGCACTATTTTCAATTGAAAGTGAATATTTTACAGCTCTTGTTTGGATATTTATACTGCCTCTCAAGATAATATTCTCCTTGTTAAAAGGTTCTTTGTAACACCAATAATTCTTCCACCTTGAGACTAATATTGGATGTCATAGTGTTTCTTTGATGTTTTACAAACTTCTTTTTGTTCACTTGGTTACTTGCAAAATAGTAGGCAAGAAACCTTTATCTTCTTCACAATATAAAATTTAATGATACACTTTATTCTTATTCTCTCAGTCATAATAATATGAATAGTTTGTGGATTGATACACACAAAATTATTCCTAGAAAAAATTATAATCAACTAATATCAACTTGGATAGTAACTTCCTATTCTTCCTCTGATATTTAACACACAAATATATGAAATGGTGTATATAAGTGACTTGTTCTCTTTCTTCTTCAGTGTAAAATAGATTTCACTGAATATTCTTCTTCTTTATAGCTAGAATCACAAACCTCCTTTGTGATTATAGAAAAACTTAAGTTTATCTCAATAAATCATCATTATAATTAATTCTTATTCAGTCTAAATGATATGAATGTTATTGGGACTAGATTATATGACTTCATCATTACACAATATTATCAATTGAGTATAATATTGATTTCCTAATAGTGAAACTGTATATTTTTTAACCACTAATTACACCATGTTGAACATAACATATTATGCATGTATAATAATTTTCATGGGTCTTACAAAGCTTGTAAACCTTATCACATAATTATTCTTGATTAAGATATTGTGAATTTATGTTATCATGTGAATATGGGTTTACATATGCATGAATGTACTCTTTCTTTTTTATATCTATTCACTTCTTATTCTTCCCTTCTTCACGCATGCCAGTTATATGCACACACTACCATGGTTATCTCTTCATGTGAATATGCATCCATATATCAATGATTTCATGCATTCCATATTCAATTTTTCTTTGAACATGGTGGTATATTCACACACTATATTATTATGTTCATTATATCGTGTGTACTATTTATTCTATTACCTTCACACAGACCACAACAGATGAAAGTTATATCTTGCAACTACCATTTCATGTTATCCCTTATTCATGAAAGCTATAGTGAGTGTGGTTGTTGATTGTATAAATAGGATCATGATATCTACTGTGCTCTTCACATAATTTTTTATATGTGGCTTCCTCCTTCTTCATACAAAAAAACTATATGTGAACTCCTTACTGGTCATCATAAATCAAAAGGATGCATAGTGTCTTTGCATAAGGTTTTATATAAAGATCATGTCTTTGTGAAACATAGTGATATTACCTTTAATAATAACTTGTTTAAGGATCTATTCTTTACATAAGATATGAGTGTATAATAAACTCAAGCATGGTATCTCAACCTCTTCATGAAACACTTGAGTGCATGAGTCACATATCAAGTGGCCACAGCAAGTATTCATAGAAGAAACTTCTTCATGGAACACTTTCATGAAAATAGAGATGCATGGAACCGCTTCACACTATAGATGAACATCACAATCCCATTCTTTGTATATCCTAAGAGGTACATAGAAATATGCTTTTTCATGTAACTGAAAGCCAATAGACACACTATTTTTTAGAAAAACAAGAACTCTCAAAGAACTATTTGAGTAGTAGAATTATTCTTGGCATCTAGACTTTGATATTTAAGAAGAAAGGTTCGCTACCTCCACCTCATTTAATCACCGACTCAATCCCCAAATAATTCCATGTAAATCATATATGTTAATTATAAAACACCTTAGCTTTAAAATATCTCAGATGAGGGTTTCTCACATAAACTTACGCAAAAAAATCATGTCGTGTTTTCTTATGTGAGTTTGATTATCTCACGTGCACATCATAATGATTGTGTGCTCCTAAACTCGAGAGCATCCATGCATGATTCTAAAATCCAAAACACACCTCTACAACATTGTTTTCATTAAGAAGTAGCACATAATTCATGTTATTTTATGCATGAAAATAATAGATGCATTCATATAGGATTTTTCCTTCAACATCTACTAAACTTTCACTTATAATGAGCATGGAAGCCTTGGAATTAATTGATGGAGGTTCTTCTATCCACTCCCATGAGTAGAAGACTGTCAGTTAGGTTGGAGGTAGGTGATGATCTACCATAGTGATTAGAAAAATCTCGTGTATCAAATTAGATGGATGAATTAGGTTCGGGAGTTTTTAAAGTGGAGGGAAATTAACTCGCATAATCATTTGTCCTACATTGATTCTCCCCATGGTTTAGCTACAATATATTAATGATCATATTCTCACTACACCTTCGATCTAACACTGAGGTCGACACCTAGATTCATTGCACCACATGACCACATGATTCACGTCATGCATGGTTCAAAGGCACCCTTGCAGGCTTTCGACTAAACCTATGTGTGCGACTTAGAGTGTGTGATCTATGGGCCTTATACATGGATATATATATATATTGTGAGCACTATACACCCTCTTATACCCATGGTCATTCTAGTATTCTCTTTTGGGCATGTTTTTCCTTCAGTTCCCACATGTATCCTTTGTGGAGTGGCCTAGGCAGCTTAGTGGGTTGGCCATATTTTTTTCAAACACTTAGAATAAAATATGAGTGAAATAGGTCCATCATATAAAAAATTGGACAACTTCAAATGAATGAACACAAATTATTCAAATTATCTTCATGAAAAATAATATTTTATATCATATTCTTTAAATAATTCTTTATACAAATCATTATTTTCATGGTCCTCATGAAATAGTGAAATATTTAATGACATTATATTCCTATTATTATATTATTTTTTGAATACACATTCCAAATAAATTTTTCAACATAAAATTTTCCTTCTTGATTATTTTAGAAAAGGTATCCCTATTTACACAGGTATTTGGAATGAAGATCAATTCAACAATCTTCATAGTTAGAAACTCAAAGTCTTCAAAATATGTTTCTTAAAATATAAAGACTTTAGGACTTCTCCAAGATCAATTAACTTTGGAAATTCTTCATCATATTGACTTTATTAAATATTCCTATTTCATTGATCAACATTTACAATGACTATCAATCATTGAAAACAAATGCAACACATATACAAAGTGGGATCTTCAATGTGCTTCTCTCATCTATTGTGTGATTTCCACCACTTACTTTGTCATACTCTATACACATAACCAAAAATAAATTTATATAATGTGACATGATTTTTCTTATATTTTAGGGGTTATGGTATAAAGGGTTGGTTTCCCTATGAAGACTCATAAACTTGGTTATGACATAGGTTTTTCTATTGGTTTCTAAAATTACAGCATGGTATAAGATGTTGTGAATGTTAGGGTAAAGTATTCCCTTGACTTTTTCAAGTGTCTTAGAGTGTTGTGGGTCCTCATTTATGGTTTCCAATGGTAGTTTAGAATTTATAATGTTTTTTCGGTTCATATAATTTAATATTTTGATTATTTTGGAAATCATTGACTACCTTAGAGGAATGATGTATATCTAGGCTAATGAATTCAGACTCTGTGAACTTTATAGTACCCATAGAATCCATAGATGTACTTGTGATACTAATCTTAATGTATTGGAGTTGAGAATTCTGAGACTTATTTTTTACCCTATGAATTCTAGTGGTCATGCATATCTGGATTATCTTATCATGTCTTCCTCCTAGTTTCTCCTTCACACCAAGAGTTTTGACCTGATTTTTTTTATATTCTTTCCTTTATGGTTTTTTGGGCATCCTACTTGTTATTTTTATACTCACCACTACATATGATTTGTGACCATATGTGATTTGTCTATGTAGATAACACATAGGTTCAGATATATCCTTAGTATATGTGGAATTAGTGTGTCTAGTTTTGATACGATTCTTGGATACTCTATGTGATTCATATTAGGTTTTGGTGTAAATATTTTATTCCATTAAAGTTTTGGAATCTTTAGAATATTAGAAATTATAAGTTATAGTTAGGTTATCCGGATTGAGAAAATACATCAGCACTAGATGTTTAGGTTGTAGAATTTGGTTCATCGGAAGTAGTATAGGTGGATGTGTTATTTCATGGGAATCTAAAGTGTTGGTTGAATAAATTTTAGATAAGGAACCATTTTTTATATCATATAATGATGTTTGTATAGTGAAGTCCCCATAAGGTGAGTCCAGTAAAATCATCTAAAAGTTTCATTCACTAGAATTTCAGTGGATGGAGCACAGTGGGGTCAGAGTGTGGGAATGCTAAGGATGATCCTCTAATTCATGTACTCAGGGAAGTATTTATGTTTTTGGAGGAAAGAGTGAAGCTTATGGAAGGGACAGCTTCCAAAGGATAAATAAATTTTTTAGGGGAGGAGAAGGTTGTGAAAAGGTTATATGTGAAGCCTCTGATGATGGTTCGCTAAAGTATTCCCCATGGGATTGTGGTTATGGAAATATTATGGGAGTATCATCAGAGTGAATTTCATAATGATGTGATCTGTTAGGTAGCCTTTGGAGGTCAAAAAATAAGTGCTACAGTACATTAGAGGTTTCCCATGCTAGGAGAAGGATTCCCATAAATATAATATGTTTTTTCTAAATGGATGATTGGGTAGGAACCAATATATATAGTGGGTTGGTTCTACCAATTCAAAACACAGACAAAAAAATTGACAATTCTTGAAAAGGATTAGGTTTATTTGGAAGGAGAACAGCTAGGAGCATCCATTTACTAAAGGAAAAAAGTGCCAAAGGTAGAGGATAAACATATGGATTGGTGAAGACCATAAAGATCAAAGTGAGGATGCAACAACTAGAAGATTTTTTTGTTTATGCTTCTTATGATCAACTAAGTAGGGTGACCGAAAGATGGTTTTTTCCATTATTAATTAGTGGTAATATATTTCCTAGATGAATGAAAGTGATTTTGTTATTATCCTGTAGATTTAGGATGAAATTCTAAACCACATAATCCTCTTATATATTGTGCATTGTTTTTATACTTTATGCTTGACTATGTGAGTTTGTCTAATGTTTTCTTGCTTATTCATCAGATGGAAGGACTACCAAAGAAGGAACAAACCCATTTGGAAGGTAGTGGATCAGTGTAGTGAGTAGTATTCCTAGACTTCCTAGTTATTAATTTTAAACCATGTGGGATGATCCGATCAAAATTTATATCTTTTAATGGATAAATGTTCTATTGTGATACCAATTAATTGGTATCAAAGTTTGGTTGTAGTTCTTGGTTTAATACCATGGTTTTAAGGAATCTGGTGTACTAGTGTATCATGTATTGAAGGGAAGTCACTCTGAAGCATTATTAGTACCATAGGTATTCTGTTATATCAAAAGATCCCATGATTGGAAGGAGTCTTGGGGTGTGTTCCATTATAAATGTGGAAGTTTAATCTTGGATGGAGACTGGTGGGTTTTTTTGGTCAGGTGGTCGATCAATTTATCTAAATAATTTCATCAGAAGATAGTGATGCTACCAGTTGTGTTTTTGGGATATCAGAAGTCCAAATTAATGGAATGTGTCATGCAACATTTTTTGTTACATTCAGTGGTATTTGGAAGTTTGGTGTAAGAATTATGAAATGACAATGTAAAAAGGATGATCCCTTACACTATTAAAATTAATTGGGTTCTCATGTTTCTGAAGGATAACATTGTAATGGGTTAGGCATGTCTTGAAGATCTAACAGTGGAGGTGGAAGACATTTAAAGATTCTAGTGATTTTATTCCTAGAGGGTTTATAAGTTTTTATGGATGGATAATTCATCTATAAGAAAGGTTGGTAGAGATATAAGGATATGAAAATATGTGTAGGGATTGTTCTGTAAGTCCTAATTCATGTAACAAGTGACTCATGTTCCCAAAAGGAGTTTTCAAAATAGAATTCAATCATCATTTTAATTCGAGTACAATCGATAGTTACTAGAAGTTTTGTTCTATGCAGTTTCAAATTTAGGTGGTTTTATAAACTTTTAGTTGAGAGGGGGTGGATAAAATTTATACCAAGTTCCCAAGGAATCCTATCTTGACTCAGGTCAGTTGAATTGAATGGTTCATTAATCAATATTTTTGAAGCTAGAGGGGGTGTTTTTTCTGAAATCCTTATGAATATTGAAAATTGGTGGTTCTATATAGATGTTGAATTAAAGCTAGTGTGGTGTGGAATGGTCCAGGTTTTTTGGAGGATGGGAATTTGGAAGCTAGAGGAACTGTGGAAGGGTGTCAGAATATCACATTAGGGGGATTCGTGGTTGAGGAATGTGTGGATAGGTTTCATGCCTTGGATGGATGCGCCCAGAAAGAGTGATGACATGCTAGGTATCAGATGAATGAAAGATAGAATCTAAGGCATGGTTTTCATGATTACACAAAATTTAGAGAGAAATAAGGATGAAAATCTCAAATCATGAAAATTTTCACTAGAACTCACCAAAGAGTGAGATATTCAAATCTACATATAGTGTTCAAGATCCATATAGAGGTTTCCAAATGAATTAGAACTTCACATGTTTTGGTGAATTATCTCACAAAAAAACCATTATACTTCAAAGTAAATTTGATGGTATAAGAACCATGATTTGGGTGGATTGGAAGTTGGTCCAAAAGATGGTAGGTTGTGGAGCAAGTGGGTGTTCTAGAAGATTACTAGATGAGTTTCCCAAATTTTAATAAGACTGACCCAGGACACCAAAAATTAGTGTCATAGATCAGAAATTAACTTTGTTTCGGGTTATATCTTCTATAGGATACTCTAGGAATCTTGAAGTAGGCTAGGTGTTTCTCTATAATCTTTAAAGTATATAAATTTTTTTGAATCTGGTTGTGTTAAAGCTGAGAAAGGAAAACCTAGCACACTTTTCTTTTCAAGGGATTATAACTCCATGGTAATAGTCATTGTGAAATTTTTAGATCAATGGAGGTGGTATCTTAAAATGGTTATAATTGAGGCTAGATGCATTGGTATCAAAGGAACTTATTAACTTAGTTGCATTGAAGGAAGTCTTAGTGGTTGTTATTCATGTTTATGACATCAGATCTTTTCAAAAGTTATATCTCTAGATAGGGGATCAGTTTTCTAATGTTTCCTTTAAATTTTTTTGTAATGACAGATCTTGGATATAATAATATTAGTGGTTGAGTCTTTGGGAATTATGGAATTTTGGAATTAGAAGGTTCATGGACTCAGTGCATGTTGTAGACAATTGATGTAAATTTCAAAAAAGTTAGCAGATAAAAATAAATTTATTATTTTCTTTAAAGAGATTCCATGAAGTTATTCATATGAGTTTTATAGATTTAGTAGAATGAAAGATTTTGGTTATATATAACTAAGGATGGACTTCTTTAGTGGGAACCTAAATGATCAGAAATTTTTATGGAGTGGAGAATCATGTGGGTACTATAAGGGTTGACATAAGCTGACCAATGAGAATTTGGTATAAACATGAGAATAGTATTTAAGTGATAGATTTTTAGAATTAACCAATAAAAATATTCTCAAGTGGTATATTGTTAAGTTTTTGTGTGAATTTTATTTTCAGTTATGTGTTGGAAGCTTCATAATTCCGGACACTAAAAGGTACACTTTGGGTTACTGGATGGAGATCATACATCAGTACCATATGTTTTTACAGAATAAGTAAATTCACCAGATGTCACATAGGTGGATAGATCAGTTCAATAGAAGCTAAAGTGTGAGTTGAAATAAAGTTATATGGGGACTCATTTGTTAGATCATGGGATGAAGTCTAGATAGTTAGATCATTATAATTAAAGTATATAAGGAGCATCTGGATGATTCATTCACCAAAAGTTCAGTGGATCCAGCACAGTGGATTTGGAGTCTAAGAATACTAAGGATGATCTTTTGATTCATTTACTTTGGGAAATGGTCATGTTCTAAAGGAAAGAGTGAAACTTATGTAAGGGAAAACATCTGTAGGGTGAAAAATGTTTTTGGAGGAGGTGAAGATTTTGCAGATAACATATGTGAAGTCTCTAATGATGTTCCACTAAAGATTTCCTCATGGTATTTCAGTAAAGGAAATTTTTAAGGACTGTCATCAGAGAGGATAGTGGTTCCTACTGGATGACTGGTAAGAACCTACTATATATAATATGGATTTTTCATCTATGAAAAACAATGATACAATGAACTGATAAGGCCTGATATGGATGATGTGGCTCTGAAGGAGCACACCTGGGCACATCTAGGTGATGGAGCCTAAAGTACCTAAGGTGGAGGTCAAAGGTCAGGAAGGGTGTAGAGAAAAAGGTATAGGGGGGATTTAATGGTCAAAATATGGAATTATAAATACTTCACTCACTTGTCTGAGTAGGGTTTCTAGAAGATGGGGTTTTCACTTGTAACTCAGATGTACTCTATTTTCTTAATGAATTAAAATGATGTTGTTGTTATCATATTGATATAGAATGATAGTCCAAACCATGTAATAATCTTGTGTATTATGCATTATGTTTGTATATTTTGCTTGCATGTGTGTATTTTTTGAATGCTTTATCACATGTGCATTGGGTATAAGGAAGAGGATAGAAGAACCAGAACCAGATGAAAGGGAGAAAATTAGTGTGGTGGATAGGGTTGCTGAACATACTATTTCTAGATGTTGAACAATGGGGGATGATTCAATTGTAAGTTGTATCTTCTAGTGAATGAATATTCCGCTACGATCCCCAATAATGTATGATAAAGCTTAGTGGTCATTGTTTATATAAAATATAGTTTCTGATGGGGATCATACTAGGAGTACTCATAATATAGAGGATTTTTTATATCTTGCATATATCAGATTCATTATATTTTTATTGTATGGTTCCTTTGTAGTTACCTTTTTAATAATGTATTTGTGCTTGATATATCATTCATGTGTTTTATTCATCTTAGTTTTTCATATATATATATATATATATATATACATCCTACTGGGGTTGTTATTTGTTTTATACATTGGAGATATGTCTCTGTTGTGGGTTAATATAGTCTAAGTCCTCCCATATCATGATATATGTATACTCAGTGCTAGTAATTATCCCCTGGCTTGTTGGAGGTAGGTTTGGGATGATACTCTCGACTTACCACGGACCTGGGTGAGGCCCTAGTTGGTTTGGTCATGTAAGAGTGGTATCAGAGTGGGTTTTTACTAAGGATATAGTTTGGTTCAAGGTATTTTGTGAGGACGGATGACAATTTAGTGGAACATTGTTATGGTGTATCAAGTTTAGATTTTATGATTTGGAACTCAATTATGGTGTGGTAACTGATATATCTATTTACCATGATTCTAAAAATTTGTTCATTGAATCAATACACTAAGGTACTGGTTGTGGAAAAAATTAATGATGCATGAATAATATAGGAACATTCCATTTATTTCCATGTCCTTCTTGATTCATCTCACTAGATATGATTTGTTTACATTGTTTCATTTTATGATAGTTTTAGGATTCCACATATCTAGTTATCTAGTATTGTGAGGTAGGGTTGCATCATACATGTACTTATAAATGGGACTCTTTTCAATGAAAAACTGAGTGATGAATCTTCTGTTTAGGGGTCTATCACCTCTGTATTGTCTGTTGTGTGCTAACCCCCCTATTTTGTGTTACCCATATATGTTGTGTATTTCTTGGGGTGTGGGTTATCTATCAATGATGTTAGATTATCTTTCTCATCTATTGTGTAGTACACCTTATTTTTGTGTTCCACCCTTGTCAAGTGTGTGTTATCAGACAAGGCATGGACTGTCCTTTATGATTCTAGAGGAGTGATGAGATATTTTTTTTAGGTTCAGTTCAGAGACATTCTTACCCAATGATCTGAGTAAATTTTTTATCTCTTATGTGATTATTGCATAACTTTGTTATAAAGATAATAGAATTTCTTGCGTAGTTAGGAGAGACTACCTACAGAATAGATAGGTTGCATGGGTTGTGATGATATAATCATCAAGGATTATGTGGTGAGATTTATCCTTGAGAAATAGAGGTTTGGATGAATTATGAGTCTTTAATTTTCTTGGATTGGAATTTCACTAACAAGATGGAAATTCTTGCATTGATATCCCTTCATGATATAGTAAACTTATAGTAGATGATGTTTTCTCAAACTCATGATGGTTATTCCCTATCATGGTTAGAGTTTAAAACCTGTTTCAAGATGAGGTTTCACCCATGGATGTTAAACCCTCTGTAGGGTAGCACTTCCATGTACAGTTATGTGATGATTACCACATATCTCACAAGGTATTCCCTATTCATATTTTTTGGTGTAATTATTTTAACTCAGTGGTTCGGTTGGAGACTCTATAGGAATAATTAATCAGTTGTGGTAATGTTTTCATATAAAACCACCTATTCTAGAGACTTCTAAGTGGTCATTGGATTTTAAGTATTCTTGGTGAAGATGCACCATAGTTGTATAGACAAGTTAACATTTTTCCAATAGAAAGTTGGTGGTGATATGGAAAAACCTCTATGTTAGAGATGATGATGAGACCAATAACTTCCTTTTAGTAGGAACTGTAGACTATTGAGGTTTCATTGATGGAAATGTGTGGTTCAAGGGAATATTGGGATGAAAAGTACTATAGTCCCCATCCACCACCACCTTGAATTATTTCTTATCAGGAAAAAAGTGCTAACAGTCAAAGATATGGGAAGATGCGCACAATGGATGGTTGTGGTTGGGCATTCAAAAATTCAATTCAGAGTATGATTCATGTCCTCATTTTAGGGACCCTCATATTAAAAGGATAAATTGAGATTCATTCTTCTTCACTCAGTTATCATGAATTAGATACTCTGGTGGGAACCATGTACAGACCCTTATCATCTAGAGAGTTTCAACTAATTGTGACTATATCACACTTACCCCCTCAAGTAGAGTGGATTTTTCCTTGATGGGAAATAGGTTTTTTATGATATTATTTCATGGTAGTGACATGAAACAGTAGTACCTACCTTTTTATTTATTGTCTACCAATTCTAGATCTTCATAGTGTTATGAAGTTGAGTATATGAGGTAAGATCCATTCCCCAACAGTAAGTGGAATCCCACTTAGGTGTGGAAAGAATAATCCACCCTATAAGGGGTTGTGATCTATTACCCATTAGATGATAGGAATGTATTTAGATGTTATGTGCATGGATGATAATTCTCTTCCTGTGAGTGTGGAGGAATTCATGAATTATTTCGAAGGGAGAATCATGGTTATCCTTTAATAAGAGGTTGGTATATGAAATGAATTTCATTCTAGATATGGTGTTCGAGTATTTATAAGTAAAGTGGTGAACCAAATCCTTATTTGTATCAGTTCATGGAGGAGAATATTAAGCATTCTATGAATTTCCCTAGTTTCACCATGAGAGTGTCGGTTGTGTAGAAACCTCATAAAATGAATTTGGGATTTGTAGAGTAGTGACTGGCCTTCATGAAGTTGAGGATATGGTAGTTAATGAGATATTAATGGTGTAGTATTGGCATGGTTATTGACACTTATACTAAATAACTCTACATGTAGATGAGGGGGGAGGATATTGAGCAGCTAGTTTTAGAGATATTTTTTATGGAATTAAGAAGGAGAATTTGTTTTCCTTAGATCAACGGTGGTGGCCTCACACTCTTTAATTTTATAAGAGAGGAATGTAGTGATAATTTTAACCTTTTGGACTAGTGTGACCAGACGTTCTCAAGTGATGGACATGAATGGTTTTCCTTGAAGGTATAGAGAATTTGGACAACTTTTCTAGGTGAATAGTGGTTTTAACTCAGGGATTCATAGTGGATATCATAATGGATATCCTGAGAGAAGACCACACTAGTGGGGATCGGCCATTGATGTTATATTTTTAGTGGATCTTTGTGGGTATAAACATTACATAGTATCTCTTATTATGTTATGAAGGATGATTTTTTTGAGATAGTTATGGTTTTCGATCGCTTTTGTTTAGTGGGTGTTATCCTAGGGTCTAGAGTGGATAATTTTCAAGATAATACTATTATAATTGTGGTGGATTGGTCCAACCAATGGTTAGTGGTGTGATGTTTAGTGGTTGATTAGGTTGGTGTTGTTACTAATGTGTTTATCAATAGATTTCATGAAATTGAAACAAAAACACAGTCAGGATATCTTCAACAGAGGATGAAAAACCTATTGGAGATTGGTTTGAACATGGAGGATACCCATGGATGTTGAGTTTAAGGTAGGTTTGTATCTCTTTGTGACATGATCTATTGAAATAGTTACATGTGCCTCATGGTTAGGAGATGATTTAGAAACTAACATTGGTCCCAAGGAACATGTTGTCTCACAAATCCTCTAATACTAGAGTAAAATATTATGAATCTCTTAATATTGGAGTGAGATGTAGATGGTTGTGCACATAAAATAACCATTATGAATTCTATTTAAAGTTGGAGAGTGAGGCTCAAACACCTAATGACCTTTTCAATGGTCCCTTTTGAGATGTGTTTTGATAGTTCAAGATTTTGTTTTCTTCCTTGTGGGGGGACGACCTTGGGATAAAAAAGGTTTTAGGTGTAGAGTCCTTTCAAGACTCATATAGATGAGAAGAATGTTTTCATTATGGTATAAATTGATATTAGGTAAATATGATGACATTGGGGATGATAAATGATGTTCCCTACATTGTCGGGGGTGAACCAAGCTTGATTAGGGAGGATGTAGACACATGACTCCCTATTATGTGTGGGTTTATTGTTTTCCACAAGTGGTCTCATGAATTAATTCCTATTTTAATTTCTTTTTCACAGTTTATAAGGTTTTAATGTGGGGAGGATTTAGAGACTCATATTTTTCATGATCGATACATAGCTCAATTTTGAGTTTCAGAGTCCCAAGACCTTCTTATGGGTAAAATGGAAAATGTACCCTAGAAGATGACCTTAGAGAAATTATCTGATGGTTCTGTTGATCTCAGGGTGTGTATTTTATTCTTAGGATGAGACAACAGGGAATTTCAGGTGAAATGGGGACTTGGTAAAAATATATTAAGTATAAAAATATTACTTTTAGAGATGAGGAAGTAATTATGGTAAATTGGTTATATTTCCTAAATAGAGCCTCATATGGGAAATTCGACACCACGTTTTCCACTACTATAGATGTTCCCTTTAACGGTTCACAAAAAGGCCATTAACAACACTAATAAAGCACTATTAAACTCAGTAATGATAAAGGGGGTGTATCCTTCATCAGTACTAGAAATAGAACTAATAAAGGCCCATCCTGCTACAGTGTGTTGTTTATATTACAACACACCTAGTAAAAATCTGTAACCTATGTATAAAAATTATATAATTTAATTGAAAGAAATTTGACATCATGAATAAAAAAACTAGTGCATACATTTCAAACAATGTTTTATATAATTACACTTACAATTATCCAAAAACATTTAAAAATTTTAATGTTTCATCTTTTGGCACATGTGATCCCCTCTCAAAAATATCCACCCATGGTATCAGTTTCCAAAAAAATCATCTCAACCTGACCAAAATAATCCACCTATATAAGAAAAAAAATATTATATTAGTAATATTGTAAAGAAATAAATTAAATAATAATATGAAAGAATGCATTTATAAAATGTAAATTTTTAATAAAAATACACACTTTGAGTTATACCGGCCACATCGTGCATCATATTGAGGTCATGTTGATTCATACACATCACAAATGAGTTATGGATTTTTTTCCTAAATTATTGAAACAATTTAAATGTGTTTTCTCAATTTTGAGTATGTCACTTGTTATTTTTTCTAAAATTAATGTCAATTTTAAATAATGACGCACTTGGAGTTATACTGATCACACCATGCATCAGATTGAGATTCGTCTTATTCATACCTATCATAAATTACTTATGGATCATTCTCCTGATTTATCAAAACATTATGAATGTGTTTTCTTTTTTTGAGTGTGTTAGTTGTGTTTTTTTACTAAAATGTCATTTCAAACTAGAAAAACACACTTTGAGTCATATTGGTCGCATCGTGCACTGTTTTGATGTGAGACTACTTTATACACATCAAAAATGACTTATGAATTATTTTCATAAATTATAAAAATAATCAGAGTGTTTTTTATGGGTTTTCAGTGAGTGAAACATGTTTTGAACTAAAATATAAATTTTAAATTTATAATAGACACTTTGACTCATACTGGTCACACCGTGCAATTTACTAAGGTTTGGTTGATTCCTACATGTTAAAAATGACTCATGGATCATTTTTCTAAAGTATCAAAACAATCTGAATGTGTTTTCTTGGTTTTCAGTATGTTATTTGTTCTTTTTACTAAAATTAATGTCAATTTTAAATAAAAATCCACACCTGGAGTCATATTGGTCACATCGTGCATTATATTGAGTTTTATTTGACTCTTACATGTCACAAGTGACTTATGGATCATTTTCCTAAAGTATCAAAAATAATTTGAATGTGTTTTCTCAGTTTTTAGAATGTCACTTATTCTTTTTACTAAAACTAATGTAAATTTTAAATAAAAATACATAAGTAGAGTTATACCGATCACACCGTGTGTTGGATTGAGTTGGGGTTGATTCCTACATGTTATAAATGACTTATGAATATTTTTACTAAAGTATCAAAATAATCTGAAAGTTTTTTCTTTGTTTTCAATATGTCACTTGTTCTTTTTACTAAAACTAATGTCAATTTTAAATAAATAGACACGGTTAGAATTATACCAGAAACACCATGCATCGGATTAAGGTGTGAATAATTATGGAATAGCATAAATGAATTATGGATCATTTACCTAAAGTATCAAAATAATCTGAATTCATTTTCTCAATTTTTAGTATGTCACTAGTTCTTTTTAATAAAATGTCATTAAAAACTGGAAACATGTAATTTGAGTCATATCAATCACATCATGTGTTAGTTTGATGTGATACTACTTCCTATACATCAAAAATAACTTATAAATCATTTCCATAAATTATCAAGATAATCTAAATGAGTTTTCTTGGTTTTTAGTGAGTGACACTTTTTGATCTAAAATGTCAATTCTAAACTGATAATGAATAATTTGAGTTATACCGGCCACATCATGTATCATATTAAGGTAAGGATGATTTATAAATGTTATAAATGACTTATTTATTGTTTTAATAAAGTATAAAAACAATATAAATGTGTTTTATTGGTTTTGAGTATGTTGGTTTCCTTTTTTTCTAAAATTAATGTCAATTTTAAATAAAAAGACGCACTTGGAGTCATATCGGTAACACCATACATAAGAGTGAGGTGAGGCTGATTCTTACACATCCCAAATTACTTATGTATTTTTTTCAAAAGTACCAAAACAATATGACTGAATTTTCTTAGTTTTTAGTATGTCACTTGTCTTGTTTACTAAAATGTCATTTTAAACTGGAAACATGCACTTTGAGTCGTATTGTTCACATCACATGTATTTTGATATGAGAATGATTTAAAAACATCGCAAATGAATTATGAACCAATTTAATAAATTATCAAATCAATTTAATCTCATTTTTTTTGTTTTTATTGAGTGACACTTTTTGAACTAAAATGTTAATTTTAAACTGATAACGGGCACTTTGAATAATACCAGGCACATAGTGTATCAGATTGAGGTGCTTCTAATTCCTACACATAAAAATGAATTATGATTCATTTTAATAAAGTATAAAAACAATATGAATGCATTTTATTGATTTTGAGTAGTTCGTTTGTCCTTTTTATTAAAATTGATGTCAATTTTAAATAAAAAGACGTACTTGGAGTCATACTGGTCACATCGTGTGTCGGATTGAGGTGCAGCTGATTCCTACACATAGAAAAAAAAAATTTATCATTTTTATAAATTATCAAAATAATATAAATGTTTTTTTATCAGTTTTGAGTATATCACATATCTTTTTTACTAAAATTTCATCTTAAACTTGAAACACTCACTTTGACTCATACCGATCACATCGTGTATCGGTTTGACGTGAGACTGATTCCTACACATCAAAAATTAATTAGGAATTTTTGTCATAAATTATCAAGAAAATTGAAGAACATTTTACTAGTTTTTAATGAGTGGTACTTTATGAACTAAAATATCAATTTTAAACTAATAACGGACACTTTGAGTCATACCTAGAACATCATGTATCGTATTGAGGTGTAGCTGATTCCTACAAATCACAAATGACTCATGAACTATTTTATAAAAGTATAAAAACAATATGAATGTTTTTTCTAGGTTTTGAGTATGTCATTTAACTTTTTTACAAAAATTTATGTTAATTTTAAATAGAAAGAAGCACATGTAGCCATATCGGTCACATTGTGTGTCGAATTGAGGTGTGATTGATTTCTACATGTCCCAAAGACTCAAAACAATTATAACTATTGATGTTATCATGATTTCCATTTAATTTAGTTATATAACTACCAAAACTTCATATTGACATGATGTTCTTACCTGAAAAACCTTTATTGTTGTTGAAATCCAGAAGAGTGGAAAAAACTCATGTGCCCGTTATATCATGAGAAGTCACTAAAATGAGCACATGAGCTTCCTACAATCTCCTGGATTTCAATGAGAAAGGTTTTTTATCTAAAAACATTTACTCAATATTCATTGTTGGAAGCTTGAAAAAGAAAATAAATACAAAGCATAAAGATCTATGAAAAAAACTAAATAAGTATTAGATAAAAATGATAAGGAAATTAACTTAAAAATAGTAGATAAGATGACAAAAAATTTAATTAAATAAATAGTAGTAATTATCCTTTTCATAATGGTTGTATACATTCTTAACTCATTTCCTTATTTTCATTATCTCAGTTGTATCCTCGAAGTCCAATCTCTCATGAACATGAGCATCTTTGAACAAACCACCTCAACTCGAACAAATGAATCCAATTGTATAAGAATACAATTCTTATGTGATTAATACTAAAAATAAATAAATTAAACATCAATATAAAACAATATAATACTTCTATGGAATTCATATCTTCATGCTATTTGTATACATTCTTGGCTCATTTCCTTGTTATCATCTCGGTTGTAGTCTTGAACGAGCATAAGTAGCTTCAAACAAACTACCCCAACTTAAACAAAAGAATCCACCTATAGTGTTGAGATTATCACTTTCCTTCAAGTTCCCTCCATTGCCTTTGAAGGAAAGTGATAAATTCCACCACTCTAGGGATGAAAAAAAAATTAGTGAGAATACATTGTATGCATGATTATTTAAATATTTAATTTATATTATGTTAATACTGTAGAGAACATATAATATTATGAGGGAAAATATAGTATATTAAAAAAATACCTACTTTTTGTACTTTGAATTGCATCCTTGAAGTATAATCTATCACGAGAATGATTGGGAGAACCATCACATACATAAGGTTGTTGTTCCTCTACACTGGGAGTAGTAGTATATTGAGAGACCTATTGTTCCTCAGGATTAGGATCATCAGCACGTGTAGAAGGTCATTGTTCCTCTACATTGAGAGCAGCATCATGTTGAGAGAGCGGTTGTTGCTCAGGATTAGGAGCACCAACACATATAGAAGTCATTATCTACAGAAGTGGTTTAATATTTAATTTATATTACATAAATATAGTAGTTAATAGATAATAACATGAGATAACACAATGAAAATTAAAATTATATATAACCGGATTATTGAACTCTCTTTTTTTATAGTCTAAAGGTATTTGACCCCTCTATCGAGTATCCAAACCTTCATTTTGGTCTCCTCTAGAATACAAAACCTCATCTATATTTGGACCGTTGAGGAATGATTGTGACATCCCAATGAAAGGGTCATCCTCAGTTGAATTTTCATCAAACTATTCAGTGGTTTTGGTCGATAACAAAATAATTGATCACTTTCATTTTGTGGGGTTTGGAACATAAAATACTTGTACTACCTTTGATACCATTATAAATGGTTCTTCTTTGTACCCATCCTTACTAAAATCTACTTTCACAAATCCCAATTCATTTATTTTAATAGCACTTCTATTCTCAACCCATTTTCATTAAAAAATAGGATCTTGGAATGTTGTATAATTTAACTCCCATATTTGTTTGATGATGCCAAAGTATCACATATTCATATAAATTTGATTTCTATCCTTAGTACTAGAAACATGCATCACTTCATCCCCAAGTATAACTCCACTATTTTTCATGGTACTGCCTATATCATGTTCATTTTTATAGAATGTATAACCACTAATTACATAACTTTTGTAAGATAATACATACAAACTTGGTTCTCTGGCTAGAAATAAAAGTTATTTTGAAATTGAATCTATATTTGCATCTGACTCCCTGAAAATATGGTCCTAGAACCATCCTATAAACTATTGATTATGTATATTTGATATCCATATTTCATCCCTTGATGGATTCAAATGCCTAATAATTTCTTTATGGGTTTCAAAAAATGGGTAAACCTCCCAACTGTAATGAAAAACATAAAGGTGGTTCAGTTCCCAATCTATAATATTGATTGTGACAATATCTATTCCATAAATTCCTTCACCCACAAGTTTCCCAGTGTGATGAGATTTTGATAGACCAATTCTTTCCACACCGGATAGGTAGTCAGTACAGAATTCAATGGATTCCTCAATAATATATCACTCCAAAATACAACCCTCTCAATGACTTCTATTTTTGACATACCCTTTCAAAATATTTATATACCATTCAATGGGGTACATCCATCTATATTGAATAGTACCACATGGTCAAATCTCTCTCACCAAGTGAACTATAAAGTGAACCATCATATCAAAGAATGTCGGCAGGAAGAATATTTCTAATTCATATAATATAATGGCAATTTTCCTTTATATAGTCAGCAATTTCACCGAGTATATAAATTTATTGCATATAGATTTTAAAAATAAACAAATCTTGGTTAATGTATGATGGACATTCTTGGTGAAAATGCAACATAAAGATACAAGAATTAGATTTTTCATCAAAACATGACAGTCATATGATTTCAAACTCTTTAACTTTAAATTTTTCATTGACAAGATATTATTAATATTTGATGAATAACTATCTAGAAACTTTATTCCATTCATGAAGTTTCAAAACTGATATCTCTCCTACCTAGAAAGAGTGTAAGTAGTTGGAGGAAGAAAAGTTCATTTTTCACCCTTCACTGGAACTAACTCTTCTCATATTCCCATGTCAACCATTTCCATCCTAGCCTTAATTTATTCATTTGTTTTTTTAGGTAAATTTAGTAATGTGTCGATAACACTATCACATTCATTTTTTCAACATGCATAACATCAAGAAAATATCTGATGTATAGATAATTCCAGTATGGTAATTCAAAAAAAATTATCCCTTTTTCCAACTGGTTTTTATATGGTTTTTCAAAAATAGTTTACCAAAAATAGTGTCCACATATTTTAATTTCTCAAGCAGTTTATCACTTGTTAGTGGAGATGGTATTGTACATGCTTTTGAACTTCCATCGAATGATGTCATCCAATATCAATACTTATGTTGTCAGAGTAGAAATCTGTGGTGTCTTAGAAAACAGTCTTTGATGAATGTTTCAACCTAATTAACTGTGTATGTTGTTCATAAACAGAAAACCCTTTAGTTCCTTTAATGTTATATCCTAAAAAATTTCCATAAACTGGAAAGTCATTTATCATCCCATATAATATGGATCTCAATATGAAATCTTAATTTTTTTAAGAACCATACAATGTAGCACATGAATCCCATAGTAATTTCAAATCATCGATAAATGGATCCAAATAAACATAAATATCATTACCTAATTCTTTTGGTCCTGATATAATCATAGATAACATAATTTATTTTCATTTCATGCATAAAAAAGAAGGAAATTTATAATTTACCAACATAACTAGACATGTACAATGAGTCATACTTTGAAAACCAAAAAGGATTCACTTCATTTGTAGATAATGCAAGATGAAGGATTATTGGCTTGTTTCCAAATTCAGGATACTCATGATCAATTTTCTTCCACTGAGGAGATTCTATAAAGTGATGAAGTTTCCTATATTTATTTATTGTATCTGTGTACCACGTCAATTGTCTTAGAATCACCTCACTTCCATATAGGCACATAAACCTTAGAATGATTGTAAAGTACCTTACAAATTTTATAGGAACCGATTCATCTTTATTGTATCGAGAAGCACCACACTTTGGGAATTCTTTAAGTGATTTTTGGTCCTTGAAAAATAGTATACAGTCATTTGGGTAGGCATGTATTCTCTCATAGATTATACCCATCAAGTGTAGCATTTTTTTAGTAACGTATGTTTGACTAGAGAGTTCATAATGTTTTGGGATCATATCATTTAAGAGAGAAAGTGGTTCAGTAAAGCTGGTGTCACTCCATCCGTCATCTGCTTTCAAATTATATAGCTTCAGTATAACTAAGAATGTTGTATATTTAGTGAAACCAGCATACAATGGTATCATTGCACAACTCTTTAACTCTTCAAACAATTTTGGGCAATCAAAATGTTCATATTCAACTTTTATTTTCATTTCCTCAATACGATATTCATCATCATTCACACTGGTAATCACATCCTTGATACAGTCTTCTTAATTATCTACACTTGTAATCATATCAGATGGTTCATAAAATGCAGTGTTATACCAGTCACTAGCAACATTCTCTTTTTCCTCATGTCTATTCCAACATTTATAACTTTGATAAATTCTATGACATATCAAATGTTCTTCCAAATACTCTAGACTAATTAGTCTTGAATAACAATATCATTAAAGTGGAAAACGTATTTGAGAAGGTTCGTATACATGATCTTTTGCAAACTTGATGAACTCTTTCACCCCATCTTCATATTATTTTTTCATTCGATTGGTATCTATCCATTCTCTATTCATATTCATCATATTTGATTTGGTAATATTAATATTTAACCAAATAAATACACAAAAGATGTTCAATTGAAGATGGATCTCATGAATTGCTTAGAAAATGGAAAGATTGAAAAATGGTTTTTCAGCCCACATGATCAAAAACAAAAACTTATTGAAGGAAATTTATAAATATAATGGAGGAGATTTCACTTTTAAAAACTATTTTTCACTTCATATTTTTATTGATCAGCCCCCTTTTTTATTAGTATAAATGAAGTATAAAATCGTATTTACATTATAAAAAACTGATGAAATATGAATATTAAATGTAATAATGTAAATAAAAAATATATATATTATTTGAAAACCCTTTTCATAATAGAAAATATGGCTATTGAATATGATAATGGTTTTATAAATAAAAAAACTAAATTATTATATTTTTTAAAATATTTTCAACACTGGCATTGAATTTATGAAAGTATAAAAGTATTAAACTATTGATAAATTAAAAAAAGTTTATAGGTATAAAAGTATAAATTAAAATTTATATATATATATATATGTTAGTATATAAAATTATAGACGTATATAGAAGTATAAAATTATATATAATTTATAAAAGAATATATATTTTGAAGAAATATACATAATTAATAAATGTATATAAATTTATAAAACTATATTAAAGTGCATATATGTTATAAAAGTATACATAATTTATAGAATTATATAGTTTTACAAATTTATAAAATTATAAAATTATAATATATAAAAGTAAAATTTATGAAAGTATAAAAGTATATAATTATTATATTATATTCCATTTATGAAATGATTGATCTTGATTTTATGATCAATAGAAAAACTCCAAGTGTACCTTGTGAGTCTAATGAGATCTACCCTTGGCTTCAATGAAACACACTTTTCAAACCATTTCTAAAATACTATAGAAACCCCACTCTTGTTACATTGGTAAATAATCAAATGAATGGAACCACATCATCAATAAATACAATTGGAATCCATCCATTCTCTATTCATATCCATCCTATTTGATTCAGTAATATTAAAATTTAACAAAATAAATACACAAAAAGGGGCCTTTAAAATAAGGTGAACCCAAAATTTGAATGTTTCAAATAATTTCATCATTATTTGAAGGAAATGGGTAATTGAATTTAAGAAAATAATTACTCCACGGGTGGTCAACGCTTTAAATTTCTAAAATCATCAAAATTAAAATAATTTTATTCTTAGGTATGATGACCATAAAACAGCTTAAATATCCTCTTGAGATAAAACAACCATCTAAGCCCCCTATCCAATTTATCCCATAACCATTACTTGAGGAATTATGTAATCAAATGGAGAAAATGAATTATGATGTTTCATCACTAAAATTTGAGTAACAAAGAATTAAAGAAGGTAAATCACCCAAGCCCACTTAGGTTGTCCCTTCCCTAACCTTAAAGGGGGAATCTAGTTACATGAAAACCCCCATCATTCTTGGTCATCCCTTCCTAGAAACAATCAACTCGGTTATATAATTTAGGAATAGAAATATGAAGACCTTTGAAAAGATGAGACTTGATATCAACTTCTATAATCCAATATCTCGAATTAGTGATGATGATGAAGAGTTTCATGAGGTTAATTGGTTGTAGAATGTTTAAAGTGGTCTTGGGGAATATCAAGGAATTATTAAAAGATGTTTAAGTCAAAAATAAATTGATTTAATTTATTCACATGAGATAAGTTTGTCTTTTTGGATTGAATCTATTGAATATAAAACCTTTGATTATTTTTTAGGATCACTAATCACTAAACCCTTAAGAGAAATCATGAACATAGAGTCTATTCCCATTCCTAACAGTGAACCAAAAAATTTAGAGGTTGAGATATCAGTTTTATAGGAATCAATCAAGCCTAATTACAAGTCTCAATCTATCCATTATGATTTAAAACATAAAATATTTCATATTATAAAATAACTCTTAATTGAATGAATGGCCTGAAGACCTAAATTTTTATTGATTTTTGGATAATCCCCCTTTTAAGGGTAAAGGGGGGGGAACCAAGACTTCAAAGACATCAAGAAATAAACAAAGTTCGAGAAAACAGAAAGTTGCAATCCAGAAAAACTACAAAGAAGTACTTCAACCCAGCATCAACAACATTAAGGCACAACTCCACCAAAGCACAGCTACTCAGCAAACTGTCTTGTGCAAGAATGCACAAGCCTGGTACCGATGGCAATGTCATACCCTCTCAATCAACCAAATCCAAAAATTCATGCACGGTGGAGACAACCAGCTATATCCTCATCTGAAGCAAAACCTTGTAGATTTTATGAGTTCCCCAAAAATCCAATTTCACCTACAGCAACAATCAACCAGCAAAAATCCAGATTACCAGTAGACACAACCATTACCAGCAGATTCATAGCATCACCAAGATCACATCCAAACAAACAAATTCCCAACTTCACCAAATAAAAATCTAAATAAAAACCTGGAATCAACTTAAAGCAGCACCAATTCACACAGCCTCCCCCCTCCAAGCCAGAGGAACCGACCCTAAGCACACTTGAAACATCGGAGCCGATGACAAGCTGGGACGAAGCTGAGCCAAGATCTCAGAGCCAAAAAACACATAAAAGTAGTTGATGAGCACACCAGAGCCACTGACAATGAGCGCATCGGTGCTAAGATGAGACCCCAAAGCCAGAACCAAGCCACAATCATCACCGAAAGCACCAGATCCGACATCACCAAGCCAAGACCCAAAGCCAGACCACCCGAAGACAACGCACGATGAAGCTGAGCTGAAAACCTAAAGCAGGAATGCTGAGGCCGCTGTTGCTCGTACCTGGGCCGAGGTGAAGCCACTGACAGGCCGGGAACGAGGCTGGACCATGCGGATCTGACACCCAATTTTGCCGATCCGAGGCAAGATAGTCGTCACCGAGGCCGGGCCAGACCGGTCGAAGGAGGGGAGAAGAAAGCAAGGAGGGAAACCCTAGGAGCGCAAGAGGGGGAAGAAGCCATCGCTCAGAATTATAAAAAATATAAAAAAGTATACACGTTTAAAAGTATAAATAGTATAAAAGTATTAAACTATTGATAAATTGAAAAAAGTATACATGTTTAAAAGTATAAATTAAAAATGTATATATATTTATATCAGTATATAAAATTATAGACATATATAGAAATATAAAATTATATATAATTTATAAAAGATTTTATATTTTAAAGAAATATACATTATTTGAAAACCCCTTTTCATGATAGAAAATACAGCTATTGAATATAATAATGGTTTCTGTATAGTTTATCAAACTATTATTTCTAATTATGTGACCCACAGAAATTTTAATATTTTAAAACTTTGAAGATAAAAAAATACGTAAACAAAAAATAACTTATAATTATTTAAAATACTATAAAATATTTAACTATAGTAACACAAAATGTTACAAACTCACCTGCATTAACACTTTCCTCTCCTAAAATCCATTTCCAAAGGATAGAAGATGACCAATCACTTTAAAACATTGATGCCCTGAAAAAGGTGAGTATTATGGGTGACTAGAATATATACTAATAAGTGAGAACATTAATAAAACTATTCCTTAAGACTAACAAATAGAATCCTCGTAAAAATCCAACATCTTTAAGAGAAATTCAATGAATTAAAAAGGGACACAAGGCCTCATAAACATTGATACCTATTAGGGTATCCCCACAATTTATACATAATCTGAAAGGGTGGTTCTACAACATGCACACACTCGCTCTTTACAAGAAAAAACACTGGGAAAGAAACACTTCCCTAAAACACCCAACAAAACCAAAATTCTTCTACCAAACACATCAACCATATAGAAAAGTAACATCAAAACATAGCAAAGCTCATCATTTATCATGGAACCAAATATAGAAACACCTAACTACCTATGCATGGATCTATAGGTCTCAAATGTTAAACCCACCATGAAAAGATCTAGATGGAAGAAGTGATTAAAGAGGAGAATAAATAATCTCATACCTTAGAGTAGTAGGGAGAGACGGCGGCAGGGCGGGGAGCGACGACGGCAAGGAGTGAAGGCGGTAGGGAGCGATGACGGCAAGGAGAGAAGGTATTAGGGAGTGATGAGAGCAAGGAGTGAAGGAGTAAGGGAGCGACGATGGAAAAGAGCGGTGCTGGCAGGGCAGGGAGCGACAACGATGGCAAAGGTGAAGGCGGAGGTAGGAAACGATGGCGGCGGCACTACAGATCCATGAAAGCTTAAAGGTGTGAAAGAAGGAGACTCTATTAGGGTTATTTTTATAACATCAGGGAAGAATTTTATCTACATGTTCAATAAAGTGTTGATAAAGAGTTGTTTTATCAGTGCTAAAAAAGAAAGTGCTGATAAAACACCTCTTTATCATCATTTTTTAGCACTGATAAACATACACATTTATCAACACTAAAAAACCCCTGATAAAATGTGTCTTTATCAGCGCTAAAATTATAGTGCTGATAAAGATCTAATGTTAATAATTTATTTATATTATTATATATATTTATAAAATTATATATATAATAAATATTTATTTATTTATTTATAATTATAACTATAGATATATATATATATTTATGTATACTTGTATATATAATAAATATTTGTATAAATATTTGTATATATTTATAAAATTATATATATTATAAATAACTATTTATTTATTTATAATTATAAATTATAATAAATATATTAATTATATTTATATTTATAATTATAAATAAATATATATTTATTTAAATAATTATAAAATTTTAATAAATATATTTATTATATTTATTTATATTATTATTATAAATATATTAATTATATTTATAATTATAATTATAAATATTTATTTATTTATTTATTTATTTTATTATAAAATTTTAATAAATATTTTTATTATATTTATTTGAAATTATAAATATAATAAACATATATTTATTATAATTTTATACTTATTTAAATATATATATATATTTATTTATAATTATAATTATAAAAATATATATATTCATTTAAATAATTATAACATTATAATAAATATATTTATTTTATTTGTAATTATATATAATAAATATATTTATTAAAATTTTATAATTATTTAAAAATATATATATTTATTATAATTTTATAATTATTTAAATAAATATATATTTATTTATAGTTATAATTATAAATAAATATATATTCATTTAAATAATTATCACATTATAATTAATATATTTATTTTATTTTTAATTATATATAATAAATATATTAATTATATATATTTAGAAAATTATAAATATAATAAATATATTTATTGTAATTTTATATTTATTTAAATAAATATATATTTATTGTAATTTTATAATTATTTAATAAATATATATTTATTAATAGTTATAATTATAAATAAGTATATATTCATTTAAATAATTATTAAATTATAATAAATATATTTATTATATTTGTAATTATATATAATAAATATATTAATTATATATATTTATAAAATTATAAATATAATTATTATAATTTTATAATTATTTAAATAAATATTTATTTATTTGTACTTATAATATTTGTAATTATAAATAAATATATATATGTTTATAGTTATAATTATAAATAATTATTTATTTATTTAAATAATTAGAAAATAATAATAAATATATTTATTATGTTTATAATTTTATAATTATATACAATAAATATATTTATTGTATATATATATATATTAGGTGATTGGAGGTACAATTACATTCAAATGCGCACCCACCACACACACAGGTCAGAAAGAAAAGTCATAGCCCCCCCCCCCAAGGAGATAACTCACCCATCAAACCTTTATTTATTCAATCCATAGCCCGTAGGCCCAGTGGGTAAATCAATGACAAGTGACTCATAGATCCAAATATAACCCTCCCTGGACTGCACGGACCACACCGACGCCCACTTACGCCCCTACCAGGCCCAATCGTTCATCACTTGTGGTCAGCACCATCTTCATTTCCCCACATGTGCGCACCCTCACCACTGACTGTGGATACCGCCCAGTTCTGTCACCTCCAATGCACCAATGAGAGCTTGGCCGCCCTTCTTTCAGATCCGTGTGTCGAGGGGTATAAGCTCTAGTCGTTATTGCTATAGTAAAATCACTGAGGACCAGCGTCCCATCACCTCTGATGCGCCAACGAGAGCCCGACTGCCCCGCTTGCAGAGTCGTCTATCGAGAGGTATAATTATAAATATTTGTATATATTTATAAATATTTGTATATATTTATTAATATATTTATATAATTATATATATTTATAAAATTAAAAATATAATAAATATATTTATTATAATTTTATAATTATTTATATATATAATTATAAGTGTAAGTGAGTCATATACCTAATAGAGTATAGATCATAAAAAACTAGTCATCGCATATATGGAAAGCATGAACAATAGGGTGTCAATGTATAAATGAACATTCTTGATGAATGTACATAACAGATGCATGTGTCATCATAATATAGGTAGTCTTAACATTTAGCAACCCATAATCGTATCCACAAATAAACTTATAATCATATAGCATCAATTATACTCACACATCAATATATGAACATAAATAACAGCAATCATGTCCATGAATATCACCATTATCTCATGATATATATATATATATATTGACCAAATTCATTGGAGACATATATTTATTTAAATGTATAATTACGATTATAATTGTAAATAAATATATTTAAAAAGTTATATATGATTATAAATATATAATTATAAATATAATAAATATATTTACTATTTAAAAAATATTATAATATTATAATTATTTAAATATATATTTACTCAAAAGGTTCAGGAGAGAGGTGAGACCACTCCTAAAGAAATTTATTAGAAAAATAAATATAACAGAGGAAAGAGAATGGATGGGATCAAACAAAGACATGCCCTCATCAAAAAAGGAAACCTACAAATCAATAACAGGTCCATAATCATGATCAGAGTCCTCATCATCATTAGAAGTTTCTCATTTTGATTGTGATTTCTTTTGATTGAAAAGCACAGAATAATTCTCCCTGAGCTTTTTCTACTCCAAAGTGATCCCTTTGGAGGAAGACCTGGTAGACACATTTTTGCCACGTCCTCATCCACTAGCCCAATCATCACGGCCAACCCCACTGTCAGGTCTTATCTTGTTGCCATGCCCCTCCTATCTTGTCCCTCTCCAAATCAGAGATGTCTTTCTCCATGAGGGTATGATCCTTATGAGAACCTTCTTCCCCTTACTACTAAAGCAGAGAAATCACATCAGAGGTAACATGTACCATAACCTTTCTCTGTGAAGGGGGGCATCTAGGATCAGAGGTAGTGATACCCACTACATTATCCGCAAAATATGTGTCATGAATTTTCATCCTCTCTTTAGGTTAAATAGGGGATTTTATCATCTTATCAAGATCAACTTGCTGATCAGCAAGTTGTTTCACTACATCATCATCAATAGATTGAGGATCCATTACTTCCTCCACAGATCCACCATCAGCTACCTGTTGTTTCCCCATAGGTGTACAAACATCACCAGTTGAGGCAATCACAGCAGGTTTCTGGATAGATTGATCATCTAAAACGACATGATCTATGAGATTTCCTTGACTAGTATTATAAACTATAGTCAAGGTTGTGAGCGGAACCAAAACATGTCTGTTGGATTCCTTCTTATTCAAGACATATAGAATCGCATCTCTGAATGAGTTGTGATCCTTGGGTTGGGACTCAGTCTGCCGCGTATGACACTAAACCTAGTCGATAGAAGTCTCAACTTCCTGAGAAATATCATCCCAAGTTTTTTAAGTCTTATCATCATCCAACCTGGACTTTCCAAGGTTTCCCTTATCCAAATGGTTTCTCATTTTTAGGTCCTTTCCTCATGCATTCTTTCAGAAATCCTTAGAAGGATGACCCTTAGAACCACATTACTCAGAGGGAATATTCTTCCGGCAAGTCTCCAAAGAGTTTCCAACAATAATGAAATCCTCACAAAAAGATGTTTGCTTCTCATATTCAACCACAATCTTGATATCATCAGAAGGGGTAGAGAGTGTTACTTTGTTAATTATAGTAGATCTAAGATCAATTTCAACCAACAGTCTCGCATAGTGACCGAAGTGAATATTTTCTATTTCTTTGTCAAGAAGAATCGGTGTACCAATTTCCATGGAAATGTCATGAAAAATATTGGGATGCCACAACACCCAATTAAGACCATGTAAACGAATCCATAACTGACAAAAGGAATTTCTTACTTGCGAGACATTGAAATCAGGAGACCATTCATGAAGGTGGACAAACTAGTACACATATCCCCTTTAACAGCATAAAAATAGGCTTTTAGTAGTGCTAAAAAGGCATTGTTAATCACAGTGATGATAAAGGGGGTCCTTTATCCGCACTAAAAAAATACTGATAAAGGACCCCCATTATCAGTGCTAAAAATAGAACTGATAAAGGCCTAGATAACTGTAATGTGCTATTAATATAACAGAACACCTAGAAAAAACCTGTAATTTCAAATAATGTTATATACATTTAATTGGCATCATGAATAAAAAAATTCCCACCCATGGTATATACAAAAAAATCACTACTTTTTACATTTCAAAAAATGTTTTATATAATTATATTTACAATTATCCAATAAACATTTTAAAACATTAATATTTCATCTTTTGACACCCGTGATCCCCTCTCAAAAATGTCCGCCCATGGTATGAGTTGTTGAACAAATAATGTCAACCTGAGAAAAATATTATACCTATATAAGAAAACAAATATTATGTTAGTAATACTACAAATAAATAAATTAAACATTAATATTAAATAATACATTAATAAAATGTAAATATTTAATAAAAAAGACATATTTGGAGTTATACCGGCCACAGTGTGCATCCTATTGAGGTGGAGTTTATTCCTACACGTCATAAATGATTTATAAATCCTTGTCCTAAAATATGAAAATAATGCGAATGTGTTTACTCAATTTTGAGTATGTCACTTATTCTTTTACTAAAATTAATGTCAATTTTAAATAATGACACATTTGGAGTTATACCAGTCACACCGTATGTTGTATTGAGGTGAAGATAATTCCTACCTGTTAAAAATTATTGATGTATCATTTTCTTAAAGTATCAAAACAATACAAAATCATTTTCTTGGTTTTCAGTATGCCAGTAGTGTTTTTTTACTAAAATGTCATTTCAAACTAGAAACACGCATTATGAGTCATATCGGTCACATCATGAATTGGTTTGACATGATACTCCTTCATACATGTCAAAAAATACTTATTAATCATTGTACTAATTATCATGACAATCAGAGCACGTTTTTTGGGTTTTCAATGAGTGACGCGTTTTGAACTAAAATATCAGTTCTAAACTAAAAATGGACACTTTTAATCATACCGGTCACACCATGTATTGGATTTAGGTTTGTTTTATTCCTACACTTCATAAATGACTCATGTATCATTTTCCTAATGTATCAAAAAAACCTAATGTGTTTCCTCACTTTTAAATATGTCACTTGTTCTTTTTACTTAAATTAATGTCAATTTTAAATAAAAAGACACACTTGAAGTCATACCGATCACACTGTGAATCGTATTGAAATGGTTTTGACTCTTACACATCAAAAATGAATCATGGATAATTTTCATAAAATATCAAAACAATCTGACTACATTTTCTTAGTTTTCAGTATGTCACTTTTTATTTTTACTTAAATTAATGTCAATTTTAAATAAAAAGACACACTTGGAGTCATACTGGTCACGTCATGCATCGTATTGAGGTTTGGTTTACTCCTAAATTTCAAAAATGACTCATAAATTATTTTCCTAAAATATAAAAACAATTTTAATGTATTTGCTCAGTTTTTAGTGTGTCACTTGTTCTTTTTTACTTAAATTAATGTTAATTTTAAATAAAAAGAAACACTTGGAGTCATACCGATCACACCATACATCGTATTGAGGTGAAGATAATTCTTAAATGTCAAAAATAACTTATAGATCATTTTCCTATAGTATCAAAACTATATGAATGCGCTTTCTCAGTTTTCAGTATGCCAGTTGTGGTTTTTTACTAAAATGTTATTTCAAACTAGAAACATGCATTATGAGTCATACCAGTCTCATTATGTGTCAGTTTGATGTGATACTTCTTCATACATGTCAAAAAATATTTATTAATCATTCTCCTAAATTATCAAGACAATAAGGTTTTCTTTTCTTTGTTTTTAATGAGTGGCACTTTTTGAACTAAAATATCAATTTTAAACTAACAACAGACACTTTTATTCATACCAGTCACACCATGCATCATATTGAGGTGTGGTTGATTCCTACATGTCACAAATGACTCATGATTCGTTTTCCTAAATTATAAAAATAATCCAAATGCATTTTCTCAGCTTTCAGTATGTCACTTGTTCTTTTTACTTAAATTAATGTCAATTTTAAATAAAAAGACACACTTGGAGTCATACCAGTCACACCATGTGTCATATTGAGGTATGGTTAACTCCTACATGTCAAAAATGACTCATGTATAATTTTCCTAAAATATAAAAATAATATGAATGTGTTTGATCAGTTTTTAGTATGTCACTTGTTTTTTTACTTAAATTAATGTCAATTTTAAATAAAAAAGAGATGCTTTGAGATATACCGGCTACATCATGCATCATATTGAGGTACAGTTGATTCCTACATGTCACAAATGACTTATATATTATTTTACTAAAGTATCAAAATAATCTGAATCTATTTTCTCAATTTTCATTATACCAGTTGTGTTTTGTTACTAAAATATCATTTCAAATTGGAAACACACATTTTGAGTCATACTGATCGCATTGTGCATAGGGTTGAGGTGAGAATGATTCATAAATGTCACAAATGACTTATGAATTGTTTTCCTAAATTATCAAAACAATTAGAGCGTGTTTTCTTAGTTTTCAGTGAGTGAAATTTTTTGAACTAAAATATCAATTTTAAACTAATAACAAACACTTTTAGTCATACTGGTCACACCATGAATTTTATTGAGGTGTATTTGATTATTATACATAAAAAATGACTCATGGATCATTTCCATAGTTTCAAAACAATCCAAATGTATTTTCTCATTTTTCAGTATGTCACTTGTTAATTTTTCTAAATTTAATGCCAATTTAATATAAAAATACACACTTAAAGTCATACCGACTACACCATGTATCGAATTGAGGTTCAGTTGATTCCTACACATCACAAATTACTTATTTATCATTTTACTAAAGTATAAAAACAATATAAATCCATTTTCTTAGTTTTCAGTATGTCACTTGTTATTTTTACTAAAAGTAATTTCAATTTTAAATAAAAAGATACACTTTGAGTGATACCGATCACTTGTTCTTTTTTCTCGATTTTGAGTTGGTCAGTTGCTCTAATACCAAGTGTATTGACCCAAAAAATTTATACATAGATATCACATCTTAGTAGATTAATATTCCTTACATAATATAATGATCCATTCTGGAATATTTTAGGTCTAGTGATTTTGGAAACATGGAAACATAATAAACTAGTTCATAAGAGTCTCTCATTAAGTTATATTCTTTACTTCAAACATTCTTTGACATATTATTTCTAAAACCATTATTCATTACCTATGTATATGAAACATAATAAAGGGTGATCATAGATGCTCAATAAGTGTAAAAAATGGATATATCAATGATCATATAAGGATAACATGAGAATAAAGATGTTAAAAAGTGATATTAACATTAGAAATTCATACCCTGCATATCATAGATCATAATCATGATTCATGGATAAAAACATGGTAGTTCAAAATAAATTAATCCTAAAGGATCAAATAATATTATAAACTAAAAACATACACTTCGAGTCATACCGAGCACACTGTGTATCATATTGAGGTGTGGCTGATTGAGTTGTGGCTTATTACTACACTATTTAGGAAAATATTTGTGATAGATCTTTTGGGAAGTCATACTTTTCATTAAACTGCTAATAAATCCCTTAGTAGATTCATCCTTATGATTCACTTCACATTTCATGCAACATGGGGTTTACTCTTCCACCCGAAAGGAACATATTCTCTCTTTTATGGCTTGTTACAGATAGTTTAAAGAAAATTACAACTTTCCAAAAGATCTATAAATGAACAAATTTTTATTATGTCCTACTTAAACATATTTCCCAAACTTTTTGTGTGTTTTTAACTATTAGTATCCCATATTTATTTACACGTGCCTCCTTCCATAGCACATGGTGTGGGATGGAAGTGAATTTGTATTTGGAGTCATCAATCTGTATATAAATAGAGGAACATAATTATGGTGTTTTTTCATGTCACATAAAACTATTATAGTAGATTTAAAATATGTACCAATTTTTTTCAAGTGAAGCATACCCCATCCTTACTTTATAGTAGGGGTATATTAGTTTTTTTTCCGTTCCTTATTTCCAGAACTCATTTTCTATTTCATAAATAAAAAATTGTCAATCAAATTGATGAATACATATATCATCAAACAACGTATTAATAGCCACAATGTACCTGAAAATGTCACATTTTTATAAAGGCTAGTAAACACATCCCACCATTCTTAGGTTATTAGGTGTGCAAAGATAAGCGATGAGTGTGGGTTTATTTTCCCTTCAGCATCTTTAAGATGATGTCTGGTTAGAATTGTGAGAAATACTCTGTGAATCCTTCCAGAAATCATTAATACAAATTTCTTATGGGAGTAATCTGCTATAAATGAACCCTATAATGGATGATTAAGAGTAATTCAATGTTTCATTATTTTATTTTTTAGTAAAATAGATAAATGATATCATAATGTTACTATAATATCTTCCCACATTAGTGTCTTAAGCGTGGGAACAACATGGTGGTACGAATCTACATCAATCGTCATGCGTTGTCAAGTGATGATCCTAATGTAACTAATGAATATGGCATTGTTGGGGTTAATATGTTGGCCCCGTGCATTCCATCTAACCTCATATTTTATGCCTTTTAATTTTACCTTAATGATTTTTGTTAACACCATCAAACTATCGTGATCCTATTTTTTCTGCATGGTCGGGCCTTCGTCACCTACCATTTCCTCATATTCAACATTGTCAATATGTTCCTCTAGATTGGTAGCAACTACATGTGTAGATGTTCATTGTACCTCTGCACTGGGAGAAATAGTAGGTTGAGAAACCTATTGTTCCTCCGGATTGGGAGCACTATTACCTGCATAAGGTTTTTGTTCCTCTTTACCATGAGCAGTAGCAGGTTGAGAGACCTATTGTGCCTCGGGATTGGAACCACAAGCACATGCATAAGTCATTATCTACAGAATTGGTTTAACATTTAATTTAGATTACATAAATGTAGTAGCTAATAGATAATAACATGAGGTAACATGATGTATATTGCAAAAAATATATAACCTAATTATTGAACTCTCTTTTCCTTTTTTAATGGTTGAAGGGATTTGACCCATCAATCAACTATCAAAATCCTTTCATTGTGCTAACCTATGACATAAAAAACACCGTCTAAATTGGGACCACTATGAAATGATTACGACGTCCCAATGAATGGGTCATCCTCATTTGAATTTTCATCTAAACTTTTAGTGGTTTTGGTTGGTAATATATAAATTTAACACTTTCATTTTTGCGGGATATAGAACATAAAATACTTGTACTACCTATGATTCCATTATAAATGGTTCTTCTTTGTACTCTTCCTTACTGAAATCAAATTTCATGGATCCCAATTCATCTATTTTAAAAGTACTTTTATTATCAACCTACTTACATTGAAAAATCATCACTAGGAATTTTGTATAATCCAACTCCCATATTTTTTTGATGATGCCAAATTATGACATATTCACGTAAATTAGATTTATGTCCTTAGTACCAAAACATGAATCGCTTCATCCATAATTTCAACTCCACTATTTTTCATGGTACTATCTTCATCATGTTCATTTTTATAGAAAATATCACCATTAATTACATAACCATTTTAAGATAATACATACACACTTGGTCCTTCGGCTATCCATCAAAGTCATTCTGAAATGGAATCCATATTTTCATTTGACTCCTTAAAAATATGGTCCTGAAACCATTCTATAAACTATTGATTATGTGTATTTGATATACATATTTCATCCCTTGATGGATTCAAATGCCTAAGAATTTCTTTGTGGGTTTTAACATATGGTGAAACCTCTAAGATGTTGTGAAAAATGTAAAGGTGGGCCTGCTCCTGGTCTATAATATTGATTTTGACAACATCTCTTAGAGAAATTCCTTCACCCACAATCTGCCCAATGTGACAAGATTTTGGTAAACTTATACTTTACACACAATATAGGTATTCGGTATAGAATTCAATAGCTTCCTCAACAATATATCACTTCACAATACAACCCTCTAGCTGACTTTGATTTTTGACATACACTTTCAAAATCTTCAAATACTATTCAATGGGGTACATCCATCTATAGTGTATAGGACCATATAGTTGAATCTCTCTCACCAATTGAATCATTTAATGAACCATCATATCAAAGAATGTTGGCAGGAAGAACATTTCTGATTCACATAATATAATGGTAATTTCTCTTTCCATAGTTGGTGATTTCGTCAGGTCTATAACTTTGTTGCATATAGCTTTGAAGTAGTAACATAACTTAGTTAATTTATGATGGAAATTCTTGGAAAAAATTAAATATAAAGATATAGAAATTAGATCTTGCATCAAAACATGGAAGTCATGTGATTTAAGACCCTTTAACATTGAAGCGTTCATTAACATGATCCTCTTGATATTCAATAAATACACCTCTATAAATATTACGTTATTTGAGAAGTTTCAAAACTGATATCCCTTATACCTGGAAAGAGTGTAAGTAGTTAGAGGAAGAAATTTTCATTTTTCACCCTTCACTGGTGCCAACTCTTCTTATATTCCCATGTCAACCATGTATAACCTAGCCTTAATTCCATCCTTTGTTTTTTTGAGTGAATTTAGAAAAATTCCGATAAAACTATCACATAAATTTTTTTCAACATGCATAAAATCAAGGAAATTCTAGATGTATAGAAAATTCTAGTATGGTAATTCAAAAAAATGATCTCTCTTTTCAACTAGATTTTGTAAGGTTTTTTTAAAATGGTTTAATAAAAGCAGTGTCCACATCTTTTACTTTATCAAATAGTTGATCACCTATTAGTGGAGATGGTGTTGTATGTTCTTATAAACTTCCATAAAATGATATCGTCCAAGATAGGTACTTATGTTGTTGGGATAGAAATATATGATGTATTAGAAACATGGTTTTTTATGAATGTTTCAACCTAATTGATTGTGTACCTTGTACACAAACGGGACACCCTTGAGTTTCTTTAATGCTATATCCTAACAAATTCTCATAAAAATGAAATTCATTTATCATCCCATACAATATGGCTATAAATTTGAAATCTTCAATTATGTAATAATCATACAACGTAACACTTTAATCCCACAATAATTTCAAATCCTCGATCAATGGATCTAAATAAACATCAATATAATTACCTGGTTGTTTTGGACATTATATAAGCATAGATAACATGATTTATTTTCATTTCATGCATAACCATGGTGGAAATTTATAATTTACCAATATAACTATCCATGCATTGTGATTGCTACTTTGAAAACCAAAAGGATTCACTCTATCTGCAGATAACACAGGATGAAGGTTTCTCAACTCGTTTCCAAATTCAGGATACTCATGATCAATTCTCTTCCAATGAGGAGAGTCTGACGGGTGACGTAGTTTCTCATCTTTAATTTTTGTATCTGTGTGCCACGTCAATTACCCTATAGTCTCCTCACTTCCATATTGGTTTCTAAACATTGGAATGATTGGAAAATACCATAAAACTTTTATAGGACTGGATTCATATTTCTTATATTCGGAAGCACCACACTTTGGGCCCTTTGTAAGTGATTTGTGGTCCTTAAAAAATAGTATACAATCTTTTAGAAAATCATTTATTCTTTCATAGATCATACCCATCAAGCGTATCTTTCCTTTGGTGTCGTATTTTTGGCTTGGGAGCTCATTATCTTCTAAGAGAATGTTATTCAAGAGAATAAATAATTCTGTAAAACTGGAGTCACTCCATCCATTGCCCGCTTTCAAATTATACAGCTTTATTATGTCTAAAATGTATGTATACTTAGCGTAACTGGTATATAATGTCATCTTTGAAAAACTCCTTAACTTATCAAATAATATTGGGAAATCGCGAAGTTCATCTTCAACTGTACTTGTCATTTTCTTAACACGATCTTCATCATCATTCAAATCTGTAATCACATCCTTGATACGGTCTACTTTATTCTCCACACTTTTAATCATATTAGATAATCCATAAAATGTAATTTTATCTCATCCACTAGCTAAATTTTCTTTTCCCCATGTTTATTACAACATTTATAATTTCTATATATTCTGTGAGAGATCAAGTGTTCTTCCAACACCTTTGAACTAATTGGTCTTGAATAACAATAGCATAAACATGGAAAAGGGATTTGAGAAGGGTCATATGAATTTTCCAAAATTGATGAACTCTTTCACTCCATATTCATACTCTTTTTTCATATGATTGGAATCCATCCATTATTTATTCATATCCATCCTATTTTATTCATTAATATTAATATTTAAAAAAATAAATACACAAAACCTTGATATAAAAAATTACTAAGGCTCAAAAAAATTATATACTTTAAGTCTCTTTAAATATTTATCCCCAATATCCACTTTCCAAAACCAAGGTCTTTAATTTGGGATCTTCTAGATAAATCAATCTTCGGCTCTTCCAGCCTTTCCTTCATTGGTCCAACTAAGAGAAATTCATCCGGATAAAAGAAGTAAAATGAAAAAACTCCCATCATAATACACCTTCATATAGTAGAAATTATTTACATTACACTTCATGAACATTAACACTTCAATGAAAGCATTAAAATTCTAGTCACACTGTCTTAGTGCCTACTTAAGCCCACAAACACTACATTTTAGACTGGAAACAAACATTCTATTCCATTTAGCATGAAACCTTCCAGTTGATCTATGTAGATATCTTCCTCTGAATCTCCATGAAATAATATAATCATGAAATCTATTTGTTCTAGAAATAAACCTTCAATGGAAACCAAGATGAGAACCATCTGAATCATTATATGCTTTATAGTAGCAATGAAAATCTAACTGAAATCTAATCCTTCTAATTATTGAAATATATTTACAACTAGATACACCTAAAACTATTTCATATCACCCACTTTCTCCTTTAGATGATAAATCTAATTGTTCTATAGATCCTTCTTTCCTGGTTACAATTCTATTATCTGAAATGTATCAAAATCATAAAGATAATTCAATTATTACTTAATTTTGTACTCACACTACAATGTGGCCAATAGTCGGCCTATGTTGAATCCTAAAAAAATAGAAAATACGCCTAACTTACCCACACACTCCTCATTAGGGACACTCCTATAGACTAAAAAAACCATACAAATAGAGGAAACTAACTAGTGTGTGGGCTAATTAGTGTAGTATACATATGGACCTATTTCTTAATTCATAGGGTTCCCATGAATCCAAACAAGTGTAAGTTAGAAATAACAAGATGATGATCATCACTTGAATAAATATAATATAAGTATTAAATCACATGTCAACTCTAACACCCTCACAAGAAAGAGACCATTTTCACATCCACGAATAAGCAACAAGCATTCTATAATAATAATCAATCGCATCCCTATGATGGAAAAGGCCCAAATAGACATATCAAATAAGGGGACACATGATTTAAATCATGCAGGTGATGTTGGATGAAAAGTAGGTTTAGGAGTTTTAATGGGGTTAAACATTAATTCACCTTTTTTGGAAGTGAGTTCATGATGGATATCCTATGGGTTGGATAGATTTAGTGACATGCCCTTATCATGGTGTTATTATCAATCAACTTGTCTTCCCTATATAATGTATTGTTTTTCCTAATTATATAAAAATATAAACTTAAATGATTATGGAAAAACTAGATTTTATATTTCCTTTGAAAACTATTTATAAAATCACATTTGAAATCCCATTAAAAAAACAACCATTTACACAAATTCCTCTTTAAAATAACACACCCTTTTTAAAATAAACCAATCAATTCCAAGAACTATTTCACAAAACCAAAATTCCTTTTTTAAGTATTCAAGGAAACTTCATGACCTAACAGTCTTAATCATTTAAAATAAGCGACAACCCTATATATTTTTCAAATTTTCATTTAAAACTTCACACACCCCTTTTTAAAACAATACCAACATTAAATATTATTTCAAAAAAATCAAATCCCTTTATGAAAGCAAATCATGTGAGTTGAAAAACACTTGGAATACAACCTAAGTCCATGCCAAGTGTTTAAATCATTTTAAATCTATTTAAAACCAAAAAATGGAATGTTTAACATGTATAATTTTTTAAGAAACATTTCAAAACACTTGAATCATTTTAAAACAGCCACTTAGGCATTTTCACAAAGACATAAATCCCAAGAGAGGTGATTTATAAAAGATACATGAATCAAAAATAACCAAAATTTTATAAAATATAAAGCTATAAAAGTTTTACACATGATCCAAAAATATAAAGGTAACCCAAAAATAAATTTATTTGCAATAGAGGCACTTTTTAGTAAATATATTAATATAACACAAAATGAATATTGTCTCTTTATTCCCTATGGTGACCTCTATATCTCGTTATCATTATATCTTTAACAAGTGATTATGAAACACCACTATAAAAGTGTGACCCTTTCCTTTTACCTATATCATAGACAAGTTAGTTTATATATGCACCAATGTGTATATGTATGGTGTAAGAAAAGAAACTAGTAGGATATCATCAAAGATTTTATACCACTCATTTTTTAAGAAAAACCAAAAAAATCTAGTTTTAGGGAAAATAATGAAAATAGTTTTATTACATAGGGTTGAGTAAATAAAACTAACAAAACATATATTTTTATTTTAAATAAAATATAATTTACCAAGATAGAAACCTAGGATAAAATAGTAATAAAATATCAAGCATCAAACATTAAGGGGTACCTACCAAAGGCCTAAAGAGATAATCTAAGTTGAAAATTTAAGAGAATCATCACACTATAATATTGTTTCAATACAAATTCAACACAATCAACTCAAAAGTTTCATAGAATATGCCCAAAAATCCAATCAAACACTTACCAATCAACAAAAAATTGTATCACACTAATGAATCAAACCAAACATGTAATTCATACATCAAAAAAGATTTCGAACACTAAAACCCTATAATTAATCTTTCACTATCTAAGCATTCAGAATCAAATAAGAACATACCTTATATTTGGAGGTTCAGCGGCACCAGTAGAGTTTGGAAGTGGCAGAGTCAGGGTAGGCAGCAGTGGCAGCGGCAGTGGAGGTCACAGAGGGATTCGTGACGGATATGGGGTTCACGGCAGAGGAGCGGTTCGCAGCGGAGGTGGGTTCCCAGCGGAGGAGGCTTCGCAGTAGAGGTGGGTTCGCAATGGAGGAGGGGTTCGCAGTGGCGAAGGATGGATTCGCCGCAGCAGAGGAGGGGTTGGCGGCAGAGGAGGGTTCGGTGGTGTAGGGGTTGGATTCTGTGAGAGCTTTGAGGTGTGCGAGAGAAGAATCCGACTATTAGGGTTTATTTATAAAATCGGGTGAAGTTTTTATCAGTGCTAGTTAAAAAGCACCGATAAATGTATGTTTTATCGGTGCTAAAATAGAAAGCACTGATAAAACATACCTTTATCAGCACTAAAATGCACTGATAAAGATATAATGTTAATAATTTAGTTATATTATTATATATATTTATAAAATTATATATATAATAAATATATACTTATTTATTTATAATTATAATTATAAATATATATTTATTTATTTATATTTTTATATATAATAAATATATTTATATAATTATATATATTTATAAATATTATAAATAGATATATATTTATTTATAATTATATAATAATAATAAATATATTAATTATATATATTAATAAAATTATAAATATACTAAACATATTTGTTATAATTTTATAATTATTTAAATATATAAATATATTTATTTATTTATATTTATAGTTATAATTATAAATAAATATATATTTTCATTTGAATAATTATGAAATTATAAGAAATATATTTATTAAATTTATAATATTATAAATATATATAATAAATATATTAATTATATATATTTATAAGATTATAGATATAATAAATATATTTCTTATAATTTTATAATTATTTAAATAAAAATATTTATTTATTTATAATTATAACTATGAGTAAATATATATTTATTTATTTAAATAATTATAAAATTATAAAAAAAATATTTATTATATTTATAATTTTATTAATATATATAAATAATATATTTATTATAATTTTATAATTATTTAAATATATCTATATTTATTTAGAATTATAATTATAACTATTTGTATTTATTTATAAATATATATAATTAATATATTTATTATAATTTTATAATTATTTAAATATATCTATATTTATTTAGAATTATAATTATAACTATTTCTATTTATTTATAAAAACTTGTATATATTTATAGCAATATTTATTTAATTATATATATTTATAACTTTATAAGTATAATAAATATATTTATTTATTTATTTATTTATAAAATTATAATAGATATATTTATTGTGATTTTATAATTATTTAAATATATATATATATATATATATAGTTATAATTATAATTATAAATAAATATATTTAAAATTTATTTATATATAATTAAAATTTTATAATTATAAATATAATAAATATATTTATTATTTAAATATATTTATTGTAATTTTATAAGTACTTTTGAAAACATAATAGATTCATGGGTATAACATGAATGAATCATATACTTAGTAAATTATAGATAATAAAAGGGAGATGAGGCACTGCCACAAAACAGACTTTTATCAACGTCAAAAATGGTCTTTATCAGCACTAAAAAATCGTTGTTAATCAAGCCGCTATTAAAGGGGGTACCTTTTATCAGTGCTATTCAAAGCGCTGATAAAGGCTTCCCTGTCTCGGCATGCTGTTTATATAACATCACACCCAGCAACCTTCAAAACAAATAGCCAACAAAAATAATTAAACCAGCAAAAATAACCTGCACAAACGAGTTGAAACCTACTCAAAAATAACCACTAATAGTATATATATACAAAATAACCACGTACATGATGCAAATGATGAAAAAATAAGAAAGGCACACAAAATTTTTGCAAACAATGCTATATACATTTAATTGAAATCATGAATACAAAATATTCACTCATGGTATATACCAAAAAAAACTTCCATATACATTTTGAACAATGTTTTATAAAATTGCATTTACAAATATCCAATAAACAGTTAAAAACATTAATGTTTTCTCTTTTGATGCCTGTGGTCCCCTTTAAAAAATGTCCTCTAATGATAATAGTCGCTGAAAAAATCATCCCAACTCTAGAAAAAGGTTCCACTCATATAAGAAAACAAATATTATGTTATTAATACTATAAAGAATTAAATTAAACATTAATATAAAGAATACATTAAAAATGTCTATTTTTAATAAAAATGACACATTTTGAGTCATATCAGTGATACTTGGTGTTTTATTGATATGGGGTTGATTCCTACACATCAAAAATGACTGATGGATCATTGTCATAAAGTATAAAAACAATCGGAATGCATTTCCTTGGTTTTCAGTATGTTAGTTTTGTTTTTTTACTAAAATGTCATTTCAAACTAAAAACATGCAATTTGAGTCATACCGGTCACATCGTGTGTCAGTTTGACATGTGACTACTTAATACATGTCACAAAGGACTTATGAATCACTGTCCTTAGTTTGGAAGACAATCGGAGCGCGTTTACTTGGTTTTCAGTGAGTGACATGCTTTGAGTTATTATGTCAATTTTAAACTGACAGTGGACACTTTTAGTCACATCAGTCACACCATTCATTGGATTGAGGTGGGGTTGATTTCTACATGTTAAAAATGACTCATGGATTGTTTTAATAAAGTATCAAAACAATCTGAATGCGTTTTCTCAGTTTTCAATATGTCAGTTGTGTTTTTTTAATTGAATTAATGTCAATTTTTAATAACAAGGCACATTTGGAGTCATGCCGATGACATCGTGCATTGTATTGAGGTGGGGTTGATTCCTACACATCAAAAAAGACTGATGGATCGTCTTCCTAAAGTATCAAAACAATCGGAATTCATTTCCTCGGTTTTCAGTATGTCAGTTCTGTTTTTTTAGTAAAATTTCATTTCAAACCGAAAACATGTAATTTGAGTCACATCGGTGGCATCGTGTGTCAGTTTTATGTGAGACTACTTCATATATGTTAAAAAAAACTTGTGAATCATTGTCCTTGATTTGGAAGACAATCGGAGTGTGTTTTATTTGTTTTTAGTGAGTAATGCATTTTGAGTTAAAATGTCAATTTTAAACTGATAGCGGACACTTTTAGTCATACCGATCACACCATTCATAGGATTGAAGTTTGGTTGATTCCTACACATCATAACTAACACATGTATCATTTTCCTAAAGTATCAAAACAATATGAATGCATTTTCTTTGTTTTCAATATGTCAGTTGTTTTTTTACTTGAATTAATGTTGATTTTAAATAAAAAGAAACAATTGGAGTCATACTAGTGACACTGTGCATCAGATTGAGGTGGGGTTGATTCCTGCACATCACAAATGACTAATGTATTATTTTCCTAAAGTATCAAAATAATAAAAATTCATTTTCTCTATTTTCAGTATGTCAGTTATGATTTTTTACTAAAATGTCATTTCAAACTGAAAACAAGAAATTTGATTCAAACTGGTCACATCATACACTGGTTTGACATGATAATTATTCATACACATCACAAAGGACTTATGAATCAGTTTTCTAAATTTAGAATACAATCGGAGGGTGCTTTCTTGTTTTTCAGCGAGTGACACGTTTTGAGTTAAAATGTAAATTTTAAACTGATGGAAGACACTTTTAGCCATACTGGTCACACCATTTTTCAGATTGAGGTGGGGTTGATTCCTACACATCAAAACTGATTCATGAATTATTTTCCTAAAGTATCAAAAAATCTGAATGCATTTTATTGGTTTTCAGTATGCAAGTTGTGTTTTTTTACTTGAATTAATGTCAATTTTAAATAATAAGACACATATGGAGTCATACCGATGACACCATGAATTATATTGAGGTTTGGTTTATTCTTATATGTCAAAAATGACTGAAGTAACATTTTCCTAAAGTATTAAAACAATCGGAATGCATTTCCTTGGTTTTCAGTATGTCAGTTGTGTTTTTTTTACTAAAATGTCATTTCAAACCAAAAACATGCAATTTGAGTCATATTAGTCACATCGTGTGTGAGTTTGACGTGAGACTGCTTCATACACATCACAAAGGACTTACGAATCTCTATCCCTGATTTGGAAGAAAATCGGAGCGCATTTTATTGGTTTTCAGTGAGTGACACATTTTGAGTTAAAATGTCAATTTTAAACTGATAGCGGACACTTTTAGTCATAACGGTCACACCGTTCGTATAATTGAGGTGGGGTTTATTCCTACACATCACAACTAACTCATGGATCATTTTTCTAAAGTATCAAAACAATCAGAATGCATTTTATCAGGTTTCAATATGTCAGTTGTGTTTTTTTACATGAATTAATGTCAATTTTAAATAACAAGACACATTTGGAGTCATACCAGTGACACCGTGCGTCGTATTAAGGTTTGGTTGATTCCTACATGTCAAAAATGATTGATGGATCATTTTACTAAAGTATCAAAATAATTAAAATGAATTTCCTTTGTTTTTAGTATGTCAGTTGTGTTTTTTTACTAAAATGTCATTTCAAACCGAAAACAGGCAATTTGAGTCATACTAGTTTCATCGTGCATCAGTTTGACCTGAGACTACTTCATACATGTCATAAAGGACTTACGAATCATTTTCCTTAATTTAGAAGACAATTGGAGTGTTTTTTTATTTGTTTTCATTGAGTGACACGTTTTGAACTAAAATGTCAATTTTAAACTAATAGCGGACACTTTTAGTCACACCGGTCACACCATTCATCAGATTGAGGTGGTGTGAATTCCTACACAACATAACTGACTCATGGATCATTTTCCTAAAGTATAAAAACAATATGAATGTTTTTTCTCTGTTTTCAGTATGCCAGTTGTGTTTTTTTACTCGAATTAATGTCAATTTTTAATAAAAACACACATTTGGAGTCATACTGGTGACACTGTGCATCGTATTGAGGTGAGTTTAATCCATACACATCATAAATTACTGATGGATTGTTGTTCTAAAGTATCAAAACAATCAAAATGAATTTCCTCAGTTTTTAGTATGTCAATTTTGTTTTTTTACTAAAATGTCATTTCAAACCGAAAACATGCAATTTGAGTCATACAAGTCACATCGTGCATCGGTTTGATGTGATACTATTTCATACATGTTAAAAATGACTTCTGAATCGTTTTCCTTAATTTGGAAGAAAATCGGAGTGCGTTTTCTTGGTTTTTAGTGAGTGACACATTTTGAGTTACAATGTCAATTTTAAACTGATAGCGGACACTTTTAGTCATACCGGTTACATTGTTCGCCGGATTGAGGTGGGGTTGATTTCTACACATCAAAACTGAATCATCGATCATTTTCCTAAAGCATAAAAACAATCTGAATGCGTATTCTTAGTTTTCAATATGTCAGTTGTGTTTTTTTACTTGAATTAATTTTAATTATAAATAACAAGACACATTTGGAGTCATACTAGTGACAACGTCCATCGGATTGAGGTGGGGTTGATTCCTACATGTCACAAATGACTGATGGATCATTTTCCTAAAGTATCAAAACAATCGGAATGCATTTCCTCAGTTTTCAGTATGTCAGTTGTGTTTTTTTACTAAAATGTCATTACAAACTAAAAACATGCAATTTGAGTCATACCGGTCACATCATGCATTGGTTTGATATGAGACTACTTCATACACATCACAAAGGACTTATAAATCACTTTAATTAATTTGGAAGACAATAGGAGTGTTTTTTCTTGTTTTTTAGTGAGTGACATGTTTTGAGTTAAAATTTCAATTTTAAACCGATAATGGAAACTTTTAGTCATATCAATCACATCATTCATTAGATTGAGGTGGGTTTGATTCCTACACATCACAACTGACTCATGAATCATTTTCCTAAAGTATCAAAACAATTTGAATGCATTTGTTCAGTTTTCAGTATGTCAGTTGTGTTTTTTTACTTGAATTAATGTCAATTTTAAATAACAAGACACATTTGGAGTCATGTCGGTGACACCGTGTGTTGTATTGAGTTGAGGTTGATTCTTATATGTCACAAATTACTGATGGATAGTTTTCCTAAAGTATCGAAACAATCGGAATGAATTTACTCAGTTTTCAGTATGTCAGTTGTGTTTTTTTACTAAAATGTCATTTCAAATTAAAAACATGCAATTTGAGTCATACAGGTTATATCGTGCATCAGTTTAATGTGAGAATGCTTCAAACACATCAAAAAGGACTTAAAATCATTTTCATTGATTTAGAATACAATCAAATCGCGTTTATTTGGTTTTCATTGAGTGACAAATTTTGAGTTAAAATGTTAATTTTAAACTGATAGCAGACACTTTTAGTCATACCGGTCACACCGTTCATTGTATTGAGGTGGGGTTGATTTTTACACGTCAAAACTGACTCATGAATAATTTTCCTAAAGTATAAAAACAATCTGAATGTGTTTTCTTAGTTTTCAGTATGTCAATTGTGTTTTTTAATTGAATTAATGACAATTTTAAATAACAAGACACATCTGGAGTCATACCGGTGACACCATGCCTCGGATTGATGTGTGGTTGATTCCTACACATCAAAAATGACTGATGGATCATTTTTCTAAAGTATCAAAACAATAAAAATACATTTCCTTGTTTTTTAGTATGTCAATTTTTTTTACTAAAATGTCATTTCAAACCAAAAACATAAAATTTGAATCATACCGGTCATATCGTGCATCGGTTTGATGTAAGACTGCTTCATACAAGTCATAAAGGACTTATGAATCTATGTCTTTGATTTAGAAGACAATTGGAGCGTTTTTTATTTTTTTTCACTAAGTGGAAGGTTTTGAACTAAAATATCAATTTTAAACTAATGGCGGACACTTTTAGTCACACCGGTCACACCGTTCATCGGATTGAGGTGGGTTTGATTCCTACACATCACAACTGACTCATGGATCGTTATCCTAAAGTATTAAAACTATTTGAATGTGTTTTCTCAGTTTTTAGTATGTCAGTTGTGTTTTTTTACTTGAATTAATGTCAATTTTAAATAACAAGACACATTTGGAGTCATACCGGTGACACCGTGTGTTTTATTTATGTGTGGTTGATTCTTATATGTCAAAAATGATTGATATATTATTTTACTAAAGTATCAAAACAATCGTAATGAATTTCTTTGGTTTTTAGTATGTCAGTTGTGTTTTTTCACTAAATGAATTTCATGTTGATTGGTTTTTTAAAATAAATTGGTGGTCCTCATTTACAGGGTATGTGTGTTGTTGATAGACCACAAAAGATAATTAGTATACATAAGGGGTTTCCCCATCCCTTGAGTTTGTTGTGACATCTTTTATCCCTTTACGGTTGACATGTAATAACATCCTCCTTATGCAGCATAGCTTTAGTCAGCCTAATGAAGAACCAACTGTCATATATTCAGGACCTGTTAATGAATATATGACAATTGGTTCTTCACCAGGTTGACTAAAGAGTGGAGTAAGATCCTATTCCCATTATGTATCAAGATGTCACAACAAACTCAAGGGATGGGGAAACCCCTTCTCGATACTCGTTATCTTTTGTGGTCTATCAACAACACACATACCCTATAAATGAGGACCACCAATTTCTTTTAAAAAACTAATCAACATGTAATTCATTTAGTGTGAAAACAAGGACCAACAACAGACATGATTTTCAGTGGGGCGTTTAGGTTGTACAAATCACAACATTACCATCAAACAAATAGAAAGATAAGGCAGACAAGATTATTAAAGTCGAAATAATTTGAGAAGTTTACTATCTTCATTCTATATTTGTACATTCTTCCATCAGGTATGTTGCCCATTCGTTTCTAAGAATATCTATATCGTCTTGTGAATATGAATATTTTTGGTAGTCATGGTAGTACTGAAAAAATATAAATACACAAAGGATTAATAATTATTTTAAATGAAATAGCAATTATCATTGAAAATACCTCTTCAGATATGTCGATTTGTTCATGGAATATAATCTATTTCATAAATTTACAAACATAATAACCACAATCTTTAGCATTTGTTTGTTTTGGGAATTGCAGAAACCTTGAGAAAAATAAGTAATTTTTTATGTGTTTGGATAGTGAAATCTTATTATATATACCCTTATTTGTATTCAGTCGTAGTACTTGTTAGGTTTATTGTCCTTTTCCCCTAGCCTCATTTCATTATGTAGAAGATATTCATGCACCGCCCTATCATAATATAATCCTCATTAAAATATAATATAAATTATATAAATGGATATTTAGTTGTAAAATGTTGGATGTAGTGTATTACAAATTGACAAATGCCATAATTTGTAGTTGGTTTGTTGGATATCCATGCATTGAATCCAGAAAGTAAATCTTTGGAGTATCCAAATTGTCCACAATGAGCATCCAATGCTATCTAAGAACACAAAATAGAATAAGTAATGAAAGAAATTAAAATATATTTTATATGATTAAATTTTAGAGTTTTACCCCTACTTTGTTGGTATTAAGAAGAGTTTGTCATCTGTAATTTTTTTGTTAAATGGTTTGAGCAGTCCTGCCACTATTTCACCCTCTTTCTTGGAAGTTATGTCTTATTTTTCTGTAGAGGTGATGTGAGGACCAACGAGTTCAAATTTTTTTCATGGGTAAATCCCTTCAATTTTTTTTCATATATACGCCTGTGAAAAATATGAAATGTATTTAGTAATAATTATCATAGTATATCATCTTTTGGAAAATCAAATCATGAAAACATACCTCATGTAAAAATTTACAACTGAGATGACTAACCGATCATAGTTAATGATTTCAATTGCACTCTCAACACCAATGAAGTCTGGATCTTCCCCTCCGTACATATTTGCTTCAAAATCAATTATATGATTTCCGCCATCTTTCAACTTCGTATCCACATGAGATTTTAATGATAATAAATGTGGATATAGTATAGGTGGGTTAAGGTTCTTTGGGTAGATAGTTTTGATCGGTTAGTTGATCCTTTATATGTTCTTGAACTGGTCTTTCATTTCACCCCCTTCCCTTTGTCCATCTATAATAATTGCATCGGTTCAGATCTTTTTTCATTAAATGTTTAAGGTTTAGCTTGAAAATTAAATTGGAAATGAATACCTCATTGTCGACATATTTTTTTACAAGATGTGATGACCATGTGATGAATGATCCTAGAGCTTGTCTGATCGTATGAATATTTGCATCATTAATTGGAACGGGTAGCTCGACACTCAGATCTAGGGCTATAGTAGTTGACACTCTGACATGATCTATCAGAAGTGGTCTATTGTGTAGCATGTCATTCTAGATATTGAACATTGTATCCCTCGCTACAAGGCGATGGGTGGGTGTTGATAGATATAAATCACAGTCATTTTCACCCTATAGAATATCAATTCAAGAAATGTATCAGTGTCTAGTGTCTATCTGATTCACATTTCATAGAAACAATTATTATAAAATTGACTACCTCAGTTAAGAATTTTTTTTTAGGGAAATAGATCACCTCAAAACTGGTGGGGGTGGGGCAGGATCTTCACGCATGGGTTGTTCTTAAGTTGTTTCTTCTTTTTGACTCCCCCCATCAAACTTGATATCAACTCTTATTGGTATTGTAATTCTTCTTGAAACATAGCTAATGTTTCTCACAACTTTTTCATTTCTGCAGTTTGATCCTCCAATTTTTTTTCCTCAAAATATTTTTAGGGTGTCACCCCAAAACCCGCACCTCTGACGTGGCCATACTTTTCTGGCTGCTTCAAGGCCACCGAAAGTTTGTCTACATCCAGTGTAGGTGTTGTTAATTCTTGTGACTATATCATATATAAAATATATGAAAATAATTAATAATTGTTATGTGATAGTGATTTAAATCAAAACAAATTTTTATTATATCATACTTACACATGTTTCTCACACTTTTTTGTGTTTTCATCTATTAGTTTTCCATCTTTAGTTATATGCGCCTCCTTCCATAGCACATGGAGTGGGATGGAAGTGGATGTGTATTTGGACTCTTCAAGCTGCATATAAACAAAATAACATATTTATTGTGTTGTTTTATGTCACATAAAAGTATTATGGTAGATTTAAAATATGTACCAAAATTTTTTTAAGTGATGTGTACCTCATCCTTGTTTACGGTAGGGGTATGCTGGTTTCGATGCCCATTTTTTATTTTCAGCACTCCGTTGCTATTTCATAAATAAAACACTGTCAGTCAAAGTGATGAATACACGTACCATCAAACAATGTATTACTAGACACAATGTACATGAAAAGACTACTTCGCACGATGGCCAGTAAACGCATCCCACAATGCTTGGGTTATCCGGTGTGCATAAATAAGAGGTGGGTGTGGTTTTATTTTCCCATCAACATCTTTAAGATGATATTTCATTAAAAGTGTGTGAAAAACCCTGTGAATCCTTCTAGAAACCCTTAAGATATAGTCTTTGTGAAATTCATTTACTATAAATGAACTCTTCAAGAGATGATGAAGTGTAAATAAATGTTTCATTATTAAATTTTTAGTAAATTAAAAAATGATATCATAATGTTACCACAATATCTCCCCACATCAGTGTCTTAATATCATTCACAACATGGTTCCATGAAGTTACATCAATCACCACAAGTATCCAAGTGATGATTCCAATGTAACTACTAAACACAACCATGTTGGGGTTAACATTTTGGCCCTGATTATTCAATCAAATCTTATATTTTATGCCTTTATCTTTAGCCTTAATGATTTTTTCTAATACCATCAAACTACGGCACTCCAGTTTTTTCTGCATCATCGGTGTTTCGTCACCTTTCATTTCCTTATATCCACCATCATCAATATGTTCCTCTGGCTATAGAGGGATAGCATCAGCATGTACAGATGGTGGTTGTACCTCTGTACTGGGAGCAGCAACAGGTTGAGAAACCTGTTGTTCGTTTGCATTGTGAGCAGCATTAGGTTGAGAAACCTATTGTACATGGAGATTGGGAGCATCATCACGTGAATAAGTCATTATCTTCAAAATTGGTTTAACATTTAATTTAGATAATATAAAAGCAGTAACAAATAGATACTAACATAAGGAACAGGTTGAGAAACCTGTTGTTCGTCTGCAATGCGAGCAACAGCAGGTTGAGAAACCTATTGTGCCTGGGGATTGGGAGTATCATCACATGTATAAGTCATTATCTAGAAAATTGGTTTAACATTTAATTTAGATAACATAAAAGTAGTAGTGAATAGATATTAACATAAAGTAACATGATGTATATTAGAAAAAAAATATAACCTGATTATTGAACTCTCTTTTTTTAAAAGGTTGAATGGATTTGACCCCTCTATCGACTATCCAAATTCCTTCATTGTGGTCTTCTCTAACATAAAAAACATTGTCTATACTGGAACCTATGAGAAATTATTGCAACATCCCAATTAAAGGGTCATCCACCATTGAATTTTCATTTGACTATTCAATGGTTTTAGTTGATAACAGAACAATTGACCAGTTTTGGTTTTCAGAATCTAGAACATAAAATACTTGTACTGCCTATGATTCCATTATAAATGATTTATCTTTGTACCATTCCTTACTGAAATCAAGTTTCAAAAATTCCAAATCATCTATTTTAACAACACTTATGTTATCAACCCACTTGCATTGAAAAATAATCACTCGAAATGTCGTATAATCCAACTCCCGTGTTTTTTTGATGATGCCAAAATATGACATATTTGCGTAAAATTGGATTTTTGTCCATAGCACTAGAAACATGCATCGATTTAGCCACAAGTGTAATTCCACTATTTTTTCTGATACTGTCATCATAATGTTCATTAGTATAGAATGTATAACCATTAATTACATAATCATTGTAAGATAATATGTACACACTTCATCCTTTGGCTAGACATCCAAGTCATTCTAAAATTGAGTATGTATTTTCATTTGACTCCTTAAAAATATGGTCCTAAAACCATCCTATAAATTGTTTATTATGTTTATTTGATATCCATTTTCATCCCTTGATGGATTCTAATGCCTAATAATTTCTTTGTGGGTTTCAACATATGGGTCAACATCCAAACTATTATGAAAAATGTATAGGTGAGCCTTTTCCTGATCTGTAATATTGATTGTGACAACCTTCTTTCTAGAAATTCCTTCACCTGAAAGTCGCCCAGTGTGACGAGATTTTGTTAGACCAATTCTTTGCAAAATGGATAGGTATTAGGTAAAGAATTCAATGGCTTCCTCAACAATATATCACTCCTCAATACAACTCTCTGGCCGACTTCAATTTTTGACATACCCTTTCAAAATCTTCATATATCATTCAACGGGGTACATCCATATATAGTGTAAAGGAACACATAGCCTAATCTCTCTCACCAAGTGAACCATCAAATAAACCATCATATCAAAGAATGTCAGTAGGAAAAACATTTCCAATTCACATAATATGACGACAATTTCTCTTTCAATAGTCAGCAATTTCGTCGGGTCTATAACTTTGCAACATATATCTTTGAAGAAGAAACATAACTTCATTAATTTATAATGGAAATTCTTGGGGAAAATGAAACATAAACCTATAGGAATTAGATCTTGCATCAAAACATGGAATTCATGTGATTTCAGACCTTTTAACTTTAAATCGTGCATTGAAACGATGTTCTTGATATTTGATGAATACCCCTATAGAACATTTATGTCATTCAAGAAGTTAAAAAATTGATATCTCTCCCGCCTGGAAAGAGTGTAAGTAGCAGGAGGAAGAAATGTTTCTTTTTAACCCTTCATTGGTGCCAACTCTTCTCATATTCTCATGTCAACCATGTCCAACCTAGCCTTAATTTCATCCTTTTTTTACCAGGTGCATTTATCAATGTGTCTATGACACTATCACATACATTTTTTTCAACATGCATAACATCAAGAAAATTTCTGACATACAGAAAATTCCAGTATGGTAATTCAAAAAAACTAATTTCTTTTTCCAACTGGTTTTCATAAGGTTTTTTGAAAAAAAATTACCAAAAGCAGTGTCCACATATTTAACTTTCTCAAATAGTTGATCACATGTTATTGGAAACGGTGGTGTACATTCTTCTAAACTTCCATTGAATGATTTCATCCAAGATCGGTACTTATGTCATCGAGGTAGAAATATGCGATGTCTTAGAAACACAGTTTTTGGTGAATGTTTCAACCTAATTTATTGTGTACCTTTTTGTAGATGGGACACCCAAGAGTTCCTTTAATTATATATCCTAAAAAAGTTCCATAAGCATTAAAGTCATTTATCATTCCATAAAACATGGCTCTCAATGTGAAATATTTATTTCTATAAGCATCATACATCATAACACCTGAATCCCACAATAATTTCAAATCCTCAATCAATGGATCCAAATAAACATCAATATCATTACCCGGTTGTTTTGGTCCTCATATAAGCATATATAACATGATGTGTTTTCATTTCATGCGTAACCATGGTGGAAAGTTATAACACTACAACATAAATTGACTTTAGCAACGGTTTTGTAGCGGCGGTTCACAAAACCGTAGCTAAACCTTTTTTTAAAATGGTTTTGTGGCGGTTTATAATAAACTGCCATGAAACCATCTCTTTTTTTACACTCCCAACCCTTCCCCATGACCCCGACCCCCCTTCTCCCCCTGACCCCCTGTGACCCCGCGACCCCTTTTCTCCTAGAAACCCTGCGACCCCCCTTCTCCCGGTGACCCCACGACCCCCCTTCTCTCAGCAACCCCACAGCCCCCTTCTCTCGGTGACCCCGCGACCAGTTAGTGATTTGGGGTTTGTTTCTTCTTCACCAGTTAGTTATTCTAATACATGTTCTTTATTTAAAAGTTACGAAAATCGGTTTCCTTAAATTATCATGGGGTTTCTATTGGTGTTTGATGGTGGATCCATGGGGGATTTTTACAAGGATCGCGAGTTTCTTTTGGGAGAGGTGATTAGAGATATATATCTTCTATTCCATTATTTCTCAAAGAATGTTTAAATTCACTAGGTAGGGGATTTTTTTACTTCTCCGTTTTATGTTTTCATGTAAAGGTATCATGGTATAACTTCATTGGGTTTATAGTGGAATTATCCTAATAAATATAATAACTAGAATCAATAATTAATTTGAATGGATGTTGTGGTCATATGTATTAATGCATTGTTCATAATGCCTCTTATAATTTTCAAAATAGTGTGTTATCTAATTTATATGATTTTTATTGTTGTTTATAGTGGTTTATAGTATTAAAATTGGATAAGAAAATAATGTGGGTAATAATTAATTGATTAATGAAAGTGGCATGAGATATTTATTACCATTCATCCATCAAAACTGTTAAATTTGAAATATTTCTTGAATATATTTATGTTTGGTTATTGGATTTGATAGCTGGTGATTATAGGTTTTATAGTGCTGAAACCTATGCATAATGAATCTATTTATTCAATTTGGTAATGATCGGGTTGGTTATGGAAATAATTATTTGGGGCTAGGTGAGTCTATTCTTGGTTTCTAAAGGATTTTATCAATTTTTTATGAACGTAGTTTCCCCTTTTGTTTCCGATGATAAAAATACTTTTGATTCTATATATGTGTGCTCTAAGGTGGTAGAGGCATTTTAAGATTGATGTATGGGGTTTTGATGGAAAAAAGTGGAGGATGGTGTTTGTTAAAAGAGGGGATCTCTTTTTTCCATTTATTTTCATATGGTTAATAGGAATAGATGCCTCAGGTTGAGAGTTATGTTATCATGTTTGTTTGGGTTATTGTGTGAATCTTTTTGATGGGTTGTTTATATTTCAATTTAGATATGGGTATTCCCATCTTTCTTATTCATTGTCAAATAATTTGATTTATTGTTATCAAATGGATGATTGTTTTGGTTCCCAAATACTTGTTGTAGTTTCTATATGCCCTATTGAGTGTATCACATTGTGGTAGCTTATGATTGATCATTGAATACCATGATTATGAAATGATAATGTAATTGACATTTAACTCATGGGATGAGTATTGATGTTGTTTTATGGGATAATAGAAACTATGGGATGATTAGATTAATGATCAGAGGAGCATTTGATAGAAATCTAAGAATTGTAATGGAAAATAATAAATCCATCTGGATTTAATGAAATAAATTGATTAAATAAGAATTTTTATTGAATTTAACAAATGAGTGGATAGTAATATCTCTTTACTATGTCAAAATGTTTAATGGTGATGAATCATGATACTTATGTTCATGCATTGAATCTAGTCTCTACTGTTGTAGTAAAAAATTAAATGGATACCAAGAAACCTCAATCAAAAGTGCATAGGCAACACAAAAGTACATCCACGCAAACCCGAGTTCATGTCAGGCCTACTCTACTAGAACAAAATACACACCAATCTTAGTTTGGAAGCGCATGTAAAACATTATAGGACCAATAATGACCTTACTATACTTAATCCAAAGAATCTAAGATCTAATATAGCTCCAACATGTGCAGTTCCTCGTGTGAGCACATCAAAAAAATTATATATTTCACTACACCATAGCACATAAACTTGATAATATTCTCCTCAAATAAGTACAATTATATTATGCCTACTTTATGATCAATGGATCATCTTTATTATATTATGTTTTTGTAATCTTACATTATCGTATATATGAATCTCTTTATCTATTTAGTAGTAACTATGTGTTTTAATTTTTTTTAATATTGTGTAGGCACATTGTGATATACATGGATAAAAGTTGGATCACATTACTGAGGAACACACCTCAGTATGTTAAGGGTTTGAAGGAGTTTTTAGATTTTGCAATTTCTAATCGATCCATTGAAGAGAGAATAAGATGTTCATGTCTTAAATGTAAATTTAGAAGATGGTTGAAGAGAGCTGAAGTTTATGAACATTTAATACTGAAGCAATTCCCTGGTCAATATTTGTGTTGGATTTGGCATGGATAATCGAACGTTATAGAAAGATTGATCACTGATGTTAATCCACAGAATGAGGTCCCAACTTCATCAACAATGGAAAATGAAATTCAAAACCTCATAAATGATTCATTCGGCACTGCAAGACACCACTATCAACATCAAAACATAACAGAACAACCAGATGAGGGTGCTACAAATTGAAATGTGACAAGTGATGTTTTTGAGACTGTAACACAACCAGATCAAGATTGTAACATATCATTGGATCCTCCTCTTTATTCTATGGAGCCAAATGTAAGAGAAAACTTCACTGAGGAAAATGTGTTTCATGATTTAGTTGATGATGGAAATCAAGAGTTGTATAGTGGGTGTTTGAAATATTCAAAGTTTTATTTTCTGCTGAAGTTGTACCATATCAAATGTCTATGTGGAATTACAAATAAGTCAATGTCCATGGTATTGGAATTGATTCGTGATGCATTTCATGAAGCAAAAATCCCTGAGTCTTTTTATGATATGAAAAAAGTTGTTAACAGGCTTGGTCTGAATTATACAAAAATACATGTGTGTCCCAATGATTGTATGCTTTATTGGGGAGAGGATTCAAGTAGATAGAATTGAAAAAAAAAATGTTCTTCTTCTAGATGGTAGTCAAAGGGTGATGTTGGAAATATGAATCAAAATAATTTCATGTAGAAGAAGAAAAGTAACACACCTGCAAAGGTTTTGCGTTACTTTCCTTTGAAGCCTCGATTGAAAAGATTATTCATGTCATCGAAAACCACTGAACACATGAAGTGGCATTCTGTAGATAATAACAATGATGGGTTAATCAGACATCCACAAGATTAACAATCGTGGAATACATTTTATTCATTACATCCAAATTTCTCAGCTAATCCTAGGAATGTTCGATTGGGATTCGCTGCCAATGGATTCAACCCATTTGGGACTTTGAGTACCAGTTATAGCATTTGGCCAGTTGTTTTGATCCCTTACAATCTACCTCTATGGATGTGTATGAAACAAAAATATTTTATCATTTCAATGATTATTCTTGGAAAAAAATGCCTGGAAATGATATTGATGTATAATTGCAGCCTTTGATTGATGAATTGTAGGATTTATGGAGCAATGGTGTTGAGACATTTGATGCTTCTTCTAAAATAATGTTCAAAATGCATGCTGGTTTAATGTGGACCATTAGTGGCTTCCCTGGGCTTGGGAATTTATCTGGTTGGAACACTTACACGGGTTTGGATTGTCCCATTTTTAACTTTGATTTTGAGCCCAAATAGCTTCCTCATAGTATAAAATGGTTCTTCTTGTGCCATTGAATATTTCTTGATTCATCTCATAGATTTTAGCTGAACAGATCAAAATTTAATGGTTTCATTGATCGTAGACCACCTCCAAAGTTGTTAACTGGTTCTGAAATATTGACACAACTTGAAAATGTTGAAACATAATTTGGGAAGGTTCATCATTTTAATGATAGCGGAAAACGGGTCCAAAGTGCATCATCAAGTGAAATCAGAATGCAACAATGGAAGGAAAAAAGTATATTCTTCAAACTTCCGTATTGGGAATTTAATTTATTGCGGCATAATCTTGATGTGATGCATATTGAGAAGAATTTCTGTGATAATTTTATTTTCACATTACATAATAAGCATGGAAAGTATAAGGATTATCTCAATGCCCGCAAAGACTTACAAGAAATGAACATAAAACATGATCTCTGGCCAGATGGGAATGAAAAGTATGCTCTGGAAATTTTTGCAATGAAAAATAGGGATAAAGATACATTCCTTCAAATTTTAAAGAATGTGAAGGTATCTGATGGGTATTCGAGTAACATCTCAAGGTGTGTTGACTTGAATAATCGTAAGTTACATGGATTGAAAAGTCGCGATTCACATATTTTTTTACAACAGTTACTACCATTGGCATTGTGTACATTATTACCTGAAATAGTTACTGTTATTGTACTCCAATTCTGCACATTTTTCAGGCAATTATGTGAGAAATCTATACATCTATTTCAGTTTGAAAACCTCAAGGAGAGGTTTGTATTGACCCTTTGTGCAATGGAGATGATCTTTACTCCATCGTTTTTTACTGTCATGATGCATTTTACTGTACATTTGGTTGAGGAAGCTAAATTAGGAGGGCCCATTCATTATCGATGGATGTATCCAATTGAGATGTATTTTATTTATATGTTTTTTAGTTAAGTAAATAATTTTTGGAATTTAAATAAATGCATAATTATGATTATTTTATTTCATAGATATCTTGGGCATTTGAAAGCATACATAAGAAATAAAGCTCAACCAGAAGGCTCTATTGCTGAAGGCTACTTGGCTGAGGAGTGTCTTACCTTTTGTTCCAAATACTTGGATGATATTGAGACAATATTTAATTGAGTTGGATGTGTTGATGACACATCGAATCAATCTCAAATACATCAGAAATCAAAAATATTTCCTGATGTTGGCCGATCAGTTGGGAGGATCTCAAATGTGACACTGATAGAAATGGAATTATTACAGGCACATAGATATGTGCCGCTGAATAGTGAAATTGTAGATCCATTTATTGAAGAGTTGAGGATACAAAAAAAGAGACGAATGAGAGTCCAAACACGAAATGAGAAATATATAATGAAAGCTGTGAATAAATAGCTTGTAGAATGGTTTGCACGATGTGTAAGTTTATAATTATTGAAATAAATATGAATATTAGTTTGACACATACATTTTTTAAATCTAATAAATTATATTTCTTTTTTTAGATCATGAATACCAATAATTGAGCAGATTTTTTCGAATATTTGAAGTTTCTTGCTAGAGGTCCTATAAAACAAGTTAGAAAGTTCGACGCTTACAATGTGAATGGATTTAGATTTCATACAGTCAATTGAGAAGTGGGTTTGAAAACATAGAATAGTGGTATATTTTCATTTGTTGAAGTGTGATACTATAGAAAGATAGTTGATATTATTGAATTAAACTACCACGGGCATTTTTCTGTTGTTTTATTCAAATGAAATTGGGTTGATATTATCAAAGGTGTTAAAAGAGATTCCTTGCAATTTACTTCTGTGAACTTCTCTCACTTGATGGATGTTGGTAATCGTGAACTGCATAATCCATATATCTTATCATCATAAGAAAAAATGGTATATTGTGTGAATTATGTTGTGGATGAAGGTTAGAGTGTAGTTTCTCACATAATACAAAGAGATTTGTATGATATGGGTGATGAAGTGGAAGATTTGACCTCTGAAATTGAATCTCATCAACAACAAGAAGCAGAATTATTTGTCCATCATGATATTGAAAATATTAATCTAGAAAAGATGAATGAAGTGGATGAAGTAATGGAGTAGTAAACTGACATGATTTAAGGGGAAAATGATTGTATGTATAGTTATTTATTCATTCAGTAACCACTTATTTCATTTGTGCAGTCATTCATTATCATTGTTATATATATTTTGTTTGTTAGTACTGGGAATCTATTATCAATTTTTAATTTTTTTTCTGCGTATTTTTTTTTGAAATATATATTATGAACTTAATTTTATTTGATTAAATGACATGAATGACAAGGAGTAAGCGGTATATGATTTCATCTACTACTATGACAGATGACGATCCAACTGTCTCCCTCTCCACAGAATCTGAGCCACCAGCTGCCTACACCCCTGAACCATCTCCCCCTACACCATCTCTCACACCCTCTTTAGGTGTCCCATTAGAGGCTGAGTCGTCGACTCTCCCTTCAGGAGCCTCAGCAGTGGGGTGGAAACACGCCCCTTCCAGTTCATCATATGCATACTAGAGGGTGATTTTCATAGGTACAAATTTTAATATAAATAAATTTATTGCATTTTGTTTATACTAATTGTTTTCTCATTGAAGATGAAAAAAATTCAACCGTGGAGAAAAACATAAAAAGTTCATATGTTTGGAATATGAATGGAGAGAAGATATTTGTGTCATTTGATTCATTTGGGGTCCCTACAGATGACACTGCGGGGTTAATTGACCAGATTCTAGGCCAACTAGCAGCAGAGCCCATTTTCCTACCTATTTCTTATGATGATTGGAGACATATGCCTCCATGTTGGAAAAATGAAGTTTTTGATTCCCAAATAAAGTTAATTTTATTAAATTATGGTTTAATTGAATGTCATGTTACTAATATGTTCAAAATTAATTTCTGTATACAGATGTTCTTCCACTTTATAGTTGTTGATGTGATAGCATTAAAGTGGACGTTGAAAAATCTTGGTAAGAAATAAAAAAACTTCAAATGAATATTGTGGTATGATGTCAACGATACTTCATTGACCGTGTAACAAATTTATTATAAGCTACTCAGTGGGGTACTAAAAGAATAGTGGAAAGTTTTTGTTGACAGACATCATGATGAGAAGCGGATGGTATTGAAATATATATTATTATATTATCCTCATTTTACATTTATACATGTATATGAAGAGGATATGTAATTGAATGCATTACTATTAAATTTCATTTTATTTATTTCAGGATCTCTCAAGACAGAATGCATCAAACCGGGAAAAGCAATTCATCCCTCACACTGCGGGGTCAAAAAGCTTTTCTAGAAGTCGAATGACTCTGGTAATCTTTTCATTAGTTTAAATATTTATAAGAAAATATTATCTGTTTAATATATTAAATTTTTTATTTATATTTGATTAATGTAGTCACAGAGTTTAGGGCACGAAGCATCCCGAACTGAAGTGTGGTTGGATGTTCACAAAAAATCAGATGGAAGTTTTGTTAATGAGCCTGCAAAAGAAGTTGGGGTATGAAGTCATTTTTTTATTATAATAACTTATTATCAGTTTTTATTGTGTTAATATATATTGATATTAGATTTATAGGTAAAAATTAAAGAACTATGGGATGCCAATACCGGGCAGTCCTACTCAGTCTCCCAGGATGATCGAGTTGCTAGAGTCATTTGGAAGAAGCATCCTGGTAGAGTGCGTGGGATGGGTATCGGACCCGTACCATCTAAGGTCTTTGGAAGGACACTAGGGATTCCAGTTTCATCTAATCTTGGTTATATTCAGTCCATACCCTAAGATGCTCAAAGGGAGATTAATTCTCTACGAACCACAGTTCAAGACCAGGGAGCTCAGATATCCACTTTGCAGAAAACAATTACTGATATATATCAGCAGATGAGAAGATATGCCCCCGGTGGTAGTGCATCGACTGGTGGTAAGTAGTTAAATCACAAAAAATCAAAATCATTTAGTTTTAAAACTTTTATTGGTTTTAAGTTTAAATATAAATATGCAACAGTATTTAATTTTCAATATAATGTTCTTACAGGTGGCAGTAGGAAGTGGAGATGGAGGTGGAGAGGGTGACGATACGTGTTCATCATCGGACCGTGAGTAGTTGTATTTTTGATGTGTTGGACAAATATGGAAATAGTTGTTTTGTATATGTATCATGTGTGGCACATAGTTTCCACCAAAAAAATTCATGACCTAACATTTTCTTGATTTCTCATGTTTCCTTTATGCATTTTATTGATTTCTAATTTTTCCTTTCATGTCTTGATTTCTCGAGTATGGTATGCACCATATATGTCGATTATTTATTGTGATGATACATTTTTTATGATTCATTTTTTATGATTATTTTTTTCCATAGAATTTTAGGACTGAAAGGGCCAAAGATTTTATGCATTTAGAGTATGGTTCTATGTTTGTTATGGAGTGTTTGACTCACTTTATGAGATTTTAGGTTTTGTGCATATTTGTCTTATAGATGACCCATCTAGGGTGATATGATTCACGTTCGGGAAAAATCATGTTGTTTGATCATAGTTGAATGTATTTTGGTTGTCCACTATATCAAAAATAAATAAGGTTCTTATTACATAACATAACTCAAGGTAAGGTTTGGGCACAAAGTAGGGTAGTTCAGTTTGTTGACCCAATGGAAAAGTGTTTGGTGGAAGGAAATGATACTTTGTGACCTATCATTAAGGGAATAATTTCTAGAGAATGGGTGTTGGTAATTATATTTTCTATCATTGGTGTGGGAGGTAGGGATACATGGGGAGACTGTGTGATAGTAATCAATTTGAGTGTCGAGATTGCAGTAGGATAATCCATCTACAGGATTTTTGTAGATATTTTTTTAGAGTATAAAGTGAATGAGTTTCTACAATAATTCCACATTTAGGAGTGGGGAAATAAGCTTCATGTTAGTAAGGGAGATATTTTTTGGCCAATCGATCAGTCTGAAGCGGTGGTCATGGTCAAAGCATCTAGACAGAAAACTTACATCATTGGCATAGAGGACCTGCTCTAGGTATATAGGCTATATATTAGGGCCACATATCAGTATAATTGTATAAAGTGATACCAATATGTGAAGAACAGAGTGTTGGACCTTCTATAGTGAGAGGTACTATTTTGGTATCTTCCACTTTAGTATCTAATTTTTTTGATATAGGTGCTTCTCATTCCATCATATTTGTGCATGTTGTAGAGATCCTTGGGCTCGAAATTCAGTTTTCCTATGAAGTGATGACACTCAAAAATTTGTTAAGGATTTTATTAGAGAATTTATGTTAGTGTAGGGAGTGGACCTTGATATAAGTGGGTTCCACCTCGTATGGGACCTCATTTTCCTTGAGGTGGTGGTTTTGACATCATTCTTGGGATGGAATGGTTGTTCCCCTGCTATGCTTACATTGATTGTTATCGCCAAAGGGTGTCATTCACATCACCATAGGGTGGGTTTTTTATTCACAGGGTGAATAGGATGTATGAGAAAGATGAGATGGACTTGAGCATCATGGGTCGGGTGTGATGATAGACTGAATTACTTGATTATATCTGGAGCATAATGAAGGCATTGGAAAAATTTACATGCCAACAAGACTCATAAAATCTAAACTCAGTCATGGGAATCCCTATTGTATAGTTACCAAACAATTCATTTCCTAAGTTATCATAATAGAGTTAAATGAAAGATGATGTTGAATAATTAATGATGATACAATCACACAAAATTAACTTCATAACATAAGTGCATACATGAGTTTATGTTTGTAGTTTCTCTTTGTGAATTTTTTATTTATATTACTAAAGGATGTGCTTTCTTCTTATACATGGAATCTCTTTTTATTATCTATATATATTACTAATTTTATTTTTTCCAATATACATATTCATATATGTGCTTATTTTCTAGTATACATTACTAGGTTTCACTTATATAGAAAGTAATTGTGACATGACTATTGTATGCACTGTTTTTCCACTATGCATTACTAGTATTCACTTTTATAGAATATAAGTCCATTCTTGTATGCACTTATTTTTAAAGAATTAATTTTTGAAAAAATTCAAATTATTTTTATGTGAACGTGTAATTGATTGATCATGTCATGCTAATTCACAGGTTGGGTAGTAGTTCTTTATAACCTAGTGGTTAGGGAAACAAAAGAATGTGTCAAATTAGATGTTCATTAAGGGTAAACGTGAGAGATATCAATTGATAATAATATGAAATCATAAAATAAGAATAATTATATAAGATAATGACCATAAATTATGAATATCATACACAATTCATTATATATTACAAGTGGGATGTATTTTGATATGAATTGTTATGTCAGGGTTGGAACTGGTATGGATGGAATAGGTTGAACCTAGGCTTGGCATTGTTTTCATGAAATATGACAGACATGCTTGTTTATAATTTTTTTTAAAGGTCTAATGGTCATGTGATATGTTTATCTGCATTCCATTACTGAAAGATGCATTTGATTGTGCTTAGTTAAGCATCTCTTTTCATACTAACTAGTATGTATTATGTTAGACTATTCATATTCTTAGAATGGTTTGTTTTTTAGGGCACTGGTGTAGGGGATGTAGAGCTGCTATTTTTTTCCTAGATTATCTTTTAGTGGCGGTTTTAACCGCTGCTAAATGAAACTGGTAAAATTGTAGAGGTGGTTTTAACCACCGCTAAATATAGATATTTTTCTCGTAGTGGTGGTTATAACCGCCGCTACTATTATTTAGCGGCAATTTAAACTACCGCTACTATTATTTAGCAGTGATTTAATCTGCCACTACAGTGTCCCACCATCCACATGTATTCTGCGGTGGTTTTAATTATTTTAGCGGTGCTTTTTCGGCGAGGGGTGTTTTTTATTCGCGGCAGTTTTAATCGCTACAAATAAAAGAGATCCACCAGCTGTAAAACTACCACTAAAAAACTAGATCTGCCACGAAATGAGGCAACTATGATGATTCCTTTAAACCGCCACGAAAGTAATATAACCACTGCTAATAGTTTCCCAACGCGCAATTTAGCGGAGATTTCCTAAAACTGCCACCAAAGCATATAGAAGTGGTTTAAACCGCAACTATATGAAAAAAAACCATTGTTAATAGGTCATTTTCCTATAGTGTGATTTACCAACATAATCGGCCATGTACTGTGAGTGCTGCTTTGAAAATCAAAAGTATTCACTCTATCCATAGATAACGTAAGATGAAGGTTTCTCAGCTTGTTTCCAAAGTCATGATACTCATGATCAATTCCCTTCCATTGAGGAGAGTCTTCCAGATGCCATGGTTTTCCATATTTATTTCTTCTATCTGCATGCCACATCAATTTCTCTGCAGTCTCCCCACTTCCATATAGGCGCCTAAACCTTGGAATGATTAGAAAGTACCATGCAACTTTCATAGGACCAAATTCATATTTCTTGTATCAAGAAGCACCACACTTTGGGAATTCTCTAAGTGATTTATGGTCCTTGAGAAACGGCATACAGTCATTCAGGAAAGTGTGTATTCTTTCAGAGATCATACCCATCGAGCATAGAATTCTCTTGGCATTGTATGTTCGGATTAGGAGCTCATTATGTTTTGGGATCATGTCATTTAAGAGAGCAAGTAATTCTGTAAAACTGGTGGAACTCCATCCATTTCTTGCTTTCAAATTATAAAGTTTTAGTACGGATGACAATGTTGTATATTTAATGAAACCATCATACAATGGCATATTTTCACAACTCTTTAACTTCTCAAACAATTTTGGGAAATCACAAAATTCATCTTCAATTGTCCTTGTCATTTCCTTAATATGATATTCATCATCACGCAAATCTGTAATAACATCCTCGATACGGTATTCTTCATTGTCCACACTTTTAATCATATCAAATGATCCATAAAACATATTATCATCCCAGTCACTAGATACATTCACTTTTTCCCTGTGTTTATTCCAAAATTTATAACTTCGATCTATTCTATGTCAGATCAAGTGTTCTTCCAACTCTTCTAGACTAACTTGTCTTGAATAAAAATAGCCTAAACATATACAAAGGATTTGATAAGGATCGTATGCATGATCTTTTGAAAACTTGATGAACTCTTTCACTCCATATTTATACTCTTTTGTCAGACGATTGGCATCCATACATTATTTATTCATATCCATCCTATTTGATTTGGTGATATTAATATTTAACAAAATAAATACACAAAACGTTGATATAAAAATTAACCAAGGATAAAAAAGTTATAGAATTTAAATCTCCTTTGAAAACTATTTATAAAATCTCTGTTGAAATCCCATTAAAAACCCAACCATTTACACAAATTCCTCTTTAAAATAAAAAAACCCTTTTTAAAATAAACCAATTAGTTCCAAACATCCTTTCTCAAAACCCCAATTCTTTTTTTAAAACCATTTTAAAGAAATTTAAAACTGAAAAATGGTATGTTGAACTCATATAATTTTTTAAGAAACATTTATAAACACTTGAATCATTTTAAAAGTGAACCCCTAACAAAATTACTAGATTTCATTATCACTTCCCACTGTCTAGCCAATGTAAATCATTGATGGCCGCATGCCTTATATGTCTCATGACACCCCATATATAGCTCTGATCACTAGTTTTTAGTGTTCCTCCCATCAACCTTATGGAATGACCAACAACCGATCAAGAATAAGGGGGATGTAATCAATATAATAATTTAATCCTATATATAGAACCACCAATCAAGGAACAAAATTTCATGGGATATACCATAGGTACTAATGTGTGACGATCCAAAACGGTACTATAAATATATGAACTAACATCTAATATATGTTTTATCCAATAATAACATGATCCACCCAATTAAACCATACTAAACTCATCATAATGGAACCTTCCCACTAGACTTGTCTTAAACACAACTAGGGGGCCATAGAAGTGTGTGTACCAACTACGATAGAATGAATTAAGACCTCCCACCTAGACACCCAAGTTATTATAAACAAATAACCATGGAGGTGAGAAAGAAATCAATATAATTACCAAAAAAATGTCTCACACCTTACCTCAAACACCATCACATATAACATCCCATTTTCATATTATAAATCCATCATATAAATAATCAATAACCCATAATTGGTGAAACAAGTATAGAGGAAATCATTGAGGGTCACATGAGAAATAAACCATTTAATTTTTAAAGTGAAAAATGGTTCTTAACTTGAAAACCAACTTAGTATGTAGAGTCTCACTACCCTTCTTTAAAGTCTCGTCATTACAATGATTTTGGAATCACTTGAAAAAAATCTATTTTTCATTCCAAAACATTCTCCAAGCACATGGAAAATTCCTTTGAAAAACCAAAAAAGTCATAAGACCTAAATTTACTATTAAAAACATTTAAAAGACCCTATTAACCTTTTAAAATATGATTTTCATGAGAATTAATCTAATTTAAAAATAGTACATGAAATTCTTATGAAAAACCCCTTATGCCAAGCCTATAATTTAAGAAATAAATTTATAATTTCACCCAAGAACCCATACATTACTATAATTTAATTGAAAATAAATTTATAAAGTATACACATTCCATGAATTATAAAATAAAGTAATATAAAATAAACACCTACTTTAAACTGAATGGTAACCAATACACAACATTTCACCTTCCATGTAAAACACTCAAAAAACCTAAATCCATAAATCCTCATGAAAAATGAATTTTAGTTACTGGGAGAAGGATAAACCTATGGGAAATAGAGAAGATAATAGGGATGGGGGAGATAAAGGATAAAGAGTGGTTAGATGCTTGAAATGTAAAAATAATTGTTTTCTTAAATAATTCAAAAAAGATCACATAACACGAACTTAAGAAATCATAGAATATTATAATTCTCATTTTATAGAATAAATCATATCATAATAACATATAAATTGTGAATAAAATATCACTACATGGAAAATAATCCTAAGATGATAAATATAAGTGAAAATACAAACCTTTTCACAACAACTTTTTAAAACATTGAAGTGAAATTTATATTTAATTTTTTTAAGGGAAATAGATTAATATTGAAAACATTATTATAAATAGTTCCTAATAAAAAGTTATTAAATAGACACAAAGGTTTTAAAAATGAGAAGTAAAAATAATTTAAAAATTTTTACTTTTAATATAATTCTTAATAATTAAAACTTGAAAAAGACATAATGTATTCATGGGGAAAGGCCTCTGTAATGTGGTAAATAAAAGACCCCTAATTCATGGTGTTGTAGGTGTGTGAGACAATTAGTTTGTTTGGGGAATTATCTATGACCTATCAAGGGATTATTAGTGTGGTTATTAAATCCAAGTTTGGAAATTAGTTTTGGGTGTTAGCTCATCATGATAGTTTGTAATTTGAGTAATGATTAGTTGTGGTTCATGAAAATCCTATAAATATTTTGATCACTAACAAGCCCGTGTGAGGATGTGGAGAGTCAAATTGTAAGAGTCATGTCTGGGTAAGTGGATGGGTCCTTGATTTATTCCATTGGGTTCAGTGATGTGAGCATGTATGGGAGTTGTTGGAAATGATTGTGAGTGTCAATATTCAGCTGACAATGAGATATGTTCATGATTATGTTTTGTTAGTGATGGAATTTCTTAGTGCGCATTGGGAGTGGTGTGTAGGTGAACCTAACCCATAGGTAGAGGTGGTTGGTTTTGTGTGTGTGCATAAGTGTCTGAGTTTCACTGGAAGATGATAGATACTCATGTAAGGGTATCGATTAGAGGAGATCAAGAATGAATCAATGATGTAAACCTATAGATCAGAGCTTGGGTTGTTAGTGGAACTTGGTGATGGGAGCTAGTATGGTTTGTCACTTAGTTCATGGGTTTAATCATGTGAAAAATCATAATGAAGTTTTATTTATAAATCTACACTTAGGAAAGTAAGAAAACTTGGTATTATTTAGATATCATTTGAGAAACATATACTATAAATTATTGATTGGATTAAAAAGGTATTGAGAAGGAAGATGGTTCCTAACATTTGAGTTTTTTGAATTGTGGGCGTATTCAAGAAGAATATTGGAATCGGGAGTCTGATGCGTAGGCTCAGTGGCCCAATATGGTCGAGAAAGACCTCTAGAGACACTTCTTAGGGATTATAAGTCCTTATAGGGGGAGATTTTAATGGACTCGGACTTTTTAGCTATGTTATTTCTTATTTTCATCCTTTATTTTAAGTGATTTTAGTTATTATCTTCTAGGGTGAAATCATTCTTATATTTATGTATGTTGATACCCATTTGGTTACCACCAACCCATAGTGATCTGGAATGGGCTTCAAGCCTTTTACCGAGCCATCTTGGGTGACATGTCATGTCGACCCGTGTTAAGTTGTTACATATATTCACTTTAATACTTCTGGGAATGAACATTTTCATCACCATCTGAATCTCATTTTCATATGAAACCAAAGGCTCAAGCTTAATCTACTACATGGTGCGACACTCTTTATTATAGATTGTAATTGTTAACCTCAAAATTTCATAGCTCACACAAAAAAAACATATTATGTAGAATATATCATATTTATCCTTTTACAAGAACATGACAACACGACTTTATCCATCATAGTGTGTTCATGTGGACTCCAAGTATACTTAATCATTCATACTGATATGTCCTATATGGAATGGAAACCAAAAAGTAGGTAGAACCATCAAGGTCTTCTTAAGCCACTTCACAAAATGTATAAACTCCCCATGACATGAATAACTCTTACACATTCCCCTCATAGTGTGGACATTATTACCATTACATGAAAAACCCCTATATATAAATGGAATTATCTATATTCCCATTAAAAAGTTCATGAATATTGATATTTCATCTCCCATAGTGGATAGGCTCCCCCTTTTACAATACATTTCATGAATATTGTAACTTCCAACTCATTCTCCACTCATTTAACAAAATTCTAAATTTAAGTTTCAAGCTTAAGAAAATTCTTCAAATATTACTAAATCCTAAAATATTTTTATGGAGTAATCTTACCACAAAGAATTATACCATCAAAAAATATATTCAATTGTGTCATAATTTAATATAGGAAAAAAAATATTAGGCTAATAACACCACTACAGTACATTGCACCCACTTAAATTCATAAGTTTCAAGAAATAACAATATTTATATTCTACCATAATGAAAACCCATATTGCATTGAATATTTTTAAATAAACCAATTCAAAATATGTTATAGGAAAATTAAAATTCACCAAATATAACTAGTGCGCAAACAAGGACCACCAACGACCATGATTTTCGGCGGGGTGTTTAGCCCGTACAATTCAAAAATCACCATCAATATCAAACTATAATAAGTGAACCCAATGAGAAAGAGGAAAAAACTAACTGTGGGGGTGTTGTTAAGCACATGGTGGAGGTGTGTTCGTGGTGTAGGAGAGAAGCGGAGGAGGAGAGGTGTTGCGGAGGAGAGGCAATGGCGGAGGAGAGTCGCGGTGAAGGAGAGGCATGATGGAGGAGAGCTACTGGTGGAGGAGAGGCGCGATGGAGGAGAACCGCACGACAAAGCTCGGTTCGCGGCGGCGCCTGAGGAGGAGGAGGAGGGAGGAGAGGAGGGAGGATGGTGACAGTGGAAGTGGCGGCGGTGATGGTAGGGATCCTCTTCCATGAGAGATTGAGGGGTGCGAGGAAGGAGGAGAAAGTTAGGGTTGATTTATAAAACCCAGAGACACTTTTATCAGCACTTGATAAAAATCACTGATAAAAGTATATTTTATCAGCACTAAAATTGAAAGTTCTGATAAAACATGCCTTTATCAGTGCTTTTTTAGCAATAATAAAGGTCGATCTTTATCTACGCTAAAAAAGCGTTGATAAATGGATGTTTTATCAGCACTTTATAATTAGCGCTGATAAAACATACCAATTATTCATAATTATAAAATTATAACCAATATATTTATTAAATACATATATTTATAATTTAAATTATAATTAAATATATATAAATATAATTGAAATGTTATTTTTATTTTTATTTTCATAAGTATTTAAATATATATATATACATATGTCTTTGTTTGTGTATATATTCATTAAAGACATATATTTATAAATAAATATATTCAAAAGGTATTCATAAATATATATTTATCATTTAAAAAAATATTTTTTAATTTTATAATTATTTATACATATTTATATTTAATTATTTATATATAATTATAATTATATATAATATATTTAAGTAAATAATTATATATAACTAAATGTTTATATTTTTAAATATAATAAATACATTTATTGTTTATTTAAATATATTTATCATGATTTTAAGTATTTATGAGAAGATAAAGCTTCATATATATAGTAAATGAATGAATACACCAAGTATATATAGTACTATAGTATATATGGCCGACATTAGGGTAAATAATGAACATATATTCATGAGAAGAATGTACGCATCAATTGACACATTCATTTGGAAACATAAATTTATTTAAATATATATATATATATATATATAAGTATTTGTGTATATATATATATTAAAAGGTATTTATATATAATATTATAAGCATATAGTATAATAAATATATAATAAAGATATAACTAAAAATAATAAACATAATAAACATAAATAAAACATAAACATAATAAACATGCGTTTCTTATTTAATGTATACATATAAACATTATTTTTGAATATAATTAAAATAATTTTATATAAATTAATAATATTTTCTATTAAAAACCTTTATGAGTTCTATTATTAGGACTGATAAAGTCTCCTTTTTATCAGCACTTTTTATTAGTGATGATAAAGGGGGACTTTATCAAGGCTAATATTAGCTATGATAAAAGTCCTCCTTTTATGAGTACTTTTTGATTAGTGCTGATGAAACCCGAGTGCTTCCCTTGCCTGCATTTGTGGTAGTGAGTTTTGATCGAGAGGTTCTCTCCCTTCGGCGCGATGATCTCTAGGGTTCCAAAGGTGCGAATCTTCTTGGATCGACGATGGCAGAGCATTTGTTTTATGGGCACTTCAATTCGTATAGGTCTGTTGCAATTGATTCGGATTCAAAGGCTCTCGATTTTAACGATGCATGTCTTATCGGAGCTATGATGATGGAGGGAAAGCCGAAGGCGGTGAAGGCTGTTTCTTCTCATTTTTAACGATTTTCAAGGGCTCTACCACTGTAGATTTATGTTGAAAGGGTAGCGTCTCTCATGTCAAAGAAAATCTGGATATTATTGCAGAGCAATTGTAAATCGTTAAGTTTTCCTTAATCGCACGATTGATTTTTCCCAAAAGTTCCAAACCTTATAAAATTGAAGAATTGGTCAACCGTGTATCATGCATCTGGGGTTTTACCGATTTGGTGTGTGTCTCTTTAGGATGTGGGTTTTTTCATATGTTGTTCCCTTAAAATAATCTGAAAATGAGATCATGGGGTATGTTTCACAACCCGCCTTCACCAAGATGAGGGAAGGGACAATAGATTTACAGACTCTTCCTTCCTCAAGTTGAAGGAGAGATAATGACACCCGAGACCCGCATTCAATAGGCCCCGAAGTGGCGACTAGCACCAAGGGTATAGAATCACACGTAATATGGAAGGAATTACCCTTTTTATTTAGTAGTAACGGAAGATAAGATAGTAAATCCCAAACAACACCAAAAATTGAAGTAAAAGTAAATCCAAAAAAATCCATTCACATATGCATGTTCCAATAATAAGTGTTATAAGTACAAGAAAACTCCAAAGGTAAGTACCAAATAAAAGAAAAACAATAACAGAAAGTGCCCCAACGTCCGAACTAGTACGGTCCCTCATGGTCCCCGAAGTCCTCCTGGAAACCTGAAAACAGTTTTATATACGTAGGGTGAGTATACAAGTATACTCAGTTGGGAAAACCAAAAGATCTCGTGCACAAGTGGAGAGGCATTATAATGCCCCGTGAGAAAAGAATATAACCAAAGAACCTAGCAAGGAAACTATCCACCCAAACCTCACCAAGGCGCACTCCCCAAATAACGCAAGTCAAGTAAAGTAATAGTAATAATGCATCGATGTTTGGGTACCCCGTACTACTTTTCCATTGATTATTTAAGACATCCTACGCATCAAACCTCCCCCTCCATTTTTACCGCAGTCCCACTGCCACCCCAACAACAACCTTTTAGGCCACCACAACCACACATCCAACCTACAGACACCTGGGACACAACAACCACACACATCCTCACCCGCAGACACCTGGGCCACAATAACTACCACCACACCCAAAGAAACCTGGGCTAGAACAACTACTGCCATGCCCGAAGACACCTGGGACTCATTCTGAAGACACTTGGGAAACAAACTGCCCGCACACACCTGGTCCAACTACCCTGCCCAAAGAATCTTGGGCTATAATGGACCTCAGGCCATCACAGCCTACCCAAAGAGTCTTGGGCTATGCGGTAAAGGGAGAAAAAAAGGAGCTAATAACCATCCACTCATAAGAGTGTTGGGAAAGACACCCTCCCCCATGAAATGAGGGTGTTTGGCATGAAGTGATCAACTTGGGTGGGGCACGAATAAGAAACATAAGAACCAAATTATACATATAAGTAAACAAACACTCATCCTAACCTAGGGGTTACAAAACCATCCCATACACAAACACCCTCATTACTATTCATTCTTAAAAAGCACAAAAGCCACATCCAAGTCACAACTCATTCCCAGAAAACAATTCCCCATTGAATCCATTCTTGTTATCATATTCAAGTGATTCCATTTCAATAATTCTTCACTACCAGGCAACTAACAGGCATAGCCATAAGCTAAGGAATAAAGAATCAGTCATGTAGGAATTTAAGCACTCACAGCTGGTTCTCTTGCAAAGTCACAACAACAAAAGGGATCTGTGAGATCCCTCAAAGTACTGTAACTAAACCAAGACCCAACATACGGCCCCACATAGCCCCAAATCCACAAACCAACAACTACAAAATAGGGGATACCATCCCCATCCACATCACCCCACAAGCATCAGGTAGAACAACCATACATATCACCAAGATAGGGAAAGGGAGTTTTCAGATTTAAGCACACCATTCATTAAATTCCTTCTTTCCGTTTGGTTACTAGGGGTGATCACACAAGGATTATTGTTCACTGGACATCCATTTAATCAACCGAGTTTACGTGATTAACCAGTTTCAATGTTACATCCATTTAATCATATAATTATTCAGAAAACATAGGTTCATTAGTGCACAAGAAAGGACCACCAATGGCCACAATTTTCAGTATACATAAGCCCATATAATTCAAAACATATAAGTAAATATAAAAGAGTATAGCAGTAGCATAAAACACACCCCTTAATTCTTTAAAACCATTTATTATCTTTGTTAAGGTTTGGTTTCATCCATCCCCATAGGAACATTATTATACCCACCCCGCATGATACACAGTAAAGAGAGATAAAGGAAAAAACCCTACCTGGATGATCAATGATTGAAGTTTTTCTACTCGCGCCAAGAACTGGGGATGCGCGACTTGTAGGGGAAGAACTTCGAGGACTCCAAGAGTGATCAGGAAAGGCTCCAGCACAGGCGCACCACTAGAATCAGGAAGGGGGGATCCAAATGCACTAAGGAAAGGAAAAGGGACCGGCCAAGAAGAAGAAGGAATCTCGTGCGATAAAAGGTGAGATCCTAGAGTTACGAGATATGAAATCTTGAACATATTTAAAGGCAGATCGTGGTTTCTCCATGCAGTTGGGTGGTTACACACGATAGAATTAATTTTCATTTAATAATTATCATCGAAGAGGTGGCCATAACAGTTGTGAGTTAAAGAGTTTCATTTAAATAGAGGAAAACACGTAACAGGGGTGGAACTGGAAAGTACGAGAAAAGGGTGTGACACCGAGGAAAAAGCCACACATTTTGGTAAGTCAAGGGTCTCCCGGATATTGGTGGATTTTAGATGTCATTTATGGGCTTAAAACGGCTTTAAAAGGGGTATTAAAACACTTCTACGTCAAAAGATACATTGCGGGAGTGGAACTAGAAAAAGTCAGAAACTGGGAAAAACAAAAAAGGGTGGGACACCGTCTGGTGAGACACCATAACGGTGCCACGGTCATGGTGCCACCATAAGCAGTTCCATCATTTTAGTGTGCGACCGTGATGGTGTGACCGCTACGGTACCACTGTCACGGTGCTTCTATGACCAGTACCACTGTCACGGTGTTGCCGTGACTGGTGCTACTATCACGGTGCTGCTGTGACTGGTGCCACCATCAAGGTGTTTTTGTGACCAGTTCCACCATCACGGTGCCACCGTCACGGTTTCGTCGTGACCGGTTCCACCATCACACTGCCTCCGTGACTGGTGCCATCGTTTTGGTGGAACCAAGTTTTTGGAAAACTCCTTAATGAGTCATTGTCTGGTCTGTTACATCATATACCTCTCAAACTATTCTCGCCCTGAAGAATCAAAACTAGACCCGAAGAAAAGAGATGGGTCCAAACAACCACCTTGAAAGATACCTCTCATGAGTAAACCTCCTCGACATCTAGAACACCTCTCCCTCAAGAAAACACACAAACATGTAGAGGTCATATCATCCATTCATATGGATTAGGGAGCCCCTTCCTCCATGTCAAGATACTATCTGCTTTGGGTGGCACTAAATCGTCCACACGGGTTTAACTACATCCACTTTAATGTGTCTTGATTAGGGATCAGTTCCTCCCCTCCCCACAGTCAGGACTCTTCACACACATCCAGAGAACAAGGGAAACATCACAATTCATAGTTAACAAGGTCAATCACTACATCACATCCAAGAACAAAACAATACAGAACAAAACTCAAAAAAGCTCTAGGTATTGGGTGCGTATATGTGCCTCCCATTCCGAGGTACTCACCTTGAGGCCACCATGCCTCCATAACACACGAACCAAGGGAATGGTTCATCCACGAAGTACCTTCTCCTTACGATCCTCGATCCTCACTGGTTGCTCTATGAACGCCGCATCATCCTCGATATCTAGATCCCCCCAGTCGAGGACGTGTGAATAATCGTATAGATATCGATAGAGCTGAGACACATGGAAGACATCGTGCACCCTCAGTAGCAGTGGTGGTAGCATCAGCTGATAAGCCACTTCTCCGACCCACTGTAACACCTCGAAGGGTCCGACGAACCTGGGAGAAAGCTTACTTCCCCTACCGAACCTCATTTGCCCACGTTGAGGGGAGACCTTCAAGAACACATGATCCCCGAACTCGAACTCCAAGGGTCTCCTCTTATGATCAGCATAAGACTTCTACAGGTCCTGAGCCGCCTTTATCCTCTCTTGTATAAGCTAAACCTTCTCCATCGTGCTTTGTACCACCTCTGGGCCAAGAACACCTGCTTCCTTGACCTCTTTCCCGCACATGGGTGAGCGACACATCCTCTCATACAAGGCTTCGAATGGAGCCATGCTAATGGTAGATTGATAGCTATTGTTGTAGGAAAATTATACCAGAGGCAATTTATGTACCCACAATCCCCCAAAGTCCAAAACACAATCCCGTAGCATATCCTCCAATGTCTGGATGGTTTGTTCTATCTGCCCATCTGTATGGGGGTGGAAAGCAGTGTTGAGGCATAGTTGGGTTCCAAAATCAGGTTGAAATCCTTTCCAGACCTGTGAGGTGAATCATGTATCCCAATCTGAGACTATGGATCTCAAAACTCCATAAAACTACACCACCTTGTCCACGTACCTATGTGATAAGGCATCCACCGCACTTGACTCCTTGATTTACAAGAAGTGAGATGATTTCGTCAACCGGTCCACCATTATCCAGATAGCATCACAACCCCCTTGAACTCTTGGTAGTCGCATGACGAAATCCATCGAGATGTTGTCCCATTTCCACTTGGGGAAATCTAAAGGTTGTAATATACCCCCTGGGACGCGGTGTTCAGCCATCACCTACTAAAACATGAGGCACCTTGCCACAAACTCTACCACTGCTCTCTTCACCCCGGGCCACCAAAACTGATCCCTCAAACCCCAGTATATCTTGGAAACTTCTGGGTGTACCACCAAGGGTGAGTTTTGGAACTCACCAAGAACTCTCTTGTGCATTTCCACTGGGACGAACAACTTCCCATGAAACAACATCTGATTCTGCCTGTCTTCCGGCCATCCTCCCGGAGCATTGCCCTAGCTAACACGATCGCGCATCACTTAAAATTCTAATTCCCCCCACTGAGACTCCTCCACCTGATGCAACAGAGAGGATTGTACTATCATATGAAATAGACATCCTCTACCATCCTCTTCCCTTGCATCCAGGTGTAGGAAATCCAACTCCTCCATTGCCTTCCAAGCATCTGTTGATTCTCCAACCACATCCTTCTGTGACTTCCTACTCAAGGAATCGACCACCACGTTCCCCTTTCCTAAGGTGTAGGAAATATCGAAGTCATGGTCCTGAAGAAACTCCATCCACCTCTGTTTCCACAAGTTAAAGTCTCACTGAGAGAAGATATACCTCAAGATTTTGTGATCTGTGAAGACCATGAATCATTCCCTAATGAGGTAATTCCACCACAACTTTAGTGCGAACATGACCGCTACAAGCTCCATATCATGGGTGGCATAGTTATGCTCATGGGGACGTAACTGCCTAGACCCATAAGCGATCACCCCCTACTGTTATATCATCACACACCCCAAGCCTTGGCTTGAAGCATCACAGAACACCTCAAACGTCACCCCTTCTTCTAGAAACATCAGCAATGGGGCACTAACCAACTTCCCCTTCAGATAACTGAAGGCTACTTGAAACTGCTCACTCTATAAAAAAGCATGGTTTTTCTTGGTCAAGGCTATCAAGGGTACTACAACTCGGGAGAAGTTGAGCACAAATCTCCGATAGTAACCTTCTAGACCTAGAAAACTATGAATCGCTTCTGCGTTATTGGGTGTTTCCCAAGAAACAACTGCTTCGATCTTCAACAGATCCACTATTATTCCCTTCTCAGACACCACGTGTCCAAGGAAGTACACCTCTCATGTTTAGAACTTGCACTTGGACAACTTCCCTTAGAGATGGTGTCGTCGGAGGACCTCTAAAACCATACTCAGATGCTTGGCATGATCCTCCTATAATCTTGAGTAAATCAGGATGTCGTCAACAAACACGACTACAAACCGGTCCAGATATTCCCAGAATACAGAGTTCATGAGTCCCATGAATGTGGCTGGTGCATTCGTAACACCGAACGGCATGAGCACAAATACAAAGTGTCCATATCTGCACCTAATGGCAGTCTTCGAGATGTCACCCTCATTCACCCTCAACTGGTGATATCCTGACTGCAGATCAATCTTGGAGAACCATCCTTCCCCATTCAACTGATCAAAAAGTTCATCAATCCTCAGGAGGGGGTAATGGTTCTTGACCATCACCTAGTTCAGCCTCCGGTAGTCTGTACACAGACTGATACCACCGTCCACCTTCTTTACGAACAAGACTGGAGCACCCCCATGGTGATACCCTTGGTCGGACAAAACCCATCTTCATCAGATCGTCAATCTGAATCCGCAACTCCCACAACTCAGAAGGCGTCATCTGATAGGAATCCATCAAAATCAGACGGTCACCGGGTTGTAAGTCTATCCCGAACTCAACATCATGTTGAGTGGGTAGAGTCACCACCTCCCTAGGGAAGATGTCCAAGAACTCACTAACGATCCCCAGGACTTCCACCATCTATGTATATGTTGACTCCATTGATAGCTCAGCTAATAAGGAAAGAACAGGCTCCTCTCACCAGCTGCCTTCTTGGAAACCCTGCTCGTCGATGAAAGTCACACGCTGGCTGCCCATATCTGAAAACACGACCCTTCTCCGGAAGCATTCGATAATGGAACACATAGAGAACAACCAATTGATGCCTAAATGACATCATAAGGCTGCATCTGCATCAAAAGAATGTCCCCACTAGAGTGATGTGGTCCCAACATCAGTCTACATCCCCGGAAAATATGAGACAAGCCGGTCTGACCTTCAACTAGCATACTTAAAACAAGGGGAATGGGAATTATCTCTGTGTCTAGACCCAAAGCATGGGCTAGATTGGGTGCAACAAAGGAGTGAAAATCTCCTGAATCAAACAAGGCGCAAGCAAGAGTGCTAAACAAGCTGATCGCACCTTGAACGACCTATGGACCTATTGGAACTGCTACCTCTACGGCATGCAACTGCCCACGCCCAGCTCCACCCCTCAGTTTTCGGCCGCCTCCCCGACCATGCCCTAGTTGAGGTCTTTGAGGAGAACCCTGAGGTCGGCCTCCTCCTACAACGTCCGCTCTCGGAGGAGCGGGAGCTCATTGTCCCTGCTGCTGCTGCTGAAAGGGTCTGGCTGGAAACTGTTGCTACTGAGGTGGGTGTTGAACCTGCCCACCCCCACTGTACTGCACTTGGTCTGGTCACTGATTCCGAAGATTCCCACGACTTCCACAGATGAAGCACCTCGGTCCTGGGCCTGCAAGGAAGGGGAGAGGACCGGAAGATTGAAACTGGAACTACTGGGGCCTGCTGTTGATGGTCTTCCCCTTTGACAAACCCAACTAGATACCCTCTCGCAGTACACCTCCCGGTGTGTGCATCCTCTCCAGCACTTCGGCCTTCTTATAGACCTCCAAGTATGTCAGTAGAGTTAAGGGAGTAACATCATACTGAAGAGAAGGTCGGAGTGCCTCCTCTAAATGTCTCACCTAAGACTCCTCATCTGGAAAGAGGTTTGGAGAAAAACGAAGGAGATCCTTGAACTTGATCCCCATCTCTCTCACTAACATACTCCCCTCCTGAAGGGATATTAGCTCCTACCACTTCTCAGCCTTCATCATGGAAGAGAGGAATTCCGGCTGGAACTCCCTCTCGAAGTCAGTCCACGAAACCTCAGCCTCCCTCTTCTCCCCAAGATAGAGCATACACCACTGACGCGTCGCTCCCTGTATCTAGATTACATCTAGAGGAACCCAGTACTTCGTTGGATCCTAGATCAAGATGAAATCTATCACCATCTCCTCGAGCCAGCTCTGTGTCTCCATGTCTGAGATGCTTCCCTTGTACTTCCCGAGGGTCTGCCGTTGAAAGGCACGAAGCATCCTCTACCACTGGTCGTCCTCCTCCACTCGATCAGCCCTTTGCTGATCAGCTAAATCAGCCTCCTGGTCCTCGATTGCCCGCACTACCCATGGTCGTCGTCCGAGTGCCATGGATGCAAAGTAAATAAGGAATGCCTAAGCCTGAGTAGTGTAGAAGATTGCTTTTTAAATTTTTCTTAAACTTTTTATTTATTTTAAATCCCCAAAATACCTAAGACACACAAGAACACAAGTCATTATGATGCATGTACCTTCCATATTGTCTCTACCCCGCAATCAATGTAGCCTCACTTGGTTTTTCGGTAGGTCCAGAGTCCTTGTATCAGGTCACGGGGGGCCCTAAAATCTCGTGTCCTAGCTGGTCTTCCCTGGCCTATTTCATGTGCCAAGATTGTCTAACACCGTTTCCCTACCATCCCATGAAATCCTCATTGTGCCTAACCCTGTACTCCATCCTATCTCTCAACCATCAGACCTCTGATGCCATTCTTTCACGACCCACCTTCACCAAGATGAGGGAAGGGATAACAAATTGCCAGACCCTTCCTTCCTCAAGTTGAAGGAGAGATAATGACCCCTGAGACTTGGCTTCAATAGGCCCCAGAGTGGTGACTAGAACCAAGGCTATAGAAACACATAATATAGAAGGAATTACCCTTTTTATTTAGTAGGATCGGGAGATAAGATAGTAAATCCCAAATAACACCAAAACTGGAAGTAAAAGTAAATCCAAAATAATCTATTCTCATAAGCATGTTCTAATAATAAGTGCTACAAGTACAAGAAAACTCCAAAGGGAAGTACCAAAGAAAAGAAAAACAGCAGCAGAATTTGTCCAACGTCTAAACTAGTACGGTCCCTCAGGGTCCCTGAAGTCCTACTGGAAACCTGAAAATAGTTTTATATACGTAGGGTGAGTATATAAGTATACTCAGTAGGGAAAACCAAAAGCTCTCGTTTACAAGTGGGGAGACATTCTAATGCCTCGTGAGCAAAGGAGATAACCAAAACACCTAGCAAGGAAACTATCCACCCAAACCTCACCAAGGCACACTCCCCAAATAACGCAATTTAAGTAAAGTAATAGTAATAACACATCGATATTTGGGTACCCCGCACCACTTTCCCACTGGTTATTAAAGACATCCTATGCGTCAACCCCCCCCCCCTCCATTTTCATCGCAGTCCCAATGTCGCCCCAACAACAACCTTTTAGGACACCATAATCATGCATCCCACCCGCAGACACCTGGGCCACAACAACCACACACATCCCCACCTGCAAACACCTGGGCCACAACAACTACTTCCATGCCCGAAGACACCTGGGCTAGAACAACTACTGCCATGCCCGAAGACACATGTGCCTCATCCCGAAGACACTTGGGAAACAAACTGCCCACACACACCTAGGCCAACCACCACAACTACCCTACCCAAAGAATCTTGGGCTATAATGGACCCCAGGCCATCACAGCCTTCCCGAAGAGTCTTGGGCTACTCGGGAAAGGGAGCATAAAAGAATCTAATAACTAGCCACTCATAAGAGTGTTGGTAAAAACACCCTCCCCCATGAAATGGGGGTGTTCGGCACGAAGTGCTCAACTTGGGTGGGGTGTGAATAAGAAACATAAGAACCAAATTATACATATAGGTAAACAAGCACTCATCACAACCTAGAGGTTCCAAAACCAGCCCAAACACAAACACCCTCGAACTATTCATTCTTAAAAAAGCACAACAACCACATCCAAGTCACAACACATTCCCATAAAACAATTCCCCATTGAACTCATTATTGTTATCATATTCAAGTGATTCCATTTAAATAATTCTTCACTATCGGGCAACTAACAGGCATAGCCACAAGCCAAGGAAGGAAGAATCAGTCAAGCAGCAATTTCAGCATTCACACCTGATTCTCTTGCAAAGTCACAACAACAAAAAGGGATCTGTGAGATCCCTCGAAGTACTAGAACCAAACCAAGCCCTAACATACGGCCCCAAATCCATAAACTAACAACTACACAACAGGGGATACCATCCCCATCCACATCATCCCACAAGCATTAGGCAGAACAACCATACATATCACCAAGATAGGTCAAGGGAGTTTTCAGATTTAAGCACACCATTCATTAAATTCCTTCTTTCCGTTTGGTTAACCGGGGTGATCACACAAGGATTCTTGTTCACTGGAAATCTATTTAATCAACCGAGTTTATGTGATTAACTATTTTCCATGTTACAGCCATTCAATCATAGAATTATCCAGAAAAAAGAGGTTCATTAGTGCACAAGAAAGGACCACCAACGGCCACAATTTCCAGTGGACATAAGCCCATACAATTCACAACATATAAGCAAAGATAAAAGAGTAAAGCACCATTATCAAACACACCCCTTCATTCTTTAAAAATCATTTATTATCTTCGTTAAGGTTTGGTTTCATCCATCCCCATAGAAACATTATCACACCCACCCCGCATGATACACAATAAAGAGAGACGAAGGAAAAAACCTTACCTGGATGATCAACGATCAAAGTTTTTCTCCTCACTCCAAGAACTGGGGGTGCGCGACTTGTAGGGGAAGAACTCTGAGGACTCCAAGAGTGAGCAGGAAAGGCTCCAGCACAGTTGCACCACTAGCCTCTGGAAGGGGGGCTCCAAACACACCAAGGAAAAGGGACCAAGTAAAAATAAGAAGGAATCTCGTACGATAAAAGGTGAGATCCTGGAGTTATGGGATATGAGATCTTGAACGGATTTAAAGTCGGATAGTGGTTTCTCCACGCGATTGGGTGGTTACACACGATGGAATTAATTATTATTTAATAATTCTCATCAGAGAGGTGTCCATAACTGCTGTGAGTTAAAGGGTTTCATTTAAACCGAGGAAAATGCGTAAGAGGGGTGGAACTGGAAAGTATGGGAAAAGGGTGTGACAGCGAGAAAAGGCCACACATTTTGGTAAGTCAAAGGTCGCCCGGATCTTAGGGGATTTTAGATATCATTTATGGGCTTAAAACGGCTTTGAAAGGGGTATTAAAATACTTCTATGTCGAAAGATATGTTGTGGGAGCAGAACTGGAAAAAGTGTGAAACTGGGAAAAGCAAAAAAGGGTGGGACACCGTCTGGTGAGACATTGTAATGGTGCCACGGTCACAGTGCCACCGTCACGGTGCCACCGTTTCGGTGTGTGACCATGACGGTGTGACCACGACGGTGCCACCGTCACGGTGCTATTATGACCAGTGCCATCGACACGGTGCCCTCGTCACGGTGCCGCCATGATCGGTGCCACCGTCATGCTGTCGTCGTGACTGGTGCCACCGTTTCGGTGGAACAGAGTTTTTTGGAAAAATCCTTAATGAGTCACTGTCCGGGCCGTTAAATTATGGGTTCAATTTCACTCAAATCGGGTGTTATTCACTTCTGTGAATGGGATCGAAGCTTCACCCGTTATATGTTAGCATCTCTTGCATCCAATTGTGGGTCAAGGTCCATGGCCTGAACTGGATTTTTTGACATCCCAGAATTTTATATGACATTGCCTCAGTGATTGGAATGTCCATAAGAATGGACAAAGAAACTGAATTGGTAAGGTATGTCCATTTTTCTCACTTCATGGTGGAAGTCAATCTATGATCCACTCTTATCGATAGAGTCTATCTTTCAACAAATGGGGATGAATTCAATTTGTGCATTGAGTATGAGAATATGTCTCACTTCTGTTCTGTTTGCAAGAGGATTGGTCATGAGGCTTCAACCTATAGAATCCATTTATTGTGTTCGTATTGCTCTGGTAGAGGACATGAGGAAAGCTCATGTTTTAAAAAGAATAAGATAGGTAATTCTGTTGGGCTGGCTGGTGCAAGTGGGTTCGTGGCTTCCCCCCAACAGATGGTTCAGGCAACTATGGAGATACGTCGTGGTTCTCCCGCTTCTCTTCACGCTGGTGGACATGCTGCTCATTTTGATGGCACTCGCACAAGCACTCGGCCTAGTGGGCAAGCAGGAGACGAACCCGTTATGACAGCTTTAGAATCCTCTGTGGGATGGAAACTCAGGGCAAGTTGAGTAATGAGAAATCTTCGGCTGAAATCTTTAAGGATAAGGCCATTGCTGATAAAGATGATGTTACTATCAAAGGAAAGGACCGAGAAGTGGATCAGGTGAATGAAGATGAAATTCAAAGGGTGGTCGATCAACGATTCATGGCTGAGTATGAGATTGTCTAAAGTCACCGTAAAGGCAAGCAAAAGGAGGATGGTGTTTCACACATGAGGCCTCAAAAGAAAGCTCTCATGGATGCTGAGGGATTCCAAATGGTCCCTACTTGAAAAAAGTAGGTGGGATAAATGCACCTTCTGATGTCCTATTAGAAGACTAAACTCATGTTTCCAAATCTGTTCCTCTTGTAGATGGCAGTGGTGTCCCTCTGGATGACAACCTGGATGGTGAGCAAGGAGATTGTCATCCAAAAACATGGAGATGAGGGAGGCACCTTAAAGGTCGTGGTCGGGGGTGTGGGCGTGATGACTGGATTGCGTCATGGGGGCGGTCTATCAGGCATTCTTCCAGGGATCAACTTACACCGGAGCAGCAAAGGCTCAGGGAGATGTATATCGCCCTCCTTAATCAAAAAAATCACAATCTGAGTGGGAGTCGATTGATGATGGTGCAACCTCTGGCTATGGCGAGAGTGATGACATTGATCATTTTGATATGTACCTTTTTCATTTGGGCGAGGGTTTGGTTTGTTGACCTCGTCTCTCTCTTGCTTGTCTGTTACTTTTCTTTTTTATTTTAATAAATAGTCGGGAGCCTAGCCTTCTGGCTGGGCCAACTTCATATAGATAATAAAAAATGAGTCGTCACATATGGACATAATAGATAATAATAAGGGTGTAATGTATAAATGAATATTCACGATGAATGCATAACATATATGCACGTCAATTATACTCACGCACATATCAATATATTTATTAACCAAATTCATTGAAAACATATATTTATTTAAATAAATAAATATTTATATTTATATTTATATTTATAATTATGTATCTAAAAAGTATTTATATATAATTATAAATATAATAAATATAATAAATATAATGAATATAACAAACATAATAAATATAATAAATATATTTATTATTTGATGTATTTATTATAATCTTATAATTATTTAAATATATATTTATTGAATTATAATCTTAGAGATGCTTTTTTTAAACAGTATATATATATATATATATATATATATGAATTATTAAAAAAATATTAATTATAAACATGCGTTTTTTATTTAATGTATACAAATAAACATTATTTTTGAATATAAATATAATAATTTTATATAAATTAATAATATTTTTTATTAAAAATTGTTATCAGCGCTAATAATAGAGCTGAAAAATCTACCCTTTATCAACGCTAAAAAAATGATGATAAAGAGTACACCTTTATCAAAGCTCTTTTTAGCACTAATAAATGGTAGATTTATCACCGCTTTTAGCTAGCGCTGATAAAGACTCCCCTTTTATCAGCGCTTTCTGTTTAGCGTTGATAAAAGTCGGCACATCCCTTGCTCGGATTTGTGGTAGTGAGAGATCCAGACTTCAAAAAGAGAGATCCAAAACTCCAAGCGCATGCCTTGAATTCATCCAAAGTGAATATGCAATGAAAGAATCCTCGACCCAGTGAGACGTACCTCCAGTCCGAGAATCTCTAGATAGAGGAAACTCAACGAAACAGATCGTCAAGCTTTCATGTAGTTTCTCCTTTAGGAGGAACAAGCCGCGCGATTAGAGATTTCTTTCCCATGCTTAATCTTTCAAAAAAAAGCCTCTGGATTCGCCACCACATGAGCAGAATATCCCCTCTTCATGATTATGTTCGTAGAAGAGTTCTTATACGTTGCCAATGCATTTAAATCACCCATCAGTTTCAAACCTGTAGCCGAAGACGATTTGCAGAACACATCCGTCGCGGCAGCCGTCAAACGAGACACACCACCATTAGATCTCACACACCGAGTGCCCAAACCAGTGGCACCCAACTCATGGACCAGCATCCCTCCCACACGCAGCGTGTCAGGTCTTTGAGCACCAAGACCAGTTGTCTGAGACTCGATTTTCCAACGCGCCTCCCCAAACAGTGATCTCATCGCCATTCACGAGCACAGAGCTGAAGAAATGCGGAATCGACATCTTCAACAACCCTAGATCCCAACAGAGCCGTCATTGGAGCGAAGCTCCCGATCCCGCACCATTTTCCTAAATATATATATATTTATTTATAATTATGTAAATACTTTTTTTAAAACAATATATATATATATATATATATATATACACATATATACATATTTGAATTATTAAAAAATATATATTAATTATAAACATGCGTTTTTTAATCAATGTATATAAATAAACATTATTTTTGAATATAAATATAATAATTTTATATATATTAATAATATTTTTTATTAAAAACTTTTATCAGCGTTAAGAATAACGCTGATAAATTTATTCTTTATCAACGCGTTTTTTAACATTGATAAACGCTACCTTTATCAACGTTTTTAGCTAATACTGGTTTTTATCACGGTTTATGTTAGCGCTCATAAAAGCTGACACATCCCTTATCCCGATTTGTGGTAGTGTGCATTTGGAACATGGGACTTACCCCTAAGGGTGGTATAACTTTTGTTCGCTTCGGACTTCCGGATGGTTGTTCTCGTTGATAAATTTTAAAAAAATGGAAATTCTAGTTATAACTTATTAATCCATTTATAGAAATTAAATCTCCTTAACCGAGACATGACGTCTATTTAAGCATCATTGTCACTAAATCCTTATGCATGAACGTTATGATTTGTTAATGCCAAACGATAGATTTTGGAGAAAAAATAACTACTTTCAAGATTGGAAGAACCAGAATCTTCAATATAATTTGTCATCAGAATTACATCATTAGGTGATGCAAACATTTATGTTCTTTAATGGTGATTGATCCATTTCTCTGATGTAGGACTTTTGTTATTGTTTAATCCACCTCGCTCTTTGTTTTTTCCTCATAAACAATTTTCTTGATGGTGGTGTGAATATGGAATTGATTGATAAATTGAATAGATCGAATAAAGTGGAATTATTATAAATATATTAATTTTCACCAAAATATTAGATTTTCCTCGTTCCCTAAGATCTCCGACAATCCATGTTCTACGTGGATGAAAATTCACAACGGGTGGTCCCACATGTCACCGTCCTTGGCTCAATTTCTTCAATCATTGCCCTTCCATTCCTACTGTGGATCGACAACGTTGGCGGTGCACGGGAGTGGTGGAGCAGGAGCGGTCCATGATTGTGGCGGATCTGAAAAGCACAATTTAACAAGGAATTAAAGAAAAACACGCACAGGGGAGGCTGCGTGAATTTCTCCCACCTACTTTTATCATATACATAATTTTGATTTGTGGCATGAGCCTCATATGTCACGCCCCTTACCACCTCTAGTGGGTGTTTATATGAAATGTATATTTTTCACTTGTGCGTGGGGTGGTAAGGGTTTGGGTAGGGTTAGGGGCAGGTTGCAGGGTCAAGTTTTCGAGCCTACGATTTATTGCAATTTTCTTTTTTGTGTTGTGTTTCGTAGTGACGGATGTAACCGACCTAGTATATTTTTCACCTGATACATGGTATCGACAAATGAGTAGCATATCATGAGTATTTTTCCATGTATATCATAACGGTATAGTCCCTTTAGCTATCTGAGGTCATATACAACGTGAGATATGAAGATTTTGAAATTAACATTGTGAGCACTGCTACAAATACGTCCTTTAACAACACACAAAAAGGCTTTTAACAGTGCTAAAAAAGCACGTTGTTAACCTCAACGTTGTTGGAGGGGGATCCCCTTTATGAGCGCTAAAAAAATGCAGATAAAGACCACCCTTTGTCAGTGCAAGAAATAGTGCTGATAAAGGCCCCACCTGCTGCAGTGTGATGTTTGTATAACAACACACTGCAGTAATTGTAACCCGTACGCAAAATATACAATTTAATTGACATAAATTTTACATCACGAATACAAAAAAAAAACACTACTATATACATTTCAAACAACCTGTAACTTGTACTCGGTTTTGAGTATGTTAATTATTATTTTTAATGAAATTAATGTCAATTTTAAATAAAGACACTTGAAGTCATATCGGTCACATTCCGCATCAGATTGAGGTGCGGTTGATTCTTATACGTTATAAATGACTTATGGATCGTTATTCTAAAGTATTTAAATAACCCGAATGCATTTTCTCGGTTTTGAGTAGGCCAGTTGTCCTTTTTACTAAAATTAATGTCAATTTTAAATAAAAAAGACGCATTCGGAGTCATATCAGTCACAACGTCCGTCAGATTGAGGTGCGACTAATTCCTACACATCTCAAACGACTTACGAATCATTTTCCTAAAGTATCAAAATAATCTGAATGCGTTTGCTCAGTTTTGAGTGGCCCAGTTGGTCTTTTTACTAAAACTGTTGTCAATTTTAAATAAAAAGACGCACTTGGAGTCATACCGGTCACATCGTGCGTTGGATCGGGGTGTGAGTGATTCCTACACATCACAAATGATCCATGAATCATTGTCCTAAAGTTTCAAAACAATCCGAATGTATTTGCTCGGTTTTCAATACGTCATGTGTTCCTTTTGCTAAAATTCATGTCAATTTAAAATAAAAAAGACACTTGGAGTCATATCGGCTACACCGTACATCGGATTTAGGTGCAGTTGATTACTACATGTTACAAATGACCTATGAATCGTTGTTTTAAAGTATTAAAACAATCTGAATGCGTTTGCTCGGTTTTGAGTAGGTCGGTTGTCCTTTTTACTAAAATTGACATCAATTTTAAATAAAAAAGGCGCACTTGGAGTCATACCGGTCACACCATGCGTCGGATTGAGATGTTGCTGATTCCTACACATCTCAAATGACTTGTGGATCGTTTCCCTAAAATATCAAAACAGTTTGAATGCATTTTCTCAATTTTGAGTAGACCAGTTGTCTTTTTTACTAAAATTTATATCAATTTTAAATAAAAAGACGCACTTGGAGTCATACCGGTCACACTGTGTGTCAGATTGAGTTACAGATGATTCCTACATGTCACAAATGACTCATGAATTATTTTTCTAAAGTACTAAAACAATCCAAATGTGTTTGCTCAGTTTTCAATGTCACTTGTTCCTTTTGCTAAAATTAATGTTAGTTTAAAATAAAAAGGCACACTTGAAGTCATATCGGTCACATCATGCGTTAGATTGAGGTGCGGTTGATTCATACACGTCACAAATGATTTATGAATTGTTTTCCTAAAGTATCAAAACAATCAAAATTCATTTTCTTGGTTTTGAGTAGGCCAGTTGTCCGTTTTACTAAAATTGATGTCAATTTTAAATAAAAAGACGCACTTGAAGTCATAACGGTCACACCGTACGTTGGATTGAGGTGTGATTGATTCTTAAACGTCTAAAATAACCTATGGTTCATTTTCCTAAATTATCAAAATAATCCGAATGCGTTTTCTCAATTTTGAGTAGGCTAGTTGTCCTTTTTACTGAAATTGATGTCAATTTTAAATAAAAAGACGCACTTAAAGTCATAACGGTCACACCGTATGTCAGATTGAGGTGCGACTGATTCCTAAACGTCTCAAATAACTTATGGTTCGTTTTCTTAAAGTATCAAAATAATCTGAATGCATTTTCTCAATTTGAGCAGTTCAGTTGTACTGTTAACTAAAATCGATGTCAATTTTAAATAAAAAGACGCACTTGGAGTCATACCGGTCACATCGTGCATCAAATTGAGGTGCAGATGATTTCTACATGTTACAAATGACTTATGGATCATTTTCTTAAAGTATCAAAATAATACAAATGCGTTTGCTCAGATTTCAGTATGTCACTTGTTCCTTTTCCTAAAATTAACGTCAATTTAAAATAAAAAAGACACACTTGAAGCCATATTGGTCACACCGTGCGTCGGATTGAGGTGTTGTTGAAATCTACATGTCAAAAATGACTTATGGATCGTTGTTCTAAAGTATCAAAACATTCCGAATGCGTTTGCTCGGTTTTGAGTAGGTTAGTTGTCATTTTTACTAAAATTGATGTCAATTTTAAATAAAAAGACGCACTTGGAGTCATACCGGTCACACTGTGCGTCAGATTGAGGTTTGGATGATGCTTACATGTCTCAAATGACTTATGGATTGTTTCCTTAAAGTATCAAAACAATTTGAATGCATTTTCTCAATTTTGAGTCGGTCGGTTGTCCTTTTTACTAAAATTGATATCAATTTTAAATAAAAAGATGCACTTGGATTCATTCCGGTCACACCATGCGTCAGACTGAGGTGCATATGACTCCTACATGCCTCAAATGACTTATGGATCATTTAACTAAATTATCAAAACAATTTGAATGTGTTTGCTCAGTTTTGAGTAGGTTAGTTATCCTTTTTATGAAAATTGGTGTCAATTTTAAATAAAAAAACACACTTGGAGTCATACCAGTCACACCGTACTTCGGATTGAGGTGAAGATGATTTCTACACACCCCAAATGACTCATGAAATGTTTTCTTAAAGTATCAAAACAATATAAATGCATTTGCTTAGTTTTTAGTACGTCACTTGTCTTTTTTACTAAAATGCCATTTTACACTTTGACTCATACCGGTCACATAATGTATCGGTTTGACATGATACCGATTCCTACACATCAAAAATGATTTATGAATCAATTTACTAAATTATCAGGACAATCGGAGCACGTTTTCTCATTTTTCAGTGAGTGACACATTTTGAACTAAAATGTCAATTTTACACTGATAACAGAAATTTTGAGTCATACTGGTCATACCGTGCATCAGATTGAGGTGCGACTGATTCTTACATGTCCTAAATGACTTATAGATAATTTTCTTAAAGTACCAAAATAATAAGAATGAGTTTTTTCAGTTTTGAGTATGTCAGTTGTCTATTTTACTAAAATTATTGTCAATTTTAAATAAAAAGACGCACTTGAAGCCATATCGGTCACACCGTGTGTCGGATTGAGGCACCACTGATCCCTACACATCCCAAAGTCTCAAAACAATCCTAAATTCCAATGTTACCATGATTACCATTGTCTTTCTTTGTCGAACCACCAACATTGCATATTGAGTCGATGTTCTTATCTGAAAAATCTTTCTCATTATTGAAAACCAGAAGAGTAGAGGAAGCTCTTCTACCCATTATATCATAAGAAGTCACCACAATGGGAATAAGATATTTCTACACTCTTCGGGTTTTCAACAATGAGAAATGTTTTTCAGCTAAGATCATCAACTCAATATGCAGTGTTAGCAGGACGAAAAAGAAAAGCAAGGGAAAACACTGTAACATTACCAGAAAGGAACATGTTATCTCTTATATGGCTTGTTGTAGATAGTTGAAAGAAAAATATGACTTCCCAAAAGATCTGTGAAAACAACTAAATAAGTATTAGATAAAAATTATAGGGAAAATAAATTACATATAGTAGATAAAATGATGAAAAAATTAATTAAATAAGTAGTAGGAATTCACCTTTTCATGATGATTGTATGCATTCTTGACCCATTTCCTTGTTGTCATTATCTCAGTTGCAGCCTCAAAGCCCAATCTCTCACGAGCATGAGCAAATTCCAACAAAACACACCAACTCAAAAAAAGGAATCTACCTGCATAAAAAAAATTCTTATGTGAGTAATACTAAAAAGAAACAAATTAATCATAAATATGAAAGAATGCATTACTTCTATAGAAGTCACATATACATGTTATTTGTACACATTATGCGATCAAGTATGCTTCCCATTCGTTTCTATGCAAATATATATCATCTTGCGAATATGAGTATTTTTTACAGTCATAGTAGTACTAGAAAAATATAAATACACAAAGGCTTAATAAATATTTTAAATGAAATAGTAATTATCTTCAAAAATACCTCTTTAGGGATGCTGGTTTGTTGATGGAATATGATATATCTCATAAATTTACAAACATAATAACCACAATATTTTCCATTTGTTTGTTTCAAAAACTATAGAAACATTAATAAAAATAAGTAATTTGTTTTGATATATGTTTGGATAGTGAAATATTATTATATATACCCTAATACTTGTCTAGTTGTAGAACTTGTCAGGGTCCTTGTGCACAATTCCTGTCCTCATGCCATGATTTTCATGATATTCATACACCGCCTTATCATAATATAATTCTCATTAAAAAATAATATAAAATATATAACTTGAAGTTTAGTTCTAAAATATTGGATGTAGTGTATTAGAAATTGGCAAACGTCATCATGTGTGGTCAGTTTGTTGGGTATCCATGTAGTGAATCCAGGAAATAAATCTTTGAAGTATCCAAATTGACCGCAATGAGCATATAATGTTTCCTAAAAATATAAAAAGGAATAATAAATGAAAGAAATTAAAATATATTTGATAAGATTAAATTGTAGATTTTTACCCCTGCATCGTTGGTATTAAGAAGAGTCTGCCATCTGTAAGTTTTCTTTCAAACGATTTGGTCAGGTCTGTCACTATTTCATCCAATTTTTTGGATTATATTTTTTTTTTCATTTTTTAGAGTTTATGTGAGGACTAATTAGTGAAAAAAAATTCATGGGAAAATTCCTTCAATTAGTAACGTTCCAATTACACTATCACATACACTTTTTTTCAACATGCATAACATCAAGAAAATGTCTAACGTGCATACAAAGAGGTTTCGTAAACAACCATTTTTGAAATGTACATTTCAAAACTCAAAGAGGTTTACAAATATCATATAGTTTTTTAAAACATGTTTTAAAACCAACCATTTCCATAAAACTAGGCATGGTGTCCTAAAACCCCATTTTCAAAACTCACACATTCTCAGAGTTTCAAATACAAACCATCCCAATTTTTATCATTTGAGAAAACTTTTCAAACTCATTATTAAAATATCTTGAAAATACTTCAAAATTACTCTTTCCTTTTTTACTACTTTAAAAACCTTTCACAATCCCTTTTCAAAAAATCTGGAAAGAAAACCATACAAAGAAGGAAGAAAGCACACAGTTAAGCACCACCGTGTCAAGTCGCACAACATGGGGAAAATGAAAAGAAAATATGTTCCAAAAAATAATATAATTAGAAGGGTATACAATATAAGTAGAGAGATAAATCCCATAAATGATCCTAAAATGGATTCTAGTGTCATGGGCATTTAGGCTCTATTAATAAAAGGACTTGAATTGGAGATAAGGAAACTAGGTCATCACTACTAAACCTATCCACACCCTCAGAAGTTCCTTCGAACTACCCCAAGATAGTGTCCCTAGAATTCCTTCTTCCATGGGATCAAGGATGGTGTTATCCCTAGAACTCCTTCATCCATATGATCAATAAAGATAATTTCCCTAGGATGCCTGCACCCATGGTATCATATAAAAAGAGTCTACTAACATAAGAGACTCATATTCCTTTGAGTTTAACCATCTCAGAGTATCCAAGAAACACTTCCCCAATTATCCCACTATCACACTAGGGTTTTCCCACACATAGCTCATATACTATCTACCTAATACTCCCATTATGAGTCAAATGGAGGTGAGAATAGTCAACAAACTACATGCATCACATGTAAAGCATTTAAAATATCTCAAGCCTCACCTCCCACCCTTATAAGAAGTATCCTCATATACATCAAACCTAAACAACATATAAAATTCTTCAATAATAAAAATCCCCACATGGGATCACAATCTAAAATGGTCATACAAGAATCCAAGAGGCTTAAGAGGGCATCACACCTTTTATGAAAACTCATTTTTCATAAAATCTCAAATGGGCCTTCTCTTTTCAAAACATGCTTGGAATTCCATGCCATTTTATCATTTATAAAATCCATCTCAATCTACTATTAGGACCAATTTTATCAAAACACCTTTGAAACTCTAATGAGAATTCATACTACCCTTTAAACGACCATTGAAAAACATTCAAAGTCCCAATAAGTTTTAAAATCTAATCCACATGGGAAAACACACCCTTTTGAAATAATCCATCTCATTTGGAAAGCTTAAAAGCTTTAAACACCCTAAAATGTTGATATAAAAATTAAACAAGGATAAAAAAGTGGTTTTAAATATATATTACAAGGGTTAACTCACCACTTTAAAAATACAACAAAATTTTTCAACATTTTTAACAATTACAAATCACCCAAACTCTTGGTTTGAAATCCAATTAACACAAGAATAATTTTTAAAACATTAGGTTGGTGATTACCGCTAATTTTAAAACAAAAATAATTCTAAAAAAAACCATTTAGTAATTTTCCCAAACACTTGTCATGGAATATCATTCCATAACAAGGGATAAAACCACTTGGAAAACACCATTTATTCATCGCAGTCACTCATATAGGCATAAATATAATAAGGAAACACTTTCAAAAAAACAATCATTTAAAGGAATGGAATATTAATTGACCACAAAGAAACACCACTATCCCTATACATAACTAGGGGAACTAGAAGTGTGCAATGATCTAGTGTAGCATAAATAAATATTTCCTATTTAGTTATTCATGTTCCCATGAAATAATTTATAAGAGTCCAATTCTCTATATAATAACTTGAAATCATTTATGATACATTTATTAAAACACTACACTTAAACAACCCTTGAAATCAATTTATAAATTAATCCACCTTTACAAAATCACTTGATTGATTAAAACGTTGTCTTAATTGTCTTACCCAATAAACCAAACAGGGTCAAAAAATGTTAAACCTCGCATTTTATTTTAAATAAATCTTGAAATATTTTATCAATTCTTGGAATTTCAAGTATTGCTTGAAATGAAAAGTAAAAATATCGTGCCTATTGAGAATTATATTTTATGACCAAAACACCTTATAAAATATTAGAATTTATTGATAAATATAATTCATGCAATTTATCTAACACATGGTGTGAATGGTTCATTAAAAAATATTTTTAACAAGTTCCACAATTGAGAAGTCCTTGTAATTGAAATGAAAATCACATAAAACTTGATTTAACTTTCTAATAACACATAAATACATTTAATTCTATTAATTGATATACAAAACATGGAGTTAAACATCAAAACAATCATGGTTATCAAATTCAATGGCAAACACATGGGGTAACCCATCACAAATCAATGGCGAATGGTCTGTTAATTCAAATATAGGATAAACGGAGCTAAAAAATTATTCAAATACTGTAGACACAAATAAATAATAATAAAAAAGGATCAACCTTTATCTTTGGGTTTATCCATGAATGGACATAGTGATGGGGAAGAAAATCAAGGGGTGAATCTGGTTCGAAGGTGAAGGAGAAGAGATGGAAAGGTGGTGAGAGTATGATAGGGAGTGACGGGGGAGAGAGTGGTGGTGGTGAGAGGGGAGAAGCAAGCAGTAGTGGAAAGAGATGTGGGAAGAGAGAGGCTGGTAGAGCGGAGGCGGCGGGTAGAGGCAGGTAGAGCGGTAGAGGCGAGAAGGGTTGCTAGAGCGGCGATGGTTAGAGAAGCGATGCGATAGATGTAGGGTTCCACGAAAGCTTCAAGGTGTGCAAGAGAGAAGCTTCCTGTTAGGGTTATTTTAAAAAACTAGGTAACACTTTTATCAGTGCTACTTAAAAAGCACTGATAAAGGTTAGTTTTATCAGTGCTAAAATATAAAGTGCTGATAAAGGTGTGTCTTTATCAATGCTAAAGAAGCACTCTCGAGAGGTGAATCAACACCTGATGACAAATCATCCCACAGATGTTGTTGGCATTGTTCTATTGGAAAGATATATGAAGGTTTTATCAGTGGACGTTGATCTTGTATCTCACAATATGCTTCTGTGGCTTTCATAAGAGGATCGAGATACTCCCCTTTCAAATTCTATAGAGCTGCCCTCGATGGTAGTGGTTATGCCGAAATAGAAGGTTTTCGATCCCGACTCCCACAATATGCGGTTGTCAAAAGGGGATCAAGTTAATCCATGACACAAGTCTGAGGATCTACCCCTGAAGCTTGAATTTATTCCGAGATAACCCTAAAATTTTTGAGGAGCTGATGGAGGCTTGTAAACAATCGATTATTGCATGGTTGACTCCACAGGTGTAGAGGAATCCATGGAAGCTAGTGGATTTGAGAAATCAGTTGTTATAAGTTTGGGGGTTTGATGATTGACACATTATGTCAATTCACATGGGAATTTATCATATTTTTTTCAATTCATAGGACCTTAAGATAAAGGTGTGGAGCTACGATTATGTTAATATCAAACCCAAGGTCCTTAGATTTTAGGATTGGGATCCCAAGTTTGATCAACATCAGGCCAAAAATTTTATCATTCAGTCTTGGATTAGGGTGAGAGGGATGAACTGGTTTTTCTAGCATCCAAATATCCCTGAGGATGTTTCCTTGGCTACATGTACTCCAATTAAATTTGATAAGGAAACTGAGACGACCAACTACAGACATTATTCCAGAATTTTGGTTGAGTTTGATCTCAATTCAACATTAGTAAATACTGTGTATTTGGTTATTGGTGAGATTTGAGCTTGATATTGAATATGATCTTGTTGCTGAGTTCTGATTTAATTTCTAATGTATTGGACATGTTAGAGAAAGCTGATGTAGAGGTTTGAAATGTAATATCTGCAAACAATATGGGCATCGGGTTGATAATTGCAAGAAAAAAATTACCTATTCCCGATGAAGTCAATCCCATACATGGGAATAAGAGTGTATTGGGGAAGGATGGAATGGAGGTTGGTTCTACCCCACCAACAAATTTTTACAGGCCGATGAAGGGGAATGAGAGTATTGCTCCTTCAGACACTGGTGTGATTTGGAATGAAACTTCTTATGCAACTATGGTTTCTGGTGCTAGTATGGGTGGTGATAAGATCTCTATATCTCTAGATAAACATATTTTGGATAGAGTTGAAGGTTACATAAGGTATGATCCAATGGTTTCAGCTCAGTCTCCTCTCCCTTTGGGTCCGAAAATTGATAATGATGCAAATAGGCATCGGGCCAAAGATAAGTGTGTTGTGGATGATGAGGGCTTTCAAATGGTCTTGCCCAGGAAACCTAGGTCTTCCAATTCATTGGAGCATACTTATGAGGGGGTCCCAGTTCAAACACATGTGGTGGTGTATTTCACTATTGTTGGTGCCTGTGAAGATGATAGAAACCAGCCTACTCATGTGCAGGATGATTATACAACCTCTCATACTATTGATGATCAACAAGATTTTTTGATGTTGCAACCTCCTGGAATTACTGAGGTAAGATCTTCTAATGCTAAGAGTCATAGTAATGATGTTACAAGTCAGGTAAGGGGAGATAGGTGGATGAGTCTGATTGAGGATTGGACTTATCCATCTCAATTTTCTGAGCTCATGAAATCCACTTATGACTTGTTTGGAAAGGCCTCAATCATGGAATGTGAAGCTGTGAGCAAAAAAAATGTCAAGGACCCCCCAGTGGATTATGAGGGAGAGAAGTACCCCTAAGGCCTCACAAATGAAATGAAAAAAATGGTTTGACTTACATCTCGAAGTTACCTTCAACAAAATGGAACCGAATGTTTTTGGATATAAGGACTATTTGACAGTTCAAAAATTATTATCAAAGAATATTGAAGATGGTTGACGACATAATCTGAAGCTTTATTTTCATGATATTTCATGGAAATACTTGAGTAACATTATTCTATAGGACTCCTTGGACTCATTGTCGAGTGATGAGATGATGATGCCCCAATGGGCCAAGTCATGGCAGAGAGGAAAACACCTAAAGAATAGAGGTCGTTATCCCATGAATTTTGGATCTAGAGGGAGTGGCAGGAGTTGACCTCTTGTTTTCCTTGTTTGTGGTGTTTCTAACATTGTTGTGTCTCTCTTCTATCCTAATGTTGCACATTACTTTTTTATAATAATTTTGGTGGGTGTGGGTTGGCTTGCCAACTTGTACTTGGACCTTTTTCTCATTGTCGAGTGATGAGATGACGATGCCCCAATGGGCCAAGTCATGGCAGAGAGGAAAACACCTAAAGAATAGAGGTCGTTATCCCATGAATTTTGGATCTAGAGGGAGTGGCAGGAGTTGACCTCTTGTTTTCCTTGTTTGTGGTGTTTCTAACATTGCTGTGTCTCTCTTCTATCCTACTGTTGCACATTACTTTTTTATAATAATTTTGGTGGGTGTGGGTTGGCTTGCCAACTTGTACTTGGACCTTTTTGAGTATATTTATAAATAATTGTATATAATTATAAATAAATAAATATATATTTATTAATATATAAATATATATATTTATAAAATTATAATAAATGTATTTATTGTAGTTTTATAATTATTTAAATAAATAAATAAATATATATTTATAATTATAATTATAAATAAATATATCTATAATATATATATATATATAAATATTTGTATATATTAAAATTATTTGTATATATTTATAAATATATTTATATAATTATATATATATATATATTTATAATTATAATTATAAATAAATGTATATATTTATTTATTTATAATTATAACTAGAAATAAATATATTTTTAAATATTTGTATATAATTATAAATATAAATATAAATAAATAAATAAATAAATAAATATATTTATATAAATAAATATATATATATATATTAATATATATATGTAAAATTATCATAAATGTATTTATTGTAAATTTATAATTATTTAAATATATAATTATTTATTTATAAATATAAATATAAATATAAATATAAATATAAATATAATTATAAATAAATATATTTAAAAAGTATTTATATATAATTAAAATTTTATAATTATAATAAATATATTTATGATTTAAATATATTTATGATTTAAATATATTTATTGTAATTTTATAATTATTCATGAGAACATATAAATAATTTCATGGGTATAACGTGGATGAAATGTTTAAATCATAAAAAATGACTCACATTCATGGAAGCATGAATAATAAGAGTTTCAATGTATAAATGAACATTTCATGAGTCATAAATACATAACATATGCACGTGTCATCATAAGAATAGGTAATATAACATTTAGAACATATATAACAACCCAATCATGTCCACAAATAAACTTATGATCATAGCTAGTGTATTCACACATATCAATATATGAACATAAACATGTCCATGAATATCATCATTATCTCATGATATATATATATATAAATAGACTCAATTCATTAGAGACAAATATTTATTTAATATATATATATTATTATAATTATAAATAAATACATTTAAAAAGTATTTATATATATAATTAAAAATAAAATAAATATATTTATTATGTTAAAAAATTTATTATAATTTTATAATTATTTAAATATAAATATATTTATTTATAATCTTATTAATATTTTTTTAAAAATTATATATATATTTGAATTATTAGAAAATATATATTAATATATCATATTTATAATAATTATAAACATGAGTTTTTTAATTAATGTATATAAGTAAACATTATTTTTGAATATAAATATAATAATTATATATATATATATATATTAATATTATTTTTTATTAAAATCTTTTATCAATGCTAAGAATAACGTTGATAAATCTAACCTTTATCAGCGCTTTTAGCTAGCGTTGATAAAGGTGAGTTCGGTCATAGTCTGTGGATTATGGTAGTAAGGGTTGGTTACCCTCTAATGGCATCTTACCCCGATTAGAGTGTGTATTTTCCTATAAATTTTTGGAATGATGATGTGGTATTGGACATTTTGAATTGTGAATTATGGATTGTATTTTATCTTGTTTTTCTCTGATTGAAATCGTGCCATGTTTATTCTACCATCCATTTGCTAAACCATACATGAAAAATTTATATTTATTTAGTTTATTTAAATTCTCAAAATTATATTACATTTTTTTGTTGGGATTATTTGTCCCGTTGGGCTGTTGTTCTATGTGGGCTCCTATTTACTGGGTCTTGGCCTTTCAGCTGGTCTATTGTCCACATGCTCCTATGCCATGCTAGCTATCTAGTTGTTGTTGTTTTCTGGATGCTTATCATTCTCGCTGCCCATTGCATCGATTCCATCTATGTGTCCCGCTTGTTAACCGAGGTGCTCAGTTTCTATTATGGAAATATATGCATGGCGTGCTCTAGTTGGGCATACGGTTTCGAGGGTGTGCTGGTGTTTGGGGAGTGATGTCCCCTACACCCCTCGTCTCTTCATCTTGGGCGATTCACTCTCTCAGCTCTAGCTCTTATCTCTCACAAGAAAAACCCAAGCTCACCATAACTACATAGCTATGTCGGAGTTCTGTGCCTATCAATCTCCCCAGCCATGTCTTGTTTTAGGTCTTATGGAAGAGATAAAATCCTTCTATGTAGGAAGAAGTGTGCCCCCCTTCTTGATGAAAATTCTACGAGCGAGAGAAGAAGAAGAAGATATCAAATCCAGATGTATTGTGCTTCAACCATCCAGCATCAAGAGAACATGTCTGCCAGAGTTTCTTCAAACTTTGGCAGTGTAAGTATGAGTTTTAGTTTCCATTTGCAGTAAACTTTTAAATTCTTCTATTCTATTCCTATTTGTTTTCTCTAGTCCTACCTGGTTCATTTCACCTTGTATCATTTATTTTTTGAGAATTAATAAAATGTGTGCATGGGTGGTGGTGTTCTTGTCATGCATGTAGGTACCCACGTGACCAAATCACATTAAATCTCTTTGTTATTTACCTTGTTCTTGCATTTTTTTGTTTCTTGTATGTTGTTTGTATAAATCTGTAATATTTGACATCATATTGTAAAGATATATTTTGGTCCTTTTTGGTTTTTTTGGTTTTATTCCTTGGTTCGGGTGACCACACAGCCTCACAAAGTGTTATTAGATCCTCTCTGTCTTCTTTTACTATCGAATTCAATTACCATTTCCTGGTTTCTTTATTTACAGTTCTAGTTTCTATTTGATTTTCCACACTAAAAAATCACTCTTAAATTTCTACAATCCTTTATTTATTTCAATAATTTAAATCTACTATTCCATCTATATCTCTCCACATTTCATATCCCTTTGAATAAAACATTGTTTACCCAAGAGATGAGTCAGTTGTTGGGGGCGTATGCTTAACATTGTCCATAATAATTTTATATCTACTCTATGGGTAAACATGTCAACAATGAGAAATGAAATTGATAAATTTTATGGTGACAATTCCTTTAATTTTTGGCAAATTAAGATGAGATCCGTTCTTGTACAATAGGGCCTAATTGATTCCATTTTTGAGCCCAAGAAGCTTGTTATAACTATGAATGAAACTAGATAGCCTATTATAGATTATGTTGATGTTTCCCCTAATGTGTTAGTTAAAACACATAGCCCCATTTTACTTTATTTAGGTGATAAATTCCTTAAGTATGTGGATTATGAGTCTACTATTACTAGAATTTGTCTTAAACTTGAAAAACTCTACATGATTTCTTCATTAGTAGGCAAGCATTACAAAAACACCGCATGTTTACATTTAAAATGAAACCTGACACTTAAATTAAATCCCATATAGATGAATTTAATAAATTCATGTTAGACTTATTAAATATTAATGTTTCTGTTGATGATGAGGATCAAGCAATGATCCTATTAATCTATTTAGACAATGCCTACAACACCCTTGTAGAGACCATGATGTATGGCCTAGAGTCTTTAACCCTAGAAAAGGTTAAATAAGCCTTTATTTCTAAGAAATTTCATTCTAAACCTAAAATCAAAGGTGAGGTTGAGTGCTTGTTCACTAAGGGTATACCTCCAATTAAAACCAAGAAGAAATAGTTTAATAAAGATAATAACAAAAGAAACAAATAACCTAAAACCAGGTTTAAATTTTAGGATTGAAATGTCACCTGTTTTCATTGTGGAAAACCATGGCACATTAAACCCTAGTGTAGAAAACTAAAGCATGAGTTAGAATCTAAATAACAAATTGATCAGTCACTTCTTGTAGACTCTGGTTATGAAACTGCCGAGGTCCTTAATTTTTTCACCCATGTACTCAATCAAGAGTGGGTCTTTTATTTAGGTTGATCCTTCCATATGTGTCCCTTTAGAGAGTCCTTTCTAGAGTTGGTTGAGAGGGTAGAAGGAGATGTCCTCTTAGGTAATAATAAGAGGTGTAAGGTTGTGGGTAGAGGTTCTATTTTTTTAGAACTTTATGACCATACTATCATTACTTTAGTTGATGTTAGGTGGGTTTCCAACGTTCAAAGAAACCTAGTTTCCTTATGAGTCCTAGAACAAAATGGGTTCACCTTCAGGTCTGAATTAAGTTGTATTAGAATATCCAAAGGATCCTGAACCATTCTTAAGGGATCTTTAATCTATAGGTTGTATTCCCTGAATGTAAATACTTATTCAAGGTATTTTGGTAGTGTATATTCAACCAATACTGATAATACTATGCTTTGGAATAAGATATTGGTGCATGTTAGCTCCAAGGGGCTTGAGGAACTCAACAAGAAAGGGCTGCTGAATTAAATCACACCAAGAAATATTCCATTTTGTGAAGATTTTTTGATGGGAAAATCCAAGAGGGTTAGCTTTGTTAGGTCTAGTTTCAATGCCACTAACCCCTTAAAATATGTCCACTCTGATATATGGATTCCATCTAGGACTTCCTCCTATAGCATATGTTTCTATTTTGTTACCTTCATAAATAAATTTTCTAGGAAAGTGTGGATTTATATTCTTAAAAATAAATATTATGTTTTCTAAACCTTTAAAACCTAGAAAAATTTAGTTAAAAATTAGATTTTGAAGAAATATAAAACTCTAAGAATAGACAATAGTCTTGAATACACATCCCTTGAGTTCATACAATTTTTTAAATCTGAAGCTATTAAAATACATAGAACAGTTAGGGAAACTCCCCAACAAAATGGCTTAGAATAAATGATGAATATGATTATCCTAAAAAGAGTCTAGAGAATTCTTGTATGCTCAGGACTCCCCAAATCCTTTTGGGTAGAGGCTTCCAACACTGCTGTCCACCTAATTAATAGGTGTTCCTCTTCTACTGATTAATTTATAACTCCTAAATATTTTTGGAATGGTAAGCCCCTTTATATTCCCACATAAGAGTCTTCAGTTGTACAACCTATGATCATGTTAAGATTGACAAGTTAGAACCAAGATCTCTAAAGTGTATTTTTTTGGGTATCTCAAGGGATTCAAAGGGTAGAAACTCTAGTTAGATAAACCTAGATATCAAAAATGCATTGTTAGTAGGGATGTTGTCTTTAATGAGTATTCCACTCCTAAAACCAAGGCCGCCACATCTAACAGTAGTGATCCAAACCTTCAATTGGCTGATGAAACTGAGTTTCCAACCCAGTTTGAGGCTCCTATGGAGCCCTCTCCACCTGATGAATAAACTATTGCATAGGTTGAGTCTTCATCCACTTTAGATTCAGATTCTGAATCTAAATCTATACCCTTAATAGGGACTACCAGCTGACCCAAGATAGGGAAAAGAGGGTTTCCAGACCCCCTAATCATTTTATCCAAAATGATATGGAATCTTATGCCTTTCATATATCCTATGATCTTATTGAATATGATCCTCAGACCTATAGGAAATCCATAAATGACAAAGACTCAAAGTAGTGGTTATTTTCCATGAATGAAGAAATGAAATCTTTAAAGAAGAATCATAGTTGGACAATTGTGAATAAACAAACTAATGAAAAAATAATTGGTTCCAAGTGGATCTTTAAAAGAAAGGAATATAACACCGAGGGGAATAAAATCAAGTATAAATCAAGGTTATTTGCAAAAGGTTTCCTCCAAATAGATAATTGATTACTCCATTTTTTCCCCCTATTGTAAAGTATTATTCTATTAGACTTTGATTAGCCTTTTCTGACTATAATGATTTGTACATTGAACAGTTAGATGTTAAAACTGACTTTTTTACATGGTTATTTGAGTGAGAAAATCTATATAAAACCTCATGATGGTTATCCTAATTAATTAAAATTTAATCAAGTATACCTTTTAAATAAATCACTGTATATACTGAAACAAGCCTCTAAGTCGTGGCGCTTAAAATTTGATTCATTCATGTTATACAACCAATTCATTAGGAGTTAATATGATTCATTTTTTTATTTTAAATCAACCAAAAACTATATGATTTATCTACTTCTATATGTTGATGACATGATTATCGTTTTCAAAAACATGAGCCTCATTTCTTCTATCAAATCACAATTAAAAGGAAAGTTTGAAATGAAATATTTATGTGTAACCTAGAAAATATTGGGTGTTGAAATCATAAGGGATTGACCAAATAAATAGTTATAATTATCTCAACATGATTATGTTTTAAAAATTATTAAGAGATATATATTTTTGAATCTCTCAAACCAGTAAATACACCTCTTGGATAGTATTTTAAGAAATATTTAACAAAATCACCCACAACTACTGATGATATTCAGTTTATGTCTCAAATACCCTATGCTAATATAGTAGGCAATTTTATGTACTATATGATATGAACCGTTCCATACATTTCCTATGAAATCTTCACCTTAAAAAGATTTATGGCCACATATTGGAATCCACAATGGCATTCCCTTAAGTGGCACTTAAGATACATCTATAGTATCACTAATATTACTTCGTGTTATGACAAATATGTAAATTCTACGGAATTCATTACTGGATATGTAGATACTGATTATGAAGGTAACATTGATACTAGAAAATCCCTCACTGGTTAGTTGTTCACTACCTATGGTGGCCCTATTTCATGGAAGTTTAATATGCAATTCATGGTTGCACTTTCAACCATGGAGTCCGAGTATATTACCTTGAACGAAGTAGTGAAAGAGGCCTTATAGATGAAGGGGTTGTATTATGAACTACACCTATACAATTCTATTTTTAATTCCTATTCTGATAGTCAATAAATACTTAATTTATCTATAAATTTGGTTTTCCATGGTAAATAAAAGAACGTAGATATTAGGTTACATTTTATTAGAGATGTTGTGGAATATGAAATAGTGTGTGTCAAAAAGATACACACTTACATAAACCCATCTAATAGTTTGACTAAATCCGTGGTCTTATCTAAGTTCATTTTTTTGTTTAGATAGGTTAAACTTGGTTCCTATTCTATAACCATAGGTGCAAGAACATCACCATTTTAAATTGAAAATGGTGGAGATTTGTGAATTACAGCTTGTATTTTATCTTGTTTTTTTAGGTTGAAATCATACCAGGTTTATTTTTCCATCTATTTGTTGAACCATTCATGGAAAATTTATATTGATTCAGTTTATTTAAATTCTCAAAATTGTATTACATTTTTGATGTTGGGATTATTTGGTCCACTGAACCACTATTCCATGTGTGATTTTATTTACCGGGTCTTGGCCTTTCATCCGACCTATTTTACATGTGCTCCTATGCCACACTAGCTATCTGGTTTCTATTATTTTCTGACTGTTGATCATTCTCATCACCCATTGCATTGATACCATCCATGTGTACCACTTGTTAACTGAAGTGCTCAGTTTCTGTTCTGGTGACATGTTCATGGTGTACTCTGGTTGGGCATGCGGTTTTGAGGGTGTGCCAGTGTTAGGGGAGTGATGACCCCTGCACCCTGGTCTCTTATTCTTGGGTGATTTACTCTCTCTCAGCTATGTCTCTCATCTATCATAGGTGAAACCCTATCCTACCGTCACTGCATATCTATGTTGGAGTTCTATGTCTATCAATCTACCCAACCACATCTTGTTGGTAGTCTTGTGGTAGAGATGACATCCTTCCATGTAGGAATAAGCATGTCCCCCTTCTTGATGAAAGTTCTATGATTGAGAGAAGAATAAGAAGACCTCAAATCCAGATGTCTTGCGCTTCAACCATCCAGTGTCAAGAGAACAAGACCGCTATAGTTTCTTCAAACTTTTTCACTGTAAGTATCAGTTTGAGTTTTTATTTTCTAAAAAACTTATAAATTCTTATCTTCTATTCTTTTTTCATTTCTCTAGTCCTAGATGGTTCAATTCACCTTGTATAGTTTCCTTTTTGATCATTAATAAAATGTGTGTGTGGGTGGTGGTGTTCTTGACATGCTCATAGGTCCCCATGGGACTAAAGTACATTAAATACCTATGTTCTTTATGTTGTTATTTATTTTTTTGTTTCTTTTATATCATTTTTATAAATCTATAATATTCAACTTCATATTGCAAAGATACAATTTAGTACTTTTTGGTTTTTTGGTTTTCTTCCTTGGTTTGGGTAACCACTCAGCCTCACATGAATGTTAGGGTGTGGTACTCCCTCAACTATTGCATTTGTCTACAAAATAATTCATCCCTCCTTTATGGTTTCTAGTGGCAATGTAGAATTTAGAAAGGTTGGGAAATTTAGATACTTTTGGATTGTGATTCTTCAAGTACCCCTCGACTATCTTTGAGGTGTGACATAATTATAGGCTAACAATATCAGACTTTGTGGAATTTCAGGTACCCTTACATATGTGATGCAGACCTTCATAAATTAGAGTTGAGAAGATTGAGACTTATTTTCATTCATGTGACTTATAGTGGTTATTCATATCTATATTATATTATTTTATCTTCCTCTGGGTTACTCTTTCATGCTATAGGTTTTTAGCTCCTCCAATGACCCAAAGGCCTTCAATTTTTTATTGATTTTGATAATCCACCTTTCAAGGGGTGAGGTGGAACCCTTACAAGGCCCGTAGGCATAAGTATTACATGGCCCATAGGCCTTAGAATAATTCATTACCTGTAGGCTTCAAAAATTACATACAACCCAGACTAACTACTTGGAACTGCTCCTTCCCAGCATCTTCATCGTGAAATCAGCTCTCCACCTTCGCATGGATATTCGGATAGGCTTTCCCATGCATGCATAGGCTTATCCTAATGGAAGGTTCCATACTCTCTCATTATTGCAATCCATTTAGCTTCTTCTATGGTGAAATCTCCTTTCTCTTACTCCTTCTGAAGTTTGTTCCTTGTAGGTTGTTTGGTTTCCATCTGCACTAAAGGTGTCCTGAAGGCCTTGAGGTGGACAAAAGGCCTTACTAACCCGAAGGCCTGGGTGGCCTAAAGGCCTTAAAGGACTCGGGGACCAAATCGGTGGCCCGAAGGCCCAAACAGGGGAATATTATCGGCTGCTACAGTGAAAAACAGTGCCTTCTATAGTTCCCATTACAGTACCTGCTACAATTTTTTGCACAGTTCCAGCTACGGTACCTGCTACAGTACCGCTACAGTACTACTATAGTACCCCACCATAAAATTAGACTCCACCTAGATTTGATCCCAGGTCTCTTGGATGCACTTAAGGAGTTCTCACCAACTTGGATGAGGCTCATGTGCGCTATAGGTTTTCAGCTGACTTGATTTCTTTTCTTTCCTTTGTGGTTTTTGGGGTTTCCTACTCAGTATGTTTATACTCACCCTTGAAGGAGCTTTGCACTAACATGTGTTGTGTCTGTATAGATAAAACACATGTTCAGAGATGGTTTGGGTAGATATAGATACAATGTGTCTTGTTCGAAGCCAATTCTTGGAGATGTTTGGCTATGCATGATGGCGCTTAGTAGTCCTTGACTATGCAAGAGATAATTGTAGATGGGGATCATACCAGGAGTACATACACCACCACAAATTATCCCTTTAATGGAACATAAAATGGGATTTAATAGCACTAATAAAGCATTATTGTCCTAAGCACTATTAAAAGGGGTACCCCTTTATTAGCACTTTCATTAGTGCTGATAAAGGCCCTACTGCTACAATGTGCTGTTTGAATTACAATACACTATAGCATAAACATGTATATGGAAATTTCATAATAATTTAATTGAAATAAAAATTACATCACAAATACATAAAAAAACTATATTATAGACATTTTAAATAATGTTTTGTAAAATTACATTAGCAAGTTCTATCACAAAAAGAAAAAAACATCAATGTTTTATTATCTTTAGTACCCGATCCCCTTTAAAAAAAGCACGATCATGGTATCAGTTGCCAAAAAAATCACCTTAAATCAGAAAAAAGAATCCACCTGCATAAGAAAATAATTATTATATTAGTAATACTATAATGAAATAAATCAAACATAATATGAAACAATACATGAATAAAATGATAATTTTAAATAAAAGGACACACTTTTAATGTACTTGTCACACCATGCATCGAATTGAGGTGACACTAATTTCTACACATCAAAAATGGATTATGGATATTTTTCCTAAAGTATTGAAATAATCCGAATACATTTACTCAGTTTTGATTATATCACTTTCTCTTTTTACTAAAATACTATTTTAAACCAAAAACAAGCACTTTGAGTTATACTGGTCAAATAGTGTGTTGGTTTTATGTGAGACAGATTATTACACATAAAAAATGACTTATGTATATTTTTCATAATGTATCAGGACAATCTAAGTGTGTTTTCTTGATTTTTAGTGAGTGACACACATTTTTAACTAAAATGTCAATTTTATACTGATAACGGACACTTTGAGTTATACCAGGCACACCGTGTATCAGATTGAGGTGATGATGATTCCTGTACATCAAAAATGATTTATGGATCATTGTACTAAATTATCAAAACAATATGAATGGGTTTACATGGTTTTGAGTATGTGACTTTTCTTTTATACTAAAATATCAATTTTAAATAAAAATACACACTTGGAGTCATACTGGTCACACTGTGAATCTAATTGAGGTTTGGATAACTCCTACATGTTAAAAATTACTTACGGACCATTTTCATAATGTATCAAAACAATCCGAATGCATTTTCTCAGTTTTGAGTATGTCACTTATGTTTTTTACAAAAAAAGTCATTTTAAATTGAAAACACACACTTTGATTCATACCGGTCGCATCATATGTCAGTTTGATGTGATAGTGATTCCTACACATACAAAATGAATCATGAATCATTTTCCTAAATTATCAAGATAATCAAATTGAATTTTCTTGGTTTTCAGTGATTGACACACATTTTAAACTAAAATGTCAATTTTAAACCGATAACAGACACTTTTAGTCATACTGGGAACACCATGTATTTTATTAAGGTGCAGATGATTCATACATATCACATATGATTATGGATCATTTTCACAAAGTATTAAAATAGTCTGTATGTGTTTTCCTAGTTTTGATTATGTCACTTGTGTTTTTTACCAAAATGTTAATTTTAAATAAAAAGATACACTTGGTGTCATATCGGTAACACCGTGAAACATATTGAGTTGAAGATGATTCATACATGTAAAAAATTACTTATAGATCATTCTCCTAAATTATCAAAACAATATGAATGTATTTTCTCATTTTTTGGGTATGTCACTTGTGTTTTTTTACTAAAATGTCATTTTAAACTGAAAACACACACTTTAGGTCATACTTTTCTCATCATGTGTTGGTTTGACATGATACTAATTCCTATACATAAAAAACGACTTAAGAATTATTGCCCTAAATTATCAAGACAATCAAAGTGTGTTTTATTAGTTTTCAGTGAGTGACACACGTTTTCAACTAAAATGTTAATTTTAAACTGATAACGGGCACTTTGAGTCATATCAGGCACACAATGTATCAGATTGCGGTTAAGATAATTCCTAAAAGTCAAAAATGACTTATGGATCATTTTCTCGAAGTTTAAAAACTATCCAAATGCGTTTTTTTAGTTCTGAGTATGTCACTTGTACTTTTTACTAAAATCAATATCAATTTTAAATAAAAAGACACACTTGGTGTCATACCGATCACACCATGTGTCATATTGTGGTGAGGATGATTCCTACATTCAAAAAATGACTTATGGATCTATTTCACAATCTATAAAAATAACCTGAATGTGTCTTATCAGTTTTGATTATGTCACTTGTTTTTTTACTAATATATCATTTTAAATTGGAAACACACACTTTGATTTATACCGGTCACATCGTGTATCAATTTTATGTGAGACTGATTATTATATGTAAAAAATGACTTATGAATAGTTTTCCTAAATTATCAAAACAACCCGAGTGCCTTTTCTTAGTTTTCTGTGAGTGACACACATTTTGAACTAAAATGTCAATTTTAAACAGATAACGGTGACTTTGAGTCATACCAGGAACATCATGTATCTAATTGAGGTGTGAATGATTCCTAAACATCAAAAATTAATTATGGATTATCTTTCTAAAGTATCAAAATAATATGAATTTATTTTATCAGTTTTGAGTATGTCACTTGTATTTTTTACTAAAATGTCAATTTTAAATAAAAAGACACACTTGGAGTCATATAGGCCACACCGTGCGTCAGACTGAGGTTTGGATTATTCCTATACATAAAAAATGACTTATGAATGATTTTACTAAAGTATAAAAAATAACTTGAATTCATTTTCTCAGTTTTTAATATTCCACTTGTGTTCTTTACTAAAATGTCATTTTTAACTAAAAAACATGCACTTTGAGTCATACCGATCACATCATGGGTAGGTTAGATGTGAGAATAATTAATATACATCAAAAATTAATCATGAAATAGTTTACTAAATTATAAACACAATCAGATCATTTTTTCTTAGTTTTTAGTCAGTGACACACGTTTTGAACTAAAATATCAATTTTAAACTGATAACGGACACTTTGAGTCATACCAGTCACATCATGTGTTAGTTTGATATGAGACTGATTTCTACACATCAAAAATTAATTATAAATCATTTTAATAAGTTATCAAGACATTATGAGTGTATTTTCATAGTTTTTAGTGAGTGAAATAGGTTTTGATTTAAAATTTCAATTTTAAACTAATAGCAGACACTACCGTGCATACCCTGTATCCGATTGAGGTGAGTCTAATTCTTACAGATAAAAAATTAATTATGGATATTTTTCTAAAGTATCAAAACAATCTAAATGTGTTTTCTTAGTTTTGAGTATGTCACTTGTATTTTTTACTAAAATGTTAATTTTAAATAAAAATACACACTTAGAGTCATACCGGTCACACTGTGTGTCAGATTTAAGTTTAGATGATTCCTACATGTTATAAATGATTTATATATTTTTTATTCTAAAGTATCAAAACAATATAAATTTCTGTTGGTTAGTTTTTAGTATGTCACTTTTTTTTTACTAAAATTTCAGTTTAAATTGAAAACATGCACTTTGAGTCATACTAGTCACATCTTGTGTCAGTTTGTTGTGATACTGATTAATACACACAACAAATGACTTATGAATAATTTTACTAAATTAGCAAGAAAATTCAATAACTTTTCTCTATTTTCAGCGAGTGACACATTTTTTGAACTAAAATGTTAATTTTAGACCGATAGCGGCTACTTTGAGTGATACCGGGTACATCATGTATTAGATTGAGGTGTAGTTGATTTCTAAAAAAAACAAATGACATATGAATTATTTTCATGAAGTATCAAAAAAATATGAATTATTTTTATCTGTTTTGAGTATGTCACTTATCTTATTTACTAGAATGTCAATTTTAAATAAAAAGATACACTTGGAGTCAAACTGGTCACACCGTGTGTCAAATTGAGGTACGGTTGATTCCTACATGTCATAAATGACTAATGGATCATTATACTAAAGTATCGATACAATATTAATGTGCTCTCTTAATTTTGAGTATGTGATATGTGTTTTGAACTAAAATGTAAATTATAAACTAAAAACATACAATTTGAGTCATATTGAGTAAACTGTGTATCAGATTGAGGTGCAGCTAATTGACCATTTCCTTATTTATATTATCTTAGTTACAGATTTGAAGTCTAATATTTGATGAGCATAATAAGCTTCAAAAAAACTACCCCAACTTGAGTAAAATAATACACCGATATAAGAAAACAATTCTTATGTGAGTAATTCTATAAAGAAATAAATTAAACATAATTATAAAATAATACATTAATAAAATGTTAATTTTAAACTAAAACCACACAATTTGAGTCATACTGGGTACACCATGTATTGTATTGAAGTATAGTTGATTACATCATTACTTTTTATCATATATTGAATTCAACATTATGACTTATCTAACAATATTGCTGTTTCATAACCCAGAATGTTGAATGTAGAGGATAATAAAAAGAAAATTGCATTATCATGAGTGCATCATATTTATTGAATGTATGATCATAGTAGATGTGTGAATCATCCTTGTTGATAAAGTTATTTCTTCAAGATCTCTATGAAAATTAACAAAATAATTATTAGATAAAAATGATAAGGAAATTAACTAAGAAAAGAAGATAAAATGGCGAGAAAATCAACTAAATAGGTAGTAGGAAGTCACATTGTGTACATTTTGACACCAGATATATTTCCCCACCATTTCTAAATAAATCTATTTCTTCTTGTGAATATAGGGACTTTCAAGTCATAGAAGTACTGGAAAAATATAAATACACAAATTATTAATAAATATATTAAATGAAATTGTAATTATCTTCAAAAATATCTCTTTGGGGATGCTAGTTTGTTGATGGTATATGATATTTTTCATAAATTTGTATACATAATAACCATAATCATTGCCATTGGTTTGTTTTGGAAAATACAAAAACAATGAAAAAAGTAAGTAATTTGTTTTGATATATGTTTTGATAGTAAAATATTATTATATATACCCTAATACTTATCCACTTATAGAAGTTGATAGGTTCCTTGTGCTCATAGAATATCCTCATTCCATGATTTAGATTATATTTAAACACGATCATATCATAACATAATTCTCATTAAACTATAATATAAAATATATAACTTGAATTTTAATTCTAAAACATTCCATATTGTGTATTAAAAATTGAAAAATGTCATTGACGACGTTGTCACGACACATCAAATTGATAGTGATTTAAAGAATATTTTGTAGTCTAGGGAAGACCCTAGGTCATCTCTCAAGGAGCATTAATAGGTTTTGAGTGTATATTTTTAATAAAAATTACTAAAATAGTGAGGTGGTTTTGAAAAAAGTTTCAAGAAAGTAACTTAATTTAAAGAGTTATAAAGTTGAAAGACCATGTGGATTTTGAATAATATGAGATAAATGGTTCATTGTGAGTTCACTACACACCTTTCAAGTTCATTTTTCTTGGATTTTAATTAGGGTTTGATGTAAGACTTTGGTTGAAATTAATCAGAATCTCGATTAATTTCCAAGCTTTTATATCAAAGCACATTGAGACAAACCTTAACATAAAAATCATATAGCTAAGGTCCAGATCTCATGAATGGTATAATAACTTCCAAAGAAAATTGAAATCTCAAATACGTGGGGAATAAAATGATTCTTGTGTTGTCCAATCAGAACGACTCAAGTCACGCACTCAAAACCTCAAATCAATCGGTTAAAAGTAAAGAGAATTTCATTCAGTTAAATCAAAAAAAGATAAATCAAATTAAGATAATTCTGAATAAAATATTTTAAAACAAAAAATACATAAAACTAGTAGTATTACAAGTACCGAAACTCCCTTTACAATATGTGTAGCTCCCTCACAACAAACACCCACCGATTATCCCAACATCGAGAGGAGGAGGAAAGTCGAGTGGAACTCCTTATTCATCCTTGACCCCCTATGAGGATAAGGGCCTCCAAAACTTATAGGATGATGAGGATAATACTCTAGGAATCCAAAATTTTAGATATTGAATCCTGGTTCTAACTTGAAAATGAGGTTCCCATGGTTCCTTTTTATAGCCAAAACGGGACATGGGTTTGAGCACCTTGTTTTTGAGATACTACTTGTGTCTCAGTTATGGACTAGTAGAAATCCACATCACAACTTGGAAAAAAGAGAAGAGTTCTTGGAGATAATATTTAATATCTCCATGTTAAATTTGGATGCCATTATACATCTTTATTTGGATATATGGTCAAAATACCTAACCAAACTTTTTAATTCGGGCAGATTTTTTCCCCTGGACAGAATGGTTCAGATGGGCAATCCGATGGACAAATTGGTCTTAGATTCCTTGAGATGGTTTGTATCCCATAAAGTTTTGGAGCATAGAAAAAATTTTCATCCCATTTGGAGGAACGAAATTATTGTAATACTAAAAAAAGTGGACAGATGTCCATGGGATGCCATGCAGTTTGGCCCATTTCCTTCTGGATCATCTTTGGGGCCTCCAAATCACCTCCTCCAACAATGAATTCATCAAAAAAAGTAACATTTCCCCTTTTAATATTGACAAACATAAAATAAATTAATCAAACATGAAATAAAATTTGTTACTATTTCTATAATTTTCAATACAAAACAAGTTTAGCACAGTGGTGTAAGGGTTAAAATGAAATAGTAAATCATGGTGCGATCACACCCCCACACCTAAACATTTGCACTCCTGGAAAAAGTATTATATCCTAACCAAGTATCATTCATAAATCAAAGGTGATAAAAGTTCCAATATTCTTGTGAAATTAAATTCATCATGTCTTGTTTATGAAATCAATTTTCCTATCAATTTTCTTCTATTACATTCGAATTTGTTCAACTTCATTTGTTCACCCATGCAACATGTCGCAACCTACCTCACTTAAAAATTTTACCTCTTCACTCAAGGAACATATGAAAGTGTATTTATTCTCTTTTTCTGGAGTTAATGTGATCTTACCATATTCTTTCCAAGATTCTAAGTTCTCTACCGGCAGAAACTAGTGTGCTACTCAAGAGGACTTCCAACAGGTTGTTCTGAGGTTCAAGGGTCGGTAGGATTTAATGTATAAAAAATATGAGGCAGAAGAAGAGCTTCTAATCTCTTAAGTACAAAACATGTAAAAATTCAGAAAGTGTTCACAATGAATGTACACACTCATCCCCTCACAAACTACATCACTTCCAACTCACTATCCCCATTGTCCATTTGTGTGGGTCATAGCCGATCAGTGAATAATAATGAATAAACTTCCTCTTTTCTCCATTAGTTTTTTTCTTTTTGTTCTGTTTTTTTTCAATGTACAGAACTATTTTATTTTTTTATAATTTTCATTGGAAATAAAGTGGAATTTTTTTTAAAACAATGATACAATATGGATTGTGAACCCAATGCCCAAGGAAAATGTAAACACCATTTATATCAATCCATAACAATGATTCATTCCTAATAATTCCCATGGAAATACCCTCTCCCCCACAATTTTTGAAAGTAAAAAAATAATGTACATAAGAGATGGGTAGGTAGGGATAAATAAGCTTTTAATGTGGCTACCTAATAGGCATTTCATGGTCTCTAAGGCTTAAGAAGTGTAAAATGTCACGGTGGAAAAAAATAGAGGTTAATTGTACAAAGGTATTTTCAACGAATGATGGCCTCTATCATGAATGTAGCACACTTAAATATTATGGATTCAAACAGAATCAAGTAAAGTTCTAGTTTCTCCATATGACTCGAGACTCTTAAGAAAGTGATTAAAAGGAAGAATATGCAATAAAGGGCTTAAAATGTCTCTTGGGAAAGGGATTAAAATATTAGTCAGTGATAATGAGGCATGGGTTTCAAAAATCCACTAAACACCTAAGAATTATTTGAAAATATAAATTCTAGAAAAATATTCCATATCAATATTAATTTGAATTTTTTTTCCAAAAAGCAATAGAATTTTCCACACAATCGACTCAAGAATGAAAATTGATTTGGAATTCTTTTAAAGAGGGAATCTTTTTTCCATGATAAAATTAACATTCTGTGACAAAATCAAGGGATAAAATAGGAGGGAAAGAGAAAATACTATTCAACAAGTGAGAAAAGAAAAGAAAAAAATGATAAAAATTCCCAACTAACCCAGGAATGTACCCATCCCCCCACACCTAGAATATGTAGTGTCCTCACTTTAAAAAAAAGAGAATGTGGGAAGGAAGGATAAGACATGGTGGGTGTCATTCATAGGTCTCTTCATGAACCTGGAGTTCCTCCATCGAGGACTCCAGAATGGATTCATGAAAGTGCTTTAGCCGCTACCCATTGACAGTGAAGGTTTTCTTGGTATCTTCATTTTGAACCTGAACAACACCAAACAAAGATACATTAGTAATAATTTATGGTCCAAACCAGTAGGAACAAAGCTTATCGGGATGCAATTTTAGCCTTGCATTGTAGAGGAGGAACTTCAACCCAATTTGGAACTAATGATGAAGGATAATGAGATCATGGGAAGCCTTGGTTTTCTCCTTATAAATCCTAGAGTTCTCATATGCGTCTCTTATCATTTCCTCCAGCTCATGAATCTAAAACTTACTTTGATCACCTACACCAGAAATATTAGAATTGCATTGTTTGATGGCCTAGTAGGCCCGATGCCCAATCTCAACAGGGAGGTGAAAAATATTTCCAAAAAAAGCCTATAAGGTGACATTCTTATTGGGGTTTTAAAAGCAGTATGGTAATCCCATAATGAATCATCAAGTCTAATACTCTAATCTTTTCTATTAGGTTGAACCATTTTATCATGAATTTATTTTACCTCTCTATTTGACACCTCCGATTGACCATTGATCTGTGGGTTATATGTAGTAGACACTCAATGACTAACCCCATACCGACACAAAAGTGATTTCATTGTTCAGTTTCAGAAATGAGAACCCAAGTCACTGATTTTGAACCTAGGTAATCCAAAACTACAGAATAGTTGGGTTCTAAAAAATTATACAACTGGCTTAGAATCATTAGTCCTTGTAGCTTGTGCCTCTACCCATTTTGACACATAATCAACTACCATAAGAATGTACAAGTTTCCAAAGGAATTGGAAAATGGCCCCATAAAGTCAATACCCCAAACATATAAAATGTCATGAAAGAGTAATGGTTTTTGTGGAATTTCATTTCTTTTAGATACATTACCCATTCTTTGACAATGAGGATAATATTTACAAAAATCACGGGCATCCCAAAAAAGTGTTGGCCAAAAGAGACCAGAATCAAGGACCTTGTGAGCAGTTCATTGGGGGAAAAAGTGTCCCCCATAAGCAAGAGTGTGGAAAAATCTAAGGACATACTGAAACTCACTATCGGGAACACAACATCTAAGGTCTTGATCACTACATGTGTGCTAGAGGTAGGGGTCTTCCCAAATGTACCAAAGAGACTCATGTTTTAGACGACTGACTTGGTTTTTTTGAAATCATTAGGAATTCAAGATGCTACCAAATAATTGAAAATTTCAGCATACCAAGGAATAACATCTTGCACTCAGTACAATTTCTCATCAGGAAACAAATCATTTATAGGAATACAGGGGGATGAGTCAATGTTCTAGGATGGGGGAATCCTACTGATATGGTCAGCCACCACATTCTTTTCTCCTTTTTTATCTCTAATTTCTAGATTTAATTCTTGAAGGAGGAGCATCTAGAAAATGAGATGTGGTTTGGCTTCTTGTTTCTTAAGGAGATACTAGAAGGCTACATGGTCTGAGAACATAATGACTTTGGACCCCAAAAGGTACGACCTGAATTTGTATATGGAAAACACAATGGAAAGGAATTAATTTTTAGTTGTGGTGTAGTTTTCTTGGGCAGGGTCCAAAGTACGTGAGGCATATGCAATGACATGTGAAGCTTGATCGACCCTTTGTGATAAGATTGACCCAACTTTATAGTTAAAGGCGTCACACATGAGCTCAAATGGTAAATCCCACTGAGGTGGTTGGATTACCGAGGGTGACGTGAGACTCCATTTTAACTTATTAAAAGATTATTCACATTATTTATCAAAATCAAATTCTTTTTCTTTTTGGAGTAATCAGGAGAGGGGGAGTGCAATTTTACTAAAGTCACGAATAAAACAATGGTAAAATCCAGCATAACCTTGGAAATACCACACATCCCATACATTATTAGGGAATGGTAAGGAATAAATGACATCCAATTTTGATTTATGTACTTGGATACCATCCCCAGAAATGAAATTCCTCAAAAATATACCTCATCGCACCATGAAATGACATTTCTCATAATTTAATACAAGATTATTTTCAATACAATGACATAGGACTAAACTAAGATTGCTAAAAAATTCATCAAAATAGGATCCATAAATAGTGAAATCATCCATGAAAACTTCCATGAAATTCTCCAGGTAATCTATAAAAATACTAACCATACATCGCTGGAAAGTACCCAGAGCATTGCACAGACCAAATGACATCCTTCTATAGGAAAATGTGCCAAAGGGGGAAGTGAATGTTGTCTTTTCCTGATCCTCAGGGGAAACATGGATCTGAAAGTATCTAGAATACCCTCAAAAAAACATTAATGGGAATTCCCCACTAGCCTCTCTAGAATTTGTTCAATTAATGAAAATAATAAATGGTCCTTCCTAGTGTGTTGGTTTAGTCAGCGATAGTCTATGCAGGCACACCAACTATTCTATAAATGAGTTGGAACCAATTCATTATTTTAATTTTTGATTACTGTAAGACCATTTTTTTAGGAACTACTTGAACAGGACTGAACCATTGGATGTCAAATATGGGGTAAATTATTCCAGAATCCAATAATTTTGTTACTTCTTTTTTAACTACATCTAAGAGGTTTGGGTTCAGTCGACGTTGTGCTTGCCTCACTGGTTTAGCCTCATCATTTTAAAAAAATATGATGTGTACAAATTGATGGGATAATACCAATAATGTCCACAAGTGTCCATACCAATTCTTGTTTATACTCCATTAAAAGCTCAAGCAGTCACAATTCATTCCCAGGAGGGAGTGAACTAGAAATGATGATGGGAAGCTTGTTTCTATTCTCAAGATATGAATATTTTAAATCTTGAGGCAGTTGTTTTAGTTCCAATTCAGGTGGATTTTGGATTTATGGGAGTGTGTGTGAAAGTGATAGGTCACTAATCTCATCTAACTTCTCAATGGTATCATCCTAATATGGGGAATGATCTTTTACAAGCTTAAAAGTATAATTTATGGTCATTGGATCCTTAGAGTTCAAGAAATTATCAATTAATAAACATGCATGACACTTTTCTAGACCACTACAACAATCAATGAATGATTCAATACCAATAATTTAAATCAAGGATGAAAAATCAAAAAGGGGATTGGGGGAATGAAAAGAATTATTTTCAGGGGAAGGGAGTACATCAATTGAATTTACTAAGAGAGAGGAATGTTCTTCTGAGGGGTGCTTCATGGCATCAAGGATGTTGAAATGAACTATATCACCAAAAAATTCCATAGATAATGTACCATTATGGACATTAATTATGGTTTTGGTATGTAGATACCCAAAGATTGACGTACATGGACATTACATTACTTTTATGGAATACTTAATACATGACAAAAAAAGACGCCCAAAGATCGTATTAGTTTAGTGTCTTTGGAAACTCGGAACACAATCTTCTAATCATGGTGAAAGATCTTCAACATCTCCCATAAAGATATTCTCCTTTTGGTTTTCTTACCTAAAACCTTTCTTTATATCCTGGGGGAAAGAAAACATAAAAAGGGTGAGCTCAAATGATTAGTAAGGGTAAACATAGATAACATAAAACAATCTAAAAACATTTGAATGCAAAAACTTGAACATAAAATCTAAACATCAAAATCTTGAGCAAAGACATAAATCTTGGAAGTAGGTAAGACATATATCATAACGGATCATCAATCATGATAAAATAGCATGGTAATAAAGCATGTAATTGTGGCAACCATTAAGCACATGTTATGATTTCCATAGTAGCCAAGGAATTACTGCCATGACCATCTTAGTGGACAAAGTCCCTTTCTGAATCGAGTTCACTCCTCGTTTCAGTCCTGTAACACTGAACCGGATTAACTTAACATTCCAACCATCTCTATCTCATGAGATATAAATCTTTACCTAATTTATTGGAGGGATATATAGGTCCCAACCATCTCATAATGAAATCATTATTTCATGTGCCACAAAATCATAAATCATACATCATAGCATAACCCATGTAATAGAATGGGATTATTAAACATCATGCCATCATAAAATAATCCATATAAAAAAATGGATATCATTTCATCATAAGAAGAATAAAACCATGTAAATAATGGAGACATTATACTTGAAACATAAACATATAATGTCATTTTTAGATGGAAAATAGTTTTGATAAAACACTTGAAATGAATTTTTGAGGAAAATATCCTTTCTTCTTAAAAATAATTTTCTTTTCACAAAATGCCATGAAATATTAAAATAAAAGGGTTTTGTTGAAAATAATCATGAAATCTTGTAGAGGATTCTCTATGAAAATGAGGCGTTATGAAACTGTAAAAATCCCTTCACGTCATATAAGTTAAAAATAACATTCTCATCATACTTTTGTCGAAAAAGTAAAAAAGTTCCTCACGTGGTAAACAAAAGTAAGACTCCTTTCATAACATGTGGTAAAATTCAAAAATGGGTAAAAATGCCATTAAACATACATGAAAACATTTTTAGAAAACATGGACATGGATGATAACAAAAACCTCAGTAAATACTTACGAATAAACAATCTTGGATAAGAGCGAGATTGGAATAGTTATCCCTTACCTTATGTCCGATATGCTTCGTATGTATCCTAACCTCTTGTATAATGATTTAAATAATGTCATTGACTTATTACAGAATCATATTCATTGTTATGATATCATATATGGTTTACTTATGACTTTATATTACCTGTTCTTTTGTAAATTCGATGTAAAAGTAGCGATTTGGGTAAAATAATTTCATTTATTGTACGTGTTTCGACTTGTTGTTATTGATATTATTACTTATATCATGATTTAATTAATTTTATAATGTAAAAAATGATTTATATATAATATATATTCATCATATACATATATATATGATAGATTGATAAATGGAATGAAATACACCGTTCATGGAGACGGTAGGCCGTACGTATGCATGAACGCTATTTTCGTTTCCTTATTGAATTGAATGGAATTAAGTAGATGACATACATATATATATACATAAATCGAGTATCATTATTATGTCATATATTTAATTATTACTTATTATATATACTTTATAATCATTCATGAATGGTTAACATGGAGAATGAATCTCATCGCGTCGTGGATACGGTAGTCCGTACGTACGCACGAGCGATGATATCATTCCCATGATCGTGGAATTGTATTTAAGTGTATGTATAATATTTCAGAATCAATATCACTTTACAATAATCATATATATTTATTTATTTACACAATTATACCCATCCAAGTAAGGTGGTGGTCGAAAACAGATTACACCACGGCGTGAAGACGATATTTCGTACGTACGCACGCGTGATGATTTCATTTTCCGTAGGATGGATAGAAGGTGAAATAGGATTGTTTCATATTTATAATAACATATCAGTATATAAGTAATACTGATGTTATTACTTTATAATGAGACAACTAAAGAAGAATAAGTAGAAGAAGAAAGAAACTTGAGAGAATCGGAAGAAGAGATTACCTCTTCTTCGACGCACCTCATTTAAGCTTCCTATTAAGGAAGTAGAGTTGGTCTTTTGAGAAGACCAGAACCTCCAAATTTTTTCTAGGGAAGTGTAGAAGATAAATTATCAGGGGTTGGACAAGATTAAAGGCTCAAAAAGGTGTGAAGAGAAGAGGGAAGGGGTGCCCTTTTTATAAGGGAGGAGAGGGGCACCTTTGGAAAAACTTAAAATATTATTTTATAATAAAGTCATATTCGGTTTATAATAGTTAAAAATTGATTTATTTTGAATATAAAGTAGGTATGGATCTAAATAATATCAACCAATATGTTTTAGAAAAGTTTATGTTACTATTTTATCCTTATCTTTTATATTTAACTCTAAGTTAAATAATTTAACTTTTACCGTGTCTTCTTGTTTTCTTACACTATATGGTTAATAAACTTACTATAACCTGACAAATGAACCCCAAGTGGTTCATTATTAATATATATAACATTATCTAAGTCATTTTGACTAACCTTATATTTTTAGTAATATAATAACAATTAATAATATAATATTTGTTTTAAAAACTATTTTGTGTCAATTTTGACACTATTTGGTAATTGATTTTTGTGAAAATCATAACAGCATTATTAGTTTAAAAAAAGTTAATTAAATCAATAATAACATGTCATATTAACCTATAAAATTATTGTAATTCATAAAAAGTCTCAAATTACATTTATTTGGGTATTTATAATATCAATTATTTTAATATTTCATTATTTAGGTAATTACTGCATCACCATTGTGTCATAAATAACTTAAATTATTTAAGGTCTAAAAATTATACATAAAATACCATTAGGTATTAAATCATTTTATATTTCTAATGAATATTTATAGTCGAATTTATATTATTTATAACCCTATATTAAAAATGTTTTAGTTATTAAACTTTGATTTTAACTATTTTAACTCTTCTTTAAATAAAATAATATTAAATGTCCTGATCTAATCCAAGTGGACCTAAATGGTCATATTTTATTCCAAAGGTTTTTTTGGTTGAATTAAACTTATCCAATAGAATTAGGACATGTGTTAGGGTAATAATAATATAATTTTTACCCTTAATTACCATATTTACTTTTAACCGTGGTAAATAAAAGTAAAAAGTAACTATTCACCAAATTTTTTTTATATTATTGAACCAAATTTTACTCCTTAATATTAACCGTGTCTCTCAGATTTTCAAAATTCCACTCACAAAAGTGATAAAATTAAGTTTTATGTTAATTTTCAAATTCTCATAGGAGGTGGGTAAAAGACGGTGAAAAGTTCAATAAAATTTTAATATATCTAAAATTATTATAAAATGACTCAAATGAATTACATTGAACTTATATAGGTATTATTTATCAATTTTTACCAAAAATAAATTTAAATAAAATAATTAATTATTTAAATAAAAAGTCAGTTTTTAAATTGTAACCCAGTGTTTTCACTATTCATCAAAAATTGAAAGTTTTCGGAAAAATACTAAAAATTCACCCTAGGCTAATTTCGATATTCCGAATCCGAAAATGAAGTCCATTTTGAATGATAAAATTTATAAAATTTCAAAAAGTGGGTATTACTATTCATAACGGCTAGTTCATAATAATATTATAATAATATCTCGTTTAGTGAAACTTGGTATTGCGTATAACACACACTATCATGGAAGGTTGTGATTGCGTGTAATGAAAGCCAAGTCAGGGTTGCGTGTAGTGCAAGAATCATTTGTTGTTGCGTATAATAGAATCCAACCATATTTCATTTATACATTGAATATATATATATATACACTCAATGTTGCATAAAATAACTTCTATCAAACGAACTTGAAATTGTGTGTAACACGATCCAAGATTAGTGTTGTGTATACTGCAAGCTAATACGATGTTGCATATAAAACAAGGTAATTTTGGTGTCGCGTACAACACAAGACATCAATGAAATTAAAAATAATAATTCTCATAAAATCTCAGGTTGTTAAATTCTACCCCCCTTAAAATGAATTTCACCCTCAAAATTCGTCGGGGTTATAAATCGTTTACTAATTGAAATTTTATTTAATAGAAACCCACATTGTAAAAAGGAATACTAAAGCTTAATTTTAAAAACTAATGTATGAAATGTAACGATTACCCAAATTAACTTATCCCTGGGTTTCCACATAGGAGAACATAGGTGAAAATATGGATATGGAAGAGAAATCTAACCGTCAAGTTCTGATGGAGAGTTGTAGGGAACATGGATATGAAAAAGCTGACATCACAAAGCCATAAATTTGTGATGATCTAAGGTACCATCTGATTCATCAGATATGAGAGTACTAGAACAACATTTTTGGTTTCCAATATCATTTCCCTAACGTTAATGAAATTTTACATAAGGAGAAATACTTACTTGATTTTAGTGTAATATCATTGTTGGTCATTCCATGAACAATTTCCACTTCATCTCTATTTAAATAAATGAAGCTGAATTTTTCATTCATGAAGTGTTAGTAGATCATGCGATAGAATGATAAGTCATCCCATCTGTTTCTATATCAAAAAGGTTAGCATAAGTTATTAAATATACATAGGTCCATCTATGGTGAGATTAATCGTATATGATTCCAACAATGGACTTATAATTCATCTATCATACCGCTTAATTAAATAAAACTAGTTTCTACTAACCAGGGATTTCCTATAGGCTATTGGTATGCGATAAAGGCCTGTCACACTTCACTTGTGGGCTCGATTCCCACAGCCTTGTCCGACGCGACGGGTTGTCGCCCGTCCTGCAGGTTTTCATTTTTCTAAAACTACATTATTATAAAATTCCATAAATAATATATAAAAAAGTTCCTACATTAAAAAATTCTATATGATATCCAACTTAATCCATTCCAACCTTCAAGCTTATCGAAAATACTTCTGTCTAATCTTATAGTATAAAGAAAATGATTACTAGAAATGTCATCAACCAAGCATGTGAATGCCATCATTTATCCCCCATATATCATACGATATATCTTGTTGGTCACATTCCAAACATGTGAATACCTTAATCATGTATTCTATTGAAAAATGAATACCCATTGAACCTTAGTGAAAACATGAATGCTGTCAAAAGTTAACTCTTTCCACATACCAAAATCCCAAAATTTTTATATACTTAAACCATGATATCACGTTGTCCTTATACCAGCCATGAGCTCATCAATACTATAAAACATATCATTATCTCCTAATCCCTTCATTATGTGCATATCATCTACTTTCAAAAATATATGAAATAACCTTTCATGGTTACCGGTACCATTCAACATATACTTTCAAATACTTTAGGAAAAACAATAGTGTAACAATCCTTAGATGATTCTTTATTCCATAGTACCACAAATTATTCTTTATAAACATAAAATCATTCCACAAACTTCTTAAACCACTGACTGAGCTTCATCATTTCTTTCATCTCATATTTCATTTGTAGTCTCTTCATCATCATCTACATAAATACTACCTATGACCACGCTGATTCTCTTCATGAGATTTTACCTTAGGGCATTGGTTTGCATAATGCCCATATGTTCCACATTTAAAACATCTAATCATTGTTGATGTCATAGAAATACCATTATCCTTCTCCACGGTGTTAACTGAACCTTTTCCTTTGCACTTAGTGGATTTGTGTCCTTCTTTTCCGCACCCAAATCATATTCTAGTTCCTTTGAAACATTCTCCTTGATGCCTCTTCCCACATGATTTACATGAGAGAAATTGAACTTTATTTCCTCTATGATCATCATGAAACTCCATCTTTATCTTATTAGCTGAGTTGGAAAACTTACCAAAGTTGAGATTATTGATAATATTATGAGATTGCTGATTAGGCATAATAACGATATGTAGACTTCCAGATCCAATTTCATTTAGTTTCTAATGAAGAATATCATTCCATTGTCCATCATATCCTCCATTATCATGAATCTTCCCGTTTCCATCCATTTTCTAAAACCCAAAAAGAATAGTGTGGGAGGCTAAAATCATAATCAATGGGGATTAAATTTAATATCTAACATCTTAGGTTAAATTCTAAGATCGTTACCGTAATTCTAGGACTATAAACCTATACTTATACCTAACCTTAGGTAAATCCCTAGACATGCCATAGAAATATCTATAGGGATCTCACTAAAGTTTTCGCATCCTAGTTTCCAAAGGTTAACTAAACCTTCGCTCTGATACCAATTGTAGAGACCCAAAGCTTGACGTACATGGACATTACATTAATTTTGCGGAATACTTAATACATGACAAAAACAGACGTCCAAAGATCGTATTAGTTTAGTGTCTTTGGAAACTCGGAATGTAATCTTCTAATCATGGTGAAAGATCTTCAACATCTCCCATAAAGATCTTAAACTTTTGGTTTTCTTACCTAAAACCTTTCTTTATATCCTGGGGAAAAGAAAACATAAAAAGGGTGAGCTCAAATGCTTAGTAAGGGTAAACATAGAGAACATAAAACAATCCAAAAACATTTGAATGCAAAAACTTGAACATAAAATCTAAACATCAAAATCTTGAGCAAAGACATAAATCTTGGAATTATGTAAGGCATATATCATAATGGATCATCAATCATGATAAAATAGCATGTGAATAAAGCATGTAATTTTGGAAACCATTAATCACATGTTATGATTTCCATAGTAGCCAAGACATTACTTCCATGACCATCTTAGTGGACAAAGTCCCTTTCTGAATCGAGTTCACTCCTCGTTTCAGTCCTGTAACACTGATCCAGATTAACTTACCATTCCAGCCATGTCTATATCATGAGATATAAATCTTTACCCAATTCATTGGAGGGATATATAGGTCCCACCCATCTCATAATGAAATCATTCTTTAGTGTGCCACAAAATCATAAATCATACATCATAGCATAACCTATGTAATAGAATGGGATTCTTAAACATCATGCCATCATAACATAATCCATATAAAAAATGGATATCATTTCATCATAATAAGAATCAAACCATGTAAATAATGGAGACATTATACTTGAAACATAAACATATAATGTCATTTTTAGATGGAAAATAGTTTTGATAAAACACTTGAAATGAATTCTTGAGGAAAATATCCTTTCTTCTTCAAAATCATTTTCTTTTCACAAAATGCCATGAAATATTAAAAGAAAAGGGTTTTGTTGAAAATAATCATGCAATATTTTAGAGGATGATTCATGAAAATGAGGCGTTATGAAACCTTAAAAATCCGTTCATGCCATATAAGCTAAAAATAACATTCTCATCGTACTTTTGTCGGAAAAGTAAAAAAGTTCATCGTGTGGTAAAAAAAGGTAATATTCCTTTCATAACATGTGGTAAAATTAAAAAATGGGTAAAAAGGACATTAAACATATATGAAAACATTTTTAGAAAACAGGGACATGGATGATAACAAAAACCCCAGTAAATACTTACGAATAAAGAATCTCGGATAAGAGCGAGATTGTAATATTTATCCCTTACCTTATGTTCGATATGCTTCGTATGTATCCGAAACTCCTGTATAATGATTTAAATAATGTCATTGAATTATTACAGAATCATATTCATTGTTATTATATCATATACGGTTTACTTATGCTTTATATTACCCAATCTTTTGTAAATTCGATGTAAAAGCAGTGATTTGGGTAAAATTGTTTCATTTATTGTACGTGTTTCAACTTGTTGTTCTTGATATTATTACTTATATCCTGATTTAATTAATTTCAGAATGTAAAAAATGATTTATATATAATATATATTCAGCATATACATATATATATATGATAGATCGATAAATGGAATGAAATACACCGTTCATGGAGACGGTTGGCCGTACATACGCATGAACGCTGTTTTCGTTTCCTTATTGAATTGAATGGAATTAAGTAGATGACATACATATATATATAAATAAATCCAGTATCATTATTATGTCATATATTTCATGATTACTTATTATATATACTTTATAATCATTCATGAATGGTTAACATGGAGAATGAATCTCATCACGTCGTGGAGACGGTAGTCCGTACGTATGCACGAGCGATGATATCATTCCCATGATCGTGGGATTGTATTGAAGTGTATGTATAATATTTCATAATAAATATAAATTTACAATAATCATATATAGTTATTTATTTACACCATTATACCCATCCAAGTAAGGTGGTGGTCGAAAACAGATTACACCACGGTGTGGAGACGGTATTCCGTACGTACGCACGCGCGGTGATTTTGTTTTCCGTATAATGGATAGAAGGTGAAATAGGGTTGTTTCATATTTATAATAATATATCAGTATATAAGTAATACTGATGTTATTACTTTATAATGATACAACTAAAGAAGAATAAGTATAAGAAGAAAGAAACTTGAGAGAATCGGAAGAAGAGATTACCTCTTCTTCGACGCACCTCCTTTAAGCTTCCTCTTAAGGAAGTAGAGTTGGTATTTTGAGAAGACTAGAACCTACAGAATGTTTCTAGGGAAGTTTATAAGATAAATGGTCAGGGTTTGACTAATATTCAAGGCTCAAAAAGGTGTGTAGAGAAGAAGGAAGGGGTGCCCTTTTTATAAGGGAGGAGAGAGGCACCTTTGGAAAAACTTAAAATATTATTTTATAATAAAGTCATATTCATTTTATAATAGTTCCAAATTTATTTATTTAGAATCTAAAGTTGGGATGGGTCGAAATCATCTCAACCAATATGTTTTAGACAAGTTTATGTTACTATTTTAACCTTATCTTTTAGATTTAACTCTAAGTTAAATAATTTAACTTTTACCGTGTCTTCTTGTTTTCTTACACTATATGGTTAATAAACTTACTATAACCAGCCAAAAGAACCCCAAGTGGTTCATTATTAATATATATAACCTTATCTAATTCATTTGGACGAACCTTAAATTTTTAAGAATATAATAACAATTAATAATATAATATTTTTTAAAAAAACTATTTTATGTCAATTTTGACACTATTTGGTAATTGATTTTTGTGAAAATCATAAAAGCATGATTATTTATAAAAAAGTTAATTACATCAATAATAACATGTCATATTAACCTATAAAATTATTGGAATTAATAAAAAGTCTCAAATTACATTTATTTGGGTATTTATAATATCAATTATTTTAATGTTTCATTATTTAGGTAATTACTGCATCACCATTGTGTCATAAATAACTTAAATTATTTAATGTCTAAAAATTATACATAAAATACCATTAGGTATGAAATATTTTTATATTTCTAATGAATATTTATAGTAGAATTTATCTTATTTATAACCCTATATTAAAAATGTTTTAGTTATTAAACTTTGATTTTAACTATTTTAATTCTTCTTTAAATAAAATAATATTAAATGTCCTAATCTAATACAAGTGGACCTAAATGGTCATATTTTATTACTAAGGTTGTTTTTGGTCGAATTAAACTTATCCAATGGAATTAGGACACGTTTCATGGTAATAATAATATCATTTTTACCCTTAATTACCCTATTTACTTTTAACTGTGGTAAATAAAAGTAAAAAGTTACTATTCATCAAAAATTATTTTTATCTTATTGAACCACATTTTACTCATTTATATTAACCGTGTCTCTTGTATTTTCAAAATTCCACTCACAGAAGCGGTAAAATTAAGTTTTATGTAAAATTTCAAATTCTCCTAGGAGGTGGGTAAAAGATGGTGAAAAGTTCAATAAAATTTTAATATATCTAAAATTATTATAAAATGACTCAAATGAATTACATTGAACTTATATAGGTATTATGTATAAATTTTTACCTAAAATAAATTTAAATAAAATAAATAATTATTTAAATAAAAAGTCGGTTTTTAAATAGTAACCCAGTGTTTTCACTATTCATCAAAAATTGAAAGTTTTCAGAAAAATATCAAAAATTCACCCTAGGATAATTTCGATATTCCCAATCAAAAAATGAAGTCCATTTTAAAATATAATATTTATAAAATTTCAAAAAGTGGGTATTACTATTCATAACAGCTAGTTCATAATAATATTATAATAATATCTCGTTTAGTGAAACTTGGTATTGCGTATAACACACGCTATCATGGAAGGTCACGGTTGCATGTAATGAAATCCAAGTCAGGGTTGCGTGTAGTGCAAGATTCATTTTTTGTTGCATATAATAGAATCCAACCATATTTTATTTATACATTGAATATATATATATACACTCAATGTTGCGTAAAATAACTTCTATCAAACGAACTTGAAATTGTGTGTAACACGATCCAAGATTAGTGTTGTGTATACTGCAAGATAATACTGTGTTGTGTATAGAACAAGCTAATTTTGGTGTCGCGTACAACACAAGACATCAATGAAATTAAAAACAATAATTCTCATAAAATCTCGGGTTGTTACATGGTAGTTTTCAAAAAGGGCCTCCCCAATATAATTGGGGCATGTCCATCATCCTATCATATTCCATTTTTAGCACATAAAACTCAGTAGGAAAAATTAAAATTTTCACCCTCACAAGAACATCCTCTAACACACCATATGGGCGCGTTGTACTCTAATTTTCTAGCTGAATGACTATTCCCGTGGGCTTCAGTTCACCGACCTGTAAATAAGAGTAAATGGAGTGAGTCATCACATTAATAGAGTCACCTAAATCAAGCATATCATTAGAAAAATAATACTCCCCTATAGTGCACAGAATTGAGAATGTTCCAGGATCATTGCACTTAGTGGGAAGTGATGACTCTATCAATGTTGAGACATTCCTCCCCAATCTCACCTTCTCATCACCTCGATGTATCCTTCGGTGTGTACACATCTCCTTTATAAAATTTTCATATATTGGAATTTGTTTTATGGCATCAATCAAAGGAATGTTAACCTGCACTTTTTTGAAAGTTTCTAATATTTCCTTATCAAGTTCAATTTTATTATATTTTCTTGGTTGGGTGGACCTTTGGGGAAATGGAAGAGGGATGGTTGGAATAGGTGACTCATCAACATACACACTCTTTCCTTTGGAAGGGATTCTCTCAGAATAATGATTTTCTTCTCTTGGACCATTTTTAGTAGTTGTGATTGTGGTTTCTGTAGGAGGGGATGACTCTAAAGGAGGGTTTATTTTTCTTTTAAGTTTTTTCCCACTTCTAAGGGTTATGGCACTAACATTTCCCTTACCCCTACTGGTTAAGAGGGTAGTTTACCCGACCCATGACTTTGAATTTCCCCCACAGAGTTAGCTAGATGGCCTAATTGGGTTTTATGCCTTGTATGGATTCTTGGGTGGTTTGTTGGAATTGTAGATTGTTGGTAGTCATTTGTTTCATCATATCTTCCAGGATAGGATCAAGTTTTGGAGGGGTGGTTGGAATGACCTTTATGGTGGTTGGGTATTTCTAGGTGGTGGTGGTGGATGACTACTCTGCCCAGGTTGGTTCCATTATTGTTGAGTCTAGTTTGAATACCCCCTAGCCTATAAGCTAGGTTTTCTTTCCACCCAAGGTTGGATGGATAGTTGGTTATTTCCTAAAGGGTTGGTTATAGGAGCAGCCTGGAAATATTTCCTCACAAATCTCATAAGTTTCTCTCAATTGGGATCATTGGTCAGAGTAGTGGGTGTTAGAAGAATATATACCACAATGGATGGGATGAAGAGATTGGGATTTACCTTGGGAAAGAGAGATTTTTCAATTAAGGGTACTTACCTCTTCAAACTTTGTGTCCACCTTCTTCTTGAATTTAGTAATTTTCACCTCATGGACACCTTGAATGGGTACACTGGACCTTGAACCAAATTTTTGAGTGTTTTGTGCCATGTTCTAAATTAGGGTGCTTGCAGTGATTGGAGTTTTATCCACTAGTGCACCACCTGCAGCAGCATCAATCATGTTACGATCAATTGGAATTAAACCTTCATAAAAAAACTGTATTAAAAGTTGATCGCTTATTTAGTGGTGTGGACAACTTGAACATAATATTTTAAATCATTACCAATATTCATGAAGTGTTTCCACTTGATATTGTCTTATACCACATATTTCATTCCTTATTGTTGTGGTTCGAGAGGCTAGGAAATATTTTTCAAGAAAATTGAATTTCATGTCTGCCCAGCCTCTTATTGGGGAAGTAATATAATATAACAATCTTTTTCTGTATCTTATAAAGAAAAGGGGAATGATCTAAGCTTTACTTGTTCTTAATACACATTAGCAGCTTTTATGTTTTAACACACAATATGAAATTCTTTTAAGTTCTTATGTGGATCTTCTCCAGTGAGTCCATGAAATCTTGGCAATAAGTAAATTGGATCTGATTTTAGTTCAAAATTAGGTGCCTCACCTTGTTTTTGAATATAGGTGGGTTGGATATCAACATTAAGTGAGGTTAGTTATTTTAATTTCCTATTATTTTCATCCATGTTATGTAAGTTTATTTTAGTTTTGATGTCGGTTCCAGAAGAATAAGTAAAAGGATCAAGAAGAGTGTCGATGTTTTGTGTGTCCTCCTTCAAATGGTTCTCTTCAATGTCTTGGTGTCACTGACATAATATCCGCTCCGGTTTAGGTTCGAATGGTGGTAGGTCTCCCAAGTTAGAATGCGCCATGCAAAGAACCTAAAAAATAAATAAATCAGAACACAAAAAGATAGGTAAAGGTATAATACAAAATAAATAAATATTCACAAAATTTACAAATATCTTATAAAAAACACACACTAAAAAACGAAGAACTCCCCCACAACGACACCAAAATTTGACCACGTTTTCATGAAACATCAAATTTATAGTGATTTAAAGAATATTTTGTAGTCTAGGGAAGATCCTAGGTCATATCTCAAGGAGTGTTGATAGGTTTTGAGTGTGTATTTTTAATAAAAATTACTAAAAGAGGTGGGTGGTTTATAAAATAGTTTCAAGAAGGTAACTTAATTTAAAGAGTTATAAAGTTGAAAGACCAAGTTGATTTTCAATAATATGAGATAAAGGGTTCATTGTTAGTTCACTAAACACATTTAAAGTTTGTTGTTCTTGGATGTTAACTAGGGTTTGATGTAAGCCTTTGGTTGAAATTAATCGGAATCCCAATTAATTTCCAAGCTTTTATATCAAAGCACATTGAGCCAAACCTTAACATAAAAATCATATAGATAAGGTATAGATATCATTAATGGTATAATAAATTCCAAATAAAATTTAAATCTTAAATAAGTGGAGAAGAAAAGGATTCTTTTTCTGTCCAATCGGAACGGATCAAGTCATGCACTCAAAACCTCACACCGATCTGTTAAAAGTAAAGAGCATTTCATTCGGTTAAATCAAACAAAGATAAATAAAATTAAGATACTTCTAAATGAAATATTTTCAAACAAAAAATACATAAAACCAGTAGTATTACAAGTTCTGTAACTCCCTTTACAATATGCGTAGCTCCCTCACAATGAACACCCACCGATTAGCCCAACATCGAGAGGAGTAAAGTCGGGTGGAACTCCTTCTTCATCCTTGATCCCCCTATGAGGATAGAGGCCTACAAAACTTATAGGATGATGATGAGACTCCTATAGGACTCCAAAATGGTAGATCTTGGCTCCTAGTTTTAACTTTTAAATGAGGTTCCCATGGTGACTTTTTATAGCCAAAATGAGACATGGTTTTGAGCACCCTTTTTTTGAGATACCACTTGTGTTTCAGTTTTGGACTAGTAAAAATCCATATCAGGACTTGGACAAAAGATAAGAGTTGTTGGTAGGAATATTGAATATCTCCATATCAAATTTGGCGGCCATTAGACATTTTTATTTGGATATATGGTCAAAACACAGAACCAAACTTTTGAATTTAGGAAGATTCTATCCCCTGGAAAAAATGGTTTGGATGGTACATCAGATGGACTAATTGGTCTTTGGTTACTTGATATGGGTTGTATACCATGAATTTTTGGAGCATACCACAAATTTTCAGCCCATTTATAGGGACAAAATTCTTTTAATTCTCAAAATAATGGATATATGTCCATGGGATGCCATGCTGTTTGTCCCATTTCCTTCTGTATCATCTTCGGGGCCTCCAAATCACCTCCTCCTACAATGAATTCATCAAATCAAGTAACATTCCCCATTTTAACAGTGATAAAAAAAATAAATTAATCAAAAATGAAGTGATTTTTTTTTATTTATATAATTTTCAATACAAAACAAGTTTAGCACAATGGTGTAAGGGTGAAAATGAAACAGTGAATCACGGTGTGATTAGTCATCATGTGTTGTCATTTTGTTGGATATCCATGCAGTGAATACAAAAAATAAATATTTGGTGTTTCCAAATTGATCCCAATGAGTAACCAATGCTTCTTAAAAAAAGGAATAAATAATTAAAGGAATGAAAATATATTTGATATGATTAAATTGTAGGGTTTTACCCCTACATCATTGTTAATAAGAAGAGTATATCATTCATAAGTTTTCTTTCAAACACTATATATAGTTTTTACACTATTTCATAAATTTTATATGATTCCAATGAGTTTAGTTATATATAAGTTATGTGAGGACCAATGAGTCCGTATTTATGTTCACATGGTTTTCCCTTCAAATATTATTGATATATACACTTGAAAAAAGATGAATTTTATTTAGTTATAATTAACATAGTAGATCATATATTGGAAAAAAAATCATAAAAAAACACCACATGTATTCATTTACAACTGAGAATCTTATCCATTCATATATTAGGATTTCATTTACATTATCAAGAGAAATTTAGTATTTAATGGTCTCTCCATACATTTTTTCTTCAAAATAAACTATAAGATTACTGCCACTTTGTAACCTTATATATTCCTGAACATTCAATGCTAGTAAATGAAGAAGTTGAACATGCGAGGTAAAGGTGCTTTGTGAAGATCTTTTTGATTATTTGGATGATAATTTAGATCATTTTAATTTGACCTTTCATTTTACCCCTTTCCTTTGTCTATCTGTAATAACATTCATTTGTTTAGAAATTTTTTCATTAATTATTAAAGGTTTTTCTTTAAAAAATTTGGAAATGAATACCTCCTTGTTGATATGTTATGTTACAAGATCTAATTTATATGGTATTAATATTCTGATGGATTACTTGACCATATAAATATACAATTCATCAAGTGGAATAGGTAGATTGACACTCGACTCATGAACTACGTTAATCCCCACTATCACATGACCTATTAGAAGTTGTGTGTTATGTAGAATATCTTCTTGGATATTGAACATGATATCCCTCACATAAAGGTGATGCGTGGGTATTGATAGATATAAATCACAATAATTTTCAACCTGTAGAATATGAGTGTAGGAAAGGTATTAGTGTTTGCTTGATTCACATTTCATAGAAACAATTATGATAATATTGATTACCTCATCTAAGATAGCTCTTTGAGGGGTAATGGGTCACCTAAAAGCTGATGGGGGTGGGGGTGGGGGGATATTTTTATAGTGGCTATTCTTGTGATGTTTATTCTTTTTTTTCTTCCTTCCCATAACATAAAATTTTATTATTTCAAATTAAAATTTTCTTCATGAGAAGATAATCATTCCTAAAAATATTTTATTTTTTATATCTATCCCCCTATTCATTTATTTTCTCAAAATATGTTTGGGGTGTCACCCCAAAATACCCACCTCTGACATGCCCATATTGTTCTAGCTACTTTAAATCCAATGATAGTAGCTATTCATTGAGTATAGATGATGATGATTCCTATGTATAATTTGGATAAAAGATATAGTAAAATAAGTAATCATTATTATGAAATATTGATTTAATTTTTTTATTTTTTTACTATGTCATACATACACATTCTTCCCACACGTTTTGTGTGTTTTCATCTATAAGTATCCCTTCTTTATTTTCACATGCCTACTTCTATAGAACATGACGTGGGATGGAAGTGTCTTTGGATGTACATTCATTAATATGTATATAATAAAGTAATATAATTATGTTGTTGTTTCATGTCACATAAAAGTATTACAATAGATTTAAAATATGTACCAATTTTTTTTCATGTGAAGTGTACCTCATCCTTGCTTTATAGTAGGGGTACATTGGTTTTGATGCATATTTCTTATTTTCATCACTAAATTGTTGTTTCATAAATTAAAAATTCATAATCAAAGTGATTAATACACGTATTATCAAACAATGTATTACCATTAAAAATGTACATGAAAAGATATCTCCTTAAAACAACCAATAAATTCATCCCACACATATTGGTTTATCAGGTGTGAAAACATATGTGGTGGGTTTAGGTTTATTTCACCTCTATCATATTTGATATGAAACTTCATAATAATTGTGTGAAATCCTCTATGATATTTTTCAATAATAATTAATACAAATTTCATTCGGGATTAATCTACTATAAATGTTCTCTGAAAGGGATAATGAAGAGTAAGTTAATGTTCCATTATTTTGTTTTTTAGTAAAATAATGAATTATATCATAATTTTACCCTAATATCTTCCCAAATCAGTGTCTTAATAATAATAAAAACATTGTTCCATGAATCTATATTAATCGGAACATGCTATCAAGTGGGGAGCCCAATGAAACTACTAAACATGGACTTTTGGGGGTTAACAGCCTAGCTGCATTCATTCCACCAAACATTGAATTTGATTCCTTTTCTTCTCACCTTAATATTTTTTTCTAACACTGTCATTATATGATGATACTATTTTTTCTAGTACATTGGTTGTTCAATTTCCACCATTTCATCAGGTTCAAAATTTTCAATATGTTGTTCCTCTAGACTATTAGAATCAACATGTGTATAAGGTTGTTGTTTCTCTATATTAGGAGCACTAGGAGGTTGATAAAATTGTTGTTCCTTAGGATTGGGAGCATCGAAACATATAGAAGTCACTATATTCAGAAGCGGTTGAAAATTTAATTTATATTACATAAATAAAATAGTGAATAGATAATAATATGAGGCAACATAATGTATATTAAAAAAAAACTAATTATTTAACTCTATTTTTTAAAATGGTTGAAGGGATTTGAACCTTCTATCGAGTATCCAAATCCCTTCATTATGGTCTCCTTTGATATACAATACCCTTTCTACATTGACATCATTATGAAATTATTGCGACATCCCAAAAAAAGGTTCATCCTTGATTGAATTTTCATATGATCCTTCAGTGGTTTTGACTAATAATAGAAAAATTAACCACTTTCAATTTAAAAGATTTGGAACATAAAATACTTCTACTTCCTATGATGCCATTATAAATGGTTTATCTTTGTACTATTACTTACTAAAATGTACTTTCAAAAATCCCAATTCATCTATTTTAACATCACTCCTATTATCAACCCACTTACATTGAAAAATAGGCACTTAGAATGTTATATAATCTAACTCCCATATTTTTTTGATGATTCCAAAGTATGAAATATTCACATGAATTGGATTTCTTCCCTTGGTGCTAGATACATGCATCACTTCATCCATAAGTACAACTACACTATTTTACATAGTACTTCATTCATCATGTTCATTTATATAGAACATATAACCATTAATTACATAACCATTATAAGATAATAAATGCATACTATGTCCTTTGGATATCCATTAAAGTCATTTTGAAATTAAATTAGGATTTTCAAATGTCTTAGAATTTCTTTGTGGGTTTCAATATATGGGGAAACCTATAAACTATTATGAAAAATGTAAAGGGTGGCCTACTCCTGATCTATAATAGTGACTGTGACAACATATATTCCATAAATTCTTTCAGCCATAATCCCTCCAGTGTGATGAGATTTTGGTAGACCAATGCTTTCCACACTGGATAGGTAGTTGGTACATAATTCAATGGATTCCTCAACAATATATTTCTCCACAATACAAAATTTTGGATGAATTTTATTTTTGACACACCCTTTCAAAATATTCATACACCATTCATTAGGTTACATCCATCTATAATGTATAGGACCATATAAATGAATCTACCTTACCAATTTAACCATCATATCAAAGAATTCCAGTAGGAAGAATATTTACAATTCACATAATATGATGAAAATTTCTTTTTCCATAGTTAGAAATTTTTCGGGTTCTATAACATTTTTACATAAATATTTGAAAAATAAATGGAACTTAGTTAATGTATAAAGTACATTGTTGGAAAAGATGAAACGTAAATCTAAAATCCTTAGATCTTACATCAAAATATAACAACCATGTAATTTTATACCCTTTAACTTTAAATCAGTCATTGACACAATATTCTTGATATTAGATGAATACCCCTATGGATATTTTACATTATTTAATAAGTTGAAAATCTAATATCTCTCATTACTGGAAAGAGTGTAATCATCTATTGGAAAAAAATTCCATTTTTCACCCTTTACTGGTGCCAACCCTTACTGTATTCCCATGTCAATCATGTCCAACCTAGTTTCAATTCCATAATTTGTTTTGTTGGGTGTATTTAGTAACGTGCTGATAAAACTATCACATACATTTTTTCAATATGAATAACATAAATAAGATGTTTGACATACAAACAATTCTAGTATGGTAATTCAGAAAAAACTGATCACTTTTTCCAATCGGTTTTCAAAAGGTTTTTCAAAAAAGGTTTACCAAAAGCAGTGTCCATATCTTTTACTTTCTCAAATAGTTGATCACCTGTTAGTGGAGATAGTGTTGTAAATTCTTCTTAACTCTCATCAAATTATTTCATCCAAGATCGGTACTCATGTCACCGGGGTATAAATATATGATATCCTAGAAACACAGTCTTTTATGAATGTTTCAATCTAATTGGCTGTGAACCTTTTTCACAAATGGGAAACCCTTGAGTTCCTTTAATTTTATATCTTGAAAAATTTACATAATTAGAAAATTCATTTATCATCCTATACAACATGAATCTTAACATGGAATCTTCATTTCTATAAGAATTATACAATGTAACACCTGAATCCTATAACAATTTGAAATCTTCAATCAATGGAGCCAAATAAACCTCAACATCATTACTCAGTTGTTTTGGTCCTAATATAAGTAGAGATAACATAATGTATTTTTTTTCATGAATAACCATGGTGGAAATATATAATTTATCAATATATCCATCCATGTACTATGAGTGTTTCTTTGAAAACTAAATGGATTCACTATATCTATAGATAGCGCAAGATGAAGGTTTCTTAGCTCATTTTCAAATTCACGATACTTGTGATCAATTATCTTCCATTGAGGAGAGTCTGGTGGGTAAATTTTTTTCCCATATTTATTTCTTGTATCTATATTCCCCTTAAATTTCCTTACAGTATTCTCACTTCCAAATAGGTTCCTAAACCTTGGAATGATTGGAAAGTACCATACAAATTTTGTAGAACTAGATTCATCTTTCTTATATCAAGAAGCACCACACTTTGGGAATTATTTAAGTGATTTGTGGTCCTTAAAAAATAATATACATTCATTTTTATAGGAATGTATTATTTTAGAGACTATAACAATTGAAAATATTATTCATTTAACATTATATGTTCGACCAGGAATCTCATTATCTTCTAGGAGCATATCATTTAAGAGAGAAAGTAGTTTAATAAAATTGATATCAATCCATATGTTGTCAGCATTTAAATTATACATCATTAGTATGATTTAAAATGATATATATTTAGTACAAAAACTATATAATTCCATCTTTTCACAACTATTTAACTTCTCAAACAATTTTATACAATCATGAAGTTTCTCTTCAAATTTCATTGTCATTGTGATGTCCCAACTCAGATGCTGCTTAAACGGTGCCCCGAGTTAGTGGGACAAAAGGTATCAAGCGTGCATCCCCATATGCCAGAGGCTACTGACTAGTAGTGGGGGTCCAAGGTGGTATAATGGAGAGACTATAACCTCATGATCAGAGTAGTATAGTGGTGAATGAATAGATAAATAGAGGAAGCATAATAAATATCTAGCAGTGTAAGGTAAAGCATACAAATGAAATAAATAACCAACAACAACCATAACCAGTATCATATATAGTATGATGTCATGTAATGTGTCTAAAAAAATGTAATAGGAAATCATAACATACATTAAATGTATTAAAAAGGGAAAAAATACCAAAGGACTGTCTCCAATAGCATCACGAGCCATAGCTAAGTCTTATTCTTCCCCACTCCCATGCTATAATTAAATCAAGTATCAACCACTGAGTGCTTTGTACTATCCCTAACTATATCCCCATAATCAGTTTGGGTACCATCAGTGGCCTGAATAGTGTTTGAGATAAAATTAGTAGGCCACCACCAATGGTTAAAGGCACTGCAATGGGAACTTTTAAATAATGTGTAATTTTTTACTTCTTAGGTGCAGCAGAGTGGATGAACAAGGTTGTCTCTCAAAGAATAAAGTAAATTTAACAACATATTAAAGTTATTTTAAAAATAGAATAAAATGGAATAAAAAAAATACTTAAAATGATATAGGGGTATCTATTTTAAAAATTTATAATAATTATGATGGAAGAAGATAGTATTTTTTTCTTTTTGTTTTTGAAATGAGATTGAGAAAACACAACGAGAAGATTTTTTAGTGAATATTTTTAAAAGGTGTAATCGATCTAACTCTACCTATTAAATTACTTATTATTCACTATAATTTAAATTAATATCCACTTAATTATGATCCCCTATTTTTTTAACCCCCGAACCCCATGAGAATTAACTTAACCACCAAGATGAAATTAATTAAACCTTAGGTTCAGAACAAGAAATCGCAACACCTTGCTTTGATTGATGTTATAAGGATATATTGTGGTCAGTAGTATACTAGGGCACATATATACTATATAAATTAATATTAATTTAGTTAAATATTATATTTAAATTCTATAAATTTATCCCATGTGTTTTTTATTACTGATTAAGATCACACTCTCACAATTCACACAATTCTCAACCTTGCGTGTTTTGTGTTAATTATTAAATTTCTCTCTTAGTTTAATTTAAATTTAAAACTCAATTCACATATTATATTATGTTAATTAAAATATACCATTTATTCAAAATATATTATTTAATAAGGTAAGAGTTAGATCAATTACTAAAAATAACTACTCTTTCATGGGCAACATATTCATCGTAGAAACGTTTTGCATGTGCAAAGGTCATGGAAAAGGTATAATCCAATCAGGTTTATAATATTTATTTGAAGACCAAATAGGATGAGTATAGAATATTAAAACATAATAAAATATAATAAATAGAATAGGAACTAAGAATTTTATTACAAGAACAAAAACATTACAAAGTGAAGAAGAAGAAGGCTTCAATGAAGGGATCCTAGCTTCAAGAGATCCCCATCTTGAAATTCCTAGAGAAATGGAGTGAAACCAAATATCATATACCTTAAATCTCATAATTCACATCCTCAACCCCTAAAAATGATAAAAATACATATTTATAGAGTGGATGGGTGGCTAGGTTTACAAGTGGTTTTAAGTGTGAATGGATAAATTCGGAAAAATATTTTAAGCCAACTTTTACTGACTGTTTAACCTTGAAAACACATGAACCATCTGTTCTACTAGAATTATTATTTGTTAGAAATTTTTTTCTAGAGATTATATAAAAATTTGGCCCAAATCCAAGCACATATGAAAAATTCATGACCCAAATACTAAAGTGGTGTCCAATCTGGTGAGTCCAGTCCAATTTTGACTTCATATCCCATTTACTCTGAACAAATGCATGATGCATCTCAGATTTACTTAATAAAAGTTGTATAAAGTTGAGTTAGTAACACTGTTACAAAATTTTAATTTTAAATAATGCACAAAAAAATATTTATTTCTGAAATACTATAGTAAAATTTAAAGGTAAAAACTGAAACTTTCATCAAATTTTCAAATAAAATATCTAATCCCAAAATATTTTATAAATATACATATTTAACACAATGTGAGAAAATTATGTCATTTATTATCAATAAAATATTTAGTAAAATTTTGTTTTATCAAATCCCCCACACTTACCATTTCTCACTCTTGGGAAAAACCCCATATCATGTAATCTAGAAAATTTTGACAAGATATGCATTTTTATATTTCTCAATCCACAATGGAAATATAAGCACAGTAAGAATTCCATCAAGAGTAAATATCAATAAATTTGAAAGTCATAGTCTCATAAATTATATCAAAATAAAATCCAGTGAGATTAATGGAACTAATCATAGTGAAACAAGTTATGGGTCCACCATGCCATTAATTACCCATGTGTGTGTGTGCCAAACATTTCAGGATCATATCTCTGCCCTTTATTCAGTATATTCAGGTTAAGTAAAACAATTATTCTTACCCAGTTTAATTTATTAAACCTATTATACATTCATTTGAAATCATATTTCAAGACCCACTCACTTAATCATTACTGAAAGTCAAACCTTAATCTCCTAGCCTAGATATCTCCACATGTTGTATATTTCATCACTCCCCTATTTATTTTATATATATATATATATATATATATATATATTATTTTATTTTATTTTATTTGATTTTTTAGGGAATACAATTTTTGGGTATCAGGTACACATGAATAGGTTAATTTGGTATAGTAATGAAACCAATCAAAAGAGAAATGAATGTATGGATCAACCATTGATATGAGATGATTTTTTTACCTAACTTGGATATACCTTCAATTGAGTAAGAAAAATTTCACAAGTCATGGTTGCATGAAATGCTGTGTGGATAGATCAATGACACAATTTACCATGAAAAAATATCACAAATAATGGCCTCAAAATATAAAATGTTCTATAATGATATAACCAATCATATTATTGACGATTTATATTTTTATAAAAATCAACCCTTAATAATGAAATATTGCTCATTCTCATTATTCCACCAATGAATTTTGAAAATATAAATTTTTTATATATTCCGTATCTAAATGAGGATGTTACGTGGTATGTTATTTATTTATTTTTTTTTAATTTTTTTTTGTTTCTTTAATTTGAAAATTTAATATAAAACCTAACATAAAACACACGCAAAACACAAAAATGAAAATCCTAAAGAAGCTACACCAAAATGTTGTCCCCTTCGCCAAACATAAAATATTTCATTTTCATTAATGTGATCCTATGAGATAATATGTCCAAGTAAAATTTAAAATTTAAAATAGGAAAAGTAATATAAAAGTGAAAGGGATAGGAACAACCTAAAATTATCAAGTGATTATGGGGTCATGCAGTGTGATAAAATCAACTACATTAGTAGGAATTCCCTCATTGTATTGCTTTAAACATTTCCCATTAACTGTAAAGATACTTTTTCTATCCTCTTATGTGATCTACACTAAACAATAAGGAAATACATTATATACAACATAAGGATCTAACTATATGGAATCCAAATTACTAGGCATCATCTTTAGACATGAACTGTATAGAAGGACTTTCTCTCCAACATAAAAATCCCTTTTTTGGACCATTCTATAACGAGATACTTTTGATATTTCCTTATAGAGCCTCAAGTTCTCATATGATGAAAATATTATCTCCACAAGATCTTGAATTTGTAGTTTCCATTGAATTACAGCTTGGGCTAAATCCATGTTGCATTTATTTATATCCCAAGAATCCTAATGCTCGACCTCCATGGAGACATGATAAGTTTTCCGAAAAAAATATGAAATGGGGACATACTAATGGGAGTCTTGTATTAAATCATATAATCCCACAATGCATCATCCAAGTGATTGATCCAATCCTTTCTATTTGGCTGCATGATTTTCTCTATTTTTTTCTAACTCCAGATTTGAAACCTCAGCCTGACCATTTTTTTGGATATGGTATGGTGTTGATTTTTTTATGCATCACCCTATACTTCTAAATGAGGTAATCCAAATTATGATTTCAAAAATATGTCCCTTGGTCACTGATGATGGAATTTGGTACTCTAAACCTGTAGAAAATTTGATCCTTGACAAAATGACTACAACATGAGATTCATCAATCCTAGTGTCCTTGGACTCCACCCATTTACTCACATAATCAACAATGACCAAAATTTACAAGAAAACAAATGAACTTTAAAAAGGACCCACAAAATCAATTCCCCAAACATAAAAAATCTCACAGAATAATATGGGTTGTTGGGGCATCTCGTTTCTCCTCAAAATGTTTCCAGTGGGTTGGAAATGAGAGAATGACTTACAAAACACATGGGAATCATGAAACAATCTAATACAATATAATCCAGATTCTAAGACCTATCTAGATATCCTTTGGGGTCCAAAGTATCCACCACAATCATGTGTATGGAAAAAATGAAAATCAGACCCAATCTCATGATCGACCACACATTTCTTAATGACTTGGTCACTACACATGCACTAGAGGTAGGGATAATCCCACACATAAAACCTAGACTCACTATTTAATTTTTAGACTTGAATTTTCTTTAAATTTTTAGGAATTTCATAGGAAATATGGTAGTTAACTAAATCAGCATGCCAAGGATGTGTACCTGATGGTGCATAAAGATTCTCATTGGGGAAAGTATCCCGAAGTGGTACCTGGTTCAAGGTGTCATCCTCTAATTTGTGATTAATTCTACTCATGTGGTCTTCCACCAAGTTTTTTGACCCCTTCTTTTCATTTATCTCAATATTGAATTCTTTAAGAAGGAGAATCCATTAGATAAGTATAGGCTTTGTGTTTGTCTTATTTAAGAGGTACCTCAAAGCTGTAGGGTTAGAAAAAATAATTACTTTAGATCCCAATAAATACAAATGAAATTTATATAAATATAATATGATAGTAATAAACTCCTTTTACATGTTTTTGTAGTTTTATTGGGCTGAATCCAATTTCCTAAAAGCATAGGCAATCACATGTGAATTTCCCTCCACCTTCTGTGATAAGGCAACTCCAACTATGAAGTTTGAAGCATCACACATAATCTCAAATGGAGTGTCCCACCATGGGGTCTGTATGATCAGTGGATTGGTCATAAGCTTATTTAGCTCATCAAATGATGCCCTGTATAAATCCTAAAAAATGAAATCAATATATTTTTGAAGCAATTGAGATAAAGGTAGAGCAATTTTATTGAAATCTTGGATGAAGCATTGATAAAAGCCGGAATTACCTTGGAATTATCTAACATCATGCACACATGAAGGGTATATAAAGTATGAAGTAATATCCCCTTAGATATATCAACATATTTTCCATTTTTTGACACATGCCCTAAGACAATTCCATTCTCTACCATGAAATGAAACTTTTCAAAGTTCAATACAAGATTCATATTAATATAATGATTCAAAACCATCCTCAAACTAAATAAACATTCATAAAATGAATATCTATATACTATAAAATCATCCATAAATACCTCCATGAAGGTATCAATGAAATCTGAAAAAAATACTCACCATGCATCTCTGGAAGGTGCCTGGGGCACTGCAAAGTCCAAATAGAATCCTTCGGTTGGTAAATACACCAAATAGAAAACTGAATGTTGTCTTCTCTTGATCCTACAGAGTTATAGGAACCTGTAAATATCCAAAAAATAAATCTAGGAAATAATAGCGTGTCTTCCTAACTAGTATCTTAATAATTTGATCAATAAATGGGAGGGGGAAATGGTCATTGTGAGTAGATTTATTTAGTTTCCTATAATCAATACAAATATGCCAACTATTTTTCATCCTGATTGGAACTAATTCCTCTCACTCATTTCTAATAATAGTAACACAATTTGTCTTAGGAAAAACCGGAATATGACTCACCCACTAGGAATTTGAAATGGGATAAATTATACCTACCTCAAGAAAATTTTCAACTTATTTTTAACAACTTCTAGAAGAGTTGGATTTATTCTCCTTTGTGGTTTCCTAACTGATTTTCCCTATCCTCAAAAAGAATCCTATTCATAAAAATAGAGGAGATAATACTAGATATGTCACCCAAGGTTCACCCGATTTCCCTATCATACTCCCTCAAAAGATTTAAAATTTTTTATTCATGTTCGAAAGGGAGATTTTTAGAAATTATAATAGGTAATCCTTCACCACTCAGAAAGTATGAGTTTTTGAGATTTAGTGGTAATGTATTGAGTTCCAACGGGGGGGGGGGGGTAGTATGGATAGATCCATTGAAGGAACTAAAATATGTGCATAATGAGCATTGATTTTAGAATATAAATCTTAAAAATCAAAGAATAATACATCAAATCCATCAGTATACTAAACAAATATGTCATAATCAAAGATAACATGATCGAAATTAGAATAAAAATACACATAAAAATCAAATACAAGAGAGGTTTTTTACATTAAAAAGAGGTATGGAAGTGATCTTAGACATAAAAATATAACCAATGCTCACAATGTCTCTAAGCATAGGATAATAAAAATACAAGGGGTTTTTACTTGGTGCTTCAAAAATGGAGATAAAAAAACCAAAATGGTCCTCTAAGAGGTACTTCATGGAGTTCATGACATTAAATATCATAACTTCATCTCCAAACACCATAGAAAGTGTAACCTCATGGACATTTATGATTGTTTTTTTAGTTTTTAGGATAGGACTACCTAAGATAATGGGATCATGAGAATTTACCTGATTATCCTTCATGTTAAAAATGTAAAAATCTGATGGAAATTTTTTGTCTCTTACCCAAACAAGTACATTATTAAGGAATCCTACTAGATATGATGTAGTTCTATTCACAAACTACACCAATACTCTCCTCAGCTTCAACTCACCAAAATATAAAGAAGATAATAAAGAGTGAGGCATCACATTTATGGAAGCTCCCAAATCACATAAAGCATCAGAAAAATATAACCCACCTATGGTTCATGGGATGGTGAATGTCTCTGAATCCTTTTATTTTTTTGGAATTGCTTTAGTTATTGTAATTAGAGTTGACACATTCCTTACAATATTGATACTATAATTCCCCTTTTAACCCCCTTTGATTGGTAAAACGTTATTTTAAGAATTTAGATTAACTTGGTATTTTCTTTATTGATTTAAGTAGAGGGATATTGATCTCACTATGCTTGAATATATCCAAAAAATATTTTTTTCATTACCTATCTAGCCATATTCTTGGTTTATACAACTCTTTTTAGAAATAGAAGGGGTTTTGGAGGAACATCATCTATACTTTTCTCACCTTTTTCTTTCTCCTTGGGTTGATTATCAATTATTATTGAATGGGGATTCTCCGAGGTTGAGGTAAATCTCGATGAAATGGAAGGTATAGAAGTATCAGTCATTTGCATCCTAATTCTCAATGTGATGGAAATTACATTCCCCTTTGGTTTTTGAGTAGGTTGGGAAGGAATATTTTCATAGTTCTTACTTACTAGTTCATGGGGGGTGGTGGAAATCTGGCTCATTTGTGTCTTTAATTACCTCAACTATAAACCTTGACTCTTCAGATAATTCTGTTGATTAAGAACAATTTGTTTCAAAATTTCATCAGTGTTAGAATCTACCTTTGATTGGGTATTCCCTTATTTTTATCTTGTTGATGCTTGGGATTAAAATATCTTTTGGGGTTGTTGGAAGCCTTGTTGGTAAGGTGGAGGCTATTGGATTTTTTTTGAAAAGGGAGACTTTGTTGTTGTCCAGAGACATACCTCATGTACAATTTTTTTTCCTTTTTCTCAAAGGGAATTAACTTGTGTGTCCTTTTCGAACCCTCCACACAAGGAAACCCCCTCCCCATGAAGAGGTCACTCCGGAGAGATCCCCAGTTGGGAAGGATCCGTTGCCAGCCGAGATGGCAGAGCATCCCGGAGGGTGACAACCCGGGTGGCGATGGTTCGTCAAGCAATCTGTCAGTACGGGTGGGTTGCGCCTCATTTTGCCCACCCAGTCAAAAACTGGGTGACCCGGAAAGGCGAGTGGATCCCGGGGGAGAGGTTCACCCCGAAAGCAGACTCCCAGGATTCGAACCCCGAACCTCTCAAAAAACGGCGTTGTTGTACCCCTCTCCTTCACCACTACGCCACCGCCGAAGCGGCACATACCTCATGTACCTCATGTACAATTGATCCTTCCACCATTGGTTGTATGTTGGTAAAAATTAATCATACTTCTTCTAGGGATGTGGTTCTTGTTGCTACTGACATGGTCTCCTAAGAAACATAGCTTCACAATCTTATGTTTCTTGTAGTTGGGGGAAACAATCCATTGGGTGGTCTATTTCAGTGAAAATGACACAAGGCCTCAAAGGTGTGGGTTATAATGTCTTTTGAGCTAAATCAATATGTATCACCATAGTGTTAAATTATTCCAATTTAGTATCAATAAAATTATTTTCAAGATAAGAAGTAATTACCTGGTGTACTCATCTAACATATAGTGCACCTCGATCACTAAATTGTTGGTAGTTTTGTGCTATCTTATCAATCAATGCATGCACAACTACTGGTGTTTTTTCAACCAATGTCCCTCCATCCACAACATCCACCATGCTTATCTCCATAGGTGTGAGTCCTTTATAGAAGTATTGGATGAGGAGTTTCTCATTGATTTGGTGATGTGGGAAGCTTGCACAAAACTTCTTTAATCTCTCGCAGTACTCATATATTGACTCCCCTTATACTTTCATGATTCCTAAGTTATCTTTTAGAATGGTATTGGTCCTTGATGCTGGAAAAAATCTTTACAAGAAAATATGTTTCAAATAATTCCAACATGTTACATCTTCAGGTTGTAAATAATAAATCCAATCCTTTTCTGTTCCATCAAGTGATAATGGAAATTACCTTAGTTTTATTTGATCTTCAGAGAAATTTCTTGGTTTTTGGGTTGAGAAAACCAAATTAAATCACTTAAGGTGTCTGTTTGGGTCCTCACTAGATAATCCATGAAATCTTGGAATAAGGTTAATTAACCCATATTTTAGTTTGAAGTATGATTCGATATTTGGATATGCAATACAATTTGGTAGATAGTTAATATACAGTTTAGCCAATTATCAAATGGTTATATTAAGTTTATTACTATTGTTTTCAGTCAATGGTTCTTGTTTTATGTTTTAATTATAATTTCTTCCAATTTCAATATTCCCAGAATGGAGGAATTCTCCAACTAGTTGAATGTTAAAACTTACCGTAGACTGAGACCATCTTATTCGAGCCCTAAGGCTGAGTTCAATCACATTATCAAAATCTATGAGATCCTCTAGATTAGTTCATATTATAAATCAAAGAAAAATTAAATAAAAAAAATTGAACCATAATAAGAAAATAAGAAGGTTGAGATGATGGTATAAGAAAGAAACAAACAAGAAGAAAAGAAAAAAAAAGAAAAATTGATAATAGGGAAAGAATAAATAAATAATATAAGAAAATAATAAAATGAAAAAAATACCTCTAATTGGTTGAAGAAATTACTTACCTCCTTGAAAATGGAACCAATTTGAAAGGCACTATCATGGCGCTTTCAAATGATGAGTAATTTTTGACTTCTTAGGTGCAACAGAGTGGATGACCAAGGTCACTTCTCAAAAGAGGAAGTAAATTTAACAACATAATAGTATTTTGAACATAGAATAAAATGGAATAAAAATAATACTTAAAAGTATGGGGGGTTTCTATTTAAAAATCTAGAAGAATTATGTTGTAAGAAGATTGTATTTTTTTCTTTTTGTTTTTGAAATGAGATTAAGAAAACACAATGAGAATATTTTTTTAGAAAATATTTTTAAATATAATAATCAATATAACTCTACCTATTAACTTACTTATTAATCAAGATCATTTAAATTAATATCCACATAATTATGATACCCTATTATTTTAACCCTCGAACCCTATGAGAATTAACTTAACCGCCAAGATGAAATAAATTAAACCTTAGGCTAACATTGAAACATGAAATCACAACTCCCAACTTTGGTTGATGGTATAAGGATAGATTATGGTTAGTAGTAAATTAGGGCACATATCCACTTTGTAAATTATAATTAATTTATTTTAGGTATTATATTTGAACTCAAAAAAATGATCATGTGTGGTTTTGTATTACCGATTAAAATTGAACTCTCACATTTCACACAATTATCAACCTCGCATGTTTTGTGTTAATTGTTCAATTAATTTATTAGTTTCATTTAAAATAAAAAATAAATTTATATATCATATTAATTGAATTATATTATTTAATTTATTCAAAATAATTTAATGAATAATTTAAAAGGTAGATCTATTACTAAAAATAACTACTCTTCTATGGGCAGTGTAGTCATCATAGAAACGTTTTGCATGTGAAAAGGTCGTGGAAGGGGTATAAATCAATAAAATTTCTACTCTTTATTTCCATCCCAAATAGGATGAGTATATAATATTAAAACAAAAGAAAATAATATAAATAGAATATGAACTAAGAAGTTTATTGCAAGAACAAAACCATTACAAAGTGAAGAAGAAGAAGAAGGCTTCAATGAAGGGATCCTAGATTCAAGAGATTTCTATCTTGAAATTCCTAGATAAATGGAGTTTAACTAATTATAAAATAACTTAAATATCCTAATGAATTTCCCCAACCCCTAAAAATGATAAAAATACATTTTTACCAAGTGGAGGGGAGGCTAGGTTTACAAGTGGATTCAAGTGTGAATGGAAAAATTCCGCCAAATATTTTAATCCAAATTTAACCAACTTTTTTACCTCAAAAATGCACGAACAAGATGTTCTTATATAAGGATTATTTGTTTGAAATTGGGTTTTAGAGATTCTATCAAAGTTTGGGCCCTATACAAGTACGTATGAAGAAGTTATGTCCCAAACACTGAAGTGATGTCCAATATAGTGAGTCCAGTCCTTCTTTGACTTCATGGCCCATTTAATCCAATCAAATGCATGATCTAATTTGGATGTACTAAATTAAATTTGTATAAAATTGATTTAGTAACACTGATTCCATATTTCAAGTTCAAATAATTCAGAAAAAAATATTTATGTCCAAAATACTATAGTGAATTTTAAAGGAAAAAACTGGAATTTTCATCGAATTCTCAAATGAATGATCTTATTACAAATATTTTATAAATAAAAATATTTAACAAAATGTGAGGAAATTGTGTAATTTATTATAAATAAAATATTAAATAAAATTGTGTTTTATCAAATGGTGTATATAAATACCTATTCAGTGCATATACTACGACAAGGTGAAGATAATAATGGAAACCAGTAATAGAAATTGTAAAGGGGTCAGTCTAGTTCATAAAAGATACCAGGCTGACAAAACATAGTTTGGACCATGATAGATAATATTTGAATAAGTAACCATGTGGTTACACATATATAGAACATATATGTAGTGATTTATACAACCATATATGTGGATACTACTACTATCCTAGACCTGAGGTCTAACTCAGGTGTCCATAAGTTGTAGGATGAATATCATGAGTATGAAGGGACATAATGCCCGATATCACAAGAATAGGGCATTCCATGTCCGGTATCATAGTGGTAGGGTCCCCATGCCTGAATCATAATATTAGGGTCACCATACCCAATATCATATGAATAAGGGTCATCATGCTCATATATAATAGTAAGGATCATCATGCCTAATATCATATCAATTGGGTCTCTATGCCTGAATCAAATCACTAGGGTCACCATGCCCAAATCATAATAATAGGGGTCAACATGCCTAGTATTATATCAATAGGGTCTCCATTCTTGTATCAGATCTGTAGGGTTTCCATGCCCATGTATCATATTTAATGAGGGCATCTATGCCTGTATATCATAATTAATGAGGGTCTCCATTCCCATATATCATATCAGTAAAAGGGTAATGATGAACATATATAATAATTGTGAAAGGGATTCCATGATCAATTACAATTAATCACATGGGTCACCATTCCCACTATCATATCAGTGATAAATAGCCAATGGATTTAATATGAGTTAGTAGGTAGTTCACAATTCAATGTTATTATTCTTTAACAAGGGTGTGACCATTGTTCAATTTCAAATGGGTGATGTGGTCATACAACTCACTTCCATTGAATTCATTATAGATTTATGAGTGTGTTAATAATTCTACACCACAACAATTATCTATTTCATTTATGATATCATAATTAAAAGTCACTCCAAATCCGTATAGATGATTTTTTGGTCATTTAGACATTTATAACAACAATATAAAATTGAATGACACATATCAATGGTTGGAAAAAATTTAATGGGACCTAAATGAATCATTAGGTTTCAAAATAAACAACTAATTATACATAGATTAAATTTAAGTGGAAACACACTGTAAAATCGGTATGCGACATACTACACATAATACAAACCATCTCAACCTTGGGGGTTAACTACCATATAACCTACCTTATTTTTTAGAGGATCACTTGTTGTTTTCCTTTTCACGAGGATGGTCAAAGATAAATTTATAAACCCATGATATAGAAAAGTGGATAACCTTAGGGTCGCTCTCAAGGAAGTGTCATATTCCCTATAAGTGTTTTTGAAAATCTTTTTTTGTTCTTATGTTTTGAAAGGAGCCAAAGAGAACAAGAAAAAATAGCATTGAAAGACACAGTGAAAGTTTTGAAATAGTTATTGAACAAGAAATAGAGGAAATAGAAAGATAGAGAAGAAAATTCAGTGAGAACAAGGCTAGATCCAAGTGTATCCACCCTCAACTACCCTTCATAGATCAATAGAAGAATTAAATTAGAATCTCTCATCACCAATCAATGAATGAATGATGACTTAGATCATTCACCTATCCCACCTAAAAAGTAAACATATGATCATAAAAGTTCATCAGTGCTCGAAAATTCCTTCAGATTGAAAAATGAATCACTCAATAGGCTCATTCTAGTTTGGAAGTCTCATAAGACAGAATGATCCTACTAAGATAGTCAGATCACACAACCCAACTCAATTACTCAGTAAAGAAAATGAGAGAGGAAGGGGAAAAGAAATGAGGTGAGACATTATAAAATAGTTCCCATGTAAGAGTTCTCTCTTACACACACTAATTAACAGTCACAATCCTCTTAGGCGAAGAAGAAATGATGATCATAATGAAGCTCAGATCCCTATATAGTAGTGGGTTTCACAACCTGAATCAAGCCCCGAAAATTAGTCCCCCAATTATGGAGAATCAAAATCATAACACAAATCATGGAATAATGAACAATACATCACAGTTCTAATTAAAAAAATATATATAATCAAAAAATTTACAAAACATAAAAAATATGAAAATAGTGAAAATGGAAGAAGAAGGAGGAGTGGGGTACTTGTATCTAGGAATTGAGATGGTTCCCATGTTTGGGGTTTTTTAGAACATAGAGAAGATTCCATCCTCTTATTCAGAAACCAAAAATATAAAAACACTAACTAACAGGAAGTAACATCATCCATGTGGTGTTCCATCATATGCGTGTCACTAACATTCGATGAACTCCTAGTGAATGAAATCAACCTCTTTAAATGACCTATGTATCCCCTCACATTTTCCCATGATCTATTCACCTTCAAAAACCTCCCATGATAAGATCCCGATTCTAGTTGTGACTAAGGAAACTGGAGGTGGATGAAGCTTTGGTAGTGGGTTGAAATGTTGGTGGTGACTCTACTTGTAGGTGAGTTGTGGGTGATCTGGCAGTGAGTTGAAGGTTCTGCCACTGGGGTTGTTGGTGATTCCCACTCTCTATTCTTAGCAGGGTCTCAGCAAGGGGAGGCTATCATTATGATAGTGTGGTGGTGTGTGTGACTATTTTTTGGTGGAATCACAATAGGGGTGGCAGTGAGTGGTGGAAATAGGGGCAGTGGAGGCACTGGCTAGCAAGGGCTCATGTCCGTGATGCCTCCAACTGGTAGTGCCTCACTTGGTGGCAGCTCACCAAGTAGTAGCTCACCTAGCTGTAGTAGAATGAAAAAAATAATGTACTAAATAAATTAATTTAGACATTATAAAAATAATCAAAAAAAAATTTTAAATTTTAAATTGAAATGAAACAAAGTGAGATTATTTATTTTCTAATTAAAAGAATGAATGAATTAAATTTATGAATTAATTGAAAAAATTAAAAACATTAGAAAAATTAATTAATTACATAAAAAATAAATAAATGAACAAGTTAAATAAAAATAATGTTCATAAAAATAAATAATTATTAATTTAAAAAATAATTCAATAAAAGTATGAATTTAAATAAGTGAAATAATTAAATTAAAAAAAGCAAAAAATGAAATAATAAAAGAATGAAAATGAAAAGGTAAAATTGAACAAAAATAAATGGATGGAAATTTGAAGTTAAGACAAAATTAATCATTTAAATTTAAATTATTTAAAATGACAAAAATAATCAATAAAATACATATTTTCACAAAAAACATTATTTTGAAAATTTAAATCAAAACAAAAAATAATTGATAATTAATAAGCAAAAACCATTATTTGATCATAAAATGAAAATAAAATACCAAAATGGATGTGGAAATGTGTGTTAAAACACAACTACATCAAACTCCCCCACACTTGAATATTTTTTTGTCCCCAAATAATTTGATGGTTTTTGACTTTTCAAAAAAAATACAAAATATTTTATAATAAGCTAAAAAATGAAGCATGTTTGGACTTTTATTAACAGCAGAACACAATATGAGAGTTAGGTTTTTTCAAATAATTCTCAAAATATGTCCTATCTAAATTAAAATACACACTATAAATTAGGGACACATAGACTCATTCACTATTAAAGATATCATGCATCCTATATGAATTCACATACTTACCTACTTCAATTATAGTTCAAGTATCGATTCTAAGAGTGATGAAAAGTTAGATCAAGTGGAAATAAAACCTTAACAAAAGGATCATTCAATTTGTACTTCCTCCTAGTATCCAATAATTTATCATTTTTAATCATTTCATGGATACAACTCAAATTATTTTCATACAAGTCGATTTTCCCTTTCTTCATATGGGTTTAATATTCCCCTTACCTTAATGAACTCATTTTTGACTACTAGACACTTTATTTTTTTTATTTTACCCACCCATGTATCTTGTGAAAATCACTATAAAAATGCCCTTATTTGACATGTACAAAGTTATTACATGCACAACCAGTTACTAGAGTCTCAAAATTTCACCGTGGGATCCCATTTTCCCATTTTACTTCAGTTTCAAAGGACTTCTATGATTATTATTTGAGTTGTCTCCCTAAGTTGATTACTTTTCAAAAGGCGAGTCCCCTAGGTTCTATATAAAATTTTTAGTTTCCTATAGTTATGATCATAATTCCACAAATATCTATCCTATCTCTCTCTCTTTCTCTATTCCTAAACATAATATTCATAAAAATAGCGTGCAACTCCAATCAACAATCATACATCCATAATAATTTCAGAATCAATGAAACCCTTAATAACCATCATGTTTTTATCCACTAGGAAGGATATAATACATGATCAAATTTTATAATAAGACCGTCATTTTGTGAAATAGTTTGAAAAAATTTGACTATTTTTTTACAAAATGTAAAAAAATAAAAGGGGAATTTGACGTGTATAGAATTCAAGCATAACATAGTACAGAAAGACCCCTCTCCCCACACTTAAAACTGAAAAATTGTCTCTATTGTTGAATCTTAGAGTGGTAGAAACAATTAAAATGTTTGAAAAGATATTTTGAAGTGTATTACAATAAAATTTAGTTTTTAGGGGTAATAGGGAAGTCTAAAAATTTATTTTCCACACTGAAAATAAGTAAAAAAAATAGAAACAAAATACCCCCACCAGCCACCACCAAAAGATCAATCACTAGAATATCATGATTTCGGATGTTCATGAATTTAATTTTTATAATAAGACAAAATATTTTTCATTGAATTTCAAATAGTATCATGATAATAAATGAAGTAGTAAAAAATAGTGTTTTGAATACAAAGGAATTTTGGAGGTTTCGACATAATTTAAAATGTAGCTCAAAATGATTTTCGATTTTTTAGATATTATCAAGCTGAAGACCTTTGGAAGAAAAATAGATTTAGTATTTTGACTTACAAAACTAGTGGTATTCCCCCAAACTTAATTCCCAGGATCATGAAATATGAATGTTCATATTAAAAAATTGCATAATTAAAATTAGTACTTCCTTGAGTGTGGAAGCATCTCATTTTTTAGCTTAGCCACATGAATCCTCCCTATTATCATTGGAAATATTTCTATGGATGTTCTATTCATGTCCCTACAGGTTTAAAAAGATTAATATTACACTTCAATATTTAAATCTCAAAGTAAAATTCAACCAAATTGTGAGTTAGAGGGTGTTATCCAGTAAATCCAATGTGTTTCTCCCTTTGGTCTTGAATGAATACCACATAGAGTTACTGTCTAATTATTTTATTACTAAGAAAAACCACATAAATTAAAATAGAAAAATAAACTAAAATAAGAAAATAAATTGGATAATTTTGTGATAGCCCTCCATGGGGTGATGTAGTTTGACTATTCACAGTTGGGGAGTGAGTGAATCATCCCCAATATGATGGTGGTGTGGATTCTTGGTTAGGAACAAATAGATTCTATTAATTAAAACTTCAGAGCTGCACCATTGATGGAGTACCACATATACTACTTCCTTCATGTACCTCTCCCTAGTAGTGGAGTATCTCTTGTAAAGTGATGGAGGGGAAAAATGTAGGGGTACTTAACTCCTTCTTCAGTTTGAGGTTGGGAGTGCATAAATAGTGGGAAAGAAACTCTTGGATGTGACTTATCATATGGTTCAATCCAATAATTTATTTTTTCTTGGAAAATAAAAAATGTTTCATTTTCTAATTCTGATCATATGCACAAATTAAGAAACTCCTCTTCAACAAGAATTCCCAAACTAAAATTTTCATCCAGAATTGGTAGTTCTAGTAATTCCTCAGTAGAAGCATCTTCAAATTACTCTTGACTCTCCCAGAAATCAAAAATATGGACCACATCCTAAATAACAGTAATGGGAGCAATAGAATTTTAAATCAGCCTTAATGTAATCAAAGTCAAATAAAAATATAGCTTCTTCCATGAAATTTTCATCTCCCTATAACAATATAGTTTGTTCCTCTTCCTGATTGAACAACGATTCTAGGATAATGTTTGGGGAAGGAGTAAGGTTGTCAACCTTATACAACCTATCTTAAAAACACAACACAATATTGTATAAAATTTCCATGGAAAATGAGAGGATGTCTTGTATGGGCTCGACCTATTGAATCATTGAAAAATACTTAGACAAGTCAACACATTCAAAATCATCAAGATGAATATCAAGAAAATAATGATCATTAAAAAGTTTTATAGCATCTTCAATTTACATCTATTTCATATAATTTTAGTGCTTGAAAACATCCTAAATATTTTTATATTTCATCTCTAGCCTCGAATCCAAGGGTAGTTCAATTTCAGAAGTGGGAAACTCTAGCTCATCTATATTGAACTCAGGGAAAAGGTGAGAAAATTATTTAATTTCCTTAAATAAGGCTTCCAAAATTTTTGGTCTCAGCTTCTCGTTAAATTATTTAATAGGTTCTTTAAAATCATCTGGATGTAAAATGTTGAACTATTCCCTAATTATATAATAAATGAATCCAACGAAGTCCTCTGAGGGTTGGGGTGGTCTCATCATTTTTTTTATTTTATGTTTTTTTTTCAATTTGTTTTATTTATTTTTTTGAAATGAAAGAAAAATTAGAAAAACCACTCAATAAAATGTTGCTTCCTTGGTAATTACATCAAAATTTGATGTCATCGTTATCAGGAGTACGGTGAAAGATACAATAAAATATAGCATAGAGGCTAACCTTGGGGTCACTCTCAAGTAAGCAGTGTTGAATTCCCTAGAGGTTTTTTTTGAAAATATTTTTTTGCTTTTATATTTTGAAAGCATCCAAAGATAACATGAAAAAAAATCTTTTAAAAACACAATTAAAGTGGTGAAATAGTGATTGAACAAGAAATAGAGGAAAAAAAATACAGAGATGAAAATTGAATGATAATGAGGCTAGATCCAGGTGGATACACTGTCAAATACCCTTTATAGATCAAATAAATAATTAATTCAAGAACTCTCATCCCCACTCAATGCATGAATGGCGAATCAAATCACACACAATGAATAGATGATCAAATAATTTCTTTAGTGCTCGATCATTCCTCTATATTAAAAAATAAATCACTCAACAAGGTCATTCTAGCTAAGAAGTCTCACAATCCAAAATGATCCTACTGAAATTGTCAGATCACAAAACCTAACTCAATTTCTCAGTCGAGAAAATGAGCAAGGAAAGAGAAAATAAATGAGGTGAGATGGTAGCAAACTATTTCTATTCAAGAGAGTTCTCTTGCACACCCTAATTCACAGTAACAATATTCTAAGGTGAAGAATAATTTATTATCACAATGAAGCTTTGATATCCATGTAGCATTGGGTTTCACTACCTGAATCCGAACCCATGAATTAGTTCCCCTTTTCTAGAGAATCAAGATAATTGAAAAAATCAAGGAAGAATGAAGAATACATCATAATTTTAATTATAAACAAAGAAATAATCATGAAATTTATAAACATAAAAAAGATGAAAATTAATAAAATGGAAGAAGAAGAAGGATCAGGGTGCACATATCTAAGAATTGAGACGATTCCTGTGTCCATGGATTTTTAGAATACATAGTAGGTTCCCTATTATTATTAGGAAAATAAAAATTGAAAAAACACTAACTAACATACAGTAACATCATTCACATGGAATGCCTTACTGTGCATGTCATAAGCCTTTGGTGAACTCCCAGTGCATATAGTCGGCCTCTTGAAATGACCTATTTATCCCCTCACATTTTACCATGATCTCTTCACCTTAGAAAACTTCCCACGATTAGATCTCGAATCTGGTAGAGATTGAGGATGCTAGAGGAGGATGACGCTTTGGCAATGGGTTAAAGTGATGGTGACGACTCCACCTAATGGCGAGTTGTGAGTAATCAGGTGGTGAGTCGAAGGTGCTACCATTGGGGATTGTGGTGATTCCTACTCTCTATTCTTGGTGTTGGATCAGTAGGGGGAGGCTGGCAATGAGACAATGTGGTAGTGGGTGTGAATCTATTTTAGTAGAAGCACAACATGGGCTGATAGTGAGTGGTGGAAATAGGGGTAGTAGAGGTAGTGGATGGCGCTGGCTCATGTTGGTGATGCCTCCTATAGGTGATGCCTCACCTAATGGAATCTCACCTAGTGAAAAATGACATGGTGACAATAGAATGAAAAAAATAATGTACTAAATAAATTAATTTAAACACTATAAAAATAATTGTAAATAAAAAAAATTTAAAATTAAAATTAAAATGAAACAAATTGAGATTATTTATTTTTTAATTAAAAGAATGAATTAATTAAATTAATGAGTTTACTAAAAATAATGAAAACAATTAGAAAAATTAATAAATTAAATAAATAAAATAAATGAATAAGTTAATTAATTTTTTTTAGAAAAATAAAGAATTATTAATTTGAAAAATAATTCAATATATAATTAAACAATAAAAGGATGAATTTAAATAAATAGAATAATTAATTTTAAAAACCTAAAAAATGAAATAATAAAAGAAATAAAATAATGGAAATGAAAAAGTAAAATTGAACAACAAAAAATGGTTGAAAATTAGAAGTTAGAACAGAATTAATTATTTAATTTTAAATCATTCAAAATGACAAAAATAATCAATAAAATACATATTTTCAATTTTTTTAACAATTTAAAACAAAAAAGAAAAAAATTGATAATTATTAAACAAAACCATTATTTTTATAATAAAATGACAATAAAATACAAAAAATAATATGGCAAAGTGTGTTAAAACACAACCACAACAACAATCATCAAGTATTGGCCTTTGGTTTGGTACATATCAAAATAAAATGAAAAAATAGATGAACGCCCTAAAAATAGGGAATAAGATCTTGTACCTAAATAACTATATCGATAGGAAGATAAATGAAAAAAGGTGCAAGATTAATAGGCTACTTACGAAGAGCTATCCAATGAGACAATCAAAAGTTGAATCGAAGTCCAGATCAAAATGTTATCCAAGAACCTAGGTGGAGAGGAGGATGATCTCAAATAGGAGAGAAATGAGTCTCCTATCAGCTAGAAATAGAAAAGAAGCAGAAGGTTTAAAGTTATAAGTCATTAAGGTTAGTTTGGAAATTTCATAAAAAATTACTAGGTCGCATGGTTTGGACACATTATTGGTTAAAACATGTGCCAACCATGCACCGTTCACTATCCAAGGAGGGTACCCACACAATTCATGCACATGGTTTAGAAAATAGTGCACAATAGTGTCTCATATTTTTCCATGTATTATTTTTTAAATATTATATAGGATAATTTCGAGACTGGGTGAAAAAACAGCACATCATTCCGAGGCCCAGTGAGCCCGGAATGGTGGTTTGAACTTTTTTTTAAGTTAAGTGAGTCGACACTTGTGCGCGGCTGTGGCAGTTTCCAAACGGATGCTCGAATTAAAAATCTGTGGGCAACGTTGTGTCTGGGACAATGACTTTACCTAAGAACGATACTAACCTCGACTGACGCAGGTTGATGTAAAAAGTTAATTTTTGGATGTTTTAAGTAAAATAAAATAAAATAAATTCGCAAAGTTATTTTTATTTCTTTTTGGAAATATCCACTGAAGCGCGGCGCTGGGGCAAATGTTTCTTTAATTAAAGTCATGTCATAATGACTCAAAAATAACAACGCTGACTCATTAATGCCACAATGTAATGGGATGTCAAATACGTTTCCCCTTTTATTTGGATAATCGAATTTTGCTCCTTGGCGGCGATTGAGAGAAACCTCTGGAGAATCCACGGAGTGTTGGAGCAAAATCTCAGTGACGAACGACGGCAGATCGAATTTGGGAATCACTACGCCAACGAAGTTGGAGGATCTCGACAATGATGGTAGCATGAATCCTTCATCATCGATCGATCCCAGTTGAGGTAGGGGCTGTTATTTCATCTCTCTTTCCCCATTTTGAATTTAAAACGATGAACGCAGATCAACCACGAACAAGTTGATCCGTGAATTCGTACGTTCTTGCGGGAGGGTTTTCTTTGGGATGATTATGGGGAATTAATCCATGTTGATTATTGTTGTTGATTTTTGCTATGTTTAAGCCTATTAACAAGAGTGGATCAATGCCGTAACGAATGATGATGGAGGTTCGTTCCTCAAATTTGTTAAATTGGTTTTCCTTCCCCCTTTCCTTATCGTGTGTTCTTCGCATTCTTCGTGGGGCGATGAACAACGGATCGTTGCACACCCTTCTTGCAACACAATGATCCCAAACTGGAGATCTGACATTACAACGACCCTACAGAGGTGCGACGACCATGATGGACGATGAATCAGATCGAATCAGAAGAGTCTGTTCTTCAAGCATTCTTCACGCGGGAAGATCAAAACATGTTTTCGAAGCTGATCGGAGGTCTGAAAACAACGGAGGTAGCCTCGTGGTGTTAGGGTGACCAAAACCTGGGTGTTCCAAGGTGATCGGACGACCGGATCGACGAACGAATCATCACTGGAGGCACGATGGTGGAGGTTTGCGTTTCTGGAAATTTCCAGAATACACGACTAGTACTTTCAAAGAACACTCCGTGTAGTACTACCGGTGATGGCTTGGGTTTCGGGGGTTAGAGTGGAATCACACGGCGTGTGACCCTGGTCACACAATGTGCTGGACTTTCCCTGAATCTCGCTGTGTATTTTGGGAAGTACATGGACACAGGATGATCTACACGGTTTCAGAACATGGCGTGTATAGCATGACAGAGGCTGCTACGTGGGACTCGGCGTATATCCAGGGGGTACACAGACACGGGATGGAGTACACGACCTTGTACTCTATCACATGGCCAGGCAAGGCCAGTAACGCGGGTCACCCTGTGTACCGATCACACGAGTTAGAGTATACGGGTTGAAGACCATGTACAGGCACATGGACAGTATACATAGAGCCAACCCCAGCCACTTGGACATGAAACGTACACAGTACTACACGCCGTGTAATAAATTTTCTAAACGACCAACCTTACGACACGGGCCGTTGTACACGGGCAGTACCGAGGGTTAGACGATACAACGTGTAACTTTTCTACACGCCGTGTACTTTTAAAAAAATGGCATGGTCCTCTTGTCCACCGTATCTTGGACATGTTTCATTTGGGTTAGTACCCCTTCTTCTTATTCCCTTGAAGGTCGGGTATCATTTCCTTCTACAAGAGTATGATCCCTTCAACAATAATTTCTATAATAAAGTCATACATCCATCCAAGAGGCCCGGATTGAGATCCTCTATCCATTCTTGACCCTAGGTAGAGTCAGGAATCGACGTGAACAACTCTACCAGGCATTGATCCTCCACCTAGCTGGTGAATCTGGATGAGTCACGGTATCCGCCATGGCCCAGGAAGTGATCCTCATATGTGTATTGTGATCTTTCCCACTCAAGAGTGTGTCTCCCGTAATGAGTACATCTATCTATTGAAATCTTCCCACTCAGGAGTATGTCTCCTGTAATGTGTGTAACTGCCTCTCCTGACCTTTCCCGATGAATAGTACTTCTCGGATAGACATCATCAGAGCTATAAGACTCGTGGAGTTTGTTCTCCCAGAATGAGTTCTTTTTGGAATCTTCTAAATAAATCCCTAACGGGGGTATGCGGTTGTGCGACTTGTCTCTAGACTGTGGGTTTGGGTTAAGTATATCTGGTTTGTGTTTCTCTTACTATATGTTCTATAGACATATACTGTACCTAGATGACTGTACCTTTACTTTATTGGTTTTTGGTTTTCAGGGTCCTCTACTGAGTATTGTTATACTCACCCCTGCACAGGCTTTTGCCACACGTGACGTGTCTTGTGTAGACGAGCAACCTTTTGACAGAGTCTAGGGCGAACCAGGATAGGATCAAGCTTTCTTAGTTCCCTACAGGCCGAGGCATACCTACGGCTACGAGCTGCATTCCCAGTACCTTTTGTGTTTAAAGGTTGGAATTTTTAGTTTTCGGGCTCTTATTTTGGTGGGCTTATATTCTGGCCCAGTTTACTTTCAGTACTTTACCTTCCGTCGTACTCTGTTGGTTGGGTCTAGTTTTATGCATGCATTTTGTTCCTTACTGGTTTTTTTCCATTTTGTCATTTGTGGGATTGGAGATGTGTGCGTGTGTATAGGTACTGAGGAAATTCCTCCCATGTTAGTAATATGCCTACTAAGTGCTAGTCACCAGCCCCTGGCCTATTGGAGGCGGGTTTGGGGAGTCGCGGCGTCGGCCCCACTGGGATGGGCCGTGACAGAGTGGTATTAGAGGTGGTCAGTTCTACCTTAGGACCAAGATTCTATGAGATTGGTTTGGAGGAACAATGTTAAGTGTTTCGAGTTCGTCTTTTAGGCCAGAGACTCTAGTGTTGGTGCAGCGGCCGATGTATCCATACACTAGGGCTCTGATAACCTGATTTTTGACTCGGTGCACAAAAACACTGGTTGCGGGGAAATAAAAGAAAGGTACATGCATCATCTAGGAATGGGTTGTGTTTTTCATATCCTTTGTGTCAGCTATCCAGATATACTCATTGACCATGGTACATCTTGTTTCCTTACAGGATTCCTCCATGACACATACCTATTAGGATTCAGTAGCGCAATCATGAGGATGACCCCCTCAGTGACGAGACTTCAATAGAGGGACCTGTTCCCCAGGCATTGCCACCAGGTGGTGCACCTGCTATGCCACCACCAGTGGAGCAGCCCGTGGTACCTGCAATACCGACCGATGAGGGGCGTAAGCTTAGCGCATTCCATGAGTTCCAGAGACAGGGACCCCTCAGGTTTTTAGGCGAGCCTGACCCTCAGGCAGCTAAGGATTGGCTTGAGGTGGTGACCAGAGTTTTCCATCTAGTGAGGACACCATCAGACCAGATGGTGATCCTAGGAGCGAGCCTTCTTCAGGGTTCAGCAGGACGATGGTGGAGTCTAAGCACACAGACTCATGATGAGGAGAATCTTTCATGGATGGAGTTTGAGCAACTCTTCAGAGAGTAGTTCTATCCAGTTACACTGAGAGCTGTCCGCATCCAGGAGCTTCTTCAGCTCCAGCCGGGCAGTTTGACGGTAGCTGACTATTCATTGAGATTCACCAACCTCGCCCAGTACTCGATGGATATGGTTAGAGATTAGTACTGTAGAGACCCGATGCTTGACGTACATGGACATTACATTACTTTTGTGGAATACTTAGTACATAACAAAAACACACACACAAGGACCGTAATAGTTTAGTGTCTTTGGAAACTCAGAATATAATCTTTTAATCGTGGTGAAAGATCTTCAACATATCCCATAAAGATCTTCTTTTTTTAAAACCTAAATCCTTTCTTTATGTCATGGGGAAAAGAAAACATAAAATGGTAAGCTCAAATGCTAAGTAAGGGTAAACAAAAGAAATATCAATCATGTCATATTCATAAGAACATATCTTTTGGAAATCTTAACCTACAAAAGAGATCATAATTTCATAACATGGGATAAATCATAGTAGTGAAATGTAATCCCAATAATCATAACTTAAAACATGAAACTTTGTGGTATACACACATAATCATAGAGAATAATTTCTTATTAGTCAAGACTCATTTCCAAGACTATCTTAGTGGACAAAGTCCCTTTCTGAACCGAGTTCACCCCTCATTTCAGTTCTGTTTCACTGAACCGGTATAACCTACCGTTCCAGCCATGTCTATCTCATGAGATATAAAATATTTACCCAATGCATTGGAGGGAGATATAGGTCCCACCCATCTCATAATGATACCATTCTTATGTGCGCCACAAAATCTTAAATCATACATCATTGTATAACCCATGTAATAAAAATGGGATTCTTAAACAACATGACATCATAAAACAATTCATATAAGATAAAGGAATTCATAAAAATAATTCCATCACAACATAATCAAATCAATGTAATAATAGGGATATAAACAGAACCCTATATTATCTTAGATGGAAAATAATTTTGATAAAACACTTGAACTCCATTCTTGAGGAAAAGATCATTTCTACTTCAAAAACATTTTTCCTTTCTTAACATGTCATACAATTTTAAACTAAAAGAAGTTGATTAAAAATAAACTTGAAAACTTATAAAGGAAGCTTCTTGGAAATAATGTTTTAAAAATCTATTCATGTCGTATAAGTTAAAAAAAACATTCTTCGTACTTTTGTCGGAAAAGTCAAAAAGTACCGCATACAAAAAATGACAAAAGATTCCTTTCATATCTTTTACTAAAAACTCACTGAAGGGTAAAATTGGATTTAAAAAATTGTATGTGGATGGAAATAATATTACATATTGAGGAAACATGGATTTGGATGATAAAATACACCCTAGTAAATACTAAAGTATAAACAATCTCGGATAAAAATGAGATTGTGATATTTCCCTTACCTTAGGTCTGATATGCTTTGTACATGTCCGAACCTCATGTATAATGATTTAAATAATTTTATTGACTTATTACAGAATCATAATTATTTTTATTATATCATATATGGTCATATTCTTAGCTTCTTAGTAGTAATATTTCATTGCTACTTGTTATTCGGGTGTTTATAACTTTTTGTTCTTATGCGTGTTTTGTCGAATAAATTCTTATTCTTCTCTTTAGGTTATAGATACCTCATTTCTAGAATGTTATTAGTGTAATATATATCATATTCATTAATTCAATTCATTTATATAATCATTATTAAATGAAGATCATGTAGAACGAGTCGCATCACATCGTGGAGACGGTATTCCGTACGTACGCACGAGTGATGATATCATTCCTATGATCGTGGAATTGTATTGGAGTGTATGTATACTATTTCAGAATCAGTATCACTTTATAATAGTCATATATAGTCATTATTTACACCATTATACCCATCCAAGTAAGGTGGTGGTGGAAAATAGATTACACCACGATGTGGAGATGGTATTCCATACGTACGCACGCGCGGTGATTTCATTTTCCGTAGGATGGATAGATGGTGAAATAGGGTTGTTTCATACTTATAATAACATATCAGTATATTAGTGATACTGATGTTATTACTTCATAATGAAACAACCTAATAAGAAGAAGTGGAAGAAGAAATAAAGTTGAAAGAATCGGTAATGGACATTACCTCTTCTTTGAAGCACCTCTTTGAGATCTCCTTTTAGGGCACTAAAATTGGTCTTTGAGGAAGACCAGAACCTCTAGGATGTTTCTAGGGAAGTGGATAAGGGAATTTGGCAGGGTTTGGCCGAGCTTGAAGGCTCAAAGTGGTGTGAGGAAGAGAGGGAGGAGGTGCCCTTTTATAAGGGAGGAGAGGGGCACCTTTGGAATAACAAAAAATATTATTTTATTATAAAGTCAAATTCAGTTTTTAATAGCTCCAAATTTATATATGTCTAAGATAAGGTGGGTAGGGGTCTAAATCATCTCATCCAATAGAATTTAGACAAGTTTATGTATCAATTTTAACCTTACCATTTAGATTTAACTTTAAGTTAGATAATTTAACTTTCACCGTGTCTTCTTGTTTTCTTACACTATAAGGTTAATAAACTTACTATATCAATCCAAACGAACCCCAAGTTGTTTATTATTAATATATATAACCTTATCTAAGTCATTTGGCCTAACCTTATATTTTTAGGAATAAAATAACAATTAATAATATAATATTTGTTTTAAAAACTATTTTATGTCAATTTTGACACTATTTAGTAATTGATTTTTGTGAAAATCATAACAGAATGATTAGCTCGAACCAAGTTAATTAAATCAATACTAAAATGTCATATTAACCTAGAAAATTAGTTTAATTCATAAAAAGTCTCAAATTACATTTATTTGGGTATTTATAACATCAATTATGTCAATATTTCATTAATAAGATAATTACTGCATCATCTTTGTGTCATAAATAAATTAAATTATTTAATGTCTAAAAATTACAAATAAAATACCATTATGTAGGAAATATTTTTATATTTCTAATGAATATTTATAGTCGAATTTATCTTATGTATAACCCTATATTAAAAATGATTTTATTATTAAACTTTGATTTTAACTATTTTAACCCTTCTTTAAATAAATTAATAATAAATATCCTAATCTAATCCAAGTGGGCCTAAATGGTCATATTTTATTCCTAAGGTTGTTTTTGGTCGAATTAAACTTATCCAATAGAATTAGAACATGTGTTAGAGTAATAATAATATCATTTTTACACTTAATTACCCTATTTACTTTTAACCGTGGTAAAAAAAAGTAAAAAAGTTAGTATTCACCAAAAATTATTTTCTTCTCATTGAACCACATTTTACTTACTGACATCAACCGTGTCTCTTGGATTTTTTAAATTCCACTCACAGAAGCGGTAAAATTAATTTTTATTAAAAATTCATTTTTCTTAACTACCACTTAGTGGTTTCACTATTCATCAAAAAAATGAAAGTTTCCAGAAAAATACAAAAAATTAGGCCTAATCTATATTTGATATTATGAATTCAAAAATGATGTCTATTTTACTAAATTCAAAACATATCAGTTGCATTAATTAATTTAAAAAATTAATTCCCGTCATCAAAACAAATAGCGTGTTCTTAAGAGATAATAACTATCAAAAGATTGACACTTGTTTATGTCTGGTTTAAATGTAAAATTACATCCAATGAACAACATTGTATTAAATTGTAAAAATATATTCTAAATATACTTTAAAACAAATCAAATTAATAATTTATCACTACTAATTATTTCGATTAAAAAGGTTGTTTTTAATTAAAATTTAGTAATTTCACTATTCATCAGAAAATGAAAGTTATCCGAAAAGTACCAAAATTTCACCCTAAGCTAATTTCGATATTCCGAATCCAGAAATGAAGTCAATTTTGAAAAATAAAATTTACAAAATTTCAAAAAGTGGTTATTACTATTCATAACGGCTAGTTTTAATAATATTTTAATAGCATATCGTCGTTTAGTGAAACTCGGTATTGCGTACTACACACGCTATCGAGGAAGGTCGCGATTGCGTGTAATGCAAGGAAAGTCAAGGATGCGTGTTGTGCAAGCTCCTTTTGGTGTAGCGTACAACACAAGACATTAATGAAATTAAAAAGAATATTTTTCATAAAATCTCGGGGTGTTACAAGTACTTCAGAGCTCAGACCTTCGAGTGAGGACTAAGATGAGACATCTAATATAGTGTCTTTCCTCTATGAATTTCGACTTATGTTGGAGTGATTGAGTAGGCCTTGGTGATCGAGGGCTTCTTGGCAGAGCAGAGGCAACCGATGACAGTCAGCAGTAGGCATACAGGTGCGGATACCCCGACAGCAGGGATCCGACATCAGGCACAGGGATCTGGACATGGGAAACATCATAAGAGGACCCAGGATAGAGGCTCGATACTCCAGGGCTCTCAGGCTGGATCCAGTCAGCCTAGGGAGAAGCGATGCTATGCGTACGATGGTAGGGGACATCTCGCTAGAGATTGCCTGATCCGTCGAGCTGCTGACAGGGAAACGGTGGATGGACCACCAAGGAAGAGGTAGAGAGTGGAGCAGATAGACCCTCCAGGCGGCGAATGTGGAAGAGGAGTAGGGAGAGCTATGGGTGGTGGTATACGCTTCGATTTACTTCCACCACCACCCCCAGGAGGTCCGCACTAGGCTTAGGGAGTTAGGGTGCAGGGACAGGGACAACTGCATACGGTCGAGGAAAACGACCCAGGGACTCCAGGGATGATTCGGGGTATGATCTATGTATTTTCTACCTTATATTCTGTACTTATAGACATAGGTGCTAGTCATTCCTTCATAGCCACATGTCTTGTACAAAACCTCGAGATTCTGGTAGAACCTTTGACTCGATCCTTACACTTGGAGACACCTACGGGGGGAGAATCAAAGATCACACACCTTTGGAGACAGTGTGATCTTACCCTTGGAGGTGAGATTTTTGGTTGGAACCTCTTGGTGGTAGCGTCGAGGCCTTACGATGTCATTCTCGGTATGGATTGGTTATCTTCTGTCTATGCCCATATTGACTGTTTTAGGCGAAGAGTGTGGTGTTTCCACTGTGATGGGATGAGGTTTTCCTTTGTCAGAGAAAAGGAGATCCAGGTAGCAGAAAATGGGCTCATGCATAGGAGGTTGTAGCCAATCGCTCATGAGTTGGCTAGCCTTTCCCTCAGAGCAGTAGATGCCGTGAGATCCCAGTTCCCAGCAGTAGTGGTGGAGTATGAGGACGTCTTTCCCAAAGATGTTTCAGGGTTACCTCCCCACAAGGAAATTAAATTTTTCATTGACTTACACCCCAGGACGACACCGATTTCCTCATCAACATATCAGATGGATACTGTAGAGCTTCGCGAGCTGAGGGTGCAGTTGGAGGAATTTTAGAGTAAGGGTTTCGTTAGACCCAGCGTTTCACCCTGGGCGGCCCCAATCTTTCTTGTCAAGAAGGAAGACAAGAGTCTGAGGTTGTGCGTGGATTACCAGTGCCTGAACTAGGTGACAGTGAAGAATAAGTATCCACTAATGAGAATTGATGACCTCTTCGATTAGCTGAGAGGGGAACAGTGGTTCTCAAAGGTTTACCTTCGATCAGGCTATCACCAGTTACGAGTATGGGATGAGGATATATCGAAGATGACTTTCAGATGTCGCTACGTTCACTATGAGTACTTGGTGATTCCTTTCGGCATGAAAAACACCCCCGTAGTGTTCATGGGATTGATGAACTGGGTCTTCCAGCCGTACTTGGACCGGTTCGTAGTGGTCTTCATCGACGACATCCTTGTGTACTCGGTGTCAGAAGAGGAGCATGTGAGACACCTACGGATGGTTATAGACATACTTAGGGAGCACCAGCTTTATGGGAAGCTCCCAAAGTGCCAATTCGGGATCCAGGAGGTCCACTTTCTGGGACATGTCATCTCAACAGATGAAGTAGCTGTAAACCCAACCAAGATGGAGGCTGTGTTAGCATGGGATCCACCTCAGAGCATGACAGAGGTGCAGAACTTCCTTGGATTGGCAGAATATTACCTGAGATTCATTCCTGACTTCTCCCGAATATAAGCTCCATTACAGCCTTGAACAGGAAGGAGAAACCCTTCGTATGGACATAGAAGTGCTAGCGGGATTTCGAGTAGTTGAGACAGAGTTTGACGAGCGCCCCAGTCTTGAGATTGCCGAAGGAGGGTGTCGAGTACATAGTTTTCTGCGACGCATCGGGGACCGGGTTTGGCTATGTCCTAATGCAGAGGAAGGAAATGATTGCTTATGGTTCTCACCAACTTAGTCCACATGAGCAGAACTATGTGACCCATGATCTTGAGTTGGATATGGTAGTCTTCGCATTGAAGATGTGGCGACACTACCTTATGGGCGAGCGGTTTATCATCTACTCTGACCACAAGAGCCTCAGGTACATATTTTGCTGAAAGATCTGAATATGAGATAGAGGTAATGACTAGAGTTCCTCCAGGACTATGATTTTGAGATCATATATACTCTTGGGAATGGGAACAAGGTGGTGGATTCTCTGAGCAGAAGGTTGAGCTCACAGTTGTTGAGTGAGGTGACAAAGCAGTTAGCCACATTGTAGTTGTCCTTCGTGGATAGAGAAGATGCAGCCTACTTGCAGTCGATGGTTGTCACCCCTCCAATGTTAAAATGAGTTAGGGAAGCATAGTTGGGGATTTAAACTATGAGGCTTTACGCACTCAGTTATCCACAAGACATTCTCCTAATGGATATTCACAAGGTGGGGAACACATACTTCTTTTCAGAGGATGCACTGTTGTACCGGTGGAATTGTAGGAGGAGGTCTTGAGGGAGTTTCATACACCCCCCTTGGTTGTACATCCTGGAGTGGAAAAGTTGTACCAGGATATCTGACAACAGTTCTGGTGGTCAGGCATGAATAAAGCATTAGTAGAGTTCGTTTTCTGATGCCTCACATGCTAGTAGGTGGAGGCTGAGCACCTGGTTCCAGCGGGATTAGCTCACCCCCTGGAAGATCCAGAGTGGAAGTGGTATTGAATATTGATGGACTTCGTTACAAGCTTACCAAAAACGTCCAAGGGGAATGATTCCATTTGGGTGATCATTGACCGACTCACCAAGTCGTCCCACTTCATAGCTATCAGGGAGCAGAGTTTCGTAGAGAGCTTGGGACACCTCTATGTGCATGAGATAGTTCGGCTTCATGGCATCCCCTCAACAATATTCTCGGACCCAAATGCCCATTTCATATCCTGGTTGTGGAAGGGATTGAAGGAGGCTTTTGGGAATTAGTTATTGTTGAGCACAGTGTTTCATCCCCAGACAGATGGTCAGACAGAGAAGACCATTCAGGTTCTGGAGGATATGTTGCGAGCCTGTGTCTTAGACTTTGGTCATAGTTGGGAGGACCACCTAACATTGATGAATTTTGCGTACAACAATAGCTACCACTCCACCATTGGTATGGCACCTTTCGAGGCCTTTTATGGGAGACCCTGCCAGTCACCGCTTTTCTGGACCGACTCCAGAGAGTCAGCACTCATGTGTCCAGAGTTGGTGCAAGCTACCACTGAGAAGGTGTAGATCATCCGGGAGCGGATGAAGACTGCATAGAGCCGATAGAAGTCTTATGCTGACAAATAATGGAGACCTGTGGAGTTCTAAGAGGGAGACCACATCTTTCTTTGGGTCTCACCTCGACGAGGGTTACAGAGATTTAGCCGGGACGACAAGCTATCTCTAAGGTTCATCGGAACTTTCTAGATACTGTGAAGAGTTGGCGAGGTGGCGTACCACCTAGCTCTTCCACCATAGTTGCATCGGGTACATGATGTCTTCCACGTGTCGCAACTGAGGAGGTATGTGCATGACCCATCACACGTCATCGACTGGGGAAAACTGGACATCGAGGATGGAGTGGACTTTACGGAGTACCCGGTGAAGATCAAGGATTGGTAGGAGAGGATCCTCCGTGGGTGATTGATTCCCTTGGTGCATGTCCAGTGGCAACACGAGAATCTTCAAGAGAGAATGTGGGAGCGAGATGCTCAGATCCGTGCCTAGTACCCACATCTTTTTGAGTTATCTTGTTTTGGATTTTCTGGGATGCAAAGCCCCAAGGTGGGGAGAATGTAATGTCTTATATTTTTCCATGTATTATTTTTAAATATTATATGGGATTATTTTGAGACCGTTTGTGAAAACAACACATCATTTCGAGGCCCAGTGAGCCCGGAATGGTGGTTTGAACTTTTTTTTAGTTAAGTGAGTCGACACTTGTGCGCGACTATGGCAGTTTCCAAACGAATGCCCGGATTAAAAATCTGAGGGCACCATTTTGTTTGGGATGATGAATTTACCTAAGAATGAGCCTAATATCGACTGGCACGGGTAGAGGGAAAAAAATTAATTTTTCGAACGTTTTAAGTAAAATAAAATAAAATAAAATAAAATTGAAAAGTTTATTTTATTTCTTTTTGGAAATATCTGCTGCAGCGCGGCGATGGGGTTGCTGTTTCTTTAATTAAATTCATGTCATAATGACTCAAAAACAACAACATTGACTCATTAATTCTGCAACATAATGGGATGTCAAATATGTTTCCCTTTTTATTTGGATAATCTAATTTTGCTCGTTGGCGACGATTGAGATAAATCTCTAGAGAATCCGTGGAGCGTTGGAGTAAACTCTCAGCAACGAACGACGGTGGATCGAATTTGGGAATCACTGCATCAATGAAGTTGGAGGATCTCGACAACAAAGATAGCATAGAACCTTCGTCAGTGATCGATCTTAGTTGAGGTAGTGGTTGTTATTTCATTTATCTTTCCCCATTTTGAATTTTCAAACGATGAACCCGGATCAACCACAAACAAGTTGATCCGCAGATTCATACATTCTTGTGGGATGGTTTTCTTTGGTATGATTATGGAGAATTAATCCATGTTGATTATTGTTGTTGATTTATGCTCCATTTAAACCTATTAACAGGAGCATATCAACGCCCTGACGAATGACGACGGAGGTTCGTTCTTCAAATTTGTTCGATTGGTTTTCCTTCCCCCTTTCCTTCTCATGCATTCTTTGTGTTCTTCACAGGGTGAAGAAAAATGGATCGTTGCACACCTGTCTTGCAACATAATGATCCCAAACCGGAGATCCGACATCGCAACAACCATACGAAGGTGCGATGGCCATGACAGATGACGAATCAGCTCGAATCAGAAGAGGCTTTTTTTCGAGCGTTCTTCACGTGGGAAGATCAAAACATGTTTTAGGAGCCGATCAGAGGTCTGAAAATAATATAGGTAGCCTCATGGTGTTGATGAGACCAAAACCTAGGTGTTACAGGGCAATCAGATGACCAGATCGACAAACAGAGCATCACCAGAGGCATGACGGTGGAGGTCCGCATTTCTGGAAATTTCCAGAATACACGGTGTGTACTTCCGAAGAACACGCCATGTAGTACTGGAGGAGATGGGTAGGGTTTCAGGGGTCAGAGAGGAATCTCACAACATGTGACCCTGGTCACATGACGTGTTGGACTTTCCCTGAATCTCAGCGTGTGTTTTGGGAAGTACACGGAAACGTGATGATCTACACGACTTTAGAACACGGCGTGTACAACCTGGCAGAGGTGGCTACGTGGGACTCGGCGTGTATCTAGGGGGTATACGGACACGAGATGGAGTATATGACCATGTACTCTATCACATGTCTAGGCGAGTCCAGTAATGTGGGTCACCCCGTGTACCGATCACACAGGTTAGAGTAAACGGGTTGAAGACCATGTACGGGCACATGGCCAGCGTACGCGGAGCCGACCCCAGCCACTCGGACACGACATGTACACACTACTACATGCCGTGTACTAACTTTTCTAAACGAATAACCTTACAACATAGGCCGTTATACACAGGTAGTACCCAGGGTCAGACGAAACGACGTGTAACTTTTCTACACACCGTGTACTTTTAAAAAAATGGCATGGTCCTCTTGTCCACCGTATCTTAGACATGTTTTTTTGGGTCAGTACCCCTTCTTCTCATTCCTCTTAAGGTTAGGTATCATTTCCTTCTACAAGAGTATGATCCCTTCAGTTGGACTTTCTGTGATAGGGTCATACATCCATTCGAGAGGCCCATATCGAATCCTCTATCAATTATTGACCCTAGGTAGAGTCAGGCATCGACGTGACCAACTCTACCGGGCGTTGATCCTCTACCTAGCTGGTGAATTCGGATGAGTCGCGGTATCTGCCATGGCCTAGTCAGTGATCCTCATCTGTGTATCGTGATCTTTCCCACTCAGGAGTGTGTCTCCCGTAATGAGTGTATCTATCTATTGAAATCTTCCCACTCAGAAGTGTGTCTCCCATAATGAGTGTAATTGCCTCTCGTGATGTTTACGTACGAACAGTAATTCTCGGACAGACGTCATCAGAGATATAAGACTTGTGGAGTGTGTTCTCCTAGAATGAGTGCTTCGTGGAATCTTCAAACTGAATCCCTAATGAGGGTATGTGGTTGTGCGACTTGTATCTAGACCGTGGGTCTGGGTTTTGAGTGTATCTGGTTTTTGTTTCTCTTGCTATATGTTATATAGACATATACTGTACATAGCTGACTGCACCTTTAATTTATTGCTTTGTGGTTTTTGGGGTCCTCTACTGAGTATTTTTATACTCACCCCTACACGATCTTTGACCGCACGTGATGTGTCTTGTGGAGACGAGAAGCCTTTTAACAGAGTCCAGGGTGGACTAGGATAGGACCGAGCTTTCTGAGTTCCCTATAGGCCGAGGTGTTCCTACGGCTATGAGAATCAATCCCAGTACCTTTTGTATTTACAGGCTGGACTTTGCAGTTTTCGGGCTCTTGTTTTGGTGGGCTTGTATTCTGGACCAATTTACTTTCAGTACTTTACCTTCCGTCGTACTCTGTTGGTTGGGTTTAGTTGTATGCATGCATTTGTTTCCTTAGTGGTTTTTTTCATTTCAGCATTTGTGGGCTTGGATATGTGTGCGTGTCTACAGGTACTTAGGCAATGCCTCCCATGTTAGTAATATGCCTACTCGGTGCTAGTCACTAGCCCCTGGCCTATTGGAGGTGGGATTGGGGAGTCACTGCGTGGGACCCACTGGGACGGGTCGTGACATGCACAAACCGTGTAATATGCCTCTGTTAAAAACTGCATAGAATTTGCATAGGTGTGTGGCTATGGGTGTATGGTTAGGAAAAAATGTTCACCCAATTCTACTCATTGAAAATCCATGCACAATTAGATTAAACTCTATGGGCTTGGGTGGAACAATTTCTATGAACCATGTGGACTTGTGCTTTGTTTCACCAGTCTGGGTTCCAGGCTCTGAACAAGCCACATATACCCTCATATCCTCCTTAGCCTCACTAGGAATCCATATAAGGTCAAAACTATATATTTAAAACATAAATTAAAGGATTAATACCTCATAGAAAAATCATGTTTTTATAGTATCTCCCCCTTAAATAAAATTTTCCCTAAATTTACCTTATGAGGGTGATAGAATGCTGTTTGAGAAAAACTTTGGCCACTGAGAACATATGTTATCCTCCCACTCCCAAGTCTTGTCTTTTACATGACTATGCTTCCATAACATACACACTAAAGAGAAATACCAGTCTCAGCTAGAATTTGTGCTCTCATCAATGATACATATAGGATACTCTTCAAAAGAAGCATCAACATCTAACTTAACATCCCCAGGATCAAATGTACAAGATAGGTCAACATGATAATGATGAAGCTATGAAATGTGAAAGATTTCATGCATGGAAAAAACCTATGAGGTAATAGAAATGTATAGGTTTCCTACTCAACTCTCTCCAAGATCTCAAATGGCCTAGGAGACAACTTTCCTTTCCTCTGTATCTATCTATGCCCATATCTAGGTGATACTTGTAAGAAAACATGATCCCCGAACTTGAACTAAAAATGTCATAAAAATTTATCGACATAATATTTCTATCTAAAACGAGTGGTAGTAATACGCTTTCTAATTAAATGCACCTACTTCAAAGTGTCCTGTACAAGATATGGACCTAGTATTACTTCCTATCCTACCTATAACCAGTACATGGGTGAATGGAATGGAATACCATTTAAGGCCTCATATGAATCCATATAAATCATATCCTGATAGATATTATTTTAGTTGAACTCGATGATAGGGATATAGTTCTCCTAATAACTTCCAAAATCAAGGACACATGTTCAAAGTATGTTGTCTAGTACCTGTCTAGTCTATTTTGAATGACCATTGGTCTGGGGGAGAAAGGATATGCTCAGAAGCACCAGTACACCCAAAGCTCTCTGTAACCCCTTCCTGAACCTCAATGTGAAATGAATATCCCTATATAAAACAATATAATGAGGGACCCCATGTAGACATATGATATCACAAATGTATAGTCTTCTCATATCATCAACTAAGCAAGTCTCCTGAATAGGTAGCAAGTGGTAAACCTTTTTTTATCGATCTGAAACTACTAAAACTATGTCACTACCTCGAGGCAACCTTGGTAATCTGACTACAAAATTTATCACAACTTATTTCCATTTCCATACCGAGACTAGTAATGGATGTAACAAGCCAACGGGCCACTGGTGTTCCACCTTCACCTGTTTACAGGTGGAACACATAGTAATAAAACCTACTATATGATGTTTCATCCCTAGACACCAATAATATCATTTAATATCACGATACATCACAGAGATACCTGGGTGCACTTCCCACTGAGAAGCATGAAACTCTTACATCAGATCCATTATCATGTCTATAGGGACCCAAATATGCCCATGTATAGGTAATATGTTGTCACCATCGATAGACCAATCCAAAGGAGGATCCTCACTAGAAATACTCTCTTGAAGGACCAAGCCTTTAGGATATGAAAAATTCCTCACCATCAATATCTTCAAAACTGAAAAGGTAATTTAAATTAATGTATGTAAATAATATCCATGATGGTCCTAAACCTCTTTGTGCATCTCAGAAAATAGGTCCATAAGCTTTCACTCATTACTAGCCTCATGAACTTCCTATGTTTGATTCCACCTATTGAGAGCATCAACAATAGTATTTCCATTCTTGGGAATATAAGAAATCTTGAAGTTAAAATATCGTAGGTATTAAACCCACATTCGTTGCCTGAGATTCAAGTCATGTTGTGTAAAAATATACTTGAGGATTTTATGGTCCGTAAACACCAAAAATGATCTCCCAGTAGGTAATTACTACAATAATATAAGGTGTGAACACAAGTTACCAAGTTGAGATCATGTGTTAGGTAATTTCACTCATGAGGCCTCAACTACCGTGACCCATATGCAATGAATCAATTATCCTGCATCAGAACTACTCCATGCTTGATACATAATGCATCACAATACATTATATAGCTTCTTCACAGATCTGGAAGAATTAGGATCAGTGCTGAAGTCAATATCATTTTCAGATCTTGAAAGGATTTCTCATAGGCTTTTGACTATATAAACTTTACACCCTTATTAGTCAAGCCTTTAAGAGGTTATATTAATAATTATAAGTCATATATAAAATGTCTTTAATAATTAGCTATCCCCAAGAAACTCCCTACATCAAAGATGTTCTTGGGATGCTCTCAAGTAACTACAAATCTCACCTTATTTGGGTCAATTGATACTCTTTCCTCTGAGATAATATGTCCCAAGAAGTGAACCTTATCAATCCATAAGTTAAACATAATGATCCTAAAATATAGCTGGCGATTTCTTAGTGTATTCAAAATGATCTCAAGATGAGTAACATGGTCGCTTCAAGTATGAGAATACACCATGTTATCATCTATGAAGACCACTAAAAAGAAATCCATACAGGGATGTAAAAACCAATTCATCGAATCCATGAAGACCGTTGACATGTTCATAAGACAAAAAAAAAAACCAAGTACTCATATAAACTGTATCAACTATGAAAATATATATGTGGTATATCTGAAGGCCCGACTGAAACTTGATGATAGCCCAATATTAGGTTGATCTTCGAGAACACTCCAGATACTTAGAGTAGGTTGAAAAGATAATCTATATGAGGTAAGGGATACTGGTTCTTAACCATAAGCTGATTCAACTTCCAATAATCCACACAAATCATGAGGGATATATCTTTTTTACTAGTGAAAATGATCGGTGAACCCCAGGGAGAAGTATTTGGTTGGTTAAAAACCTTAGTTTCTAAATCCTCTAGCTATCTATTGAGCTCCTGTAACTCTATAGTAGACATCTTATAAGGAGGAATGGATACTAGTGCATCTAGAGATACTTGTTTGATAGTAAACTTTACCTCTCGCTTATGAGGTACTTTAAAAAAGTATTTGAAAAAAAACCCTGAAATTATTGACTACCAGAAGAAACCCAGTCTGATGTAGTCTCTGATCATTCATATAAAGAATAACAATATGGGTGGTTTCTCCACCTAGCCCAATATTTTCTAGTCAAGATCTACCTTCCTAGACATCACAATCACCCTTTTGAATATAAGTACATCTCTTTGGTGATGAAAAAAAACACCCTCCGGCAATGAAAATCCACATAGTCATGATCGGGGACCTACCATTCTATCCTGATAATGACATCAAATCCCATCATCTCAAGTATTAATAAGTCCCACAAGAAATGATGGTTGACTAAATAAAGGGGGAATTCCTTACATTGGAATGTACTCTCTAAATGTATACCCAAAGGGGTTTCAAGTTTCATAACGCCACATGAGTACTGAACATCAAGACCAAGAGTTTCCACAATAGCCATATGGATAAAGGTTTATGAAGTGATTGTGTCAAATAAGTAAAACACAATAGTGGAGGATACTATTTTAACACCTCAAATAATAGATGTACTGACACCCTAATCCCCTCGTGTAGGCTACACTGAATAAATCTTCCATGATCCAAAGCCCTGTGCTGCAATCTGAATACCCTAAGTAGGCCTGATCTGCTGGAACTGTATATCTAAAGCATGTATTCCACATCCAATACCTCCTCCTATATTTTTATGATTGGTAATGCTCTAGCTACCTTCCTAACAAGGTGATTTAGATCCTGTTCCTGAAGGTGGAGCTGCTATGGATCCTCTCCCACTCAACACTGATGGGAAGAACCTGTAAAAACACTAAGGATACCCAAATACACTATAGTCTCGACACTCAATGGGGTCTCTGGAACACTGGGGATTCTTATGCCTTGGATTCCCACATTGGTGACAAACCATGTAACTGTTAGTGGGTGTCACCTAGTTTCCACTGCTCACGCACATAGTCTCAAAGCATCGCTTCCAACCGCTATTCAAACCACTAATCTATCTTGGTTATGAACCAACCTAGATCAAACCATATACCTATCTCATATTACTATCAGTAATGAGAGTTTGGTACACTATATCATAAATGATAGTAAATTAGAAAACATTCACCTGAGAGTGAATAGGATTCCTGAGTCTATCCTCAAATCATCTCGCTCTCGATGGCTCATCAGTAGTATAGATAGGTGAAAATCACTGAAGCTTAGTAAAATGAGTTGAGTAGTCTATAAAAGACATAGAAACTAGCTGCAGGTTCATAAAATCCCTAGAAATATTGGACCTTAGGGTCTTAGGGTATAAATATTCATAGAAGGTAGATTGGAAATCCCTCTAAATCACTTCCTGATACTGACCTTCCTTGTTCAGAATATCCCACCAATGTTGGTGGATACATGGAGCATATAAGTGGTGAGCATAAACTTCATGTCAAGAGTTATCTCAAGGTGTTCAAAGATAGATAAGACTGTATCCATCCATAACTCTGTATCATGGGGCCACCATCCATTAAAAAAGTATGTTTATGTTGTTTTTAAAACTCCATCATAAGCTCTCCTATAGAAAGGGAAGGTCACAGAGTTCCTTAGATAGTTTTCATAATCTAAAAAACTCACCTCAAAACTGAACATCATCAATCGAATTTTGGATAATAAGTTGTTCCATGGGTGGCAATACTGGAGGTATCACTGGTGTCTTAAGGCTCACAAAATCTACAGCATGGTCATCACCACCCTCATGGAAAATGACTAGAGGATGTCATGGTGGAATAACTCTAAAAATTCCCAGAACACAACTCAGATAGTTTTTGATAATGGTAATGATCATAGATACACAAATAGGATAGGTATTAGTCTTCCTATGTAAGAAACACACCCCTCTTCCTACTCAAAGAGCTAGGTATGGGTGATAGGAACATTTATATAGAACAAAATAGATGCTACCTACTTCCCACTACTAAGGTCAAGTATGGGTGAAGCTATGTGTTTTGAGTCCAAGGTCCTAGTATATAGAGTATCAATTGTAATTTATAGAGGAAAATACTCTTTAAATGGAAATTTTCATCCCTATTTAATTGTGACCATTTCATTTTAGAATTCAATTTCATTTAATTTTATTCCTATTTATATAGAAATTTTCTTTAAAGGATTGAACTACATGGATCACATTTTCCAATTTACAAGGTACCACACACCTAATAAACCTTAATATGGAATCCATTTAATCCCAACCACCCACTTATCAAGTCCCTGCATGAAATGTTATAAAAATTCACAAACAAATAAATATATCACCAAAACATCTTGTAGGAAATGCACACAATAAATAAAGTGGAATAACATAATGCATGACATATAAATCCTATAAGGTGCCTAAAATTATTCATGATCAATGCTTCCTTGCAATATCGGGCCAAGGATAAAATATAAACCTAAATCATAATAATAAACATCTCACATCATGTGTGTCATCCAATGGTTGAATCAAATCAACTGTAATAAGAAAAATACAGAACAACATATCATATACCAAGTAATTTGGCCTTTCCTTGTATGTGGGTTAGAAACTCCTAAGAACAACTCATTACCAAATTTGGACACATTCCTCATCTCTTTTCTATTGTTCCCAAATGATAAGACAAAATAAAAGAAAATAAAATACCTATGATACTAATTTATGAAGTTCTGACTCGGATACCACTTAAAAAATGCCTCGAGATGGTGGACCGTATGGCCTCAAGAACACCACCATATATTCTAGAGGCTACCAAAAAGTTGTGAGGGACCAAGTGGGAAGACTATACCCTCATGATCAGAGTAGCACAATAGTGAATGAATAGATAAATAACTTAAGTATAATAAATATCTAACAGAGAAAGGTGAAATATTCAAATGAAATAAATAACCAACAAAAACCTTAATGAGTATCACATATAGTATAATGCAATGTTATGTGTCTAAAAAAAAGTAATAGGAAATAATGCCATATAGTAAATGTATCAAAAAGGAAAAAAACCAAAGGACTATCTTCAATAGCATCACAATCCATAGCTTGGTCCTGAACTTCCCTACTGTCATGCTATAATCAAATCAAGTATCAACCATTGGGCACTTTCCTCTATCCCTACCTACATATACATAATCCTCCTGGCTACCATTGGTGGTTTGGATAGGGTGTGAGATAAACTTAGTATGCCACCACCAATGGTGTCTATAAATACCCAGTCAGTGCATATATTATGATAATGTGCAGATAATAATAGAAATTAGTAATAAAACTATAAAGGGACCAACTCTGGTTTGTGAAAGATACTAGGTTGACACTACCTACTTCAGCCCATGCTAGATAATCTTTGAATAAGTAACCTTTTGTATACACATATATGTACTGTATACGTAGTGACATCTACTATTATATATGTGGCTACCACCACTAGCCTAGACACGAGGTGTAACTCAGGCTTCCATAAGTAGTAGCATAAGTCTCATGAGTATTTATGTACGTAATGCCCAATATCACAAAAATAGGGTACACCATTCCCAGCATCACAATGACAGGGTCTCCATGCCCGAATCATAACAGTAGGGTCACCATGCCTAGTATAATATCAAGAATGGTCATCATGATTATATATAATTGTAAGGTTATTCATGCCCAATATCATATCAATAGGTTCTCCATGCCCAAATCATATCACTAGGGTCTCCATGATGTAATCATAAAAATAGGGTTCGCTATGCCCAATATCATATTAGTAGTGTTGAGTCAATAAGGTTTTCCTTATGACTTTTCCATTACTTCTTGTTTTTAAAATTACAAACACCTTATACTTAAGAAAATCTATATTTTACTTCTATAAGGAAATTTACCCAAACCTAGATTTTCTTACACATATCAATATTTTTCTTAAGATTAAAAATCAGATTCATAACCAAAACCTGGGAATCATATAATACTAAGGTATGAATCATTCTATTTTAGGATCCGAATTCTGGATATGAACTCTAATAAAGTTCCAATTCGAATTCTGCATACAAACTCTAATAAATTTCCACTCTGAATTCTGGATACACACTCTAATAAAGTTCCACTCTGAATTCGGGATACGAACTCTAATAAAGTTCCACTCCGAATTCTAGATACAAACTCTAATAAAGTTCCACTCCAAATTCTGGACACGAACTCTAACAAAGTTCAACTCTAAATTATGGACTCTTAACTTTTACTACTTCAACTTCGAACTTTTATTAGTTTGACTCCAAACTTTTATTAGTTTGACTCTGAACTTTTAACTAGTTTGACTCCGAACTTTTAATAGTTCGACTCAGAACTTTTACTAGTTCGAATCTGAACTTTTATTAGTTCGACTCCGAACTTTTATTAGTTCGACTCCGAACTTTTAACTAGTTAGACTCTGAACTTTTACTAGTTCGACTCAAAACTTTTACTAAGTTAGACTCCGAACTTTTACTAGTTCGACTCCGAACTCTTACTAGTTCGAATCCAAACTTGTACAAGTTCGACTCCGAACTTTGTAAGTTCAGACTCTGAACTCTGATGAAACCAGACTCCGAATTTCCTTAGAAATTCAGACTCCGGACTTCTATAGAATTCAGTTTCCGAATTCCTGTAAAATAGAATCCGAATATCCTTTTATCATAGACTCAGAATCCCATTTTGGTTAGACTCCAAACTTTTATTTACTTACATTCCGAATTCTAGTTTTGCTTATGCTTACACTTGTTTCATTGTAAAATGATGTCGTAATTTCAGTTATACATGTTTTGTTATAAAACAATGTCATCCATTCTGTTTCTAACAAATCGTTGGTTTAGTGACACATGTACAGGTCCTTCTGAATTTTAAGGAAAATATGACCGTTGGAGGAGGGAGCCAACCATTCCAACCAAGCTTATAAATAGGAGCTCATTTGAAAGAGCTCACGAACATTGAACAAGTTGATCACTCTAGAGACCACATGCTGTTAAGGTGATTTCTAAGGAGAGAATATTTTCATGATTTGTGCGTACTGAACCTCTCATTCAGATTGCTTTGTATGACTCCAAATGTTGGTTATTACATTCAAGGGCTTCCGGGGATAGGAAGACAGAGGTGTCGACTACCTTGAAGTTCGAGGGCTTCTTTGCTGATGGAGATAGAGGTTCCAACTACCTTGAAGTTGAGGGCTTGTGGGGATAGCATGATAGAGACACCGATATTCATATCGAGGGCTTACCCTGTTATGGGTAAGACAGACTTTATTGAAAGTATAAATCAAGGGACCTTTATCCAAGGTTGTTGGATAGCCTTGTCTTTGGGTTAAAAGATTTATATCTTGTCACTTGGTTTTGTTACAAGTTTTTCCGATGCTTTTTGTATTTTAAGGAAAGTATAATTTTCTTATATTTCCTTAAAATTGTACTTTGATTCATTTAGATTCTATACGCTTTAAGGTAGAATCTCATATTGTAATCTTTGGTTAAGTTTCAATTTCTGGATCCATATTTCTAGAACCTATTTTTCGGAATCACTTTCCAGATTTAAGAATGTGCAAAGAACTAGAAGTTTGTAACTTCATACCTTGTTTCAATTCTCCAATTGGTGTTAGAGGTGTTGTGAATTTGGTTAGTTTAACTTTGTTAAACTTAGATCTTTCATTGTTTAAGGAAAATTTTAAAGTGTACAATTCACCCCCCTCTTGTATATTGAGCATCTACATCAATATTTCGATCCTTCAATTTGTATCAGAGGAGGTATCTGGAATACTTATACTCACATATAAGTTTTTCTTGATCAACTTTTCATTGTTCTATTTTTCCTTGATTAGGAATATTTTCCTTCATTCTGAACTTTTGTTATTAACAAGTTTGTGTGGAAAGAATTTTTTTCTTATAGATGGCAGGTTTACATATTGGTTCTATCGACAACCTTAATCCTATAAGACCACAAATTTTTGATGGTAATGACTATGATTATTGGAGAGATCAAATTAAGACTTTCATTATCAATACTGGAGTAGAAAATTTTGTTATGCTTACCAGAAGTTATAAAATTCCGGATAAGGAAGTAAGTGCTTTCACAAACCAAGAAAAGCATGATTATCAATTGAACTATAAGGTACGCAATAATCTACTTTGTTCAATGACTAGGAATATATATAGCCAAATTTCTTCATGTGAAACAGATAATTGTATATGGAAGAAACTTGAAGATACACATTTTGGTACATCCAAAGTGATAGAGACAAGAAGAGATATGCTAAGAGAAGAATACCATGGTTTCAATTTTCCTTATGGTGAACCCATTTGTAAAGTTCAACAGAGGTTTATGAAAATTGTAAACAGTCTACAATCTATGGGATAAAAAGGTCTGGATGATGAAGCTCTTGTGGATAAGATTATAGATATTATGCCCAATGAGTGGGAATCAAAGAGAACAACAATTGATGAAAACATGAAGGTTACTCAAATATCCTTAGATGAGATTTTTGGAACTCTTCTCCCACATGAATCAATGATGAAAAGAGATGCTAACAACATCAAAAAGAAGAATGGGAATGGTACTGTTGCTTTTACAACAACATCAAATCATATGAAAGATAAGACTCCTGAGAGAGTAACAAGATCCAAGTTTAAGAAGGTTATTATCCAATCCGAATCTAGTGACATTGAAGTCTCAGAGAATGAGTTAGAAAATCTTGCTTGAAGGATGAACAAGATAGCTGGACAAAGAAATTTCCAATCCAAGTATAAGAAAAAGGAAAGGAAAGATATGAAATATGGAGAAGTTACTTATTATGAATGCAAGAGAGCTGGACATATTAGACCAGATTGGTCTTTTCTCAAAAAGAAAGAAAGAAAAGAGAGGCATTCTGAAATAAATATAAAGAAGTATTATAAATCCAAAGCTAAGAAAGTTCTGAAAGAAAATGACACCTGGAGTGCCAGTGGTTGTGAATCTTCGGATGAATCTTCAGATTATGAATCTTCTGGACAGAAGAATCTTGGTCTTATAGCCAGAGTACCTATTAACAATCATTGCTTCATGGATAAGGTACACAATGCTGAATCATTGACCAATGTTTCTTTATATTATAATGATATTAAATATTATAACTCTTCAGAAGAAGAATCCTCTTCTGATGAAGAAAATAATTTACCTACCTATTAAGAAGTTTCTAGGTTTGCTGAACTACTTGAGATTGAGAATTCCAAACTCAATAAAAATCTTGATAAGGAAAACTCTAGGAAGACTATTCTTACAAAAGAAATATCATATCTCTATAAAGATCTTGATAAGAAAAATGATGATTTTATAATTATTTTAAAAAATCTTGAAGAAGTGAATTCTGAAAAGGATAAAATCTCTAAAGACTTAGAAAAAGTAATTTCTAAGAAAAGTGTTTTCGAGCCTAGCTCTAGTTCCAAATCTAATGATTTTGAAAATAAGAACTTGGTTATAAAACTCAAGTCCGAAATATTTTCCTTAAAGAATTGTTTGTAGAACTTTAACTTAGGTAAATAAAATTTTGATAAGATCTATTCACAAATACGACCTTTAAGAAATAAATCCTGATTTGGTTATACCCATGCAAAACCAACTTTTAGTAACAACTACTTTGTTCCACAAAGTGCCCCATTTTGTAGAAGTGTCAATGTGTTGGTCACTGGGAAAATAATTTTTCTTTAAACAAAACACAATCTTTAGGTTTTCATAAGGCTTATTTTTCTAAAAAGATGTGGATACCAAAAATTTTGTTATCTAAAAATATCGGATCCAAACAAGTTTGGATTCCGAAAGTCTAATTCTTTTCTCATTTTCAGGAAAATAGGGAAAATTCCAATAACAATACACGGTACATGGATAGTGGATGTTCCCAGCATATGACTGGTAACAAAAGCTATTTTGAAAAGATTATCAAGACAAAAGGAGGAAAGGTAACTTTTGGAGATAATGCTCAGGGAAAAATTGTTGGTATAGGTAATATTGTTCTTCTTGGTAAAACTTTGATTTCAAATGTTTTGTTTGTAAAGGGTCTTAAGCACAACCTCATTAGCATAATTCAATTATGTGATGAAGGGTATCTTGTGAATTTTATAAATGATAAGTGTTTAGTACATAATTTCAAGGAAGAATTTATTCTTTCTGCCCATAGGCAAGAGAATGTTTACACTTCGAACTTAGAATACCTTAGAAGCCAAGATTTACATTTACTTAGTGCGATGGAAGATCATTCTTGGTTATGGCATAGAAGATTAGGTCACTGTAACCTTAGAAACTTATGTAAAATCTCTAAGAAGAAACTAGTTAAGGATCTAACGGAGCTTAGATTTGATTCTTCTAAAGTTTGTGATCTTTGTCAATATGGAAAGCCACATAAATCTAGTATTAAAACAATCCGTGAAGTCTCAACAACTGATGCATTACAGTTTGTGCACATGGATCTTTTTGGTCCAACACAAATTGGAATCATTAGTGGAAAATACTATGTGTTTGTTCTAGTTGATAACTACACTAGATTTACATGGGTCTATTTTCCAGAAAAGAAGTCTGAAGCTTTTTATTATTTCAAAAGTTTTAGAGCCCAAGTTAAAAATGAGAAAAACCTTCCATTGAAAACTATTCATATTGATCATGGAGGAGAATTTCAAAATTTTGATTTTGAAACTTTTTGTAGTAGAAAAGGTATTACTCACAACCTTTCAGCAGCTAGAACTCCTCAACAAAATGGTGTAGTTGAAAGAAGAAATAGAATTCTTCAAGAGATAACTAGAACCATGTTGAATGAATATTCTATAGCTAGAAATTTCTGGGATGAAGTTGTAAGTACTGCTTGTTATACTATAAATTTAGTTTTGATCAGACCTTTTCTTAATAAAATTCCTTATGAGTTATGGAATGGTAGAAAACCAAGACTTTCCTACTTCAAGGTTTTTGGTTGCAAGGTATTCATCCTGAATACTAAGGATAATCTTCACAAATTCACACCAAAATCTAATGAAGGAATTTTCTTAGGGTACTTCAAAACTTATAAGGCTTATAGAGTTTTCAACAAAAACACTTGCACTGTTGAAGAAACAGTGTATGTAAAATTTTATGAATATGATCCTTTTGTTTTTAAACCATCCCAACCTACATCCTCAGATGTGTTTTAAAAAACTAATTATCAACCTTTGTTAGAAGATCCTTCTGATGAGGAAAATGTTCAAGAAGATACTTCTGAAACATTTACCCCAAAATATTTTCTACCCTATGTTGATGAGCAGGTTTTACAAAACACAAACCAGGTGTTTCTTAAGAATCATCCCAGTGATAGTATCATTGGTGATGTAAATCAACCTGTAAGTAATAGAAGTTCCTTTAGGAATGAAGTAGAACATCTTGCATTTCTTTCCCAATTGGAACCAAAAATCACTGATGAAGCTTTAGTTGATGATGATTGGATAAAAGCCATGCAAGATGGACTAAATGAATTAGAAAGGAATAAAGTCTGGACCGTGGTTGAAAGACCTAAGGAAACTTCTGTTATTGGAGTAAAGTGGGTCTTCAGAAATAAGTGTGGTGAAAATGGAGTCATTGTTAGAAATAAAGCTAGACTAGTTACTAAAATCTATAATCAGCAAGAGGGAATAGACTATGAAGAAACCAATTCTCCAGTTGCTAGACTTGAATCTATTCGTATCTTACTTGCCTTTGTAGCATTATTCAATTTTAAAATTTTTCAAATGGATGTGAAATGTGATTTCCTTAATGGTTATGTTCAAGAGGAATTTTTTGTTGAAAAACCTCCTGGCTTTGAAGATAAAAAACATCCTAATCATGTTTTTAAACTTACCAAAGCTTTGTATGGCCTTAAACAAGCCCCATGAGCCTGGTATGATAGACTTACAGGATTTTTTCTTCAAAAGAACTATGTTAAGGGAAATGCAGATCCAACCCTTTTTATAAACAAAGATAATAAAAATGTTTTGATTGTTCAAATTTATGTTGATGACATTATATTTGGTTCAACTCAGCAATCTTTAACTGATTCCTTTATGAGTCTAATGAAATCTGATTTTGAAATGAGTATGATGGGTGAGTTAACATTTTTCGTTGGTTTTCAAATTTCCCAAAACCAGAAGGAACCTATATATCTCAACAAAAGTATATTAAATATCTTCTTAAAAAGTATATATATTACAACACTAAGAGTATAAGTACTCCTATAGGTACCTCAAACACTCTTGATCTTGATGAAGCTGGGAAACCAGTAGATCAAACATCTTTTAGAGGTATGATAGGAAGCCTACTTTACTTGATAACTAGTCATCCAGACTTAATGTTTTAAGTATGCTTATGTGCAAGATATCAATCCAATCCTAAGGAATCTCATTTAAGGGCAGTGAAAATAATTTTTCGCTACTTAAAGGGAACCATGCATCTAGGATTATTTTATACGTCTGGAAATGATTTTATCTTAAAAAGATTCTCGGATGCTGACTTTGGTGGATGTAGAATGGATAGAAAGAGTACATATGGAACATGTCATTTCTTAGGAGATTCATTAGTTTCTTGGTCATGCAAGAAGCAACATTCTATAGAACTCTCCACTGCTGAAGCTGAATATGTAGCAGCTGGAAGTTGTTGTGCTCAAGTGTTGTGGATACAACACACACTCACAGATTATGGCTTGAGTTTTACTAAGACTCAAATTTTGTGTGATAACACAAGTGCCATTTCCCTTAGTAAAATCCCTGCACATCACTCTCATGAAAAACACATAGATATTATGCATCACTTTCTTAGGGATCACACACTTAAAGGAGATATCATTCTTCAGTTTATAGGAATGCAAGATCAACTTGCTGATATTTTCACAAAATCATTACCCTCCGATAGATTTAAATACATTAAACAGAAGTTAGGAATGATAACCATAAGGTAATCCTTCTTCATTAACTTCTTGTTGAAAAATTATCCTTACAGTAATTAACTTCTTCTCATAGGGGGGGTACATTTGCATGTTAGTTTAATCAAAGTTTTCGTTGTCAATTTTTTTTTATTTTCAAACTTTTGTAACTAAAATTTTTTTTCGTAACAAGTTTTTGAAAATTCTCAGAATTGAAATTCTCAGAATGGAAATTCTTATAAAGGAAATTCTCAAAATGGAAATTCTTAGAATGGATATTTCAGAATGGAAATTCTCATAATGCAAATTTTTGTAATGAATTTTCCATAATGAGAATTTTCGTAATGAATTTTTCGTAATGAGAATTTTCGTAATGGATTTTCCATAATGAGAATTTTTGTAATGAATTTTCTTTAATGAGAATTTTTATAATGGATTTTCTGTAATGAGAATTTTCTTAATGAACTTTCGTAATGATGTTTTTTGTAGTGAGTTTTTCTTAGTGATTTTCTTTTTTTAAGAAGAACTTTACCAATCATGGACAATCTTTCTAGCCAATCCAAAAGGTATTATTTACTTACTTAAGTTTTCGTAGTCATATTTTTCTTTCTGGTATTTTCCTTTGAGTTTTAAAATTTTCAGATTCTAGTGTTTTTTCTTAAAAACCTCAAAAGATCAGAGTCAAGTTTTCCTTGCGGGAATGTTCTCAACCGTCATATCAGATCAAAAGTATTTTCAACCGTTAGATGGTTTTTGGAAGACCAAAGGTCACCTCCATCGCCTATATAAAGGGAACCCTAAGAGTTTTCCCACATCAGTTTTTCAAATCTTCCGCGTCTCGAAGCCCTGACTCTCTTCTTAAGGACCGTTCCGATATTTGTCAAAGCCGTTCCGAATCTTCCAGAACTCTCCACTCTGAATGTCTGTTGAAGCTACATCTCAAGACATGTATACCTCTAAGACAATCTCAAAATGGTTAGTTTTCAGGGAAAGGTTAGTGCATCCGGATTTCTACAAGTTTGATTCTCTTATATCTAAGAATATCAGATTGAATGGCTGGGAAGACGTTTGCTTGTCTAAGTCCGAGAAGCAGGATCTAGTTTATACAGATTTACTTGTTGAGTTATATGAGTCTGTTTCCTTCCAGCAGGAAGATGGAAGAGAGTTATTTTCCTTCAAGTATTATGGTAAGACTTACAAATTATCTTACACCAAGGCTACAAGCTTAGTGGGTTTATCCTATGAAGGGGAAGCTGAGTTTTGCTCACATAAGCTTCCGGATGAGCAAGGAAGTTTCAACAAGGTGAAGGCATTAAAATTTCTTGGACTCAAAGATACCAAGACTGCTAAGATTTCTCATCTCACTCCGAATAATCGGAATCTATAGCTGTGGGTACAAGGTTTTCTTGTACCAAGAAGGGCTGACAAGGATAATCTGAAGAAGAGTGACATTTACGTCCTAGATTTCCTGGTAAATCTAAGGAAGATAAATTTGATGAGACATGTTTTGATTACAGTGAAGAATATAAAAGAAGGGAAATTGAGAGCCCAAATCATTATGCACCCTGCCTTACTTTCAAAGCTGATAGTTCGGTGCTTAGATTCTTTCAAAGTTTCTTGTAAGTCAAAAGTTCGAAATTGTAAGCTTATGCTTGTCAGTGATGATAATTTGGAAAGAATGAAGATGGGTATTTCAACTGAATCTAGAGAATTCTATCCTTTACCAGAGGGAGAGCCTGAGGCCATTCTGGAAAATGTCGAGAAGGCTGAACCAGTGAAGAAAGCTTCTAAGAAGATGAAGCTTAAGGATGTGGTTGGTGATGACAAAACCCCCAAATCCAAGGAAACCCAATCTGCACCTCCCAAGCTGAAGAAACAAAATGCTTACCCAGATGAAGTGGCTTCCAAGTAGAGGGAAGACAAAGAGAAGAGAAAATAAGGTGATCCACAGTTCGAATTGGACCCGGCTGAGGCTAAGGCCTTAAGGGAAAAAGCTGCAGATATGTTAGAAAAAGAAGATAAAGAAAAGAAGTTGAAGAAAAAGATGTCTGAAGCTGATATTGTTCAATCTATTTTGAAATCCACTGAAATAGATTCTTAGCAGATTCCGGTTCCAGAAAATTTCCTCACAGAACCATCTTTACCAGAGACTCCAGGAAAAAATTATGTCACTCCGGAAAAATCCAAGGGTAAAGAAGTAGTTGATGAAGTTGAAAAAGAAGCTGGTGAAGAAGTAGAAGAAGATTTTGTTGAAGAAAAAGAAGAACAAGGAAGTGATGATATGGATGAATTGATCAAACTAGGAGAATATTATCAAGAAAAGGCTGAATCTGTAAAATTACCCACTCCGGGAAAGGCAGTTGAGAAAGAAAGTGGGAATGATGAAGATGAGAAAGAGGAAGAGAAGGAAAATGTTTTGTATGATGAGGAAGAATCATATGAGAAGAATTTACTTGAAGAAGGGGAAGAAAAGGAAAAACCAGATGAAGACCTGATTGTTCAGTTATCAGAAAGTAAGGAAGAATCTCCAGATAATCAACCCATTACGAAAGCTGACAAGGGGAAGCAAGTTCTGATGGATACTCCAATAAAAGATATTTCCAGAAAGAAGGAGGTTGGTGGTTATTCTAAAAGGAAACTGGTGCAAACTGAATAAGAACAATATTCAAGTAAATTATCGAATTCAGAGTCATCAACACATAGTCACGATTTTGTGGTTGAATCTCTGAAAAATTTGGTGGACACCATTCTGTTTTCCCCACCATAGACTCCAGATGCCAGATGATGCAACATAGTTTGAATCAAAAATCAGAAGCCTTATCCATGGTGATGGATAAGTGTATAAAGATTGAGTTCGACAATAAAATTTTTCTTATCAATTATGATGTGCATAGAAAGTCTTGCAGAAAAATAAATTTGTGGTCTAAGAAAGTTGAAGAAGACTTGGCTATGTATGATAATTTTCAAAATGAGGTGAAAGATGCCTTTAACACCAAGGATAACAAGATCAAGAATCTTCAATAAGAGCTGATCATTGAGAAAAGTACTCGGAATCAACAGGTCAGAGATCTGAATGAGAAGCTTAACTCGGTAGCTCAGAACTGGAAAGGGGAAAGAGATTTCTGGATCGAGTTTAAGGAGAAGCTGGAAAAGCAATATGGATTACTAAAGATGCAGTAAGAATCCATGCAGGCTCAGGAAGAAGCTTTGAAATCCCATGAAGAAAGTATAAAATCCTTAGAGAGGCAAGCTGAGGAAGACCAAAGAGATTTAAAGAAACTCAAAACCTTGTTGAAGAAGCTCATTCCAAAGGAAAAGGAAGACAAATAAACTCACTCCGATCTTTTGTTGTATTTGTCTTTCCTTGTAAATTTTTTTTCTCAACTCTAAGGAAAATTTTGTTGGTTGTATATTGTTATATACTAATGTTTCAGGTACCATATTTTCTCTTCCATTCCCTAAATTCTTTTTGAAAATCACAAAGGGGGAGAATAAAAAAGAACTACTCAAAAGGGGAGAAAGAAAAAGTTTAGAAAGAAAAATTTCTAAGTAAAGAAATCCTTATAGTAAGGGGGAGTTTCTCATTACGAAGTTTTTCATTCACACGATAAGGAAAACTCCACTCCAGAAATTCAGAATACAATCCTTAGAGTTTCAATGCCTAAGGGGGAGTTAGTTGTATTCACTATCATCCATGAACAAAGGAAGATAAGTTGTAATTTCAAAGTTTAATGAATTTTTTTCAAAGTCCTTATATTCTTTTTCGTAAGGATGTTTGTGATTTCCAAAAAGGGGGAGATTGTTGAGTCAATAAGGTTTTCCTTATGACTTTTCCATTAATTATTGTTTTGAAAATCACAAACACCTTATACTTAAGAAAATATATATTTTACTTATATAAGGAAAATTTCCTTCCTTAAGGAAATTTACCCTAACCTAGATTTTCTTACACATATCAATATTTTTCTTAAGATTAAAAATTGGATTCATAACCAAAACCTAGGAATCATATAATACTAAGGTATGAAGCATTATGTTTTAGGATTCAAATTCTGGATACGAACTCTAATAAAGTTCCACTCCGAATTCTGGATACGAACTCTAATAAAGTTTCACTCCGAATTCTGGATACGAACTCTAATAAAGTTCCACTCTGAATTCTGGATACGAACTCTAATAAAGTTCCACTCTGAATTCTAGATACGAACTCTAATAAAGTTCCACTCCGAATTCCGGATACGAACTCTAACAAAGTTCAACTCTGAATTCTGGACTCTAACTTTTACTAGTTCTACTCTGAACTTTTATTAGTTCGACTCCAAACTTTTATTAGTTAGACTCTGAACTTTTAACTAGTTCGACTCCGAACTTTTACTAGTTCGACTATGAAATTTTACTAGTTAGACTCCAAACTTTTATTAGTTCGACTCCGAAATTTTATTAGTTCGACTCCGAACTTTTAACTAGTTCGACTCTGAAATTTTACTAGTTCGACTCAAAACTTTTACTAAGTTCGACTCCAAACTTTTACTAGTTCGACTATGAACTCTTATTAGTTCGACTCCAAACTTGTACAAGTTCGACTCCTAACTTTGTAAGTTCAGACTCTGAACTCTGATGAAACCAGACTCCGAATTTCCTTAGAAATTTAGACTCTGGACTTCTATAGAATTCAGATTCTGAATTCCTATAAAACAGAATCTGAATATCCTTTTATCATAGACTCAGAATTCCATTTTGGTTAGACTACGAACTTTTATTTACATACATTCCAAATTATAGTTTTGATTATGCTTACACTTGTTTCATTGTAAAATGATGTCGTAATTTCAGTTACACATGTTTTGTTATAAAATGATTTCTTCCATTATGTTTCTAAAAAACCATTGGTTTAGTGACACGAGTACAGGTCCCTCCATATTTTAAGGAAAATATGACTGTTGGAGGAGGGAACCAACCATTCCAACAGAGCTTATAAATAGGATCTCATTTGAAAGAGCTCAAGAATATTGAACAAGTTGATCACTCTAGAGACCACACACTGTTAAGTTTATTTATAGAGAGAGAAGCTTTTCATGTTTTGTGCGTACTGAACCGCTCGTTTAGATTGCTTCGTGCGACTCCAAATGTTGGTGATTACATTCCAGGGCTTCCGGGGATAGGAAGACAGAGGTTCTGACTTCCATGAAGTTCGAGGGCTTCCTTGCTGAGAGAGACAGAGGTTCCAACTACCTTGAAGTTGAGGGCTTGAGGGGATAGCAAGACAGAGACATCGATCTTCGTATCGAGGGCTTACCCCGGTGTGGGTAAGACAGACTTTCTTGAAAGTATAAATCAAGGGACCTTTATCCAAGGTTGTTGGATACCCTTCTCTTTAGGTTAAAATATTTATATCTTGTTACTTGTTTTTGTTACATGTTTTTCTACTGTTTTGTGTATTGTAAGAAAAGTATAATATTCTTATATTTCCTTACACTTGTACTCTGATTCATTTAGATTCTATACGCTTTAAGGTAGAATCTCATATTGTAAACTTTGGTTAAGTTTCAATTTCCGGATCCATATTTCCGGAACCTGTTTTTCGGAATCACTTTCCAGATTTAATCAAGTGCATAGAACTAGAAGTTTGTAACTTCATACCTTGTTCAAATTCTCCAATTGGTGTTAGAGGTGTTGTGAAATTACTTAGTTTAACTTTTTTAAACTTAGATCTTTCCTTGTTTAAGGAAATTTTTAAAGTGTACAATTCACCCCCCTCTTGTATATTGAGCATCTACATCGTTATTTCGATCCTACAAGTAGAGTCTCCATGCACATATCATAGATGCAGGTTCTCCATTCCTATGTATCATATTTAATGAGGGTCTCCATACCCTTATATCACAATTAATGAGGGTCACCATGACCATATATCATATCAGTAACAGGGACTCCATGCTTGTATATAACAATTGTGAAAGGGACACCTTGCTAAATTATAATTAAGCTTAGGGGTCATCATGACCACAATCATATCAATGATAAATATCCAATGGATTTAATACGATGCAATAAGTAGTTCACAATTCAATGGAATTATTCTTCAATGAGTGTGTGAGAATTGTTCAATTTTAATCTGGTGATGTGGTTTTACCACTCACTTCCATTCAATTCATTATAGATTGATAAGTGTGTTATCCATGATAAACCACCAAAATTATCCATTTCATTTATGATATCACAATTATAAGTCACTCTAAAACCATATAGAGGATGGTTTTTCCACTTATACATTTATAACAACAATGGAAAATTGATCGACAAACCTCAAGGGGTGGAAAAAATTGATGGGAACCTAAGAGAATCATTAGGTTCTAAAATAGACGACCAATTATAGGCAGATTCAATTTTGTAGGAAATGAATGTTTAAACCAATGTGTGGAACACGACACATAATATAAAGTATCTAAACCTTTAGGGATAAAAACTAGACCACCTACCTTATTCCTATAGAGGAGTACTCATCCATCATCGACATTTGGTTTTGTACAGATTGGAAGAAAACAAAATAATAGTTGAATGACTTGAAAAAAGGGCATAAAAGCCTACACCTAAATAACTTCATCAAGAGGTAGAAAAATGATTAAAAGAACAAGATGAATACAGTACTTATAAAGATCTATCTAATGAGATAATCATAATTCAAATTAGATTCTATATTAGAAATTTATCCAAGAACCTAGGTAGAGAGGAGGATGAGATCAAATGGGAGGGAAATGAGTCTCCTATATGTTGGAAATAGAAAATAAGGAGGTTTAAAGTTATAAGTTATTAAAGGTAGTTTAGTAATTTCACCCAAAATTATTGGGTCACAAGGTTTGACTGCATGGTTTATAAAATTGTGCACAAACTGTACAATATGCCTATGTTAAAAACTACAGAGAACCTGCATGGGCATGTGGTCTTAGGTGTATGGTTAAGGAAAACCATACACCCTATTCTACTCACTGAAAATCCCCGCACTGTTAGGAGAAACCATGCAGACTTGGGTGCATGGTTTCTACTAATCATGAATCCTAGTGATTTCTTCCACCAGTTAGGGTTTTGGGATTCAAATTATCCCCAAACACCACTGTTTTCTTCTTAGACCCACTAGGAATCCATATAAGGAAAAAATCAAAGATTTAAACAAAATATTTAAGGATTCATACCTCATAGAAAAACTAGGTTCTTGTAATAATTTACTCAATAAGATCTTCATCATAATTCACATATTTAATCACATCCTCAATACAATCTTCTTTATTTTCCATACTTGTAATCATATCATATGATCCATAAAACACAGTGTTATCCCCGTCACTAGCTACATTCACTTTTCTCCATGTTTATTCCAAAATTTATAACTTTGATCTATTCTGTGAAAGATAAAGTTTTCTTCTAACTCCTATAGGATAATTAATCTTGATTAACAAGAATGTAATCAAAAAAATATTTGAGAAGGGTCATATGCATTATCTGTTACAAACTTGATGAAATATTTCACCCCATATTCAACTCTTTTTTTATATGATTTAAATCCCTGAATTTTCAATTGAGGTCCATCCCATTTGATTTGGTAATATTAATTTTTTAAAAAATAAATAAATACACAAAAGGGGCCTTTAAAATAAGGGGCACCAATCATTTTAATGTTTCAAATAATTTTAGAATGCTTTGAAAGAAATGGTTAATCTAATTTAAGAAAATAATTACTCCACTGGTGGTAGGTGTTATCCTCTTAATTAATCCACAATGATTACCTGTACCTAGTATGGTATGACTAATTCTTAGGGTAGTTCAAGAAATGTGGGTTCATGTCTAGAAGAGATGGGGGATGAGTCTTAGGCAAAAAAATGCAATAATAACTATTTGATAGAGGAAGATGAAGAGGATGAAAATTTTCTCCTTAAAATATAAATATTCCCAAGTTGGGGAGTTGAAGAGGTATCAAACAACATTTCTTAGTTTTGTTTCTAAATTTGAAAAAATAGTAGTAGTATTTTGATACCTACAAGGGATTCTTTGATTGGTGTGACCATGAGAAGGCTCAACAGATGGTCTTATATGCAATCATGCTGAGACAACCATTATAGTTTCAACATTCAAATAAATCCTTCAATTACTTCATAAAAAGGAAAAGTCTTTTAGTATAAAGATTTAATATTAGTGGTTCTTAGCCTCCTCTAAATCCAAGGTTGTGAGAGTGGGGTCATGATGGATATCTTATGGCTTGGATGGAGTTAGTCACATGCCATTTACATGGTGTTATTACCAATCTATATTATATAGGAGGGTAGATTCTATGTATCTAGGAGGTCTCTAGAATTTAATATGATCATATAAATATATATAACACCCTTTTTCCTTGTACATGTATGCATCAATAAATATAGATACCACTCATCACATTGCATTTATAAATATAGATACCACTCAACTTTTCGACACATATTTTAAGGAGTGTTTGAAAAGGAAAAGGAAATTAATAAGTGAGTGGATCAAGACTTTAATCAATTATAGAGGTTAATTTATAAAGAGTAATTGTAAAATAAAAAGTGTATCATTTATTTATTTCCCCTTATCCATGATAAATTACCATTGCCCTAGAATTTTCAATAATGGATATTACTCATAAAGGAAAGCCTATATACTCTCCTATAATATTCTTCTTCAAAATTTGTCTTTTTTAAAATATCCCTACACATTCCAATATGGAATTAGGATATTCAAACTTTTTTAATCCTTCAATTTTCCTTAGTTTTGGTTGGATCAGACAATTTTCTTGGATGATACCAAGGTAACAAATTGTTTTCCTTTTCTAGTTTCATACCTGATATAAAAAACAAAGAAATACCTAATTTTATAGATGTATTTTGATAAGAGGTTAGTGACCAAAGTAAAAATAGAATTCAAGTGGATGATGCAAGAAATTCATTCAACTTATGTATTAAATATGAATCCAATTATGGAATTTACATCTTGATAATATTATCCAAAAAAACATGAGTAGGATCACTTAAGGGGAAAATGTTTGTGACCTTAACATACTAAAAAGAGAAAGGAATATGATGTTCTCAACATGCCTAAAGGGAAAAATTACTAACCCTTCATTGAATAATTTAGAGATACAATCTACCCAATAATAGAAGATAATTTATTTATATAATTATGTAACTATGAGGAAGTATTTATAAAAATGGATAGAAGTATATTATTTCCATTATCGATAAATTTAACTGAATTAAATATATTTTCTTTGTGAGAAATAAATCATAGGATCAAAATATATTTAATTTTTTTTGTAGAAAAGTAGAGAAGGATTATAATTTCACATTATAGATGATCCGAAAAGATAATGGTATATAATTTATAAGGGGAACAATTTATGATTATTTTGAGAATAATTCTATTCACCATGAACTTAGTGTACCATATACCTCTTAATATATATTTTTTGAACTGAAGAATAAAATTTTAGTTGAGATGGCTCAACCATTGCTGATAGTGCATACTTTATTATAAAAAACCAATGAATCTATTTACTCTAATTTGAAATAGAAAAACTCCATTTTAAGGTTAATGTGAAATTTAAAAGATCCTTTATTAATATTATCATTGAAACCTAAAATATCATTCTAATTATAAAAAATCATAGAAATCCAATTTATTAACTTTAAAACTAATCATTTAACCTTAAAATCACATTTACATTATAAAAAACTGATGAATCTTGTACTAATAAATCATTGGGATGATTTTTATTAGTTTTTAAAAATGACTTTCACTGCTAAAAATCGTGTTACCCTTTATCTAAAATCACATGTTAAAAAATGTTTACCCATTATTTTTTTTTTGGAAAATCAAACACCGAATTCATTTTAAAACTTCCTTAGAAAACTCTCTCACTATTTTCAAAACCAATCCCTTTACATTTTTAACCTAGATTCTGAACAATTAAAATCATGCATCACTTAAATAAAATGATCATTCTATAATGAAGATACTTTGGAAATAATGAAATATAATAGAAAATCCAAGGATAATTAGTGACCATAATTGACTAGGCCACATAGTTGGAAAGCCATGTGCCAATCACATTAATATCATAGGGATCCACTTAGAAATGCGTACATAAGCTGCACAGGGTTTACAAAACTATTCTAGCTCACCATGTGTCACCGTTTAAACTCCCAATTCACCCAAAAAAATTAATAGATTTACAAACAAAAATAATAATCTTGAGGAGTTAATTTCACTATGTTCAATGTGATGTAAAAGGAAGGAAGTGTGTGTTATTGAATTACATTTTTTTTATTTATGGTCATATTTGTATTGTTTCATACATAGTTTATTTCAATCATTTTTATTTTTCTTATTTCATGACCATTGCATACCAGAATTTGGAAATTATATTAAATCACCATATAATTTCCTTGAATCATTCATGTCCATTGAGTAATTTAAAGTAATTATATTTAAATATAGTATTAATAAAACTAATTCATTAATCACAAAAATTACTTGATAAAATGAATGGATAATTATTGAGTTAGAGATAGAGAATACGAAGACCAAGTATTCTCATATTCCAAAATCTAATAATAAACATCGATAACGACTTTAATTCTTTAATTCACTAGTGTGAAAAACATGGAGACTAAAAACATGGAACGTCATCTGAATATAATTTTTCAAAAAAAAAAAAAAAAATTCATCACTCTCAATCAATCACTTAATTTCTAATGATTCCATTAAATCATCTCTAAAAGTTCCACACTCTAGCTTACTATGTAATACATTCACTAGATAGTAGTTAGTTTGATTCTTTTATAAATTTCATAATTTGACTACCCTTTTGGAATTAACGACACCCTTTAAGGGATATCAAATTTTTGGAACCATTTCCTGAGATGGTTGCATAGAATTCATAGAATAATTATGAAAATTTCACATTATTTTAGTTTTTATTACCTTCATTTATTCTATTAAAGGGTTTATTATGCATTTTTATGAAGTACAAATTAAAATAAGTAAACTATAGTGGGAAGTAGAAATAAAATTAATGAGTTTTATCCTGATCTAGAAATGACCACCCAGAAATACACGATCAAATAAAAAATAGATCGATATGAATAAAATCCAAGTGGGAACCAAGTAATTGAGGTTAAATGTGTGGTGAATGACATAATAACAATGATGAGGATGAGGTCAGTGGATGGAAATGACCAAGATGGGTGGTGCGATGTAGTGTAGGGGTGCAGTACATAGCTACACGACACATAAAAACATAAGGAAACTCCATCAGTACAATGTGTGGTCAGGGAACATATCCAGAGAAGAGAACAATTGTGGACTATGGAAGAGAAATGAATAAGTGGTAAGCAGTGGATCTTCATGTGCTAAAAAATTACATCAGAACATACATTAGATTTGGGGAGGATTGATTCATTAATAAAGTTGTTGAAGAGTGAGAGCATCATCAACAGTAGGGTTTTGTGAGAGCTTGAATGGCGTGATATAGGAGACTTCAACCCAAATCCTCCAAAATTATTTTTTTGATCTTTTAAAAATAGACCAATTTAAAGGGGGTAAGTGGGAACCTAACCAAAAGACCAAAAAATTGGATACACCATAAAGACCAATTCAACCCAGATTCAAAATTCATTCAAAATTTAAATCCAAATGATAACACTGTCACACACGTTGGATGCATTGAGCATAGTGCCACACCTGATGTTAATGCCTCAACCCATTCTCCTATAGAAACCAAATATCCACCAATAAACATCACTACAACCCATCAAGATCAACTGAATCACATCATTAAATTGTTTACTGATATAAGGTGAAATCTGGTGAGATAGAATCAGAATTTCCCTCTTCCACTAATCAATGATAAAAATACAATAAATGACTGTATCAGATCCAAATAAAAAAACTTTGAACATTCATCACTCCAACCTTACCAACATTCCAACAATCAACCACACCTAAAAACATTTACCATGAATAATAAGACTAAACCAACCACAATAGAGAGAAAAAATACCAAAAATTATCTATAATATGAATTGAATCTAGTGCATTCATTGCAGTTGCATGAATATTCCAACCGCAAAAATCAACTTCATTCGAAAATAATCGATATCCAAGAGCACAAAAGAAACCCATAAGAAGAGTAAAAGATAATGTAGGACTCACCTCATAGAACCCCGTCGGCTACTCGACCAACAAATCCCAAAACCTCCTTGAGACTCATTTCACTAGAACGACCTAGGGAGGAGTGATGGAATAGGAAGCCAAAGAAGAGATTGACCATACAGAGGCCACAACAGTAGGAATGACCTTCGCCAAGTCCATAAACACATCCAAAATCCTTATCTTCAGACCTTCACTGTAGAAACATGACTACTGACCAAGAAATGATGAAGCAAGAACATAACATATATAATAAAATGAGAAACCTCGAAACAGTAAGAATGAACATGAGATCATATCTGGGTATCAGGGAGTAGACCTACAAATAAACAGGCATTGAGGCACCCAAATCCACACAATGAAAGGACCAGAAACCCAGATGAATCTAGCATGCCGTAGGTTTTATTTTTCACCACAAACAGAATCAATTTGAGCATGCACTCAACGACATTGATTAACGACCAAAGAGAACACACACATTCCTACCTTGATTGAATGCGTAGAGTGAAAATCAATGCCTCAGGAGGAAGACCTCTCATCGAGAAGGAGAAGAAGGACCTGACTAGGAGCTCCTATGAAGAACTCCCAGCTGAGAGGGGAGGCAGTACTTTCAAAAAATCACAGATAACGAGTAGTTTTATCAACACTTAAATAGTAAGAACTGATAAAACTTCTCTTTATTAGCTCTTTTTTGCACTAATAAAGATACCTTTCTATCAGTGATAAGATTATAGTGCTAATAAAGATCTAATTTTAATAATATAATAAATAAAATTAATTTTTTTAAATATATATAATTAATATAATTAAAAAATATAAATGCATATAATTATAAATAAATATATAGCTATATATAATTTTAAATATGTAAATTAAAAAATATTTAAATATAATTATAAATATTTAAATATAATTATAAATATATTTATATAATTATAAATATTTATATAATTATAAATATTTATATAATTACAAATATTTATATAATTATAAATATTTATATAATTATAAATATTTATATGATTACAAATATAATAAATATATTTATTATTTAAATATATTATTATAAATATATTATTATTTAAATATATATATATATATATAAAATTATAAATAAATATATTTTAAAATATTTGTATATAATTATATATATTTATATACTAATATATATTTATATAATTATAAATATAATAAATATAATAAATTTATTTATTGTTCAAATATATTTATTATAATTTTATAATTATTTAAATATATATTTATAAAATTATAAATATAATAAATAAATTTATTATTTAAATATATTTATTTTAATTTTAAAATTATGTATATATATATATTTAAATTTATAATTATAAATAAATATTTTTATAAATATTTTTATATAATTATAAATATAATTATATATTTATATATATATATATACACATATAATTATATATAATTATTATAATTACCCAGATAGGATAGTCGTATCCTTGAGAGGGGGAGATGGTGAATCAGTGATATCTTTTTTTTAAAGTTTCTTTCCTTATAAACAACCTTCACCACTTGTTAAAGATTTTTTTCCCACTGAAAAATAAAACCAACACACATCCACAGGAACCCAAGAATTTATGAGATTCACTACTCAGTAAAAGTAGCTACGTCCTTGGTATGGTTTGGAAATAATCCAATATGACATAATCCATTAGAAAACAATCCTTTTGTGTGGAATAAAATGAGTAGGATATTCCCTTACACTCATGTAGCTCTATGATCAACACAATAGAGCATGTGTTTCAAATAACAAAAAATGACATAAGATAATTTTGCAAAAAACATGTTATGGTGATTCTTGATCAAATTTAAAAAATATGATATTTAAATACTTTTCTTCTATTTATTACCTAGAAGATGGTAAGAACTTCCTATACTTTATAATGAAAAACTCAGTCTTATTTCCCAATATAACTCCCAAGTTCGATTTGCTCAATATGATAATATAACTATGTCAGAATAAAATAGAGAGAATTCTGAACCACTTCAATTCTGAGTCTGGAAATCCTAGTATGATTCCCATTTGAATATGATTCCCAACTGAATATGATTACCAACTGAATATGATTCCCAACAGAATATGATTCCCAACTGAATACGATGATCTTCTAAATATGATCTTATATCTTCTCCTTTCTTATTCTTTCTGGAAAAATTCTTCAAAATTTCTCAATACAAAAGCTTGTTCTCCCTAAAAATTCAGAGCTTCTCTCTCTTCTATTATTAATAGTGCATTAGTGTTAAAAAGTAAAAAGTACTTTCACTTTTTTTCAGATGGATTTATGAAATTTTCAATGCTTCTCAACTCTTTTTGAACCTTCTTGAATATTCTAACTACTTTATCACACTTCTAAACTGCCTAAAAAACTTCAGTCTGATTCATTAGGATTTCCCAGTACTATTTCTTCATTATGATTCGCCAGTATGATTTTCCAGTACTATTTTGGTAGTTTGATTTTCTTCAGTACAATTATTCAGTAAAATTATTTAGTACCACTTTCATATATAAAGAAATATCCAGATTCAATATTCTTTCAAAATCTCAATCCGATTCTGATTCTCCATTTAGAATGTCATTATGATCTTCCTCATTACAATAAAGACAAATGTAAAACATTAGATTCTTCTTCTTATTTTCTCTTGACCCACTTGAATGTTAAACAAAGTGATTCAACCTATTATAAATGGTTGACTACATTTTATATAATTCTCCAAATTTATTCTTTGTATTGTTCACCATATAATTTTCTTCTTCTTTTCTTTCATTGGTCCTAAAAAATTCTTCCTCCGATGACTAGGGCAGAATACCGAGTTTCATGGACCGGTTTCAGTAGCTTCAAATTTAAAAACTTATTTATTTTATGAATATGATATAAATTATTTTTCTACACAAAAAATTCTACCACTAATGAATATGATGACAGACTGGATATGATGGACTGGTATTAGTGGATCCTTTATTTTTTGAATACAATGCTCAACAACTTCTTTCTCTGAGGATTTAAATATTTTGGATTTGGTTTGACTGAAAACCAACAACTTCATTATAATCATCCTCCTTATCCTTTAAAAAAATGTGCATCCAATAATATCACTATGATGATCTTGAGACCAAAAGTCTTTGGCTTCACCACTTTTCATATTCCTCAATATTTCAGCAAGTATTATGACTTCCTTCATGGCTTTGAATATGTTGAATATAATCTTTACAATTTTCTGACTTGCCAAGGAAAATATTTTAACTTACCTATTTTATATAAACACCTTTCTTCTCTTCTTGAATACAATTGGAATAATTCCAATTATCATCACCCCTTCCCCCCTTTCTTTTATCCAGCTTACATCACAAGTTTTATATAATACTTATGATTTATAGAAATCAAAGATCACTAAAGCATTGTAAGATTTATATCGGATCCATGGTGAATCAAATTATGATTATTCTGAACCTCATTATGAAAAACTTTCTTAATAATTGTGAGTATGATTTCCTGAATACATTTTTTGAGTTTGATCACTGATTTTTACAAAGTGGGATGATTCCTTTCCTTTGAAATTCCTTTGATAACAAAATACAATAAACATCTTAAAACTTCCAAAAAACTTCTTCAACTAACTTGGTCCTAATAATATCCCCCTTTGTATTTTTTTTCAATCAAGATTCATAAATCACTGAAAATTTTAACCTTAAGCAATGGATTAATTTTCAACAATTCATAGACTATATGAGCTAACCCATTGTAGGAAAGAAAAATTATTGATAACAAAACCATGCTATCCAAAAGTAGTGATTATGAAACATCATCAACTTTCTTCACCTTCTTCAACTTCCCTAGAAAACCAAAGTTTTGTTTCCTATAACCACTTGAACCAATAGTTAGAATAGTTCACACACTAACATTTTGGATTCACAACTTACCCATAGCTCCCCCTTTTACATGTTTTCATAAGGTTAAATTTATAAAAAAATTCTCCCCCTTTGAAAACACTATCCAAAGATAAGGTAAGAGAGGGGAAAAATCACATAACTCAGACTTGATGAGAAGGAGGTTTTAATCCCATGATTAACCTCAATTTATAAAAAGGTTCATTAAGTAAAGGTGTTGTGAAAATTTGAGGAACTTGTTTCGATGTAGGAACATACTCCAGCTTTAATTCATTCTTCTCTACATGCTCTTTGATGAAGTGGTACTTGATATCAATATGTTTTGAATGATAATTTTGTATCTCATTCTTGGTAAGGTTGATGGAACTTTTATTACCATATCCCAAGAGCAAGGGTAACTTCAATTTAAAAATAAATTCTTTTAACTAAGTCTTCATCCACATAAGTTGAGTAGTGAATTGAGTGGAAGAAACACACACAGATTTATCTATACTAAGTGTTATTGAATTCTATTTTTTTTTGACAACTAACACAAATTTTTCCTAGAAAGAAAACTTCATTATATGTGGATCTCCTATCATCAACATTCCTTTCTAAATTAGCATCTAAATACCCAAACAAGTCAATAATTTTTGAACTTTCATACCTAATTCTGAAAATATTTGTGCCTTTTATATATCTCAGAACTATTTTTCCAACCATAACATGTGATTATTTTAGAGAAAAATAAAATCTTGAACATAATATAACAACATAAACAATGTTAGGTCTTGAGGCAGTCAAATATAACCAACTTCCTATCAGCCCCAGAAATTATTTCTGGTCAACTTCCTTTCCTTCTCCATCTTTACTCAACTTGGTTCCCACTAAAATAGGTGTAGAAATTGGTTTTTAATTTTCCATTCCAAAATTATTAAAATTTACTTAGCATACTTTTATCGAGAAATAAAAATGTGTTTCTTCTTTTATAAGATTTAAACCCCAAGAAAGTATTTCATTCCCCCTAGCATGGATATTTGAAACAACTTTTTCATCTCTTCAGTAAATCTTTCACACGTTCTTTCATCATACCCAACAAAGATAATGTCATAAACATAAAAAATTATGATAAGGGAAAACTCCTAACACTCTTTAATGTAAATATTTCTATGAACTCTTTCTTTATTAAAACTCATCTTCCTTAAGCAAGTCTCCAATTTTGAGTACCATTCCCTCAAAGCCTATTTTATCACATACAAGGATTTATTAAACTTAAAAACATAACTTTAACATTCCCCAATAATAAATCCACAAAGTTGTTCAATATAAACTTGCTCATCAAGACCACCATTCAGAAATGCGGATTTAACATCCATTTGAATTTTTTTTCAACTCATTATGAAAAAATAATAATAATAAACATTCTTATGTTTTCTAATCTTTCCACAAGAGCAAAGGTTTCATCAAAATCAATCCCTTAAATTTTTGAATACCATTTTCAAACAAGTCTTGAATTGTTCCTTATCACTTCACCATCTTCATTCATCTTGTTCTGGAAAACCCACTTTGTACCGATAAAATTTTTGTTATATATCTTAGGTACGATTTCCTAAATATGATTCTTCTCAATCTGATAAAGTTCTTCATTAATGACTTGAACCCATTTTGGATGCTCAAAAGCTTCATCAACATCTTTTAGTTCCACTTTTGAATACAAATAAGTGTGTGCAATCGAATTTTATGTTCTTTTTATTTGAACTTTCTGATGTTGATCACAAATAATGTTAATAGATCCCACTTTATTCCTCAACATAGGATGGTATTTTTGAGTATTTTCCTCATCATTGGAAATAGATGAGTCCAATTCTTCTTCTCAAGTTGGATTATAATTTTTTATATCCTTATCAGAATGGTTAAGAAAAGTTTCCTTATCCTACTCAACTTCCTTATCTGCATGATCCTGTTTATCAATATCATCCTTTTTAATTACTTTCACATCACAAGAATCAATAATTATTCCTATTTCTTTGTTAAAACATCTATATCTTCTTACTTCCGGAGCATATCCAAAAACAATTCCATCACTACCTTTCTTCTTAAAATTTACAAAGTTTCTATCTTTCTTATTTATAATTCATAGACTCCCAAAAACTCTTAAGTGTTTCAAACTTAGAGTTTTTCTATTAAAAAATTCATATGGAGTCATATCAGAACTTGGAATGTAGAAACATTAGTTTTGAAAATAAACACCAGTACTCGTGGCTTTCCTCCAAAATTACTGAGAAATAGCATGTTCAAGTAACATAGTTCTTCCCATTTTCACCAGACTTCTATTATTCCTTTCAAAAACCCCATTTTTTTGAAGAGTATAGGGTGAACTATACTCATTATAAATTCCAATCTTATCAAGATAAATTTCAAATTCTTTATTTCTATATTCAACACCATTGTCAGTTCTCAACTTCCACTACTGGAAAATAAGTCTTTACCAATGGTTCAAAACCATTGGTAAGGGCTGGATAACCGTTGGTATAATATATACCAATGGTTATCCAAACCGTGGGGAAGTAAGGCATATGGAAAGAGATATGCCAACGGTTTGTGGATAACCGTTTGCATATCTTAGTATATCCACCTTATACGAACGGTTTTACATAACCATTGGTATAAATTTTTCACCAACGGATTGAAAGCATTGGTAAAGAGTTGGTATAAAACTCCCTATTCCAATGGTTGTAAACTGTTGGCATAAGCCATGCTAGTATAAAACTCCCTATGACAACAGTTGTAAACCATTGGCATAGGCCATGCTGGGAAATTGCAGCAACAGGCTGCTCTGAGCTATTGCTGTGAGTGGTGAGCTGCTGCTATCCAGGCCTCTTTGAGTGATTTCCAGGCCTACATTTCCAGGCCTAAATTGAATACATACATAGAATGAAAACATATACAATGAAAAACATAATTCTAAAGGAAATTATAAACATACATAATTGATTTAGAATTCAATTATAAGAGACAATTACATGTGAAATCTGAAATTCAATTCATAATTGAATACTGAATTGAATACATACATAATTTAATTATCAATTATGAATACAATACATAAAAAACTGAATACGTAATTATATGTTTTATACAGAATTAAGAATTCATACAAAATTTCATTTTGTATAACACATAAACGATTGAATAAACAAATTAGAAGCTAGTAACCCCAAAATAAGGAAATGGATAAATGGATTCAACCAAACACAAATATAATGTCTCATGGTTTGGGGCAAGTGTCTTTGAACTTAGTGATGATGATAATGGGTTTGTATCAATGAGATTGTGTGACTTAGGGAATGTAGTTTTCCTTGGCACAATAAATGACATGTGTTTTAGAATAATGGTAGAAATTCCTCACATGAGAATTGGATTGTGTGAGGCTGAAACATGGATCCTTGTGCTCAAGTATCAACACAATCCGAATATGTTTGGTCAGTTTTCCGTATTTCAATTGTTTTTACTTAAAATGATGTCCATTTTAAACAAAATATAGACACTTCGAGTGATACGGGCCACACCATGCCTCATATTGAGGCGGAGTTGACTCGTACACGTCACAAATGACCCATGGATAGTTGTCCTGAAGTATCAATAGAATCCGAATGCGTTTGGTCGGTTTTCCGTATGCCAGTTGTTGTTTTAACTTAAAATGTTGTCCATTTCAATCAAAAGTGAGACACTTTGAGTGGTACCGGCCACACCATGCCTCAGATTGAGGAGGGGTTGACTCGTACACATCACAAATGACCCATGGATCATTTTTCTAAAGTATCAAAAGAATACGAATACATTTGTTCAGTTTTCCATATGTGAGTTGTTTTTTTCACTTAAAATGTTTTCTATTTCAAATAAAAGTGAGACACTTTGAGTGGTACCGGCCAAAACATGCCTCGGATTGATTCGGGGTTGACTCGTACACATCAAAAATGACCCAAGGATCGTTTTCCTGAAGTATCAATAGAATCTGAATGCGTTTGGTTAGTTATCCGTATTCCAGTTGTTGTTTTCACTTAAAATTTTGTCCATTTCAAATAAAAGTGAGACACTTTGAGTGGTAATAGCCAAACCGTTCCTCGGATTGAGGAGCGGTTGACTCATACACGTCAAAAATTACCTATGGATCATTATGCTAAAGTATCAACACAATCAGAATACATTTGTTCGGTTTTCCATATGGCTGTTGTTTTTACTTAAAACAATGTCTGGTTTAAACAAAAGAGAGACAGTTCGAGTGATACCCGCCACACCATGACTCAGATTGAGTCGAAGTTGACTCATACATGTCACAAACGACCCATGGATTGTTTTCCTGAAGTATCAATAGAATATGAATGAGTTTGGTCAGTTTTCGTATGCCAGTTTTTGTTTTCACTTAAAATGTGGTCCATTTCAAATAATAGTGAGACACTTTGAGTGGTACCGGCCAAACCGTACCTCATATTGAGGAACCGTTGACTCTTAAACATAAAAAATGACCCATGGATCATTTTTCTAAAGTATCAACACAATCAGAATACGTTTGATCGGTTTTCCTTATGGATGATTTTTTACTTAAAATAGTGTCCATTTTAAATAAAAGACAGACACATTGAGTGATAACCGCCACACCGTGCCTCAGATTGATTTGGGGTTGACTTTTACACATAAAAAATGACCCATGGATCATTCTATTGATGTATCAATAGAATCCGGATGCGTTTGGTCAGTTTTCTGTATGCCAGTTGTTGTTTGCACTTAAAATGTTGTCCATTTCAAATAAAAGTGAGACACTTTTAGTGGTACCGGCCAAACTGTGCCTCAGATTGAGGCGCAATTGACTTGTTTACGTCAAAAATGACCCATGGATCATTGTGCTAAAGTATCAACACAATCAGAATATGTTTGGTTGGTTTTCCACATGGCTATTATTTTTACTTAAAACAGAGCCCATTTTAAACAAAAGACATACACTTAGAGTGATACCCGCCACACCGTGCCTTAGATTGAGTCGGGGTTTACTCGTACACGTCACAAATGACCCATGGATCATTGTCATGAAGTATCAACAGAATACAGATTCTTCTGGTTGGTTTTTCGTATGCCACTTGTTGTTTTCACTTAAAATGTTGTCCATTTCAAATAAAAGTGAGACACTTTGAGTGGTATCGGCCAAACCGTGCCTCATATTGAGGCACGAATGACGACTCGTACACATCACAAATGACCAGAATGAATATGATGGGATTCTATAGTGTAGGATAAGTTTCAAAAAGGTCTTACTTGGGTTTCATTCAATAATATATTTAACCATCTTTTTATCATGAAACTTTACACATGTAAAATAATTTGGAGTTTCTGAAGTTGGAGAAAGTGAATCGTACTCTTCTAGAGTTCTCCAACCACTTTGTTGAGTTGGTGAATCTTGCACTCGATCTTTTAAAATATTATTACATAAAATCTTGTAGGTTTGAGACGGGACTAATGGACTATGTTTGGTTGATGCTAGTTCTTTTTAGCCTTCCAAACTTCCTGGTGGTATTGGATAATGTTTATTTTTCTAAAGAAGAAATATTTGGAAGGATAGATTTGGGAGGAGCTTTAGTGGATGAAATAATTATTCAAAGTTCTTATTTTGGTTATAAAAGGAAGTAAAAAGTTTTCCAGTGTTCTACAGGACCTATTCTAGGGGTTTTATAAAGAACCAACATGTTATTTTCTAACCGTGAGACATAATGTTTTTATAACCGTGAGGCATTGTGTTTTTCTACGCCGACCGGGGCTCCGAGCTCCAAACAAGCCCCAGAAGCCCCATAAACCATTATAACATCATTAGGATTCCATATTTGGTAAAAAATAAAGAGTTATACTAAATTAAAAAATATCCATATCAGAGTGAAAAACCAGGTTAAAAAATAAAGAGTTATACAGAATTAAAAAATGTAATAGATCAATCTACCCTTAATCACCATCACCATCACCACTATCATCATCAGACTCATCCTCGCTGCCATCTCTGTCCTCTTCATTTTCCTCAACATAATCCCCATCCTCACCCTCATCCCCATCCTCTCCCTCAGCCCCATCCTCAATCTCAACCCCATCCTCGGCCTCACCCTCATCCTCATCCTCACCCTCATCCTCTTCAGCATCCTTGTCATCACCAGGAACGTCATCATCTTGACTGCCACTAGAACTGCCACCTGGTGAATTGGATAATGCACCCATTGATGACATATATGTCTGACAAGCCATGTTGGCCTCTAGTGGAAGTGATTAAGATAAATATTTGATCAGTTTCATAAATTCTTTCTCCCTCATTTGAACCTGTTCTTCCAACTCTGTGACCCTTTTATCAAACTGTCTTGCATGCTCCTTGAACTGTTCCAACTCGGTGGTACTAGAATGGATACCTGAGGAGGACCAATACCTCGTCGGGACTATATTCTTACCAGGTCGGCAGTGTACTTGACCAGAGTGCTCATCTCCCAAAACCTGATATAAATGATCATGTGGCCCTAAATTGTCAGGCTCCTAGGCATCAAGGGCCTCTAAAGCAGCCTGTTAAAAATATTAATAGATTTTTAAATTTTAAAATAGATATTAAACTTTGAAATAAACAAATTAAAACTTACAATCTTTTCTTATCTCAGTTCATTAACCACAGTTCCATCTTTTTTCCTTCTACCCGAGCAAAGCAATTTTGCTCGAGGGATACATCCTTCAATATTCAATTTGTGCTTCTATAATGACATTGAAACAATATAAAGTGCAAGTATAATAATATATTCAATATTCAATAAATCACATAATTTAAGTAGGAAACAATAAAAAGGGCATGTCCTAAAGAAAAATTATAAACAACTATATCGTACCAGCTGCCTCTAATGATCTGACATAGTAGTGCACCCCAAAGTGTGGAGGTATTGCTTTGAATCAATGTTTTTTTGTTTTTTTTTCAGAATATTCCTAAATAATGTTTAATAACAAATAAGATAGTATTAATGCAAAATATGAAAACTGTCATTTAAATACCTCAAATGGGATTAATACCTTAAATTTGGAATTCGCCCAATGGGTAATCATTTGGTGATATTGCTCTATCAGGAAGTCATCCACGATATGTAATGTATCCAAATTTGCGCCCACTCTATCACACCAGCCAACATACAGCTCATGCTTATAAGCTCTCCAAAGCTCTGCTAGCTCCTTTAAATGCGCTGGTCATGCACCTTCACCATCAGGGAAGTTAAACTGAAGCTGGCACCCAATAGATTAATTCATATAAATAAAAAAAAACTACATTAAATCCAATATATTTTTTACCCATATTTTTGCCCAAGAATTATCCTTTACTTCGTGTGGCGGATGTCTCCAAGAGAGAGGGATGACTGGAATGATGTCAGAGTATTTGGCTAGCGTCACCAAAAAACCCCAACATTCCTTCTCAGATTTATCAATCATCTATCCATCATCATTGTATTCAACCATCAACTGTGTCTGGTGGTTCTATACCACATGAAAGCAAGTATTCCCCCTCCACCACCTCCTATCAGTAGATTAATATGTTATTAAGGAAAAAAATATCAGTACAAGTTATAATAAAAATAAAATTTTGTATAAAAATTTATTAGAGTTATATAAATATACCTGTGGTAGTCAGATCAATGGGCATCACTGGATATGAAGAAGCTGAAGGAATATCCTATATAGGTAAAGTGTCCCTTAGTGTATGCTCCTCAGCCACATACTATGTCAGAGAAGGAGTCGAAGAAGGTGGAATATAATAGCTCAGAGATAATGAACCAGAAGCAAAAGATGATGGAACAGATGTATGGACAACTGGTAGTGTAAACATCAGAGGCCTATATATCCCATGTGTCCCTAAAGACACACCAGGATCAAAATGGGGCGTAGAAGATAAGTCTGTGGTAGGGGCATAGTCCAATCGGGTACGACCAGTGGATCGTCTAACTATCACACCACGAGCCCTCGTACCACCGGCCTTAGTACCGGGACCACCAGATGATCGTCTAACTCTGACACCACCACCCTCTTACCACCATCCTCTGTACTGGGAGCAATATTAGGCTCCTCGTCAGATATCTCTCGTCTAGGGGGTGGATCCTGAAAAAAAAGTTTAACACAAAAGTAAACACATAATATTATAAGTTATTGAAATATATATATTTGAAATAAAATACTCACAATAGGGATGAGTGTAGGAATGCCCATCTGTTTCATGTGATGATTATTTTCTGTCATATTTTTCCACCACCTCTCTTCAATGGGTGTCATTTCCTGCAATGAAAACAAATATGAAAGTAATTAGAAACAGATAACTAATGTGTAACAAAAAAATATATATAGAAAAACCATTCTGATAAAAAAACATAAAGAAAGAGGAGATTTATGGTGGTTTGAAGGTAAGTACTAGGATACAAACTCTGAATAATTTAGGTGAAACATGTAGGTGAAAACACGACTATATGATTCTATATATTTCCCACCACAATTTCGGGTTCACAATCAACTTTAACAATTGAGCTATTGGAGTCATCACAAGTTATAAACAAATTTATTACAATTGTAGTAGGGATAGTGTTAAATTCATCATCACCATCATCAAAAGCATGTTTGGGATTTACTTTAATAATTATAATGAATTTAGGATGATGATGATCTTTGACATAAAAAACATGTTTCACCATTTATGACAATACACATGGTTCATCGGTGAAAAGAGTGCGAGTCATGTCAATAACTCGAAATCCACAATCATCAATAAAGGTGCCTTACCTCATCATTGAATCAAACCATTTACATTTAATCATCGTGACTCGACCATGTGAGTAATAATCCAAAATTATTATTTTCTCCACGACTCCATAATAAGCTACATTTTCAGAATGAGTTCTATTATCCGATGAACTGGCATAACAGTCTGTTGTGGTAGTTAGCATAACACCATCATGCTGAGTTCTCATGTTTTTTTCTCATTCAGTGATAATAAATTTGTATCCACTGATCACAAGTGATTTACAAGAACAAACCACAGTATTAGGACCAAAATCCAAAACTCTTATTTCCTCAGAAATAGAGTCTACATGCAAACTCAATACCTGAAATATAAAATAATAATAAACTTAATTAAATATTATTTTTATTTAGTTATTACATAAATATTTTTAACTTCAATTTCAACCAAGTAGAAAACCCTTTTCTATGCAAAGTCTCTTTCCTTCTCAAAGATAAAGAATGATGCTTTCTATATATCAATTATTTATGTTCCTTGTAGATAAAAATAATAATTGTTTAACAAATATTTAAAATTACAAGAGATAAGATAAGAGATACATTTACAATTTACTTACTTGATATACTCATCAAACAAATCACAATTGAAGAACACTGTGCGATGTGCCACCTCTCGCTCTTCAAGGCATAATGTCGTCAATGTATATGATCCCGGAATTCCTCCTATCTGAGGAAGTGATGGAAAATTGGGTTCAATTTGCTCATACTATTCTTTTTCATTTCTCATTGGTCTATTTATTCTCGTAGTAAGATCAGACAAATACATTGAGCAGAAATCCATACATTCTTGAGCCAAGTAACCGTTCACAATAGAACTTTCCGGATAATTCCTATTATGAACATATGATTTCAATGTGTACATATTTATTTTAGTTGGATACATACAACAGAAAGAAACAGGTATTAAAAGAAGTATTTCAGTCAGAAGATGGACAGTCAGATGAAACATGCATGTAAAAAATGACGGAGGTAATATTTTCTCTAACTCACACAAAATTAATGGTGTCTTTGTCAACAGATTTTGCAAGAAGGATTTGGAAAAATTCTTAGCACAAAGATCTCTAAACAAATAACACAACTAAATACCTGATACTCTTAAATTATTGGACAAGAGATAACAGATTGCTATTGGAATCAACTCATGCAAAAGGACGTGATAATCATGAGTCTTCAAAGATTTCAACTTCAACTCTTTTCTGTTGACCCATTTTGATAGATTTCTTGAATAGCCATCATGAACTTTAATAGTCTCTAGCACTTATAGAGATTGATTTTTTTTCAGCAGGTGTCATCACATAAGAATCACATGGAACTTTCCATTTATTTTCACTCATACATACATGATGAATTCTGGTCTAATCCCCTAATCTACCAAGTCACACCAAGATCGTAAATCATCTTTTGTATTCCCCTTGACATTTAGAAGAATCAAAATCAACATTTCACATATATTCGTTTCAATGTGAATTACGTCTAAGCAATGATGTAACAAGTTGGTTGACCAATATGACAAATCAAAGAATATACTCTTCTTCTCCCAATTGTAACAGGTATCATTGGAAACATTTTCCTCTTTCTAGATTTCATTACACCCTTCCCAAATGAATAACTAAAATCTTTCAATTCATTAAGCACATCAGTTCCATACATACGCTGAGGTGGATCATCAGTCTCCATGGTATTGTCTAATCTTCGATGATTGTTTCTATATGGATGGTTCATTGGAAAGAATCGTCGATGTCTCATAAAACTAAAACTACGACAATATTTTAGTCTTCTCGATCGATTATTCATCATACAAAAAGGACATGATAATTTTCCTTTTATGCTCCATCCAGACATCATTGCATAAGTAGGAAAATCATTGATCATCCACATAAGCGCAACACGCATATGAAATATGTCTTTCGAACATGCATCGTATGTGGGCACACCCACATACCAAAGAAGTTTCAACTCTTTTATTAAAGGTTTCATGTATACATCTATATCATTTCTGGGATCAGAAGGTCCAGATATCAGTATACTCAAGAAAGGGTAAGGCTTTTTCATACACAACCATGGGGGAAGGTTATAAATGTGTTTGAAAACCAGCCATGTGCTGTGCGAAGTAAGAATTTTCCCAAATGGATTAAAACCATCACATGAAAGACCCAGTCTCACATTACTTACGTTGGCTTCAAATTCAGGATATCGAGCATCAAATCTCTACCATGAAAATCCATCTGTATGGTGAACCAACTCTTCGTTATTCTTTTTTATCTCGGTGTCATTCAATCACATTTTTATTGATATTTCATCAGACATGAAACGGTTCTATAATCTGGGGATCATTGGAAAGTGACACATTACTTTTTTTAGCACACGAGATGGTGTTCCATCATCTTTTGGATTCCATCAGGAGGTTCCACATTTGATACAATCATTTCTTTCAGTAGTTTCCTCCCAAAATAAGCTACAATCATTAGGGAAAGCATGATTTTTTTTGAGAATCCAAGTTCATCAACTATATTCTATGCCATATAGTGGTTTGAGGGAATATCTGCATCATCAGGAAGTAAGTCCTTCAAGAAGGTAAGAATGTAATCAATTACAGTATTTGAAATCCCATACATAGTTTTCCCATGAAACAATCGGATTAAAAATTCCAACTTTTTTATTTTACCACATTGCTGATATACTGGAGTCGTCGCAGCATCGTTCACTTTCTTCACCCTATCAACATAATCATTTTCATTGGATGCATCATGTGTGCTTGTATCAAAATGTTATTGGATGGACATCATTTCCTTCTCATGATGTCGAATAAATAGAAACTGATCATATATCAAACTCTCCAATTTAGTACTATCATTTGGATCATCAACATTTTGAGATTCCATTTTCTTTCCATTGTGATACCACACATAATAGTTTGTTTGGAAACCATATTTGGTTATATGATAGATAACTACTTCACGACTCAACCAAGGTCTTCCAACATAATTAGAACATGGGTAGTGTATGCGACCACTATCTGAAGCCTTTTCAAATGCAAAATCTAAAAAGCTGTTCAAATTATTTTGAAAATCAGTTGAAATCTGACCAATTTCTTACATCCAACTTCTATCCATTCTGTAAAAAAATTTCAATAAGTCATTTCAAAGCAATTAAATAATATTGAATTTCAATTTAAAAAATATTTAGGTAAATGACAATTGTTTACTTTAAATAAAATCATAATTGACACATTACTCTATATGAGAATCATATTAAGAAATACAAAAAAATATAGTGTATATAAGAAAATAATATATATAATTTCTATTGCCTATATTCAAGGATTTTCCAATAAGGTATTGGAAGTGGATCAAGGAATACATAATCCTTAAGGGTCTTGTTGGGAGTACATGAGTTTTATACTTTAACTTCTTCTGGGAGATCGGGATGAGGAGTAGGATGAGGATCACATCAAAAGTAGTTATGGCCTCATCAAGTTTCACCTTAACCATGGATTAAAGGTTCCTTGGTTTGGGGCCATAGATCATAGGTTGGTAGGGTGTATTCATTGAGTCATGTCGCAATTGATTTTGGAGAGGGACCTTCAATAGTTATAGGTATGGATTTGATTAGAAACACCCATAAAAAGGATATCCAAGAATTATGACAGCCCAAACCAGGATTCCACTCATTAGTAACCCGAACCCAGATGGCCACTCATTGGAGAGGGACATTCAAGTTCTATTGTGTTTTATCTCACATATGAATAATGATTTTTGGGCTGTCCGGGGTCCAGGGAGGAGGGTGGTGGGATGTCTGGGGTCCAGGGAGGAGGGTGGGGGGCTTTCCAGGTTCCAGGAAGGAGGGGGGCTATCCTGGGTCCAGAAAGGTGGGTGGGGGGAGGTCCGGGGTCTAGGGAGGAGGGGGGGAGGGGGGGGGGGGATATCCAAGGTCCAGGAAGGAGGGTGGGGGGCTGTTCGGGGTCCAGGGAGGAGGGTGGGTGGGGGGTGTCCAGGGTCTAGGAAGGAGGGGGGTTGTCCTGGGTCTAGGAAGGAGTGGGGTTGTCTTGGGTGGACCTCAAAACACCGAATGGGGTTCCACTCTATAGTTCTGAGAATATATTATCCAAATCTACAAAGATTCCACCTGTAAACATGAAAAATTTAAATCAGTGCCTACTGTAATTTCATGAAATTTAAGGGATATGTGTTTTGTGAAAAGCCTATACATTACAGTGATGTTTGTGAATGATGGTTTTCTCCCAAATGTGTATGGAATTCAGTAACGAGGATGATTTATTCCATTTAAACAATGTTATAGTGTAAGTTTAGGATGAATTATTGCATTTAACCAGTGTTCTAGTTTATTTTTAGGATAGGTGAGTTAGAAACCATGTTAGGAATGTCATTAGAACATGGGTTCTTCCATTTAACCATGTAGTCATGAATTTTAGGGATGAAAGTGTTTTGAATGAGCTAATTACTACCTACTCTATAGTATGTCCAACACATCATGTGGGAATACCCATGAAACAAATCCATGTGTAAATGGGATGTTTTCATCACCCCATTTGGCCAAACATACTTTTCACCATAAGGGATTGGCCATGTATATTTACATGGCTAACCAAGTCATGTACTATGTGTACATTCCCATGTACATTCCCCAGACACTATATTATCGTAGACACCATGTCAACCATTATACACACCATGTGAACCCTTATACCATATCGTCATTATTACAACCATTAATAACAACTTATTAAACAACATTACTTTTCAAAGATAATAAAATTGAACATAAATCAATAATAATATTTTATATATCAAGTAAAATGAAGTTATACTATCTTACATCCTAAATGACCACCCACAACCATGATTAATGACCACAAAGCTCCCCTTTCGGCCAAATAAAAAGTGAAAACAGAAACACATAGTTGTAGGAAACAACTTCATTTGTGTGAAAAATAATGATCCCATGGTCCTCTTGATATTTGAACCATGCAGTCATGATTTTCGAGATGAACTTGTATCCATGAAACCATATAAGAAGCACGATTCAATACATGTGTTTTTCTGATTTTCCCAATCATTTTGAGGAACCCCAAATCAGTGAAAATTTACATTGTGTTTTAAAAAGGTGATTGAATAAATCATGTATGATGTTGAAGGAAGAATGATTAATGGTTATATTAGGAAAACTAATATTCATTAATATTGCGAATTTGACATTCTGTGAATTAGTTTCATGAAGAAGGAAGAAGTACTACATGGGAAAAGGAGAGGTCCCACCGAGAGTTCCCTTTGTAGATATTTTATTCATAAAGAACATTGGATTGAATGGTTAAGTATTTCTTATTTATTCTATAAAGAATAATTAGGGATCACATAATATTTTTCAAAGTTCAAGAAGATACTCCATATGTTCTATTGTGCAAAGGATAAGCGAACAATGTGTCATTTTATATATATAAAGATTTTGATAGAAACATGATACATAATTGTTATGTAATATACATAGTATACAAAAATTAAGATGAATAATATGTTCATGTTTGACATGATCTTAATGAAATGAGTGATTTTCATGAAATACTATGAATAATATTACAAAAAATTTCTTATGAGTTCAAATACATGAAGCTGTAATATTTGAAGCATTGAGATTAAAAAAAACTATGAATCTTTAAAATTAGAACACAATAAAGAGACACCATGACCTTATAAATGTATATGTGTAATGAAAACATTAATTGGACAATGTTTACACTGATGTAGTGATTTGAGTACACAATTCGTGGATGTAGTGATTTGAGTACACAATTCGTGGAGTAGTGAATCATAAAATTTTCCAAAATCCCTAGAAATAGGGAATAAAGATATCTTTGAGAATAGAAGGATATAATTGAGAAGAGGTGTAAGGATATCCTTGAGAAGAGGTGGAAGGAGTCTAACCTGGAAGCTGATCGGATGGAAGAGGTGCACCTCTACTGGGGCTTCTCAAGGGCTTCTGGGAGTTGGGCGACGCTTCTGGGAGTTGCGCAATCCACTTATGGAATCGGGGGGGGGGGGGGGGTAACCTTCCTTAGTCGAATTTGGGGGTTTATTTTCCCAATGGTTATTAAAAACCGCTGGGAAAACAATTATTTCTTAACATTTTCATCAAACCGTTGGGAAAACTCCATCAAACTCCATCTTTACCAACAGTTTATGCAAACCGTTGGTAAAGATCACCCATACCAACGGTTTAAAATAACTGTTGGTATACAAGTGTTGAGAAAACAATGATTTAAAGTAGTGTTCTTCATTGAATAATAACATTCTTTCTCAGCTTTCCTCCTAAAAATTTTAAACATTTTTAGAGAAGATGATTTGTGTTTCATATACACGATAAAAGTAATGTGAGTAATTTCATCAATAAAAGTGATGAAATACTTATCTCTATTTTTTTTATTGTTTCCTTATCAGCCTAAAGATATCATAATGGATATGTTCCAGGGTTTTTTTGAACAGATTTCAACTTTCTTATGCACATAATTTGCAATCTTTCTTTTCTGACAAATATTTCAGCACCGATCTCTTCTTCTTGACATGTTAGGAATGTCTCAGGCACTATTTATTTTAGATAACTTGCTCATGTTTATCTTAAACATGTGTCCCATCCTTTTATGCCACAATTTATTTTCTTCCACCATGCTTAAGTAATAATAGTTTTGTACCCCTCTAAATTGAAATAAGTTTCCCTATGCACATTGGACTCTTGTAAATATCTTTCCATATTTCTAACTTTTCATAATAAATCCATCTTTCCGAAAAGTAACTTTGTACCTTCATCACACAATTATGAAACAATCAGTAGGTTATGTTTCAACCCATAAATATGTACATATTTCATGGATTTCAACTTTTCTTTCCCAATGATTTTGGATCTAACACATTTGATTCTTAGTGATTCATCATTAACAAATGTCACAGTTCCTTCTTTGAAGAATTTTAAATTATTCAACAATTTTAAATCTACTACCATGTATGAGGAACACCCACTATCCAAAATCTAAGTTCATTCACCTTTAATATCTTTGAGGTCAGTTTCAACAATAAGAGCCTTTTTTTCTTCACCTCTATCTTATGAGAATTGTTAAGAAATTTTTTTGTGCTAGTAACAAAACAATACAACCCTTAGAAATATTCCCTAGTTGTTTACATCTTTCACAAATAGTTTCCAAAGGTTGGAACCTCTTTTCATATTTCACATTAACCTTCTCAGGTTTAATCTAAACATTATTCACATACTTTTCTGAACATCCTTATCAGATTTCCTTCTTTGAGGGAAATGACTCCCCCTCAAATTATGGCTTCCATAACTTGTTGGATAATAGTACTTTTTGATTAAAAAAACACATATTATCTATGTGTATAAATCCACCACAATACCAACATTATATATGGATATAGTATTTACCTCTAAAGCTTTTATACTGACTGAAGTTGTGAATACGTTTCTTAGAAACATTATTAACAGAACTTTATTGATCACCATCCTTCATGTTTTAAAATTATAATTTATTATTTAGCTTAGATATTCTGTTTATCATTATCAAAACCAATTTTAATATGATCGTTTTTGGACTCATCATGTTTAGAAACTTCTGAATTCTCAACTTTGTTGATCTTGGCCACATACATAACTGTCCTAAATTTCTTTCTCTCAGAAAAAATTCCAAATTTATTCTCAACCTTTGGTGGTAACTTTGGTTGATCCTTATCAAGTTCACCCTTATGGGAACTTTCACCAAATTCAGAGATAGAGTTTTTGAAAGTTGTATCTATATATTCAACTTTAATTTTTTTGTTGGATAAGTTCCAACTCCTCTTCTTTTTTCCTTTAGCTTAATCTCCAGATGCTTATTATAATTTTTTCCTTTTCAAAATATTTCTTCAAATCATCAATATCTAGCTACTCATTACAATTATTTTCCTTATCAAGAGATTTATTCAAATCATCAATCTCCACCAGCATCATGTTCTTCTCATCTAAAAAACTTTCTTGATTTTTTTGAGGAACATTCATCTTTCAACTTATTTTTTCACTTTTAAAGCCTTATAATATTTCTTAGTCATTCTTTCAACTCTTCTTTCAAATAAAATTCAAGTTAAGTTTCTTCTTCATTAGAACTACTGATTTTGAATTATTCATCATTCAATGTTGCAATAAAATAATTCTCTCCAACGTGATCAATATACTCTTCAGATTCATATTCACCATCTTATTATGCCACGTTAGATAAGAATCTGCTCCTTTTATATTTTGATAATTTTCTATCTTTCCATATGGAATATGTTTTTCCTTTATCACCCTATTTCTTCCATGACCTTCTTGGCCTTCTTTCTTCTTCATCCCTATCTTCTTATTTCTTTATTCTCGGACAATTTACCGCAAAGTTCCTAATGGATCCGCATTCAAATCATTTTAAGGGAAGTTTTCCATTATATTTACCTATACCTATTCTTGAATTTTTAAAAAATAAGGACACAATTTCATCAATATTTTTACATACCTCATTTATTGAGTCAGAATCAGTAACATCATCTTCCTCAATAACTTTCTTAAAATTTTCTTTCTTGGAAGATTTGAAAGAAATTTTTCTATTAGATTTTGTTTTTCCCTTAATAACTTTATCCCTTCTCATTTCATAGGTGATGAGAGTTCTATGTAAATATTCCATAGATAATGTTTCTATATCTCTATCATCTAATGAAGAAACATTCACATCAAACTTTTCGGGAAGGATTCTCAATATTTTTTCAACAACAATGAATCTTCTAACTTTTAACCAATTCATATGATAGTGCTAACAATGTCATTTACCCTGGTAAAGAAGTCACCAATAGATTCATATTCACCCATCTTGAGATCTTCATACTTTAGTATCCAAATTTTTAACTCTTCTTTACTCACTTTTATATTGTTTTCTTAAATGTTTTTCAACTTATCCGAGATAAATTTGGAAGTAGTAACACACTTTAATCTTAATAATTAACTTTCTAAAAGTGATTATAGTAAATAATTATTATCCCTTACATCATTCTGAAGATTCTTATTATCAACATGTGTAAGAGGAAACTTACCATCAATAGGAGGATATACATTTGTTGTAGCTTCAAGAACATCACACCCAAGAGAATAAGATAGGGAATCATTCTATCTTTCCAAATATGATAGTTATTTCCATCAAATATCATAATCCTATTACAATTCACAAAATTAATTTCTCTATCAACTCCCATTCAAAAATTTAGTAAATAATAAATGAAGGGAACCTTGGATCTAATACCACCTATAATTTCCCAGATAGGATAGTCGTATCACTGAGATGGGGAGGGGGTAAATTAGTGATATATTTTTCTTTAAAGTTTATTTATTTAGAAGAAACCTTCGTCTATTGTTAAAGATTTATTTTCACAGTTGAAAAAAAACCAACAAACATCCACAAGAATATAAAAATTTACATGGTTCACTACTTAGTAAAAGTATCTATGCCCTTTGGTATGGTTTATAAACATTACAATACAAAAAATCCACTAGAAAAGAATTATTTTTCATGGAATTCAATGAGTATGATATGACCTTACACTCATCTAGATCTATGATAAATACAATAGAGAATGTTCTTCAAATACAATGAAATGACATAAGATAATTTTTGTAACCAACATGTTATGGTGATTCTTGATTAACCTTCACAGATATGATCTTTAAAAACTTTTCTTTACTTTATTTCCCAGAAGTTTGTAATGACATCCAAAACTTTTTAATGAAAAACTCAGTATGATTTCCCAGTATGATTCCCATGTCTGATTTTCTCAATACGATAATATAACTTTGTCAGAATAAAATTAAGACAATTATAAACCAATTATATTCTATTTTTATAAATTCTAGTATGATTCCCAGCTAAATACAATTCCCATGATGAATATGATTCCCAACTGAATACGATTCCCAACTCAATATGATGATCATCTGAATACGATATTGTCTCTTCTCCTTTATTCTTCTGTCTAGGAATACTTCTTCAAAAAATTCCAATAGAGAAACTTCTTCTCCCTAAAAATTCATAGTTTCTCTCCCTTCTATGATGAACAAAACATCAGTTTTAGAAAGTACATAGTAATTTTGCTTTTATAGGTGATCTAAAATGGTTTGAGAGAGATTCTTAAAAAGTTTTCCACTCAAACAAGTTTCCCTAAAATTAAAAATTCCTTCAATTTTAGATGGATTTATGACTTCTTCAATGCTTCTCAAATCTTCTTGAATCTCTTAACTACTTCAGCTCACTTATGAATTTCTTAATAAACTTCAGTTTGATTATGATTTTTCATTAGTATTTCCCAGTAGTATTTCTTCATTATGATTCTCCAGTACAATTTTCCAGTATGATTTCTATAGTTTGATTTTATTCAGTATGATTCTTCAGAACGATTATTTAGTACCACTTATATATATGAAGAAATATATAGCTTCAATATTCTTGGAAAACCTCAATCCGATTCTGATTCCCCATTCATATTTTCATTAATATCATCCTTATTATGATGAAGATAAATGTAAAACAATAGATTATTATTATTATTTTATCTTGACCCACTTGAACATTAAACAAAGTAATTCAACCAATTTTAAATGGTTGAACACATTTTCGATAAATCTCTGACTTTATTTTTTATATTGGTCACCACATACTTTTCTTCTTATTTTCTTTTATTGGTCCCAAAAATTTATTCTTCCAATGATTATGATGTCATACCGATTTTGATAAACTAGTATCAACATATTCAACTTCATAAACTTCTTTCTCTTCTGAATAAGATACCAATGATTTTTTTACACAAACAATTATGCCTCTAATGAATACAATGACATAATGAATATGATGGACCAGTATTAGTGGATTCTTTATTTTCTAAATACAATTCTCAACAACTAATTTCTCCAAGGATTTAAATATTTTTCCTTTTGTTTTGATGGAAAACTAGAACCTTTATTACGATCATCCTCCTCATCCTTTAAAAAAATATTCTTTGATAATATCATTACGATGATCTTGAGATCGAAAATCTTTAGCTTCACCATATTTCATCTTCCTTAATCTTTCAGAATGTATCATGACTTCCGCCATGACTTTGAATACATTTAATATCAGCTTTGGTATCATTTGAATTATCAAGGCAAGTATTATAAATTACCTATTTTCTATCAACATAATTCTTCCCTTCCTGAATACAATTGGAAGCACCTATTCTCCCCCTTTCATTTATCAAGATTTCATAACAAATTTTATAGAATACTTATGATTTATGACAACTCTAAGATTAGAAATGAATTGTTAGATTTATATCAGATCCATGATGAATCTGATTACGATTAGAATCTCATTACGATCTAAACCTCATCATGAAAAAAATTATTGAGAATTGTGAGTACGATTTCCTAAATATGTTTTTTGAGTCTAATCACGAATTTTTACAAATTGAAGTGATTTCTTTCCGTTGAAATTACTTTGAAAAAAAATACATCAAACATATTTAAACTTCTAAAAACCTTCTACATCCAACTTGTTCATAATAATTATATTAAAATTAGATGCCTTAAAGTGGGTTTTTTCATTATTCAAGGATTCTTTCACCAGAATAATCCTTCACAAGGTATCTTCGACTCATATTGAAGCAAATATAGATGCTTTCTCCAAAAGATTTGAAGTGGGAAAAAATTACCTGATTGTATGGATTGTCACACCTAAAGGTGAGATGCCTTGGAATATTGATGAATTGGTTTGTTTAATTTATATTATCTAGGTATTCTCATATTATAGGTACATCTCTCTTGTTTGAGGTTTTTTCCATTGTCACTTTTCTTTGGAAGATTCCAAGATTTGAGCGTGGAGAACTGGATTGATGTTCTTGAAACCCGGATGGTTGCATATCCATGAATGGTATATGGAAATTAATGACTAGAGGGCAAGGAATTATTTCTATCAAGTATGGATTTGTCTATATGGATTCAATTGAGACCTTTTTCACCCAAAGATTCTGCATGATATCTCTACAGTAATAGAAACTCTTATCCAGCTTGATAGAGAAACTTAGCATGTGCAGTTTCGGAATTTCAAAAGGACTCTAGTGAAGATTGATCTCAGTTACACCATACTTGAATATGTTACTATTTATACTCCCACTTTTGATATATACATTGATGTTAAATATGAGAAAAATCCCCTATTCTGTAATGGTTGTATGGTTATTGGCTATACGCTGGATTCATGTTAGAGGAATGATACATTTGAGAGGTGTGGGATGAAGGGATATTTTCTCTTAACTATTCCAGGAATACAAGGGGGAAGGTTTTTTCTATCATAAAGCCTCTATATCATGAAGAAGATACACCTAGTAGGTTGTAATGACCTGCTAATTCTCATTGTCTTGAGAATATAACAAATCATTACTATCCCTTAGGTGACATCTCCAAGATAGGAAATGCTAGAAATAAATTCCAAAGGATTTCAATGAAATCAGAGGATGATTTAACCTTTTAATAATAAAACTATTAACCAAGAAATTCATAATTGAACAACTCACTATATGATGCATGAATAAAAGCAAGACATCTCAACTACTTTATTCATATCAAAACCGCTCCACAGTATGAAACAATGGAAGAATAAACAAATAACAAAGTAAATAGAGGAAACGAACTAAAGACTCCAATAATACCACAAGACTCCAAGATCCACATGCCTTATGCTCCAGGATCACCAAACAACCCAATCATCACAAAGTGATGCTAAGAACATGTGGGACGTTACCTTTTCCCTTGTCCTGGAAGATAGCATCTGCAAAAACACCAAAGTGACAAAGAAGGGGTGAGTATAAAACTCAGTTGGATATCCCCAATGACTTATCTACTCATTACACTAGGATAAAAGAGTTAAAAAAATTAGTATAAAATAGTTCATACAAAACAATTTTCCAAAACAGTTTATAACTAAATATAAACAAGTTCAAAAACTATTTGAAACAAAAGTGTATAAGTGAAATTAAAACCAATTTTACAGAAAGATAATATTTCATAAAAATACTAAAAAATCATAAAAACAATTTTTAAATATCCTTTTTGGCATACCCAAACCATTCCACACACCCATGCAACCAACCATGCATGCTACATTATGACAGTTACATACTCATGAGCAGTTCCTCATCGATCTATAGAGTCTTCACAAGGTAATTTTTTCCCATGTTACATTAACCATTTAGAAATGAGAAGAAGGCGAAATTTCAACCAATACTTATATATTTAACATGAATACTGACCACATATTCCTAAAGATCATGCGAAAACAACCCTTTCATTGAAATCACATTTTTATTGAAAACCATTTTTCATTAAAACCATTATAATGCCAAATAATTTCTATAAAACGTATTTTTTTTGAAAAACCATGACAAATAAAACCATTTATAATTTCTATAAAATCCACCATTTAAAATCACCATTTTAGATTCAAGAAACTAAAACAATTTGCACAATAATTTATCAAGATTTCACAAATCTACCAAAAATGATAAATCATCACTAAAGAGATTTATTCCATGTATCAAACCAAGATTTCACAATAATTATTATCCAATTTACTCAATTTTAAACTAATCCAATAAATTCTTGAAAGATTAGATGAGGGTGAAGCCACCTAGCTCAAAGGTTTTGATGAAACTCGACAACATACGAAGAACACACAAGAAGTCGGGTCAATTATCCAAGAATGACCTTAGATCTCTTCTCCTAGAAAGATCATGAATAAATATTGAATTATTTGGAATAAAAAACGTAGATATAATCATTATAGGTTCATATATGATAAATAAAGGGTATCATGGAAGTATATCTAAGCAGATCTAAAAAAACATGACAAAACAGAAATGAACGGTGACGTACCACAAGAATAGGATCAAGATTCCAAGAAACAGCATAGATCTACTCCGCTATTAAGAAGAAAACCAGATATTGATTTATATGATGTTAAAAATCTTAGATATAACCACATAAGGTGTATATCTAAGAAAACAAGAAGTGATAAGAAGGAGATCTAAGAAAACAAGACAAAAACGACGATGATCGGACACTTACCGTGAGAATCGTGATTGAAATCACCAACGGAGGGCTCTGGGTTGGTTCCAAATCATGTGGGAAAGGTTATAAAACATTATAGGGAGATAAATATAGAATTATGGTCTTTTTAAATCCAAAACGAAATAGTTATATAAAAAATGAGCAAGTTTCTAAAAATAGGATCTAGTTTTGTCCTCTGCACACGGTTTGACCGCACCGTTTGGGCCAAATGTGCACATATCACGAGACCTTACTTTTGGTCCCAAAAATCATTCCATGTCTCCCAAAATCTCCCATGCTTCACCCTTACCCTTTTTGTGGAAGCACCTTTTTTATGGAAACATCCCCTTTGTGTTTTTGGAAACACCCACTTTTATGGAAGCACCCTCCTTTATGGAAACAACTTATTTAATGGAAACACCCTATTTTTTTGGAAACACCCTATTTTATGGAAACAAAATCTCTTATATAAACACACTATTTTATAGAGACAACCTATTTTATGGAAACACCCTATTTTATGGAAATACCCTCTCTTATAGAAACACCCTATTTATGGAAACACCATATTTTATTGAAACACCATATTTTATAGAAACCCCATATTATATTTAAAAAACATGAGGAAAGGGTTAAATAACCAAAAATGGGGGTACTAAATTCTCCCCACCATTGGTGTTTATGTCCTTGTAAAGTAGAAAACCGTCACTTATGAGAAAGTGTTTTGGCCACTGCTCATTCATTTCCTACTCATGTTCCCAAATATCTTCACGAATAAGACCATGTTTCCATAAGACCCACACTAGGCTGATGCTTTTCCCATGCAAGAATTTCTCTTTCTTATCCATGATATGCATGAGGATATGTACCAACAAAGCATCCGACTCTAGTTCTACGTGATCCCATATGATCACATGGTCAGGATCAAGCTGATTCTTCTTCAATTGAGATATGTGGAACCCATTGTGTACTAAACTGAACCATGGTGGTAGTACCAACTGGTATTCCACCTCTCCAACTCATTCTAGTATCTCAAATGGTCCTATGTATCAAGGATATAACTTTACATGCTTCCCAAAATAACGATGTTTGAGCTTGAGAGAAGTCCTTAAGAACACATGATCACCCACTGCAAAGGACAATGACCGTCGATGATGGTATGCATAATATTTTTTAATACTTTGATTTGTCTCCATTCTCTTTCTAATCAACTAAATTTCTCTATTGTTTCTTGGAAAAGACTAGGTCACACTAAAGAAGTTTCACCTATTTCCACCCAATAGAGTAGATAATGACAAGGACGCCCATATAACGATTCAAACAGGGCCATATGTATCGAGGCTTAATAGCTGTTATTATATGAGAACTCCACTAAGGGAACATGTTCCTCCCATGATATTCCAAAATACATTACACAAGCTGGCAACATGTCTTCCAATATTTGTATCGTCCTCTCAGATTAACCGTCTGTGTGAGGATGGTATGTTGTAATTATAGTCAATTGAGTTTCAAGGTCTTTCTGTAAGGATTTCTAGAAGTGATATGTGAACCTAAGATCTCTATCTGACACAATTGAAACTGGTACACCATGTCTCTACCACTTCTTGGATATAGATTTTGGATATATCCTCCACCGTATGAGTTTCATGAATAGGGATGAAATGGGCCGACTTGGTAAGATGATCCCCTATAACCCGTATGTCATCATGTTTTTGGACCATTATTGGGAGGCCTGTAACAAAATCCATAGCTATCTGATCCCATTTCCACACCAGGATAGGAAAAGACTACAATATACCCATTGGTCTCTTATTTTCTACCTTAACTTGCTGACAAGTTAAGCACTTTTAAATGAACTCAGCCACTTTCCTTTTCATGCTGCTCCACCAAAATTACACCTTCAAGCCTTATACATCTTCTGTGTACCCGGATGTATAGACCATATCGAATGGTGATAAGCATGAATAATTTTTTCTTGACAAGATATCAATACAACCATCCAATCATTAAGCCACAACACTACATTCCCATCAAGTTTCCATCTCTCAATGGTCTCCCCACCATTGAGTTTTGTACTCATAACCAGAAATTATGCATCAAACCTTTGTGAATATTTAACCATCTTTACTAAATTACGAACTAGAATAGATGAAAAGAAAACCCCAAAATCACCTTGGTCTTCACATTCCACAAGCATGTCGGCTAAGACTGACATCAACTGCCATTCATCTGAAGACTATTTTTCCAACCGAGTATACGACTTTCTTCTCAATACATCTTCCACCTAATTCCCTTTTCCTGGTGTATACATCAAGTCAAATTCAAACATATGGAGATACTCCATCCATATCATTTTCCTTATATTTAAATCTTGTTGTGAGAAAATGTGTTTCAAAATATTATGATCTTTGAACATAGTGAATTTATCACCAAAGAGATAATGGTGCCAAGTCTTCAGGTCATGGATGACTGCAACAAACTCTAAATCATGTGTTGGGTAATTCTTCTCATGCACTCTCAACTTCCTTGAACCATAAGCCAAAACATGGTCTCTTTACATGATAACACATCCCAACCCCGATCCCAAATCATCACAGTGCACCACATATCCCTATCCTGGTTCTAGAAAAATCAGAATAGGAGCTGATGTAAGGTGAGATTTCAGCTTCTGGAAATATTTATGGCATTCCTTTGTCCATTGGAATGGAGCATTATTTTTTTTTCAAAGTTTTAATTAGTGAGGATAGTCATGATAAATCAACAAAAAAGCATTGGTAGTTTCCATATAGTCTAAGAAAACTTTGTATCTCAAATAAATTATTTGGTGGTTGCCGTGAGATAACAACTTCTATCTTTTTAGGGTCCACTGAGACATATTTTTCAAAAATTATATGGCCAAAAAAACGTACCTCTTGTATCTAAAAATGACACTTTGATAGTTTTGAATACAAAAAGAAATCTCTCAAGATTCCCAACACTGTTTCCAAGTGTTTTTCATGTTCATCTTTTGTCTTTGAATACACCAAGATGTCGTCATCAAACACAAAAACAAAAGAGTCCAGATATATCTGAAATATTCGATTCTTCAATGCCATGAAGACCGCTGGTGAATTTGTTAGACCGAAAGGCATGACTACATATTCATAGTGTCCATATCATCTTCTACAATCTAATTTCATAATATCTTCCTTCCAAACGCACAGTTGATGATACCCTAATCATAAGTCAATCTTTGAGAACCAATGAGATCCCCTCAACTGATCGAATAAATCATCAATGAATGGAAGTGGATACCGATTATTTATCGTAACTTTGTTAAGATTACGATAATCAACGCACAACTGAAGAGTTACATATACTTTCTTCATGAACAAGACTGGTGCTACCCTCAGAGATGTACTTGGCCAAATGAAACCTTTTCTTTCCAACTCCTCCAACTGCACTTCTAGTTCCATTAACTCTATTGGTGACATCCTATAATATGGAAGGAAAATAGAGTGGTCCCTAGGAGGAGATCAATCATAAACTACACTTACCTTATAGGTGGTAACCCTAAGATGTTCTCAAGAAAGACATCTAGCAATTGATCCAAAACTACTGGAAGGCTGACATCCTCAATCTCTTCCATGGATACCAAATTCAACCCTACCAACTAGTAAGAGATATTTCCCACCGTTTATGCCAAAAATCTCATTGTACCTTTCTTTATAACCCTCTATCCTCAGAAGATATGCTCGACATCATGATCAGTTGTGAAACTGACTGGTATACTATAATATCCAATGTGAGTCTTGAATGTTGTCAACTAATCCATAACTAGGATTACATCATAGACATCCATATCTATCATTGAGAAGTCCCATTCCAGATCAACTCCATCAATAGTTATAGAACATGCTCTAAACCAAAAGGATCTACATTCTATTTCCCTAAGATGAGTTTGAAGTTTTAACAAAGGAGGAATCATTTCATGTTTCAAACTAACCATTCTGGTTGGTTTCTATGAAACCTACCGGGTTACATTTTCTCAACAAACAAAAACCACTATAAGTATCACTCTCTAGCAATTGATGGATTAGCATTTCAAAATCTACCACATCAACTATCACAAAATTTTTTTTCTTCTAAAAACAACTATTTCCATGTTCAACCATTTTTGAAAAAACATTCCTGCTTTTGAAAATCAATTTATTTTCAAAATACAAAAATCTTTCCCCTTTTTAAAGTCTTTCATTTTAAAACAAATTCTGCATTTTTCAAAAAAATTCACGTTTGTAAAAAATCATAAATCATTACTCAAAATTAAATATGAAATCATAGTGGGAATTAATTCCTCTACAATTCATGTCATGCTTTTCTCATTGTATAAACCCTTGATAATGAGATTTCCAAATCCTATAAGTGTCTCAGAAATACTTACATAGCCAAATCCCTAGTAACTTGAAGTTCAACATAAAAGGGTTAGATCCATCCTTTTATGCTAAAAATTTCAAGTTCTAAAAACTCTAAACCTTTATAATATTCCATCCCAAGTAATATAGCAGAAGTAATTTCAAGTCCAAGACCAAGAACACTGATTACTTATTATTAGGCATGGACTGAACAAGCTGATACCATTTTTATTGACCCAATAATTCTCATTGGCTTGAGAATACAACGAATAATTAGTAGGCCTTAGGCGATATCCCCAAGATGCTAAAGGATGGAAATAAATGTTGAAGGGTTTCAATGAAAGTGGGGGAGATTTACCATTTAATAATAAAACTATTAACCAAGCAATCCATAACCGAAGAACTCACTATATGATGCATGAATAAAAGCAAGACATCTCAAATACTTTATTCGTATCGAAACCAATCTAAAGTATACAACAATGGAAGACTCAAAAAATATATAATTAAACATAGGAAACCAAATAAATACTCCAAGAAGACCACAAGACTCCAAGCTCCACGTTCCCCATGCTCCAAGATCACAAAATAGCCCGAGCATCACAAAGTGGTGCTAATAATATGTGAAATATTACCTTTTCCCCTGTCTTAGAAGATAACATCTGCAAAAGCAACAAAGTTCCAAAGTAGGGGTGAGTATAAAAATCAGTAGGATATCCCCTATGAATCAACTACTCATTCTACTAAGACAGAAGAGTTAACAACATTATTATAAAATAGTTTATACAAATTTTTTTTTCAAAATAGTTTATAACTAAATATAAAAAAGTTCCAAAACTGTTTGCAACAAAAGTGTACAAGTGTAATTAAAACCAATTTTTTTGAAAGATAATATTTCATAAAAATAATAACAAATATTCAAAACCATTTCTCAATATCCTTTTTTCATACCCGAACCATTCCACACACCAATGCAACCAACCATGCATGCTATGTTATGACAGTTCCGTACTCATGAACGGTTTCTCATCGATCTACCAAGTCATCACAAGGTAATTGTTTAGAATGTGCTATTAAATATTTGGAACAGAAAAAAGGTCATATTTCAATAGATAACCATATATATGACATGAACACACACTACATATTCCCAAATATAATTCCAAAACAACCCTTTTAATTAAATCACCTTTTTATTGAAAATCGTTTTTTGTTAAAACCATTATAATGCCAAATCCTTTCAATAAAACATATTTTTATTGAAATAACCTTTCCAATAAAACTATCTAGAAGTTCCATAAAATACACCATTTAAAATAACCATTTTAAATTCAGGAAACTAAAACAATTTTCACAACAATTTATCAAGATTTAAAAAAGCTACCAAAAATTATAAATCATCACTAAAGAGATTTATTCCTTGTATCAAACCAAGATTTAACAATAAATATTATCCAATTTAATAAATTTTAAACTAATAAAATCATTTATATAAAGGTGAAATTAGAGTGAATCCATCTACCTCAAAGGTTTTTATGAACCTCGACAACAGACGAAGAACACAAAAGAAGCCTGGTCGATTCTCCAAGAACAACCTTAGATCTATTCTCCTAGAAATATCGTGACTAAATAATTAATTATTTGGAATAAAAATACGTATATATACCAATGATAGGTGTGTATATGAGAAATAAATGGTATCATAGAAGTATATCTAATAAGATCTAAGAAAACGTGAAAAAACGGAAAACAACAGTGACATATCTCAAGAATCGGATCAAGATTCCAAGAAACTGCTTAGATCTCCTATGATACAAAGAAAAAAACCATAAATTTCTTTATTTGATGTTAAAAATATTATATCCACCCATATAAGGTTTATATCTAAGAAAACAATAAGATATAAGAATGAGATCTAAGAAAACAAGAAAAAAATGATGAAGATCGGGCACTTACCACAAGAATCGGGATTGAAATCACCAAGGGATGGCTCTAGGTTTTCTCCAAATCACATGGGAAAGGTTATAAAACCTTATTGGGAGATAAATATATAATTATAGGAGTTTTAAAGCCAAAAATAAATAATTATATAAAAAATGAGAAAGTTCCTAGAAAATAAGATGTAGTTTTGACCTCTGCGCACGGTTTGACCGCACAGTTTTGACCAACCGTGCACAGACTGCGAAACCTTACTTTTGGTCCCAAAACTCTTTCCATGTAACCCCATAATCTCCCATACTTTACCATTACCATTTTTTTTGGAAAAACCTTTTTTATGGAAACACCCCCTTTGTTTTTTGGAAACACCCTCTTTTATGGAAACACCCTCCTTTATGGAAACACCCTATTTTATGGAAACACCCTATTTTATGGAAACGACCTATTTTAAAGAAACACCCTCTATTATGGAAACACCATATTTTATATAAACACCATATTTTATGGAAACACCCTATTTTATGGAAGCATCCTATTTTATGGAAACACCCTATTTTATGGAAGCACCTTATATTATGGAAACACCCTATTTTATGAAAAAACCATATTTTATGGAAACACCCTATTGTATGGAAATACATTATTTTATATAAAAACATGAGGAAAGGGTTACATAACCAAAATCTGGGGTACTATATAGGTCCTAGTAGTTCAATGGTGTTGATGTGAAGGTCCAAGAGAAACTCAATTATCAGAAGATTGATTTGAAGGATAAGGGGCCACTGCTATACAAGCTATCCCAAACTGAGGGAAACAATAGACCTTCTAAAAACTGGTTTGATATTGTATAGGTGGATACACTAATGGATCAAGACTAGATTAATGGTTTTATATATTCTCAGTAGTTGGGTTCTTGGATTGAATCAATTGTGGAAGCTCATCATTCCCTATCTTTTATGGATTCTATTGTTGTTAATGTGAAAGAGAAAAAGAAGGATTACTATTTAATTGATCAGTATGAAGGTGAAAATGAGGTGTAATCAATATCTAGTTAACATCTATGGATTAAAAAAATGGTATAATCTATAATTCATAAGGGTAAGAAGAAAATTATCTTTGATTCTAGCACAAGTTCCAACTATAAGAAGGCCTCCACCTCTCCAAAGAATGGAGAGCATGGAAAGTTCTAAAACTACTTTCTTTCCAAAAAAAATCAATACTCCTTATATTCCTAATTCAATGGAGGCTTCTAATTCTAATGGACTCAATAGTACCTTCGAATATCATGAAGCCTATGACATTGATTCAGATGAGATACATAAGTGAGGTGAAAACAGAACTATTCTAGTTAGTGACAAGGGTGTGGCTTCTTTGAGTCTAGACAACCAGGGAGTCATGGTTTTACAAGAGTCAAGAAGTAAAGCTAAGAAAACCTTAGTGTGTGAGGAATGATTCTAATTGGTCATCACTTGGAAATCCAAAACACATGATCCTCAATATCATGTGAATGATTCAACTACATTTATCCACATGCAAGGTAATTCTCTAGGCTATGATCACCTATTTAGCAGGAGTACTGATGACTCTGGGAAGGTGGAGCAGTGATATCAACCCTATTTTAATAATCTAATAAAGAATGCTTATGTATCTTTTTTCAAGGCCTCAAATGAGGAATGCGATTTTACACAAACAAAAATATTGAGTATTATACCCCTAGAGGACCTGGAAGGTGAAAAGGCCATTTCAGGCTTCAGCAAGAAAGTGAAAAAATGGTATTTCACGCAACCTGAAGTCACTTTTCAATAATGGATTTGGAGGTATTCGGTTTCAATGACTATATAGCAGTGAAATTTTTTTTATCCATAAATTTTGTATATAGACCTAGATCCAATCCATAAATGGAATTTTGGGATTCATCGTGGAAATTCAGGATATGCTTCAATCTGGAGGGATCATCTGAATCATCCTCAGATGAAGAATGTGTGGCCCATAAAAGGGTCAATACATGGAAAAAAGGTCATCACCCAAAATGTAGAGGATGATATGTATAAATAAATATTAAAAAAATGATTAAATATATTTTTAACATTATAAATGAATATATAATAATCAATGAATACATAAAATCAAGCCAATCAAAGTTGGAAGAGGAGTTTTCACTCTATCTCACCTATTAGATACTGATGACATTCTTCTTTCTGATCAAGCCTCTAAGAAAACTATATCTTATTTCAAAGATATATTTTCTCACTATGAGGAAGTTTCTAGACAAACCATCATCTAGGGGAAATCATTCATTATTTTTTGGAATGGAGTTCCTATCACCAAGAAAAGCAGAATCACTAGATACCTTAGTGTTAAGAAGGGATCCCTAACTTTTACTTATCTTGGATTTTCCTTATTATAGGGTAAAGTGTGAGGCTCTCACCTCAGGGAAATATGTTTTGGGATCATCAATCACTAGATAGATGGAAAGGAAAATCTATGTCACTTGCTGGAAGGGTTTTCTTGGCCAATTCTATAATTACCTACAAGCTTGTTTTTTTACTTATCTATTTATAGATGGCCTAGAGGTCTCATTAATGACTGAAAAAATGATCAGAAATTATATATGGACTTGATATGTTCATGAAATAAAGTTAATAACTGTGGAATGGAGGGAATAAGGGGGGATTGTCATTAAAGATCTCAAGATCATTAATGATGGTCATCTGAATAAATTCACTTGGAATATTATCATGTTTGATGAACCCTTTTTTGAATTCATCTCAAACAGGTTTAATAAAAGGCTTATTTATGTGAACCCTCACTACATCATCTCATTATTTTTTCCTACCATCACACACTCATTCAATGACATCATGGGAAACTCCAAGTGGTTGGTTAGCATGCAATCAAATATCAACTACTAGAGTACTCCGTGGATGGACATACCTCTCAAGGACACAATAGAAATCCATAAAAATAGGCATAAAATTTACATTATTTATCTCTTGATACATGGAAATAGCCTCACTGAAATTATTCCTTCTCATATTGAGTTTGAAATTTAGAGATACTCTTTCATAGATAGAGATATTCTCTTCTGGATACTGAATAGATTTGGTCAGTTCAACATCAAAGACCTCTATAGTATGAAATGTGGTGTCCCAAATGGGACTCCATATTTGATATTGATATTAAAGTTATGATTTATTTAGCCTTCAAGGTTTATGTTTATTTGGAGAATCTAGAAAAACTGACTGCCAACCCATGACCAGCTCAAAAAATCTGGACAACAACTTGCCTCGGGCTGTCACATTTGCATGAGGGATGAGGAGGATTTTGAAAACCTATTTTTGGGTTGAAAATTTTTATAGGTACTCTAGAATTATGCAGGGAGGTTATTTGGAGTTAATATTTTCTTGCGTCATCAACTTGAAAATCTTCTCAAGGCCATCTGCAAAGTTGGGAAGATAAAGAAAATTCAAAATCTCCCACTAGTGGCTGTATTTGGGGTCATCAATTTTATCTGGAATGCAAGGAATGAATTAATATTCGACAAAAAGATCCCCTCCTTCCATAAAGGCGTTATTTCCATGCATAAGGAAGCACACACTACTTCTAAGGTACAAACAGGTTCTACATACAATAGCTTCAAAGACCTCAACACTCTCAGGTTATTGGGTGTCCATGGTAGGCCCAAGAAACCCTTGATGCTCAAGTCTGTACAATGGATCCCACCAATATATTCATGGATAAAATTCAATGTTGATGGTGCAATATCTGGTGCACCTAGCCCTTTATGATGTGGAGGTATTTTCTAAACTCATCGTGATTTTGTTAAATGATACTTTTTTACTCTATTGGAATTGGTATTTCCTATGAAGCTGATATTTGGGACATGATTTAACCCATAAAACATGTTTCCCGCCATCAATGAAACCAAATATGTATTGATTCAAACATTAATTTGGCTATTGAATCCCTTAAGAACAGATCAAGGAATGTTCCCTCGAATATCCAACCACATTGGATTGAATGCTTGTAAGTTGCAAGTCACCACATGTTGATTGTATCACATGCCAATAGGGAATCTAACCAGGTAGCATATGGCTTGTCAAAGAGAGAAATCATTGAATCAAGCATGATGTGGTCCTTTAGGGCCCCTAATTATTGCATCAAAATGGTATATGATGACATGAGGGGTGAGATTCACTCCTATGTTTGTAAAACCCCTTGTATCACCTGAAAAATCTTCTTACTTTTGATTTAATAAATTTTAGGACAAGGCTTTCCCAGGTCCCGAGCCTTCTTGGTAAAATAAAATAAATTACAAAAATATTAAAAAGTAAATTTTTAACATTTACATGAATTATAGACATACATATTTAAACACACAAACACACACACATACATATATATACACACGTACACATACATACATGCAATTATACATGTACAAATATTTTAAATTATTTAATATCAGAATAAATATATATCTACATAAATATATTCATTTAAATATTATATAATTGTTTTAAAAAATATTAATATATTATATTTATTTTAATTATATACACATTTTTCAATTAATGTATATAATTAAACTATTAAACATTTTGACTAATATAAATTTGAATTATACATATATATAAAATTATGAAAATAAGATTCATTTTTATTAAAATTTATTTAAATCATATTTATATATTAATTTAATATATATATACTTATTATGTAACACCCCAAGATTCCACGGTATGATTCTCTTTAAATAATACAATAGTGTGTGTTGTACGCAACTTCGAGTTCTAATACACCACAACCAATCAAACTAGCCGTTATGAATAGTAATAACCACTTTTTGAAATTATATAAATTTTATCTTTTAAAATGAACTTCATTTTTGGATTCATAATATCAAAATTATCCTAGGATAGATTTTTAGTATTTTTCTCAGAACTTCTAAATTTTTTTATGAATAGTGAAAAATACGAAACTTTAATTAAAAACAACTTTTTTAATCAAAATAATTTTAGTGATAAATTATACTATTGAGTGGTTTAAAAGTGTAATTATAATATATTTTTTCCGTTTAATACAATGTTGGTCATTGGACGTAATTTCACATTTAAACTAGACATAAACAAGTGTCAATCTTTTGATAGTTAATATTTCTTAAAAACACGTTTTTTGTTTTAACAACGAGAATTAATTTTAAATTAATTTCTGACACTTATGTAGTTTGAATTTAGAAAAATAGATTTAATATTTAGAATCAGGAGTTACAAATTGTGTAAATAAGTAACTTTTATTTTTAGACATTTTGAATAATTACTTCGGTAAATATTTTATTTGTCATGGTTAAAGGGTAAATTCGATAAATAAGGGTAACAAATAATATTATAATAATATTAAATTACCCTAACACAAGCCCTAACCCTATTTTATGATGAACGTACGTCCATGGTAATCCTTGGGTCAATTTTGGGACCCCATGGAGCCACTTGTATGTGATAATGACACTTTATATTAATTAAGTTAAAGTAAACACAAAAATGACATAAGCATATATCTTTTAGTAAAACAATTTTTACATAAAGTTATATATGTTATATCTTAGACTATAAATATTCATTAGAAATATAAAAATATTTCCTACATAATTATTTTTTATTTATAATTTTTAGACATTGAATAATTAAATTTATTTATGATACAATGATGATGCAATATTTTTCTTATTAATGAAAGAATCAAATAATTGGTATTATAAATGTTAAAATAAATATAATTTGAAAGTTTCGATGCCATAAACTAATTTTATAGGTTAATATGACATGTTAGGATTTATTAAATGAATTTATTTTGAATTAATAAAGTTTTTATAACTTTAACAAAAATGAATTATTAATAGTGTCAAAATTGACATAAAAGAGTATTTAAAAAAATATTATATTATTAATTGATATTCTATTCTTAAAAATATAATGTTCGGACAAATGACATAGATAAGGTTATATATATTAATAATGAACCACTTGGGGTTATCTTGGATTGTTATAGTAAGTTTATTAACCATATAATATAAAAATACAAAGAGACATGGTAAATGTCAAACTATTTAACTAAGAGTTAAATATAAATGATAAGGTTAATATAGTTACCAAAAAATGTCTAAATATATTGGTTGAAAGTATTTCGACCCATCCCCACCTTATCCTAATAATAAGTCACTTTGGAGCCTTTATAAACTGAATATGAATTTATTATAAAATAATATTTTAAGTTTTTCCTAAGGTGCCCCTCACCCCTCTTATAAAAGGGAACTCGCCCTTCTCTCAAATTCATACCCTCAAAGCCATTTGGTTTGGCCAAAACCTACACAAATATCCTCTAAAATTCCCTCACTTCATCTTATAGTCCTTCCTTTAGTCAGAAAGCCAACTTAAGGAGCCCTTTTGATCAAATCAAAAGGAAGAACCCGAAGAAGAGGTAAAAATCTCACCACCTCTTTCAAGTTCTTGTATTCTTCCACTTCTTTTTTCTTTGTTGTTTACATTCTAAAATAATAACTCCAGTATCTTATATATACTGTGATGTTATTATAAATATGTTACAACCAAATTCATTATTCTATCCATCCCTTGAATGACATGTCACCATACGTGCGTACGTAAGGCTTACCGTCTCCACGCCATGGCGTAATTGTTATTCAATACATTATTATTTGGATGGTTATAACAATGATGTTTAATTCATGTAAATAGTAATTATAACATGATAATTATTATGTATATATGATACACCATCCAATTATATATTATTTTAATATCGAAAGAATAATATTGTCGCTCGTGCGTACGTGCGGACTACCGTCTCCACAAACACGATGAGATTCATTCCCCATCATATACATTCAAGAATAATTTTCATTTGATGATTAAAAATAATGTTTAAGGACTTGATATAATTATTTATATGAATAATATACAACCTATGGATAAAAAACACAGCTTATGTAACAAAACATATAAAAGAAAATGAGTAAGTGAACACCCAAAACGACGATAATACTAAAATATTATTAACAAAGAAATATTAAAATATCATATATGATATCATATTTATGTATATAATTCTTGTATAATTTAATAACAATGATTTAACTATTATATATGAGGTTAACCTACCCTCAACCAAGGAAAATTACAAGGTAAGGGTTAATTCTACAATCTCTTCATTATCCGAGGTTGTTTATACGTAATTATCTACCGGGACCTCTTTATCATCCACATCCATGTTTCTTAAAAATGTATTTCAAAACATTTTTAATATTTACTAGAAAATGGTTAAATTAATTTCTACCCTTATGTGTTTTGAAAGGAATCTTTCTGTCATTTTCCAAACAAGGCACTTTTTGACATTTTTGACAAATTTAAGGTAAGAATGTTTTTTTAACCTATACGGTAGGTGAGACTATTTTCCACCGTTATAACATCATCAAATCTTCCCTTAAAATATTATAAGAATACTTTCAAGATAAATGTTTTATTTATAATTATTTTACTCTTAAATGATTTCAAAATATAAAGAGATATTTCTCTAAAAAGGTTTTGATTTCATCTATGTCAACATCCTTTGATGGATTTTAAGTTTATTTGAAGTTGATTTATTATGATACAAAACTTCCATATTATATTGAAGGTTTTGTGATATTTTTGACTGTGGATGTGCTATTTTTATACCATTCATGGTTTATGGTTAAAGTATTGACATTTCGTATGCTAGTTTTAATACGAACGTTTATGATACGTTTAAAACTTTTCATATGAGGAATGTATTGGACTTAGTAAGTGACGGGTGGAGCCCGCTATAGCTCCTCGATGTATCGGTAGGAATCATGAGACAACTAGACGTGGAATTGGTCAATTACCTTTCCCATTTTTATATATGGTTTTGGCTGAGGCCTTAATCATTTTTAGACGTCTTGGCCGAGGCCTTGACAAAATGTTTCAGAATGTCCGACATTATACATTTACTCATTATGAAAATAATATTGATGGTTCATGTGGTCATTCGACTAGTATAATACCAATTATTATGTTTTATTATGGCATTATTTACTCATCTCATATTCCTACCATAAAATTATTCATGTTTATCATTGGTAAAGGCATGTGGTTTCAATTATTCACCGTGCTTAATATTTATGTTATCTTCTGCTGTATTGCATACCTTTACTGAGCATTTGTGCTCACCCCTTTCTTATGTTTCATTTTCCTAGGATATGAAGAAGTTGTTTATGAGTGAATTACATGAATAATCTAGGAGGCTTGGATGTTTCTAATTAAATATATCCATGTTGTATTTCTATTCAAGTTGTAAAGTTGAACTTTTGTATGAATCTTGTTTCCATTAATACTAAACTGATCGGTCTTTTGAGACATGATTTTCTTTTTATCATGCCAATGTTATGTAATAATGCACCGAATCTAGGTAACTAGGGTCGAGGCGTTATAGTTGGTATCCGAGGAAGTTTAGTTCAAACCTTGGAAACTAGATTTAGATAAAATCTGATTAGAGCATATAGACCTAAGATAAACTTTGAGGATTAGTATAGAAGAAATTCCTAGAATTTTGGTATTGTAGAGATTTTGTGACTTTTCCAAGAAATACATCCTTTTATGGATACGAGTAGGTAGGGGTGGCTCTGGCACATATGTACCTAGGGGTAAAACCCAAAAACACCGCTTTGAGCTAGACTCGAATGAGAACTGGTGCACGACAATGGGCCTTGTTGCACTCTTGGTTACGACACTCACGGTGGATATGCTTAGGAAAATTTTAATTTTCATTACAAACCATTATGAAGGGTTTATGAGTATATAATTCCTCAAATAAATGATTTTTATGATTATGGATTATATCCATAAATTTTTTAATTTATGTTTAGTGTTTTATAAGTTTGGTTTTATGTATTGCGATTCATAAACTAATCTAGTGTATGCCATTTTTTTAGAAATGGTGCCTTGTGGAAGGAATGGAAACCATATGAATGCACGTACTCCATGTAGGGATTTCCCTCCTGCTCAAGATAATTATAGTGGAGCTGGTGATACAACTGGTGCTGATATGCTTATCACTATACTGGGACAACTCACTCAGGTTATGAATAATAACCTTACCCGTATGGAGCACCCTGATCCATAGCGTGGTGGATCAATTTTAGATTTATTCATGAGGAAACAACCACCTACATTCAATGGGAGTAAAAATCCATTAGTGGCTGAGCAATGGATAAATTACTTAGAGAAATTATTCCACGCTTTGGGGAGTAGTGACAGGGAAAGAGTTGTCATGGCAGTTTACCGCCTTAATGGAGATGCTGATCAATGGTGGTCATTGATTCAAAACACAAAGGATGACAAGGAAGTATCAAATATGGAATGGAGGGAGTTTAAAGAAATTTTCTTAGAAAAATACTTTCCTCATGACCATCGAGCAGATATGGAAAGACAATTTCTAAGTCTGAGGCAAAAGGAGGATGAGAACGTTGCAAAGTATGAATCTAAATTTACAAGGTTAGCGAGGCATGCAACATATTATATACACAACCCAATAAGTAATATTGATCATTTCTATGATGGGTTAAAACCATTTCTCCTTTGAGAATTAGTATCACAATCCTTTTCATCATACAAATATATTGTCTAGTGTGCTATCAGGTTAGAAAAGGAATTCTCCAAGTCTTATGACTTTAAATCAAAGCAATACAAGAAGATATATGCTAAAAACTCTAGGAAAGGAAATAAGGAAACAGGGAAGAAGGGAAGAATTTAATTTCCTCCCTGTGATAATTGTGGAAGGAAGCACCCTGGTGCCTGTCTAAAAGGAAAAGGAGTATGCTACAAATGTGGACAGAAAGGCCATATTGCTGGTGATTGTAAGGGAAATAAAGATGCTACCAATGTTAAATGCTACAAATGAAGGGATATGGGACTTTATGAAAATGAATTTCTTAAGATTCAAGGGAAATTACCTAAAAAAAGGCAAAGGGATCAAGGCCAAGCTTATGCGATCACTACTGCTGAGGTAGAAGCTCCGAAAGATGTGGTGGCAGGTAATTTAATGGTTTCCTCAAGTTTAGAAAATGCTTTATTTGATTCTGGATCATTGAATTGTTTCATATCTTCCCAGTTTGCAAAGAAAATTAGATATTTACAATTTCATTTAACAAGGGAGTTGTCAGTTAAAACTCCTAAGGGAAGTATCATCGCAACAAGGTTTTGTGAATCCATTCCCATTAGAGCATATAAATGTTCTTTATTTGCTGATATCATCGTCATACCTATGATTGATTTTGATATAATCCTCGATATGTATTGGATTTCGGACCATGATGCAAAGATTTATTGTAAGAAGAAGGAGGTTATGATTTTTGATGATGATGATAAGGAACACCTTATCTTTAGAGCAGAATCATCACCACCTAATTCTTATATAGATCCACCCCCAGTAGGTCAACTAAATTCAATTATTGGGGAGGAAGAGAATGAAATAACAGAGGGTGAGGAAAGGAATTTTCAAATAGAGTATGTACCTATTGTGAAAGAATATGTTGATGTTTTTCCATAGGATTTACCTAGACATCCTCCAGAATGAGAAATTGAGTTTTCTATTGATTTAATTCCTAGATCAAGGCCCATATCGAAGAAACTTTATAGAATGGAAACTGTGGAATTAGTGGAACTAAATAAAAAACTAAAGGAATTGAGTAATAAGGTATTTATTCGCCTAAGTGTTTATCCATGGAGATCCTCTGTTCTTTTTGTTAAAAAGAAAGATGGATCAATGAGGTTGTGCATTGACTATAGGGAGATCAATGCTATAATAATAAAGAACAAGTATCCCCTACCTTGCATTGATGATTTATTTGACCAACTGCATGGAGCTCAATACTTTTCAAAGATTGACCTTTGATATGGATATCATCAGTTGTGTATGAAGAAGGAAGACATTCTAAAGATAGCCTTTCGAACCAGGTACGGGCATTATGAGTTTACAGTAATGCGTTTTGGGCTGACTAATGCACCCTATGTTTTCATGGATCTAATGAAAAGAGTTTTCAAGGAATATATTGATGAATTTTTAGTGGTATTTATTGATGATATCTTGTTATACTCAAAAATCTACAAAGATCATGAAAATCACTTGCGTATTATCCTGAAGACTCTGAGAAGACATGAATTATATGGGAAGTTTAGCAAGTGTGAATTGTGGATTCAGGAGATTTCTTTTCTTGGGAATATTGTCTATAAATATGGTATATCTGTTGATCCTTCTAAGACAAGAGAAATCCAATAATGGACAACACCAATGAGTATATCTGAGGTACACAGTTTTACTGGTTTAGTAGGTTATTATCGACGTTTCGTCCAGATTTTTTCCAGGTTGGCTAACCCATTAACCAAGATCACACGTAAAGGGGTTAAATTTGTTTGTACAAAAGAGTATGAAGAATGTTTTGAAGAACTAAAGAGAATATTAGTCAATGCTCCTATTTTGACTCTACCATCAGGGAATGATGGGTTTTTTATTTATAGTGATGCATCGAAGAAAGGACTTGGTTGTGTCCTTATGCAGAATGATAGAGTTATTGCCTATGCATCATGACAACTAAAAATTCATGAGAATAACTATCCTACTCATGATATTAAGTTTGAAAATGTAATATTTTCTTGGAAGATATGGAGACACTATCTCTATGGTGAAAAAATGTGAGATTTATACTGGTCATAAGAGTTTGAAGTATATTTTCTCACAGAAAGAACTCAAAATGAGGAAAAGGCGAAGTCTTAAAATACTCAAGGATTATGATTTCATGATACACTACCACCCAGGGAAGAAAAATAAGGTGGAAGATGCTTTGAGCAGAAAGGATCATGGAGTTTTGAAAAAGATGAGAATTGAAAGGGATCCTATTTTCATAGATCTAGTGAAGATGGACATGGGAATAACCATGGAAGGTGAAACATCAATTCTTTTTCAAATGGTTGCCAAACCATATTTACTAGAAAGGAAGAAGCGTTCTCAGACTGATGATGAAGAGTTTCAAAAACAAGATTAAAGTTGTGAATGATTGGAAATTGAGTGACTTCATATATGAAGATAGAATTTTGAAATTTCGGAAGAGACTTTGTGTTTCCAATATACCTGATCTAAAAAGGGAATTGTTGGATGATTTTCATAGTTTCAATTTCTCTATACACCGTGGTAGCACTAAGATGTATAGAGATTTGAAGGAACATTATTGGTGGGACAACATGAAGAGGAAGATTGCTGATTTTGTGTTAAGATGTATGGTTTGTCAACAAGTGAAAGATGGAAGGCAACAACCTGGAGGAGTCATGAAACCTCTTCCCATATCAGAGTGGAAATGGGATAATATTATGGTGGACTTTTTCATGGGACTACCAAATACTCTTAGAAAGAATGATTTAATATGGGTCATTGTTGATCGTCTTACCAAGTCATCACATTTTCTTACTATAAGAGAAGATTTACCTCTTGAACTTCTAGAAAGACTGTATATTAATTAAGTTTTTAGACTTCATGTAGTACCCCTATAGATTTTTTCTGATCATGATCCACGTTTCACATCAAGATTCTGGAAGAGTCTTCAGAAGGCCTTGGATACTGAACTTTGTTTGAGCACTACCTACCACTCCCAAACTGATGGATAATCAGAATGGATTATTCAAACCTTAGAATACATGTTGAGATCAAGCTCACTTGACTTTCAGGGTATGTGGGATCAATATTTACCTATGGTAGAATTTTTCTATAAAAATAGCTTCCATTCAAGTATTTAGATGGAATCATATGAAGAGTTATATGGAAAGAGATGTTGCACACCAACCTGTTGGGATGATGTTGGTGAAAGAAAACTCGTAGGCCCAGAACTAGTGGAGGAAACGATGGAAAATGTGAAGGTAATACAAAACCACATCAAAGCAGCTCAAAGTAGGAAAAAGAGCTATGCCGATAACCAAAGGAAGGATTTGGAATTTCAGGTAAGAGATCATGTTTTATTGAATATATCACCATGGAAGGGTGTTATACGTTTCTCTAAGAAGGGAAAATTGATTCCCAGGTACATCGGACCTTTCGAAATTCTAGAACGAATTGGGGATGTAGCTTATCGTTTGGAAATGCTGCCAAATCTCTCCAAAGTTCACGATGTGTTCCACGCATCACTATTGATAAAATACATGCCTGACCCAATGAATATACTCCCCTATGAGGAATTAGAACTGGAACCCGATTTGTCTTATTGCGAAGATCCTGTCAAGATTCTTGATACCAGAGAACAAGTGTTGAGAAATCAGAAGACTCGTTTGGTAAACGTTCTATGGGGAAACCTTAAGATGGAAGAGGCAACATGGGAACCTGAGGAACTTATGATGAAGGACCAATCAGTCTTTTTATGCAGTAATATCCTAGAAATTTTGAGGACTAAATTATTTGATGTAGGAGAGAATGTAACACCCCAAGCTTCCACGGCACGCTTCTCTTTGAATAATACAATAGCGTGTGTTGTACGCAACTTCGAGTTCTAACACACCAAAACCAATTAAACTAGCCGTTATGAACAGTAATACCAATTTTTGAAATTATATAAATTTTATCTTTTAAAATTGACTTCATTTTTAGATTCAGAATATTGAAATTATCCTAGGATGAATTTTTGGTATTTTTCTGAGAACTTCCAATTTTTTATGAATAGTGAAAAATATTAAACTTTAATTAAAAACAACTTTTTTAATCAAAATAATTTATAGTGATAAATTACACTATTGAGTGGTTTTAAAGTATAATTAGAAAATATTTTTACCATTTAATACAATGTTGTTCATTATACGTAATTTCACATTTAAACTAGACATAAACAAGTGTCAATCTTTTGATAGTTATTATTTCTTAAAAATACGATTTTTTGTTTTAACAACGGGAATTAATTTTAAATTAATTTCTGCCACTTATATGGTATGAATTTAAAAAAATGGATTTCAAATTTAGAATCAGGAGGTCCAAATTGTGTAAATTGGTAACTTTTTTTTAGACATTTTGAATAATAACTTCGGTAAATATTTTATTTACCATGGTTAAAGGGTAAATCCGGTAAATAAGGGTAAAAAATAATATTATAATAATATTAAATTACCCTAACACGTGCCCTAACCCTATTGGATGATGAATTTCCAACCATGGGAATCCTTGGGTCGATTTTGGGACCCCATGGAGCCACTTGTATGTGATAATGACACTTTATATTAATTAAGTTAAAGTAAATAAAAAATGACATAAGCATATATCTTTTAGTAATACAATTTTTACGTAGGGTTATATATGTTATCTCTTAGACTATAAATATTCATTATAAAGCTAAAAATATTTCATACATAATGATATTTTATTTATAATTTTTAAACATTTAATAATTAAATTTATTTATAATACAATGATGATGTAGTATTTTTCTTATTAATGAAAGTATCAAATAATTGGTATTATAAATGTTAAAATAAATAAAATTTGGAAGTTTTGATGCCATAAACTAATTTAATAGGTTAATATGACATGTTATTATTGATTAAATGAATTTATTTCTAATTAATAGAGTTGTTGTAACTTTAACAAAAATCAATTATTAAATAGTGTCAAAATTGACATAAAAGAGTTTTTAAAACAAATATTATATTATTAATTGATATTCTATTCCTAAAAATCTAATGTTAGGAAAAATTACTTAGATACGGTTTTATATATTAATAATGAACCAATTTATGTTCTCTTGGCTTGTTATAGTAAGTTTATTAACCATATAATATAAAAATACAAAGAGAGATGGTAAATGTCAAACTATTTAACTAAGAGTTAAATATAAATGATAAGGTTAATATAGTGACCCAAACCTGTCTAAAATATATTGGTTTAAATGATTTAGACCCATCCCAACCTTATACTCTAAATAAGTCACTTTTTATCCATTATAAACTGAATATGAATCTATTATAAAATAATATTTTATGTTTTTCCTAAGGTGCCCCTCACCCCTCTTATAAAAGGGCACTCCCCCTTCTGTCAAATTCATACCTTCAAAGCCATTTGGTTCGGCCAATACCTACCCAAATATCCTCTAAACTTTACTCACTTCATCCTAGATGCCTTCCTTTAGTCATAAAGCCAACTTAAAGAGCCCTTTCGATCAAATCAAAAGGAAGAACACGAAGAAGAGGTAAAAATATCACCACCTCTTTCAAGTTCCTTTCTTCTTCCATTTCATTTTTCTTTGTTTTTTACATTATAAAATAATAACTCCAGGATCTTCTATATACTGTGATGTTATTATAAATATGGTACAATAAAATTCATTATTCTATCCATCCCTTGAATGACATGTCACCATACGTGCGTACGTACAACTTACCGTCTCCACGTCGTGGTGTAATTGTTATTCAATACATTATTATTTGGATGGGTATAATAATGATGTGTAATTCATGTAAATATTAAATATAACATGATAATTATTCTTTATATATGATACACCATCCAATTATATATTATTTTAATATCAAAAGACAGATATTATTGCTCGTGCGTACGTACGGATTACCGTCTCCACGAACGCGATGAGATTCATTCCCCATCATATCCATTCAAGAATAATTTTCATATGATGATTAAAAATAATGTTTAAGTACTTGATAGCATTATTTATATGAATAAGATACAACCTATGAATAATAAACATGGCTTATGTAACAAAACATATAAACGAAAACGAGTAAGTGAACACCCGAAACGACGATAATACTAAAATATTATTAACAAACCAATATTAAAAGATCATATATGATATCATATTTATATATATGATTCCTTTATAATTTAATAACAATTATTTAACTATTATACATGAGGTTAACCTACCCTCTACTAAGGAAAAGTACAAGGTAAGGGTTAATTCTACAATCTCTTCATTATCCGAGGTTGTTTATACATAATTATCTACTGGGACCTCTTTATCATCCACATCCACGTTTCTTAAAAATGTATTTCAAATTTTTTGAATATTTACTAGATAATGGTTAAAGTAATTAATACCCTTATGTGTTTTGAAAGTAATCTTTCCTTCATTTTCCAAACAAGGTACTTTTTGACCTTTTCGTCAAATTTAAGGTAAGAATGTTTTTTTAACTTATACGGTGGGTGCGGTTATTTTCTACCATTATAACATCATAAAAGATTCCCTTACAAGCTTATAAGAATATTTTCAAGATAAATGTCTTATTTATAATTATGTGACTCTTAAATTATTTCAAAATATAAAGAGATATTTCTCTAAAAAGGGTTTTGATTTCATCTATGTCAACATCCTTTGATGGATTTTAAGTTTATTTAAAGTTGATTTATTATGATACAAAACTTCCATATTATATTGGAGGTTTTGTGATACGTTTGACTATGGATGTGATATATTTATACCATTCATGGTTTATGGCTAATGTATTTACATTTCGTATGCTAGTTTTAATATGAATGTTTATGACATGTTTAAAACTTTTCATATAAGGAATGTATTGGACTTAGTAAGTAACGGGTGGAGCCTGATATAGCTCCTAGATGCATCGGTAGGTCTCATGAGACAACTAGACGTGGAATTGGCCGAGGCCCTTTCCCATATTGATATATGGTTTTGGCTGAGGCCTTAATCCTTTTTAGACGTCTTGGCTGAGGCCTTGACAAAATGTTTCAAAATTTCCGACATTATACATTTCCTTATTATGAAAATAATATTTATGGTTCATATGGTCATTAGACTAGTAGAATACCAATGATTATGTTTTATTATGGCATTATTTACTCAGCTCATATTCCTGCCATAAAAGTATTCATGTTTATTATTGGTAAATGCATGTAGTTTCAATTATTCACCATTCTTAATATTTATGTTATCTTTCGATGTATTGCATACCCTTACTGAGCATTTGAGCTCAACCCTTTCTTATGTTTCATTTTACCAGGATATAAAGAAGTTAGTTATGAGTGACTTTAATGCATGATCTAGGAGGCTTGTATGTTTCTAATTAAATATATTTATTAAAATTTTATAATTATATATATATATATATTTATAATTATATTTATAGATAAATGTATTTATAAATATTTGAATATAATTATAAATATATTTATATAATTATATATATATTAGGTACTTTGGAGTATAATTTCTGTGAAACAAACACACACATCCCTTAACCCTGATGGGAATGTCAAAGCCCCCCAAGGGATAACCCACCCATTAATGGCCCGAAGACCCATAAAAAGCATGCCCTAAAAGGCCCATAATTACATCCATATGGCCCAGTACCTGCCCTACTTTCTTCATCACCATGTGTTTGCATGAACCTATGCATCACTAGCTGAATGTGCCTCCCCTACAAACCAATGATAGAAAACCCATCATCTCATCGAACGACATGTCATTTACACCAAACACTACTAGCCCAACACCCCCACCATCGAGCGAGGGTTCACCAATCTCATTCACCAGAACACCCAATGCTATAACAACCAGATCCCAACACCGCCCTGCCAAGGATGCATCGCCAACCACCCCAACTGAAATAGTCATGCCTTCCAAATCCAATTGTGAACCATCTTCTACCCACCTACAAACCTTGTTCCATCATTCATCTACATCATCAGCCACAACCCTCACTCCACCACTCATCAAAGTCATCGCCACATTTCCCTCATCCATGTCATACCCTCTTTATCATTGCTATGAGGAGATCTGATTGTGACCCTTCCATCCAGTAGTGTTTTCCTCCCCCTCTTAAGCCACAAGAATGCTCGTGCCATTGTATTTGGATAGGACCGATGGATTGGGTCATGTGTTGGAGGGTGACCTTGAAAGTGCACGGATGACCAAGGTTGACTGGTGAAATTTTCAGTGGAAGAGAATCCTTAGGGAGAAACCCTATCGATGGAACTCTGGTGGGGTGAAAGGGGGATGCAAAGAGGTAGCAGTAAAAGGTGGGTGTTCGTATTGATGGTGAAACTCTAGTGAAACATTGATGAAGAAAACAACAACTTGAATACAGAGTTATTCTGATCATCTGATGAAGGTAGAGAAGGTTATGGGAAATCATACTAGCGAATCCAGTGTGTTCAAGTGTGGGGTGGTGGACCAGTGGTGATGGTGGTGGGTCCACAACACAACCTCAGGTAGTGCTCTCGCATTGTACTTTCAAATGATTATTATGTAGCTATCATCCATTGGTCTGAGCATTTGAGGGGAAGGCTAGTGTGGTGAATGGCCACCTCAGTTTTGATGTGGGGTGATTATGCCCTGATGGAGGAGTCTAGTAACATTGGGAACCAAAATTGAAGATTTATTCTATGACGATACAGGGCCTTTGGACTGGTAGCTGTGGGAGATTTTGGGCCTTAAAATGAAGGGGTCTATGAGTCTATATATAATATGATATAATAATAAGGGCCTGATGGGTGGGTTATCCCTGGGGGATATGACCCACCCTTCCAGATTATGGGTGTGAGGTGTGTGTATGATTTCATTATAATTTTTCTCTTAATATCTAATATATATAATTATATATATTTTTATAATTATATATATTTATATAATTATATATATATATATTAATTAATATATAAATATACCAGGAATGATGTGAACCATGGATTAATCCCATGTTCCTAAAAAATAATTATTAAAAAGGAAAGTACACAAGAAAAGAGGATGAGTGCTGTAATGAAAAAGTGACACTAACAACACCATAAAAAAACAAAAGGTCTATTAACAGTCATCTTCTTTGATGTCTGCTGCCCCTACCTTGGGAGCCACCTTGATTTCTTGGGTTACTACCTCTCTTCCAATACTTTGGGGCCCTACAAGTGTCATCTTGATCATCATACTCAATGATCAATCTTCCCCATCAAGAGGCTCAATGTATTGACCTTTAGTGGAAACATTTTTTGATCCCAAAATAAATCCATATTTATTTGAGGCATTATCATTCAGATTTGAGATACTCCTTTATTGGATAGTCTCAACACCTGAAAATTTTCCTTCAGCATGAAAAGGTCCCTGATCATTACCAAATTCTACACAAAAAACTTCCCTACTATTAAATCTATTCAATATATCTATCAAAGAATGTCAATTTTTATTGATACAAGAGTCCAGTGGGATAGTGGCATCCTCCTCAGATGCTGGATTCTTTTCTAGTTTACTAGATTTTTCAACCCCTTCCTTATATATATATATATATATATATCATATTTTCACTTATTGGGGGAGAATTTAATCTAATATCAATATCTCCCATGATATTATTCCCATTCATCACTGCCAAAGAAACTTTGGGATCAGTATTTAGCACATGCTCTTCATGCACTTCAAGATGCACAGTTAGCATAGTTAAAGAATTCATGGTTTTTTAGGAGTGACCAAATGAAACCCACCTTGAACCACTATTTTAGATTTCCATTTTCTTTTGGAATTATATAACTATTCTTGATGCAATTTATGATCAACTTTATTTTAGATAACATCCTCAAAGTTAGAATTCTCATAGGAATCCCCATTATCCATAAAAACTTTAGTGATATTAAAAATAGAATCATTATATGAGATGCTATAATGAGCTACCTACACCTACGGATCCAATTCATCCACAATAGCCTCCCATGTAGCCTTCAGATTCAATGTTGAGTCATGACCTCCCCTCTTTTCCTCTCAAATGCAAATCATTCCAGCAACATACTCATTGAGAGCCTTACTACCAACATGAATCTATCCCATTCCCATGTTTAGACCCTCAACCAGTATATCCTTATCAGTTTTAGTTTGCTCCATGCTAGTGTCCAAATCCTAAACTTTGACAAGGTATCCAGACCCTCCATAAGAATCCTTCTTGAGGTCAGTATCCTAATAATTCACACTAGTTGTCCTTACCTTGGCCTGGTAATTCCCACTCCCAGCCTCATCAGGGTTTCTAGAACAAAGAATAGAATTAGGATTTGTTCTATCCATAAAAAATGAGGCCCTATAGAAGGCCCATCCCCATCCATCCAAACCTTCCTATTACTAATAGAAACTTTAACTCTAGTTAGTCTAGATCTGCAATTTACACTATGGTGAGAAGCCTTCATACAACAGGAGAAATATATATATTTTTTACACTTTTTAGGAAAGTGTCCAATGGAGTTACAAATTTTACAGAAGTCCTTTCATATCTTATATTAAATATAGATTCAAATTTTATGTTCATTAGAAAACAAAATTATAGAATCAATCAGGTTAGAAGAGAATTCTACCTCAATAAGGAGTATTACAAAGAACCCATATCTGGCTCGTTCTGTCTCCTTATCAAACTGGATTGGGAAACCAATAGCTTAAGCTATGTACCATATAATTTTAGGATGCCAGAAGAACTAACTTAAACCACATATGAAAAATGAGGATTGGAATACCAATTTCTTGAACTTCTTAGGATAAAAAGGGGATCCCAATCCTATATTTTCAGAAAACCCAGTTTAAGAAGAACAAGACCACAACTCCAATCCTTGGTCTTGAGATATTTCGAGGGGAATATGAAGTGATAAAAACTTTTCACAATGGAGATGATGTTCCATCTATAAAATCCCCATATGTGAAGAATCCAGGTCTGTAAATTTTCAATATTCCATAGACTATCCTTCAGTGAAATAAATAGTCATGCAATAATTAAAAACATATATTCAAATATTCAATCTTTTAGGAGCTTGGGGTTCACTTAAATAATACCCAAAGATCCATTATGATTGATTCGATTCTCAGGAGATCTAGAGCCCCCTATTCTTCGAGAAGAAATGATGGTGTCCAATACCTTTCACAGTATGATTCACAGGAAACACAAATTCAATATTTTTCAGAGGACCAAGGAAAACATCGACCACATTGAAGTAACACTCTTAATTGAAGCTCATCAGGATTGAAATCCCTAGGCGCTCTGGGTATGTAGAGAGGGAAACCCTCAATTCATCGCGCCCCGATATTCAATATATATATATATATAATTAAAATCATAAGTAAATATATTTATAAATATATGTATATATTTATAATTTTATTTATATAATTATATATAATTATATAATTATATATATTTATTAATATACAAATACATATAATTGTAAACATAATAAATATATTTTTTATAATTTTGTAATTATATATATATATAATTTTATAAATACTTTAAAAAAAATTTTATATATATATATATATATGAATTATTAAAAAATACATATTAATATATCATATTTTTATTAATTATATACATTCATTTTTAATTAATGTATATTAATAAATATCCACCTTTATGAGTGCTTTTAACAAGTGCTGATAAAAGTTACCCTTTTATTAGACATTTATGTTTAGTGTATATAAAAACCGACACTGGATAAGGCATGATCTATAGTAGTTTCACAATGGAAAATATATTTTCTATGTCTCGAAAATGTTGGATTTAGTGGCTTATCAGTTGCATATTTCCTTTTTTATCTCCCTTTGTGATGAAGAATTTATACCTGATGTCTCATTCATGTGATGTATACAGTTCTTTTGTTCATATATATACGTCATACTGAGATTTTCCTTTATTTTACGAATTAGAGAAATTCACCAATTTTAGGTTAATATAGGATGAGGCCTCTCATATCATGAAATGTTCCTACTCAGTGCTTGTCACCATCCCTTGACCTATTGGAGCTGGGCTTGGGGTAGCACTCTTAAATTACCACCAGCTTAGGTGGGGACCTAGTGGGTCAATCATGTCAAATCACCTCTATTTATGTCTCTTGAATCTTTGACCTGTATATCTATTTCAGGTTTCTCATAACCAATTTTGACATTTTTTATTTTTTGATTTACTAAGTCATCTAATTGAAAGTTATTTATAATTTTTTAGAACATGAAAATTCTTTCTTATAATTCTTATTTATTTTTTAATTAAAATGGATTCAATATTTTTTATATAAATTATCTTTTTGGGTCAAAGATATAACTGATGTTGATAGTGGTTTCCCCTATTGTGTTGTTAATTAAATGATTTATTTAATAAGAATAAATTACATGATCAAGTTTTTTTATTTCAATTACATGTTTTTCATTACAATCAATTTGATTTTCCCTTATGTATTTATGGTATAACTTTACACATGGTTTTGGTGACCTTCAATGGGATGTGTTTTGGCTGAGTTACCCTTACTTGAGGTTGGGAGGTTGTAGGTAAACCTTATCTTGGTTTTGTAATATCCTTGTTTTTGTTTCAGCTTACCTTGATGTAGTCTATCTTCCTTAAGGTTTACATTCACATAGTAGTCCTCTGAACTTGGAGTATCTATGAGATTACGTTCACATAATGTATCTGTTTACCCTAACACATGTTGTTTACCTTTACACATTAGTCTAAGATAACCTTTACATAAAAAGATTATTGGCCCTGATGCAATATATTCAAGTTTAACTTTACGTAGTGATTTAAGTCACATTCACTTATGGTTTATTTTCTATTTTGGGGTTTTTAAACTATTAGGGTTTTTTTTATTTTTAGCCACTCATTTATATTTTATTATTGATCAATTAAAAAATCTTTGATTCAACTTTGGATTCTCATGGGTATTTCTACCCTCACCATCTCTTATTGAAGGATCAAATGATTAAGAGGATTTTATAGTGCGTCAAATTTAGTTTTGGGAGAGCTCAGCCGCACTAAGAGAGAGAGAGAGAGAGAGAGAGAGAGAGAGAGAGAGAGAGAGCAACTGGAAGGGAGAGCTCTGTTGTCCTGGTTCTTGGATCATTAGTGGAGAATATGAGCGATGACCTAGTTCAAGGATCTTTTCCTCATAACTTGGTGTTTCTCTGACCCCTTATGATGGTTAGTAGTGTGTATCCCCAATCCTATAGACATTTATCCTTTAGGATTCGACGACGATGACTTCAACACCCTATATCAACCCTATTCTTTTAAAATGGTTCGACTAAGCCCTATTAAGGGGGTTTTATCCCTATATCTAGTTTTTCATGGTTAATTTTTTAGAGTTTTCATATTATCTACTTGTTTTTTCATCATGTTAATCATTTATTTGTATCCTTGTAAGGTTATTTATATTTCTAGGAAATATTTTTTTGGTTCTAAAAATATTAATATTTGAATCTATAATTTAATTCTCATGTTTTGTGATTTAGTGTAATTGAATTATTCTTTACAGGTTTGTGTTTTAGATTCTATGATAATTTTTACAATATCAAATTATTGTCTAGACTTGTATTAGCCACTACCATTTTGTTTTTTCAATGGATTCTTAATCATTTGAATATTTAAGATTCTTGGAATTATATTATACAAATATGATTTGTGTAATTAGAATTATTTTTTTGATTTTATTCTTTTTTGTTTTGTGTTGATTTTAGGCTTTTATAACCAAAATTAAACCTAAGAGAATCCTAACTATATAATGTGGAATACTCATGTAGAAAATCTTGCAACAGTTGGTATGAATTCCAAATTGGACATAATTTTTTGTCGATAATATTTAACATAGCTTGTTTGTTTTTTTAAAAATGATTTGTTTTTTGGATTTTAAATTTTAATATACTTTTATTGCTTTATTCATTTTGTTTATTTTCTATTTATGGAACTAATTTTATAATATAACAACCCTACTCTTTTATTACACATTAATACATGTTTTATTATATAAAAGTGAACTTAATACCACCCTAAAATATCAAGAAATATAGTGTATTTGGGAATTAGGTACATTAAATGAAAAAATATAACATGAGATACAAAAAAATTTATTTAAAACTTCCTTGATGTGACTATAATATTCCAAAAAACGTAAAACTGTATGGGATAACCTGGGGAAAAACATAATAAAGGGGTGAGATATAAAGTCCAGTAAGGGAATAAACAAGGAATAAAATGAATAATATGATACAAGTTAGAAAATAGGCATGTAAATAGAGCATAAAAAACATGAATAATAAGGCATGATATTGCATAATAATCACAACATCAGAAATATGGCAATAAAAAACAACATGACATAAACATGAGTCAAGGCTCATTACACATGGTGGAGCATGAGTCAGTGATAACAACCAAGACTGTTTCACATGGAGGATCATGAGTCAAGGCTAACCACCAAGAACATTTCATATGACATCTCATGAGACTAAACATTACCCAATTAATTTGAGCGCTATCTGGGTTCACCCATCATAATCATTTCATCCTCGTACTTAAGTGTGCCACTTAGATAATACAACATGGATTCATTCAACATCATAATTTATTACACGATCAAGGAATGGGGAATAAATACATGTAAGTCCCCAATAAATAAGTATATGTTCATAAATGTGAGCACCGTTTATAGGAAATAGGTATGGTATTCACTACACAATTGTTTGGGCATGAAAGGTAGCAGTGAAATTTTAGCCGCATAACGAAATTACGTAAAAATTCATAAAAATGGTTGATGAGAGTGAAAGGGGTCTCTTATTATTTGTTCATAAAATGGGAATTAATAGGGAAATGGAAAATCATATAACAACTTTATAAAATTGGAAATATAAGGTATAAGGTAATGAAGAAACATGAATAGGGCAAAGAATCCTTACGAAATTTCTGCATGGTAACGAGTGTACATAAAGGATCATGGGGGTGGATTAATTTGAGTGAAAGGAATAAAGAAAATTTTATACATAAAATTTATAGTTATGGGATCATGTAAAATCATATACTAACATATTAAAATGGAATTTAAGATGTAAAATATAAAATAAGTGCTTGAATGGAAATGAGAAGAGAGAAATCCCTTACTTGAGCGTGTGACTCCAAAGGATTGGTATAGGCTTATTGAAAGATTTTAGGTGACTTGGGAGTAATATAGTGAGTATATGGAAGAGTTTATTAATTCTAAAATAAGTTTTAGTGAAGAGAAATGGGATCTTGGGTGGGTTAATATAGGAAAGGAGGGGAATTTTATTATTATTTTGGGTTTAGACTCTACATAATAAAATATTCAAAACCGAAAACCATCCCATGGTTTATAAAAAGAAAGAAATTTAAATTATTTTATAAATCCAAGGGATTATGATAATAAAATATTGCCCTTTATTATGTGGAGGTGAGTTACACTCTCAAAGAAATGATTTTAAAATCTCAAAATATATTTAAAGTCTTGGAGGATTCAATAAGGGTTCATAAAATAAATAAAATAAAATAAAAATTATATTAAATTAAATTGAAAACATATATTTATCTTAGTATACATTTTATAGTATTTATTACATCACTATTTTTCCATTATGATGTCATAAAACACACTGTATATTTATATGGTATTTATTTTTTACCTGAAAATTTGACTATCTCAGAAAATTATGAAAAATTCAACGTTAGATAATTTTGATGTTATAATTCTAAAAATAATATTCATTTTATCTGAATAATTTTTTAAATATGTGAATATTCCCTTTTAAAATTAAAATCGACATTTATTGAAAATTATGGGGTTTTTAACAATAACAGTTTTCAAACCATAATAAAAATTACATTTGACTTCATAAAAATTATATGATCATTTATATTTAATAAAATTTATTTAATAATAATATTTTACTAAAATATTATTTATTTTAAAAATAAATTAATTCATCAAAATATATTTCTTGATTGAATTTGAATGTTAACCAAAAATACTATTTGAGCATTAAAAATCATTTACAATGTAACAATAATAGGATGAAAATATATTCATTATTTTTTACAAAATAATTTAAATAATCATATTACTAGTATCTTGATACATATCCATTTGATACACCAGAATACACCCTACAAGTAAGGTGCACGATGGTTGGGCTTTCATGGTGTCGTTCAGTGAACATGGTTTGGGACGTGATCTCAATGAGCTTGAAATTATCCCATAAATAGTTTAATTAATGATTAAGTTTTTAGATATTGGATTAGGATTGGTCTAGGAAAATGAATAGAAATTATATCTCCCTCAAAAGATCTGATAAATGGGCTTCATAGGGTATGATCCTACTAGTTGAGGCCATCACTTCCTTTATCCGTACTAAATGTATTTTTTAAAACACTATATTTATACTAGTCATGTGATCAATGTTCAATGACTGTATTATCAATGAAAATAATAATTAATGGTCATTTAAATACAATTAGATATAATAAAACAAAATAAGTCCAAGTGTTTTCTATAACCATATTACTTAATAAGACAATTAATTGAATGAAAAGGGGAATTTTATTTATAACAGTTGGGTCGTTACAATCTTTCCCCTTTTTATAAATTTCAACCTTGAAATTTTCTTTTCCCACACTAAAATAGTTGAAGGTAACTCTCATTCATCACCTCCTTTGGTTCCCATGTTCTTTCTTCAAACTTTTTGTATCTCTATAGCAATTAGATGAGGGGCATTTTCTAATTTTGTAGAACTTTTTCTCTAAAATCTAAGATCTTCACCGACTATTCTTCATAGGAAATATCATTATCCAATGGTACCACCTCTATATTGAGTACATGAGAGGGGTCTAGTATATAATTTATCAATAAGGATACATGGAATACATCATGTACTTGAGATATGTTCGATGGGAGTGCTAGTCGATAGGCCACTACTCCGATGTGATCAAGGATCTCAAAAGAGCCGATGTACCTTGAAACAAGATTTCCCTTCTTAAAAAATCTCATAACTTTATTACTTGGAGATATCTTTAGGAATAACATGTATCTAATATCAAAATCTAGGTCTCATCAATGATTATCAGCATAGCTCTTCTGTTGACTGTGAGCAGCCTTGATGCACTGCTGAAAGGTCTTAACCTTTTCCACTATTTCTTTGACCATTTTAGGACCTATAAGTTTTCATTCCCCAACTTCATCCCAACATGCTGGTGTTCTACACCTCTTATAATAAAGGGATTCATATGGAGCCATTTGGATACTTGATTGGAAACAATTATTGTAAGAGAATTCGACCAATGGAAGATATTGGTCCCATTATCCTTTTATGTCCATTGAGAAAGCTCTCAAAATTTCCTCAAGTTTTTTTATAGTCTACTTAGATTGGCCATCAATTTAAGGGTGATAAGTCATAATGAAGTTTATCTCAGTGTTTAGAGAATTTTCGAGAGTTTTCCAAAAAATAGAGGTGAATCTTAGATCTCGATCGGACAAAATCGATAGTGGTACTCCATAAAAACTGACCACTTCTTTAATGTATATCCATGAAAGTTGATCCAATGAGAAATCTACTTGAATCACAATGACATGTTTATTCTTTGTAAGACAACACACAACAACCCAAATAGTATTGTTTCCTTTGGATATCTTCATAAGTCTAGTGAAAAAGTCTGTGGTGATGTTTTCCTATTTCCATGTGGGTATGGGTAGTTATTGCATCATCCACTTAGAATTATATCTTTCAACCTTAACTTGTTGATATACCAATAACTTTAATTTATATTTTGTTATCTCCTTCTTGATTTTGTCCCACCAATAGTGCTCATAGAGATCTTGATACATCTTTGTGTTTCCCAAGTGAATGGAGAAAGTTGGACTATGTGCATTATCTAATAATTCCTTCTTTAAATCAAGGTTTTATAGAACACATAGTCTTGTACCAAATCCCATAATTCCTTTTTCATTAACACTAAACTCTAAGGATTTATCTTTCCTTATAGTTTCCACTTTCTTTTGAATTCCCACATCATTTCTTCAAGCATCATTTAAACTTTACAAAAGAGACGGTTGAACAATCATTTTTGAAAGGGTTGATGATATTATTTTATTTATGATTCCCAGGTCCATCTTCTCCAAGTCCAAGAATATTATATCCTTATCAATTATCATCAATGATAGAATTACTGTGTCCTTTATACTTAGAGCATCCACCACCTTATTTTCATTACCAGGATGGAAGTATATTGAGAAGTTGTAATCCTTGATAAGATCTAACCATATTCACTAGTGCATATTATGCTCTTTCTGAATGAATATATATTTGAGGCTCTTGTGATCATTATATATCTCACAATTCTACCTATAGAGATAATGCTGCTAGATTTTCAATCAAAATATCATAGATGCCAACTACAGATCACGCGTGAGACATTTTTTTTCATGAATTTTCAACTGCCTTGAGGCATAGGAAAAGAATATTTCATTTTTTGTCAACACACATCCTAATACCCTCTTCCAGGAATCACTGAAAATCATGAAATGTTCTCCCCTTTTGGGTTGTTTGAGTAGGGGAAGTGATAAGCCTGTTTTTAACTCCATGAATCTTTCCAAGAAAGCTTGACTCCCTTTTGAGTTATCTTGGTGAGAGGGTTTGAAAATCATGAGAAATTTCTCAAAAATTGATGATAATATTCAGATAAACCAAGGAAAATATAGATATTGTTCATGAATTTTGGCCTCATCCATCTTTCAATTTCTTTTTTCTTTGAAGAATCCAAAAATATTCCATTTATTGTGATGATATTCCCCAATAATGAGACTTCCTTAAACTATAACTCTCACTTGTTATACTTTTCATAGATCTTATCCTTTTACAAGGTATTTATAATGGTTCCTAGATACTCTTCAAGATCCTACTTGGTTTTAGAGTGTATTATAATATCATCTATAAAGACTAAAAAAAAATTCTTGAGGTAATCTATAAAGACTCTATTCATCAAGTCTATAAAGATTGCTAGAGCATTAGTGAGTCAGAATGTAATTACTATGAACTCCTAGTTCCCATACCATGTACAAACAACAGTCTTGAGGATATCCTCCTTCTTCACCCTAACTTAGTAATATTCCGAGCATAGATCCACCTTGGAGAAATATTGTGCTTCACATACCTGATCAAAAAAGTAATCAATCCATGAAAAATGTTTCTTATTCTTTATCGTGATCTTGTTGAGCTCAATGCAAAGTCATATTGACCCATCTTTCTCGATAAAGAGGACTAATTCACCTCATGGTGAAGCACTTGGGTGTATAAACCGTGTGTCCATATTCTTATATAGTTGTTTCTTTAGCTCCTCATGTTCCACAAAATCCATCCCATACGAATTATTGAATATAGGAAATTCCATAGATATAAGCTTGATTGAAAATTGAACCTGTTGGATAAGAGGAAGACCATGAAATTCCTTGGGAAACACATCAACGTATTCCATCATAATAGACATGTATTGGAGGATGGTTCTTTCCTTATAATCAATCAACCAAGAAAAATATTTTTTTTCTCATAGGGTAGTAATATCTATGCTTGATATTATGGTGATAAAGAAGATTCATCTTCCTCCTTACACTAGTACAAGATCGGGGGTCGATTCAACATATGGAAAATTATTTTCTTCTCATGATAATTTATGTTGGTTCTATATAGGGAAATATAATCCATACCGAGAATTGCATAAAGTTCTACCAAAAGGAGTTTGAAAAGGTTTTTTAGGAAGTTCATCTCACAAATTATAATAGGGGAAAAATTATATACTTAGGATGAAATAATTTCCCCATTTTACATTTTCACTGAAATCTATACTTCCATTATTTGTGGTGGTGTTTTGATAATTCAACTAAACTTTCATTATATGAAGGAATGTGTAGAACTATGTATGATAAACCTATATTTCACTTTTTGATTATGGTTATACATTATCGAATATAGACTTAGGGATTATTATCTTAAATTATTAAACACATAAAGGGGAATCCAATGATAATAAGGGGATAACTTATAAATTATATTTATTTCCTTAACTTATGAATTTCTAGGCTTCAATCTATGGTATCCATGATCTATTTCCTAACATATAATGTTATGGGCATTTCTTCATATTTTTTTGTTCCCTTAATAATGGTTCCTAATGAGATTTTGAACTTACCAAAGCATATCCCCCAAGAGTGTCAAAATAGGTGTGCAGTGAGGCTCATTGTCGTGTACCATATTACCCCAATTCAGGCCTAGAACATCTTATCAGAGTTATTACTCCTAGGTAAATCTATGTTAGAACCACATCCACTTGTAGTATCTTGATATAGATGTATTTTCTTGATAAACCATTTACTCTATACTAACTAAAATTTATGGATTTTTCTTATAATTAGTCTTATCCATAAGACATTCACTAGATTTATCTAATCCTAATCACAAAAATAACTAATCTCTTGCTATGATACCTACTATAACAACTTTACTATTTTATTATAAATTAACACATATTTTATTACAAAAAAGTAAAATTAATACCACCCCAAAAGATATATAAGTCTAGTGTCTTTTGGAATTAGGTACATTACATAACAACATATAACATGAGATATAGAAAAAATTATTGAACACTTCCATAACATAACCATAATATTCCTGAGAACTTAAAACTATCTAGGATAACTAGGGAAAAAATATAATAAAGGGATGAGCTATAAATCCCAGTAAGGGAATAAACAAGGCATAACATGAAGAATTTAATAAAATTTAGAAAATAGGTATGTCAATGAATCATAAAAGGAATATGAATAATAAGCTATGATATAGCATGATAATCATAACATAGGAAATGTGGAAACAACAAAAAACATGTCGTACACATGAGTCAAGGATCATTGCACATGGAGGAGCATGAGTTGAGGTTAACCACCAAGACCCCAAGCCTGCACCCCTCCCTACATGATATCACCCTGCCCATAAATGGGATACCAACCCAAGCCCTCTACACCCCTACCTGCTCCCTTCACACACACAACACCCCAAGCCTGCACCCCTCCCTATATGATGTTACCCCCACTCACAAATGAAATTTGGCATCCTTCAAGATTCGAAGCCAGGACCTGCAGACTCACAACCATCAAGAGGACAAACTCATATAAATAACATTTGATTATAAAATTTTATTATGTTATATTTATACATATATTAATAGATTTCAGTTTAAAAAAATTTAATATGATAGATATATATATAATTTTATATATTAATATGCATATATTGATATATATATATGTTAATATATATGTTTATATTATATCTGTGAGTGTGTGTGTTTATATATATGTGTATTTATGTGTATATATAAATATACATGGGTATGTATACATATATATAATTATGATTATAAAATTTTATTTTTATATATATGTAAATTAATAGAATTATATATATATATATATATATAAGTAGCTACGTTTTAAACCACTAGTAAAAATATTACTAAAATAAAAATATGTTCTAAAAAACAGGCCTAAATTTAAAATATATATGTGTTTTTATATATAAATATATATATTTATATATTTATGTGTCTGTGTGTTTATATATATATATCTGTGAGTGAGTGTTTATATATATATAAATATATATAAATATATATAAATATATATAAATATATATATGTTTATATATATATTTGTACATGTGTTTATAAATAAATAATGAAATAAATAATATATATATATATATATTTAAATTAATGTGGGGAAATGATCTACATTATTAATAAAAACATGCAACACGCAAATACAGGGAAGAACTCGGTGAGACTAAAACTTGAGTCCTCACCAAGACCCACACGGGTAGCTACCATTGAGCTGCACCCTGAGGGCTATTTAATATATATATATATATCTATGTTTATATATGTATTTAAATATTATTATATTCAAAAGTATGTTAATGTATTTGTATATAAATATAAATAAAAATAAAAATATATATACATATAATTATAAAATTATATATATATATATGTAAATTAATAGAATTATAATGATATATAATTGAAAATGTTTTAAAATATTAGTAAAAAATGTCACTAAAATAGACAAATTTTCTTAAAAACATCACTAAATTTAAAATAGACACGTTTTCTAAAAATGCTGCTAAACTAGCCACATTTTTTGAAAACATCACTAAATTATCCATTTTTCTAAAAACATCACTAATTTATCCACATTTATTAAAAACATCATTAATTAATCTATTTTTTCTTAAAAAGATGGATAAATTTAAAATTATCCATGTTTTTAAATGTGGATAAAAACATCGCTAAATTATAGTTTTTTATAGTGTGGGTAGTTTGTGGGTGTAACATCCTTGTTTGTTTTTTTGGTTCCCCTTGATATTAAAAGCTTTATTACTAGACCTTTTAAAAACTTTGTTTTGGTTTCCTAGTTCTTATGACCGTGTTTTATTAGGAATATAGAATATGATGTGTTTTTTCCATGATCTTTAGTTGATTTCCCCCTTTAGAACATTATTGTTTCTCATAGTTTAGAGCATCCTTAGGATGTTGGGACTGCTCCCACGTGATATTTCAATTTACATTTGTTTTAGGAACTCCCCTTTTGGTTTAGATTTAGGTAGTTGTATCCATAGGTGGAGATTCCAATTCCATCCCTTTAAGTATTTGTTGATACCTTTCATCGATAGTATTCCTAATTATGGTTTTTAGGTGGTCTTTCTTGGCTTAAGGATGATGGTTCTAGGTGTTTATATCATGTTATTTTTATTGCTTCAGGTGGAGAATCATTTTCAGTTACTTATTTTGCTATGATTTCTCTCTCTTTTTTTGTTTCACTTGATGATGTTTTGATTTTAACCTATTTCATTTCAGAGTATCATTCTTCATGAATTTCTAAGATGTTTTGTTCTACTATTTTGTTTTACTTGTAGATGGAACTGCTATGTATGTTGGAGTTCTACGTGAACTACTGAGCTGTTTCGAAGACCTCTTTTGTCATGTGATCAACTAGTAATGTTTTTCATCTCTGGTGAAATATCAGTGGTCAACTCAGGTAAGTGTAGGTGTGTTCTTTGTTTATTCAAATTTTTAGATGCTTTACAATATCCATAATTCAAGCCCTTTGTGTCACTGTGATACATGTTTGGGGAAAACAATGACATTATTCCCTTTTGGTTATTCATGTTTATGTTAATATGCCTAAATTAATTGATTTACATGGTGTATAATCTTTATATGGTTTAGGTATTTAATTTTAAAGGTGTAGATGTGTGATGATGTTTCATATTAAATCCTTTATACATTCAATTTCCATAGTTGAGATTTGTTGATTATGGTTTCGCCTATTGTTCGATTAATTAAATACTTAATTTAATATGAATGAATTTTATGATCAATTTTTTCATTTCCATTACACGGTTTCATTCTTTTCAATTTTATTTTCCCCTAGGAATCTATGATTTACCTTTAGACATGGTTTTTGTGACCTTTATGTGGGCTGTATTATAGCCGAGTTACCCTTGAATGAGGTAGAAAGGTTATAGGTTACCCTCATGTGGGTTCCATGATAATCTTTGAGTGGGTTTCATCCAAAATTGAAGAAGAATATTTTTTTAAGTTTTAACTTCATTCAAAGGTCATCTGACATTGAATTATTTATGATATTTCCTTCATACATCATCTCTGTTTAACCTACTATAAGATTTTTACCTTTATTCTTTGGTCTATGATGACCTTTATGTAGCAGGTTTTCTAAACCTGACATATTGGATTCATGTTTACCTTTACACTGAGATTTAATTTACCTTCACATAAGTTTTTTTTTATTTTTTGGGTTTAGAGATTTTAGGGTTGTTTTATTTTTATATTGTCATTTCTCTTTTTCTATTGATCCATTCCAATATCTTTGATTTATTTTTTTATTATCATTGATATTTTTACCCTCATCATATTAGATAAAAATATTGATTGATTTAGGGTATTTTAGGGTGCATCGTCTTTGATTTTTGGGGAGATCTATTGGACCGAGATAGAGAGAGAGATAAATGCTAGAAGAGAGAGATATGGTGTCTTAGATCTTGGATTTTCAGTGGAAAATATGAGTTAGATATTGGTTTATGGGGATTTTTATCAGAGCCTCATGTTGTTGCAACCCCTTTCGATGGTTTTCTATGTGTATTATTGGATAGTGATAATGAACCGGTACAATATCCACAATATTATGGAGGTTGAGCCTTTAGGATTTGATAATAATGATTTCAGAACCCTACACCGACCCTCTTCTTTAATAAAGGTTCAAACGATTCAGTCCTGTATTTGGTTTTTCTTTGTCGATTTTTTTACAATTTTCATGTTTTACACTTTTTTTCTCATTAGGTTTTTCATGTATCTATTTTCTTATCAATTTTTATTCTTTTCCTCTTATACTCTGATTTATTTTTCATAGTTGAGACCCATTATGATCTTATCCTATGAACATAGGCCAATTTTCAAAAACAAATTAAATCCTCATATCTATATTCTACTTTTCATTTTTATTTATTCAATATGGCTGTATTGAATGTTTCCCTTATAATTCATTATTCTTTTTTAAATTTTAATGTGGTTCAAATTTTTTATGAATATATAAGATGTTTGACTTTATTAGTTACTTGAATTTTATTCGTGTTGTTGCTTCCTTTATTATTACTTGCTAATATAAGGTTCTTTACTTGTGTGGGACCTATTTTTTGGTTCTAGAATTATTCATATTTGAATATGGAATTTAATTCTCATGTTTTGGGATTTCATGTAATTAAATCATTCTGTATAGATTTTTTTTATATTTCTATGATTTTTTTTGAAAGGTGGATTTTTTCGGACTTGTATTAACCAATGCCATGTGGTTTCTTCACTAGATGATTAATTATTTGAAAATTCCTGATGCATGTAATTCTATTGTAAAAAATTTTCATTTAATTGGAATTCTATTTTTGGATTTTATTTCATCGTTGTTTGTTTTTGTTTTAGGATTTTTCATACCAAAATTAAACTCAAGAGGATCTTGGCTATTGAATGGGGATTTCCACTATATAAAATCCTGAAAAAGATAAAATAAAATGTAAATGATTAATAGGTCTTTTTTATTTTTTTATTCTGTTTGTGAGTTATTCCCCCCCTCCACTCCTCCCTTTTTTTGAGGGATATTTCGTGATCGTAAATATGATTAATTCTTTGGTTTCTATTCATTTTTTAAAAAATAAATCACATCTGTAGATGATGTGATAATCTTTAAATTATTCCTTTAAACAATCTAGAATATAATTTAGTTCTTGTTATTTGATACAGTGCTCTATATTTGTATTTCATAAATATAAATGGGTTTTTACCTATACGTGCATCATTAATGTTGTGGGAAGGTATCATAGAGACACCCAAAATAACATAGGAATGAAGTAGTGGAACAATAACCCATTACACATTAGAAACAACAAAGGGGATTAGGGCCATGAATGTTCTTTTGTAAAGAAGATAAAAAATAGAAGTTGCCCAACAGAAAATTCAGCAAACCAAAGAAAAAAATTCCAAAAGACTATGTGGAAAGATAAAGGAAAATAGAATCATTGATAAGGTTCATACCACTATGGTCATGTACCATGGTAAGAACACCACCCTACAATATTATTATGTAAAGAAATCAATGGCATCATAAAATTAGAAATATGAGAAATAAAACTCTATAAAAATAAATAAAAACTAGAGGAATAAACCAAAAACATTTGTAATGTCTTTATTTTTCCATGTAAAGCTTTGTAATATATCTAATAATATTTTTTGATCCAGAAACTGATACAAATCAAGATTATGTGGCTCGGTGAGCCCAAAATTGATGCTTGAAAAATATTTAATATATTAATATCAAACTTTCATATTTTTACCAGAAAATTGGAATAAATTATGAATAGAAACTTAGATCAGAAGTCTAAGCCAACATTGAGTTCATAGAATTAGTTTTACACTAGGTAAGACATAATTTATTCATTGTTGGGTGTTTCTGAAAAAGTTATCACTATTGAAAATAAATAAATAATTAAATTAATTTATTTTAATTTTTTTGGCACAATGACCTAGTATCCTCAATTTAAACCTTATTATAGATAATTCCAAAGGTTAGACACATACCCTTAAGAATTGAGAGGAGATCTTGGAGGAGCGTTGGTGACACTGGGATCGTGGATCTTTGATTGGAGTACCGCACAGATGGCCAACAATAATGCAGTTTATGGATCTCACCAATAACTATGACACAAGATCATTCTTCATCAGTGATCGATCCAAACTTGAGGAAGGATGCTTATTTTATGTGAATTTATCCCTGTATTCTATTCCTATGATGAAATCGAATTAATCAACCAATGAATTGATTTTCAGATTGATAATATTTTGGGTAGCAGATTATTTTCTAGGAATTTGGGGATTTCTTTTTTCTGTTTAATTTATATCTCTTCATTCATTTTTCTAACAGAAAAAAATTGATTCCTACATAAAAATTATATAAGATATTTTCCTTATGCTTGTGGCTTGTTCATTTCTTCCCCATTCTTTGTGTGTTCATTGATGTTGCTTCATTTGACTGGTGGTTCGAAAAAGTACCTCATAATAAATTGTTGTTCACCCATTCTTCAGAAAAAATTATTGTTACCGTGGATCCAGGTTTGGTGTTGATGGTGGATAAAGATGTAATAATAGTGTTTTCAAATTAGGACTGGATCATAGGTTCTTGATTTCCTAGTTTGGTGCACCATAATGGAATGAGATACATTGGGGTTTAATTGATTGATTGAGACGGTTGGAATTGGATATCCAATTATGATGAGACTCATCCATATGAGATCCATGATCCTTGGTGGGATTAGTGGAAAAAATAATGAGTGTTAGTGGAAGAGTATGAATTTTCATGAAGAACCAAGGATTCTAAAAACTTCCACACTACACAATGTGTAACAGAAGAACACACATTGTGAGTGGGTTCCTAGATGTGGTGCTATGGTTCCATGTGAAATTAAATATCACATGTTGTATGACACATGTCACACACTATGTAACCCATAACTACTAGATCAGTGTGTATCTCATAGGATACATGGGTACAAACATGACCATACACATGGAAAAAGGTAGAGTATACGAGGATGGCCCGATACTCAGACATGGATAGGTACATGGAATGACCTCAGTACATGAGCATGACCAGATGTACACAACATGGGAAGATGTACATGAACATGGACGTGGGAAGGTCTGGGATTAGTGGTAGACACCATATAACCTACTTAAATTCCATGCAATTCTTTGAAAATGACTTGGATACCATGTTCCCCTCAACATGGACTAGTTTACTTAAGGGTGTATTCCCTCAATCCATCCCAATGATGGTATATTATGGTATTGCATCTTGATCATAAGATTTTTATCTTCTTTAATGTATTAGTTTCAGATAGAGTTGTAGGAATCCCCTCTCCCAGAGTCTTTATATAGGATCCTCTATCATCTTTTTCCCTAGGTGGGGTTCTTGGAATCAGAAAGACCAATTGTACATGGGTGTTTATCCCCTAATTAGAAGTGTAGGAAAAAATCCCTGACAGCGTCCTCTTGGTGTTTTTGGATGTGATTGTGTTTGTTGGAAAATCTATATGACTGCAGATGAGTATGATTGGTGTTTGATGAAAAGGAAGGATTTTTCAAAAGGAGTTAACAGTACACAGACTGTGAAGGACAGTTTTCATACCACATAGGTGGTATGTGGAACAATGATTAAGATCAGTAAAGGTAATATTTCGGCATATCAGTGCTAAGCGGACTGTGATGTGTGGTACATAGACCGAGCAAGGATAATAGTTTGCGGAAAATCCTACAATTATTTTGAGGATTGTAGTTCTTGGAAATATGGAAGTTCCTGGGATGGTTCATCATTTTCGGTTGAGAGGCGATAATTCATTTGTGGAAATAATTGGCCACTGTGAAGGTAGAGAGGTGCTAATTGAACTATGGAGAAAAAAAACGGTTCGTGGGAAGAGGACTATCTGCTGTGAAGGTTGTACCACATTGATGATTTAAAAATAATTGATTAGAAATATTTTTGGATCTAATTTCCTATATAAGGAATGATAATCTCATCATTACTATGAGTGATTTTCATTAGAAAACTTCTTCACTCCAAGAAGAAATTTGTCTAAGTCCAAAATAGTTTTTTGGGAAGTTCATGAAAGAGAAGTGGTTTGCATGGAAGATTCCATGAAAGGAGAAGAGTTTCGTGGAGACTGTTTGTGAAAGGGATTTTGTGGGGAACTATATCCTGTAAATGAAAACAGTCTATAAAGGAGATGTGGTCTATGAAAGAAGAACTCATCTATGATGTAGGGAAGGTCCACAAAAGAAGTGTTGGTCTATGGAATAGTAAGAAGTCTATGGAAGGAGAGATGGTACGAGGAATCTTAGGTAGTCCATGAAGTAAAGGTGGTCTACAAAGCGCCCACACCACGTGATGCATCACAGTTCATGGAGGAAGTATGGTTGTTTGTGGATAATTAAAGGAAGCTTCCAAAGGCACTAAAATAGTTCTTGAAAGCAATTTCTAGAAACTTATTGTTCACAGAAAAGTGAATTTCTTCTACGGGTGAAAATGAGACTTTAATAGATCATTTATCAATAGTTGAGGATATGTGATTTCATGAAAATTAAGGGACCTACAAGTCTATAAACTGTGAGTGGATCCCTTCCAAGAGCAGTGAGAAAAGGAATAGTAAGATGGCGATCGTTTCCACTAACAGTGAGCCAGAGAAAGTGACATTGGGAGTGAACCCTTGGAAAGCAATGATCTGACACTAAACATTGTAAATGTAGTGAATATGGGCATATAAGTGATCTAGACCGAACCTTGTAATTTGGTAGTGAGCCTTAGTGGATTTTGTACACTGACTCATCGATGTTCTATGCTCCTTTGATGTATCCTAGTGAGGGTAAACCAAGTAAAAATTATTGTTTCTCATTCATGATTTCAATTCTATTCATATATTTCTATGGAAAAGAGAGAGAAGATTTTTTTTAACAAAAAAAAAATAAGATTCAAAGGGGCATGTGTTTTAATATTCCATACCTTGATTCACCCCCCCCCTCTTAGAGTATTTTACCTAATTGGACCTAACAAGTAGGTTAATCTAGACTGGATTAGTTGGTATTACCCCATGGCCCTAGTTTTGATCCCCATCTGTGTATTGATCTCTTCTGACTTCCAGCATGTACTTTCTTATGGGGAGTCCCTATGAGCATGAAATCTCGGATGGACACCATGAGTGCTATTAGACTTTGATAGTGAGTTCTCCCAAGAAAGCGTTGTTATGGACTCTCTACCATAATCTTAGGATGGCAATATGGTTGTGTCCTTACCTTGAGACTTAGTGTTGACCATGAGTATATCTAGATATTATCATATTATGTCTCATATTCTATTGATGTTCCCTTATGATGAGCTAACTATTATATTGATGCTTTATGCTTAGTGATTTTGGAGTGTCCTACTGGGTATTGTCATGATCACCCCTGCATGGGATTTTCCCTCACATGTCATGTCTTATGTAGACAAAGGTTCATTTAAAGGGTTTTTTTGGTGGTCTAGGAGTAGATGAAGCTTAGTTTTGGGCTAGATAGACCATGGTGTGTATGAGGAGTTACATTTGACTATAGTCCCCTCTTTCTAGCTGGTTGTACTTCTTTACAGTTTTTGATGGCCTCATATTTTCCCCTTTTATGCTTTCCAAATTTATTATCATACCCTGTTGTGGGATTTATATGTATGCATGAATTGGTATTAGTTGTTTTACATTTCATCATTTTATGGGATTGGAGATGTGTGCATGTATACAGGTACAATAGGATAAGACCTCCCATGTGAGTGTTATGCCTACTCAACACTAGTATCCAACCCCTAGACTATTGAAGGTGGGATTAGTGTAGTCACACTTAGATTACCATTGGCCAAATGGGCCTTAGTGGGTTGGGTCATGATAGAGTGGTATTAGAGTGTTGACTTAGGACTAGAGTTTAGAGTTTACTTTGTCTATTAGTGAGATTGATTTGGGTTTTATGGTAACTATGTTAAGGGTATAGATTTTATATCTCAGGCCTCGGTGTCCAATGTTGGCACCACGGTTGAAATATCCATTTACCAGGACTCTGATATCCTCCTTGTTGACTCAGAACATGTAGTAATTGGTGTCAAGGAAAAACATTGATACATGCATCGTATATGAAGGGGTTGTTGTTTCCATGTCCTTCTTGAGTTAGCTTTCCAGGTATACTCATTGACCATGGTACAACTTTTCATTTCATGATGATTCCGTGATGATTTAAACCTATTATTCCAAAGAAATTTCACTAGGATGATCTAATTAGTGATGAGGCTTCAATTAGTGATCTGTTTAAGAGGTGTTACCTCCAAGTGGTGCACTAGTCTTACCATCACCTGTCAAGTAGAAGATGGTACTAGAAGTATTAGTGGATGGGTTGCACATTCTAAGTTCACTTCATGATATTTAGTGTTAGTGACCCAATTTTGGGGTGAGCCAGAGAACTAGGAAGCTTAGGACTAGCTTGAGGTAGTGACATGAATTTTTCATCTTTTTAGGACACCTACTAACCAGATGGTGGTTCTGGCAGTGAGTCTTCTCCATAGATCTTTTGGATGATGTTGGGGAATAGTGACTCAGTTTTATGATGAGGTGAATCCTTCTTGGATAGTTTTTGAGAGCCTTTTTAGAGAGGAAACTTCTTTATATAACTTACGGACTATGAGGATTTAGGATCTTCTACAGCTTCAATAGGGTAGCACAACAGTGGATGATTATTTATCAAGGTTTACTAACCTTTCAAGGTAGTCAATGGATATAGTGCGTGATCAGTTCTTCAGGGATCAAAACTTAGAGTGAGGTATACACATAGATATATAGGAAAATGTGATACCTCTAGGAATTCCTACTCATGCTAGAGTGCTTGAGTGGGCCTTGGTGATAAAAAGATTCTTGGATGAGCAGACTTAGACAACTGGTACCGACAGTGGGCACATGAGGGTTGTGTCCTCAACAATAGGTAGCTGACGAAAGAAACAAGGATCTAGATGTGTGATACATTTCAATAGATGATCCTAGGATATAGGGTTTATTGTTTAGGGCAAGCAGGATGGTTATAGTCATCCCAGAGAGAGGTGATACTACTCTTTTGATGGTCGAGGACATCTTGCAAGGTATTTTCTGACCCATTGTACAACTAATTGAGAGACAGTGGATGGGTTGGCTCAACAAAGGAAAATGAAAGAGAAAAAAGGTACACAAGGTGGTAAACCTGGTATAGGATCAGGGAGAGTATTTGAAGGTGGAAGATAGTATGACTTGTTACCACCACCACCCCTAGGCGGTCCCCGCTAGGCCTAGGGAGTTGATGGTTAGGGATGAGGACATCTGCAAGTGGTTGAGGATTATGACCCAGAGGCTCTTGGGATGATTCTTGGTTTAATTTGTGTCTTTTCTACCTTATCTAGAGTACTAATAGACATAAGTTAAAGTTATTCCTTTCTTTCCATTTATCTGGTATGAGATTAAGAGATTCCATTTGAGCCCTTTTCTTGACCATTATGATTAGAGAATCCTGCTAGAGGGGACTCATTGATCATACACTTTTTATAGTAGTGTGATCTAGCTGATAGAGGAGAGAGTTTCCTATGAGACCTTTTTGTTGAAGTGATGATGTCTTACGATGTCATCTTAGGTATGGACTGACTATCTATAGTTCATGCCTAGATAGACTATTTCAAGTATAGGTTGTGGTGTGTCCATAATGATGGGATGATATTTTCCTTCATGGATGAAAGGGAAACCCAAGCAGAGTAAAATAGACTCATACGTAGGAGGGTGCAACCAATTATTAACCAGTTGGATAGAATGACTCTTTGAGTAGTAGATTATATGGGCTATCAGTTTCTTACTATGGTGGTTGAGTACAAGGTCATCTTTCTTGAGGACATTCCAGGCTTACCACACTACCAAAAAATGGGGAATCGGAAGCGCCTCATTTTATCAGCACTAAGCAGAAAGTGCTGATAAGAGGGGGGGCTTTGTCAGCACTGGCTAAAATATCTGATAAATTTATCATTTATCAGCGCTAAAGAAAGCACTGATAAAGGGTAAACATTTATCAGCACTTTTAGTAGCGCTGATAAAGGATACATTTATCAACGCTATTTTTAGTGCTAATAAAAGTTTTTAATAATAATTTATATACAATTATTATATTTATATTAAAAAATAATGTTTATTTGTATCCATTAAATAAAAAACGCATGTTTATAATTAATATATATATTTTTTAATACTTAAAATATATATATATATATAATGTTTTAAAAAAATTATTTCCAAGATTATAATTAAATATATATGTGTTTCCAATGAATTTGGTGAATAAATATATTGATCATGCATGCATATATGTTATGTATCATCATGAATGTTCATTTATACATTACACTCTTATTATTATTCATGTTGTCCATTGATGGCTCATTTTTTATTATGTATATTTTACTAGGTGTATATGATTAATTCACGCATGTTACCCAAACATATACTATATTTTGTTCTCAATACTTATAAAATTACATTAAATATATTTAAAGAATAAATATATTTATTATATTTATAATTATTAATTATTAATTATTTATAAATACTTTTTAAATAGATTTATTTGTAATTATAATTATAACTATATATATATATTTAAATAATTATAAAATTACAATAAATATATACATATATTATAATTTTATAAATAAATATATTTATAATATAACTATAAATTAATATATATATATGTAAATAATTATAAAATTATAATAAATATATTTATTATACTACTTATAATGTTATAAATATATAATTAAGTAAATATATACAAATATATATAAATAAATACAAATATTTATAATTATAATTCCTAAATAAACATAGATACTTTTAAATAATTATAAAATTATAATAATATATTAATTATATATATTTATATACAAATATCTATAAATAAATACAAATATTTATAAATATAATTCGAAATAAATGTAGATATATTTAAATAAATAAAAAATTACAATAAATATATTAATTATATATATTTATAAAAATTATAATTTTTTTAGTTTTATAATTAATTATATATATATATATATTCATAATTAAAACTACAAATAATTTATTTATTATAATTATTATTTATAAATATATATATATATTTATTAGTTATAAATATAAATAAATATATATTTATTTAAATAATTGTTAATTCATAAAAAATATAATTATTATTTTCATATATAATGTTATATGTAACTAAATAAATATATTTCTAAATATATTTACAAATATATAGAAATATTGAGAAATAAATAAAAATATTTATATTTATAGTTATAAATAAATACAAAAAAATTTAAATAATTATAAAATTATAATAAATATATGAAATATATAAAAAATATATATATTAATAAAATTATAAACATTAAAAATATTAATTTTTTTATAATTTTATAATTATTTAAATAAATAAATAAATATTCATTTTATAATTATAATTATAAATAAATATACATTCATATAAATTAATATGAAATTAGAAGAAATATAGATATATACATCTATTATCTTATAAATATATATAATTAATATATTTATTATATATATTTTTAAGATTATAAATATAATAATTATATTTCTTATAATTTTATAATTATTTAAATTATAATTTTATAAATATAAATATATATTCATCATGTATATAATTTTATAAGTATATATAAAAATATAAATAAATTATTAACATTATATCTTTATCAGCGCTTTTTTAACGCTGATAAAATGTGTCTTTATCAACGCTATATTTTTAGCACTGATAAATACATGTTTTTTCATCGATTTATATTTTACCGTTGGTAAAACAAACCTTTATCAGTGCTTTTTAGCTTGCACTGATAGAAGGTTCACCAGGTTTTATAAAGAAATCCTAACCTTCTCCTCCTTCTTCACACCCCTTAAGCTCTCATGGAAGCCAATCACAGCCACCACCTCCTCCTCCTACTCTCTCACCGACTCCTCCACCATGAACGCACCTTCCCCGTGTGCCTCTCCTTCACTGTGTGCCTCTCCTCCACCACACAATCTCTCCTCCACCGTGCGACTCTCCTTCGCCGTGAGCCTCTCCTCTGCCGGAGGACTTCTCCGCCGCACTCCTTTCCTCTACTGCCGACTCCTCCACCGTGAAACCATCTTCCTCATTTGCCTCTCCTCCACCGTTCGCCTCTCCTCTTCCATAGGAATCCTCTACTGTGAGCCTCTCATCCTCTAGAGGAATCCTTCGCTACGCACCTCTCCCCCTCCATGAGCGCACCTCTGCCATGCGCTGAACCACAACTCCGTAGTGAGTTCTATCATCTTTGTCATCCGTTTCACATGTTATTATAGTTTGATATTAATGGTGATGTTGTTAATTGTATGAGTTAAATTTACTGCTGAATATCATGTCCATTGGTGGTCCTTGTTTTCACACTAAATTAATTGCATGTTGGTTGTCCTTGTTTCCACTGTTACTACACTCTGATCCAATGAAATATTATCTACACCATATTCTTTGTATGCCCTCATGACTAGTTGATAGCCTATGACATATGAGGAGGGTTTCTAGAGGTTTTGTCTCATGCTAGATCAAGTGATAGGTCAGGTAAACCCATTCTGCTTCATGAACAAATGGTATCAATGCCTATATTTTTTATGAGTTGGGGAGTTATTTGTTAAGAGGATTAGGGATGTGTCACAACATATGACATACCTTATACTAGTTCATCATAAACAACTTTTTTGATGGGAAGTCCAAGTTACTAGGGTAATGGGATTATTGCTCTTTGTTTCCAATTTTACTGTTGTATGATTTCACCTTGGGTGATACAATCAAGTTTGAATATTATGATTTAAGGGTTTTGGATCTTGGATTATTGGTAAGAGGCCCATGCCCATGTATTATTCTAGGCATTCAATATTAACATGAAACATGATTTTCTATGTGTGATTTCACTAAAAATGAAGTTTTGATTTTATGAAGTATCTACAACAACCTTTTTTAGTTCTATACATCTTTTTCACCCACTTTTTTTATTAACTAATGTTTTTACATAAAATAATTTTCCAAGGATAATAGTAACCTCAAGTATTGGTAATCTATATTCTCTTTACTTATCTACTTTCTTATATAGATTTTTCATTGTCCAATGGATATTGAATGTCACTTATACCCCACTAAGTCTAAAGAATAAATCCACACTTTGAACTTATATCAATTACCTAATATTTATGGGTATGGTCCTCATAATATTTTAAGAACCTTGTTTTTTCCATGTCCATCAAAAGAAAGTACATTTGGAATTTGAACTTTTCCACCTTGAAAATGAAATCCTCAGGAAAACCCAGTGGACACTAGAAAGTAGTATTTATAAGTTAAATCCTAACTTGAGTTGGATTAATCTCTCTCAATCCCTAGATTTTAAATATAAATTAATACATTACATTCATGCTAACTCATAATCCACTGAAATCCTGACCAAACTTATTAGACCCAATATTAACTAGAATGTAAAAGTTAATGAGATCACATTACTTATTCAATATGAATCATAATACAACAACAGAACAATACCCCATCAATTTTATGTTACCCAATTCCATTGGTTTTATCTTTTCATAAATCATTTCATTCATAAATTTTTTATAGGTAGACATGTTCACTATAGCCTCAATAAATTATATGTTAATTTATTATTTATGAATAAACTCTAAAAATTTCTCTGAGATTTCATTCTACTCTCATGTCCTTTCACTCCCTCGAAAGGGTAGTAGTGGTTGATATTTTAGTGGTTATTCCTCATTAACCAAACACTCATCTTCTATTTCATTTCCATTCTTCATTGATCTTATTACCCTTTTTCCTCAATTGTTTCATCAGCCTACTTTATTCTTCTTTTAACTTATATCTTCTAATATATTTCCCAATTTTCAGCACTATCATAGGTTTTTTTACACTCTTCAAGGTTCAAGTTTTGGGGAAGGTGTTCCAAACCCCTATAGGGGAGAAGGGGAAATTACTACTAGGTGTTATCTATCAGGTATTATAGTGGGAGTTGGGGGGACTACTATTTGTCAGGGTCTTGTATGGGTATGGACAATATTCCAATTCATTGGGACTATAGGGGTCTTCTGTCACCAAGAGATAATTATATAAAAACACACCTTTGTGGGTAGTAATTTGGATGCATTGGACTTGAGAAGCGGAGTGTTGGGAGCTCTCTCGATCTAGTTGTTGGGTTCATGCTTATATATTCTCCTAGGTATATTTATAATGGAAGGAACCAATAATACTTCATGTGAGAGACATATACATTATTCTTGGGGTGTATAACCAATTGATTTTGTGTGATCCAATGATCATTGGGATAATGTAGTGTTTGTAGTAATATGGAATAGAGTGTTTCATGGTTGTTAGTGTGGTCACTGACTATGGAATATATCTCTTGGGACTTTGGTGTTATGGTGAAAGATAATTGATATAACTGGACAATGGAAGCACAAATAAGGTATATACAATGGTGTGGAGCACAATATCAAATGCTTATGGAAATTATTATTATTACACCAACCTTTGGAATAATGTGATAGAATCATACAACACAGATTTATTTGCGATGAATCGTGGTGTTTTCTATGTATCTTTTATAAAGTGCCTCTGTTGGGATCTACATATTTATGAAAATGCCTAAGTGGATATTTTAAAATGATTCAAGTGTTTTGAAATATTTCTAGAGTTTTTTCGCTCATTTTAAATTATTAAGATTTTTGGGTCATGAAGTTTCCTTGAATGTTTAGAAAAAAGGTATTGTGGTTTTGTGAAAGAGTGTTTGGATTTGATTGATTTATTTTGAAAAGGGTGTTTTATTTTAAAGAGGAATTTGTGTAAATAGTTGGGTTTTTAATGGGATTTCAAGAGTGATTTTTAAATAGTTTTCAAAGGACATCTGAACTTTAGTTTTTCCATAATCTTATAAGTTTATATTTTTATAGAATTAGGAAAACCATTACATTATATCAATATTTTGTGTATTCATTTTCTTAAATACTAATATCACTGAATCAAATATGATGGATATGAATAAATAATGCATGGATTGTAGGACCCCGGGACACCCTGAGAGGGGAGGGGTGAATCAGGGTGTCAAATTTTTCTTCTAAATTAAAGGATCTTGTTCCCACGTTGGTAGGAACTAGTTGAACCTGTATGATGGATATGATCAATAATCAAACATTCACATGTAAACGAGATGACATCACAATTTTTACTTGGTTCACCACCAAGGGCTACATCCAAGGAGAATACGCTGACAAGTTTCCGGTCGTACCTAATTCCACTAATCATCACGAGATGTGGATTACAATGGTTTAGGAAAAGTCACTCTGTCCCAGGCTCACTACCTTTACAATTGTTCAGGGATAACTCACTACGTCCCTTAGGTCACTCCCGTTGACTCCCCCTGACTCACTGCCGTTGGTGAAGTCCCACTTAGTTTATAGACGTGAAGGTCTCTTCATCATTGCTCAATGAAAGCATCCTTTGTTATATGTAGATGCCTTGTTGAAGTCCAACTATCACTCGTTAACTGGTCTTCAACTTTCGTGCAGCTCCAAGACAATCAACAAGCCTCAACAAACACCTGGAGCGCAACACCAAGACGGCACACAACTTTTAAGGGCGACACACAAGTTATAACTAGCACACAAGTCCTCCTCCAACACTTGCGCGACTCAACCTTCTTCGAAATAAAACTTGCGTGACTCAAATTATTTTCAACCCAAATCGATTTTGAAACCTAATGGAAACCTGTCGCGCAAATTCAATTCTGGTGCGCAAGTATCACCAAATCACTTGTGTGACTACTGGAAAGGCAACAAACAACTGCTGTGCTGCTCCACCTTGCGCGACCCACCAACACTTGCATGAATTCAACACCTGTGCGACGAGAGCTCTGAATTTCTTCAATTCCAAAGTTCATGTTGAATGAGGAGGGGTGGTCCTCTATTTATAGGCATTCAGATACCCTGCGCGACGGCACAAAAGTCTTCCCTCGGCACGTAAGTCTCGGCACGCAACCCTTTCGTCATCCTAGACACTTGCGTGACCAACTTCCAGTCTTGGGTTCCCCTATTTACTTTTCCATATTTTGATGATCAAAACACAATGGTCAAATAGTGCGCAACTTCCTAATCCTCTAAGGTACCTGTTTGAAAGTCCATTCACGTCGCGCAAGTCACTTGCACGACCAAACCAATACTTGCGCGACCCTCTTTCATTTTCCATATTTTCATGTTCTCATTCTGAAAAACATCAGGCATGAAAGTTTCCAAGCCTCCAAGGCCTCAGTGCACAAGTATCTTTTCCAAAAACACATTTCTCCATATTTCTAGTTTTGAGGCCCAAAAATTTGGCAAACACTGGAAAATGGCGCCATCTTCAATACTGTTGTCTACTTGAACTGTATGATCACTTTGCTGGTACATGTTCTAAACTTCCACTGAGGATTGACAACAAACACAAACCATACTCCAATTAATGCATAGAACATCCATGGTTCCAACATGGATGCCAATCATTTGAAAAAATAGTATAGAGATGGAGTGAAAGAGTTCATCAAGTTTGCAAAAGATTATGTATACGACACTTCTCAAATCCTTTTTCTGTCTTTACACTGTTGTTATTCATGAAAAGTTAGTCCCAAGGAGTTGGAAGAACACTTGATCTATCACAGAATAGATCGAAGTTATAAATTTTGGAATAAACATGGGAAAAAATAGAGAGTAGCTATTTTCTAGGATAAAAATGAATTTTATGGATCATATAATATGATTACAAGTGTGGATAATGAAGAAGGCCGTATCAAGGAAATGATTACAGATATGAATAATGATGAACATCATATTAAGGAAATGAAAAGAATAGTTGAAGATGAACTTCATGATTTCCCAAAATTGTTTGAGCAGTTAAATAGTTGTGAAAAGACGCATTAGTAGGGTGGTTGCACTAAATATACAAAATTTTCATTCATATTAATGCTATAAAATTTGAAAGGAGGAAACAGATGGAGTGACGCCAGTTTTACAGAATTACTTGATCTCTTGAATAACATGCTCCCAGAAGATAATGTGTAACACCCCATGGTTTTAAAAAAATAAATGAAATGCATGAAACTTTGTTTTAATTAGATACTTATAACTATCCTTTAAACATAATTTTGCTACTTTTATGTTTTTAATTTTGAAAAACGGTCATCTACAATTGTGTTCAGAAAGTTATTTGGAGTCTGATGGAACCAACTTATTTTTTGGTGAATAGTAACATACCCTTATGAATAGTAATATGAATAGTAATATGACCCTAATGAATAGTAAATTGTATTATTATATTATTTTCTTAAGGTTTTAAGATAATGACATCTTGGTTAATTTTCCAATGTGATATAAAAGCAGTTATAGTTTTAAAATTGTTACTTTTTTTTAATAAAGTATGATTTTATTTAAAAATTAAATTAATAATATTTAGAAAATTATTTTCAAAAAATGGAGTTCATTTTTGAATTATACATGTCTAAAAATGGTTCGATTGAAATTTTGGGATTTTTCTGAAATTCTGGAATATTTGATGAATAGTGAAATACAGTAAAATGCCGTATATTCAAATTATCAGTTAAATACAGTATTTATGACATCATAAGTGATGTATGACCACTTTTTTAGAACTCACATGAAATTATTATTATTTGGGGTCACATGAATTAATATTATTCATAGTCTTGAGAAAAAATATTATAATAATGATTAACATAATGAAAAATACCCCTCTCCTCCACTATAAATACCATCCTCATTCCCCTCTTCCTCCTATACCTCTCAAGCCTTGATAATTGTCTAATTTATGAAACATTCCATCCCAAATATCTTTACCCACGTCTAAGACCTTTTGGTCTCACCCAAAGGCTAAAATCAAAGTTCTTAAGGAGGATCTTAAGGAGAAGAGATCAAGAGGTAAGAAGTCCTGTTCCTTTTCATGTGTTTTCCTTTCCTTTTCTTTTATAGTCTATTCCCCTATTATAATCCAAGAGGCATTATAGCTCCATAAATCTTGTATATTATATATGTTCTCATGTTCATGGAAAATTCATCATCATTCTTCTTCTCCTCTTCCACTTATTCAAGGAATAAAGACATTGTCCATGATGTGTCGAATTACCGACATCATGGACGATGTGATTTCATTTTGCTTTAATTATTTCAATCCATTTCATAAAACAATTTATATGGTTGAAATAGGTTATAATATATGTATTATTTCTCATCCATGGTTCTGTAATTCTTTTGTACACATGTTTTTAATTTATAAAACAAAATTAGGTTGTTATTATCAGAGAACCACTAAAATGATCTAAACGAACATCATTAATGTTTTAACTTATGAATCATCCTAATTTCATAATTCAAAATGATAAATGGTATAATTTATGGTTTTGGAAATATGTGACTACCATTCCATTCCAATTTTGTAGTTTCACTTCCAATCGACAAGAGTATCCAGCGTGAACTAATCATGGAAACCATGTAAAGAACATGCCCGACACAATGTAAATAATAAAATATTACTAATAAATGTGTCGAATGCTATTGTAAAATGATCATATAAGGTGTTATAAAAATGAATATATTCCATTAAGATATTAAAAACACTTTTTTAACCATTATACAGGAGGTTTAAACACATTTTAAGTAAGAAGAACTTGAGGTTAGATAATTCTTAACCCAATTTCCATTCTTTGGGTTAACCTTCTTCTTTATTCATTATGTGGTATTAAGATTATTGGTGTGATGAATATTTGTTTATATTATGTTAAAATATGTGTATTTACATATAACACACATATCCATTCCATTCTATTAATTCTCACTCGAATTGTATTTTAAGATACTTTCCTCTTAATGTCCTTTTAAAACTATCTTTAATAAATTTCAAAAGAATTGTTTTTTATGTATGTGGCATATGTGGTTTCTTCTGATTTTCTAGATAATTTATTATGATGATATGTTCCTTGGACATTATTTATGTTGGTTTGAGACCATTATAGATCATGATATGTTGGGTTGATCCCATTATATCTCAGGATATGTAAGGTTAAGCCCATTATAGCTCAAGATATGTTGGGTTGATCCCATTAGAGTTCAAGATATGATAGGTTAGACCCATTATAGCTCAAGATATGACAGGTGAGACCCATTATAGATCTCCAATTAATTGGTTTCTCTAGAGATAGAAGTTGAAAAAAAGGTCATTCCATGTGTAAGGGTTAATGTAAGAGTGATATGGTAATAATGTCCCAAGGAAAATACTTGATGTTTCTATGCATATTAGTTTTTATGATTATGGGTTTTATTGGTTTTTATTTATCACTTGACTAAGACTTTATTTCTTCATAACCATTACTGAGTTTTATAACCATCACAAGTATTTAATTTTTTTTTCACAGGTTATAAGGATGGGTAAGAGAAATAAGGGAGTCGTGATGTTTGATTTGGAGTGTTGTTAAAGAAATCACGTTTTAAGTTTAAATGCTTTAAATTTTGAAAAATTGGATACTGTTTTAGTAGTATTCTCTTGTATGAATGTGGTATGTCATGTATGTAATATATTCTAATTTTTTAAAACTCTAAACCCAAAAATATCCTCATTTTTTAATAATGTATGGTCTTGTCTAAAATTCATGATTAGGTAACGTTTTAAGGATGGGTCATTATAGTTTGTATCAAAGGATGGTTTAGATAACTTTAGGGGTTTGGATGATATTAAAAGAATACCATAAATGATTTTCACTCTATAGTAATTCAAAATGTTATTGAATTTAAGGATTACCATTTTTCTTAATATAAGTTATGTTTGTACAGAATGGTTTTCCACAGTAGAAACAACGAAGATGAAGTAGGAAGGCACCAAGAGGCTGATGTCTGTCTGAATCTGTAGCCCGAAATGGTGGGAATAAGAACCGAGTAGTTTGTGAAAAAAATGGATCTATTGAATCAAGGAATAAATGTAGGTCTTATCCATTATAGATAGGAACATGATATACCATGAAGAAACATTTATTTTTTGGAGAATTTTATAAGGCAACATCCTCCAACATTCAGTGGAACCATTAATCTAGTGATAGCCGAAGGATGGATCAATGCTCTAGAAAAGATATTTGATGTCATGGGATATTCATAATGTCCAAAGTTAATACTAACCATTTATCATTTAGAAGGTGAATTTGATCAATGGTGGTCTCTGGTTAAGAATATGAGAGAAAGAGATGATATTGATAGTCTGTAATGAGATGATTTTAAGAGTATTTTTCTAGAAAAGTATTTTCCCAAAACTGTTTGACACAGAATGGAGAAATAATTCTTGGAACTGAAGAAAAAAGATGATGATTCTGTGTCTGCATATGAAGAAAATTTTACAATACTACCCAGTTATGTACTGGATTTTACTTAGGATTTTGAAAGTAAAATTAATAGATTTTACCCTGGTTTGAAACTGTTTTTGCAAAGACCTTTGTCCTTACGAGAGTTTAAAAGCTCTAAGAAGCTTGTTCTTTGTTATGAAAAAGTTAAGATGGATTTTTTTGAAACATATTTACCTCTTGATGATAATAATAAGAAGCAGTCAGGTTGGCAAAAAATGGGAAAGAGCTCGTTAAATAAGTCTGGAGGTAAGAAAATGAATTTCCCTTCTTATGAAAAGTGTGGTAAAAGGCATCCTGGTGAATGTATTCTAAATTATGGGAAATGCTACTGATGTGGAAAGTTTGGACATATGTCTCGTGAGTGCCAGAAAAATGATCCAAAAATTAATGATAAGCCGATGGTAAGATGCTTTAACTGTAAGGAATTAGGTCATTTTGCTAATGTTTTTCCGAATCTAGTTACTCAAGTAGGGAATTGACAAGATTGGAAGCAGTCGGGTTTGGTAAAATCACTTGCAACCACTTGTGAAGACGTTCATCCATCAAATGAGCTGGTATCAGGTACATTTCTTGTTTTTATAGATTTCTCAAATGTGTTGTTTGATTCAGGGTCTACACATTCTTTCATTTTTGAGAAATTTTCAAAAAAAATGGAAATTCAACCTCATGAAATATAACTAGATCTCATGGTAAAAAAACTTGGAAGAGATATTGTGGAAAAAAGAAATTATAAGAATATTCCTATCCTCATATGTGGAAAGTGTTTACCTGGAAACCATATTTTTTTTCATCTAGTAGAGTTTGATGTTATTCTGGGTATGGAATGACTTTATTTTTATCATGCTAAGATAGATTGTAGAGAAAAAGAAGTTGTTTTTTCAGATAAAATTTTAGTTTGTGTATAAGAATGAACCCATACAATTAATAACATATCAGGAAGCTGAGAAAATTTTGAAATATGAAAATGAATGTTATCTTTCTCATATTGTTGAAAACAAGAGAACTGTTAATATTAATTATGTACTAGTTGTAAATTAATACTTGGATGTTTTTCCTGATGATTTTCCTAGTGTTATTCCTAATCAATTGGTTGAGTTTACTGTTGACTTAGTTCCTGATGCTAATCCAATTTCTAAGCCTCATTAACGAATGGACCAAATAGAACTTCTAGAATTAAAAAAGAAGTTTCAAGAATTATTAGTTAAAGGCTTCATCTGAACTAGCACCTCACTATTGGGCACTCCTATCCTATTTTTTATGAAAAAAAGATGGTTTAATGAGACTTTTCATCACTTATAGATCCTTCAATAACATTACTGTTTAAAAAAAGAATCCTTTGCCTCATATAGATGATTTTTTTGATCAGCTCCAGGGAGCGCAGTATTTTTTGAAGGTTGACCTGAGGTCGGGGTACCATCAGTTGAAGGTAAAGGATGAAGACATCCCAGATACAACATTCTATACTAGATATGATCATTATGAATTTTTAGTTATGCCTTTTGGATTAAATAATTCACCTGTTGTATTCATGGATCTTATGAATAGAATATTTCATGAGTTCTTTGATAAGTTTGTGGTTGTGTTTATTGATGAAATTATGGTATATTATATAAGTAAATAGGGGCATGAAAAACATATAAGGGTTGTTTTTCAAACCTTAAAGGAAAATAAACTGTATGAAAAATTCAGCAAGTGTGATTTTTGGTGGCAACATATTTCTTTTCTTAAGAACATTATAAATAAGGATGGAATAAAAGTTGATCCAGCCAAAAAAAAGTGGTTGATGAATGGGAAAGACCTACAAATGTTATAGAGATTCATAGTTTTCTTAGATTATATGGTTATTACCAACGGTTTGGTAAAATATTTGAAAGGTTTTATAGACCACTAAATAAGTTAACACAAAAAAGGGTTAAATGTATTTTGACAGAAGAATGTGATGTTTGTTTTCAGGAACTGAAGAAGAGATTGGTGAATGCTCCAGTTTTGGCCTTGCCTTCCTAAAATGGTGAGTTTTTCATCTATAGTGATGCTTCATTGAAGGGAAATGGTTTTTTATGATGTATAATGATCAGGTAATTTTTTATGCTTCAAGATAACTAAAACCTCATGAGTTAAATAATACCACACATGATTTGGAAATGCTAGCTGTGGTTTTTTCTTGGAAAATATGGAGGCACCATTTATACAGAGCCAGATGTCAAATATATACTAACTATAAAAGTTTGAAGTATATATTCACTCAGAAGGAATTAAAAATGTGGTAGAGAAGATGGATTGAACTAATAAAGTATTATGATTGAACGATCAATTACCATCCCGTAAAATAAAACAAAGTTGCAGATTCCTTGAGTCAAAAACCTCATGCATCATTAACCATGTTACATTTAGAACATTGTCCACTGATTAATGATTTGATGAATTTTGGATTATAAGTTTTTAGTACAGGGAATACATCTATTTTGTTTCTGGTTTTATTGCATTCATCATTATCAGAGATAATTAAGAAAGCGCAGAAGGAAGATAGTGAGCTATAGAAAAAGGTAGAGTTTGTTAAAATGGGTAAGTTTCTAGAATTTAACCTTGATAAATATTGTGTTTTAAGATTTGGAAAAAGGATATGTGTGCCTTGTGATTCCCATTTGAAGAAAGATTTGTTGTGTGAACCTCATAGTTCTCCATTTTTAGTTCATCCCGAAAGTACTAATATGTATAGAGACCTTCAAGAGTATTACTAGTGAGATGGAATAAAAAGTGTTGTTGTTGATTTTACCAAGAAATGTTTGACATTTCAACAGGTTAAAGCTGAGTGGCAATTACTAAAGGGGATGCTCCGGGATTTTTCTATGCCAATGTGGAAATAGGGGAATGTATCCATGTACTTTGTGGTCAGACTACCTAAGGATTCTTGAGGTAACAATGTGATTTGTTTTATTGTTGATCAGATAACAAAATATGCATATTTATTTTCTATACGAGATATAATGTCATTGGATCTTCTTTCTTGACTGTACCTCAAAGAGATTGTTGGGTGACATGGAGTTATTCTTTCCATTGTATCTGACCGGGATCCCAAGTTCACTGATAACTTTTGGAAGGGGCTTTAGAAGTCGTTGGGCACATAATTAAATTTCCGTACAGCTTTTCATCCTCAATTAGATGGGAATTCAGAGCAAATGATTCATACCTTGGAGGATATGCTTTGAGCTTGTTAAATGGACTACCAAGGAAGTTGGGATCATTAACTTTCTTTAGTTGAGTTTTTTTAAAATAATAGTTTTCATTCCAGTATACAGATGACACTTTTTGAGGTATTTTATGGGAAGCAGTGTCGAACTACAAATTTTTGGGATGAAGTCAGGGAAAAGAAGTTAATGAGACCAGAATTAGTAGAGGAAGTGGATGAGAAAGTGAAGATGATCTAGCAGCACATGAGTATTGCTCAGAGTAGATAGAAAAGTTATGCAGATAAAATAAGGAAAGACTTCTCTTTCGAGGTAGGTGACAATATTTTCCTTAAAATCTCTCCTTGGAAAAGTGTGATGCATTTTTGTAAAAAAAGAAAGCTAAGTCCGTGATTCATTGGTGCTTTTTAAATCCTAGACAAAGTTGGACCAGTTTCATACCGATTAGATTTGTCTCCAATTTTATCTCAGGTACATAATGTTTTCATGTTTCAATGTTGAGAAAGTATGTGCCAGATTCATTACATGTCTTGAGTCCAGAAGCAGTTCAGCTGGAAGAGAACCTTTTTTATGAAGAGAATCTAGTTCAGATTATTGATTGAAGGGAATAGGTATTTCAGAATAAGATAATCCACCAGGTAAAGGTTTTGTGGAGAAACCAAATTGTTGAATAAGCAACATGGGAATCTGAAAATGCTATGTGGGAAAGGTACCCTCACTTGTTTAATAAGTAAATAAAATTGCGAGGACACAATTTCTAGAAGGTGGGGATAATGCAACACCCCAAGGTTTAAAAAAAATAAAATACATGAAACTTTTTTTAAGTAGATATTTATAACTAGCCTTTAAACATAATTTTTCTACTTCTATGTTTTGAATTTTGAAAAACGGTCATCTACAATTGTGTTCAGTAAGTTATTTGGAGTCTAATTTAACCAACTTATTTTTTTGGTGAATAGTAACATACCCTTATGAGTAGTAATATGAACCTAATGAATATTAAATTGAATTATTATTTTATTTTCTTAATTATTTAAGATAATTACATATTTTTTAATTTTTCAATGTGATATAAAAGGAGTCATAGTTTTAAAATTGTTAATTTTTGAATAAAGTATGATTTTATTTAAAAATTAAATTAATAATATTTAGTAAATTATTTTCAAAAAATGGAGTTCATTTTTGAATTCTACACATCAAAAAATGGTTAGGGTGAATTTTTGGTATTTTTTTGAAGTTCTGGAATTTTTGACGTATAGTAAAATATGGTAAAATACTGTATATTCAAATTATCAGTTAAATACACTATTTATGATATTATAAGTGATGTAATACCACTTGGTTTGAACTCACATGACATTATTACTATTTAGGGTCACATGAATTAAGATTATTCATAGTCTTGAGCAAAAATATTATAATAATGATTAAAATAATGAAAAATACCCCCTCTGCTCCACTATAAATACCACCTTCATTCCCATCTTCCTCCCACAGCTCTCAAGACTTTAGAATTATATAATTTCTACCAAATTCCCTCCCCAATATGGTTCCTCATGTCCAAGACCTACTGGTCTCACCCAAAGGCCAAAATCAAATGCCTTAAGGAGGATCTCAAGGAGAAGATATCAAGAGGTAAGAAATCCTCTTCATTTTCATGTGTTTTCCTTTCCTTTCCTTTTCTTTTATCATATCTTCCCCTCCAATTATCCAAGAGGAATAAAAGTTCCATAAATATTTTATATTCTTTATTTTCTCTTGTTTTTTAAAATTTATCATCATTCTTCTTCTCCTCTCCCACTTATTCATGGAATAAAAACATTGTCCGTGAGGTGTCAAATTACTGACATCATAGACGATGTGATTTCATTTTTCTTTAATTATTTCAAGACTGGTCATGAAACCATTTTTATGTTTGAACTAGGTTATAATATTTTTATTATTTCTCATCCATGGTTCTGGAATTGTTTTATACACATGGTTTTAATTCATAAAAAAATGAGGTCGTTATTATCAAAGAACAACTAAAATGATCTAAATGAACATCATTACAGTTTTAACTTTTGAATCATCCTAATTTCAGAATTAAAAATGATAAATGGTATAATTTATGGTTCTGGAAATATGTAACTACCATTCCATTCCAATTCTAGAGTTTCACACCCTAATCAAAAAGAATATCCATCATGATCCCATCATGGAAACCATGTAAAGAACGCGCCCGACACAGTGTGAATAACAAAATATTACTAATAAATGCGTTGAATTCTGTTTCAAAATGATCATATAAGGTGTTATAAACATGAATATTTTTCATTAATATATTAATAACACTCTTTTAACCATTATAAATGAGGTTAAAACACATTTTAAGTAAGGAGAACCCTAGGTAATGGAATTCTTAACCCAACTTCCATTCTTTGGGTTAACCTTCTTCTTTATTCATTATGTGGTATTAAGATTATTGGTGTGATGAATATTTGTTTATATTATGTTGAACTATGTGTATTTATAGTGTACACACAAATCCATTCCATTCTGTTAATTCTCACTCAAATTATATTTTAACAGACTTTCCTTTTAATGTCTTTTTGAAACTCTCTTTAATAAATTTCGAAAGGATTGTTTTTTTATATATATGGCATGAATGGTTTCCTCTGATTTTCAAGAAACTTTATTACCATGATATGTTCCTTGGAAATTATTTATGTTTGTTTGAGCCCATTATTTCTCAAGATATGTTGGGTTGAGCCCATTATAGCTCAAGATATGTTGTGTTGAGCCCATTATAGCTCAAGATATGTTGGGTTGAGCCCATTATAGCTCAAGATATGATGGGTGAGCCCCATTATAGCTCTCCAATGCATTGGGTACTCTGGATATGAAATTTGTAAAAAAGGTTATTCTATGTTTAAGGGTGAATGTAAGAGTGATATGGTAAATATGTCCCAAGGAAACTACATGATGTTTCTATGCATATGAGTTTTTATGATTATGGGTTTTTTTTGGTTTTTATGTTATCCCTTGAGTAACACTTTCTTTATTTATATCCCTTACTGAGTTTTATATTCATATCAAGTTTTTAAAATTTTTTTCATAGGTTATAAGGATGGGTAATAGAAATAAGGGAGTCATGATGGTTGACATGGAGTGTTGTTAAATAAATCATGTTTTAAGTTTAAATGTTTTACTTTTTTAAAAAATGGATACTTTTTTACTAGTATCCACTTGAATGAATGTGGTATGTCATGTATGTAAGATATCCTAATTCTTTAAAACTCTAAACCCGAAAAGATCCTCAATGCGTAATAATTTATGGTCTTGTTTAAAATTCATGATTAAGTAACGTTTTAAGGATGGGTCCTTAAATAATTAGCTCCCGAGCCAAATATACAATACCAAATGAATACTACACTCGATGGGTATGATCTATGAAATAAAAAACACCTTATAGAATGATTGTATACTATTTATCAAGGACCAAAAATAACTTATAAAATTCCCAAAGTGAGGTGTTTCTCAAAACAAGAAAGATGAATCTGGTCCTTTGAAAGTTTTATGGTACTTTATAATTATTAAAAGGCTTAAGAACCTATATGGAACTGTGGAGACTATAGTTCAATTGATGTGCCACACAAACAGAAGAAATAAATATGGTAAACTACATCACCCAACATAATCCCCTTAGTGGAAGAGAATCGATCATGAGTATCATGATTTTGGGAATGATCCAAGAAACCTTTGTCTTGTGTTATCTATAAATAGAGTAAATCCTTTTGGTTTTAAAAGTGGAACTCATAGTACATGGCCGATTATGTTGGTAAATTATAACTTTCCACCATGTTTAGTCACGAAAAAAATACCTCATGCTATATGTTCTTATATTAGGGAAAAACAAATGGGTAATGATATTGATGTTTATTTGGATCCATTGATCAAGGATTTGAAATTATTTTGGGATTCAAGTGTTACGCTGTATAATGCTTTCAGAAATGAAGATTTCACATTGAGATCCATGTTGTACAAAAAGATAAATGACTTTCCTTCTTATGGAAAATTTTCAAGATATAGTATTAAAGAAACTCATGGGTGTCCCATCTGCAAACTAGGTACATAGTCAATTAGGTTGAAACATTCACCGAAAACTGTGTTTCTTGGACATCACAAATTTCTACCCCGACAACATATTTAATGATATTGGATGACATCATTCAATGGAAGTTAATAAGATTGTACAACACCATCTCCACTAATAGGTGATTAGCTATTTGAGAAATTAAAAGATGTGGAAACTTCTTTTGGTAAATCATTTTCGAGAAACCTTACAAAACCAGTTGGAAGAAGAGATCAGTTTTTTTGAATTACCGTACTAGAATTGTTTGTATATTAGACACTTTCTTGATGTTATGCATGTTGAAAAAATGTATGTGATAGTGTAATCAGAACATTACCAAATGCACCTAAAGAAACAAAGGATGGAATTAAGGCTTGGTTAGACATGGTTGGCATGAGAATACGAGAAGAGTTGGAACCAGTGAGGGGTGAAAAACAAACTTTTCTTCCTCTACCTGCTTACACACTTTGTAGGAAGGAGAAATATCAGTTTTTTCACTTCTATAATGACACAAAGGTTACATATGGGTATTCATAGAATATTAATAACATCATGTTAATGACCGATTTAAATTTAAAGGGTCTAAAATCACATGAATTCCATGTTTTGATGAAATATCTAATTCCTATAGATTTACGTTGCATTTTTCCAAAGAATGAGCATTATAAATTAACAAAGCTCTATTTATTCTTCAAAGATATATGCTGAAAAGTTATAGACCTGGTGAAATTTCCGAGTATGGAAAGAGAAATTGTCATCATATTATGTGATTTGGAAATGTTCTTCCTACCGAAATTATTTGATGTGATAGTTCATTTGATGTTTCAATTGGTGAGAGAGATTCATCTATGTGGTCCTATACAATATAGATAGATATACCCTATTGAATGGTATATGAAGATTCTGAAAGGGTATGTTAGAAATCAATGTCAGATAGAGGGTTGTATTGTGGAGTGATATATTGTCAAGGAAGCCATTGAATTCTATACCAAATTCTTGTCTGATGTAGAAAGCATTAGTCTACTAAAATCTCATCACACTGAGCGGTTTGTGGGTGATGAAATTTATGGAAGAGAGGTTGTCACAATCAATATTAAAAATTGGGAGTAGGCTCACCTTTACATTTTTCACAACAATTTGGTGGTTGAACCATATGTCGTAACCCACTAAGAAATTATTTTTCATTTAAATCTATCAAGGGATGAAAATTGGATATCAAATACACATAATTGATAGTATATAGGATGGTTTCAAGACCATATATTTAAGGAGTTTGATGAAAATCCAGACTCAATTTCAGAATGACTTCGATGGCTAGCCAGAGGACCAAGTGTGTATATATTATCTTATAATGATTATGTAATTAACAATTACACATTCTATACTAATGAACATGATGAAGACAATACCATGCAGAATAGTGGAGTTATACTTGTGGCTGAAGTGATGCATGTTTCTGGTGCTAATGACTGAAGTTCAATTTATGCAAATATATCATACTTTGGCATCATCAAACAAATAGGGGAGTTGGATTATATAAAATTCCAAGAGCCGATTTTTCAATGAAAGTGGGTTAATAACAGGAGTGCTATTAAAATAGATGAGTTGGGATTCATGAAAGTTTATTTCAGTATGGAAGGTTACAAAGAAGAACTATTTAAAATGGAATCATAGGTAGTACAAGTATTTTATATTCCATATCCCGCAAACCGAAACTGGTCAATTGTTCTGTTATTGACCAAAACCACTGAAGGGTTAGATTAAAATTCAACAGAGGATGACCCTTTCATTGGGAAATCGTAATTATTTCACAGTGGTCCCAATGTATATGATGTTTTGTATGTCATATGATACCATAATGAAGGGATTTAGATAGTCTATTGAGGGGTAAAATCCCTTTTTCCTTTAAAAACAATTAGAGTTCAATAATCAGGTTATATATTTTTTGTAATATACATCATTTTACCTTATGTTATTATCTTTTCGCTACTGATTTTATGTAATATAAATTAAATGTTAAAACAATTATATATATAATGAATTATGTACATGATGATGCTCCCAATACCGAGGCAAAATAGGTCTCTCAACCTGCTTCTGCTCACTGTGTAGAGGAACAATAGGTCTTTGAACCTACTGCTTCTCACAATGTAGAGGAACAACATGCCCCTCAACCTAGTGTTGCTCACTGTGTAGAGGACTAATAAGTTTCTCAACCTACTACTGCTACTCCATGTTTAGAGGTATAACCACCATCCGCACATGCTGATGCTATCACTCTATAGGAACATATTGATGATGTTGAAACCAAGGAAATTGTAGGAAAAAAAACATTGGTGGAACAAAAAAATAGGAGTGCCTTAGTTTGATGGTGTTAGAAGAAATCATTAAAGAAAAATCAAAAGAAATCAAATATTAGGTCAGATGGAATAAGATGGGCCAATATGTTAACCCCAACAAGGCCATGTTCAGTAGTTACAATAGAATCATCACTCAAAAATGCCTGCTGATTGATGTATTGTTGTGGAACCATGTTGTCACTAGTATTAAGACACTAATGTGGGGAGATATTATGGTAACATTATGATATCATTTATTTAAGGTACACTGTGTTTGGTAATACGTTTTTTAACAATACGTGTATTCATCACTTTGATTGATAGTTTTTTATTTATGTAACAACAAATGAGTGGTAAAAATAAGGAACAAGCAGCAAAACCAGTGTACCCCTACCGTACAACAAAATGGGGTATGCTTCCTTTGAAAAAAATTGGTAGATGTTTTAATCAACCATAATACTTTTTTGTGACATAAAACAACACCATAACTATTTTAGTCAATTTATGTGTAGATTGATGAATCCAAATTCAAAGTAACTTCCATCCCACACCATGTACTATGCAAGGAAGTGCGTGTAAATAAAGATGAGATACTAATAGATGAAAACACACAAAAATTATGGGAAATATGAGTAAGTATGACATAATAAATATTTATTTTTCTTTAAATCTATATTACATAACAATGATTTTTTGTTTAACAATATTTTATATCCAACACAATCATATGAATCAAAAACACCCGAAATGGATATAGAAATACTTTTGGTGTCCTTGAAGCATCTAGAAAATTATGGCCACGTCAAAGGTGTGGGTTTTGGGGTGACACCCCAAACATTTTTTGATTAAAACAAAAGAGTAGGATAAAAGTGATGAAATAAAAATGATGAGAGAAAGAGTATCTATTCTTTGAGAACAAGTGAAATGGTAGAGATATATCATAAAAAATTTGATAGTGGGAGGGGGGGGGAGAGAAGAAGCAACTCAAGAACAACTAGTGTGTGAAGATCCCGCCCCACCCCCACCAGCTTTGAGGAGAGACATTACCTTAAAAAACCCATCTTAGATGAGGTAATAAATGTTCTAATAATATTTTCTATGAATTATAAATTAGATAGACACTGATACCTTTCCTCTGCTAATATTGTCAAGGGTAAAAATGATTTTGATTTATATCTATCAACACCCACCCATCACCTTACAGCGAGGGCTACCATTTTCAATATCTAGAACACCATACTATACAACAGATCACTTCCAACTGTCATGTCAAAGTGTTGATTAATGTATCCTATGAGAAGAGCGATGAGCTACCTATTCCAATTGATGATGAAGATATTCATAAGGTTAAACAAGATCTTGGAACATTCATCACTTGTCCGTCACAGCTTGTAAAAAAACATGTCGATAAGGAGGTATTAATTTCTAGTATTTTTCAAGATAAACCTTTTAAATTTAATAAAAAAACATTTAAACCAATGAATGTTATTATAGACAGACATAGGGAAGGTGGTGAAAATAAATAATGACTCAAAACCATCTCAAGGATCAACCAACCGATCAAAACTATCTACCGAAAGCACCTTAAACCCACCCATTCTATATCCACATTTATTATCATTGTAAGCTCATGTGAATACGAAGTTGAAAGAAATTGATACTCACAAAATTGTTTTTTTATGAAAATATGTATATATGGGAAGATAAATATTTCATTAGTATTGAAAATGTAAGTGAATTCATGGAGTATGATTAGCTAGGAAAGTCAATTTTAAATTTATACATGATGTATGTTTTCATTATTTTATTTTCCAAAGTATGATATACTACGATAATTATGACTAAATATATTTCATATTTTTCACAGGCGTATATATGAATTTTTTTTAAAGGGATTTCCCCATGAATAAAAATTTGGACTTATTAGTCCTCATGACACCTCTACAAAACAAGCAAAAATATAATCTAATAAAGAGGGTGAAATAGTGGAAGACCTGCTCAAATCATTTAACAAAAAAATCACAGATGACAGACTCTTCTTAATACCAATTATGCCGGAGTAAAAATCTAAAATTTAATCATATCAAGTATACTTTAATTTATTTCATTACTTATTCTTTTTGGTGTTCTTGGGAAGTATTGGATGATTATTGCGGTCAATTTGGGTACTCTAATGATTTATTTCATGGATTCGATCCATGGATATCCAACAAAACAACCACGCATGGTGGGTTTTTTCAATTTTTAATACACTACATCCAACATTTTAGAACTAAAAATCTAGTTATATAATTTGTATTATCTTTTAATGTGGCCAGGGAAAAGGATAAGAAACATCACAAGTACTACGACTGTAACAGAATCATATTCCCAAGATGATATTCATTCATTTATAAATGAATGGGAAACATACCTTATGGAATAATGTACACAAAATGTGAACGTTTTGACTTTGTGCATTTTTATATTAAATTAACATTAAATTTAGAAAAAAAAGTAACATACTGAAAACCTAGAAATCACATTCATATTATTTTGATACTTTAAGAAAATAAACTATTAGTCATTTATGACGTTTAGGAATAAAACATACCTCAATCCGACAAACAGTGTGATCGATATGACTAAAAGTGTCTGTTATCAGTTTAAAATTGACATTTTAGCTCAAAACGTGTCAATCAATAAAAACCAATCAAAATCACTCTGATTGTATTCATAATTTTGGAAAATGATTCATAAGTTATTTGTGATGTGTATGATGTAGTCTCATGTAAAACTGACGCACGATGCGGTCAGTATGACTCATATTATGTGTTTCCAGTTTGAAATGAAATTTTAGTAAAAAAACATAAATGAGATACTAAAAAGTAAGAAAATGAATTCATATTGTTTTTATACTTTATGAAAATTATTTAAAGTCATTTATGATGTGTAGGAGTTAAACTTACCTCAATCTGACTCACAGTGCTACCGATATGACTCAGAGTGTCTCTTTTTATTTAAAATTGACATTAATTTTATTAAAAAAACCCAACTGGCATACAAAAAACCAAGAAAAACCATTCATATTGTTTTGATAATTTATGAAAATGATCCATGGGTCATTTTTGACATGAACGAATCAACCCCACCTCAATAAAATGCACGATGTGACCAGTATAAATCCAAATGCATCTTTTTATTAAAATTGACATTAATTTAAGTAAAAAGAACTAGTGACATAATGAAAACCAAGAAAACACATTCAGATTGTTTTGATACTTTATTACAATGATCCATGATTCATTTGTGAAGTGTAGGAATTAACCATACCTCAATCCAATGCACCATGTGACTGGTATGACTAAAAGTGTCTGTTATCAGTTTAAAATTTACATTTCATATCAAAATGTGTCACTCACTAAAAACCAAGAAAATTCTTTTATATTGTCTTAATAATTTAGGAAAGTGATTCATAAGTCCTTTTTGACATGTATGAAGTAGTCTCAAATCAAACTGATGCACGATGTGACCAGTATGAATCAAAAATAATATTTCCAGTTTTAAATGATATTTTAGTAAAAAAACACAACTGGCATACTGAAAATTGAGAAAACGCATTTGTATTATTTTGATACTTTAAAAAAATGATCCATGAGTCATTTGTGACGTTTAGTAATCGACCACACCCCTATTTGACGAACGATGTGACCAGTATAAATCCAAATTTGTTTTTATTTAAAACTGACACTAATTTAAGTAAAAAGAACAAGTGGCATACTGAAAACCAAGAAAACACATTCAGATTATTTTGATACTTTAAGAAAATGATCCATGAGTCATTTTTGATGTGTAGGAATCAACCACAACTAAATCTGATACATGGTGTGACCAATATGACTAAAACTATCAGTTATCAGTTTAAAATTGACATTTTAGATGAAAACATTTCACTCACTAAAAAACAAGCAAACACTCTATGATTATCTTAATAATTTAGGAGAGAAATTCATAAGTACTTCATGATTTATGTGAAGTAGTCTCAATTTATACTTATACATAATGTAATCGGTATGACTCAAAATGTGTGTTTCTGGTTTGAAATTATATTTTAGTAAAAAAACACAACTAACATACTGAAAACTGAGAAAATAAATTCGGATTTCTTTGATACTTTTGAACAAAGATCCATGAGTAATTTGTGACATATAAATTGACAACACCTAAATCCAAAAAATGATGTGACTAGTATAAATCCTAAAGTGTCATTTAAATTTGATATTAATTTTAGTAAAAGAACAATGGACATACTCAAAACCAAGAAAACTCATTTGGATTGTCTTTATATTTTAGGACAAAGATAAATAACTCATTTGTGACATATAGGAATCAACCCCACCTCAATACGACACACGATGTGACCTATATAAATCTAAAATTTCCTTTTTTTATGAATTGACATTTTATTAATGTATTCTTTCATATTGATGTTTAATTTATTTCTTTATAGTATTACTAACATAATATTTGTTTTCTTATATAGGTGGAACCTTTTTCTTAAGTTGTGATGATTTTTTTGACAACTAATACTATGGGTGGACATTTTTGAGAGGGGATCACGAATGTAAAAGGATGAAAGATTAATGTTTTTAATTGTTTTTGGATATTTGTAAATGTAATTATATAAAAAATTGTTTTAAATGTATTTAGAATATTTTCCAAACCCTTGTGTGCACTAATTTTTTCTTGTGTGCATTGTTGTGTGCGCTGCTTTGTTCTTGTGTGTGCTATACATGTGATATTTTATACAGGTGGTGTGTGTGCACTGTTCAAGAACATTTGGGTGTTTTGTTATATAAACAGTACATCACATGTAGCTAGGTCTTTATGAGCGCTATTTCGAGATCTGATAAAGGACCCCTTTATCAGCGCTATTTTTAGCACTGATAAAGCTGTCCTTTAACATCACTAAAAATAGTTTTGATAAAGGGTATCCTTTATTCTCAATAAAATATCACTAATAAGGGGGGGATTTATCATCATTTTTTAGTACGTAAAAAGGAACCCCTTTATCTTCGCTGCGATTAACAATGCTTTTCTAGCAATGTTAAAAGCGGTTTCTAGCACTTTTAAAAGCACTATCTATTGAAGTGCCTCCCCAAAAAGAGGTATAATTCTTCATTGACTTACACCTCAAGATGAACCTGATATTTGGGAAAGCATACCATATGAATCCCATAGAGATTCATGGTATGGGGGTGAAGTTAGATGATTTTTTGAGGAATGGAATTTTTAGACCTAGTGTTTCCCCCCTGGGAAGCCCTAGTGTTGTTCACCAAGAAGGTAGAAAAGATCTTCAGGTTATGTGAGAAATATTGTCACCTAAACTAGGTGACCATAAAGAACAAGTATCCATTACTAAGCATTGATGACCTCTTTGATCATTTAATAGGGGAACGATGGTTCTTGAAGATTAACCATAGATCAGGCTATCACCATCCATGAGTACGAGATGATGATATACCGAAGATGACATTTAGATGTATTTACCGTCACTATGAGTATTTGGTGATTCCCTTTGGTATGAAAAACACCATAACACTTCTCATTGGACTCATGAACCAGATCATTCATCCTTTCTTAGACTGGTTCATGGAAATCTTCATCGACGATATCCTAGTTTACTCAGCATCCAAGGAGGAGAACATGAGACACTTGAGGATTATCATATACACACTTAGAGAGCACCATCTTTTGTAATAAGATTTAAAAGTCCGAATTCTGGATCTAGGAGGTCCACTTTCTATGATATGTCATCTCAACTGATGATGTAGCAGTGGAACCAAAAAAGGTTGATGCAGTTTAGATTAGGAGCCACCAAAGATCATGATAGTGTTTCAGAGATTGCTTGGGTTAGTAGGATACTATTGGATATTCATACTTGATTTATCTAGGATATCAACACCTTAACTAATTTTTATCAGAAATGGAAGCCTTTTGTGTGGATAGAGAGGCGATAAAAGGATTTTTATGAGTTTAGGTAGATATTTATGAGTTCCCCCATCTTGAGATTTCTAGAGGAGGGTTCCAAGTATGTAGTGTTCTCCGATGCTTCATGGATCAGACTTGGTTGTGTTCTGAGGAAGAGTTAGTTATTGACTATGGTTCACATCATTTTAGACCACATGATTATAACTATGTGACACATGATCTTGATTTGGTAGTGGAAATATTCGTATTGAAGATGTTATGACACTACCTTATGGGTGAGTGGCTTATCATCTATCATGAAAAAAAGAGTTTCAAGTACATATTCTCTCAGAAGGATCTTAACTTGAGACAAAAAATGATGGATAAATTTCCTCTTGTATTATGACTTAGAGATTTTCTATACTCTTAATAAGGAGAACATGGTGGAAGATGCACTCATCATGAGATATTATGCACAATTGTTGACTGAGGATTTAGAGTAGTAAGACATATTAAAGTTGTGTAACGTCCCGGACCCGACCAGCCACCCGAAAAGTGCCGAACGGGTCAGGTGTCAGTACCTTAGGCGCACCTCCCCTGAACGGAAAAGGCTTCTGACTAGCAGCGAGGGTCTGAATAGTTATAGCGGAGAGACTATACCCTCTCAGATGATCATAGTAAGGGTGATGGTCGGAGTATAATAGTAAAGATGCAGCGGAAAGAAAGACTCAGCAGACTCGAACCAGACCCGCAGAGCGGAAGCATATCAATGTCAATAAACAGAAGAAGCTATATAGAAAACAACAGCAGTGAAAAGTAAACCGAACAACATTCCAGAAATCAACTGCAACAACTACTGTAAACAACCAAGCATGCATCCAAAGTAGGTCATACATAACTGAGTATAAAAAAGGGCGCTAATGTCTAACCAACAGTAGCTACAATAAGTAAGCATGATGATATAGAAAAGGAAATGAAACAAAGTAAACCCCACCTAGGTACGACCTCAAGGTCCGTACCATCTCCATGCAACAGCTAACGCAACCCAGCTCCGGAAGTTGGCCTCTTTCTTGCACAAAAATCAATAAAGTCTGCACGTGTCCCGATGGGCCTGTTTAGGGTGTGAGACAAATCTTAGTAGAATACCACCCAATAGTGCGTATCAAGTATATGTGTTTTAGAAGTCATGGATTTTCAAGAAAAGTAGTAAATAGTACAGTGCATAAATAAATACAAACTCCACTAGTGCTCAACAACCACCATGGAGTGTCACATGCTTCAACCAATGCCAGAATCTCTATCGTGTAACCCGGCACCATGTGCCCCCTGACACCTCGTTCCTCAAGTATCGACGTCCCGAAGGCACGCCCAAAAATATTAACCCGGCACCATGTGCCTCCTGACACCTCGTGCCTCAAGTACCGACGTCCTGAAGGCATACCCAAGAATAGTAACCTGGCACCATGTGACTCCTGACACCTCATGTCTCAAGTAACAACGTCCCAAAGGCACGCCCAATCCCCTGAAGGCTCCTCACCTCCCACACGGCTTTCTATGGAAATCACCCCCAAATAGAATACCTAACCGCAACTACGGGGGCCTCTACCCACACGAGTGGTCAAAACCACCTCATCATGGAGTATCTCTGTGTGCACACTACTCAAAGTCCCGGGTGAGTGGTAATCACCAAAATAGTCCTGAGCCACCAACACATCTGACACCATGTGTCCCTGCGACCATGTCACTCATGTCCGATGGAATCGCCATCCTAGTATCCCGAGCCATGCCCAACCTGACAGTCGTACTGCCTCAAGATGACGTCCATGACGCTCAATCCCGTGGTCAAAACCACCCAAAGTAACCCAAGAAAAAGCCCCAACCTGTGATCAGTATCACTCAAGCGTAACCGGGCCAAGCCCAATACAACCCAAAGGGTCCAGCAGATGCAATTCAACAATCGCATACATAACATAGTTAAAGAGAAAACATAACCAGAAAAAACCAACTAAACAATCAAATTACACTATACCAGGTGCTGCCCCATACCAGCACTGAGGTCTCAATAAAAGGCTTTAGAAAATTAAACTAAACAGTTTATAACCATCATATTTTAATTAAAACCACTTTGGCATTTCCCGACCAAAATGTCCCGAAGAGCAACAACCCCTCACCTGGCCCTACTCACGCAAACTAGTAACCGGGAAAACCCAAAGGCATCCCAGAGGTCCCATAAACAATACAATATGAAAAAGCAGATAAAAACGGGTCCTGCTCAAAATACCCGAAAACGCACTGAAGGCCGCATCACCCAAACAACCACGAAAACACAAAATGAGGTATGCACCACCTACCTGAGTCTCGCACGATGCTACTCCTTCGGTAACACCCGCCAATTCGGTCTAAAACGCAGTAAATCTATAAAAGATTCTCTACCTTTCAAATACCAATAACTATTTCTAGAACAAAAATCAAACAAAACGGCCAAAGGGGAATCAAGGCCTTACCGAGGGGGTTCCAATGCACTAATCGAAGTTCAGATCTGGTCTCGGACGGATGATCGGGAGGAGAGGAGAGGTTCGTCCAGCCTGGTTCGTGTATCCGGGCGGAGGGTATGAGGTTATGCCTCAATATGAGGGCACTGCCTGTTTTAAGCAGAAAAAGAAAGTACACGACATGTACTTTGGGACTACAATCCGTGTATAGGTCATTTAACTGTTCATAAGATGGAAGGATTCCGACGACTTACTTTCCGAACCTGCCGACATGAGTACATGGCGTGTACCTCTGGGTAAATGGCGTGTACTGGGTTACTCTTATCTTCCTCGCCGACAAACCCACACGCCATGTGTTTCCCTTATACACGGCTAGACTACACAATGTGTCCAAAGGGAACACAGCGTGTCCCTGGTTCTACCCGACTAACAGGCCTACACGCCATGTATGTCCTCACATGGTTGGGGGTATAAACAGCATGTTCAAAACTACATGTCGTGTAGTAAGAAACTACTAATGGTCATCACACGACATGTACTCGGCGAGCACACTGCCGGTCACTCGCCTACACATACACGGCGTGTAGTCTGGAAATTTCCAGAAACTTCCAATTTTCCACAGTTTCCTTAGAAACCAGTCAAAAATTGAAACAGGTTCGGGATTTTGACCCATTCCAAAAACCCGGGTTCTTAAACCCCCCCAAATTAATGTAGCTCATCCTCGAGCTACCGAACAAAACCTGGATATGGCATCGAACATACCACCCCGATCAAAAAACACCCGGACATCTCTAGTCGCAAAGGTCCCAGCTAAGTTCCTCAGGGGGGCTCCCCACCTTAGGAACTGCCTAACCCGGTCTCAACCCAACAAAACGTAAAGCCAACATGGTTTACAAATTTTTTTTCCAGACACATAGTCTTCCCATGACGCGTCGTCACCCCTGCACCACATCGGTGCTCCTGTGTCACTTTCGACACCCAACGTAACCCGCACTACATCAGTGTCCGCCTCGACGAGGTCCTGGTGCCTAACACCTCAAGTAACCCACATCCACGATGCCCCGATGCCCACGACACCTCAAGTAACCCGCATCCATGATGCCCTGATGCCCACTACACGTCAAGTAACCCACTGAATACCATAAATGGCCAGACTTCCCATACATATATACAACAATATATTCTACGCAGATAAGGAAAGCAGTAAAAGGAAGTTCATAACAACTACCCTTACTCCCCCTCACCGCAACCCATTCCCCACAACATCCCAGCCTCATGGCCTCCTTACCCACTCAACAGATCCAAGTATTAAAAGTACCTCGGACCATGCCCATCCCGACAACTCACGTTGCCTCAAACCGATGACCGAGTCCCCTAATCCTGAAATTTGCACTGCCTCAGTCATAATACCTGCCTGCTCTCATAAGAGTCAGACCCAAATATCCTGCAACATTCAATTCTACATAATATAAAGCAAGGCATACACATTTCACAACTAGCAATTCTATCAGGAATTTCACCAATTTACATTTCAAAGCATATTAAGCATGGCAATTGATTTGTTTTATTCACATGGTATTATCACTTCACAAAGAATACGTGCAATTATGAAATTGAAATACCCTAAAAATGTGCCTATCAAAAACCAATAACAAGCCTTACCATACCAGGCCAAGGTTTCATTCTCCCTTACCATATCGGGTCAAGGGTCACATATCAAAATCAAGAACATCATACACCAAGTGAGCCACCGAGGTGGAAATCATATAAACTGTAATATGAGAAAGAGCTAACAATAATTCCCACCCATGGAAACTTGGTTCATCCCTCGTACATGGGGCTGAAGGCACCCAAGAACATGCTAGAAACCGAGTTCCAGTAACAACCTATCTCTAGTATACCATATCACAAATAGTAAAACCAGCAGAAAAAAGAAGAAGAAGTCTCAATCTCATTAGTAGCTAGAAAATCACTGCTACTAAATCCTTAGCAAGAACTCCTTTGTTACCACTTTGTAACATCCCAGACCCGACCAGCCTCCCGAACAGTGCCGAACGGGTCGGGTGTCACTACCTTAGGTGCACCTCCCCTAAAATCCAAAGGCTGCCGACAAGCAGTGAGGGTCTAAATAGGTATAGTGGGGTGGATATACCCTCTCAGAGGATCATATTAAGGGTAGTGGTCTGAGTATAATAGTAAAGATGTAGCGGAATGAAAGACTCAGCAAACTCGAACCAGACCCGTAGAGCGGAAGCATATCAATGTCAATAAACAGTGGAAGCTATATAGAAAACAACAACAGTGGAAAGTAAACAGAAAAACATGCCAGCAATCAACTGGAACAACTATTGTAAACAACCAAGCATGCATCCAAAGCATGTCATACATAACTGAGTATAAAAAAGGGCCCCAATGGCTAACCAATAGTAGCTACAACAAGTAAGCATGATGATACAGAAAAGGAAATGAAAAAAAGTAAAACCTAGCTAGGTATGAACTCAAGGTCCATACCATCTCCATGCAAAAACTAACGCAGCCCAGCTCTTGAATCTGGCCTCTTTCCTGCACACAAATTCATAAAGTCTGCACGCATCCCGAGGGGCCCGTGTAGGGTGTGAGACAAATCTCAGTTGGATACCACCCAACGATGCATACCAAATATATGTGTTTAATCAGTCATGGATTTACAAGGAAAATAGTAAACAGTACAATGCACAAATAAATACAAACTACACTGGTGCTCAATAGCAATCGTGGAGTGTCACCTACTTCGGCCAACGCTGAAATCTCTGTCGTGTAACCTGGAACCATGTGCCCCCTGACACCTCATGACTCAAGTGCCGTTGTCTCGAAGGTACGCCCAAGAATAGTAACGTGGCACCATCTGCCTCCTGACACCTCGTGCCTCAAGTACCGACATCCCGAAGGCACGCCCAAGAATAGTAACCCGACACCGTGTTCCTCCTGACACCTCGTGTCTCAAGTACCGACGTCCCGAAGGCACAACCAATCCCCTGAAGGCTCATCACTTCCCACGTGGCCTTCTACGGTAAGCACCCCCAACCAGAATACCTAACCACTACTATGGGGGCCTCTACCCACACGAGTGTTCAAAACCACCTCATCAGGGAGTATCTCTGTGTGCACACTACTCAAAGTACCGGGTGAGAGGTAATCACCAAAATAGTCCTAAGACACCAACACATCTGACACCTCATGTCCCTGCGACCATGTCGCTCAAGTCCGATGGCATCGCCATCCCGGTATCCCAGGCCATGCCCAACCTGACAGTAGTACTGCCTCAAGCCGATGCCCATGACGCCCAATCCTGTGGTCAAAACCACCCAAAGTAACCTGGGAAAAAGCCCCAACCTGCGATCAGCATCACTCAAGCGTAACCGGTCCAAGCCAAACACAACCCAAAGGGTCCAGCATATGCAATTCAACAATCGCATACATAACATAGTTAAACAGAAAAAATAACCAGGAAAAACCAACTAAACAGTCGAATTGCACTATACCAGGTGCTGCCCCATACGAGCACCGAGGTCTCAAATGCATATAAAAATTTATAACAGGCTTTAGCAAATTAAACTAAATAGTTTATAACGATCATATTTTAATTAAAACCACTTTGTCGTTTCCCGACCAAAATTCCCCGATGAGAAACGACCCCTCACCCGGCCCTGCTCATACAAACTAGTAACTGGGAAAACCCAAAGGCATCATAGAGGTCCCATAAACAATACAGTATGAAAAAGAAGATAAAACGGGTCCCACTCAAAATACCCAAAAACGCACCGAAGGCCGCGTCACCCAAACAACCATGAAAACACAAAATGAGGTATGCACCACCTACTTGAGACTCGCATGATGCTACTCCTCCAGTAACACCCTCCAATTCGGTCTAAAATGCGGTAAATCTACAAAAGATTCAATACCATTCAAACGCCTATAACTCTTTCTAGAACAAAAATCAAACAAAACAGCAAAATAGTAATCGAGGCTTTACCGAGGGGGTTCCAACGCACTAATCAGAGTTCAGATCGGGTCTCGGATGGATTATCGGGAAGAGAGGAGAGGTTCGGCCGGCCTGGTTCGCGTATCCGGGCGGAGGGTATGAGGTTCTGCCTCAATACAAGGCCACTTCCCATTTTAATATAAAAAAAGAAAGTACACGACATGTACTTTGGGACTACACACCGTGTATAGGTCATTTAAATGTTCATAAGATGGAAGGATTCCGCTGACTTACTTTCCGAACCTGCCGACATGAGTACATGGTGTGTACCTCTAGGTACACGGCGTGTACTGGGTTTCTATTCTCTTCCTCACCGACAAACCCACACACCATGTGTTTCCATTATACATGGCTAGACTACACGGCGTGTCCAAAGGGAACACGACGTGTCCTTGGTTCTACCCGACCAACAGGCCTACACACCATGTATGGCCTCACACGGTCGGGGGTATACACAACATGTTCAAAACTACATGCCATGTAGTAAGAAACTACTACACGGTCATCACACGACATGTACTCAACGAGCACACAGTCAGTCACTCGCCTACACATACACGGCGTGTAATCTGGAAATTTCTAGAAACTTCCCATTTTCCTTAGTTTCCTCAGAAACCAGTCAAAAATTCAAACATGGTCAGGATTTTGACCCGTTCCAAAAACCCGGGTTCTTACAAGTTGTCCGTTGTGGGAGAGTAAAATTCATCATACCACGAATCAATGGTTATTACCCCACCAATTCTACAACATGTTAGGGAGGATCAACCTAAAGATTCTGATTGTGAGACCTTACATGCTTAGATATCCATTAGATGTGATCCTGATGGATTTTGTGGGGGTGGAGAGAATGTTATCCTTTTTAGAAGATGGATGATAATACTAGTTACATTTTGGTAGTAGGTGATGAGTGAATTTCATAAATCCTCTTTAGTGGTATATCTATGTGTGGAGAAGATGTACCTAGACCTATGACATCAGTTCAGGTGGAAAGGTATGAAGAAGTTAGTGGCCATGCTTGTCTCTCGATGACTCACTTATTAGCAGGTGAAGGACGAGCCTTAGGTTCTAAAAGGTTTAGCTCATCCCCTTGAGGTATCATAGTGGAAGTGGGATGGCATATCTATGAATTTTGTGAAAGCAATACCATATATGTCTAGAGGACATGAATCCATTAGGATGATTGTAGAACAAAACACCAAGTCAACCCACTTCCTAGCTTTGCGAGATCATATTTTAGTAAAGATAATGGGATGAATTTACATGAAGGAGATAGTTTGGATCCATGGAGTTCTCTTGAAAATCATTTCATACTATGATTCTCGATTCACATGGTGATTATGGAGAGTATTTTAGGAGGAATTTTGGACTCAATTTGATTTGAACATAGTTTTACACCCTTTATACAGGCTGAGTGAACCGTTCAGGTTTGGGAGGAAATGTTGTGGGATTGTATGTTAGAATTTTTCCATAGTTGTGAGGACTATTTACCCTTGGTGGAGTTTGAATATAATAACAGCTATAATTCCACCATTGGTATGGAACCATTTGAGGCCTTTTATGAGCAACCCTACATGGAAATAGTTTGTTTGATTGATCTAGGGTAGCCAACACTCATGGGCCCATAGTTAGTGTGATCTACTATAAATAAGGTGCAAATTATCTAGGAGTAGATGAGGACTACACAGAGAAGTCTTATATGGACCGATGAAAGAGGCCTTTGGAGTTAGAGTAGGGATTCAATGTGTCCCTAAAGGTCTCACCTTGATGTGGATTGATGAGATTTTTCCAGAGTGGAAAGACGTCTCCAAGATTCATTATCCCTTTCCAGATACTATGTAGAGTTTGTGAGGTGGAGTAACACTTACTACCACAGTTAGACTGGGTACATGATGTCTTCCACATGTCGTAGCTAAAGAGATATGTTCATGACACATCAGATGTTATTGACTATGGAAATATTGACATCAATAATGGATCTACCTTTATAGAGTACATGATAAAGATCAAGGATCTACATGAGAAGATCCTATGTGGGTGATCAATTTATATAGTGCATGTCTTATGGTACCATGAGAATCATCAAGAGAGCACATAGGAGAGGGAGACCCATATGCGATCTCAGTAACCACATATTTTTGAGTAGTTTTTTTTTTCACTTTTTAAGATGAAAATCTCTAAAATGGGGAGAATATAATGTCATAGTTTTTATCATTTAAAGATTTGGAATATATATAATAATATTTTTAGTGCCAAGAGCTAAAATGATGAGAGATTCTGAGGCCCATTGATTATAAAAACCCAGTATTAACATACATAGATATTACATCTTTTTAGATGAATATTCATTACATTACACAAATAGATTTATGAGAACCATAATAGTTTTATTCATTTGGAAACATGGAACACATTCTTCTAATTTAGGGAAATATCTTCAATATATCCCATAAATATATCCCCTTTTAGTACTATTTAAAACCATTATTTATATCCTAGGGAAAGGAAACATAAAAAAGGGTGAGATCAGATGCTCAGTAAGGTTAAATCAAAGTATTTTTCAATTATATTACAATAATAAGATAGAATAAAAAATAACAAAACATTAAAAAACCAGATCCTTCATATCAGAGATCATGATATCATGTCATGGGATAAATAATAGAAGTTTATAAAAAAAATAAATCATGAGATTCATAACATATGACATGAGGTTGTAGCATACACATAATCATATAAAATCATTACCATATTAGTTAAGGATCATTTCCAAGACTATCATAGTAGATAAAGTCCTTTACTGAACCGAGTTCACTTCCCATTACAACCCTGTGTTACTAAAATGGGTTTACTTCTTGTTTTATCCATGTATTACTGAACCAAGATCATTTCCTGTTTTAGTCCAATATATCTCATGAGATATAAATATTTACCCAATTAATTGGAGGGAGATATAGGTCCCACCCATGAAATAATGAAAACCATATATTTGTGTACCACAAAAACAAAAATCATTCATCATATCAGAACCCATGAAATAAAATGGGTCTCTTAAACACCATTCAATCATAATGTAACCTAAGGAAAAGAAATGGGTTTCATAGTTATCATTACATCATAAACATAAACCAACCATAGGAATAATAGGGATGATATCCTTGAGAAATATCCTTATTCAAACATGATTAACATCAAAGAATTTTATCTTAGACAGAAAATAATTTTGAGATATCAGTTGAAAATAATTCTTGAGGAAAATATCAGTTATATTTTAAAAATGTTTTCTTTTCTTAAAATTCCATGATATTTTAAAAGAAAACATTTTCTTTGAAAATAACCATGTAAGTTTTTAAGGGAAGCTTCAAGGAATTAAGGTGTCAAAAAATTAGAAAAAATTGTTCATGTTGTATAAGTTAAAAAAACATTCTTCTCATACTTTTACTAGAAAAGTCACAAAGAAACTCATTAGTAAAATGAAAAAAATATTCCTTTCAAAATTTTTAGTGAAATGCCTCACATGGTTAAATATTACTTTAACAATTCCATAAGAATAATATAGATATTTTGGATTTTTTTAAGAAAGTTATACATGGAAGATAATTATTCCCTATCAGATATATACATATAAACAATCCTGAATAAAAATAAGATTGTGAAATTAATTCTTGCCACTTTATAATATGTCGAATCGTATTACGCATGAATAAATAAAATTATATGGATATGTAAATACTATAATTTTCAGAATAAGACTCATAAAAACATTCATGGGTAGTATATACACCACACAAAAGAAACAAGTTGTGTAAATGACATGTGTCTCAAAGAAATATTCCTTTAAAACATTTTAGTAAAAAGTCACACATGGTTAAAAATGAATTTTAAAATTCCAAAATAATTGTAAAAATACATTGGAAAAACATTTTTATGAAATGTGGACATAGAAGATAAACAATCCTATAAAAAAATGAGATTATGAAATTAACGATTACCACTTTATAATCAGTCGAATAATATTCCTCATGAAATAAATAAAATTATATGGATATGTAAATACCATAATTTTCAAACTAATACTCATAAAAACATTCATATGTAGTATATACACAACACAAAATAAATAAGTTGTGTAAAAGGCATGTGTCCCACAAAAATATTCCTTTTAATCCTTTTAGTAAAAAGTAACACATGGGTAAAAATGACTTTAAAAATTCCAAAAGAAAAGTTAAAATATTTTTTGAATTTTTTTAAGAAACATGGACATGGAAACATGGACATGGAAACATAGACATTGAAGATAAATAATATCGAATAAAATATTATTTTTAAACCATTAGAAAAATGGAAAAAATATTTCTTTAAAACCATTTAGTGAAAAGTCACACATGGGTAAATTTTTTTTTTTCAATTATAGAAGAATAGTAAAAATATTTTGGAAAATATTTTTAAGAAACTTGAACATGGAAGATAAATATTCCCCATCAGATATATACATATAAAAGATCTCGAATAAAAATGAGATTGTGAAATTAACCCTTACCACTTTATAATCTGTCTAATTTCATGCCTCATAAAATAAAGAACATTATATGGATATTTAAGTACCATAATTTTCATAATAAGTCTCCTTAAAACATTCACGGGCAGTATATACACAACTCAAAAGAAGCAACTTATGTAAAAGGCATGTGTCCCACATAAATAAAAGTGAGACAAAATCCATTACCTTATGCCTTGAATATCATCGTACTCATGAAAAACTATTGTATAATAAATATAATTTTATTATACATAAATTAAAGAACCATATTCAGTTATATAATACCTCACATTCTTTAATTATGTATTTCTATTACCCATTTATTAACAATTTTCATATTAAAGTTACATTTTTAGTAATAATTGATTTTTTTCCTCATGTGTTTTGATTTGTTATATTTTTGGTACTCTTACTTATATTAGGATTTTATCATCTCTAGAATGATAAAAATGATATAAATATCTTATATATTATGTAAATTGTTTTTATAATAATCTATAAAATATATAAATGAAATACATCGCTCATGGAGACAGTAGACCGTATGTACACATGAACGCTATTTTCATTTTCATTTCATATTAAAAGAAAGAAAAGTATATGATATATTATCATTAAAGTATAATTATTATGTTATATATATATATATATCATATATATTCGTAAAATTAATCATTATATGTGTAATATAGGTGAAACATTAATCACATCACATCGTAGAGATGGCATGGCATACGTGCGCACAAGCGACATTATTATTTGCCAAAAATTAGATAGTAAACTGGTAGAGTTGATATTATCATTAAAAAATTATAATTATATTATAAATATCATATATAAACATTAAAACCATCATAATTCCCACTCATAATACATGATTGTAGAAAATGAATTGTATTGCTACGTTGAGAGGGTAATCCGTACACACACAAGCCATTCTTTCATTTATTATTCGATGTGAAAGGGGATTTATAGTGGTGTGTTCATAATAATAATAAAATTTAAGCATATTTATTATTCTGAAGTTATTATTTTATAATATGAAGCATAGATTTATAGGAGGTATAGAAGAGTAGAAAAAGAGATTGATCAGTTAGAGAAATTACATATTCTTTGAAACGACTCCTTTAGATCTCCTCTAAAGGACTCTAGAGTTGGTATTTTGAGAATACCAGAACCTCTATAATGTGTCTATGGAAGTTTAAAATAGAATTTGGTAGATTTAGGTTGAGATATAAGGTTCAATGGGATATCAAGAAGTAAGGGAGGAGGTGCCCTTTTATAATTGAGGTAAGGGGCAATTTTGGAATTTAGAAAACTATTATTTTATAATAAATTCAATTTCAATCAAAATACCTCAAAAATGAAATGGGTTCAAAGATGAAATGATATATGGTTTTAATATCACCAAACAATAGATTTTAGATAAGTTTTATTTTTATTTTTAATCTTATCATTTTGATCAACCCTTAGTTAACCTATTTTAATTTTAATTAAGGTAACAAATATTTCAATATTAAAAGGTTGTATTTTTTAATTATGTGATTTAAATTAAATCTTAAATGAAAAATTTATAAAATTTTCAACCATATAATATCTTTTTGTATTTTTAATTTTTTTATGATTTTAAATAATTTAATAAAATATTATTCTCATAAAATGTCATTATTGTCAATTTTGACACTATTCATTATTTAGACTTTTAGAAATATAAAGATAATAAGTTAACTTTAAAAAATATATTTCATTATATCCCTAATAGGTCAAGTTAATTTATAAAATTCTTTTATCACATTAATTAACTCAAATTATATTTGTTTTAATATTTTTAGTGACATTTATTGGATATTTTCAGTAATAAAAATAATTACTACACGAGTGTTGTGTAATTAATTAATATACTTATTTGTAAAATGAAAAATAAAAATAAAAATAAAAATATCATGAAAAATATAAATCTACTAGATTTATTAATAATATTTATAATCAAATATATCTGTTGTGTAACTTTATTAAAAATGATACACTATTTAAAACATATATGTGACATCTTAAATTTTCTATTAAATAAAATATTATAAGTAACAAAATCTCATTTAAGTGACCCAAAAAGTAAAAAATAAATTTATATCATGAAAATATGTTTATTAAGTTAAAAATTTACAATTATATTCATTAATAACTTAACTTTTTCCCCATGTGGGAAAATAAGGGATATTGAAGACAAAGAAAGTGACATTTTGTTCCTTTGATATAAATATTATATAAGTCATTTTCATGGACATATGTCCATTAAGCAACTTAATTTGAATCATTTGGTATTAAGGATATAATTTTATCCTTCCAGTAATATTTTTAATTGTGTTAGAGCCATTTTATTGTCTTTATAATTTTATATTTAACATAAATTATACAATTTACCTTTTATCACGGTAACAAAATTTACCAAGGTTACTATTCATATTATTCAAAACTAAAAGATACCTATTTAATAAATTTGGAACTTATGAATCTAAATTTTTCATCCATTTTTCAAAATTAAAAACATAGAAGTTGAATAATTTAATTTAAAATAAAATTGGTAAAATGACATAAAAAAGGTTTTGATTTTTTTTAAAACATAAACTGTTTTCATAAAACTTTTATCGATAAAATATTTTAAAAAATCCTTAATATGATTAAAATGAACTATTTTAAATTTCAAACTAATACAAAACATAATTTTACCTTTTAAATACTTTAAAATAAAATATAGTTTTCAATAAAAATCAGTATTTTCACTATTCATCAAAAGACGTACCTTTTTAGAGAAATACAAAAAATTCAATAAAAGTAAATTTTGATATTTATATTTCAAAGAAGAGTATTATTTTTTCAAATAGAATTTATAAAAATGCCAAAAAACTATATTTTCAACAAGTGCGCCATCAAAAGGTGGAAAAACTTCATATTTAGAAAAATATTTCTTTTATGTGTAAAATTGGATTTGTTCTTATATAATGACTATAAAACTCATAAGATGAATGATAAAAATTAGATTGAATATATATATATTTCATTAATATAATCCAATAAGAGTTATTTGTATATTTATTGGTATAAATCACACTTATTCACACCTAAATATTTTTTTATAAAAATATTTATTTTTTTAAAAAAACATTTTACATTAATTTATAATTTATTGGTCAAAGAATTATGTGTAAACCATTATTTCATAATTTAGTTAATATTATTCATAATCTTCATTCTAATGACTAGGTTATAATTTTCCTATTTAAATAATTATAAAGATAAACTTATATTCTTAGAAACTAAGTGTTGTGTATAACGCAAGATAAGACAATGTTGTGTGCAGTGAAATATTAATATATTGTAGCATGTAATGAAAGATATTGTATTATTTAAAAATCTATTTCATAAAAAATATCGGGGTGTTATAGTGATCCTGGAATTTATGTTTGATAAATATTAAATATATTAATATCACGTAGGTGTAGTTTTCCTTAAAAAGTGAAATAAATCATGAATGGAATCTTAGATCTAAAATTTGAGACCACCATTGAGTTCAGATCTTGGGTTTTACCCTAGGTGTGGCATAATTGTTTTCCACATCAGGTGTTTGTGAAAAAGTCATTACAGGAGAAAATTAAGAAAAAAAATAAATTATATTAATTTATTTAAATTATTTTGACGTAGATACCGAGGAGAATTTATTTAAACCTCATTATATATAATTCCCAAGGTTAGCCACAAAATTTTTAGAATTAAGAGGATATCTTGGAGGAGTGTTGTAGATAGAGATATCGTGGAAGTTTGATCGGAGTACCGCACAAATTTCCAATGATAAAAAAACTTGTGGATCTCACTAATGACCATGATTCAAGATCATTATTAATTAGTAATGGATCCAAACTCATGGTTTTACATTTACTTTATGTTCATTTATCCATGTTTTCTATTCATATGATGAACATAAATAAATCAACTAACAAATTGATTCACAAATCGATCATATTGTAGGTATGAGATTATTTGATGGGAATTTTGGGATTTATCTTGCTATTTAATTTATATCTCTTTATTGATTGTTCTAAAAAAATGAATTAAGGATAACATGAACATTGGTTGGGGTTTGTTCTTCACATTTGTGGGTTGTCTATTTCTTCCCCCATTCTTCTTGCAATCATTTACGGTGTTTCGTTTGACCGGTGGTATGAAAAAATACCCGGTAATCAATTATTATGCATCCATTCTTTGGTGAAATGGATTTATACTACATATATATTTTTAGTATTGATGGATTATTGGGATATGATGACAGAGGTGATAAATAGGGTCTGAATTAGGGGTTCTTATTTTCCCGATTTGGTGTATGATGAAGATACAAGAAACAAAGGTATTTTCCTGATTGATTCGGATGGTCGAAATCGGATATATAGTTATAGAAAGACTATTCTGGAGGAGATCTATAATCCCTAATAGGATTAGTGATGAAAATCAAGAGATATAGTTGTGAAGGAGGAATCCATGTAAAGACCTATGGATTCTGGAAATTTTCGCAATATAATGTGTAATGGAAGAACCCACGCCATGTGTGGGGCCATGAATGTATCACCAGTGTTCCATTTGAAATTAAATGTCACATGCCATGAGACTTGTGTCACATGTTGTGTGACCCCTACCTAGTGGTTTATCACGTATCCCAGAGGATAGAGAGGTACAAAAACAGATAGGCACATAGATATGGGTAGAGTACATGGAACCGACTAGATAATAAGACATGGCCAGGTACACAATATGACCTCAATACATGAGTAAAAACATATGTATAGGTCATAGAAATAGGTATATAGACATGGGTAGTTCCGAGATTTCTAGTACACACCATTTACCCTACTTATACTTCTTTTAATTCATAGAATATGACTTAGAGACCTTGTTCCCCTCAATTGGGACTAGTTTCCTTAAGAGTGAATTCCCTCAATCCATCCCTATAAGGGTATAGTACAACATTACGTCCTGAGCATAGGATTTTTATCCTATCTAAGATATTAGTTTCAGATATATTTTTAGGAATCCCACCCAGAGGCTCAAGATGGTATCCTCTATATTGTTTTCCCTTGGTGGGGTTCTTAGAATCTCTGTGAAAAACTTTAAATGGTCATCAAACCCCTACATAATAGGTTAATTCAGATTGGGTTAGTGGGTATTACCCCATGGCCCTGGGTGTGATCTCCATTTATGTATTGATCTCTTTAGACTTCTAATGTGTACTTCCTTATGGAGAGACTTGATGAGAACAACATCTTAGAAGGACTCCAACAATGCTATCAAACTTATGGAGTGACTTCTCCCAGGTGAGTGTAGTTACAAAATATCAACCAGAATATTTGGATAACAATATAGTTGTGACCTTATCTTGAGACTTACTGTTTACAATGAGTATATCTAGATGTTATCATTGTATATATCATATTATATTGATATTACCTTATGATGAGTCAAATTTTGTCTTTATGCTTTATGATTAGTGATTTCAGGGTGTTCTACTTGGTACCATTATACTCACCCTTGCATGGGTTCTACCCACACAAAGTGTGCCTTATGAAAACAATGGGATGTTCGACGGGGTTCTCAATGGGTCATGAGAAGATTAAGCTGAGTTTTGGGATAGGAAGACTATGGTGTGTACCAAGAGTCATGTTTGAATAAAGTCCCCTATTTCTAGAAGGTTAGACTACTTTACAGTTTTTAGTGGGATTTTGTTTGGCCCTTTTATGCTTTCCAGATTTATTTTCATGCTCTGTTGTGGGATTTAGATGTATAAATAAATTGGTATCAGTTGTTTTACATTTCAGAATTATATGGTCTTGGAAAAGTGTGCATGTGTACATATAACTTAAGATAAGGCCTCCCATATGAGTGTTATGAAACACCCTAAGATTTTTATGAAATATTTATCTTTAAATAACTTTATTTCTTCAATAGTTTTCATTACACACAACACCGAGTTTAAAGAAATTGTGATACACTATTAAAATATAATTTTTAATGTGAAAATTATAAAAAAGACAATAATTTGGTGGGTATGAATTTGATTAACTACTTTAGGAAATATATATAAATTTCTTACACAGTATAAATGTATTGATAAATACCCATTCAATTTTTAGTAAAGTTATTTTAACATTCAAAAATATGTTTTCTCCCAAAATGGGTTTTCATATGAGTGAATCTTATAATTAATTTCTGAATGTTTTAGAAAATTTATTTGAAAAAATTAATTTTATTTTTGATTTTATCATTTCAACATTATCTTAGGATTGTTTTTTTGAGATTTTTTTTGAAAAGATTGATTTTTCAGTGAATTGTGAAAAATACCGATTTTTATAAAAATATCATTTAATTTTTATTAAAAACTTACTTTATGACTTGAATTTGATATTAAATTGACTTAATTAATAGTTATTTAGACATATTATAATTAATTACATTTCAATCACCCTTATACATTATTTTTTTATTAGTACATTTTTGGGATCAAAACACTTTTTTTTCAAGAAAACTATTTTCCATTAATTTTTGATGGTTTAATTTTAAATTAAATTCTACCACTTTTTTTTTCAATTTTTAAAAATGGATTCCAAATTTCTCTTCATGATATCCAGATTTATTAAATATTTCCAATTTATTTTTGGTCATTATGAATAACATCCTTTGTAATTCCTGTTACCACGGTAAAGAGTAAATCAGGTAATTATAGTTATAAATAAAATGATAAGAATTATAAAATGACCCCAAAAATTTCATTAATTTTATTTTAGGAGTAAATTTTATCTATATTAATCCAATATTCTTTTATATAAAATTTTATGGCAATTTGAAGGAGATTATGACCTTTACAGTATTTTATTTCAAGAAAAGGCAAACATGTCTCACTCTTATTTTTAATTACTATAATATTTTAATATAGATTTATGAAAAGGATATGTTCAAAATTAAATATTATTTTTAAATATAAAATATATATCTTCACCTTGGTATTTTAATTTTAATTTTTATGTAAGAAATAATTACCTTAAATTCTTACACAACGTCGATGCGGTAATCATTTTTTAATGGAAAAGTTAAATAAATGATATTAAAAATATTAAAAGTAACACAATTTGAGATATTTAAGATGATCCAAAAAATGTATATAAGACCATGAAATTTTTAGGATATAATGAAATATTTTTTTTTGAATTTTAATTGTTGTATTGATGTTTTTAAAGTCAATGCAACGAATAATATCAAAATTGAAAATAATGATATTTTATGGGATTAATATTTTATTAAATTATTTAAAAATCATGAAAATATTAAATAAGAAACAAATGGAATAATATATGATCATAAATTTCACCCTATTTTCAGTTATACTACATTTTTATTGTCCTTCGAATAGTCTTATTATATTTTATTTTTTAATGGAATTCCAAAAGTTCCCCTCACCACTATCATAAAAGGACACCTACTCCCTCCCTTAATTACAAAAATTTGATACTTCTATATAGATAATAATCTAAAAAATTACCTTATTAAACCCACTAAACACATTATAGAGTTTCGTTTCTTCCGAAAACTCAACCCTGGAGCCCTTTAGAGGAGATATAAAGGATTCATTTCGAAGAAGAGGAAATCGCTCTAACCGATCACTTTTTTTTTCAACGCTTCTTTACCTCTTAAAAACCATTATATTAGTCATAAAATAATATATTAAATATCCTCAATATTATTAAATGTTATTATGATTATAAAAACTCCATTATACAATCTTTTTCCCATCAAATATGTAGTGAAAGTATCGCTCGTGCGTATGTATGACTTATCATCTCTTTGTAGCATTACAATTCATTTTTTATCACCATCTTTCATGGATGATAATTATGATAGGTTTAATGTTTATATATGATAATTATAACATTATTATACTTATGTACTGATAATATCATGTCTACCCTATTATCATCCAATCTTTTGGGAAATGACAACTCCACTACTACGTACGTATGAACTACCATCCCTACAATCGATGTGATTTTTTTTATATTTGTCCTGGATGGTAAAAAAGATGAATTTATGAATATAAATGATATAATTTATATAATAATAATTCTGGAACTGTGAATTATTTTTTACCTTTCTTTCATTCCATCAGTCGAAAAATGGAAGCATCGTTCATTCGTACATATGACCTATCGTCTCCATTAATGGTGTAATTCTTTTTTGTATCTATAACTTTTATGAATTATTATAAATATGTATATAATTAATATATATTATGTTTATAAAATGATTAAAATTATGTAAATTATTATAATATGATCAAATTATAAGGACTAGGACTACCAAATCACAACATGCTTAGAAAACGAAGTAGTTATCCACAAGAATAGTGATTTTAATAAAAAATATTAATAAATGGATGATAATATGTTATAAATAAATAATAAATTTTATCATAGATATATTTTTATGTAATAAATTTATAATAAATTCATATTTATTATACATGAGTTTTGAACATTAATAAGGAAAGGTAAGACTTGAGGTAAGGGATTTTTGTCTCACTATTATTTCTATTTGACACATGCCTTATACATTATATGTTTCTTTTGTGTGGTGTATAAACTAACCAAAAATTTATTTAATTATTATTATCACAAAAATTATGGTAAATATATATCCATATAATATTATTTCATTCTTATTGATTATGATTAAAAAGTTACAAAAGTGGTAAGGGTTTATTTCACAATCTCATTATTAATATAGATTATTTATATTTAAGTATCAACTGAGGAATATTTCTCTTCCATTTCCAGGATTTATAAAACTTTTTTCAAAAAGGTTTTTACTATTTGATAAAATTTTTAATGTCATTTTACCCATGCTTGAATGTTTAGAAAATGTTTTTGAAAGGAATCTTTTTGTCATTTTTCAAATGAGGTTATTTGTGTGTTTTCTAAAAAAATATATGGAATGAATGTTTTTTTAACTTATATGACAAGAGTGGATTTTCACACCATCATAAAAAATCAATTATTTGAAGCTTATTTTATATTATTATAATTTTATATTAAAATATTTTTTTTGATTGACAAGCGTGCACTTAAAAAAAGAAGTGGTTTCCAAATGGAAAATTTATTTTCCTTAAGAATTATTCCACGTGATATTTCAAAATTATTTTTCCATATTTGATGACATCCTTTGATGTTTCTTAATATTCGTTGGGGATATAATACAAGCATACCATCTTTATTATTTTTATGGATGTTTTATGTTTATGATGACAAGGTGTTGATTAAACTCGATCCCTTTTTAATTGGTTATACTTTGACAAAATTAATTTATTTTCATGAGTTCCAAGATGATGAATATTTTAAGATCTTATAGGACATGGATGTAGGATTTTACTTTTGTTACATGTGGTACCTATATCTACCTATAATTAATTAGTTAAAGATTTATATCTCTTGAGATAATAATTGGAAACATGTCTATGATCTTGATCTACTAGGGAAAACAGGTGAATCCTGATATACTATTGAAAACAGGTGCATCATGATCTAATATAGTAAATAGGCGAATCCTGATATACTATAGGAAACATGTGAATCATAATATACTATGGTAAATAGGTGTATCATGATCTATAATGGGAAATAGGTGCATTATGATCCACAATGGGAAACAAATGATATGTACTGCTCCACTATGTTGTTTGTCTTAGTAATTAACCTTGAAATATGAAATAATTTTCTATATTTATGATGGTGCAACACTTTATCACATTATATTATAGTTCATGATTGATTAATGATGATTTATCACCGTTTTGAACCATGTTTTTTGAAATGATATTATTTTATTCCATGAATTATATTTATTATTTATGATAGGTTGGGTATGAAATTCGTAAGTTATTTCCATGATAACATACCCTTATTCATATATTATTCTTTCATATGATAATATATTGATATCTATTATGTTTTTCCTTACTGAGAATCTCGGATGACCCTTTGTTATATTTCCTTCCCCAGGTTATGAAGAATGTTTTTGGTAGGGTATGCCTAAGAAGAGTAATGTTTGAGAAGATCTTTTTTGGCAGAGTTGAAGATATTTCAAAAAATAAGAAGATTGTGTTTATAGTCTCCAAATAAACTAAAATATTATGGTACTAGTTCATGTGTTTGTGAAATTTATTGAATATTCATCTAAAAATAAGTGATATTTATATATAAAAAGAATTGGTTTTTATAGATGGTATAATAGGAATAATTTAGTTAATCTTTGGAGATTAGGGTATGAAAAACTTTAGTGATATCCCTAGGGAAATGACTAAGTATATTCCTAGGGTTATATCTAAGGATATATCTAATTATAATTCTAAGGATAGTTCTAAGCATAGGAAAATATCCTAGAATTTTGGTGGAGAATAGAGCAATGGGTTTTCAAGAAATTATATCCATTTATGGATATTATGAGTGCATGTGGATCTAACATTGAGGTACCTATGGGTAAAAACTCTGACAAGGGAACATTGAAATTGACTAAATTGTCACCTGGTTCATGACAAGGGGCCTTACCGCACACTTGGTTTAACACTTTGGTGGGATATTATTCATAAATTCACAAAATATTTACAAACCGTGATGAAGGATTTAAATTTTGATCATGGATGACCAAGTTAAAGCCTAAAGTGTGATAGATTAAAAATAAGGTTCCCTGATTTAGGCATCATATAAGTTATTTTTCTTGATTATGTGGTTCCCCACTATAATGAAAAATTTGGTGATTATGAGTAACCAAATTGTATTAATAATGGGTATATAGATAGTGTGATTATTCATAATTAGATATCATGATATATGATTAATAACGTGAACTTCTGTTAGATTCATAAATTGTCAAATAAGTGGAGGATAGAATTTTATGAAAGTTTATGTGGTAATGAATACAGAGGAAAGAAGATTCAACTTCCTATATGTCAAGAAGGTGGGAAGAATAACCTAAATGAATATATCAAATATAGGGGAATCTATTATCTATGTGAAAAGGATGTTCATATAGTGAAAAATTGTTGATAAGTTCAATATCTTATATGAGGGGAACTGGGGAATTATCAAAGTCAATGCTCTAAACTAAAGGTTATATCCTAGACCATGGAAAGACATATGCTATTCCAATAAATGACATGGAAGGAATAAAGTTTTTTTGTATTTGGATTAATGATTTATATTGTAGAAGTATTTAAGTACTCATATTTCTATTATAAGAATCAGGAAACATATAAGGATTGTGTTTATTTTGGAAGTATATATGTCATAATGTAATATTAACTTAAGAGTTATGGATACTATCATGGGTTTATGAGTTTAAGGTTGATCATAATTTCAAATCAATTTACACCCCTTTTTAGGTTTTACATAATTGGATTTTATCAATGTAACACCCTAAGAATCTGGGTTTCCTATAATGGTTAATTTTATATTTTACGTTACCCATTAATCGAACAAACTGGTTTCTTATGGAAAAGTAATAATAAAATTTTAATTTATTATGAAATAGAGTAAAAACAAAAATGAACGAATGGTTATTTATTCAAATGGGAACACCATAGTAATTACCATACACTGAGATAAAATGGGGAATTAATATAACCAAAGATACCAATTAAAAAACCTATTAAGATTATAGGAAGACCCCTCAAAACAATGAGAACCCCGAGAAGATAATAGGGGCCCTTAGCATCTGGAATAACAAGCATAAGAATGGATAAATCCACCGCAGCCAAAATAAGAACTAAAGGGATGACTTGAACCATCCTTATAAGCCTAGGTGTCTTAAGGGAATGAGGCACCCTAAACACATATTTATAAGGGTCCTTTGGACCGTTGGTAGAAATTTATGACCGTTGCCTTCCTTTGTGGCCATTAAACCTGATGAACGTTGGTTAATTTTTTTAAATTAATAAAGTTTGTCTTTATATGAATAAAATTTTAGTTTTTTTATACATATTTTATAACGTTATCAGTATTTAAAATGTTTTAAAGTTATAAGTGTATTATGTTGGATTTAAAAATTAGAATACTTAGTTTTAAGTCTATAAGTATTTCAAGGGTTTTAAATGTTTTGAATATTTCAAACTATACCACTAATGGCATATTATTGAATTAAAATTTAGAAACTTAGTTTCTACAAGGCCTTTGGAACTATGTTTCAAAACAAAAGTTAAGTACTTCAAATATGTTCTAAATATTTTTAGGTGTGCATTTTATTTATAAACCTTTATATTTTTAGTGGTGAGTTAAATGTATCAGACTTTGGATTTCCAAGTTATCCATGTAATTAGAATGGTCTAATAGAAATGAATTCAATTATTAATGTTTTCATTAAATGTTAATACTTACTGTTTTAATAACATATATGTTTATCTATATGTACATACTGTTTTTTTATTTCAATATGAAGATATAATTTTTTGATAAAAATTTAAGGGGGAACCAGCCAACCAAGGGAAGCCTTGAAGGCCAAGCCCTCAAGGTCAAGACCGCCCCCTAAGACACCTGAGGTAGAGACCATCAGGGTCCCGAGTTTGTGCATGCATGGTGTGGCCCAGCTGAGTGTGAGTCCGATCCAAGTAGAGGCTGACCCAGGTCGCGCGTGGGCCCGTGTCGAAGGTGCACGACGCACGGTGTGTGAGGGTGGGCCAAAGTCCCACAGGGGCCTGTGTATATGGCCCCGTGGTGTGTGTGTTCATGTCATCGGGATGAGGCGGGAGTGCTCTGGCTTATAAGCCGCGCTCAAAACTCAGTTCGTTTTGATGTGGGACGGTGCATTTTCGGTGACACATGATTTAAGCCGTCTGCCGCATCTCACTCTTGATCTGAGCCGTTCGTGCGATAGAAGCCGCGTGATCACCCCGCTTCGCCCATGACCGTAGATCTACCATGAGATCTAATCTGAGTCATTCATTTATTTTTAAATGATTGACTCGTCTCTCGCTCTGCCCGCGGTCGTCCGATCTAGTGAAATGAGATCATGGTCATCCGCTCTCCTTCACGTCGTCGTCTTCCTCGGCAAGCCAACCAATGGCCATCTCCATCATCCCCTCTCCCTCTCCACTACACCCAGATAGCCCATGACCCTCAGAGGATTCCTTTTTCCTCGCCTTTCCACAAGGCACCTTTCAAGTACCCTGTATTTATCCACTCCCCAGCTCCTTCTCAGGTAATATATACATACATATATATATATATATATTTAAATTATTTATTTGTTAAAGTTTCCTCCAACTCAAACTCCTGTCTGCAACTACGGGAGGTCTAGCATGTGTTATTTATTATTGTTTAATTTAAGGGTTTTAATATACAAACAATCCATGTATATAAACCCATCCATGCAAGTGAAACCTACGGGTTCATCTCCTCCTCTCCCTCAAACTCTCCAAGCTCTCCAGCAAGCTGCTGCTAGTCCGAACTTTCTCTCAAGCTAGGTAAGGGGCCTCTTCAATTCTTTTTCTAAGTAAACCGCTCATACACACTTTGTGTATAATCGACTATCTTGTATATATATATATATATATGTGCGTGTGTGTGTATACAACATTCCCTTCCCCGTTTTATGTTTTCCAAATAAGTCATTGAAATTATTAATTAAGATTCATGAGGGAATATGCCATATAAGAGTTTTTTTTGAAGGCTTTTTCATTAAGAAAACCCATATATACACTTTGTGTGTGTGTGTATACAACATTCCCATCTTTAATTATTATTTTAGATGCAAAATGGGTTTTGATTCTGAGTGTAACTTTGTTTTTATATATTTATATAGTTATGGTTGCATATATAACAAACCTTATATTATTTTGGTTTTAATCTAATAAATTATTAGTGGTTAGAGGTTTCCAGATCTCAAGGAATTTTAATGGACCTTGTTCAATTTGTGTAAACCCATATATACACTTTGTGTATATATGGTTATGAATAAATGTGTTTATAAGATTAATTTCCAAAACCCTGTTTTCAAGTATAATTGTTAGGACTAAGTTGATGTTTTGAGGTATGTAAGATTTTAGTATTTTCCTAAGTTAATATGTATTTTGTGCATGATTATACACTAATGGGCTTGCTTAATTAAAGAAGTCATTATAACATGGACCTTCAATGTAATTTATGTTTTAAAAGAATGTTCTTAGACCTGATTTAAATATATATTAAAGGACTAAGAATTTATGGGTTTATGTTATCATGTAGTAACCATTTATTATTTGATGTTAAACCTGCTGTAGGGTTTTTAGTGGTTGATCTGGTTATGGTATAATTGAAATTTCAAAGACATGTATATCACAATAATTAATGTCAATCATTTTCTTTAAGTTTTTCATTTTCATGTGTTGGAATTTTAAAGAGTTATCATTTAACACCTCTTGTGGAAAACCCTACCATTTGATACGCTTTAGTAATTATCCTGTGTACATAGAATGTTTACTAAACCATTCCTGATTTTGATTAATTATTCCATATTTTCAAATTTATCTTTCATGTCACGTATTTTTAGATCAATTGTATAATGGTTTCCTTGTCCATATTATTGATCATCATGCATGCATAAGACACATAATAATAATGAACAAAGAATCAAGTTACCCAAAGTGGTATGGGACACCTTGGGTAATGAGAAATGAAATTAAATTACCCAAAGTGGTATGGGATACCTTGGGTAATATCAATTAAAAATTAAATATTCAAAGTGGTATGTGACACCTTGAATATCAGACCTTATTGATATTTGAAGAATGTATTGGACTACTGGGTTGGGGTCTGGTTAAAAGAAAGCCCTCCAGGTTGGGGACTGGTTAAAGTAATCCCTCCAGTTTAGGGACTGGTAAAAGTAAGCCCTCCAGGTTGGAGATTGGTAAAAGTAAACTCCTCGATGCATCGATAGTTATCGAGATAGTCATATTGGGTTATTACCCTTAGGTCATAGCACAAGGCCTTAACATAGAGACCATGATTCCTTCAGTATAAATTTTCTCATTAGGTTTTAATATATGACCAACCAAGTGATTATTTTGACTAGAGGAATATACTTGGTTATATAAAAATTACCTATGAGTATGTGATTTAAGTTCACATGGAACATGATGAGACAATGATGATTCATGTTGAGTTTACCTTTCTATAATTTTAATGCAAATGTTAGTATTACATAATGTGAATTTTACAAGATGTAGTGAAATTTTTTATGAGCAACTCTGATAATGTTCATGCCTAGTAGTATTTACATAATTTGTTTATTATGCCTGTACTACTTGGTACAATTCAGGTATTTTTACAAAAGCATGATTACCTTGTTCTTTTAGTAGCTTTCATTTAAATATTCAAACACTTGTGTATGAAGTGCTTCAACTATTTTGTATCAACCTTTGAAATGTCATGATGTTTTTCATTTAAGGAATTATTTTAAGTTTGAGAAGGTATTTTCAAAATATGTATTAAGTATTTTCAAAACCCATTACTGAGTATTTGAATTCTCAACCTACATTTTAAATGAATAATTTTCAGGTATCAGTAATGTCTTCAAAGAAGTTTCAGAATGCAACTGGTTTTCCCAGAACCTGAACCTCACGATCCTCTATAGCATGAGACATGATGTGATGAATGTAATGTAATGTAATAATTATGGTACATTGTGTCTCATGGGAATCGACTCTGGGAACTTGGGGGCCGGGTCTTTACAGTTGGTATCAGAGGATAGGTTTATACATTTCTAAAAAACCAGGTAATAAAAATATATAGCTATGACTAAACCTTACTAAGTGGTTTTATTATGACTTTCAGATAGTAGATGAAAATGTGCCTACCAATCTACTATCTCTCCCCGCTTAATCTCTAGAGACCATTGTGTCTATAGATAGTCGAGATAATTTTCTTAACTATGATCATATCCGCATTACATGCAATCACCTGTATGATGTGTTGAACTCACCTCGGGTACTTCAGTTACATCTGGGATTAGGATTTGATTACCTTATTATGATGATGAACCAATTCCCCTCCTATGTACGTTGTGGGAGGTACCATGAGGGACTTTTCCAAGTGTTCATGGTAGGCAAGGACATTGACTTTATGACCCTTGACACTTTTCAAGAAGCTGCTACTATTGGTGATCTCTGAGCAGCCTATCTTTACCAAATCTTGAACTACGACTTCTGGGGATAGCTGTTGGACTTTGAAATATTAAAAGATGAGTCCAACCGATTGAATTGAAGAAAAAAAGTGTATTTAAATGTCTCTTAACTTCATACCCCTCATTACACACTCAGGAGACGTCACATGTGTCTCCATGGGTTTAAACCAGAATGCTCAGCCTGTGTTTGGTTTGAGGAGATAGGGAGTTTTGCTGCTCTATGTAAAGTTCAAATAGTAGATCATTAGGGGAACTCAGGAACTGATGTTTAATAATAAACTTATGTTTTATTGAAATGTTATCTTTTCCATTCTTGTCTTTACTTTATCTGAATTTTCAAAGTGAATTCTCACAAGTATATTTTTAGATGTCTAGACGAACAAATCTCTCAACCCTATCTGATGAGATTTTGGAGGATATCTTAATCAGGACATGCACTGTGGACTATCCTTCTTTCCTAAACCTACGAGGATCATTTCAACGCATGTTTTACTTGCCTAATAGCCATGAAATACTTCGTTCCTGTCAAGAGATTGACTATGTATTCCACCTCATCGCCATTACCTAACTCCCGTGTTATAGGCGAAGGGGGAGATACTTTGAGGGTCTGTTTCGATGTTTCACTCTGGCATAGTATTATTCTGCCAGAGCATGTTTCCTAGTGGCTTCCCAAGATGGGAACCTCAGAGCAGCCTTTATGTTTCATATTCTAAACCTTAGTCTATTTAATCGCATCGTTCCAATGGAATTTCTTGAGCGTGATGTAGTCCGGTGGAGCACCAGAGAATATGTCCATTCGGACATCCCCAAATTTATTACCACTCGAGCCTCCCTATGGAAGCCTGTGTGTAGAATGCATGAGCAGGAGTTCAAAAAGTACTGCTCAAGCTGTATCTGGGCCAGTGATGTAGAAGAACTGAGTACCAACTTTGGTATTCCGTTGACTGATCCAAATCTCATATTTTGGTGATGTTGATCATATGGGGAGTTTCTTTTCCAGTTTATGAGTAGAATTGTGAGGACACAATTCTTTGTAGGGGGAATAATATAACACCCCAAGAATCTATGTTTCATATAATGGTAAATTTTATATTTTATTTTACCCATTAATTGAACAAACTGGTTTCTTAAAGAAAAGTAATAATAAAATTTTAATTTATTATGAAATAGAGTAAACACACAAATGAACGAAAGGATATTTATTCAAATGGGAACACCATAGTAATTACAATACACTGAGATCAATGGGGAAATTAATCTAACCAAAGATATTAATTTAAAACCCTATTAAGATTATAGGAAGACCACTCAAAACAATGAGAACTCCAAGAAGATAATAGGGGTCCTTAGCATCCGACATAACAAGCATAAGAACGACCAAAGCCACCACAACCACACTAAGAACTAAAGGGATGAGATGAAACATCCTTATAATCCTTGGTGTATTAAGGGAATGAGGCACCCTAAACACATATTTATTAGGTTCCTTTGGACCGTTGGTAGAAATTTATGACCGTTTCCTTCCTTTGTGACCGTTAAACCTGATGACTATTGGTTAAAGTTTTTAAATTAATAAAGTTTGTCTTTATATGAATAAAAGCTTAGTTTTTTATAAATATTTTATAATGTTGTCAGTATTTCAAATGTTTTAAAGTTATAAGTTTATTATATTGTATTTCAAAATTTGAAAACTTAGTTTTAAGTCTATAAGTATTTCAAGGGTTTTAAATGTTTTGAATATTTTAAACAATACCACTAATGTGATAGTATTGAATTAAAATTTAGAAACTTAGTTTCTACAAGGCCTTTGGAACTATGTTTGAAAACAAAAGTTAAGCACTTAAAATATGTTCTAAATATTTTTAGGTATGTATTTTATTTATATACCTTTATCTTTTTAGTGGTGAGTTAAATGTATTAGACTTTGGATTTCCAAGTTATCCATGTAATTAGAATGGTTTAATAGAAATGAATTCAATTGTTAATGTTTTTATTAAATGATAATACTTACTATTTTAAGTAACATATATGTTTATCTATATGTAGATAATGTTTTTGTTTATTTCAATATGAATATATAATTTTTTGATAAAAATTTAAGGGGGAACCAGCCAACTGAGGGTAGCCTTGAAGGCCAAGCCCTCAATGTCAAGACCGCCCACCTAAGACACCCGAGGTAGCGACCATCAGGGTCCCGAGTTTGTGCATGCATGGTGTGGACCAGCTGAGTGTGAGTCCGAGCCAAGTAGAGGCTGGGCCAGGTCGCACATGGGCCCGTGTCTAAGGCTCGTGGCACGCAGTGCATGAGGGCGGACTAAAGGCCCGCATGGGCCCGTGTATAAGGCCCCGTGGTGTGTGTGTTAGTTTCATCAGGATGAGGCAAGAGCACTTTGGATTATAATCCACGCTCAAAACTCAGTTCATTTCGATGTGGGATGGAAAATTTTCGGTGACACACGATCTGAGCCGTCCGCCGCATCTCACGCTCGACCTGAGCTGTTCGTGCGATCGAAGCCACGTGATTACCCCGCTTCAACAATGACTGTCGATATCCCGAGAGACCTAATCCGAGCCGTTCATTTCTTTTTAAATGCTCAACTCATCTCCCACTCTGCCCACAACCATCCAATCCAGTGAAGAGAGATCATGGACGTCCGCTCTCCTCTGCGTCGTCGTCTTCCTCGACAAGCCAACTAGTGGCCGTCTCCGTCATCCCCTCTCCCTCTCCACTACACCCCGACGACCCATGACCCTCAGAGGATTCCTTTTGCCTCACCTTTCCACAAGACACCTTTCAAGTACCCTGTTTTTATCCATGCCCCATCACCTTATCAGGTAATATATATATGTATATATATATATATATATATTATTATTATTATTATTATTATTGATTTGTTAAAGTTTCCTCCAACTCGAACTCTTGTCTGCAACTGCGGGAGGTCAAGTGGGTGTTATTTATTATTGTTTAATTTAAGGGTTTTAATATAAACACAATCCCTGTATATAAACCCCTACATGCAAGTGAACCCTATGAGTTCATCTCCTCCTTCTCTCCCTCAAACTATCCAAGCTCTCCAGTAAGCTCCTGCCAGTTCGAACTCCCCCCTCAAGCTAGGTAAGGTGCCTCTTCACTTATTTTGCTAAGAAAACCGCTTATACACACTTTGTGTATATTCGGCTATCTTGTATATATATATATACAACATTCCCTTCTATATTTTATGTTTTCAAAATGAGACATTGAAATTATTAATTATGATTCATGTGGGAATATTCCATATAGAAGTTTTGTTTGAAGGCTTTTTCATTAAGAAAAACTGAAATTTATGCCATGTGTATAATCAGGGGTATATATATAGATATATAGATATATACCCAATATAAATCTATTTATGAAATTTCTAAATAATTCGGTATTTTATATTAAGAATTATATTCTTATAAAAGATATTTTGAATCTACTCTAATATGAAAATTCCCTTTGTAGAATTTGTATATATATATATATATATAAATATAACTATATACTCGTGTATATTTATCAATATAAACACAAATCAATTATGGTTTTTGAGAGATGAATACCTTTCTTTAATTATTATGTTAGATGCGAACTGGGTTTTGAGTCTAGGTGTAACTATGTTTTTATATATTTATATACTTATGGTTACATATATAACAAACCTTATATTATTTTGGTTTCAATATAATAAATGATTACTGGTTAGAGGTTTTTAGATCTCAAGGAATTTTAATGGACCTTGTTCAATTTGTGTAAACCCATATATACACTTTGTGTATATATGGTTATGAATAAATGTGTTTATAAGATTAATTTCCAAAACCCTGTTTTCAAGTATAATTATTAGGACTAAGAAAATGTTTTGAGGTATGTAAGATTTTAGGATTTGCCTAAGTTAATATGTATTTTGTGCATGGGTATTCACTGATGGGCTTGATTAATTAAAGAAGTCATTATAACATGGACCCTCGATGTAATTTATGTTTTAATAGAATGTGATTCGACCTAATTTAAATTTATATTAAAGGACTAAGAATTTATGGGTTTATATTATCATGTAGTAACTATTTATTATTTGATGCTAAACCTACTACAGTGTTTATTAGTGGTTGATTTGGTTATGGTTTAATTTCAAGTTCAAAGACATGTATATCAAAATAATTAATGTCAAGCATTTTCTTTAAGTGTTTCATTTTCATGTATTGGAATTTTAAAGAGTTTTCATTTAACACCTCTTGTGGAAGACCCTACCATTTGATGTGATTTAGTAATTATCCTTGGTTATAGAAGCATTACCTATGAGTATGAGATTTAAGTTCACATGGCACATGATGAGATAGTGATGATGCATTCTGAGTTTACCTTTCTAGAATTTTAATGCAAATGTTAGCATTACATAATGTGAATTTTAAAATATGTATTGAAATTGTTTATGCGCAACTCTGATAATGTTCTTGCCTATTAGTACTTACATAATTTTCTTGTTATGCCGACATTATTTGGTATAATTTAGGTATTTTTACACAAGCATGCTTAACTTGTTCTTTTAGTAGCTTTATTTAAATATTCAAACACCTATGTATGAAGTGCTTCAACTGTTTTGGTAGTTTTTCAAAATCTGTATTAAGTATTTTCAAAACCCCTTACTGAGTATTTAAATGCTCACGCTACGTTTTAAATGAAAAATTTTCAAGTATCAGTAATGTCTTCAAAGAAGTTTTGGAATGCAGCTGGTTTTCCCAGAACCTGAACCTCACGATCCTCTGTAGCATGAGACATTATGTGATGAATTTAATGTAATTTAATAATTATGGTACATCGTGTATCATGGGAACTGGCTCCAAGTACTTGGGGGGTTGGGTCTTTACAATCAAGATTAAGGATATTTTAAGAGAAATTTATGTCAATACAACCCTTTGGTTTTGTAACAAAGTTATTTAATGATTAATTCATTTACACTTTGTGTAAATATGATTAATGGTACTGGAAACATTTTGGGTTTATCTTATATTTGATGTAGATGTAATTGTGGGTTTTAGTTGATCACCTTAAAATGTCATCACACTTTATTAGTATCAGAGAAGATTTTTCTCTGGTTCATATTTCAAAAATATAAATTAAGGAAGTGGTAAGGTTGCATGTGGTACAACATTAAATTATATGTGATCAAGATCCAAATGTTACCTTGATGTTTTGGTGAATTATTTAGAAATCAATTGATACTAATTTGAGATCCATCACTACATATCATCCTTAGATAAATGGTCAGTCTAAGAGAAAAATTTAAACCCTAGAGGATATTCTAAGATCTTATCCTATGGATTTCAAAGTCATTTGGGATCAACAACTTCTTCAAGTTGAGTTTTCTTGCAAAAATACCATTTGATTGATAATTTTTATAGATCCTTATGAATCCCTTTATGGAAAAAAGTGTACAACTCCATCATAATATAATAAAGTTGTAGAAATATAGATATTGTAACCTGAAGAGGATGATGAGATGGAAAATAAGTTTGATCCATTCATCAATATGTAAGGACAACACAAAGTTGATAGAAATGTTATGTTGATAAATTTCAATGGAATCTAGAATTTAAAGTTGGTGAAAATATATTTCTATGAATTTATACATGAAATAATGAAGGGAAAACTAATCCCTAGGTATATCAGTCCCTTTGAAATTCTTGATCATATTAGGACAATAGTTTATTGTTTAGTGCTTCCACTGAACCTCTCTCAGGTTCATGATGTATTCTATGTACCTCTATTGAGGAAGTACATACCTGATCCTTCACATGTAGTAAAATAAGAGGTCATACCATTAGATAAGGACCTTTATTATAAAGAACAACCAGTAGATATTATATATTATATAGAGAAAGTTCAATGAAACAAATCCACTTGTCTGGTTAAAGTTTTATAGTGAAGCTACCATTTTGAGGAAGCTATGTAGGAACTTGAGGATGTGATAAGGCATAAGTATCCTCATCTGTTTGTATCCAAGTGATAAAGTTTGAGGGAAAAATTCATTTTAAGGAGGTAAGATGTAATAACCGTATATTTTTACAAAATATTTCTCCCTAAATAATTTTATTTCTATGATAGCTTTCATTTCACAGAACACCAAGTTTAAACGAGCCCCGATACACTATTAACATATTATTATTTAATGTGAAAGTTATAACCTAGACATTAATTTGTTAGGACTGAATATGATTAACTAATTTATGAAATATATATATTTTTTCTACTCAATATAAATGTATTGATAAATGCTCATTCAATTTTTAGTAAATTCATTTTATTCTACAAAAATTCATTTTCTCCAAAAAATGGTTTTTCTCATAAGTGAATATTATAATTAATTTATGAAAGTTTTAGAAAATTTATTAGACATAATTAATTTCATTTTTTGATTCATAATTTTAAAATTATCTTTGGAATATTTTTTTTGATAATTTTTCAAAAAGGTTTTTTTTGTGAATAGTGAAAAATACTGATTTTTATAAAACCCTCATTTTATTTATATTAAAAAGTCCCTTTTATGGTTTGAATTTGATAAAAAATTATAATTACAATTTATTTAGATAATTACCAATTAATTAAATTTTAAACATCCTTATACCTTCTTTTGGTATAAGTATATTTTTAGGCTTAAATCTCTTTTTTTCATGAAAACTGTTTTTTGTTGTGATTTGCAGGAATAATTTTAAAATAATTTATGACACTTCTATGTTTTTAATTATAAAAAATGGATTCTATATTGTGAATTAGAATTTCCAAATTTAGTAAATATTTCCTTTTTATTTTTGGTCAATATGAATAGTAACCTTTGTAATTTTTGTTACCACCGTAAAGGGTAAATCGGGTAATTAAAGTCAAAAATGATAAGGATTATAAAATGACCCAAACACTTTCCTTAATTTTATTGGATGAGTATATTTTTTCAATAGTCATCTAATATTCTATCATATGGAATTTTATATCCATTTGAATGAGATTATGACCTTTATAGTATTTTATTTCAAAAAAGTCAAACATGTCCCACTCTTATTTTTAATAGCTAAAATATTTTAATATGGGTATATACTGGGGATATATTTGAATGTAATAGTATTTTGAAAAATAAAATATTTAACTTTTTCATGTTATTTTATATTTAATTTTCACGAATGAAATTATTACCTGAAATGCTCACACAATATTGACAAAGTAATCATTCAATTATTGGGAAAATAAACTAAATGATATTAAAAATATTAAAAGTGGCATAATTTGAGATATTTAAGGAGATACATGAATTATATATATGAACACGTCATTTTTAATATATAAAAATATAATTTATTTGAATCTTACTTTCTATCTTTATGTTTTTAAAGTCAATGTAATGAATTGTATCAAAATTGACAAAAATGATATTTTAGGAGATTAATATTTTATTGAATTTTTTTAAAATCATAAAAATATTAAATAAGAAAAAAAGGGATAATATATGATCTAAAAGTTAATCCCCAGTAATTTTATTAACCATTTTGAATCATTTGGCTCTATAATAGTCTTATGATATTTTATTTTTTAATGAAATTCCAAAAGTGCCCCTCACCTTAATAATTAAAGGACACATCCTCCCTCACTTTATTAGACTACTTTGATCGTTGTATATTTACCATAAACTTCCAAAGTATCTTCTATAATTATCAATTGAAATTATATAGGATCAAGTCTTCCCAAAATACCAACCCTAGATTTCTTTAGAGGATATCTAAAGTATTCGTTTTAAATAAGAGGTAATCACTCTAACCAATCACTTTTTTTATTACTATTATTTAACTCATATAAATGTAATATATTCATCATAAAATAATAAATTCAGTATAATAAATTTTTTTAATTTTTATTATGATTATTAAAACACTATTATATAACCTTTTCCTCATCAAATAAGAAGTGAAAGCATCGCTCATGTGTATGCATGACTTACCGTCTCCACGCAATGATATAATTCAATTTTAATAACCATATTTTATGGATGGGAATTATAATTGTTTTAATATTTATATATGATAATTATAACATTATTATACTTTTTTAATGAAAATATCATTTTTACCCTTTTATCATCTGATCTTCTAGGAAATGATAATGTCGGTTGTGCGTACGTATGGACTACCATTTGCATGATGCGATGTGATTAATTTTTCATTTATATTTTAAATTAATGTTAATAAAGATGAATTTAATGAATTTATATTATATATATGATATTATAATAATTTTTTAAAGTTGAATTATTATTTTCCTTGCTTTTATTCCATCAATTGAAAATGGAAACAATGTTCATGCGTACGTACGACCTACCGAATCCATGAATGGAGATTTAATTTTCTCTCTCTATTTTTTATGAATGATTATAAATATTTATGTAATTAATATATATGTTTCTTATAACATTATAAAAATTCTCTAAATAATTGGAATATGATCAAATTATACGTATCAGTACTACTGAACCAAAACTTTCTTGGAAAATGAAGCAACTGTCACCCATAATAGTGATTTTGATAAAAAATTATTAATAAAAGGTTCATAAGATGTTATAAATAAATAATACATGGTATTATATATATATGGTTATGGAATAAATTTATAAAAAATTTATATTAATTATACATGGGGTTTTAACATGAATAAAGAAAGACGATACTTGAGGTGAGGGATTTTCATCTCACTTTGATTTCTATGGGACACATGCCTTATAGACTATATGTTTCTTCTATGTTGCGTATATAATACCCATAAATGTATTTTAAGATTATTATAATGAAAATTATAGGAAATTAATTTTTGTGTAATTTTATTTTTTTCATGGGGATTATGATTCAAAATATACTAAGGTGGCAAGGGTTTATTTCACAATCTCATTATTATTGGATATTGTTTATATTTAAGTCTCCATTGGGGAATATTTATCTTTCATGTCCATTATTTATAAAAAATTGCAGAAAGGGTTTTACTATTTTCAAAAAAAAATTAAATAAATTTTTACTCATTATTTACTTTTTATAATATTTTTTTAAAGGGACCTTTTTGTTATTTTTCAAACAGTGCACTTTATAACTTTTCCAACAAAAAAATACAGAAGGAATGTTTTTTAACCTATAAGGTATGATCATATTTCCACACCATCCTGATTCCTCAATGGTTTAAATATTAATTTATAAGTTTACAAGTATATATTTAATTAAAAATTTTCATTTATAAATGTACATCTTTTAAAAAGGTTATTTTAAAATAGAAAATTTATTTTCATCAAGAATTATTCCAAGTGATATTTCAAAATTATTTTTCCATTTATGATGAAATAATTTGATGTAACTTAATATTTACTATAGATATGATCCAAGGAGACCATAATTATTCTTTTTTTGTATATTTTATGTTTATTATGATAATTATTGATTAAACCCATTCCATTTTTCATGGGTTATGATTTTATGAAATTCATTTATTTTCATGGGTACTGAGGTGATGAATGTTTTACGATCTTATGGCACACATATGTATGATTTTATTTATGTGATAGGTGGGACCTATATCTCCATACAATGTAGTGGGAAAATCTTTATATATTATGAGATAATAATGGGAAACAAGTTAATGGGCTTGATCTACTATGGGGAACATGTGTGTCTTGATCTATTACATGCAATAGGTGTGTCCTGATTTATTGTGGGAAATAGGTGCGTCCTAATATACTATGGGAAATAGGTGCATAATAATCTAGAATAGGAAACAAGTGTGAATTGATCCACAATGAGAAGTAGGTGATAATTTCTAATCCACTATATTTGTGGTTATGGTAATTAACCTTGACATATGAAACAATTTTCTATATTTATGATGGTGCATCAATTTTATGAAATATTATTATGGTTCATGATTGATTTATGAGTATTTCTCACTCTTTTGGACCATGTTTTTTGAAATGATATTTTTTATTCCATGAATCGTGTTTATGATCTATAATAGGTTGGGCATGAACTCTGTAAGTTATGCTCATAATCACATATAATTATTCCTATCTTATGCTTGAAAATGATCATAGATTAATATCTCTTATATGTACCATTACTGAGAAAATGAGATTTCCCTTTCTCATGTTTCATCACACATGTTATGAATACATGTGTAGGTAGTGTATTACTAATAGGAGTTCCATGTGAGAATATATTTGTGGGAGATACTGAAGATCCTTCAAAAAATAAGAATATTATGTTTCTATTCTCCAAAGACACTAAAATATTACGATCCTTGGGTGTGTATGAAATGTATTGAATATTAATCTAAAAATATGTGATATTTATATATGAAAAGATAGTGTTTTTATATGCAATGCCTACTTAGAATTAGTCTCTAGCCCCCAGACTATTGGAGGTGGGCATGGGGTAGTCACACTAATATTATCACCATCTAGGAGGGCCTTAGTGGGTTGGGTCATGGAAGAAATCATGTAAACAGGAACAAAGAGGCCACAACAATAACTCAAGAAAAGAAATTCAGATAGAATAGAAAATCAGACTAAACTCCGATTACTAAGGCTCAATATCACTTGTCACAAGCCATCCACAACACTATATTCAGGTTTATACTCTTCAAAACATGCAATTTTAAGCTCTACACAGGAACAAACATCCCAAAATCAAGTGCGAGTAGTGTTTTCAACAGATCCACTAAAAATCTCACCCACCACTAGAAAATATCCTTCCCTCTATCAATTTTTTTAGGCTTCCATTTTCTAATATATGTGTGATAATGGTAATTATATGGGACCTTATCCACTTAAATCTAAATAAATCTTTATCTAACTAAATCAGGACACTTGTTCAGTCAAATGACTCAAGGAATAAACTGTTTTTACAAACTCAAAATAGTTGGAGTTACGTTTAGGTCACTTGCCTCTTAATAAGGGGTAATACAAACCCAACAGAAAGGTAGAAGAATTTTGATTTTAAGGAAAAATATCAAGGTCCCGAGCTACCAAAATTTAAATTGGTTATTGCACACTTCACATAAGGGTAAACTAGTCAAAGTTCTTTCTATATAATGGCAGCTCACTCCCCATCATGTAATAGTCAGCAACTATCTCACATAAGGGTAACTTCCTCAGATAATAGTCCATGTAAAGGTAATAAAACATGCACATAAATCTAATATGTCTTTACATAGAGTCAGGTAAGGGTAAAACACACCCCTCACATAAGGGTAATCCTACCTCACATAAGGTTATATAACCCTCACATAAAGGTAAGCTAACCTTTCATAAGGGTAAAATTTTATAGGAAGAAAAGTCTTCAAAAAAATAATAAAAGTATAAAAAAATGCATGAATTTACAAGAAATTAGAATATTAAACACATGAAATAAATAAATGAAAAAAACAATTTTTAATTTGTAATGAAAAATAACATTCCAAAAACAAAAGTTAAATTGATTTTTTCATTTATTACTCGAATATTTCCATTGTATTTAATAATATTTATATAGAAAATAATAAAAGGTAAAAATAATAAATAAATAATATAATGCATAACCTGGTTCTCTTTCTTTTATTATCAACATTTTGAGGTGTTTCTTAACCAGTAGATGAATTTGAAATTCTTATAACTAAACAATAATTTTATTTTTTAGAATTTAATTATCCCCAATTTATGTAATACTTTCACATTTAACCTTTTGAGTTATTCTGGTGATCAAAATGAAGATAGTATATCTCTATTTATATGAAGGTGAATGATTTTTCTCTAAAGAATCAACCTAATTAATGTTGGGGCATGCTTGAATTCCCCTTCCTATAGATATGATTCATGATTTGATAAAGAATAAGATTAAATGAGTAATGGTATCATTTTGTTAAGTTTATATGTTATATATTTTCGAGGGAGAAATATGGAATGCATATGACTTTTCAATTTGATCCACTATGTACAAGTTGTAGTGAAATGATTCCTCCTCTCTTGAACTAGATTTTTTTTGTAAAGAAAAGGAATCCGAACATAATAATTTTTCAGATCTATAGGAATGTGTATGTACTTGGGTATCATCTTATATTTTATAATTTTACAATTAATTCCTTATATTTTTAGGCATACAACCCATCAAAAAATAAATGGGATTGTTTGCCTGACCCTCCTCTAACAAGAACTAGAAGTTTATTGGGTTTAAAACTTCCATGCATTTAAGAATCTTATTATTATGAATAATAGGTATGAAAATAATATTTGTGATGTTTATACCAAGGAATTAAATTCTTGTAAATCATTACCACTCAATGAAAAATATACATCATAGTTTCCTTACCCATTTGGCATGGACAATGTTGTTGCAACATATGGAGGCATTATGACCATGTGTTAGTGTGAGAATTGAATGGTTGATTGTTTTCATAGTTTTAATAGATATTTAATTTCATTTTGATTTATTAAAAAACTTAATTATGTTATTATTTTAAAGTTTTATTCACTCATTCAAGTTATCACACATAATTGAAAACGTGGAAACACAATCAGCTCAATAAAGTGTTTCAGTTTATCAATGCTCACAATTCCTTGTTACACATAATGGTTACATAAACACATTTCATCCTTTTAATATGTATGTTAATTTCATTTAACATCTATTAATATTTGTATAATTAAATGGGATTAAAAAATGTGGAAAATTGGATGAAATTTTTTAAAGCTGGTAAAGACTTTTGGGGACTGTATTGAGATGCATTCCCACAAGAATGGCCAGTATTATCGGATATATGATTATTTTATACTTAGTATTTTCAAATAGAAGAAGAAAAAATATGATTAATATGATATTTTTAAAATAATAAATAAAAATATAAGTCTTGATGTATCGAGATGAGAGTAAAAAAACAAGAAACTGAAGAAAATATAAAACAATATAGACTAAAAAGCTAAAAATAATGAATGTATTTAACATTATTCATACCTTTGTGGACCTACATGTATGATAAGATTAATTCTTACTCACACATTATTAATTATAAAATTAATGAAACACAATATAGTGTAAAAATATTAACAAAAAACCATAGTAAATAAAGTAAATAAAGAAACAAGAACTTGGAAAGATGAATAACAATCCCATCATATTACCCTGACTGGTTCAATTTTATCTAAATTGTTACTTTGGAAATGTCTTTAGTTCTGAATATAAAATCATTCATGATCATTTTTCCTCATGGATTATTAATGTGAATATCCACCATATCCCTTGATTGGTATCTTCCACATTCTCAAATATTTTGGGATGGCATCAGAGCTCCACTGAGAATGACACACCAGCAATAGCTCAAAAGGATGGAAAGATTCACCTATGATCTATCTCAAAGGATTATGGTGCCTGATATGTGTAATAGATTATGAGATAATAAGAATAGCATGAATGAATTCATATGAGATTCATAGAGTGGATGAATAGAAAGGTAGGATGTGTGAACAACTTGGATGAGGTCCATATTCGAAATTAATCAACAACAGAATATATTTGGGGATAATTACCCCATATATAATGAGTTTTAAGTGTTGGAAAAATAAACTTAGTTTTTCTCTTTGATAAAACCGACATTCGTTATTGCGATAGAGGTTGAGAAACTTCAAAGTTGGAAACTTAAACTTGTTTATAAATGGATGCTTATGTGGAACCTAATTCAATAGATTCGTGGAATTTTTCCTTTGTTTTGATTATTTATTTTGGCGTGTTATTTTATCTCTATAAATATGAGGTGGTGTGTGCATTGTTTTTTAATTCCTAGTTCAATAAATAAAAACCAGTATCTGTATTGCAAGTTTTTTCATGTGATCACCTCCAGTGGTATGCATATCTACTTTCACATTTGTATTTGATGCTGATAAATCCAACTTCTGTAAGGAAATATTTGACTAGACCAGTAGGAGAGGGCTCAAGGAATAGGTCCAAAGTACATAGCCCTACTAGGAGAAACCCAGCTGGTAAACAAGCAACCGATACCAATATATAATTTAAATATAAAATAAATCAAAACTTTTTTTCACGCATGAGAATTACAAAAAATGTAAATGAAAAATTAAATATAAAATTTTATATAGAAATTAAATTAAAAAATATCTATAATTTTCATACAAAATTGGAAAAGTTATTAAACCTAGTGTTATTGAATTAGAATAAAATTGAGTAAATTAAAATAGTGGTTGAATTTAGAAAATGCCATAACCTTAGTCAAATTATTGGTCAAATTATTGTGAGTATGTTTATTTTTGACACATACTATTTCTGATTATATAATGTCTCCAATGAAATTTGATGTGATGTCTATATGTTTAGACCTCTAATGTAAGAATAAATTTTTATACAGATACAAAGTGGGACCATCAAATTATAAAGTTATAACAGAACTACCTAAAGAATGTTCATAAATAAAGCCATAATGTTAGATAGCCTCTTTAATAACCTCATTCACGGTAATATATTCATCCTCATTGTATGAGAGATTCACTATTAACTAAATATTTCACTTCCATGAAATGGGTCCTCCAAAAGCTGTAAAAACATAGCATGTAAGGGAATTATGAGTGTCTATGTTACCTATATAATCAAAGTCTACAAAACCAATGACTAGCTAATCAGTATTAACATTTATATTGAAGCATAAAGGAAATTAAAAATAATGGAAATTATAAAGGATCTATTTAAGGGAATTACAATGTTACTTTCCTAAGTTACCCATATATATATGCTAAGAGGGAAAACAACGAATGTGACATTAATTCTAGTTCAGATCATGGTATATATGATGCTGCTAACAATTCCAGTATATGAAATTTTAAACATATATTATTTTTCAATATCTATAATAGGTTCTTAAGGTTGAGAAACGTTAATGTTTTATACAAAAGGTACATTGGTAGGATTAAGAGTTTCAAACAAATATCTATTAAGTATTTTCAAAATATAACCATGTTGAGAAAAGGATAGTATTTTATTAGTTATACCCCTTATTATTTATATTCCTAAAATCTTCTTAGAATTACTAAGGTCTTTCATTTCAAAATAATTCTTAAATTGTGAATTATAAACTATGGTGAGTTCCATATCCTTACAAATTATTAACATATCATCCATATATATTTGTAGATAAAGTATACAATTCTTAATAGTTTTAAAGTATACACATGTATCATGTTTAATTCTATTAAACTTATCATCAAGTATAAATGTGTTGAATTTTTGATACCACTGGTGAGAGTATTTCTTTAAACAATATAAATATTTATTCAAAAAAAAATACACGATTAGGTTTGAATTAATTCATATAACCATCAAGAGATTTCACGTACAATTTCTCATCAATGCCACCGTGAAAAAATCTATTTTAATATCAAGTTTCTCAATTTGAAAGTCAGGGAAAGTAGAAAAAGAAATAATAAACTGGATAGATGAGTTCTTTACGATGGGAGAAAAAATTACAAAGTGATCAATCCCTTCACATTGAAGGAATCCCTTAGCTACAAGTGTAGCCTTTAATTTAATTTTTTTATCACTAGTATTATCATCCTTTATTTTAAGTACTCACTTATATTCAATTACCTTGGAATTTAATGTATTTTTAATAATAGAATATGTGTTATTATATTTGAAGTAATTAATATAATCACCCATGGCGGAGATCCAATACTTAGAGTCACTATCATTAATATAATTCTTATAGGTTATGGGATCCTAAGATTAAAAATCCAGTGTATTATATAAATAAAGAGAGGCCATATCATATTAGATAAACTAAGAAGGAGGATTAATTATCCTCCTTGCTCTATGTATAGTAAGTCAATAGTGACTAGGAGTATCTAAAGGAACACTATTTGACTAAATATCTATGTTGAAAATGGTTTGGATTCAAGATGAGGTTCGGGTGGAGAAGGCTCTATAGGTGCCTCAAACTTGTCTGGATTATTTGTGTGAATCCTCTCATTTTGAGAAGTATGATCATTTTTATTAGTAAAAATATTATATTTGGGAGAAACATATTCATGGAAGACAAAATCTTGGATTATTATACATTTTTGGTAACTTGGAATATTGACCCACAGTTTATACCCTTTAACTCTTTCAGGATAACCAATGAAAATTCATTTAAGAGATCTTGGTTTAAGTTTATTAGTTTTAGAATGGGTATAGGCCATGAACCCAAAAACTCTAAAGTTATTATAATAAGGGGTTTTGATACACCAAAATTCCCCAGGAGTCTTTCAATGATTTGTAGTCAAAGGAAATATATCAATGAGATAAACAACATTAGTTTCTTCCTTTTCCCAAAATTATTTGGCTAGGCCCAAAAATTCAAGCATGATTTAGAACCATTCCAATATAGTGTGGTTCATCCAGTTGGAACATAAATTTTGTTGGGGGGTTTCCCTAATAGTACAATGCCTAACTATTCCCTCATACTCAAAAAATTATATGAATTCAAATCACAAGTATTCTAAACCATTATCTATTCTCATAGACTTAATCTTTTTTTTTTCAGAATAATTTTCAATTAGGGATGTCTAAGTTTTAAATGTTTCAAAGACATTAGAATAATTTTGAAGAATTTAAATCCACACTTTCTTGGAGAAATCAATAATAAATTGCACAATGTATGAGCATCCAACATTAGAGGTAGTTCTAAAAGGACCCCATAAGTCAGAATGAATGTATCCTGAAGGATGAATAACCATAAAAATGAACTTTTGAAATTGAATATTTTTTATTTATTGAGGATACAGTCCTCAAAAAATGGAATTTTCTTATCTGTGATATCATTAAACAATCATTTTTTACACAATTCCACAAGTCCTTTGGAGATGGCATGCCCCATTTTCATAAGTCAAAGAATTATGTTATCATAATTATTACCATAGGTATTTCATAAATATCTTCAATGAGTTTTACAATCTAAAACATGGATACCATTGAAAATATATCCTCTAATAACTATTCTAGAGCATTTATATATCTTAATACAAAATGATTCAAACTTTAAAGGAAACCCTTTTTGATCTAAAACACCTAGGGTGATGAGATTTTTATACAGGTCAGGGATCCACCTAACATCAATAAAAATGACAACTAAATGATCATGGATCACTAATAGAACATATCCTCAAACCTAAAACCCACACACACTATTTTTCTAAGACTAACCTCTCCTTACACTATTTTAGGAAACATAATAAAAGACTCTTGATTTAGACACAAACAACCAACGTCTAACTACCAATCATTGGATAAGGAATGTAAAGAAACATTAATAAGATCATCACTATCATAACCAATATCTAAAAATAGGGATTTATCAATAGGTTCCTCATGATTTTGGTTATATTTAGGTTTCATACACACATGTCTAATTTTTCTAGGAATCCCACAATTATAATAGTTTACCTGACTAGTCCTAGAAATAGTTCTACTTCATCTAGATAGTTTTTGGTTTGGGTTATTTCAATTTTCTTTGTTATTTTCTCTCTTTTTGTTTCTATTTTTAGGTCTATCCCTAGTAAAATACCCTCCACCTCAGACTTTAATTTAGTTTTATTATGAAGTTATTTATATATTAAAGATAGATTATACACTTCTAAGGCTAATTTTTCATGCCCATACATCATGGTTTCAACAAGGGTGATGTAAAAATTTGCAATATAAATAAGGAGGATCACATCTTTATTTTCATAACCAACTTAAACATCAATATTAGAAAGATAAAGAATGATCTTGTTAAATTCATCAGGATCTACTTTAATTAAAGTTAAAAAATTCATCTTGAATGTAAACATACTATGATTTTTATAAATAAAAACAACCAGTGAAGTAGTCACATATAATTTCTCTTATGTTTCAACAAGATTCTAGGTATGGAATAACCATAACCTACCTCCCTGGGGACTTTATCACCTATGGATAAGAACCAAAAGCTATTAAATTTTGAGAAGATATCATTAATAACCTCTTGATATATGTTAGTTTTTTTCTATCATCATATTGACTAATTATAGGTTTCTTAGGTTCATAAAAGGTATTGATGAGACTATGATAGACAAGTAGGGATCTAATCATGATTTTCTAGAGATTAATTTCATTATATTCATCAAACTTCTCTATCTCATACGTAGAGGATGCAATCATTTATTCGGAGACTCTGACACCAATTTTTTGGGAACTACATTGGGAGTTAATTTCCCACAAATAGTTAATAACACTGAATATATAATTAATTTCTTCTCAGTATTTGAAAACAAAATAAGAAACAAGATGAAAACAAAGACCTTACGGTAGAACTCATTGTTTTCTTCCCCTATAGTTCTCTATGAGGTATTGAGTTCAAACCTTGTCATGTACTTCCTTGTATTTGCATGTTCCATGATTTTCATTATAATGTATCCCATTTTCCTCATATTGAAGTAAACAAGATAAAGAAGATGACAGTTATAAAAGAAGGAAGAAAAACCAAATTATTGATGAATCAAGACTATAATGACCAAAACATTTATAAATAAAATAACTTTCTAAATGAGAAAATTCCTTGAAAAGAAATAAATTTATAGAAAACACACGCACTAATTTGGTTATTTTGGACCATTATATGGTATTTAAAATTTAATAGACCATTAAGAATCATAACCATTAATATTCATTATATAATGATCGTATTATTAGTATATATATAGGGTTTTGATAAATATCATTGATACAGACAAAAGGAAGCAATGACCTTGACTGGTAGGACTATATTATATGAAGCCCGATTAGCTGAGATTCTATGGGAGATAAAATTACTGATATTTTCCCTTGACAAAGCCCAAGGTGAGATTCAAAAACTAAATCACGATCAAAATTGTCTACGAGATAAGTTCAATATCATCGAGATCATGGCCCAAACTATGTTGACCGAAGCACCCCATGAAAATATCACCATCAAACACCTTACCCTTAGGGAATTATCTGGTGTAATAAAGGGATATGTATCTAGACCCTAGTAGAATGATTTTTTATATTCTTTTAATAAAATAATGATTCTTTTTATCCTTTTTTATTACTTTTAAATGATTAAATAATGTTTTTGATAAAAAATATATTTTGATATGATGAAAAAAATTGTTTATTAGGGAAATATATAGTTTCAATCAAGACACTATTTTTAATGAATTAAATAATTATTAAAATAAATTATATTTTAATAAAATATTATTACTAAATAATACTTATTAAATTTAAATTATAATACAATTATTTAAAGTCAAATTTAATTTTTATAAGGGTCAAAAAACCGTTATTGTCAAAAAACGAGTGTTTTTCAATAAATGGGGTTTTTTATTTTAAAAGTGAAAATTATCATATTTATATAATTATTATTATCAAATAAATATTTGTTTTGAAATATACATATTGAAATTATACAATGGTTGTTTTTTCATAATTATTTGAGATAGTCGATTTTTTGGGTAAAAATTAAATATGGTATAATTACATGGTATGTATTACAACATCATAAAATCTAAAAGGTGATGTAATAAATAATATAAAGAGTACCATGACCAAAATTATTTTTCCCTTTATAAAAATGTGTTTTTGAAGTTATTGGATTATTAATATAAACCCTTAACAAATCCTCAAAAACATATATTATATTTTAACGTTTTAAAAACAATTATTTATAAACATGATGCACTTTCACATCGCCAAAGGAATTATTTTAATGTGTTTGGTTCTTAAAATTAAAAAATAATTAAAATAAATCTTCTTTTTTAGAAAAGTTTGGCAAAAAACATGGGATATTTTGTGGTTTTTATTACTTTTTCATATATATTTCAAAACCTATGTTTCGAAATTAATAAAGAACTCTCATATTTTTTCCTATATAAACCAACCCAAACTCCCATTAAAGTTCACTAAAGACTATTTTATCATGAATTTAATCTTCTTTTACATCTATATATCTCTCCTAAGGTTCTCCCAAGTTCTTAAGAAGATCCTCCCAAGCTTTTAGAAGCACCCTCTCAATGTAAGGGATCCTCTCCTCCTCTTTATTCAAGCGCCTTATTTAAATTATATTGTTTTATTTCCAATTGTTCATATTGGGTCATGTTTTTCCTCATACCTATTACTTCCATTATTATTTAAAAGTGATTATAGACCTATTTTACTTTAATTAATACCTCCCATGAATCATTATGTACACTTGTTGTGCTATCAAAATTATCCTATGATTTTCCATGTGAAACTTTTGTATTGTGAATACCCATCCCCATTTCCACTCAAGGGTATTCACCTAGATGTACCTATAATAAATTTATTAGGTACTTCCATGTATGTATCTCTCACCCCATAGTCATGGGATAAAGAGTGATGAAATACATCCTTACGTTGAATGATCTATGTGGCACACTTATTTATGTACACGATATAAATATGAAAGGTGGTCCTAGAAATTTATAGTCATACAATACCTTGGATAATGTTTTTATCCTTGATATTACTTGTATGGTTCATGGTAGGTTATACTAAGAACACAATTTTATTTTGTATTGGTGGTTTACCTTGACTTATGTTTATGATTTCATACTTTATGCTTTTTCCACATTCATATATTGTCTTTATGTTATCATGTTATATCATGAATCATTGTTAAATATTATGATTATCACCCCTCTTATATTACCTTCATATTCCTATTGGATCAAATTTACTAATTTACCTTATTCCATGATTTTTTCTTCCCTTACCGGGCTTTATCTCTTACCCCTTTCTTATTATTTCCCCCAGGTTATCCCGTATAGTTTTAAAAGATCCAAGGAATATGAGGGAATGTTTAAGAGTTTTGAAATAATGATATTGTTACCATGCTTAAATTTATCTTGTTATGTACCTAACTCCCTAAAGACATTGGGACCTACAATCTTCTAGGTTTGTATTAAGTGTATCTTTATGTAATAAATCATGAATTAAAGTATACTAAAGATATCGTTTGTCATTGTTGGTATCCGAGAGATGTCTAGTCATTTTTTTATACTAGGATTATAAAACTCTATTGAAACCCTTTAGGATAATACTTAATATATAAAAACATCCATCAATTTTGGTAAAGTATAGATTAAGTGGTTTCCAAGAAAATACATCAATGTATGGATACTACAATTAGGTGTGGCTCTGAAACAGTTTTACCTTGGGGAAATAACCCCTAAAGGGGTGCATTGAGATGGAATCAGTCATCACCTGGTACACAAAAATGGGAATTTAAGTACACCAAGTTTGACACTCCCAGGGGATATTCTTTGGTAAATTCAAAATATCCTTTCGAACCATTATTAAGGGAACCAAAATTCTAATAATATTTTATGTTAGGAAATAGATCATATATATATTATATTGAATCCTAGAAATTTATAGGTTAAATAATATATATCATTTATGATTTATCCATTTAATGTTAATAGTTTTCTATTTATGTATTTAATATTTAAAAAATTATGACCCTAAATTTCCCTCTTATTTCAAGTCAATTTCCAAAATTAAGAGGAATCATGTCAACAACCAATGTGAGAGACAATGTGATTACTTCGCAAATGAGATGACCAAACGGATGGGAGAAAGAATCATGGAAATTATGACAATACTTTCTCAATTGAGTAAGGTTCTGAATAGAAATGTGAATCATGAGAAATATCAAAATCCACCTAATAATGACCAAGTTGCAATTGATACCTTTCTATGTCAAAGGCCTTTAAATTTTAGTGGATCATTGGATCCAATAATCATGGAGTAATGGATCAACTACATTGAAAATATCCTCCATATCCTCCAATTATAATATCAAGAGAGGGACATGTTTTATATTTGTCATATGGAGGGAGAATCTAACAATTGGTGAAATTTGGTCAAAAATATGAATCTTGAGGATGATATCGAAGTGATAGAGTGGAAATAATTTCAAAAATTGTTTTTCAAAAAATATTTTCCTTGCACTCTCCAACTTAAAATGGAGAGGGATTTCATTATCCTTTAGAAAAAGTATGAAGAATACATCAGGGTGTATGAGAAAAACTTCATAAGACTTACATGATACACCTCTATAATATTCATTTCACATGAAAATAAATTTGACCACTTATTTTGTGGGATAAAGTCTAATCTACCAAAATCATTGGCTATTCAAGACTTTGAAAACTATGAGGAAATTTTTTTATGTTCCCTCAAAGTCAAAATAGCAATCATAGAATCTCAAAAATATTTTAGGACTATAGATAATATGTGGATATTGGATTTTAATTCTGGTAGTGTGAAGGAAAATTTTCTGGGGGGAGGGGAGTAAGAAGGCCCATCATCCAACTTATCAAAATTATAGGAAGAAGCATCCCATAAATTTCTTATAGGGGGTAAGGAAATGATTTAGGCATGGGAAGGTAGGACACCTTGATAGTGATTGTTGATGGGAGAAACCCACTAATGTGATGGAATAACAGAATGATCCATTTAACCCTTATCCTATCACCCAAAGTTTCAATTTCAAGGAACATTGGCACTATGAAAATAAATTTCCTAAGACAAGGGTTGTTGATGATATCCAATGAAAACAACCTCCAAGGAATATAGATCAAGGTAAATATTATTATATCACAAATACTGAGGTGGATCATGACCATGAATTGGTGATATATGTTCTGGTTATTCATTCAAGGATATCGAATTTACTATTTGATTTTGGTTTTATATATTATTTTTCATCATGCATGTTTAATACAACTATTCAAATATCACCTCAAAACATCGAAGTTGAGTTATCAGTGAAGATAATAAATGGGTCAATTATTGCATCCAAATTATATAACTCATCCCATGTCCAAATTTATAGGTTGAATTTCCCATAATACATTATGATACTCCCCTTATAATAATTTGATTCTTTTATGAGAATGTATTGGATTTCCTTTTATAGATCTAACATAAATTAATGAGATAAGGTAATCACCATATGTATTGAAAATCACCATCCAATTCTATAAAATTCCAGGAAGGGGGCTGAATCCTCTTTGGAACCAACATCTCAGGAATAGATATTATTACCTTGAGAGTAATACTTTCTATATCAAATGATTAAGACTAAAGAAAATATCATCCTTGATGACATTATCATTATAAGGGAATTCATCGATGTGTTCCCCGAATAATTTCATAGTCTTCATCCTAGTCGTGAGGTTTATTTCTCAATTGAAATCATACCTAGTGCTTTTACAATATCCAAGACTCCATGTAGAATTGACTTTGTTAAATATGAGGAGCCGAAGAAACAATTATAGAAGAATTTGGATAAATGGATTATAAGTTCTTCATAGTGGGGTACACCAGTCCTCTTCGTGAAGAAGAAGGATGGTTCAAAGAACTGATTCATTAATTATCATAAGCTTAATCAGATCATGATAAAGAAAATTATCATCTTCCATAGATTGATGACCTCTTCAATTAGCTACATGGAGCCCAATACTTCTCTATGGTGGATCTTTGGTTATGATATTACCAAGTTAAGGTAAAGGAGGGGGATATCCTTAAAACTAATTTTCTTACAACTTACAAGCACTATGATTTATTTATGATTCAATTTAGATTCACTAATGCTCCTGTAATATTCCTGGAATTGATGAAGGGAGTCTTTATGGATTACCTCAACAAATGTTTTCCCATCTTTATAGATGATATTATTATCTACTCCAGATCTAAGGAGGAACTTGAGGAGAATTTTAATACTATACTTAAGACCTTGTGGAAGGAAAAATTATATTCAATGTATAGTAAATGTGAGTTTTAGTTGGATAAAGTAACTTTCTTAGGGTATGTTACCACCAAAAAATAGTTATACAATGATATGTCAAAAATTGAGGTAACTGATGAATGGAAAAGACACACATAAATGATTAAAATCCATAGTTTCATTGGATTAGATAGTTACTATTGTTTATTTGTGAGAAACTTCTCATGATTTACAATAGCACTAACCAAGATAACTAGGTAGGGAGTCAATTTTTTCTAAACTGATGACTATGAAGAAAGATTTAAAGATCGAAATAAGAGGCTAATCACTACACTTTCACTCACATTATCCACCAGTAGGGAAGTATTTTTGATTTATAATGATGTATCCAAAAATGGATTGGGTTATGTACTTATTGAAGATGAAAAAGTGATAGCATATTCCTCCTACAAAATAATTTTTCACGAGAATAACTACCCAACAAATGATCTAGAATTGGCAATAGTGATATTCACATTGAAGATTTGGTGACATTATCTCTATAGAGATAAGTGTAACATATATAAAATTTATAAAATCCTAGGGTATATTTTCACACAAAAGGATGAAAATTTGTTCCAATGAATATGTTTAGAGATAGTCAAGGATTATGACTGTTTAATCTATATGCATCTTAGAAAGGAAATCAAAGTGGATGATTATCTAAGTTTAAAGGATCCTATAACCCTATCCATGATGAGTATTGGAAGGGATCCAATATTATTGGACATGAAAATGTTGAATATGGGAATAATAAAAGGATATTTTTCTTACCTTGCACTAATAACCGCTCAAAAATCTATTTTGGAGAGGATCAAGGAAGCCTATAAATATTATAAGTTTCTAAAGAAGAATGTAGTGAATATTACAAAGTTAAAATTTGTTGAAAATTGACATATAAGGTTTGGGTTGGACCCAAGGGCAGGTTTTTGGTTTGTGTTTGTCTTCAATCCACATTGGGGTGATCAAAGTGTTTTTAAGAAAAGGATTCTTATAGTACATGATGAAGTATATGTTTAAGGTGGTGTAGTTTCCCAGTGTTTTCCAATTTTTTTTGCCTAAAAATCGAGAGTTTATTATTTTGGTAAAGAAAGGTTTTATGAAAATAAGGTCACAAATCTTGGTTCACAGACCATAAATGATAGTTTGTGGACTACATAGGAGGTATACGGGTCAGTGAAGAAAAATGGTAAATGCATAATTTCTATGTAGCGGTGGTACGCAGAATATGAATGGCGGTACATGGATCATGAATGAAAAATGGTTCACGATATGGATATGGTTCGCAAGAAGGTTTGAAGTACATGGAAGGGAAGCCGTTTACATGATGGATTTTCATTAGCGAGAATGAGGTGGATATCGGTTCACAAAAGAGTTCAACCACCATGAAGGAAGAGTGGAAATACGCTGACTATGCAAAGGAAATGGTTCATGAGAGATGCAACGTATGCTGTAAAGGCGGATCTATAATGAAGATTTGGTAAATCTCTATTTAGAAGATTATGCATACCTATTTTCCTATATAAGGAGAACTAATCCCTTTATTAAGTGTGTGGCACTTAGATTAAAAATCTGGGAGGAATTTGGAGAAGTCTAGAGTGTTTTGTAAGAAGACAAACCAACCAAAGATATTCTGATTAGAAATTAAAATGAAGTTAGTGAAGTGTAAAGTTGTTTGTGGGAATACATGTATGTATAGAAGAGTTAGTATATGGAGGAAGCTCTTGTAGTCCACGAAAGAGAGGCAGTTCATGGAAGAAAAATCTATCCATAAAGTAGGATAGTAGGAGGAAGGAGAGGTGGTTCACGAAGCACTCACAGTATATGGTGCAATGAGGTACATAGGGGAAAAATGCCAGTTCTTGGAGGAAAAGTTTTAAATGAATAGTACATGGAAAAGTAGATTGCATCTATAGGGGAAAACATGACTTCATAGAACTTATATCTATAGTTGAGTATGAATAATTTAATGGGAACCTATTGAAGTGACCTTCAAGTTGATATAATGAGTTTAGATTCATCCCAACACAGTGAACAAGGGGGAGTCAATGGAAGTGATCCGAGGAACACAAAGTGCTATCCCTAAAACCTTGAAAATGTATTCCACCTATCATAGAGTGATTGTGCTAAAATTTTGTAATAAAAAACTACTGAAGATTAGTGGAATTTGATACGACCGCAAACCTATTGGCATATGATCCTTAAACTAGACCTTAGTGGTAAACAAAGTAAAATTGTTGTGTTTTACTTATGCATGTGAATGTTTAAATTAATTCACATTACCAACAGACAGATTTAACAAGTTTCTACCAATGTTGGAACATGACCTATAACTTTAAAATAAAGCGTTGACACCCGAATTCACCCCTCTCCTCTTAGGGTATTTCGGGGTCCTTCAGTTTGGAACCTGAATACGTGTCCCATCAAAACCAGAACTGAAGAGGTGACTTCTAGGTGATGTTCATAGCTCTTCCTTCTCTATTAATACAAGAATTACAAAGACGTATAATGATTTGAAGTAATAATTCTGGTGGGATAACATGAATATGGAGATTATAGAGTTTGTATCTTGATTCTTGGTATTCTAACAAGTTAAGGAAGTACAAAAAAAGTCTAAGGTTATGATGAAACCATTACCCATACTAGTATGGAAATGAGAAAACATAACCATGTATATTTTCATAGGACACCCCAAGATACATAAATGAAATAATTTCATTTGGGTGGTAGTCGATCACCTTACCAAGTTAGCATATTTCATTGTTATCATGTAATTTTTCTCTATTGACCAAATTTCCATGATATACATAAGTTAAGTTGTAAGACTGAATGGGGTTCCATTATTTATTTTATCTAATAAATATTTTATGTTCATCTAGAGGTTTTAGAGAAGGAACCAGCAAGCATTGGTTATAGAACGGAACTTTTATGATTCTTATCACCCTTAGATGATGGGTTAGTATAAAAGTACCATTCAAATTCTGTAGGATGTACTGATATCATGTTCAATGGAATTCCAAGGATTTTGGGATCAACAATTTCCTCTAGTATAGTTCTCATATAACAAATTATTTATTTTTGTATTTAAATGGAACCTTACGAGGATCTATATGGGAAGAGGTATCAGACTCTATCATGTTGGTATGAATTTTAATAATATAATAAAATGAGATAGGATATTAGACATAAATTATAGAGAAGTTTCAAACCATTCAGTATAATATGAAATCTATACAAATTTGACTAAAAATATATGCAGATGACTGTTGACAAAACATGGAGTTTGAGGTTGAAGACAAAGTGTTACATCATATAGCACCATAGAATAAATTCATATGGGTGTGTAAGAAGGGAAATCTTAGTCCTAGATATATAATCCCCTTTGAGAGCCTTGATCACATTAAAATAGTGTCCTATTAACTAGCACTCCCATATAACCTACCTAAAGTACATGATGTGTTCCATATAACCCTCTTAAAGAAGTACATATGAAACCCCTCACATGTAGCAAATCCAAAGGTTCCAATAAATAATTATCTTTCATATGAGAAGAATCCAATGAATATGATAGATTTTAGAGATAAAGTTTTACAAATTAAGAAAACCCATATAGTCAAAGTGATGTGGAAGAACCACAGGTTCGAGGAATCCTCATGAAAACCATAAGAGGCGATGAAACAAAAGTACCCTCATCTACTTTAGTGTATGAAATGGTAATTTAAATTCTGGAATTTTTGAAGGGGGTAATAATGTAATGACCAAAACATTCATAAATGAAATTCCTTTTTTAAATGAGTAAATTCCTTATTAGGAAATTAAGTCATAGAAAACACATGCACTACTTTGGTTATTTTGGACCATTATATAGTCTATCAAATTTTAAAAACTATTAAGCATCAAAAATATTGATAATATACCCATTATATAGTAATATTATGATTAGTATATATATAGGGTTATAATGAATCCAATTTACATAAGAAAAAGTAAGGGATGACCTTGACCAGTAGGATCATACCATGTGAAGACCATTTATCAGAGCTTTTGAGGGAGATAACATAATTGGTATTTCCCTTGACCAAGTGAAAGGAGATATTCAAGAAATAAATCATGATAAAAAAACATTTATGAGAAAATTTGAAGTGCATTGAGATCACAGTCCAAAGAATATTCGTCTCACCACTCAAAGAAAATATCAACATCTCAAACCTTATAGTTATGTAATTCAATAGTGTAATAAAGGTTTATGTAACTAGACCCCAAAATTATTAATTTTTATATTTTTTTCAATAATACAATGATTATATTTATCCATTTTCAATATTACTTTTAAATGATTAAATAACGATCCTGATAAAAATTATATTTTGATATGATGAAACAAAAATTGTAATTTTAAGAAATATATAGTTTCAATTAAGACACACTTTTGGATGATTTTTAGAATTATTGAAATAAATGGTATTTTTATAAAATATTGTTATTAAATAATATTTTTTAAATATAAATGATAAAATAACTTTATGAAGTACAATGTAATTTTTATAGGGGTTAGAAAACTGTTATTTTCAAAAAACCATTATTTATCAATAAATAAGTTTTCTTGATTTAAAAGGAAAAATTATCATATTTAGAGAATTATAATGATAAAATAAATATTTTTTTCAAATAATTATGTCAAAAATAACCAATGGAAACTTTTTAATAATTTTCTATGTGAGTTAATTTTTTCAGTAAAAATTAAATTCGATATAATTTTACAGCACGTAATATGATATCATAAAAGAACAAAAGTGATTTAATAAATTTTATAAAGAGTAACCATGACTAAAATAATGTTTCACATTAAAAAAATGTGTTTTTAAATTTATTTTATTAATTTTATAAACCATTAATGATTCCTTTAAAACCTATATTATATTTGAAGGTTCCAAAATCAATTCTTTATAAACACGACTCACTGACACATATATAAGGGAATTATTTTAATGTGTTCAGTTCTCAGAATTATAAAATAACAAAAAAAAAAAAATTTGGAATACAATGTGGTAAAAAACCATGGGAAAGTTTTTGGTTTTGATTACTTTATCATATAGTATCCAAAACCTATGCTTAAAAATTAATAATGAATTATTGTCTCTTTCTCTATATAAAAAAACCCAATATCCCATTCATCTTCACTCAAAACCCTTGGAGCCTGAATTTACTCCACCTTTAGCTCTCTCTATATCACTCCCAAGGTACCCCTAAGATATTAAGAAGCTCATCCCAATCTTTTAGTAGCCCCCTCTCAAGGTTAGGGATCCTCTCCTTCTCCTCTATATTCAAGAACCTTCTTTAAATTATACCTTTTGATCTCAAATTATTCATATTGGGATATGTTTTTACACATCCATATTACTAACATTATGATTTAAAAGTGATGATAGACCCCTTTTACTCTCATTAACCCCTCCCATTACTCCTTATGTACCACTGTTATGTTGCAAAAATTATCCTGTGATTTTCCATGCCAAACTTTTGTATTGAAAATACCCAACCTCATTTACACTCAAGGGTCTTCACACTCCTTGATCATGGGATTAAAATTTATGAAATAAATACTTATGTTGTCTGATATATGTGGCACAATTATTCAAGTACATGGTATGGATGTGGTGGGTGGGCCCGAAATTATATATCCCTCTAATTAATTTGGTAATGTTTTTAGCTCATAAGATTCCACGTATGGTGAACATGTGGTTATCCTAAGAACACTATGTTATTTTTTCTTGGCAGGTCACCTTTAATTATTTTTATGATGTAATGTTTTATTTTGTTTCCCCATTCCTATATTGCATTTATGTTATCTTGATATATCATACCTCATTGTTCAAGATTATGATTCTCACCCCTCTTATGTTACCTCGAAATGCCTATTGGATCACATGTACTACTTCAACTTATCCCATGATTTTTTTATTCACTTACTGGACTTTACAGATCACCTATTTCTTATGTACACCCTCAATTTATCCATTACAATTTTATACTATCCAAGTAATATAAGGTAATGTTTCGGAGTATTTAAATAATGATGTTTTACCTATATTTTAAGTTGTCATGTCATGTACCAAATTTCCCAAATACATTAGGCCTCATGATCTCATGGGGTTGTATTATGTGTATATTTGTGTAATAAATTTTTAATTAAAGTGTATTAAAGATATGGGTTGTCATATAGATGAAAGGAAAATAAAATTGAGAAAACTAAGAAAATATAAAGAAAGATAAACTGAAAATAAGAAAAAATATGAAAATTTAGAATGCTTTGGACCTTTGTGGAATTAAATTCATGAAAAAAACCACCCACTCAAACACATTATTAAATATAAAAGGAACTAAATACAATTTATTTCACACATATTAATAACAAATCCAGAGGAAAAAAGTAATTAAAGTGACAACAACATGAAAAGATGAACAACAATCCAGTAAGACCACGTTGAAAATTATTCCTTCTTTAGAGATTTCGTTTAGAAATTTCCGTGGTTATAAATTTTAAATAATTATATATCAATGTTCCTCATGTATATGAAATATAAATCTCCACTGGATCACTTGATCAAGATCATTTGTGTTCTCTAGGATGTCCTGATGGTGTTAGATCTCCACTGAGATTAGAACACTAGCAACAGATCAGAAGGAAAACATGGTTATTCTATAATATCTCTCAAAGGATCTCTGGGAGGAACTCCCAAAGGTTTTACCAAAATGAATGATAGAAATAGCGATGGAGATGAATGATTGATGCTCTACAATTATGCCTTTCACATGGATCATGACACCTAATATGCATAAGAGATGAGGAAACAATGTAAAAAGCCGAAAACAATATAGAAGAGATGTGTGGATATCCTAGATGAAGTCATTATTCAAAATTAATTAGTGACACAAAATATCTAAGTAACAATACACCAAATTGAAGGAGGTGTGAGGAAAGAATTGGTTATACCAATAGGAGGTGGCCTTGGGAATAAGGTTAAAGCACATGACCCAGCTAAAAGAGGCCCAAGTAGACAACAAGATTCCCATACCAATATATAATTTGAGAATAAAACAAAACAATGAAAGTTTTCATGTTTGATAATTTTAAAAAATGTAAATGGAAGGATTAAAGATAAAATTTAAAATAGAAATTAAACTCAAAAATACTAATTATGTATTTAGTTTCTTTACTTAGATCCCCTATAGGTTTCCTGAAAATTTATTCTATTTTCTACTCAGAAATTTTATATGTTAAAGTTTTTTTAATATAAATTGGATAGAATGAATTTGATATTATTTTATTATTATATAAAACTACCTTGTGTTACCGCACCGATAAAAATAAAATACCCTGATCAGGCACTTCAACTCTTCTGATTACTAGATATTGGAGAGCTTCTTTGAATCATGGAATTTTGGTTGGTTTTCAATCACTATATATAGGTGGCCAGAGTGGTACGTGGATCATGAATTGGAGATGGTGTCTAATGAGGCTAATATGTACTAAACAAGAATCATTTGGTAAAATAACCATAAATAGAAACAAAAATAGAGGGTTAAGATCTGGAAAGAGTTATAAAGCTGAACCTAAATTGACTTCGGTGAGGGAGTCATTTTTTAATTGGGGATTTAAAAAAAAATATTTTAATGGGTTTAGTTGAATATTATTTTTCGAAATGAATGTGATCTTATGTAAATATGAACCACACAATTTATATATCTTTCTTATGGATTGTGTGAACTATGTTTAGAAAAATTTATTATTCTTAACACAAGGGTGTGGAATACACACACACACACACACACATATATATATATATGAATAAAATCTTAACTATTATTATATTTGATATTACTTTCAATAAAGTTATATGAAAATATAATTAGAAATAAACTCCAATGGTATTTTATAAATGAATATTCCATACCATTCCTTAAATATTATTAACGTGGGATTTAGGTTCTATTTTAATAGTGTTAGAAAAACAATATATTATTAATAATATGTAATTAAAAATAGATGTGTAATAATAATACATGATGGCACAGGAAGGGGTAAAGGCCAAGGTACATGCTGATGTAGGTAGTGATGTAGTGAATAACCGGGGGTCTTTGAGCCAGGATGAAAGGAGTCCTCAGACCATTTAATGGATTTCAAGCCATAAGGCCTTCAAGCTATTTGATTGTAAGGGTGCATAGTTGTGGGTCTATCCTGGGGGGGTGAGGTCCTATCCAGGTTATCCTAGAGGTGTATGTGTTTTTTCATTTCTTGTAACCTCCAAGACCTTAAATAAATAAATATTATTACTAATGATAATATAATTAATAATTTAATTTGTAATAATTTGCAATGAAATTAATATCAGTAGGCATATAAATTAATAAAAATTAATAGGGCCACATATTAATTAATATGTAATGTAGGAATAATTAATAATGTAATCAATTAATAATGTAATAATTATTAATTAAAAACAATTAATATTATAATAAATAGTAATTATTATTATTAATGTAATTTTAAATAAATAAAATATTAATTATTATTAACAATTATTACATTATAAATTAAAGATTTTTATTATTAACTATTATACATTAATATTAATAATTATTAATGTAATTAATAATTATTGATAATGTGATTAATTAACTATGTAATAATTATTAATAATTATTAATGTAATTAATGAACAATATAATAAATAATAATGTAATTAATATTAATAGTTAATGATTATTAATTAATTAATAATATAATTATTTATAATTAATAATTTAGTCGATTAATAATATAATAAATATCTTTTTAATGTAATAATTATTAATAATAATTATTATTGTAATTGATAATAACTAATATTTTAATTAATAATAAAAATAATATTAATTTTTACCATTTATTATTGTTGGAATTAATTATAATTTTTAATGTAATTGATTAATTTATAATGTTATAATCAATTAAATTATTAATTATTTTTGTTTATTAATATTAATTATTATTTTAAATATTAATTTTCATTAATTAAATAATGATAGTCATTAATTTTGAGATAATGATTAATTTCATTATTAATTATCAAAAGTTCCAATATTAATTAGTATTGGTTACATTATTAATTATTTTTAATTCAAATATTAATTATTATTTTATATTATAGGTATAGGGGAATACACATTCTAAAAAAATAAGTCTATTTTTAATTATTATTCACAATTTAATTCATTATTGTTATTATTATTGGTTGAAGGGAATATAAACCACAAGTATGCACACACCCCAAGTTTACCATTAATTTCATCCCCATCCCTCCAAACTAGTGTTAGTTAGCACCCATTAAGACTCTTAATTACAATTTGAAGCAACCTGAAATCCCTGGGTTGAAGGTGGTCCAAAGACCCCAAAGATACTGACCCAAAAGTTCAAGGATAAGCCTGAAAGGACACATTTCTTCTTCTTCTTATTCTTTATGGTTTATTAAGAACCGAGAGCCTATCCACCCATTCCATCCTCCCATCATCCACCAGTCAGATCAATGAGCAACCCTATACCCATCACCAGCCTCACCGTCTGGGGAGGCTCCTATATTTATTACATTGTTAATTATCATTAATTATAATAATATTTATTATTAATTTCATTGTAAATAATTATTAGTTTTAGTGTTAATTATTATTAATTTCAATATTACTTATTATTAATCTAATTATTAAATATCAATAATTTCAATATTAATTATTATTAATTCTAATATGACCAAAGTTTATAACCTAGATGCCACCCTTAGGGGGGGTATTTTGAGCCATTTATGACTGATGATGTAGGCAATGGTGCAGAAAGGGGTACAGACCTAGGTACACATTGGTGAAACAGAGGATGTAAGAAGATGACATCAAATAATAATAAAGTGGACTTTGGGATTTAAAATTATAATGAGTCAAATATAAAGTGGATAAACCCTAAGAGTGTGGTGTAGTTTGTCCTTGCAGGCCTAGGGGTGTGGTCTGTCCTTTCTGTCCTTGCTAGCCCAGGCATGTGTGAGTCAGTTAAGTTGTACTCAGCCATTATCCCCCACATCCATGAGGTCTTTGATTTAATCCATGATTGGAACAAGTACTATTTTAGTATTATGCAGGTGGTGGCGTAGGAATTATACGACAATGGTGATTAGGAAAATTGATGTAGGAAAGACGTTTCATTGGAACATAAAATGGGTCTTTAGGCCATGTAACTGGCTTCATAACCACTAGGCCTTTACACCATTAAAAATTTTAATGGGTTGTCTTGGTTGTGGGCCTATCCTGAAGGGATGGATGATATTTGTGCCCTATTATCCCATCAGGTATGTGTTTTGTATTCTTTTAACCCCTAAGACCGCAAATGAATTAATTTACTCCAAAATCGAAGGCCTTTATTTTTTATTAATTTTTGATGAACCCCCTTTTATGGGTCGGGAGTGAACCCTTACATGGACAATATCCTCTGAGACACAAGGCCTTAATAGATTACTTGAGGAACAAGGGCCAGACATATAGAGAAATCCCTCCCCAGCTCCTGAATTAATTAATCCTGAGCTCCCACCATGTAGAGCCAAACAACAATAATTTCCCCATACAGAATTTCATGTTGACTTGTATTGATAAATAAAATCATACCCACTCATACTTCCCAATATAGATATCACTACTAGTGGTTACCTCATTCTCCCTACCTCATATGGGCCTTCACCAATAAATTGTCGAGCTTGTTCCCTCACTGCTGCATTCCAACCTTTATCGAGACCCCATGCACCGTTTTCGCCAACGTGTTTGAGACTACCAACACTAACTCCTCACCACTGTACTGCCATATTATACCACGATATCTATTATCACATGATGCTATAGATGTCACCCACCAGCACTGTGCTAAACAACCATCCATTCCTGATGTCTCCATCGTCACCCGTGCTAATGTGCTGATCTATCTTGGCTGATGTTTGAACATCGCCATTGTCAACATCCCCTGCCACCATTGAGGACCCTCCTTTTGTCCTGATCCCATCATCTTTTCCCAAACCCTATTCCATGAAGTGTCAACCTCAAATTTCATAGTTACTAGGATTCAATCCTAGGATTAATAAGTAGTTGTACAAGGTTGCTTCTACCACTATGATACAACCACAACTACTAAAATAAATCAATTTCATTATTTATTATTATTATTTACTGTATTTTTTTGTTAAATTATATATTAATTATTATTAATTACATTTATAATTATTAATAACTAAAAAATGGGATCTTGAAAATTCTATAAAAATGGTTAAAAATAATATCCCCAGGGTGTAGGTGAGTTGGACGCATCTCAGAGGAGTCTTAGGGGGTTTTGAGTTTGAGTTTCCTCGAGTTCATTGTACACTTGCATATGAATTTTATTTGTAGTGGTTATATCCCACTCCAGTACTGTTGTAAATTATTAATAATAATATATTATTATTCTAACATATGAAAAGTGGAACCTAAATCCCATATCAAAAATCTTTAAATGATGTAAAATACCACTCTTTTATTGAAGGTAGCCTTACATGAAGTTTTTAGTTATATTTTTGAATTATTTTAATTTAATTAATTCCAAATATAATTATAAATAAATAAATTTTAAACTTTTTTTAACATAAAACCCACCCCCTCATTCAATTAATTCCCTTACTATAATATCCTTCCCTCTATTGGAGCGGGTACTAAATCTTGGGTCTCAGATACATATTTTAAATAATTGGGTAAATGTTCCAAGAATATTATCCTATTTTTTATAGTATATACCACTATGTGAGTAGTGCCTATTAGGGGGTTTCTCTCTAGCAAGACTCTCACATACACCTGAGTTCCCATAAAGAACAAGAGATAGTGGAAGAAAGTAATGGTGGTGCATATGGACAACCCTAGACCACACCTGACACTAGAGTAGACATACATGATGATTGTGAGGGACAATATCATGTAAAAGGTGAAGATGAATTAGAACGAGTTTAAAAATATGGTTTTAATGACTCATTTAATTACAGATAGGTGATTTCATGGTAAAATTGAATTCTGATCGCTGGAGAAGGAGGGGTTTTGTTAATTAGGATTCCGATTGGAATTATAAGAGTTGGGTTATCTTCAATAGGTGTTTTTTCTTGATTCTAAAGGTTAATCTTGAAGGATACGTATCCCAATAATTATTTACATAAGAATTAAATTGGTACGTATCAAAGTGTATGATATATAAATATATATCATATTATATGACATAGATAAAATCATAGCATATCACATGTCATTGGTTTGGGTATATTGTAAGGCATGAATAAGTGTTTTCATGTCCTTATCTTTGGCATATCATACTATAAAAATTAGATATATTCTAGGGCATGGAGATTCATATTTTACGATTCATATAACACACCATAAACAAGATTAATTACTTAACATTAATCATTAATGTTTTTGAGTCTTCCAAAAGTGGATAATATTAATAAAATTATTGTATAATGAAATGATTAGGAAGAATTGAATTAGTCAATGGTTTACAAAGAGTTGGTAACTAAATGTATTACTCATATGATTTATAATGTACATGTAAATTCTTGTAAAGGCTCGAGAATGTCATAAGGCCTATAAAAGGAGGCATCATCAGTTGATATGGCTCTCCAAGGGATCTTAATCTTCTTATATATTCTCTCTATCTCTCTGCAACTTTTGTGTTCTCCTTATCTTAGCTTCCAATAGACACTAACATATCACAAAAATGAAAGGACTCCCACCTAAAAATTGAGTGCTTAAGTTGATATATGAATGAATCATGGTGGAGAGAGTCATTTATCTACCTGTGAGTGATATTCATCAAATATATGAGTGAATATTATAATAGAGTCGCTTAAGTGAAAGGTACATGTTCTTAATTTCATTTATACATGGTTTTGGTTTCATTCATGGAGATATTGAGAATTTAGGTTTCCATTATCTTCTACTATACTGAATGAGAGTCGTTTTATTCTTAGAAACCTGTCAGTGGTATGATAGCTTTATCATTCTTCATGATTCTCAAAATCTTGTTTTAAAATGAATAAAATAGGGCATCATATTAATATGCTAATTTTTATTGTAATAAATGACATAGAATTAAAATTGTGGCTTGTTCTAGGATATTTTTTAATCATAATCTGTGATATGGTTACTATATATGTTATGGGATATTGTAATGGATGAATCTACTGAAATAATCAAATTTTCACTATATCATAGCGTATTATAGGGGAAATCATAAATTGAGAAATCATTGACCAATGTAAATCAAAGAATATAATTATTTCACTAAGGAAACATCGTTAAATAACATATGAAATGATACCCTAGGTGCGGTAGGGTTTATCTTAGGTCATGCCAATCATAATCCGTGATTATTGAACATCACAGATTAATATTACACTCATCACCTCCAACACTGGTAATTGTTACATTGACGCTTCCATAAACTCTGATAGGCATGTCACAACCTGCAATATAGAGATATCATTAAAAAATATTGATCATGTATGATTTCCAATCCCATGCCGCAACATGCCTATTGTTGCGTGTGTTTTTCATTTATAACTTAATGATCTCTTACGATATAGGATATGTCATAAAATATGAAATCCATGAAAAAATTATTTTTCTATTTTTCAATTGTGAATTAATTTATATAATTTTTTTTTATAAATTATGAAAAATTTATTTTTAGATATTTATTTAATTTAAAAAATATTTATAATTTAACTAATTATAAAGTTTTTATAATTAATTATTAATTGTTTAATGAATCATTTATTAAATAAATATCCATAATATTAATTATTAATATTAAATTCCATTTTAATTTATATAAATTGACTTATAATTTATAAATAAAATGCTAAAATGGAAATTATAATGATAATTTATAAAGTGTTTATAAATTAGAAAAAGTGAAAATATAAATGAGTTTATATTTAATATTAAGAATTCTTCATAAAATTTAATTTCAGATGTCAAATTAAAATTCATAAATTCATAATTATTTAAACCATACCAAAATATTTGGATAATTTATATGATTTAGGTTTAAATAAAAATAAATTTGTGACATTTATATAACTTCAATTGTTTATATAATATAATTGTAATATTAAATGTTTATATTTCAATTAATAATTCAAATGTAAGTGTAATTCTATATAAAATGGCAATATGAATGAGTTCATGTTGGGAATAAACATAGTGTCTATATTTATATACAGAATGTCCTTAGTGAAGATCTAAATAAAAAATTTTTATAATCATATTGTTTATAATTTTTTTATAATTTTTTTATTTAATTTTTAAATATATCAATTATTCATTTATTTATTTTATTACCTACTTGATTCAAAAATATAATTGTTAATTTTTTCTTGCAATCCCCTATACCTATAATAAATAAATAAATAAATATTATATTATGAATGGATGTATGCTATAGTTTAAAATGTAAAACTATTTCTATAAATTGTCATACATGAATATAAGGAGTTACATGCTATGTATGATAATTGATTTAGTTTTCTTCTAATTTGAATTCGGATTTTACTACGATACAATCTAAAATTTGAAGATTTATTATAGTTACTATATATATGGTGTAAGAATTATGTTGGAATTTAGGTCTCTCATGAGTAAAGTTTCTTAAGGTAGATTGAATTTGGGTCAGACTTTTCACTCGATCAGAGAATTTTTCCTTATATAGAAAAGTTGGGGTTGACTATTTGTCATTCAAATATTATTCTTGTAGGGATTATTGATTTCATATATTTCTAAGAATTTACATGAAATAGTTTTATGTACCTTTTTCTGAAAACTAATTTGGATTTTTATGAATATAGTTGGATTTTAATTTGGGTTAGTAGCACAACATATGAATTTTTTAAAATGTTACTCATCAATATAGTTTGAATATATTGATTTTTGGAAAGAATAGGATTCAAAAATAAATCTTTAGAAACATCTATACATGTAAAGTGAATAACATGAGATAATATGGTGATATTATATCCTCTTTAAAAGCACTAAGTGTTAGGTTATAAAAGAACATAGAAGGCCTAGTAGGATTAATTAGGAGATTGAGAGGTATAAATTTATTATGGAAAACTATGAAGATGTAATGTTCATAGTTGATGAACCTACTACCTAATGAGTGTTGATTGAGAGTTCTTATTTTGATAAATGTCTAAATTACATGAAATCGGAGATGGAATCCATGTACACTAACCATGTTTGAAACTAAGTGGTTGTACTTGAAGGGTTAATACACATAGGGAACAAGTTTTTTTTTAAATAAATCTAGTATAATGGTAGAGTGACTACCTATAAAATTACATAGTGGGAATATGTTATAAATAAATTCATGGTATTGACTGTGAAGAAATATTTTCTCTAGTTGTGATGATAAATTAAATTCAAATATTAATAAACATAACAAATCATTATGATTATAAGATATATTAAATGGAAATGAAAGCCCTTTTTATAAATGGATATTTAGTTAAGTTCTTGTATATGATACAACCAAAAGTTTTTAAAGTACCAAATGAGTTTATTAATGTTTAAAATTTTTAATAGTCCATTTATAAATTGAAGAATTCATCTCTTATATGCAACAACTGATTTGAGTTAGCAATCAAAGTGTTTGGTTTCATCTAGAATGCAGATTAATCTTATATATTAAAAAAAATACTGGGAGTATTTTCGTATTTCTGATATTTTATCTGGATAAAAAAATCCTAATGAGAAACAATATCTAGAATTTACGTTGTTTAAATGTGTGGTTGGGAATATTATTCATAATGAAAGGCATGTGAAGCAGTTTACATACTTAGTATGAAGATATACAGTGATATATCACAGAGGTTTCAAGTACGGAGTTAGAACACACATATGGGTAAAGTTATAAAGTATTTTTTCATTAAGAAATCCAAGAAGTGGTTTTCACCTGATATAATATGACCCACTAGGACCCAACCTAGGCTAGCAGAAATCTAAGTGTGTTACCCTAATACAACCTCCAATATGTTAAGGGATGGTCACTAGCAATGAGTAACAATATCACATAAAATGGGAGGACTTATCCTAATATACCAATAGGTAACAAAAAATATTAATACAAACTAATAATAATTCAATACTAGATAAATAACCAACTGAAATACATATAAATTCATGTGACATGATAAGATCCACAAAGGTGAAATAGTTTCATAAACCATAAATGAGAAAAATACATACTCAACAAACCCAATGAGAAACCAACCTAAAGAAAATGGGGTGAGGAAAATTCATAATGATCTATAACCCTACATGATTTTCATAAAATTATATCACCTCTATGTACCACTAATATCCTAATCCACCAACACCATATCCACCGAGATTATTTCTAAATTATAAATTGTCTACATAAGATGCAACACATGTAGGCATAACACCTATTAAGGGATAAGTATATACATACCCAGTAAGACTCCTTAAAAGCCACAAGTGAAAGAAAAGCAGACCAATCAACTCAAAACCATAAAAAAGAACCTAGACAAGCTTATATATAGAAGACCAAAGATATAGAAGATAGTTCCACTCTGCACATGCTAGGTATAAAAGAAACTACCATAACAAACAACCCAAGAATTTAAACTAACTAACTTTACAACTCACATTAGCCCTCAAAAAATGTAATGGGAGACCAATTTATTTCCATGGTAAGTATTAGTAGAGATACTAACCTATCATAGTGGAAGAAACATGCCTCATAGACTATAACACATCAGATGACGGAGTACTAAACTCTATGGAAAGGGACTCATGCTGAAATATTATGGGGAGTACCATAATCTAGGAAGAATGTGTGGGACCCATTCCCTATCTCTAGATCTCTATCAAGGGACTTCCTAACCGCATGTCTACTAAAACCATCACACTTGATCCTAGTTGATGTATCTACAAATATAAGTAACAAAAATTTATGAATCACCTCATTTCTTACCAAAAATGTTGTAGAGGTATGCACTATGATGCTCCATGTGGAAGAAATATTAGGATGGGATACCTGTATACCCAAATCCGAGTCCCAGGAAAGAAATTATAAAAATTTAAAAAAAGTACATAATATGTACTTGGGGGTACATGGTATGTAGCCCCTTAGTAGAATCATAGTATGATACTATTATCTACATAACATGAAAAGGAAAACCTACACATCATGTAAATCAGTGTTCTTGGAATTTGAGACCAGTGTGGGAACTTGGTGTGTGTCATTTTAGGTTGAGTCATATTGGTATTACTTGAAAAAAAATATGGGATGTCCCTCATAAATTGTGAGGAAAAATGATCATTTGGACATGTACTGAAGGCTATGAGGCACTATAGAACTGGTTGGGCCCGTGTACAACAATGGTTATCATCGGTTTATTTGAATTAAATCCTCAAAAATAAATGAACACAATCCAAAAAGTTTATTTGAGAGGATATTTTCATATATAATCTATAATTCATTAATATTAAGAATTATCTCAACTTGATAATTCTTTCTTCCTTGATGAAATTAGTTGATCTTCTTATATTATCATCATTAAAATGATTCATAATTCCACTAGCAGTATACACATGTACTCCAAGAATCTAGAAATTCCATTGGTGAATCTCTGGGTTCAAGTGTAGAGGAAACTGTTGTCTTACACCATTCACTATCAATCACAACAACAATTCCTTCAGGATTCTATAATTCTTTATAGTCCTCTTGGACTTGAGTGGGGGGGGGATGATGATAATTTCTCATTCCTGAGAGCATTCTTGAGATAATTCTCTTCGATCTCGAGATAATTACATAGAGAGAAATATTGGGCATAAAAACATCACTTAAATCTATAAATGATATAAGTTTGGTTATAAAATTTGGTTTAGAAAATTAGTAATTACATATAGACCCTTAACTAATTTATTTATTCTAAGTAAAACACACATCAAATAATAATAATAAAATAGTATAATTATATTTCATATTGTTTTACAACTCATATATATATATATATATATATATTTAAATATCATTTATTAAACAATAAAAAATATTTATTTAAATGATATTGAATTAAATATATCATTTCCATTGGGCCCTTAACTCAGACTGTTAGTCCTCCTCAACATTTATCAAATAGTGAATAATAAATATTTATTTAATATAACTAAATATAATTATATTATTCATTTAAATAATAAATAAATAATATATTCGCTAAATTATGATTAAATACTTATTTAATATTCAAATCATATATATATATATATATATATATTCCAAAATGTAATAATTGGTGATTGAATTCATATAATCAACATTTTATGAATAATTATTATCCTCTGATCTAGAGAATACTACTTATTCTAATATTAATTTAAAACATAATTTAACTTAAAATTTGGATACCCTTAGTGTGTGACCCTCTAGACCACTTTCTTAATGGCAGTATTTGAGCTGGAAAACAAGTCCAAGGTTAGTGTCTATCAACACATCAAGACACCCATAGAGAAAAAAGTTAATGCCATAGTTAAAACTACCTCATATGAAGGATTATTGTGTAATATAACCCCTTTGTATTGATATTTCATCAAGGAGGTTTCATACTTGTGTCATCAACCCATATTCTTGAATATTTTTCTTTGAATCTACCGATAACCCTCCACAACCATATACTTAATCCGAAAGTTTTATTTCAATCAAAGGGTCTGAGATATCATCTTTCAGCTTGGGAAGGTACAAATACATCATTTAATCATTTAATTAATTTTTTATCCCTTTTAGATCATCCAACAAACCCAAATTCACTTTGTGCATATATCATCACATTTTTTGAAAATTCATTAAAGTATGTGATTCATGATATACATTAGTAATAATCTAAAGTATAAGGGTCAATACACACATCCATAGAGAGGAATATCCAATGACACATATAACATGTGAAATTCTTATTGGTGTGTATATTCTCATAACCTCTCTTCTTAGAGATTACTGAGTGAGAACTTCATGAGAATATGTCTTAATTCCTTATAAGCCTCCCACACCCAATAGTTAAACAACATTAGTGCCAATTCAAATAGATGTCATATATCCCAATAAAATTTATTTGAGAATATTTTAATATAATTTCAAGTTTCTGGTTATAAGAGGGAACTTCTATAGTATTTTAAGTGACAAATACTCTAAGGAAATTATCACATTAATTTTATATAGATGAACACCCATCAAATGATATTATATTTATTGATATTTAAGTCTTTAAATAAATCTGAAATAGATAGTTAATTGTTAGTTGGTTCTTGGGAATCAACCTCAATAGACTCCAACTTTCACTGGACCCAACAGTTAATAATTTTTAGTTCACTAGCTCCCCCATGATATTCATGCTTCTATTGAGATAAGGATTTAGTCAAAGTGTCTACCACATTATCTTCCTTGGAAAATCTTTTTAATATGACATAAACCCTCTAATAAAAATACCTCAATAAGTGATACTTATGAAGCATATGCTTCATCCACTACTATGAACTTGGACCCTTGGATTGGACCACCACTGCAGCATTATCACTATATAGTGTGTTGTCATCTTTACTACTCAACACCACATAAAACTCTTGACTTAATTTTATTATCCAAAATAATTATTTATTTGGATCATAATCCATAATATACACATGCTCTTTTATAGAATTGGTGGAAATTGGCTGGTTTCAGCTCTTATAGGTCATAACTCTTCTATTAAGCTAGAAGACATATCCTGACTATGATTTTAGATCATTTTGGTATATCTGGAAACTAGAATTTATAAATCCCATGATTACTGGTTTCTCATATCCTTTATAAAATAGGAACATATCCTTAGCACTCCTCAGATACTTAAGGATAATCTTAACAACAGTCTAATGATTTTCTGATGGGTCTACTTGATATCTCCCAAAAATTATCAAGGCATTAGAAACTTGAAACCTAGTACATAACATGAAAATCATGACAGATACAATATGTGACACATAAAGAATACTTGTCAACCCCCATCCATCCACTTATGTCTAAGGACACATTTTATTTGAGAGATATATAACAAGTGACATTGAAAATAATCACCTCTTATACTATTACATACTGAATCTGTTTAGTTCCTTGTCAATGTATATACACTTACATAGTCCAATAAGCATCTTATATCTATCAAAAATGATCTTGATCCATATAATGTAGGATGCTTCACCTAAGTAATTCAAAAAGTTTCAATTATCAAATCATGTACTAGAAGAATTTAGGGTTGTTATCCTGTTTCCTATTAGTAATATATCATTAACATATACTACTAGGAAAATAATTACACTCACAGTTAACCTATTATAGAAACATGGAGCAATTTCATTCTATATGAAACCAAATTATTTTATGGATTCATCAAAATTAATGTCCTTTGATATGGATTCTTTCTTTAACCTATAAATGTATCTTTAAAACTTTCATACATTATTGGAATCCTTTAGAGTCAAAAATACTTCTAGTTTTGTCAAATATAAATCTTCCACAAGGCTATCATTAAGGAATCCTATTTTAAAATTCATCTTAAAAATCTAACAACCATTGTAAGTTATTATGGAAAGTATAATTATAATAGATTTGAATATTGTAACTAGTGAAAAGGTTTCATCCTATTCCATTCCTTTATGTTTCTTAAACCATTTTTCTACTACTCATTTCTTATATATATATATACATATATATATATTCTTTACCATTTATGTCCAATTTCTTCTTAAATACTCATTTTCACCCAACATGCTTTACATCCACTAGAGGATATACTAAAACCTAGACATTCTTTCGGTATATGAAACCCATTTTAGAATTTGCGGCTTCTTACCACCTTATATATTAAGAGCTACTTACTTATTCCATATATTAAATGGCTAATCATTATCAAATAATAATGAGTCACTTTACTCAATGACTTGAAAAACATATCTCTATGATTCTCTAACATCTATGGTGATCCTATGTAATACTTGTTTCTCTATATCAAATTCTTGCATGGGGATTTATGGAATTCATTTATATGAAAACTCTTGCGTATCTCGATCCTTGAATTCATCAAAGTTGATCTTTCACCAACTATATATTTTATATATGTTCTCACTCTTAAATAATTTGGATTCTATGGCCACTCTTTCCTTTTTTTACAAGGGTTTGTATAAATAATAAACCCTTGTTTCCTTATGATATCCTATAGAGATACACTTTGTGGCTTAGGATGTAATTTTATTTCCAGATATATCCTTAAAAAAAACTTCGCAACCTCACCTATTAATGTGTGAAAAAAGATTTCCTATCATATATAAACACATATGAAATTATATTTTACTCTTTAGTTGTCACTCAGTTTAGTACAAGTGCTGTTGTTTGTAATGAAAATCCATAAAAAATAATAGAAGGATCAAATGATTCATCATTGATATCACCATGTCTAATAAGGTGTGGTTCCTCCTTTCACTGGAACTTTTCCACTATGGTGTATAAGGAGGTGTGAGTTGATATAGAATCTAAAAATCCTTAAAAAAATATATGAACACTTGTTTAAGATTCTCTCCATCATATTATAAGAATAGTTTCTTTATCTTCTTACTAAGATGACTATTCACTTCATTATTGAACTCCTTAAATTTATCAGAGGATTCAGACTTATACCTCATTAAGTAAATATATCCATGTTTACTAAAGTCCTTAGTAAATGTTATAAAGTAACAATATGGACCTATAAATTAAACTGGTATAGGTTAACAATTATATGTATGAACTAATACAAAAATATTTGGGTCCCTTTAAAACTTTACACTAAATGGATCCTTGGTAATTTTTCCTTGTAAACAAGAATAATATATACCAAGTGGTTTTAGTTAAAAAGAATCTAAATACACTTATTTATATGGATGTATCAAACACTTGTCATTGACACGATCAAGCTGGTGATTTCATAGCTAGGTGTGATATGAGCCATGTGAACATTATTTATTATCGATCTCCAAAACTTGGTTTGCATATTCTAGTATGTAAATTCCATTGTTAATATGTTTCATTCAATAACATATGAATTCTTTATAAAAGTAGAGGATCTTATTTCTGAATATGGAAACAAATACATACATATCTAAACTGGACACAAATATATGTTTTTAGTTACATTAGGTATATAATAAAAAATATTTAAAACTTTAATTAAACCAATCGATAAAGTAATATGGTGTTATTCAATTTCCAGTGCAACAAATCTTACTCCATTGGCATCTCAATGATCTACCTCACCTCTAAAAGTAATTTCCAATCTACATGGTTATATTATTTGGATACAAATGTGTGTACCATAGTCTTCATATAATCCATAATTTTGTAGAAATGGAAAGATTATATTTGATAATAATCAAACCTAAATATTTCCCTTTATTCTTATAAGAGGTTCAGTTATTATTCCAATGTCCCTTCTTCCCATATGAAAACCACATTACATTTTAATCCTTATCATACCCCTTTATCTTCCTCTTGTATGGGAGGTGAATTTTTGATTTATACTCTGTGTTAGTCTTGGGGACTTTCTCATTTCCATTTCTCTTGTTCACTATAAGGTTAGTAGTGTTTTCATGATTCATATCCTTATCCTCCTGGTGAATCATAGTTAAGATATCTTGGAGCATCTTCTCCATATTATTCACATTAAAATTCAATATAAAACTAGATAAGATATGTGGTAGTGATGCAAGCATGTGGTATGAACACAATTAATTGGGTAGGTTGAGACCTAAAATTTCCATATTCTCAATATAGCCTATCATATTTACTACATGAGGACCAGCTAGAGAGCCTTATATAATATTTCTCATAAAGAGTACCTTGAAGATATCATACCTCTCCCATCATTAATTATCCTACTAAAGATAATAGATATGGGATAACATGGAATATGAATCAATGTATTCATGTATCGTTTGAAGATCAATAGTCAAGGATGATAACATGTGGCATTGAATATCCAATGTATCATCCTCATGTTTCCAGAATAGGGTGTTATCATCTTAACATGATCTATTTTAAGGATCCTTAGGAACTAGGGAATCCATTATGTAAAACATCAACTCTTAGAGTGGTATGATGCATAAGTGTCTTTACCAATCCTTTAAGTTTACACTAATTATGAGATTTTTTTATCTTACATCAATCATTGGAATAATGTTCATTCCATATTAATTACCATTTTCCAATAATAAATGAAATCTGGTTTTATAAATTTACATTAATTACCAAAAGTGTAATGTAATAAATTTAATTTTATCAGTTTCTGACTATTATATCAAATCCCAATATCCCTCACTATAATATCATGTTACATGGATATTATAATGTTAAGAATCTATAGACCCCTTCAAGAAACATAGAAAAAGTCCTTATCAAATCATTTCGATGTATTTATGTAGGTGTTCTAGACAACCGTAGTAACTAGTTGTTATTTTTTCTATTTAGTGAACTCCAAAATCCAAAAATTCTAGAATTCGATTTCTATAAAACCTTCCCCCTAGTTTCACCAAGTCTTGTGAAGGAAATAAACCATTTATTCTAACTATGTTAAGTAAACCCAAAACATTCTTTAGAACTCATAGATAATTAAAATCATACTAACTGAGGATAGGAAAGTACTATGAACTGTAACATCCCAAGTAAGTAATGAATAATAGATATTTTTATCTATGTCTATTAATGAACTAGATAATGTTTTAGAGGCTTAAAATGAAAATAAATCCAATCTTAAGCATGAAATACACTAATATTTTTAAAAGATTATTTTACTGCCTTTTGATGGAAAACCATTTTTAAATATATCTTTTGAAAATTTTATAAACTATGTTTGTCAAAATAAACTTATTATTTATGATTGGGACATCAAAATTTACCTTGTGTGAATTTTTGGTATTTTTCTGACAATGTTCATTTTTAATGAATAGTGAAAAATACTGCATTTTACATCAAAACTGCTTTTTAATCTAATTTGTTTATATGATTAGATTATCTTTTTAATTTGTTTTGAAGTGAAATTAGAATATATTTTTACCATTTAATCCAATGGTGGTAATTGGAATCAATTTCACTTTGAAATTGGACTTAAACTGGTGTCAATCTTTTGATACTTATTGTTTCATAAAAACACGCTATTTGCTCTGACAATGGGAATTAATTATAAAATTAATTAATGTGACTTATATGTTTTGAATTTTGTAAAATAGACTTCATTTTTAAATTTAGAATATCAAATATAGCTTAGGGTGAAGTTTTGGTATTTTTCTGAAAAACATCAATTTTTGATGAATAGTGAAATCACTAAGTGGTAGTTAAAGAAACTGATTTTTCGTTAAAATGAAACTTTGCCACTTTTGTGTTTTGAATTTCAAAAATCTGACATACATGGTTGTCATTAAGAAGTAAAATGTGGTTCAATGAGATTAAAATAATTTTTTGGTGAATAGTAACTTATTAAGTTTTTAATTGCGATTAGTGGTAATTAGGGTAGTTTAAGGTATAAATAGTGCTTTAATAATATGAAATTACCCAGACACATGTCCCAAAATTATTGGTTGTGTCATGGCCGACCAAGAAAATCCATGGGTCAACTTGGGGACCCCATGGAGACATTTTGGTTGGTAAATGACATAAATAACTTTTTATTAAATGTTAAAGTAAAAATGACACAAACAAGAGATGTTTTACGAAAACAATTTTTACATGAGGTTATAAAGATCAGATTTTTGATTATAAATAGTAATTGGAAATATAAAAAGATTTCCTACATCATAGTATTTTTTTTATAATTTTTAGACTCTAAATAAATTAAATTATTTATGACATTATGATGATGCAGTGATGACCTCATTATTTAACGATTTAAATAAAATGGAAAGATAATGAAAAATCTAAAACCTACACATGGCCAAAACCAATTGGATGAGTGTATTTCGAACCCTCATCACCTTATCCACGAATTATATCAATGTGGGACCTTTTAAAACTGAAACACATTTTCAAATAAAGTAATATTTCTTTACTTTCCAAAAGTGCCCCTCCTCTCCTCTTATAAAAGGCCCCCACCTCTACCTCATTTCACACACTCCTCAAGCCTTTGGCTAGGCCAAAAACTATCCATTTACTCTCTACACTTCCCTCTCCTCATCCTATAGGATTCCCTTTGGGCATAATACTTTCAAAGGAAGCCTTTAGGCTCAAATCAAAATGAGTTACACTTTTAAAGGTAATTCATTCTCTCATGTTCATTTGTTTTATTTTGCTTCTCCAACCCCCTAAACTCTTTTTATTTACTTATTTTGTAACAACAACGGTATCTTAAATATACTAGGATGTTGTTATAAGATTTATTTGAGCTACACTCTCACACAACTACATCAAATGGTTAAAGAACATATGTTTTCCATGGATGGCGAAATTCTGCCTCCCGAAACGATGATTGTTCAATACTCCTTTAACACCTTCAAAGGTGGCCATTATGATGTCACAATTTTTATATATGATATATAATATGTTTATTCTTTCCTTAAGCTTCTGTATTTTTCATTTTTGGCATACCTTTATGGTTTCCATTATGGGTAAACACGATATCTTCATTTTAGGAAGTGCGGACTACCGCCCCCTGAAAGTGATTTGATTCGTTAATACCATATGTGGGATGTGTAAAGGATAAATTTAATGATATTATATATGTTATTATACTGGAATTATAATATACTCTTATATCATTATGAATCCATTCCAGAAAATACGAAATAGAAATGGAAGTAGCGTTCATGCGTACGTACGGCTTACCGTCTCCATGAACGGTGCATTTCATTTCTTACCTCTAAATGTGATGTAATATTATAAATACATGTATATGATGAATATATATTATATATATTTTATCTAAATCATTAATATCATTCTGGATATAACGAACCTTTGACCAAATTAACAACATGTAAGTGTAAGAAGTCTATTTTTGACTTAAGAACCAAATACCGACAAAATGAACACTATTAACTTAAATGATTACATGATGTTCATAACATGGTATAAAGGAATAATGAACTTGAAAAAGGTTCTCAATCAAGTATAGATTAACTCAAGTTTATTATTCAGGAGATTAAAGAACGGTCGGGTCAAGTCGGATACGAGGTATGGGACTTCGTCTCAATCTCCTTTCATTGAGGCATATTTTGTTTTATACACAACCTTCTTTTATACGGTGTATAAACCCCTTTGACTTTTACGTTTATTTAAAAGGAATATTTTTTATACGAAGTGTTTACTAAATGAAAAAAGGGAATGTTTTTGTCGTACGTATGCGGCGACAACGACTTCTCTGCCATCGTGACCGTTATTTGAGTTTCAGCTTCCTCTACAAGCCATACCTTCTTTTTAAAAGAAAAATAAATACCATGTTTTAATTTTCTTTTATTTTGGTATTGAAATGGTTTTCACAATGTTTTTTGTGTTGTATTGATATCTTGTGATTGAAATATGGAAATGTTATGTTTCCTTTATGCATGTTTTATGTGATACGATTATGTTATGGTTCTTGGGCATTATTATGAAGACGGGTGGTTCCGTGATAAACTAAGGGCGGGTGAGCCCGATATAGCTCTCCAATGCATTGGGTAACGCGAAGGAGTGAAACGTTAAGGTTTCTCCGAAGAGATTTTAGGGAATATACTGTGATGGGTATTCCAAACGTAACCAAGAGGGTTACTCCCTACGTAAGAATGTTATGAATGCCTCAAGTTACCTTTATGTCTTATGATTTCTATGATTTATTCATGATTTGATGAGGTATGTTAGAGTGCTTATGTTTTATGGGTAAAGTATGATTTCATTCTTATGTATATATGTACCCATGTTTCCTTTCCATGTTTTTATAACCCATACTGAGCTTTTTATGCTCATCCCAAGTTTTTTTTGAAATGTTTTTCACAGGTCAAGGGAAAGGTACATGATATGATGATAGTGTCAAGGAAGTGTTAAGAAATAATCCATGTTTTATTTTAAATGTGTTTACATTGATGGGAATGAAGAATACTATCTTTATGTAACCACTTTGTTTATATGTGGAATGTAATGCAAGTTTTATGATCTAATTCTCTAAAACTCTAAACCCGAAAAGATCCTCAATGTGTAATCTTGTAATAACTCAAGATTAAGTAAGCTTTAAGGCTGGGGACTTATATGAACAATGGTTTCATTCTCAACTCTAGTAATGGAAGTCTTTTCTTAATTAACATTTTCTTGAGGGATTTTGTTTTTCTTTTGTATAAATATTATTTATTTTCTCATTTACATGATTTTTAATATTATGTGGATTTTAAAAAATTAATTAAACATGTCTTGATAGAATAATTTACACATAATCTATTAATTTTGTTTTATCTAGGCATTTTTTTATTATTTTTTACTTACATTATAAAATAAAATTTAATAATAAAATAATCATGCATCATATAAATAAATAAATAACAAAAAATAGGAAACAAAAAATATGTTATGGTAATGAGTTTTAACTACAATCTGGTTTATCGAGCAGACGATAAACCGACCCTTGTCCCTAGGATAATAAGTCCTTGAAACAAACTTGGCTTGTTCAATAATATTGTAACATTAAATTGTGTATCTTCTTGGTTGGTTTCACATCAACTCGATTGGGAATCATCTCTACTCACCCATGATCTCCTTTCTATACATATTTATTCTCACACATAGGTGAGGTGAACTAGGGGTTTAGGGACCATAAAATGAACAATGGATATGCAGGTCTGTATATAATAAGGAGGAAGGAAAAATTCAAAGATCATCATATTTAATTTAATAATAAAATTTATTAAAAAATCCATGAAATAAATAATTAAATTAAATAAAAAATCAACACATACACAGGTTAGTAAAACTTCTGATCATCTATCTATGCAACAACTATGTATTTAAAACTAGATAACATTCATTTCAATCCACCATTTAATAAGAATCATTTCTAAAAATAATAAATTAATTATATTTCTAATTCATTTATTCATTTATCTTACTTACCAATCAAACAATCCTCAATATTCCAATATATTATATTTTAATTTAAAATTAATTAAGTACACAATGTATACCGGAAGCGGCATGGTGTGTACCTTTCCACTTATTCTTAAACCAATTTCCTAAGTTTAACATTTACACAGTGTGTTATATCACATGACACAACTTATTCATAACATTGTGTATGATCCCTATTGTGTACTATGAACCAAATTTATGCATACATAGAATTTTGTGATACACATGATGTGTTGTTCCGGGAGTCAAGTCATGTAGTCTACATGGTGTGTATGACTACACAACATTCCTTTATTTCTAGAAATTATTAGGAAATACATGACGTTTATGAAAACCATACACATCATTTATATATACAATAACATAGAAAATAATTAATTAAGAAATTAATATCACACATGATCTTTTTAAATAACTTGACATGTTATATGTGCTGAAAACCTTATCACACAGTGTTTACATCTAGATAAAAACCATGTAGTTCAGTTTTTTTTAATTAAAAAAAAGTATTGATGTGTTGAATCACACAACACACATATATTTCTATTTTCTTTGTATAAGTTAGCCTAAATTACATAGTATATATAGAAAGTTTCACAACACATGATTTGTTTATGTCCATCCACTCTACACTCCTAGGGACTCAATGCATTTATCACATCTATTATTATATGTTACATGGCATGTAATACCCACTATATGTTTTTTAGTCCATGTAATTTTGTATAATCTAGGTAGCAGTCATCATGCAATGTGTTTTAATTATATGTTACTGATTTTACCACATAATTTCCATGATTCATGCAGGGATAAACCATGTGGGATGACGATGTATGTACACCAACAACATGTCTTGTACCCCTATCAAAATGGGTGAAAAATGGATGTTAATATGCAACATGTAATGATGTTGCGTATTTAATCCCCACATGATGGGTTGTGATTTATACTGATCATTCTTATGTGGTTAACCATGGGTATATGGAATGTACATTTCTATTACACACTGTTTATCCATGTTTTGTATCCAGAATATTTAGCTCATTTGAATGGAATCTTAAAGCATTATTATTCAATTTTTATCATGTTCTTAGTCATATAAAACTGAACAATCAGATTCTATTGAATTTTGGATTAAAAAAAATTGTAAGTAAAAAAATAACAATAAATGCGTAATTGTTCAGTAATTAATAAATAATAATAAATTGAAATGTGATCTATTTTATGGCACTTAAAGGTTCTAGGGCATAGTGGAAGTGGTTGGTCCATTTCCTAATAGAAATTTTCATCATTTTCATCAGATTAAATCCTTATAACAAGACAAAAACAACCCTGGAATATTAATTGAGATGATATTTTCACATATAATTAAATATTAATTGATATTAAGAAGTACCTTGATTTATAATTATTACTTCATTGATGAAATCAATAGACCTTTTTGTCATTCAATCATTTTTGTGTAGAATCCAAAGCAAAATTCCTTTAGTGGTACCCAAGCATTCTACATGAATCTTGAAACAACACTAATGGATTTCTAGGTGCTAGTATAGTGGTATTGATTTTATTGCATCATTATCTATCAATATCAACATAATTTATTTAGTTTTGAAGAATTTATTTTGGTTCTTTTGGTCTTAAGAGGGAGGAGGGTAACCACTTCTTATTCTTGAAAGAATTTTGAGAGAATTATATTTGGTCTTGAGAGAATTCTCTATTGAGAAATGTTTTGTACCAAAAATTTACTTAACACTAGAAAAAACTTAAGTTTGGTTATATACTTTGGTTTAGATAATTAGTAATTTCATATTTTCCATTTACAAATTTCTTTATTCTAAGTAAACCCCTATAATAATAATAATAATAATTTTATTATTATTATATTCCAAGACATGATCGAACTCATGGATATTTAAAGGCCCAAATTGAATAAATAAATCATTATTTATTTAAATATTACAAAATAAAATATATTATTTCCAATGGGCCCTTAATTTTACATATCAATCATCAGTATTTATCAAACCATAAATAATAAATATTTATTAGAAATGAATAAATATAATTATATTATTCAATAAATAAATAAATAAATAAATAATTCACTAACTGATGAATAAATTTATATTTAATATTCATCTCATGTATATTTTAAACTAGAATAATTGATGCTTAAATTTATAAGATCAACATAATAGGAACAATTATTATTTCTTATCCTAGAGAATAATATTTATTATAATATTTAATTCATATGAAATTTAAATTAGAATTTGGATAAACTTAGTGTGTGTGACCCTCTAGGCCTATTTCTCCATGGTATTAAGTGAGATAGACTAAAGACCAATATTATCATCTAGAAGCACATCAAGGTACCCATAGATAAAGAAGTTAATTTTACAATGAAAATAAACTCATATGAAATTTTATTGTGTTATATAATCCCTTTGTCTTAATATCTTATCATGAAAATTTCATAATTGTGTTGTCAGCCCATATACTTGAATATCATTGTTTTTCTCACTAAAATGAACTCATTGATAAAATTCCAAGACCATAGACTTAATTAGACAATTAAATTTCAATCAAAGGTCCTAAGATATCATCTTCCGATCTTAGAAGGGAAAAACCATTTCTTAACTTATTTAATCAATTCCATATCACTTATAACATACCCAACATACCCTAATTCAATTTGAGAATGTGTCATAATTTTTTAGATAACACATAAAATTACATGATTCATGATATAAATTAATAATAATATCAATTCGTAGGATCAATACACACATCTGTAGATGGGAACATCAAATGAAACACATAACATAAGGAATTACTATTGGTAGTTCTATTACTATAACCTCATGTATTATAGATTAAAAAGTGTGAAATTCATGATAAGAAGTCTCAATGTCTTATGAGTCTCTTACACTGGATAGTAAAACATAATATGTGTCCCGTTAAATAGATTTCATATGACCATATAGAATATTTCCATAAAACTACAAGGTTATTATTATAGCATAGAACTTCTATAACCATTCAATGTGTCAAATACTCTAAGGTCATTATCATATAAATGTTATATAAAATTATACTCATCATTTGATAGGATATTTATTAATATTCTAGTCTTTGAATATATAAATAATTAAAAGTACAAAATTATTTGGTTCTAGGGAACTAAATCCAACATGTACTATTAGAAACACAATTTAATACCCAATATATAAAAGTAAATCCATGTTATTATTACAGTAACTAAATGGTGTGTACCATAGATTAACATTGTTCATGAAACTTATGAGGATATGAAACCATATTTTTTGTAATAGGTTGATACATAACATGTGGTCAAAGACCACATTCTATGTGATCACATCTTCAACCTCTAAAATTTAAGACCACTTAAAAACATTTATTCATCACTTATTTGACCTTATTCTATGGCCTAGGAGTAACCAAGACCCTTGTTTATCATTTTCATGCCTATGGTGATCATTTATTAGCCATAATTTTCTAAAAAATAATCAGAAATGGTTTCACACAACTTCTTTACACCCTGTATGTCATTTTCCTTCCAGATCCTATATTTTCACCTTACCTAATGATTCATCATCCCTGATTACAGACCTGACATCCCTAAATATCAACTTTTTTACTTAGTTCGAGCACTTGTAGGCCCAGATTCTGATTATTCATCATTCTAAACAAATTCCATCAAACAATTATATGTGATAAAGGATATTGGAAAATACATGAAGAAAAAGGGGTTGAATGGGGGAGGAGGATCATATATAATATTTTTTGGTGGTCAATTAAAAGGAATGAACACAAATAATTGGGAATGGATTTACCAAAAATGATATATTTAGAGAGAAAACGAATTTTAAAATATAACAAACATTAAAAATTCTCACAAAAAAATAAAATTGTGGATTGTAAATCAAGAACAATACCACTTTCTCAAAAAACAATGAATGGAGAAAAATAGTTGAAATAACGAGTCATGCCTCTTGACTAGTTCATTTATTGGTTATTATAGCATTCAAACTAGCTTCTTTGGTGATTTCCAATGAATAATATGTTCATCATCACTATAGATCATTGGTACCCCCATGATCTCCATCTCCTTATCACTCTCAAGCTAGGGTTTATAGTGGATAACCCTAGAGAGAGATTTTAAGGATGAATATTAAGGGATATGTGGGGTTGTTTGGATATAATTTAACAATTATAATATTTAATTAATTAATCACACCAATTGTGCCTCAATTGGGGGGACTGAATGGAAATAAATTTTACACCACCCCTAGGGTAGACCCCTTCTTTTATACACAACCATGACATTAGTTTTCTCATCCGAGGCTCTGTCTGGGGGAAAATTCCATTTCATCGCAGTTGAAAAAATGGACTAAAAATAATATTATATTTAATATATTATATTAAAACATCGATAATGATTATGTGATAAAAAAAGGCTTAGTGATCCATCTATAAAATATTATTTAGAATATATTAATGGTTTAAGGTAAAAAATATAGATTACTATATCTTTCCCACCCTGAAGACTGTTCCCACAAAAAAACAAATCCTTCCCAAAATGATGAGGGTATTAAGTACACATACAAATCTATTATTCCCGTGATCTATCTTAAAGGTTACTACGCTACCCAAACACATGAAAAAATAATATCATCTAACCTTAAAGGTTTCTATACTACTTATCCCCAATTTCCACAGAGCAGTCTAAGAAGGTGGAATCATCATCGATTCCCAAATCTCCCTCACAAATAAATTAAATGTGATGGTTTATGAACATATATCATCATATGTGGGTCATGAAATATGTTTCATTCTATAACTAACTATGGGGTAAATTATATGTTTTAAGAAACTTCATCCACCCTATGAAGGATTGAGAGTGGACTGAGGAACCTTAGAGACAACTAACTACCCCAAATAAACCTAAAAAAACTATGTCATGATGAGAAATTTAAGAATACACGACCTCCCTCCTCTAAATAAATTCCTCAGTCATTGATCCACATCATAATTTTTATATCACCCCAAGATTTTATGTTATATTTCTCTTTAAATAAATATAATTTCTTTCATATATATCTTTACACAAAACATTGAGTTTAAATAAACCAAAAAAAACTATTGAAATATTATTTTATGAAAATTATATAATTTTTTAATCATGTAATTATTATCCTAGGCTGATTTTTTTTTGGATTTTTATATTTTTTTCCAGTAAATAGTGTAAAATAATGATTTTAATAAAACTATCATTTTTTCATAAAATAAAGTAATTTAAATGTCCCATTATATTTTAGATTTGGTATTAAAGTGATATAAGATTAATTTTATTTAAAATAATATAATTAAATATATTTCGATTTGTATTTTAAAATATTTTTATATAAGTTATTTTTTAGGATTAAAAACACGTTTTTTTTCTGAAAAATAGTTTTTTATTTCATTTTTTAATTTTATTTTTAAATTTAAATTGGGAAATTATAGGAAATGAATTTGTAAAATGGATTTATTATTTTAAAATTTATTAAATAATTACTTTTTATTTTTAGGCATTAGGAATAGAAAATGTGGTAAAATTTGTCACCATGATAAAGGGTAAATCCGATAATTAAAGTTAAACATAATGTGATATGGTATTAAAAATTTATACAACACTTTAATTTATTTCATTGGATGAGATTAATTAAAACATATCCATCATAAATTCAATTATATGGAATTTTATGCCATTTTCCATTGATAATGACAGTTATATTATTTTAAGGATAGAAAATTCCAAAATATAACTCTCATGACTTTAATATATATAAATCTTTACATAAGGGTAAAAAGAAGATAATTTTGGTTATAATTATTTATTTTAACGATGATTTTTTTATCATGGTAAGTTTTTTATTTTTAGTGATGAAATAATTATCTTAAATGGTTAAATAACACCAACATAGTGTTTATATAAGTTGTAGAAAACTCATGCAAATGATTTTTAAAAATCCAAAATTAATATTTTTTTGGGTGATTTATAGTTACCCAAGAATTTTACAGATAAATAAAACATATTAGGGAAGTGTGGAAATTTTACATTCTAATTCCATATTTTTATTGACGTCTTTAAAGTAAAATTAAATGAATAGTGTAAAAAATTACATTAATGATATTTTATAAAAATAATATACCATTAAATTATTTGAAGATAATAAAAAGATTATAATAGAAAATTGGGGAAAATATATCATTTAATATGTCATCCTATGTCCATTTATGAGTCAATTTTCTCCTTATTAGTAAAATTATAACCCTTTAATATCAAAATTTTTGTTAACATGGTTAAGGTTAAAAATGGTTAATGAATTATTTAATAAAAAAGACAAGGTTTAAAATGATATCTAAGTTTGTATAAATTGCATTTATTGAATATATTAGGATCATATACTTCTTATATTATAATACATGTCATTTTGGAACCACTTTTCCATGAATGTGACTTTATTATATTTTAATATTTTTTAATAAACCCCAAGAGTGCTGCTCCCCTCACTTATAAAAGGGAACCCCTTATCTCTTTTATTTACACCAATTTGATCCATCTAGACCAAAAAAACTAAACAATTATAGTCTAAAACTTCCATATAAAATGTTTATTGATTCTGGTCTTCTTAAAATACCATTCTAGGGGTCCTTAAGATGGTATCTAAAGGAAGACTTTTGAAGAAGATGTAATCATCTTTACTGACTTGTTCATGTTTATTTCTTCTTCTATATCCTATAAATTTATTGTAACCTTAATAAAATAATAAATACAATACCATAAATATACTGATATGTTATTATTATTAGGGTACAACCATTTTCCATCTTTTTTCCATCATATATAAAGTGAAAATATCGATCTTGTGTATGTATGACTTACCATCTCCCCGCAGTAGTGTAATTCGTTATTCATAAGAACTTTACTTAGATGGTTTTAAATATGGAACTAATTAATATATTTTATATTTATGAAAAAATTATAATTCTATAATTATAATATAATATCTACCTTCTTACCTTCCAATCCATAGGAAAATGATAACATCACTCATGTGTACATGTAGACTACCAACTTCACGAAGCGATGCAAATCATTTTTCATTTCCTCTATAAATTGATGAAAATAAGGATAGATTTAACAAATATATATGATATATATGATATAATAATAATTACATAAATTTTAATTATTATTTACCTTTCTTTCATTCTATCCATTGAAAAATGAAAACTGTGTTAATGCGAACGTATGACCTACCATCTCAATGTATAGTTTAATTCATTTTTTCTATCTATACCTTTTATGGATTACACTAAATATATATATATATATATATAATGAATATATATGATATTTATATCATTATTAATATTATATAGATGATGTATTTTTTATCAAAGTATAAGAACTGGTACCATTAAACCGAAATACTCATGGAAAATAAATCATTTAACACCCAAAAATGACAATTGTAATAAGAAATTATTAATAAATGAGTTTTTAGATATTGTGAGTGGTTAATATATGTGATATTATAAGTATCTAGATGAATATGGTATACATTTATACTAAATTAGAATTTATTATATGGCGGTTTAGATCTCCTTTGAATAAATTTGAACTTGAGGTCAAGGATTTCATCTCAATTTCTACTCTATTGAGACATATTTTTTATTATGAACCTATTTAATTTTATATGATGTATATATTTAAAAGTTACCAAAGAGTTAAGGATTTAGTTTATAATCTCATTTTTTGGATTCCCTTTATTTTCATTAAAAGAATCTTATAATATATCCTTTTTAAAATCCATATATTTTCTTATAGTTTAGATATTTGTTGAATTTATATTTTTTCATCAAAATTTTCATCTATATAGAATTTCAATCAAGAAAAGATATGTTTTAAAAATATGATCTTATTTTTCTTTTGATTTGGTATATATTTATTCCATATCCATATTTTTCAAAATTATTTTTAAAAAATCCTTTTTTATTTACTAATTTTTATTATTAAGGACATTTTAATTTATCCTTGATTTTTTAAATCGTTTTAAATGAAAATTTATGTTGTATTCAAAAAGTTTTATTTTTGACTTTCTTTACAAAAAGACAAAAGGAATGTATTTTAAATGTATAAGGTGTTAACAAATTTTCCCACCGCCATAACCATTTTACACTATTTATCCTCTTCTAAAAGATTTTAATGGTTTAAAAATAAAACTCTTTTATGAAAAATTATTCAATTTCATTTTCTCTTATTCTATAAAATTATTTATTTTAATACAAAATCTAATTTCTTGATAAATTTATGGTCATCTCTCACCTCTTTATTAATTTTGTGGTTATTTTCTATCTCTTAAAGCATTCACTTTATTATGATCATTTTTAATTAGACATTACTTTTCTATAAAATTTATATATTTTTTGTATCATGGATATAATTATTTCCTAGAACTTATACCATTTATACATATGGTGTTTTACTTTAGTTGTTATTTAATTGAATGGAAAAATCATGATATTCAATATCATTTACTCAACATGGATATTTTTTGAAATGGCATATTGTTTATGGATTAAAATGATCATTTAATATATGGGAAATTAATTGGAGATACAATGAAGGGTGGGGGATAACTATAGATAGCCTTTCGATTCGTTGATAGGTCTCATAACACAAACCAGCTGGCTAGTCTTATTAAATGTGTTTTTGGTGTATACTTATCCATTGATTAAACTATATTATTGAAAGGTCTTGATAGTAAAGATATCATGATGTATGTGATTATGACATCCAACATTAATCATTTCCTTCATTGAGAATTCAATTATATTATCCATGAGATTACGACACTGATATTATCGATGGATGCATTTCACAATGAAGTTATTGATTAAATATAATGTATTTTCAATTATTTATGCTAACATATTGATTATTCCTTATTTACTCATGATAACATTAGTTGTATGAAACCATAAACAAGCATATGAGATAACATTTATTTCTTTTCCTTTCCTCAGGATATGAAGAAAGATATTAGGAATAATATCAAGGATTCAAGAATGTTTTTATGAAATGTATTTTATATTTTCAATATACTATGAGAATAATATATCTATTTGGTTCCCCAAGACTAAAAAATAGATTGATCCTTTAGGATTAGATCCCTTGAATCTTATGCCAATGTAATATATTAGACACCATATTTGGGTTACTGATGTTTGGGTTTCTACAGTTGGTATTAGAGGAAGTTTAGAAGAAACCTTGGGAAATAGATTTTAAATAAACATATATAACACGATAGTTATGATAATAGTTTATAATATTCGAAAATATTTACCATTAGAGGGATTTTTATTTTATGGTTCAATATTCATGATGATTATGAGTTAACTTAATGTGTACCATTATTTACTGATGGCGCATAATAGAAGAAAGAGAATCAACACTCGTAGTCATTATAGGGATTGGTCGGCTGAGAAATCCAATACAAATAGTGTTTTAACTGAGAATATCATGGCCATATTAAGGAAAATTAATCAAGTTATGATAAATAACCATACCCATATGGGGAAACATGTTGTTCCAGAGCATTATTTTCTTAGGTTGGATCACTTTATTTGATAAAATCCTCAATATTTTAATGTAACTACTAATCCATTGGTTAAATAAAAATGGATTAAGTTTATAGAAAAGGCATTATTTACTTAGTAAAGTTACATTAAATTATATGATTTAACCTATGATAATATATAGGTGAGATTAAGAACTTCATCTACTAATGGAAATTACTTCCATCATATGGAGGTAAATTTATCTCAAATGGTTGGGTAGAAACTCAACATTAAAGATATACCAATTTTACTGAAGTTTGTTGATGTATTTATAGAAGAGTTGTCTAATATTCCCCCAAATAATGAAGTTGAGTTTTCAATTGAACTCATACCTAGTGCTACACATATTTCAAAAAATCCATATACAATATCCTTGATTGAGTTATAGGAATTGAAGAATATACCATAAGAGAATATTGATAAGGGATACACATACTTTTTTTGTTAAGAAGAAAGATGGGTAAATGCATATTTTCATTTATTATTAGGAACCTAACAAGATCATAATCAATAATAAGTATCCACTTACTCATATTGATGGTTTGTTTAGTCAGTTACAAGGAGCTCAATAATTTTCCAAGGCTGATCTTCAATCTGGATAATATCAACTAAGGGTCAAGAAAGAGAATACACCAAAAAAACTTTTCATATAAGGTGTGATCACTATTAATTTATATTAATTCCATTTGGACTTAACAATGATCCTGATATCTTCATGGATTTAATGGATAAAATCTTTAATTATTACCTTAATCATTTTTTGGTAGTATTTATAGATGATATTATTATATATTTGAAGAGAATGGAAGAGCATGAATAAAATTTTAGGATTGTGTTTATGACTTTGAGGAAGGAGAATCAATATAAAAAATGTACAAAAAGTGAATTTTGGATTTAAAAGAATCAATCTTGGTTCATATAATTTCAAGTGAGGGAATATCTATGGATCCTTCAAAGGCCAAAGTTATTGAGAAATTTCATAGATCAACTATCATAATTGAGATCCATAGTTTTCTTGGATTTTCTATATTATACTAATAGTTTGTGATATATTTCAAAAGACTAACTAATCCATTCACTGAGTTGACCTAAATGTAAACCATGTTCTTGAAGATAGATGAATATGAGGAGAATTTCAAGCAACTGAAGAGAATGTTGGAAAGTGGACCTATTCTTACACTACCCTATAGTGAAGAAGAGTTTGTGATACATAGTTATGAATTAAATAAGGGAATGTATTGATAACTCAGGAATAATAATATAGTGACATCTTATGCCTCTCACCAATTGAAAATTCTTGAGAAAAAATACTTGACTTAGGATTTGGAGATGGTAGTGGTAATATTTCATGTAAGATGTAAAGGTATTATCTATATAGTAAAATGTGAGACATATATATTGATCATAAAATCTTGAAGTATATATTTACATATAAAGAGTTGAATATGTTCGAGAGAACATGGTTGGATTTGATCAAAGATTATGACTGCTCAATACATTACCTCCCTAGAAAGGCGAATGTGGTGCATGATGCTCTCAATCAAAAAGACCACTCTTTTTTTCCATGATGAGAAATGAATAATATACAATATTTATCTATTTACAAAATTTGGATCTTGAAATTTTTATTAAAGGGTACAAATATTATCTTTATTTGATGAATGTTCAACAATATATCTATGAGAGGATTAAGAAAGCATAGAAGGAATATGTGGAATTTCAAAAGAAGGTGAGGAATGTTCCTGAGTTCAATAATGGTCATATTGGAATGATAATGTCTATAAACTGAGTATTTATTTTATCAATACCATATTTGAATAAGGAGCTATTTGATGATTCTCATAGTTCATTATTCTGTATTCATCATGTAAGTAAAAATATATATGTAGAAATGAATGATTATTTCTGGTAGGATAAAACCAAAAGAGGTATTTTAAAGTTTGTATCTCGATTATTGGTATGTCAAGGATGAGAGACAGATGTACAAGGGGATATAACAACTATTTACCATACTATAATGTAAATGGAAAACATTACTATGGTTTTTGTTTTTGGAGTACCTAAAAAAATATAAAGGTTATAATGTTATTTGGGTTTTAGTTGACTACCTTATGAAATCAAAACATTTTATTGATGTTAGATAAGATTTATCACTTGATTAGATTACCTGGTTATATATTAAGGATGTTGTGACATTTCCTGGAGTACCACTCTCAATCATATCTGATCATTATTTGATGTTTACCTAAAAGTTTTATAGAATCCATATGTAAGATCTAGATATAGATTTTAGTTTCATTACTGATTATCATACTTAGATATATGGCCAGTCTAAGAGGAAAATTCAAACTCTATAAGACATGTTGAGATCTTTCTTTGTGGATTTTAAAGGTGGTTGGGATTAACACCTTAGTTTAGTTGAATTTTCATACAAAAATATATTTCCCTTGAGCATTCATATGGATCCATATTAAGTAATAAATAGTAAGAAGTGTAGAACTCCAAAGTTCGGAGATGAAGTTGGAGAAATAAAGTTATTTGTACCTAATCTTGTTGAGGAAATTTCATATAAGGTTAAATCTATTCAACAAAACATATGGTAATCTCAATGTTAAAAGAAAACTATGATAAAAATAAATAGTGAGATATAGATTTTGAAGTTTGTGAATAGGTATTCTTATGAATATATCTTTGGAAGAAGGTTTTATATTTGGAGAACAGAAATTTTATCCTTAGATATATCAGTCCCATCAAAAATATTGATCATATTGGGATGGTAGCTTATCAATTGAAACTTCCATATAATCTATCTAAAGTTCATGATACCTTCTATGTATCTCTCATAAGGAATTACATACCTTATCCTTCACATGTACTTCACTCATAGGTTGTACCTCTGGAGCAAGATCTATCTTATGAGGAACAATCGATGGAGATTCTTTATTTTAGAAAGTGTTGCGAAGAAAGAGTACTCACCTGGTCAATATATTGTGGTGAAATCATAAAATTTAGGAAGCTATGTGGGAACACAAAGAATTGATGATTCAGAAGTATCCTTAATTGTTTAAGTTAGAGTGATATAATTTTGAGGGATAAATTCTTATAATGGGGGTGGAATGCAACACCCTGAGATTTTATGATATATTTATCTTTAAGTAAATTTAATTTCTTTGATAGATTTCTTTACATGGAACACAGAGTTTAGAAAAACCATGAAAAAATATTAAATTATTATTATGTGACAATTATATCATTTTTCCATCATTAAATTATTATCTTATTTAAATTTTTGGTATTTTCCTAAAAAGATTCATTTTTTAGTGAATAGTGAAAAATAACACTTTTAATAAAAATATCATTTCTTATCATTAAATAAATTAATATAAAAGTCCCATTAGATTTTGGATTTTTTATTTATGTGACATAAGATCCATTTTATCTATTATAATCTAATTAATTTCATTAGTATCATCAATTTACAATATTTTGATATAAGTTAATTGTTAGGCTTAAAATGATTTTTTTTCTAAAAAAATATCTGTCATTAATTTTGAGGGTTTATTAAATTAATTTATATAAATTATAGCAATTGAATTTCATAAAATGGATTCCATATTTATAATTATGATGTTAAAATTTACAAAATAGGTCCCTTTCACTAGTACAAAAACTATTTTTAACGTTGTCGTTTTCACATCAGTTTTTTTTGAACCGATGTGAAAATCTATAAAAATTGTTTTTTCACATCAGTTCTTAAATAAATGAGGTGAAAATAAATTTTAACTGATTTTTCAAATTTTTTATATAAGAACTGATGTGAAAAATTAATTTTCATGGTTTTTTCACATTGTTTCTAAATAACTGATGTGAATAATTGGTTTTTAACATCAGTTATTTAATAACCGACATGAAAATCCGATTTTTATGACTTTTTAACATAGGTTATTGTATAAAAAATGTGAAAAACCTATGAAAACATGTATTTAATTTACCAATATTTGATTTTATTGTCCTTGGAGCTCAAACGGACTTTTGGATCAAAAGTTTTGGCCATTAAAAGTTGATCATCTTTAAATGATGCGTTAGATAAGTCCAACTTCTGATGACCATAACTTTTAATGCGTAAATCCGTTTGAAATCCATGACCAGTAAAATTAAAGATTAGAAAGTGAAATACATGTTTTTAAAAATATTTTACATTGTTTTTTAAAACCTATGTGAAAATTACCTTTAACACCAGTTTTTGAAAAAATCGATGTTCAAAGCTAGTTTTCCACATTAGTTATTATAAAACTGACATGAAAAGTTATTTTTTCACATCAGTTTTAAGATAAACAACATGAAAAATGAAAATTTTAATATATTTTCATGAAATTTATCATAAAACTGATGTGAAATAAAATTTTAATATCTTACCAATGCAGAATTTCATTTTTTTATAGCACGACATCAAATTTTTTAATTACCGCCTAAATTTTGTAATAATGTGTTTTATTTTACCATCTCATTTATATGTTTAAATTATAAAAATATATTAATTTAATTAGAAATTCATTCAACAACCATAGTTCCACTAACAAAACTCATTTTATATTCAATGTGAATCCATCATTTCTTCTTTTTGTGATCTTATAAAGTTATTTATAATTATATTTCTATGATTTATGTTTTTTATGATTATTTTTCTTAATTGACATACCATTAAATGATACTTATTTAGTATAGTGAAGAATAATTCTTAATATCATGGTAAAAATACAAATCATCCTTCAAATTATGAAATTTATTCTAAGACGAAGTTTTGGTTGGCTCATTCGATCTTTCCTCAAAAAAAAATATCCAACTTCTAATGGTGATAACTTTTGATATGTAACTCCGTTTGAGCTACATGTCCAGCCAAATTAAAGATTAAGAAATTATCTACTAGTTTATAAACATTTTCCATGTAATTTTGTTTTAAAAAATATGTTAAAATGACTTCTAGTGTTCTTTTTTAAAAATATGACGTGAAAAGTCTATTTTACATGTTAGATTTTAAAAAAACGACCTAAAAAATATCATTTTAATGTTATTTTTCATAAAACAGATGATATTTCAGATCATTTCTTAAAAAAAATGTAAAAAAAACATTTTTAACGTTAGTTATTAAAACCAATGTTAAAAATCATATTTACAATATTGCTTTCAAATACATTACCTCAAGAATTGGCTTTAAAAAGATAAAAAAACTGATGTAAAAAATTATTTTTTACTAGTGTTTTATTCTTAGGAATTATGAATTATAACCATTGTAAAATTTATCACCCAAGTAAAGGGAAAATTATACAATTAAGTTTTATATTATTTTAATAAAAGAAAATTAAAAAATTTCACTCTCTTGAATTTAATATCTTTAAAATTATTATATACAGATAAAAAAGATAATAATTTTTGTTCTAATAATTACCTTAAATTATTAAACAATGAAAACACAATACTTTTTCAAGATGTTTAAAATTAATGAAAATGATTTTAAAAACTCTAAAAATAATATTTTTGGGGTAATTTATAGTTATAAATGAATTTTATTGATAAAATTAACATATTAGTTATTTTTAAAGGTTTATATTCAAATTACATATTATTCGTGATGTATTTAAAGTCAAATTAAATAAATGGTGTTATAAATGACATTAATGATATTTCATGAAAATAATATTTTATTAAATTATTTAAAAATCATAACAATATTGAACTTGGACAAGGGGGATAAAATATGGTCCAATATGTCATCCCATTTCCATTTATGATCTAATTTTTAACTGATAAGTATAATTATGACCCTTTAATATTGAAATAGTTGTTATCATAGTTAAAGTTAAATGTGGTTAATGAATGGGTTAATAAAAAATATAAGTTATAAAATGATATCCAAGCCTATATAAATTTTATTTTATGATTATATTAGTGGAATATAATCCTTATATAATAATACATGTCATTTTGGGACCACTATTCCATGAATGTTACTTTATTATATTTTAATATTTTCAAAAATTACAAGAGTGCCCCTCCCATCACATTTACAAGGATACCCTTTCCCTCTTTTCTTTTCAGCAGTTTGATCCATCTATCTTGACCAAAACATACCCAATTATATTCTAAAATTCACTATACATGAGTTATAAGTTATAAAATTTTTAAATGAAAATTTCAAGGGTACTTAAGAAGGGATCTAAAGTAAGACTTCTGAAGAAGAGGTAATTGTCTTTACCGACTCTTTCTAGTTTATTTGTTCTTCCACTTACTCTAAATTTATTGTAACCATTATAAAATATTAAATCAATTATCATAAATATATTAAAATGTTATTATTATTATGGTAAAATATTTTTCTATCTCTTTTTCATCATATGAAAATAGAAAAAATCGATTGTGCGTACGTACGACTTACAATATCCACTTAACGGTATAATTTTTTTTTCATCACCACTTTACATGGATGGTTATAAATATGAACATAAAAAATATATATTATATTTATGAAATAATTATGTTTTTTAAATTATAATATCATATCTACCCTCTTACCTTCAAATCTAGTGGAAAACAATAACATTGCTCATTTATACATGTGCACTACCACCTCCATAAAGCGATATGATTCATTTTTAATTTTTAATTTACATGGATGATAATAAGGATAAATTTAATGAATTTATATTATATATATTATTTTATAATGATTCCATAAAGTTTAATTATTATTCAAATTTATTTCATTTCATTTTTTGAAAAATGAAAATAACATTCATGCATATGTATAGTCTACCGTCTCTATGAATAATATAATTCAATTTTATGTATCTATATTTTATGGATGAATATATATATATATATATATATATGATATTTATATCTTTATAACCATTTTTGATGATCATGGAACCATTATAAGCGTATAAAGACTAAAACTACAAAACCAAAATTCCTTTGAAAAATTAAACTGTAAACACTTGAGAATGACGATTTTAATAAGGAATTGTTAATAAATGGTCTTGAAATGTTTTAACTGGATAATATATGATATTATAAGTTTCTTAAAGAATATATTATAGAATTACAATAAAATCAAATTTATTATACAGGAGGTTAGATCTCTTTCGAAAAAATTCAGACTTGATGTATGATATTTCATATCAATTTCCACTCAATTGAGACAAATTCAGTGTTATGCACCTATTTAGTTTTTATGTGGGGTATGTATTTCCTTTTTTATGTATTTAAAATTAATATATATTTACTAATCATTATTATTGTTTCAATTAAAGCTTACCCTTTCAAGGGATTATTATTTAAAAGTTACCAAAGAGGTAAGAGCTTATTTTACAATATCGTTTTTGGCACTGCCTTTATTTTCATTGAAGTAATATTATATTCAATACATCATAAAATATTTATATTTTCTTATCCTATAGATATTTAATGAGTTTCCATTTTTTCTTCCAAAATTTCCTCTCTTTGAAACTTTAATCGTGTAATTGAATATTTAAAATAAAAGCTGACCCTATTTCTATTTGATTGGGTATATTTTTATTCCTTATACATATTTTTCAAAATTATTTTATTGAAGCTATTTTTATTTACTAAAATGATTTATTAAAGATATTTTTTGTTATAATTGAATTTTTATAATGTTTAAGGAATCTTTCCAATTTTTTTCAAAATTTTGATTTTTGAATTTCTTTATAAAATGTTAAGTGGGGATTTTTTTAACATAAACGATTTTAATGGATTTTCTCATTTCCATAACCATTTTTCACTATTTATATTCTTCTATAAGATTTCAATTATTTAAAAATGAAAACTCTTTTTTGAATTTTTTGTTTTCTTTTTGTATTATTCTTTAAAAACATGATTTTACTATATTTATCTTAAATATCCACATTCTTTGTATCATAGATATGATTATTTATTAAACTGTATACCATTTATAAATACAATTATTTACTATGAAATTTATTTGATTTACTTGGGAAATATATATATTGTGTATCCTTTACTCAAAAAATATATTCATTGGTAAGAAATATTTTTTATAGATGAAATTGATCATTCATTATATGAGGAATGTATTGGATATGTAGTGATAGGTTGGTCTTCGTTATAGATATCCCCTAAATGTATCAAAATTTCCCAAGAGACAAACTAGTTTTCTATCTTTACTAAATAGATTTTTGGTGTATACCTACCCATCGAATAAACTGTCTTTTCACAAGGTCTTAAAAGTAATGATATCATGATTTATGAGATCATGATGTTTAAAATTAATAATTTTCTTCATTGAGAATTCAATTATTATTATCCATGAGATTAATACATTGATATTATCCGTGGATGCATTTCATATTCAATTCACAAATAGAAAATGCACTTATAACCAAAGTTTGAAACTATTATAGTAGGCCAAAAAATGGGGGCTATATTTTATATCCAGAGTTATCATATCCATGGAAATTGAATCCATTGAAATATCCACTTTAAATATAGATGGTTTTAAATATGGAGGTATGGTTTGTTGATATAGTTTTAACCATTGAAGTAGGTATGTATAACGACAATATTAACCGTGGTAGTAGGTTTTTATAGACACAATTTCAACCATGGAAGTTGGCATGTATTACCACAGTTTTAATCATGGGGGTAGGTTATATAGAGCCACAATTTTAACTATAGAAGTAAGAATGAATAACTACAGTTTTAATGAAGGCATTTTATATATACCACTATGTTTATAACCAGGAAAATTGGATTCTATTACTATAGTTTAAACTGTTTCAATATCTAAACATAGATCATAAGAATAGTTTACCATTATGTAGTACACCATTAACTTTTGACCAAAAATCCCATCCATAAGATTCCAAAAAAATAATACCAAAATAGGTCTAAATTTTAATTTTATATTCAATAAAAACAAATAAAATGATAGATATGTAAATACATAAATTTTCAACAATTTCACTCAATGGTGTCATCTGAATCATCATAAATGCGACCACTGTCAGTGATGACATCAATAAAATTACCATCAACATCCACATGTGTGTCACCAACACCACTATCATCAGCACTAGTACCCCCTCCATCACCATCTGCATCCTCCTCCTTCTCCTCATCCTCTCCACTTGCATCATCAACACTAGATGTACAGTCATCACCATCCTTATAAATAAAGCTTAGACATGATGAACATTCATCCACTATCATTTCACCCTCTAGCATAACTTAAAAGAAAAGTGTTTATATCACTTTAAAAAATTGGTCATTTTTCTATTTTTCTTCCTCTATTGATACTCTTATAAAACTTTTTTCCTTTACTGTATCTATGAATGGATTTAACCTTTTTTGGGTAACCACTCTTGTAGTGTTTCTAGAAGATTCAATACCCAAAGGCTAATATTTTGATGACACAATTTTCTTCCATGGTTTACAATAAAATTTTCAACTGTTATTTTCACCAGGGCCCTAATGTAAATAAATGGTTGTCCTAAATATGTCAACTTCCTTCTTTGCTTGAGATTATAGAGTATCCTATAAAAGAGCGTTACCGTTTTAATTGATAACTAGAAAAATAAATCATATAAAACATGACTATAACTTATAAAATATAAAAAATTAAAATTTAAAGATGGTATTACAATTTTATCATATTTTCCCCAATTAATAGTGCTTCCATATTTCATTTTTCTACTAGTACAAAACAATATTGATTGTGGAACACATCCCCTAGTATTCAGTTCCTATTTTTTCATGAAAATTAAAAATAAATCAATGAAAAAATAAATATATATTTAATGTTAAATGATATATTACCAGTGATAGCTAATGATTTGGCATTCAAGTTCACTGAAAAGTATAAATATATTTCAGGTAACTCTTATTTTTTTCTTTTTAGATGATTAATATTTGTAAAAAAATATATATAATTTGAGCAAGTCATAAGGGATAAAACATCACCATTTCAACTTAATAATTATATGAGTTTGATACACATCTAAACAAAAATGTATTTAAAATTTTATAAAACCAAACACACTCAGAAGAAAAAAATTTAAATTTAATTAACAAACTAAATAATTAATTCTAATATACAATAAAATTAATAGTATAGATTCTAATCATCAAAATATTCAACACCAACCAATGGAAAACTGAGTATGAATTTTTTTTATATTATCATTACACATTAATTTATCATATATAAGAAATAAATTTTAAAAAGAAAAGTAAACTAATTAAATTTATTTAGGTATATTTGATACTTTTAAATTAAGTTCAATATAGTTCTATTTATTTTGGTTTAGTTTAATACCTATTTTGTATGAGTATGTAGTTTTGATTTTCATACATCATAAGTATTTCTTGTTTGTTATTTTAATATTTTAAATAATGCTAAGTAGAATTTATATAATTTTCCAATGATGTATGGTAATGGGTGAAGTAAATGTTTAACAATGTTTACATGACTTGTTTAAAACATGGTTTAGTTTGTTCAAAATATATTTTCTCGAATAAATGAAAAATATTCATTTTTGAAAAAAATTACTTGGATTTAAAAACAACATAGTTTTCATAGAAATGATTTGATGTGAATTTTAAAGGATTTTTATTAGTCCTTTTTATTAAAAAATTATTTAGGATTTTATCATAAATTTTGAAAAAATAGAAGGTTTTGATGAGAAAATTTTGGTTGATTTTGAAATTTTTAAATGTCTAGGTTTCAAGGAAATTTTTTGATGTGTTTAACTAATGTTTTAATATATGGTACTTTTGAGTGTGGTTATATTGATTAAAACTATATAAGGTTATTTTTCATTTCATTGAATTATGTAGTTGTGGTCTTTTTATTGATTTAGATTACTGATATTTTGTGTTGTATATATGGTTGGTGGGGATAGGGGTAATTGAATTATTGATGCTACATGAGAGTTATATATAGTGTATTATTAGTGGAGGGAAGGATGTTAGTTGGGTATGATAATGTAATTATTTCATTATGGATGAATTGATTCATCGTTCATTATTATTGTGTTTTATATTTATTGGTGTGTTGTTTGATTATTTTAACTATCCATATAGATTTTTGATATCGAGTGAAATATGTGGCATCAGAGAATCACCATGGGATTTAGATTGGGAATTGAAAAAAAATCATGTGATAAGGTTTTATTCATATATCAGTAGTATAAGGTGTCAAAGTTATTTAAAGGAGTGTTGAACCTCAAGGTTAAGGAGTGAAAATAGGAGGATGAGGATTAATTCGAATTAACCTAGAGAACATACCAATTATGGGTTGTATTAGAAGTTATATCTCACTCAAGAGTGTCTGAGGTGTGGTGAATTATGAATAATGGTCAGTAGAAAGAGTTTTCTTATAAATAATACCTTTTCATGGTCTGGAATGATTTTTCCCATTGATTTAGTTAGATTAACATGTGAAGGAGCACATGGACCTATGGTGGGGAGGATCTAGTGTGCATAATATTGTGATTTCCTTTTTTTAATTTTACTACCTATTTTAAAACCTCTTAGTTGATGAAATTATGAGTGCTTTTCATTTCATGTATTCTATGATATATGATATCAGATGGAGGTTGGAATGTTTATGATTGATGTTTTGGTTCTATGTGAGGGATTGTGCTAAGGTGATCAAGAAGAGTATACTTTCAACTAATAAGAAAGCTAGATATTGAGACTCAAGTTATAGACCTCGATGATTCTTTCTCATTTGTTTGGATGATTGATGATATTATTATCTTTCTAGGTGAAAAATTCATTTCAGTAGGTGTTTAGTTTGTTTTTTGGTTGAATTATGGAGGTGTTATAACACCATATCTAGTTTTCAAAGTCGGAATTACTAAAGACTAGGGGAGTAAAGTGTAAATATCTTTGGGATATGGGTCTACCAAGTTTTAATTTTATTATTTTATATTTGGGTTTTAATTTTTAGTATTTTAGCTATGGAACATTTGGAGGGGATGTGTTTTGTATTTTTTTTTCTTTTATTCATGGTTTTTTTCTTAGTGTGGTTATTTTGGTTTTATCATTATTGGTTTTTCAGTTAATAGTTTTTTTCTCATGTTTTATGTTTATATTACTGTAGTAGTTCTATTGATTGGTTTAATGGATGGCAATGTTGTAAATTTTCTTACTGAAGGGTTTTTCGGTCGTTGATTCTTTTCTTTAATTTAACTTTAAAAAAATCTTGATGATGTTTCATTTTATGAGGTGGTCTTTTAATTGTTTTTTCCAATGTCAGTTATTTTATTGTGATGGAGGTGATGTGGGTGGTAATATCTATGTGATTATGGCCAAGTAATAGGAACCTTGATGCTAATTTTCTTCCATTTTATGTTCTTATGTTTTAGTTTCAAATTTCTTGGTTTTACTATTATTTGAATCGCTAAATTGTTTTGTGTTAAAGAAATCATGATATGGGGGGATAGATGCGGGAGGGGTGTAGTTATCGATGCGGGAGGGGGGAAAAGTGAAAGAGATGGTCATAGGGAGATGAAAAATATATAGAAAATTCTATTTAGTTGTCTCTAATAATATCACTAGTGACATAAAAATGTAATTTTATTGAATTTACCCCCATGAATACTCAAAATTATAATAGTGATCAATTTCATCTTGAAAAAATTCAAAAATATTTTTCATTTAACTGTCCTCTAACTCAAATAAACTATTATTCATTAACTTAAAAGAAAAAAATTTATTATCAAAATGAGTTACATTCCCAATAGTTTGGGATTTATTCACAAAATATATAGTCTATTATAAAAATCCAATAGAATTCACTTCTAAACATTCCATTTTATTTTCACCTAATGATTGATTAACTATTTCAAAACTTTGAGTGCATCTGCCCTTTGTTTCTCATTTTTTTTTGACACATCTCTATCTCATATTTTTATCACTACAAGACATAATAAATCCATTAATTTTCTTATCCAATATATATTAATCACTTTCTTTTAAACCCTCATAAAAACAATACATAAGAAGTTTTAATGGTAACTCGTGATTTGGAAATCGAGTTAAAAAATTATTGAATCATTCCTATATATATCACTAAATCTCTATTAATTTTCATAAATAAAACTTGTGATTAACTACTTAAATATACAATTTTTCTGTCTAGTTTTTTATACCCACTTTAAAAGTTTATAAAAAATGTATTGAAGATATTTTAAAGTTACAGGAAATGATTTTTTTCACAGAAAAATCAATTACAGTAAGACAAATTTTTATCAAAAAACCAAAAAATTAATACAATAAGTAATAAAAATTAATTCTCTAGTGAAAATAGTTTTACACCCCTAGATAATGTTTATTTGGGTTGTATTTTGGTGCTAGTTATTGAAAAAAATCATGTCATGGGTTAATGGTTGTGTAAGTGTAACCTTGGGAATTTTGATCCCGATATTACTAAGAATGAATTCAACCTCCACCCCTTAATGTCATGAATATAATATTTTTATTTAAATTCTATAAATATACATGGAATTATCACTTACCATTAGCCTATGTAATTAGTGTTATAATTAAATTTATCCCTTGATAGAATATATCATTCAATAAAGTCAAATAGATATTCATATTAAATAATTACAAATTTATATATTAAATGAAAAAAATTATATGAATTCATATTTACAATGCAACACACTTTCATCCATTATCCTACCCATGGTTTGAATCGAACTTTATGACATTTAATTGAGAAGATTTTGTAACACACAAATTACTTGATAAGACAATCATTTCATTTTAATATAGTTAAAGGGCCATCCAAATCCATGGTTTTTAGTTTATTTTACCCAATTTTCTTAAAATTATATATTTTTAAACAATTATTTTATGTGTTATTAACTAAATTAGAGTTCATTTAGTATCCCAAAAAGTTTAGACTACTTATATATTTTTTTTATTTTACATTTTCTTTTTCAACCATTGTTTTCTTATTTTTATTTCATATATGTTTATTGAGCTTATTTATTTTTATTTCTTACTCTTGGATTAAATTTTTATATTATTGATCTTATCCAAGAAATTTAAGGTATAACCTCTTCAACTTTCACTCTAAGAGTATGATATGTACATTTTTCATTTATTTCACACTACCCTGGTCCTTTAGTTTTAGGATTTTCTTATCACATTTTTTCACCATACTATCTAACTTGTGAGTTTACCTTATTTAATTTCTCAATTTCAACTTCAAATATTTCAAATAATTGTTTAAAAACAATACCAATTCCCTCAAATCATGAAATAAATATTTTATTTAACTATTTCACCTTGTGTGTTTGGGATGTACATGATTATCCAACAACATTAGGATTAAAACCTTGAACTGAAAATTCTCATTTAATTTTTTATTTCAAGTTAAATTATAATTAGATATTATAAATTAATACATGAATCACAAGAATAAATTCAGTCACCAATAATGAATAACCATTTAAAATTGGTATATTTTCAAGTTCAGTACCTGTGATTGGTTATTTGAAAACTATAGTTTCAATAAAAAAAATCTTATATTTTATAAACATTTAATGAATACTTATAGAAAAATATAAATTGAATGTCCGATTTTGTAAATTACTATGAAATAAAAACAAATTCAATATAAAATCTGGACATTGTAATGTAAAATTGTACATTACTTGAAGATTAGTATATTTTCAATATCAGCACCTCATCTATTTTCCTATCTAATATATAAGTTATAACACCCAGATATTTTGTGAAATATTTTATATTAATTTAAACTTGATCTTTTCGATATTTTTCAGTACACAAAACATTGAGTTTAGCTTTCATTACATGTAATACTGAGTTTACATTATGTTACATGTAACACTGAGTTTAATTGAAATGTGTCATATTATTTATATGATTTTGAGCTTATCAAAATGAATGTAGAACCAGATAAATGTGTTTCTATAGGAACATCAATGGATGTATTTTCTTCCAAGGATTATCTAAGGTTGAAGATTTAGGATGGGAACAAGGATACTTGGGGGATATCCTTCAATGTAAATAGTTCTCAAACAAATACAATTTTCTTGTTAAGAGAATAAGAAATCAAGATTTATCTACTTATGAGAACAATTAATAGCAAGGTGTCAAGATGGTCTCTGGTTTCTCATGTTGCAGAACCATCCAGAAGAGACTTCAGATCAAATATTCTTTAAAGGAGACTGGGATTATTCGATTTGGAGATTTATTGGTCACTTTACTGGTTTTTCCTCTCTAGAGTTATCACATCTCCCTTTCATTATTGTTGGTTTCAGGGTGTGGGTGCAACAAGTCCTGAGAGGAAGGCTAGATTCAAGGTTTTATCTAAATAGTACAAGTGATTTTGGTAGGATTAGAATGATGCTCACTTTAAAGGGTTTATTTTCTTAGGGAGTGATCTTACTATTACTACCATAAGCCTAGTGTTGGACTTGATCAGGCTCTTCAAAAACTGGGAAGGAGCACCTACCATCAGATCGCTACTAATAGACAATTATCCTCAATATCCCAGTGTAGATGTTCTCAAGGTAATTGGGTTAGATGGAATCTTTAACCCTAAAAAAAAACTCAACAATAAAGGATCATGCCTCATGGGAGCCATAAAAGGATGAGGTGTGTTTTTTGATAACATGGGTTTGGTCATCTTAGATTTTATTGTAAACTTTGGATACAAACATTCTCTCTTGGAAGAATCTATCACTATTCTTATAGGTCTCTACTTATGTAGTCACAAGGGAATTATCTTGACAGTAGTGAAAATAGACTCCTTAACTCTTTATGATTCCCTTATTTTTTTAGTTGTTACCCCTTGGTCCATATCTTATATTATTCAGAGGTGTATAGGACTTATTCACAATCAAAAGAATATCTTTCAAACTTGGAGAGTGGGAAGAAAGGTGGAAAATTGGATTTCATCTATGGTGGTTCAAGGTACTAGCATCACTTTCTTCATGATCTTTGATTCCACCCCCCCTTAGGGGAATAACATCATGAGAGGAGATACTCTTAGGCTTCACTGCTTTCATCCTCCCTAATCTCTGTCTTGTTGGCTCTAATTGTATCTTATTTACTTGTTTTCATATAATTTACTTCAAAATAAATAAAAAATGATGATTAGTATGGTGATATGGTTTACACATGTATATAAAATTTATTCTTTGGTTACCAATTAATTAAACATAAAATCTATTTTAAAATAAAGGAAATGTTTTTTTCTGCAAACTATTTTTATGAAATCCAACACATTTTACATAAATAAATTTTAAAAAAACCTTTTCTAAATTATTTTAATGAAATATATATATATTATATATTAAATAATATATTTTATATTCATCTTGTGTGTTTTCAAGATAAGAGATAATAGAAAATAGAATTTTACGCTTTAAAACCATGTTTTATAAATAGCGGGGTTGTCTCCTTTTTTCACAGTTATGTTAAAACTAATTTTTGAAAATTTTAGAAAATTTATTTTAAAAAATTAATTAAATTTTATAAATTATAATATCAAAATTATCTTTGGGTGAATTATTTATAATTTTCTAAAAAGATTAATGTTTAATGAATAGTAAAAAAACTGAATTTTAATTAAAAACAAAATTTTCTTATAAATTATTTATAAAGTTAAATTATATTTTAAGTTGATTTTAAAGTTAAATTAGTTCAATTATATATCCATTAATCCAATTTATGTCATTTTAATAAATTTTATATCAAATTTTGGTATATAAACATTTTATGCTTTTGAACATTTTCTCCTTAAAAACTTGCCTTCTCAACGCATCCATGGGATTATTTTTAAATTAAAATTCAAAATTTATTTGAATTTAATTTGGAAAATTAATTCCATATTTTTAATCATAATAATTTATATTATATAATAATTTCAACTTAATCTTTTATTAAAATGAAAAGTAAAAACAGAAAAAATTATTTACCATGGTTAAGGTAAACATGGGTGTATTGATGGTTAAATTCAAAAGATAAAGATGAAAAGTAACCCAAGACTTTTAAAAATCCCATTTTATGGAAATATTTAAACCTTATACATTCTATTCTCTATAATGTTCCATTATTTGAGCCTTGTGACCTTAAAAAATATGGTTTCAATTCTTTTGTTCCAAAAATTTCAAGCATGCCACTCACCTCACTCCAAAAATGAAACCACTTATCCTATCCTTTTCAAAATTTAAAACCATTTTGGTTTAGAATATACCTACCAAAATCACTTCCAAAATTCCATCATATCATCCTAGAAGCCTTATATTTTAAAAAATACAAACTATGAAAGATTTTGGTGCAAACCCAAGGAGGTTACCCAAAAAAGAGGTAACGTTCTTAAACGAGTGTTTTTATTTTATTTCTTCCACAAAATAATTTAATTATTATTATAACATGATGGTATAATAACCTCATTTTCTTCTATATTGAAATATATTTTTATGTTAAGGTAATAACCTAAAACCAACTCCACTTCAATCAAATGGGTTATGAAATCATTGTTTGTGTGCATGGAAGACTACCACCTCTCGAACCGATGTCATTCATTTTTCCATTACCACTTCTAAAGGTTGGGTATGATGATAGATATAACATATATATATGATATTTATAATATAATTATACCTATAGTGTAATTATATCATATATGAATTTTTAATTTTCGTTGCATAGGGGATATTGTAATGTCGCTTGTGTGTACAGAGAACTACCACCTCACGAAGCGATGTGATTCATTTGTCACTAACTCTTTACATGGAGGATAATAAGGATTAATACATGTGATATAAATTAAATAAAAAAACCAAAGAATTAACCTATATCCATATTAAAAAACTATGTTTATATCCTAAAAAAATTTAGTTATAAGTTATAGCCACAGTCTAGATGGATCAAGGATCATATTGGCATGGCTATAGATTTTTGCTATAGCCATGATTTTGTGGGTTGTTTACACGGTTGTCCATCATGGAAACAGAAGCTATAGAAATGGTTTATAAAAACATATTAATATCTCCCATGATTTTCCACCATGGTAGTTTATATATATAAATAGTTTAAACTATGGATATAAGTGTTTCCATGATAGATAACCGTTGCTATAGCCGCAGTAAACTGTGTCTATAACCCAAAAATAATATATACCCAGTAGGATTAAATATCCATACCTCACATATGAGATTTAAATTTCCTGAACACTACACTAGGTAAAAAATTGGGTATATATATATATATATATATAAATTATTACAAACCATGGTTATTGGATGTAAACCATGGGTATAGAGCTTCCTGCTCTTTTTTTCTTAGGAACCTTTTTTCTCTGCATAAGAACGAGACACCTATAGCCCCAGTTTTTCAAAAATGTGGATAAAAAAAAAATATATCTTTGATTATATCAAAACTGTAGCTATAATAAGACTTTTTAACCATGGTTTTCATAAACCATGGCTATAAACTTTGAGGAGACACAAATAGCTATGGTTTTGGGAAAACAATGGCTAAAGGTCTCATCTATAACAACGATTTTTTGGAAAATCATGGATATGTATCTAATTTATAATAGTGTAATTATGATATTAATAACATATTTATTATTATTAATTGGTGATATATCATTTTATTTCTTATATTTTCACTCATTGAAAGTTGATAACATCATTCGTGTATGTGTGGATAACCACCTTCAAGAAGCGATGTGACTCTCTATTTTCATCACCACACCAAATAGATGATGTGAATAAGTATATTTAAAAAATAATTTAGTATTTATTGTATCATTATAATTCTATAAAGATGAGATATTACTTATCTCTTTTCCATGATGACCATCGAAAAATGGAAATGTTACTTATGCGTACGTACGACCTACCGTCTCCATAATCGTAACATACTTCATTTCTCAAAACCAAATTTCATGATTGGTCTTAAAAGTATAATTGAGGTATAAATATTATAATTATTATAATTATTAAATTATTATTCTTCTATATATTATAGAATCATTATCAAGGTAATATTTCAAAAAATAACAAATCAAAACACATACGAAAAAAACAAAGCGGTTATTACCCAAAACGTGAAATTAATAAGGAATTATTAATAAACGAGTAATAAAAGGTCATAAGTAAATAATATGTGTTATGAAATATAAGATTATATTTTTTTAATCTATTTATAATAAAATTATATTTATTATATTGGAGTTTCAAATGTGTATGAAGGAAGTTGAGACTTAAGGTAATGGATTTCTAGTCTCTCTGTTATTTATGGGAGATATATACCAATTCACCACTCATTTATTTTTTTGGTGTACCTACTACCCCATTTATATGTTATATAAATAATATAATCATTTTTAATTACATTTAACGTTTAATTTTATGTTATTATTTATTGAGGATTTTGATTCAAATGATTACTAAAGCGGTATTGGATTTCTATCTCACTTTTATTTTTCTATGAGACACATTCCATATTCACCACAAATTTATTTTATGTGGTGTATATACTACAAATGAAGGTATTTTATGTTTCATATCCTTATATTTATTTGTATTTACATATCCATTTGAGTATCTCTCTTTCACGGGTTTTATGGTTTAAAAGTTACCAAATCGATAAGGGATTTTTGTCTCAATTTTCCTTTTGTTGTGACATATGATTTTGTTATAAACCTATCATATTGTGAAATGTGTATATAAATACCATTTTATATGTAATATCATGAATTTATTTATCCTAATGACACTTTAAGTTTTATTTATTTATATTCCTTTATGGTTGTTACATTTAAAGGTTACCAAAGTGGTAAAGATTTTATGTTACAATCTCATAATTTATTAGGATTCTATATTATTATGTTTCTGATGATAAAATATTATGATCCATCTCTCATTAAACCCAGAAATTTTCTTATCCAATGCTTATTCATTATATTTTCATGTAATGTTACCATTTTTTCACTGTTTTGTAGTTAAAATAATATAAGAAATGTATTTAAGAAAATCCGACTTTGTTTGACTCTTTGGTCAGAAATCCTTTTTCTTCCAAAACCATGTTTTTTAAAATGTTTTCAATTTTTTTTAAAATTATACAAATTATTTATAAAATAATCTTTAATCCATGTTTTATTTTTGTTAAAAATATTTTGAAAGGAATTATCATGTTGATTTCCAAAAAAATACCATTCAACATTTATAGTAAATTTTTTAATTTGTTTTTAAATGTTAGACATTAAAAATATTTCCCACTATCATTAAAACTCGCCAATTTCAAACCTTCCATAAAAATTTTCAAAGATATTTTCAATGAAAACTTTTCCGTTAATATTTTCGAAAAAATTTAGATTTTCAATTAATTATTTCGAAGTGAAAAGGATTTTGAAAATGTTTTATATTTTAAAAATATTTTTTAAAAGGAAAAGATATTTTCCTCAAGAAATGTTATAAATGGGTTATAAATATTCTTATATATGTTTTAAATTTTATTTAAAAAAGTATGTTAAATTTTTTTAAGTTTCAAAAAGTGATTTTTAAGGAAAAGTTATCTTCCTCAAGAAACATTCTATGTAACCTTGCAAAATCATTCTCTGTAAATGATGACATCATTTGATTTTACTTATTATTTACTGGGGATATGATCCAAGGATACAATTCTTATTATTTCTCTAAATTGTTTATTTTTATGATGAAAATAATTTTATGAAACCATTTTCTCCTCCAAGAGTTATACCATGATATAATTATTATAAAAATGATTTCTTTTCTATAGTGTATGCTATGATGAAATAATGAAATGATTATGAAACCTATATCATTTCCATGTGTTATGATATAATAGAAGTGTTTAAGAAACCCATTTCATTTCATGGGTTATGTCATGGTGAATTATTTATGATTTCATGACACACATATGTGTGATTTTCATTATGTGATGGGTGGTACCTATATCTCCCTCCAATGCATTAGGTAATGATAAATGTTCTTTGAGATAATAGGGTATATTAGTGGTTATCCAATTCATAAAATAAAGAGTACATGGGTTGTTATACCAAGCCCAAAAATTGGGTACATGGGTGGTAAACCCAAGCCCAAATTAGGTACATGGGTGGTTAGTACAATCCTAACATGTCATTAATTTCATGGTCTGTATCCTTGACATATAATTTTATATATATGAGTATGAAAAAAATCTATGTCTTATTCCAATGTTATGCTCTCATGGATCATGTTATTTTCTTTCCTTATGATTCATATCTTATTAAATTCCAATATCTAGGATATAAATCAGTATTATGATCTTTGATATGAAGGTTATGGATTTCAAATATCATTATCATGTTCTCATGCCTTCATGTTCACATTATGATTATATATCTCCTTTGTCAACCCTTATTGAGAATTTGAGCTCACCCCTTCTTTTGTTTTTCTTTCAACAGGTCACAAAGAATGGTTTTAAGTATGGTGTGTTTGTAAAGAGTACTAAAGGGGAATATCTCTATGGAAGATGTTGAAGATATTTCATGAATTAAGAATATTTTGTTCCGAGTTTCCATAGGAACTAAACTATTATGGTCCTCATGTGTGTGTTTGTATAAGGTAATGAATATTCATATAATAAGATGTAATATCCATGTATGAAAATACTGAATCACTATAGATTGTATCAGAAGAAAGGTTTAGGTAACCTTTGGAAACTTTGATGGGAAATCTTTAGTGAGGTACCTAGGGAGATTTATATGGATATGTCTAGGGATGTCTCTACATATAACTCTAAGTATGAGTTAAAGTTTAGGAAAATCTATTGGAATTTTTTTCAAGGATCGAGCAAGTGGTTTCCAAAAAATTACATCCCTATCTGGATATTAAAAGTGGATATGGATTTAGCATATAGTTTCCTAGGGGAAATAACTCTAAAAATATTACATTGATATGGAATCAATCTTTACTAGGTTTGAAATTCCCATGGGATATTCTTTGGAAATCCAAAAAATCTTTATAAACTGTTGTGAAGGATTTAAATAGATGATGACTATGAATGAACTTATATAAACCTAAGGCACCATAGATTAAAAATTTGGTTTCATTATTTAGACATCCTAAAATTTATTTTCATGATTATTTGGTTTCCCTTTATGATTAGTGTTTATCACACTATAATTTTTTAATCGATGGTTGTAACTAAAAGAAACTAGTTTAACATTGAATGCAAAAGAAATTTTTTATATGAGCATCCGAATGGAATGATGACTAGAGTGAAGGGTGTTTTGATTATGCCTAATCAGCTATCACATTTCATTTTTAACAACATTCACCTTACCAATCTCTTAGAAACACCAAATAATAAAAGGATAGATTTCATTGAGAGTTTGGGTGGTGGATACCATGGAGGAAAGAATATTTATTTTACTATATGTAAAGAATTTGGGAAGAATCACTAAATGGGATGTCTCAAAGGGATGATGATATTTTTGGGGTGTGGAAAATGAGAACACAAAGAGAGTAGCTATAAAGGAAAAAAATAAAATGTTATGTTAACGCAATATATAAGAATAATGGGCTACTTAAGGCATCATCGATGGTTGAATTTTTTAAATGTGAAAATTTTAGGAATTATGAAAGTTTATGTCCTAAGGGGAACACTCATGAAAAGAATATGAAAGTTTTTATAAATAATGATTTTTCTATTGACAATTAAGATATTAAGAATGAAATATCAAATGAAATCAGTATTAAGGAATAGGATTAATAATACTAGTTAATGTTTTTAGAATAATGTAGAAAGATTAAATGTTTTATGTATTGGAATTAATGAATTATGCAATATGTAAGGATTGTTCAATTTATGTTTTTCATTATGTATTTTTAAAAATATGATGAATAGTGCTGATAACCTAAAAAATTGATTTAATTGTAAGGTGATATTCATGAAATCACATGATTAAGGTAAAGATAACCCTTAATATGTCCTTGATATTGAGATAATGATATTGTGATAAATAGATGATTGATATGGATAAAGTAAATTGTATAGTACAAATTACCTTGGAATTTATAAATAATTTGTTGAAAAAGTGGGTTATGCTATCACTAATAGAGTTTTGACATTTTTTATTTAATTAATATATCCAATAATCTATGTTTTATGTAAGGATTAAATAAGAATGTATGTTTTCAATAATGTTTAATGATAATTCAAGTTGTTACCATGTTTCAAGCGTATACATGATAGAGATACTCACATGCTTTTCATGTCAAAATCAAGATCCACATTATGATATATGGGGGATTAATTCTAAGTTGATTTTGAAAAATTTAGTGAACTTCTCTTTAAATTTTGAATTTTTAAAGCGTTATAAAATTAACCATTTATGGAATGGATTAAGTTAAACATTGTATGTGGTTTTATTGATTAACATATTACTTCACCATATGAATATTTTTCCATATTGGAAAACTTGTGTTAAATATTTTTACTAGAGATTGAAGGAATAACTTATCATTATTTTATGGATATCGTGATATATTATTGTATCAGGCTAAAAAAATTATTCTTCATTTCATATAGTAATAGATGAAGTTGAAATTGATTGAAGAAAAACCAAAGGATAAAATTATACATACAATACAAAGGAAATTTGATCCCTAGGTATATTAGTCCGTTCGAAATTATTGATCATAATGGGATGATAACATATCGATTGGTTCTTCCACTGAACCACTCTTGGGTTCAAGATGCATTCCTTGTATCTATCCTGAGAAATTACATACTTGATCCATCACATGTACTAAACTCATAAGATGTACCACTGGAGTATGATATTCCCTACGAGGAACAACAAAAAGAGATTCTAGGTCGAATCAAGAATTTTCTATGAAACAAGACAACTTACCAGGTCAATGTTTTATGAAAAAACCACCTGTATAAGGATGATACAAGGGAACTTTATGGAATAATGAGGTATAAATATCTTCAATTTTTAGTAAAAATGTGAAGAATTTGGAGTGATAAAATCATTTTAATGGGGTAGAATGTAGGACCTTCAGACATTATGAAATATATTTTTCAACTAAATTTAATATTTTCAATATTTTTTATTACATGCAACACAGAGTTTAGATTATGTTACACACAACATGAAGTTTATCTTTAATTACAAACAACATTGAGTTTAAACGAAACATGTCATATTATTAAAATATTATTATATGATAGTCATCACCTGGACATTGTAATAGTCGGTATGAGTAGCATTAACTAAATTATGATCATATTTGGTTCACATATGTAAATAAAATTAATTCTTTGGAGACTAATTAATTAAAAATAAAAACTACTTGAAAATAAAGGAAATATTTTTCTGAGAAACTTTTTTTATTCAAACAAACACACTTTACCTCAATAAATTAAACAAACCACCTTTTATAAATTATATTAATAATATGTTAATATTATATATTCAATCATATATTTGACATTCAACTTATGCATTTTTTAGATAAGTGAGAGGAATAAATCCAATTTTATACTTAAAAGCTATATTTTTCTAATTTTAGTTTACCACCATTTTAAAAATTGATATTAATTTTTTTTTGAAAAAATTAGAAAATATATTTTAAAAAATCAATTTCATTTTTTAAATCATCATATCAAATATATCTTATGGTTACTTTTTGAGTATTTTTTGAAAAGATTAATTTTTTGATGAATAGTGCAAAATTACATAGTTTTAATTGAAAAATTCCTTTTCAATTAAATTATATTTTAAATTGGGTTTATTGTAAAATTAGGTAAATTATATATAAATTAATCCAATTTAGTTCATTGGAATCAATTTCATATTGAATTTTTATATTAAAACATTTCAATCTTCTGAACATTTCTCTTTAAAAACCTGCTTTCTCACTGTGTCTATAGGTTTATTTTAAAATTATATTTTGAATATTCTGTGAATTAAATTTGGAAAACTGGATTCCATATTTTTAATAATAATAATTTATATTATCAAATAAATTGAACTTAATTTTTTACAAAAATGAATAGTAAAAATAATAAAAACTATTTATCACGGTTAAGGTAAAATTTGGTTAACTAGGGGGCAGGGTTAAAATAAAAAGATAAGGTTTAAAAAAAACCCAAAACTTTACCAGCACCCATTTTATTGAGATATTTTGACATTATCTATTTAGGATCAAGAATGATACATTATTTTATCCTTGTGATATGAAAAAACTTGGGTGGAATTATTTTTTTCAAAAAATTACAAGTTTGAGACTCACGCCACTTATAAAAGGTCACCCCTTCTCCTCTCCTCTTCACACCTTTAAACCAGTTTTTCAATAATAACTGAAAAATTAACTTCAAAAATTCCCTTGTATCACCCATTAATCCTTATTTTGGACAGAAATCCAATCTAGAAAAGATATTTGTGCGAATTTAAGGAGGTTACCTGAAAAAGAGGTAATGTTCTTCGACATGCATTTTTATTTTATTTATTCCTCCACATCCTTAAATTATTATTATAACATGATGATATAGTAACCTTAGTATATTATATATAATGATATTTTTTTAATAAATCATCTCTTCGATGATCTATGATATGATGAAATGATGAAATGATGAAATGATGAAATGATTATGAAACCTGTCTATTTCCCCTGTGTTATAATATGATGAAATGTTAATGATACCTGTTTCATTTCATGGGTTATGATATTATGATTTTTTAAAGATCTTATGGCACACATATATATGATTTTCATTATGTGATGGGTGGGACACATATGTCCTTACAATTAATTTGGTAATGATAAATGTTTTATGAGCTCAGTGGGTATGTGGGTGGTTAGCCCAAGCCCAAAAAGAGGGCACATCAGTAGTAATCCCAAGTCCAAAAACAGGGCACACGGGTGGTAAGCTTAAGCTCAAAGCAGGTACATGGTTACTTATACCAATCCTAATGTGTTGTGAATGTCATGGTTGGTATCCTTGACATAATATTTTCTATGATTTTGTATGTGCCACAAATCTATGTCTCATGCCAAGGTTATGCCCTCATGGCTCATGTTCTTTTCTTTCCTTATGATTTATGTCTTATGAACTATCAATCTTTATTCCATGACTCATGATTATGGTCTTTGATATACAGGTTCTCATGTACTTATACCCATATGTTCACATTATGATTTCACATCTCTCTTTTTTACCCTTACTAGGCATCTGAGCTCACCCTTTATTATGTTTGCTTTACCCGGGTTATGAAGAATGGTTTTAAGTTGGGTATGTTTGTGAGGATTACTAAATATGTTGAAGATCCTTCCTGAATTAAAAATATTATGTTCTATTTTTCCAAAGTAACTAAACTATTATTGTCCCCAGGCATGTGTTTGTGTAATATAATGAATATTCATCTAAAAAGATTCCATATCCATGTATGAAAATTCTAGGTTGTTGTATAAGGAATTCTTGTAGGCCCACCACATCTCACCCAATTCTATTAACCTAGGTTCCTTTTCTAGTAGTACACATGGGAAGTTTTGTCAAATATGAATATTAAAAAAATCAATAATACTTTATAAAGAAATTTAAAATTATTTTCAAAAAATATATTAACTAAATTTCAACACAAACCTGGTCTTTTATTTCATGTTTGACTTTTATACACTGCATTACTTGAACCAGAATAATATTACTGGGTTTTTTGATTTTCCCCATGAAAATCCAAAATTATTTTCTATTTTTTATAATTATTTTCATGTCTTCATTATAATCAAATTGTATTTTTGTGTATCTATTCCACAATACAATAATTTTTATACAAACCTATATTTTACTAGAAGATGTTCGTGAAGAAAGAAATGAATATTTAACATATATATAACTAAAATTTAATAAAAATTTTATTTCTTCATTAATTTTATAACATTTATCAGAAGAACTATTTTTTCAACTCTATCTTATACACTATTTTGGTGGTAGAAAACTAGTGGGTTTTCTGGTGTAGAAGATTGTGGATAATGAAGTTGGGTAGGAAGGTACGAGCATACCTGAGGCATAAACAATAGAGAATTTCCTTGTACAAATGAAGGCGGATAAGGGAAACAGGTTGAGGTATTCAAGGGGTGAGACTACCTTTCATTATATTAGAATAAAATATTAAAATTGTATTCTCTCTCATGTATGAATAAGATATATAAGGAGGAGGGATGATGGAAGTAAAATGTCCCAATGACTACAAAGCTAAAAGTTGTAAGGAACTTCATAGAGGGGGCCCACATTTAGGGGAACTACATGTTGGAGTGGTCCTATATTATAGAATTCCAACCTATCCTTGGTGAATACAAATTTCATCCTTTATAATTATTATTAATATTAAATATGATTTGGTTAATGTTCATACATAGTCAACAAATAAATACGTTACTCACTTGGACAATCATATTTGTTATCCCTTCTTCTCAAAATTAGTGATGATTTTTTTTACATTTGTTTTCTAAAAACCTCCTCATATGACATTATAACCTAAAAATACTAGACATTATGTGAATATTTTAAAAATATAATAAAACATTAAATAACTATAATGATTCCAAATGAAATCAGATTATTTTTAAAAAATTTATTTCTTCCATTATGTTTATTTTCATTAAGTTGTTTTCCCGCAAAATTGGAATATTAAACAACAATATAAGATACTAATTTAAAATCCAAAATGAGATAAATAATTTTTTTTAGTCACTATTTATTTCTTTGTTTCCAACTATTATGTAAATTTCATATGCTATAGAGATGTTGTGACCCCTACTGTCGATATAATTGAAACGATCACTAGCCTGTGTAGATTCAATTAAAATTCATTTAGTTTTCTCAGGTGTATATTATTGGACTGTTTATATTACTCACTTTATAAATGAATTAAAGGGGTTATTAAATGAAATAACCTAGTTTTATTCTGGTATTATATTATTAGTTAACAACAAAAAAACATGATATTATATTTCTCTTTATTACCTACAATTTCATATTCAGTAAAAATTTTGAGGATATAATAGGCAAGTGAAAATAAAAAAAATTCAAAAATAGTTTATTTTTTTTAAATACAATGTAAAATCCCTTTGAGTTAATTTTTATTATAAATTATTATATATATCTCAAAATTATTAACAATATTCAAGTATAAAGGAAAAAATAATTGAACCTTTATAGAAGAAATTTCAAGAAAGTGACACTTTAGTAGATATCTCCTAACATATAGATTGGGAATTAAAATATTTTATAACGATATATAAACCATGAAAACAATATGAAATTAGATAATTAGTATAATATAGTTAAGAGAACTAATTATGTACCTTGTTTGAAAGTTAAAAAATATACCATGTAAAAATAATATAAACTAAATACTTCCAAACTTGTCAATACTATGCATTCTATGTTACGATTTCTAGTTCACATTCCATCCTAGAAATTGAATCATCTATTTCATCGAATAAAAAATTTGAGTGAATACCTACTAGTTAATCAAAAACATCACTATAATCCATTCCTATATAAAAAAACTCTTGGAATAACATCAAAAATAACACCAAATTGTGGTTTTAAAGGTCCCTTTACTGAAAACACTTGTCTAGTTTGTGATTTAATAATGTAAGTCTCATCTGTATGAAGATGAATTTTCATATCCATCAATATAAATAAAAATCTATCTATAAACATTAATTGTCATGTCATTTAATCAAACCACCTTCATATAATCATATTGACATGAACATGTGAATAGTAATCTAATAAAAATATTCTCTAAACAACCCCAAAATATGTAATATTTTATAATAAAGGTTTTCAGTCTGATTCACTAACATAAAAAATCATTGTTTAACCTATAATTACACCATCATGATGTGTATAAATGTTTTTGCACAAATATTTATTATGAATTTAAATTCATTTAAAGCTATTTATTTTCAGTCATAAGCCACATTGTTTGGTCTAAACAACAACACTCTTATTTGAAAAGATACATCATGCATTAGAAAAATTTGGACCCAAAATATATCAACATCAAATATAAAACATGTACTTATTATTTGGTCATTTACAAAAATATATTGTTTACCATTGACTTCAACCAAATAAGAAATTATTTACTGTGTAATTTCTCCCTCCTCTTAATAGATAAAGAAAGATGTGTTATTTTTATAATTTCAGTATGTTATATGAAAATATGAAAATATATAATGTTAGAAACTATGAAAAAAAACATTATAAAATTGTATATATTTATAATTTAACATGATATAATCTTTGACCATAAAACAATTTAATAATAGTATAATATGAGCCATCTCACACTCATCCATGTTCAAAGTACATATTCTTTATGATCCTGATACCCCCCATGTGGGGAGGCAATGGAAATGTAGGCTCAATGGGATTATATTTCTACACTTCTATTCTCATTGGTCAATTAGATCTCGTGGTGACATTTTCCAATTACATTTAACATAAATCCATGTATTCCTATTCTAAATAACCTTTCACAACAAATCCCTTTAGGATGATTCTTATTTCTAAAATAGGATTTCAATGTAAACAACATTATTTCTATTTGATACATCCTGTGAGTAGAAATATGACCACTAAAAATAACTTTTATTGGAATATTCATCGTCATATGTAATATAAATGTGAAAAATTATGGAGGGAGAATTTTTCCCATGTCACAAATTATGATCAATGCATATTTCTATAACTTTTTAACAACACTTTTTTTCAGTCTTTTAGCACAAAGGTCCTTATAAAAGTGACATAATCTAATAAAAATGACCATATAATTATGTGAATGTAAATTATGAATATAAATAGGAATCTATTCATGTAACATGACATAATAGTCATGGGTTTTAAGGGACTTTAGTTTCACATATCATGTATTAACCTGAATCAAAATGTTACTTGAATAACCATCTGGAACCTTTCAAATTTTCAACACTTGAAGAAACTGTTTTTTCTAGGAATTTTCAATAAAAAAAATAGGAAATATGGACTTTCCACTTATTCTAACTAATTAAACCAAGATTAATTCTTGGTTTTGTACCCTAATCCCTTAAATCACGACATGAGCACAAATAATATTTTTTCCCTTTATATTTAAAATCATTTCAAGTATTATTTCATAGAATATTTTCTCAATATATGTTACATACAAGAAGTGACATAGAAAATTTGATGACTAATATGGAAACTCAATGAATATACTTTACTTTCTCCAATTGTTTTTTAAATCCAAAGGAACATTATTAAACTTTATGGAAATTGAAAAACCCTTTCTAGGAACAAAATTCAAATAGTCAAGTTGTTTGAGGATATCACCCCTAATAGTCATTGAGGTACTTTATCTTCCTCTGTGGAATTATTCAACCATCTTCTATTTTTTATGTATGTATGTTCCATCCATAAAAATCATTTATTACCAATGAAACTAAAAGTTCACTGAAACATTAATATCTTAGAATGTGTATTTTTTAAATAATTTTGTGTAGGATAATACCCCTTTTTTATTCCAACCAAGCATCATTCAGTAAGTAGGGGAATCATTTATTTTCTGTAATAATGTTTCAAAACACATAAACTAATACTTTATAATTGCATGATATGTCTACACCCTAAAGGTCCAAATCTTCCTTAACTTATCTATTAATGGTTTCAACTATGTGTCAATATAATTTCAAGGATTGTTGGGTCCAAAAATTAATAAAAGCGTGATAGTAATTATATTTTTGATACACATCCATGATGGAAAATTATATATATGAATGAAAATAGGTCATGTACTATGTGTAGTATGCAATTAGTGAAATGGGTTGAAACCCTCACATGATAATCCATATATAACATTCTGTGGGTCTGCTATAAAATAAGGATAGAAATTATAAAATATCTACCATGCTAACCAATCTATGGGATGAACTATAACATCATTTCACTTATTTATTTCATCTTTATTCAATCTCATATTCTTTTTCATTTATTCTGGTGGAATATTTTTCTTAAGTATGGGAATTAATGAAAGTACCCAATCTATTTTTCTAGTGCATGAGATTGAGTTCTATATTTATTTGTATTTCATATTAATGTACCAAATTTTTTGTTCTTATTTAACTTGGAATTTTACTTTTATAATAGACAATAATATTTAGGTCACACATGGATTTTATTACTTGAAAATACAAAATTTTCAACCAACTATGATGCCATGTAGTCATTTTTTTGAATACATGTATCATCGAGTAGTACGTTCTTAAAAAGGTAAGGAGGTAGTCAGTCACAACATTAATAAATCCATATATTATTTTCCCAATATAAAATCAAATAAAAAACTCAAGTTTGGTCATTTATCCACATGTCAGGTATATTGAGGTATTCACATCCTCAATCTGCTTTCTAAAAAGCATTACGTCTTTATTTCGATCATTATATGAAAAATATGTTCCCATATTCATTTCCTCTTTCACTGGTATATATGAAGTTTTGGTATGAGAAACAAATGGATGAATATCATAAATAAAATTTTCCATTATGAATCTTTTTGCTAAAATTGTTTTGTTCTCCTCTTGAACTTTTTCTGCATTGTGATACAAAACATGGTATTCTTTTTGAAAAACCTTTTTAGTGATTATGTAAATCACTTACTCACATGTTAACCATGGTATTCCAATGAAATAAAAACATGGTAAATGAATCAATCCACAATCTGAACCATCATTGAATGAAAAATCACAAAAATATTCCAACCGCTTTTGAAACTTATCAGTGATCCAATAAACATTGTACATCCATCTTCAATACATTTTAATATGAATAAAAAAATTTAGTATTTTTTAAAATTTTAATAAATTTTTTTTAACTCATTCATTCTTAATACTAGTATTATATATGATAATTAATTTATTATCCTAATTATTAATTAATTTAGAAGTATGACACATTCATTAAAGAATATATAATTGTATTTTCATTTCCTACTTTAAAAATTTAGAATATTTTTACTTCATTAAAATATTAGAATAATACTTTAAGAAAATTAAATATGTTAGAAAGTTTCATGAAACAATTATACTCTTTTTATCTAAGAACCCTTTTAAATCATCTCATACAAATGGAATCAATCTCATGGGTTTTACCAATACCATTAACGTTATCTTTTCCTTTATAAAACCAATATCATTAAAAATAAAAATCCAAAATCCCCAAATTGAAACGAATTCACTTATACCAAACAAGTAACAATATAAATTCAAACTAAACACAATTATTTTTTCTATTTTAAAAATAATTATGGAAATAAAATCTTCTAAAAACATTATTTTTGAAAATAAAGATAATAAAACCATCATAAATAAAACATTTTAGAACAAACAGGCTGCCTATAAAGTATATTAACAATGATCAAATAGAAAAGTGGGGATTAAGAAACCATAATAAAATATTGTGGAATGTCTTAACATGAATTGGTTTTTTATTGATAATAATCCTTTGTTCAACAATATCCATAAAATTAAATCTTTAACAATAACATGGATAATAGCAAGTGTTCACTAAATTAATGTTTGTGAAGACTATGTATGGTATTGTTCATAACCAATTAATACTTATTATAACCAAAATATAAACTAATATGTGGCATAAATGATAATTAAAACACAAAGCTAAAATTAATTATTATTTACAAATAATTGTCTTATATTTAAAATTTAATTTTTGGAAAGCACCCATTAAAAAAACTATTTATTGTTATGGATTTTTTTTCATTTAACTCCTTTACCATATAGAAATAATTATAGAAAGTTTATATTAAAATAGATGAATTTATTAAATATATTAAATTCTAGAAGGATTCCTCATAATAGAATCAATCCAATCAAACATGCTATATACACCTTCTCCCTTTTTGAATTGTTTGAACTATTAGAGGGTGGGACATCATTGTTCCTCTGTCTCCTATAGTGTCATAACCCCCAATTTTCTTTGCATCTATACAAGACAATTCCTTCATAAATAAAACACACTAAAACAAAAACTCTACCTATAATCATAGTGATTTTTTTAATAACTAATAATAAATATTCATTGCAACATAAGATCAAAAATTTTAAAAAATGACTCACAAAAAATATTCAAATAACAAGTATTATTTAAAAAGTATGATAATGAAGATTTTTTATCAAACAAAATAATGGATTTAAAAATTTATTTATTAAGGGATAGAGTGGTTCTAATTTGGGATTTTATTAAAATAAATATGATTACTAGAAGGTAAAATTGAATAAATAACTTGATTTTAATTGTGAAGTGACTTTGTGGGAAATGGTGGCATTGTGGGGGAAGGTTTATAGAGACCTAGTAAAGTGTATTTTCACAGCCACCAATTTTGTAAATCTTACCAAGAGAAGAAATTAGGGGAAACTCAAAGTGTATAGGATTGGGTGTTGGATGATTTTAAGGGTAATAAAAGTACAATACATCTTCTATATCCACAAATTTGGTCAATTGTTCAAAGAGGGGAAGTTTCGGTGATTAGATTTTTTGAGGTCGTAGGTAAATCATGCAAAGATGTTAGGTGTTTGGAAGTTTGGGGGTTTATTGCACAAAGAAGTGGAGTATTGTATTGAGATAGTATTTATAGAGGTCAATGGTCGGTCATAAAGAGGGGAATCATTAGTCATGGAGAATATTTTTGGAGTCTAGGGCTCTATCACGAAGAGGGGTGTGAAGAGGTTTTGAAATCACAGTTCTATATTAACACGATTTTCATAAACCATGTCTTTTATATAATCTATTACCATGATTTTAATAAATTGTGGAAGTAAATATGTGGAAAGATGGTATTTTTTTACTTGTGAGTTATTAATTAAATTATGTGTATTTTTATGAGTTTACCGTTCCATATTGATTGTGCCTTATTTACTCATGATAGATTCTTCTCTACATAACCCTAGTTAAGAATCTGAGATCACCCATTATTTGTTTTCATTTAACTAGGATACAAATTTTTATATTTTTAATAATATAAAGCATTCAAGAATGTTTCTTATTCTATGTTTTTTGAATTTTAAATGTAACATTAGAGTCATGTATGTATCTTGTTCTCCAAGACTATAAAACTGATCAGTGCTTTGGGATGAGATCCCTTTTATCTTATTCTAATATAATAAATTAAAAACGATATATGGGTTACAAGATTTTGAGTTTCTACACTTCTGATATCTCTAATATTTCCTCTTTATCTCCTAGATCACAATAACCTTCTCTTCCATTAAGTGAATGAGGTCCATCCCCATTAGTGGCTCACATCCAACTTCCATAAAGTACATAGGTAACCTGTAGGTCCTCTCATGTAGAGAATCAAAAATTTTCATTACAAGAGTCTATTGGTAGATATTTTTGTATATGAACACTACTCAAGTTAATCGATCTTCCCAAATCTAGAAAAAAATGTAGCACATAGGTCCTCAACATTTCCATTTTCTCCATGTGGCCATCGGTCTGAGGGTGGAACATTATACTCATCCAAAACTGAGTTTTGAATTCCTCATGAAAATTCATTCACAACTGAGACATTAATCAAGAATATTGGTTAGATATAATTGTCAATGGTACCCCATATATTCGGAAAATCTCATATATTCACAAACTTCTTAAGATCTCCATTGAACTATACTCCTAAATAGAGAGGAATTCGGTTGACTTGGTATGTCAATTGATTATCATCCTGATTGCATAACATCCTATCATTGATAATGGAAGACCTATCATGATGTCTATTGATATAACATCCCACATAAACTTTGGAACCTCAAGGGTTTGGGACAAACCTACTTGGACCTACTACTCCACCTCCACTTGTTGAAAAGTGATACATCGTAAGAAAAATTCAATGACACTCTACTTCATACCTATTCACCAAAACTAATGCTTGAGGTCTTAGTATATTTTTATCAAAACTAGTTGTACTTCTAATGTGGAAGTGTAGAACTCCCTCATAACCTCCTCACATACTTTAATTAGAACCACTATCAACCCTTAAAAAAGGATGATGTATTTCCCACCTTTAAAAAATATATCTAGTGCATCTCTTGAGGATATCCAATAAGGTAAGACCTCAAAATTTATGTATCACAAGTAGAAATCCATCATGTATGGTAGAATATGTGGTGACACCACCATTGATTAAATATATTCCCTTCTCCCTCATCTGAAAATTATAATTACATCACTGAAAACTTTTCAGATGCCTCCTCAACCAATTGAGCTAAGCATATCCTATTAAGGGAATCTACAACAACATTTTCCTTGCCTAGCGTATATAAAATCTCGAAGTAACATCCATATAGGAACTATTATCAATGAATTTTACTTAGATTAATATTTCATCGGTAATATATATATATATATATATATGATACACTTATGATCTATTTATATTATATACTACTTGATGATAAAGTAATGTCTCCGAATCTTAAAAGAAAACACTAATCTTTTCACTCTAAATAATGGGTCACATGGTTCTTCTTATGTGATATCAACTATATGGATCCATAATAAATCAAAAACTTCTTATATATTATCAAAAAAACCATTTATGGATCTAAAGGTATAACAGAACACCATCTACTCAACTCTTTCCTCTGGTATCCTTGTAATTAGAACACTTTCCAATCTCCACATCAACTCCTCAAAATATGTCCAGCATCACTCAGAAAAAATGAAAGGAATATCCTTTTGGGTAAGGACAATTTATTCATTCATATATTTTCTTATTTTCTTATATATAATTTTATAAATAATATAAATATATTAATAAAATATTATAAACAAAAAAAATATTTTTAGAGTACATTTTTGGAGCTTAATTTTAAAATGGCATAAATCCTGATTTTAATTTTTTTTTTATATTCTTCATATAATTATCAATGGAAACTTTTTTACATTTTTGTGTTTTTTATTATTTTGAATTTAATATTTTGTAAATAGTATTGTTTTATAAGAATAAAACACAATTATAAGGGTCATATATGATTAAACCATAATTCTAGTAGGATTTATTAGAAAATCCCTTTCACCCTAACTGTTGCATCTGATTAACTTGGGTACTTGGAGTCATGTGAGATTAAATGTAAAAAATGGGATTTTGTGTGGTTAAATAGTTTTGGGGTAGAGATACATAATAATAACTCTATTTTTAGTCTTTATATAAGATAAAACCTTGTGTGGTTGAGAACTACATGAGAATAAACTAGTGATAAATTAGTATCGAGGAAGAATAAAAAGGTTCCCATAGAAGATTAACTTAATAAATGCACTTCCCACATTTGATTAAATTGATATTTTTGCAGCGCATATAGGATTGACTAAGAGAGGATTTTATTCTATGAAATAATAAACATGATACATCATTTGTTGCATCTAACATAACCTCAAGCCCTATTGTACTCCTTCAAAACTCCTAAACAATAGAAAATATTTATCCCATCAAATCTCCACATGTTCTCACATATGAAATACATAGGGAATATTTTCAAATCACTTTGTCTTAAAAAATTAGTAAATGATCAAGATGTGTTTACACATGGCCTTCATCCATGAAAAAATATCAAAAATAGACCATGGGGAGAAATTTTAAGCTGGGAAGAATCTGGAAGCCTTTGACATGAAAAAATATCCCCCTAGAAATGTCTATGTGTAATTCATCCATTCATGTATAGGGTTTTTTTCATATTTAAATTCATCTTTTTCTCCCTCATTATAATGGATCTTCACTCCTGTCCTCTTGGTCATACCTGTGTAGTAGTGTAGTTTTTAATTATGTATTTCATTTTATGCAGTTTTAATAACAATATATTATTATACTTCATATTTTATCTATTTATACATGATTACCCCTTCATGACTCTAAAATTACGTGGTTATAGACATCTAACATGAGGATAAGTCTTAGGGGAGGTTTACACAGAGCTCTGAAGTCTCTGATCTTCACTTATTTAATGTTTTTAACTAGTTTGTGATTCGAAAGTTGGGTTTTCTGAGGGATTTTTTAAGGTTTACAACTTTATATAGGTATATATATCTTCCACATTACATCCTCAACTCATTGATTTTATCTCCCTTATCTCATCTCATTTTTATATAGCGAAATGAGATGGGTCATGACATTAATGATATATGATGGGATTAGTTTAATTGAGGCATCATGTCAATGGATATGGAATTTTCATCACTTATCACTATGTAGGAGGCCGGACTTGTTGTATGTTGTAGGTTTATGAAGGCGAATTAAGCCTCAAAATCTAATTTTGAGGGTGGTAGTCCTTAAATGGTATTTATTTGAACATCAAATATTATTTTTAGCAATTAAAATGGATGATGAAGTACCCACACTATCCAAACCAAGGACCGATCAATTTCATAAAAATATATGTTTATTTTTTCATTAATTCCAATTTCATGAATTTTACACACACCAGAAACACCCCCAACCCCTTTCCTTATGATATTAAAAATAATTTAAAGATGAATAATGAGAAATAATAGTGAGTAATTAGTGAAGCTGCTCAAGTGAATCGACCAATGTCAGCTCCTTAGCTGAAATACATTTATAAATTATATTTAATAGGACCTCATAAGAGGCCCCATGTTTGTAGTCTTGGAAAATAACATCCTTTATAATTCCTCCATGAATCACTGGTAGAAAATTTTCAACCCAAGGAAACTTCACACCTCAAATACACTCTTGAGTTACTCCCAAGAGATCATTGGATATTCATTAGTCATCAACTACTCATTCCATCTGAGATGACATGCCTCTAAGAAGTAGACATACCTAATATAGAACTATAACATTGTTGGGTTACTATAGAGGCTATGATACTGATGTATGTTTATTAAAATCCTTTTGGTCTTATAATTATCATCCTATGATACTGAATAAACAAGGATTCCATTGATAAATATGACCATGCACCTATACAAGAAAGGATGAAGGGCCTAGTTCATGAGGTCCATGAATATAGTTGCGCCATTCCTCACACTAAAGGGAATCATTAGAGATACTTAATGTATATAACATTACATAAATTCCATATTGGGTATATCCTACCTACAAACCTAAAGATGGTGAAAGACATACCTAAGACTGACCATCTAGAACCACTTCACTCCCTTCAGATGGTCAAAGAGGTCATCCATCCTTGATAGTGGGTATTTATTCTTGAATATCAATTGATTCAAGTAGTGATAGTAAATACAAATCCTAAAGATCCTCTCTTCTTTCTTAGAGAACAATACCAGATATTCTTATGGTAATGAAATAGGTCTAATTAAACCCCTTTAAATAGATCCTTCGAACTACACCTTCATCTCCTTGATATCATCTAGGAAAATCTAATAAGTTGTATAAGATATCAGTGTGGTATCAGGGTCTAGATCAATGTAGAAATTGATCTCTTGATGAAGGGAAAAAAATTTTACATCCTCAAGAAAAACATATACATTCTCCTCTATGACTTTAGGAAGTTTATCATCTAAATCATCCACCACACATACATAAAAACTTACCAAATTATGGGTGATTGGTTGTAACTCCCCACACACATGCCATGCTCACCTCAAATGATGTTCATATTCACCCATAATGGAAAACCTCAAATTTATTTCTCAATAGCACACCACTGTTTAATGATAAATTTTTATACCAAAATGGATTTAGAATTTATATTCTAGGATAAGAATGAAACCATAGAGATTTACCCCATCAATTTTAAGATGCACAAAAAACCTCTCTCCACTATTTGAAAGTTATCATCATCAACACATATGTGTGATTATATGATCAATGCTAGTGGGAGTCTCTATCTATATAGGTTAGTATAAGGGATCTAATGAGGTTTCTACCTAGTGAACTAGGTATTAAATAATAAATTAATTGATCTTGAAAGTATCAATGAGTATGATTGAGAAAATAGAGAAGACACATATCATACCATGAATCATGTCAGACACTTCTTGACCGTATACCTCTATTTCCTATATCTTTCCATGCACCTAGATGATAGCTCTATGATCTTGTCATATAATTCCTAGGGGTAGAAACGGTGGGAGTGTATTATAAAAATTTTCACCTCAACTCCCCCTCTTGGTGAACTTCCAACACTTCTATCATCATCACCTCCCAATAGACAACCCTATAAACTATAAGGAGGTCCCTGAAAAAATTATTTACTTTAAAAAAGAGGTCTATCTACTGATTCACTACTCTCTAATATATGTTAATTTTGGTAGTTAAGATCTATATGACCTCATCCTTTACAAGTTCAAAAAACATATCTCTTAACTAACTGGATATTCTATATGCCTCTTCAGTTATTGATCCCCTAGACTAGGTCTGCACATGGTTATGACTCCGACGTAATGATATAAATTCATATCATAAAACATCTGTAACTAATGAATATTGACATTGATATCTACCACCCATATCTACTACCTATTGTCCCTCTAACAAGAATCAGGACCCACCCTGGATGGTGGAATATTATGTTTTCCTGTCTAATATCACCTTCAATAGGCCAAGGGATAATGACTATAAATAAGTCGAAATATCAAAAAAATAAGTGGTTATATCCTAATATACCAATAGGTAAAAAATAATCTCTATTCATGATAAAAATAATGCAATAATATATAATAAAACAATTGGAATATATGTAAATGCATGAAACACACTAATATTGAAATGAGTAACAAGTGCATCAACCATAAAGTAATAGGAGGCATAAATGCATAAAAAAGGGAAATAAACCTAAACCAACTGGGGTGAGAAACCTATGAAATGATCTAACACAAGATACAAACATTATTTGATATTCTAACCAATAGGTACCACTACGATCCAGATCCACTAACACATTGTCTACCAAGATCACCACTAAACTATATATTGTTTTCATAAGACAAGACACTTTCAGGAAAAATTATAACGCAGGGGTGAGTACATACCACATACCTAGTATAATTCATGAAAATCAAAAGGGAAAGAAAATAACACCCTTCATACGAAAATCAAAAATTCTATAAGGTACCTAGATATACTTGTAATTAGAAGACCAGAGATATATAAGAGAGTTTTTCTCTACACAACCCAACTATATAAGAAACAACCACACCAATAAACCAAAGAATTTGAACTTCCATGATTTAAAACCCATTTCACCGCTCAAAAATTATATTTGAAAAACCCATTCCTTGATAAGGTAAGTATCATTCAAGGGAGTGACCTACCCCATTAGATGACCAAAGCCTCATCGAACAAAACACATCGAATGACGGAGTACCTAACTATATAGATAGAGGATCAATGACCTAGGAATATAAGGGAGTACTAGACTCCAGGAAAAATACATGGAACCCATGACCTATTAGTATCTTTCTATCAAGGGAGTTTATAACCACATATCCACTTTGATCATCATGCCCAATCCAACTCGACGACCCTACAGTACTAAGGAACTAAACTATCAGAACCACCACTAATATAACCATGGTTGTTTTAGACAGATTCACCATATTATTTCAAATTTAAAAATTATTAGGATGGGCTACTCATGTTAACAAATATGAATCATGGGTATGAAATTATGAAATTATCTAAGCCTAGAAAATGTGTATGGAATGTACTTTGGGGTACACGATATGTAACCCCTTAGTACAAGCCCAATCATGTACTATTTTTCTCAAGGACTATAAGGTTCAACCAACATTCTATGTATACCACTATACATAGTGAGTGGGGATTGTGGGGGTACTCAGTGTGTACCACTACAGGCCAGGTCATGCAGGTTAGAGTTATACAGTGTGTGGGATGTGGCACATAGTGTGAGGCCAAATGACATAAAAGAAACTACTACTACCCACAAGGTTTAATATCTTAAATGTAAAAGTAACTCTATGATATTATTATATTGAATACATATTGTATGACATATTTTCACACTATTATTAACACTTTTGAATAAACTCAACCTTAGAACCACAATTAGGGCAATATAAACCATATGGAAATGGATAAGACACCTATGATCATGTTTTCAAACTCTTTATTTGTAGATAGCTTGTAAATATGTTATTATTATTTATTTCACCTATCTTTGTTCCTGATACATTTCTAAGACCTTCACATGTCATTATCATACCTCTAGTGATCCATTTCCTATAATTTTTTTATAGAAAATTCTCAGAAATGGGGTCACATAACTTCTTGATGCCATGCACTTAATTTCCATTCAAGAACATGAACTTTAACTATTCCCAACAATCCTTCTTCACCAATCAAGATCTTTTGTACCTTGATTTCCGCTTTGATACTCTATTATACCACTTTCAGACCCATATTACAATTATCCTAACAAATTCCATTAAAATACTGGTCCAAATGAAGGTCGATGGAGAACTCGTAAAGAAAAAGATAAATAATGGGGGAAGATTATAAAATATGGGAGTTGGTGGTGGTCAGTGTGAAGGTGTTTCAAAAAATAATTGAGTGTGGATTCACTAACAAAGATGAATTTAGGGAGAAACATAATTCAACAATATAATAAACATTAAAACTTATCCTATGAACATAAAATTTTGGGGGATAAATCAATTACTATAATCCACTCTTAAAAATCACAATTAACAGAGTAAAATATTTTATATAACCAGTTATTACACCTGATCAAATCATTTTTTGGTGATAACCACATCTACACCAGCTTCATTAGTGGCCTCTGATGAAGAATATGTTCATCAGCCTTTCAAATATTCAGTTCACTAATGATCTCCCACTCCCTATCACTCTCAAACAAGGGTTTATGGAAACCAATCCTAGTGAGAGAGAATAATGATAAATATAAATTCATAACATGGGTTCACTAGGTATTATTAATTTATAAATTTATTATTTAATTTAATTAATTAATTACACTCACAGTAGCTTGGCATGGGGCCCCAGATGAGAACAAAATTTACACCACCCCTGGGGTAAACTCTTTATTTCGGATATAGTTATGATGTTGATTTTCACATCAGAGGATTTGTTCAAGGTAATTTCCATTTCCCCATGGTGACACATACACAAACTAAAAAATATATGTTATATTTTTTATATTATATTCTAGAATCAATAGAGAAAATTAGATGAAATTTTATCAATGAACCATCAATAAAATATTATTTAAATTATTCAAATAGGTTAGAACACAAAAATATGGGGTTATAAATTACTAGTTTTTTTATAAAATGAATATTATGAAGATTAAATCTTATTATTAATAGTTAAAATGATGGAAAATATTACTTATTCATCCACTATTTGATATATCTTGTATTTCATGTTATGTATTAGACCTGATGTTATACTTTTAACATAATAAGTTTATAATAATATAATACTGGTGAGAGTAACTGGATTACTTTCAAGAATATACTTAAGTACTTAATAAGAAGTAAGGATGATTTCCTAGACATTAGATGTGAGTACGAGATCATTGTAAGAGGTTAAAGTAATGGTATATTCCAATTCAATAAAGAAGATATGTGATCACAATATGGTTTCATGTTTTTCCAAAACTATGGATATATGAGTTGGGATAGTTTTAAAAAAATCCATCTTAGTGGACTCAAAAAAAATATAGAGTATATCACTATATTAGATGCTTTGATGGAATCTATTTGGGTTAAGAAATAAAACACTGGATATTGGGTGGTTTTTAATATTAAAGGATAATTTTCCCATTACTATGATTACAATGGATCTATTTCTCAAGAAAAAGTGACATGGTATCAATAAATAACAAATAAATCCTTTAAAAATAACATCTCATTAAAGATATTTTTGAAATTGGTGATATAAATATAGGTTTGTTGGATACAAATGATAATGAAAAAAACCCTTTAACCAAACCATTAATGCAGAAAAATCAAGAGGGTCATGTTGATTCTCTTAGTATTAAACACATGAGAAATTGGATGTAATGGTTGTAAAATGTTTCATGGTTTAATAAAAAAGTAAATGTATATTTATTAATTTATTTATGCTTTATTTATATTATATGAAATGTTGAATGATAATATCCCCTCATAGTACAATGTTGAGTTATCCCAAATTGGATATAATCAAAATGTATTATGGTCTATGAGGATATGATAAGATTAATATGATGAGAATATTTTCTTGGATATAAATAATAGACTCATGATATAATAATTAGTGACTTATTATCTGGACAGACTCATGAAAGTATATCACATGGAATGTCAAACAATCATTCATATAATTAGGGGTGTATTCTTATTAAGAATCCCAAATACTTAAGGATGAAAATATAATTATCAATAGAAACTTCATACTTTGATACCTTTTTATGCAAACGTTTAATATAACCTAATCAGGGGTTGTTTGGGTATATTAAAAATCATATCATTAGTTGATCTCAACTAATATCTTATTTTTACAATTTTATAAAAAGAAAATATATTTGATCCCATGATTGAATTAGATAGATAAATTTAATGACTGTTCTTATTTGAGTGGAATGTGATGTTCTTGGAAACTTGGATGAATGACATATGATGTATTCATCAAAAATTCTTAGACTATTTTGGATAATCATTAATTTTTGAGTTGGAGTATACTATATTGGAATGTTTCATGTGTAATGTTCTATCAATTTCACAGGAAAAGGGATAATGTAAGTATGGATATGATGTACAGGATTCATCTTAGGGAATACATTTTCATACATGGATATTAGTGTGTTTGATTGAGACTATGTTAGACCCCTTTATAGCTTGGGTATCACTAGAATTTTTCTATATGCCACTATTTTCTTACATTCATGAAGTAGGGAATTCATATTTTTTTCAACACAACAGAGTCCCATAGGGTCACATGATTAGGACTTATAATAAGTATTATATTTTGGACAAAGTTTTTATTCCAAAATTAAGACAGTTTTATGAAATAATCTCAAAAGGAGTTTTTATGGATTCAATAAGAGTTGTGAAGTTTTTTATAAAGTATTTGTGGGATTTCTATGTGCGTGGGAGATTGAGGGATATGTAATTAAACAAGTACATCATATTGTATGATATTACATGGGTCATAAGATGTGATATTCATATGATGTTATCGTAGAAAATTATATAGAGATATCATTGTAGGAATTTTATTCCTATATGATATTGTACAATACAACCTATGATATATAATTGGGTGTATGGGATACTTCCACATCTTCCAAATAGTTTTATTTTATTTTGGAATCATAAATATGATTCATTTATGACATGATAAATGGATTATAATCATTTGAAATATTAAAATGAATATATTAAAAATATTATATATTTTTAGGTAATTTATACCAACTATAAAATGTTTTCATCCAACATTTAATCTTTTTTCACACATGATGTAAAATAATAATACAAAAAAAGTTAATTATGAACAAAATCTCCAAGTTAATCCAAGTTTTTAACATTAATATTTTATATAAAAATTTAACTTCACTCCAAGTAACCAAATTAAATTTACAACCATGTAACCTTATGTATGTTAAATAAAAAAATTATAACTCAAATTCTAGATGACCATACCCATTTTACATGATTCTCCGTTCATGAAAATAAGTAAACCGATTGTAAATACCAAGAAAAAAATGGACCTGAACAATGAAATTGAACCACTTAACCCATAAAAAAGGTTATGAATGAAATAAAAAGGTTATAATAAATAATTTACATGTAAAATTGGTTCTGGAATTATTAATTAATGAATCTAATTTTATTATTGAGGTCATCAATATCAAGTGTAGAACACCATCTGACTTAAAGTAAGGGATCCTATCTTTCTCACATTTATTCAAGAATATCCTTTATATTATTTCATTTTATATATAATTCCTAATGATTGGGTATGATTTATCACCTTCCATATACTTCCCTTTTGATTTAAAAAAAATGATAAATCCCTTTCTCATTAAGACCTCTTAAGTGCACCCAATACCATGCCGATATTCGGTAATGGATACTACCGTAACCTCTTTTATTCCTTCGGGTCCCTCCATATTTCTTTTTACCCAAATGAAGTTGTTTTTATTTTTATGTAAAACTTATAAATAATATGTATATTACCTAAATTCATGTTTCAATATCCATCCCTCATTATCTTTTGGGGATATAGATGCTTTTAATTGATTCCCTCCAGGATACTTCCCAATAAGCAAACTTGTTTGAAGGAAACTTCCCAAATTTTTACCCAATTCCAAGTGCACTCAACCATTTGTTTTAAGACACATTTTTTTTACAAAATCAGTCTTTTTATTAAGAAAAAATTCTTATTTAACTTATGGTGTCATATAAAAGATTATTCCCTTTTCAATTTTATATGCTCTTTAGTATTTTCCTTAAAACCGCACTGAATTGTTTCAATGTTAAGAATTTTCTAAATACTCTTATTACATGTTTTAACTTCTGTTTTACATCACATACCATGAAATATTTCTATTTTAAAATATTAATTTCCACGTATGTTTTAATTCCTTTCTCTCTATGACACTTTTATGATACACCCATTCGCTATGCTCTATTACGTGAATGTTATACTCATTTATCTCCATGGTTTCCCTTATGTTTATGTATGATTGATTATGTATGATTATTTATGTGGAAGGAATATTCATGAACATGTTAAGATGGGTGAAACCAAATAGCGATCAAATGAATCAGGTAAATTTTAGTCTCCTGAGACGTTATGTGCAACAGTCTTGGCGGTTAGCCTTGAATTGTGCTACCTTGTGCAACGATTTTGGTGGTTAACCTTGACTTGTGATCCTCTATGTGAAATGGGACTTAAATCATGATAATTTAATGATTCAATTTTTCTGCAACATTACTATGAATTCAGGTTTACATGATCCCATGTTTATATGTTATGATTCTATATGCCATTTTATATAATTTTTTCATAATATATAACCCTTATGCTAAAGCCTTATTCCTATGTCTATTCACATAATGGGATTTTAGCTCATCCCTTTGTTAGTGTGATCCATAGGGTAACCTTTGAAGATGTAAGGTTGAAAAGGATGTTAGGATATCTTTACGAAGATAAAATAAAGAAGTTTTTTTGTCCCATGTTTTATGTTTTATGTACCTAGTCTTAAAAGACACTAGAATTCATGATCCTTGCCTTGTACTTTTATGTTTAATTATGCTAAAAATCATGTAATGTTATGTGTAAAAGTCTTGGGTCACTATAGTTGGTATCAGAGGATGGTCATGTTATTTTTTGAGATTACGAATAGAGCACTTTAGTTAGAACCTTAAGGATAATACTAATTATAAAAAAACACCCCTAAATTTTTGTAAGTATAATGTAAGTGGTTTATCAAGAAAATACATCCCTTTATAGATATAAATATGTAAAGGTGGATTTCGCACAAATGTATCTATTGGTAAAACCCAAAAACACCGCTTTGATAAAGACTCGAATGAGAACTGGTGCACGACAATGGGCCTTTCTGCACTCTTCGTTTGACACTCTTAGGGGATATGCTTTTGAAAATTAAGGAGCTTAGTACAAAACATTATTAAAGGAATAAAAAAATATCCCATAAGAATATAAGATGAGAAATAGAATGAGGATAACCTAGAATGAAACATAGTGAATCACAAGTTAGGATACACTTCTCCTTTACAAGTTTATTGTGTTATGTTCCAAGTTTCCTTTTTTTATGATCAATACCTAAGTATTAAATCTCTCTAATTGTAATTTATTTATATTAGTTAAAGGAGGTAAATAAAATAACACATGCTAAAAGTCAATGTGATAGGAAATGGGAAGATTTACCAAATGATATGCCTGATATGATGGAAATGGGTGCTCAAAACTTCATGACAATACTTACCCAATTGGCTCAAGTTATGAATAATAACTTCAATCATGTGGAACACCCTCCTCATCCAAGGAAATAGAAAGTTTCCATTTAATCCTTTATGTGACAAATGCCTCTCATGTTTAGTGGATCTTTTGATCCCCTCCACACGAAACAGTGGATTAACTCCATTTAAAAGATATTATCTATCCTCTAGTGCTCAGAAGAAGGAAAAGTTGCGTTGGTAGTATATAATTTTGATGGGGAAACTGATTAGTGGTTGACAATGATCAAGAATATGAAAACCTAGGAGGAAATTTATTTCATGGTTTGGGAGGAATTCAATATAATGTTTTTCAATAAATATTTTCCCCAAACCCTCCTTATCAAGATGGAAAGAGAGTTCCTCAGACTCAAGAAGAAGGAAGATGAGTCAATCGGGTCATATGAAGCAAAAATTACAAGGCTTTCAAGGTATACCTTTGGCTTTATTAGGAACATTGAAAGAATGGTGGATTTATTATTTATCAGACTAATGCTGAGTCTATGAAAAGTGATGGTGATTCAAGACTTCAAAAACTATGAGGATATTTTCTATTGTTCCCTTTAAGTTGAAATTCATATCAGAGACTTGTAGTGGAATTGTGGGCCCGGTGACAAAAAGAGGAAAATGAAATCTAATGTGGGTTGTATCGCAAATAAATTCCATGATGGGAAGAATCTTGATCATCCCACAAGTAAAAATTGTGGGGAAAAGCATCCTGGGAACTATTTAAAGGGAATCGAGAATTGCTACAAATGTGGAAAGTTGGGACATTTTGCTAAAAACTGTTGATGGGATTTGAAGAATCCCACTAATGTGGAAGATTAAATGAAGGTTTAGATCAACACTCATCTTGTAGTGTAGTGCTACAACTGCAAGTATCATGGGAATTATGCCAACAATTTCCCTAAGCCGAGGGTTGTTAGAGGCAATGAACAACAACCTCCAAGGAAAAAAGGAAGGGATTATGCTATCACTATTACTGAGTTGGAACTTGACAATGATGTGGTGAAATGTAAACTAGTTATTAATTCAAGATTATAAAACATACTATTTTATTATGGTTCTACACATTCTTTCATATCTTTCAAGTTTAGTTGAACTATTCATGCACCACCTCAAAATTTGGAGGATAAGTTGTCTGTGAGAACATCGAATGGGGAAATTATTGAATCCATGTCTTATAACTCCCCCCAGTTAATGTTTGTGGAATGAACATCCCATAAAATCTTATCATACTTTCTTTAGTAGATTTTGATGCTATCTTTGGCATGGATTGACTATCTTTATACAAATCTAACATCAACTGTCGGAAAAGGGAGATCACTCTTCACATCCTGAAGCATCCTCCAATTCTATAAATGTTTAAGGAGGGAGATGAATATTAATTATAATAATTATCTCTAGTTTGTATATTAAATTCTTATGATTAATAATGTATAGTTAAAATGACTGAGAAAAAGGAGAGAATCATTCTTGAAGACATGCCCATAGTGAGGGATTACACAGATGTATTTTCGAAGATTTTCCTAGTATTTCTCCTATCTGAGAGGTTGAGTTCTCAATTGAACTTATTCTTGGATATCTAACTATATCAGAGACCCCTTATAGAATGTCCACCATAGAGTTGGAAGAACTGTAGAAGAAGCTATAGGAGAATCTGTAGAAGGGTCTTATATGCCTAAGCGCTTCACTGTGGGGTGTGCCAGTCCTCTTTGTCAAGAAGAAAGATAAATCAACGAGTCTCTACATTGATTATCGTGAGCTCAATAAAATCACTATAAAGAACAAGTATCCCCTAACACAAATAGCTTAATTGTTTTATTATCTTCGTGGGGACAACTATTCCTCTAAGGTGGACCTTCAGTCAGGATATCACCAATTAAAGGTGAGGAAGGAAGATATTCCCAAGACTACCCTTTGAATGAGGTATAGACACTACGAGTTCATAGTGATGCCCTTCAGACTCACTAATGCTCCATCAATTTTTAGGGATTTAATTAATTGAGTCTTTAGATATTACATCGAAAAATTTGTGGTAGTCTTCATTGATAATATATTGATATACTCCAAAAGCAACGAGGAACATGATGATCATTTGAATACTATGTTAAATACTTTTTGAAGGGAGAAGTTTTGTGAAAAGTATAGTAAATGAGAGTTCTGGATGGAGGAAGTATAATTATTGGGGCATGTTTTCTCAAGAAAAGGGATATCCGTAGACCCTTCAAAGACAAAGACAATTGAAGAGTGGACCAAGACAACAACTATAATGGAGATCTATATATTTCTATGTCTAGCCAGGTATTACTGAAGTTTTTTGAAGAAATTTTCCTATTTTTCGAACCCAATGACCATACTGACACTGAAGGGAGTGAAATTTGTCTGGAATCAGGAATGTGAAGACTGATTTAAGAAGATAAAAAATAGGCTAATCACTGTGCCAGTACTCACACTCCATACAAGTGGAGAACTCTTTTTGGTGTACAATGATTCTTAAAAGAAGGGATTAGGCTGTGTGCTGATGGAAAATGATAAAGTGATAGCCTACGCCTCAAGGTAGTTGAAAATCCATGAGAAACATTATCGTAAGCATGATCTGGTGTTGACGACAATGATATTTGCGTTAAAAATATGGAGGCATTATCTTTATGGGGAGAAGTTTGAGATATATACTAATCACAAGAGTATAAAATATATATTCACACAAAAAGATATTAATATGTGCCAACACAGATGGATATAGCTCATCAAGTATTATGACTTCTCAATCTACTAACATCCGAGTAAGAAAAACAAGGTGGCATATGCTCCATATAGAATGGATCCTGTATCTTTATCAATGATGATAATCGAAAAGGATCCAATATTATTAGTTTTTTAGAGGATGGACATGGGAATCATTAATGAAGGAACATCATCAATACTTCCTCAAATGATTGCTCAACCATCCATCATGGAGAAAATAAAGGATGTTTAAATAAAATATGTGGAAGTTCTGAAAGACATTAGTCTAAGGGGATAATGAAAACACTACCTATACCAACATAGGAGTGGGATAACATCACCGTGGACTTTGTCACTTGACTTCCAAGGACATCCAGAGGAAAAAATTCTATATGGGTCACTGTGGATCATCTTACAAAGACAAATCAATTTATCTAAATTCAAGAGGAATTATCATTGGATCAACTTTCACAGATATATTTCAAAGAGGTGGTAAGGTTGCATAGAGTAAAACTATATATTGTATCTGATTGATATCTGAGATTCACCTCAAAGTTATGGAAAAGTCTACAACATGGTCTAAGTACTGAACTAAACATCACTACGACCTATCATACTCAAACTGACGGCCAATCTAAGTGAACTATTTAGACACTAGAAGATATGTTGAGAGCATGTTATATGGATTTCAAAGGAGGATGGGACCAACATCTTCCACTGGTTGAATTCTATTAAGACAACGGTTACCACTCAAGCATCCAAATGGTACCATAAGAATCCCTTTATGGGAAAAGGTTCTGAAAACCAGTGTGTTGGGATGAATTCAATGAGTGTAAGATACTAGGATCTGAAATGGTTGAAGAAATGGTGGAGAAGGTGAAAACCATTCAACAACACCTCAAAGAATTCCAAAGTCGAAAAAAGATTTATGCAGACAATTGTCGATGAGACATTGAGTTCAAAGTTAGCGACTTGGTATTTCTATGCATATCTCTATGGAAAAAGGTCATGAGATTTGGGAAGAAAGGAAAGCTAATTCCCAGGTACAAAGTCATCTTTAAGATTCTTGATTGCTTTGGGGTTATGGCCTATCGACTAGAACTTTCACCTACCATGTCCAAAGTACACAATGTCTACTATGTATAGATCTTACGGAAGTACGTACCAGACCCTTCACATGTACTCTCTTCAGAGGTGGTACAGTTGGAGAATGATCTTTCTTACAAGGAACAACCAGTGAAGAACTCGGATCATAGAGATAGAGTTATACATAGCAAGACTACTCACCTGGTCAAATTACTATGATAGAACCATACGTACGAAGAGGAAACATGGGAACTGGAGGAGGCAATGAAGGAAAAGTTCTCACACATGTTTATTGCATAGAATGTAAAAAATAGAAATTTTGAGTCCAAAATTTTATAAGGGGAGAATAATGTAACGAACCAATGTTTTATCAATGGAAAATCCCTTCTTATAATTATGTCATATAATCACCTAAAATCAAAACACAATGAACTACTAAGTACTATGTGACCTTTAAACATAATATTGTCACTTATGTGATTTGAATTTTGAAAATATGACATACACGGTTGCGATCAGTAAGATGTTTGGAGTCTAATGGAACAAACATAATTTTTTGTGAATAGTAACCTACCCGTAAGAATAGTAATATGAACCTTATAAATACTAAAACATCCAAAATAATTATATCATCACCTATGAATGTATAAATTAAATTTAGGCATCTTATAAGTGATAATATGACCATCGTAAAAGTACTAGTATTTTTGTAAGTCATAAATAATTAATTACTATTAATTAATTAATTTAAAATAAAATTTATTTTCTTAAAAGGTGTTCATAAGTTAATTTTTTAATTTCTTATGTTTTTAAGATAATTTTATAAGAACTTATGTAATTTTTGAAAGCATTATAAAGTCTGTTATAGTTTTAAAATCATTTTTATCAAGTAAATTAGGATTTTAATTAAAAATAATATTAATCATATTTAGAAAATTATTTTTGAAAAATAAATTTCATTTTTGGAATCTATAGATTGACAAATGTATGGGGTGAATTTTTGATATTTTTTCGAAATACATGAAATTTTGGTGAATAGTGAAATACATTAATTTACCATATAAATACATTATAATTTAAATCCACTATTTCTGAAATCATAAGTAATGTAAGCACCAAAATATCTAACTCACATGAACTTATTACTATGTTTGGTCTTGTAATCATCACTAGTTTTTTCTCTTGATGGAAATTAATAAACTAAGGAATTACATATTAAGAAAACCCTCCTCCCCTCCACTATAAAAACCACCCATAATACCCTATTCTCTGCACTCCTCTCAAGCCTTGTGGATTGCCTAATTTATGCCCAAATCACTCCCCAATATCCTCCCCCACACCCAATAGCCATTGGTCTCCTCAAAATACCAAATCATCTCCCCTTAAGAGGCTCTCAAAGGATATAAACTCAAGAGGTAAATTCCTCTTTCCGATTCTTTTATTTTCTATCAAGTTCTTTTATTTTCTAGTTTATTTCCTCACCCCCTTCACCCAAATGGTATGATAACTCCAGTAACATACATGTAATGAAATCATATTATGATAATGGGATATTTTATCATAATATGTAATGGCCCGGACCTCTCTGGTCCATTACTTTGTGAAATGTTGGTGTTGGAGGTGTTCCGGGAGGTCAAGGGGACTTATCCCCAACACTTTGCCAATTTTCTAGTTCTGTGAACAGTGTTTCCAGTTTTATGAACAGTAACAGATCAGTGAGACAGATCAGTTTCACGGATCGGTGAGACAGATCAGTTTCACAGATCAGTGAGACAGATCAGTTTCACAGATCGGTGAGACAGATCAGTTTCACAGATCGGTGAGACAGATCAGTTTCACAGATCGGTGAGACAGATCAGTGTCACAGATCGGTGAGACAGATCAGTTTCACAGATCGGTGAGACAGATCAGTTTCACAGATCGGTGAGACAGATCAGTTTCACAGATCGGTGAGACAGATCGGTGAGACAGATCGGTGAGATAGATCGGTGAGACAGATCGGTGAGACAGATCGGTGAGACAGATCGGTGAGACAGATCGGTGAGACAGATCGGTGAGACAAATCGGTGAGACAGATCGGTGTGACAGATCAGTTTCACAGATCAGTTTCACAGATCGGTGTGACAGATCAGTTTCACAGATCAGTTTCACAGATCGGTGAGACAGATCGGTGAGACAGATCGGTGTGACAGATCAGTTTCACAGATCAGTTTCACAGATCGGTGTGACAGATCAGTTTCACAGATCAGTTTCATGTACAGTAACGGTAGGTGAACAGTGTTTCCAGACTCCTACAGTTTTGCCCCTTTTGACGTTTCCTTTGACGTAAAATACATTTAAAGCCTTATTTTAAGGGCTCTTAAGGCCGTTTCAAATGCCATAAGTCCTATATTAATTATTCCTAAGTCTTGGAATGTTTTACGTGGTCAAACCGCGTGGGTTAATGCGATCCGTTTTTAATGGAGAATTAACCGGATCTTAAACCATCACCTCGTTAAATCTTAAAAAGGGACGAGATATCATTCTTCCTGGTTCTTTCCCTTTGTTCTCGATTAAGAGGCACTATAACCTTTCAATACTTCCCGTAGGAGTTGCACAAACAACCCTTACTCCTAGGATCAGTCCCGCTCTGTTGGATGCAACCAAGCCGTGTCGATCATTCTTCCACATAAGTTGTCGCGAGGGGAGGATCGTGACCTGCTGTGTGGATAAAGGACGTCAAGAACTCTTCGAGGTAGGGGATTCATGGCTTCTCTAATTATATATGTGCAATCGTAGAATTAGCATGATTTATTCCTTTGGATCACAATGAAATTGACCTAATTAAATACTTGAACCAGATTAAAAGAATTGGTTGATCGCATGCTGTTGCTTTATACCGTGATAACGGTTTGCCTCATGTTTTCCTAGATATAGTGATATCTATGTTTTCTTTGATTTATTGTTCGTTCATGATTGAAATTGATAACGAACGTAAAGCCGGAATTAATTGTTGATTAATTGGCTAAAGATAAAGAGGCATGTAAATTAATCTGGTTGTTGTCGTTGTTGTAGTTGTTCTAATTTGAGGATAATCAAATTAGGGAAGTAAGCATGGTTATTTAATTGTGATAGCTTACTGATTAGGTATCCATGTTTGGAACCTACGAATAACAAATCTGTTAATTCAATATGGTTTAGAGAACAGATTATGTGGTAATTTCAAAAAGGGTTCTGAGTTACCCTCTTGTTTGTTAAAGGGCCGAGAGCCCATTTTGTGATGTTTGTTTTCCTGCTGCTTGTGCTGTGATGTGAGCCTGGATGGTTGTTGTGATATGTGGAGGCATGGAGGCCTTATAGTTGTGGCAGCGGATGATGCCTAGTGTGGCGAGATGCATCGGTTTATGCATATGGGTGTCGGGGAGGACACCAAGGGTGATGGTATGAGATGAATGTGATGGTTTGATGTTGGTGGTTGGTTTGATTGTTTATCTTCTTTACTTTTCCCCACTGCTCAAGGCAGCTGGTCATGCTTACCCTCTTTCCGAAGGAGGCGAAGACACGCGGGGTATGCCACGTGCTTTCCGTGTTTAGCCTCTCGACGGAGGATGAGTCTATGCTCTTTCCATAGGCGGCAAAGACTCGACGGGTAGTATATCTACTCACCGTGTTGAGCCTCCTTTGTGTTTAGAAGCATAGGATGTTTTTCTAGAATGCCTGGGAATGTGGAAAAGTATTTCTGTAATGAATGTTTTATTAAAGGGTGAAAATCCACGGGGATGGAGATGCTGGAATTTAAAGGTGATGTGAATCTTAAAAAGGAGCAGTTGTTTTTGAAAGTGACGCCATTTCAGTTAAATGAGGAATTGTTCAATCTGAATTAATGCTTAAAGAATTAACTAATGTACAGTGGAACTGATAAATGAGAATGGAGTAATCTAATAAATCTCTTCAATTGGTTGTGTGCTTATAGGATACCTAGTCTTAGAAGTAGCAGCCTGGAGTCTGAGAGACGTTAGCTGCAGTTGTATCTAAGACTAGGTAATGCCCATAGTGTGGATGTGAGTTACTTATATACTCTGTACTTTTTGTGTTTCTATACGCTACTCCACCCTGTCGGTAAGGGCAACTGACACCCCGGGGATTCTGAGCCCTGGGGGGGTGTTTTCCCCAACATTCTGATGGGAGGTTGAATGGATGACTACCCCCTTTGGCCCCGCTCTCTTCTCTTGGTATATCTTAGTGCTGGTAGGCACAGTGGTTAGTTTTACCCATATATGTGTGTAGAGGGCTGTAATGGCTTGTGGTTATTTCACACACATATATTCTGGATATAGTATCCTATGGACTACTATAGGTGTAACGTGTATAGGCTGTGATGGCTTGAGGATCCTTACTCGGTGTATGGGCTGTAATGGCTTGAGGTATAATACCCGACGTATGATACACGTTATGCGAGCTGTGGTGGCTCCCGGAAACTACCTGGTTACTTTCGGTTGTGAGGATTGTGTGGATCTTAGCCCAGGTGTCTGCGGGCAAGCCGATGTGGTGCACGTGGTGCAGATTGTGGAGCTTGACCAATGTTGATACGGGCAAGCCTTTGGAGAGAGATGCACAGGACGTATGTCGTTGGGGCAAAGCGGCAAACCAGTGGGGAAGTAGTAGCGGGGTACCCTTGATATTCTTTACTACATGCTATATTCTTGTATGCGTTACTTGGTGAGAGTAGCCTTGGTGAGGTTGGGAACATAGTATACCTGTTTAGGTGACGAGTTAGTTTCACTTGTTGTTCACTGGGCTTTAGCATGCTTTCTTTACTTTTGCACGAGAGGCTTGGGGAGGATCCTACTGAGTATACTGTTATACTCACCCTATGTACATATAAACTGTTTTTCAGGTCACTTGGAGCAGGTTGGAGATCAAGCTGGTTACTACTAGCTTGCGGTTGGAGGAGGAGCTGTTCGGGCTTGTGGTCGCTGTCGTTTTACTTTCTTTTGGGTACTTTTAGTTTCCCCTTTCAGTTATAGTACTTTTGCATGACATTTCATATATGTACTTGGGTTTCTTTTACATTTCAGTTATGAGTTGGAGTTGGTTGGATTCTATTCTATCTCTCTCTTCTGCATGTGTTCTCTTAGAGGGTAATGCCTCCCATTTGTGTGTGTATTATACCCTCGGTGCTAGTCGCCAACCCGGGGCCTACTGGAGGCGGGACTCGGGGGTCATTATCTCCCTTTTCACATTGCCGGCCCAGGAGGGGTACACTTTGTGGGGAGGGGGTCGTGACAGAGTGGTATCAGAGGTCTGGTCGAGGGATAGGATGGAGTTTGGAGTTAGGCACAGGTGAGGATGCATGGGATGGTAGGGCAACGGTGTCATTCATGTTTAGCAAGTGGGGTAAACACTGGAGACCGGCAGAGACATAGGCGTTCAGGGCCCCCTATGATCTGTTGCACGGACCTTTAAGTTTACGATGGCTACTAAACAAAGTGATACTGGTTGCAGGGTAGAGACCTAGGAAAGGATCATGCATCATTATTCTTTGCGCCTGTGTTTGAATGGGTATACCTTGGTATAGGTAACCTAAAATTAATAAAACAAAATAATTAATTAATTAATGTTGAGTCTTCCATATTCCAGGCTTAGGAGCTCTAACGATTGTTATTTTACAGGTATGGCTCCAGGTCGGCGTCCCCGTCAGGTTTGCGCAGAAGGTGCCCAGCAGGCTGTTCCAGCAGATCGCCGCCGGTTAGAGGTTGACGACGATGACACTTGGAGGAAGACACTCCGAGAGTTTCAGCGCCAGAGTCTACAGAAGTACGAGGGCTCCGTTTCAGATGCAGTCACAGAAGACTGGTTGGAGGAGGTCGAGATAGGCTTCAGTTCGATTCGTGCTCGGAAGGAACACTGGGTGTCCTTGGTTGTGACGATGTTGCGTGGAGCAGCGAGACAGTGGTGGTTCTTGTTCCTCGGGGATCATGAGGAGTCAGCGATCTCATGGGAGGAGTTTCGAGACAGGTTTAGAGTCGAGTTTCTTTCATCGACTGCGAAGGCATCCAGTCGCCAGGAGCTTCTTACCCTTCGACAGGGGAGCTCCAGTGTTCGGGAGTTTGGAATCCGTTTCAGGAACCTTCTACGATATGCTTCAGACCTGTTACCAGATGATGAGGACAGGGCGAGGCATTTCGAGGAGGCTTTGCGTCCAGAGATCCAGCGCCAGGTCACCCCATTTATGCTGAAGACATATCTTGAGGTGCTGGCGAGGGCAGAGGTTGTTGAGAGGACTTTGGATAGGACCGGATCGTCACGAGAGGGGAATCGTCATGATTCATCAAGAAGAAGAGCTGTGGTCCGGGGTTCCCGGTTTTCAGGACAGAAGAGTTTCCGTTCACCTGGGGGTAGGTCCCGGCCCTTCCCATCTCATTTCTCCGGAGGTAGCAACTCTCAGACCTATGCCAAGGGAGCAGGCGCTTGTTTTTCTTGTGGTGGACGTGGTCATCAGTAGCGGGAGTGCCCAACTTTTCAGAGCAGTCATCGTGCACCAGGCGCTCCACTCCAGGTTCCTCCGTTGAGGCAGTTCCAGCCGAGGCAACAGCAGCAGGTTGCACCAGCTTTAGATCACCAGAGGGTAGATGGAGCAGGCAGAGGACAGCCCCATGCCGCTCCCCGTCCTCAGAGAGCAGAGCGCGGCCGTGGTGGTGGTCGTCATCAGGGTCAGAGAGGCCGTGGAGGTGGTCGTGGTCAGCTTCATGCTCTAGCGTTGCCAGCTCCAGGCGAGCCAGACGTCGTCCGAGGTACCCTTTGCTTGTTTTCTACCTTAGTGTATGCCTTGTTTGATTCAGGAGCGACACACTCCTTTATATCCCCTACCCTTGTCCACGCTTTGGGACTTGAGGTAGAGAGGCTTCCAGTGCCCTTGGCGTTGACTACGCCAGTTGGAGGTCGAGCTAGCTTGTTTGAAGTATGTAGAGACTGTGAGCTAGTGTTGGGGCAGCACCGCTCTTGGGGAGATTTCCTATGTTTACGAATACAACCATATGATGTCATCCTCGGCATGGATTGGTTGTATTCGGTGCAGGCTATTGTGGATTGCTACAGGAAGAAGGTCGTTTTCTTTGATGAAGATGGAGAGGAAGTAGTGTTTGTTGGTGAGAGAGATCCTCGGATGAGTCATAGACGAGTTTCATCCTTATCATCCATGATGGCTGGGATGATGCTGAGTTCTTCAGAGGTTCAACAGTTGGCGTTTCCTAGGGTCGTAGAAGAGTACCCTGATGTCTTTCCAGAAGAGGTTGTATCCTTACCCCCTCGACGGAAGATCGAGTTTGGGATCGAGCTACAGCCAGGAGCGTCTCCCATCTCTATGTCTCCATATAGGATGTCCCCTTCTGAGTTACGAGAACTACGTGTTCAGCTCGATGGTCTGTTGCAGTGTGGTTTTGTTCGGCCAAGTGTGTCACCGTGGGGTGCACCAGTCTTGTTCGTGAAAAAGGCTGATGGCAGTTTGCGGTTGTGCGTCGATTATCGTCGCTTAAACAAAGTGACAATAAAGAACCGTTATCCTCTCCCGCGGATTGATGACCTATTCGATCAACTGAAGGGTGCAAGTTGGTTTTCAAAGATCGACTTGCGGTCAGGATATCATCAGATGCGTGTAAAGGATGAGGATATCCCGAAGACTGCTTTCCGCTGTCGTCATGGGCATTATGAGTTTGTTGTAATGCCATTCGGCGTGACAAATGCTCCAGCTGTTTTCATGGGGTTGATGAATGCTGTGTTCCGTGAATTCTTGGACAAGTTTGTTGTGGTTTTCATTGACGACATCCTTGTGTACTCCACATCTGAAGAAGAGCATGCAGAACATCTACGAGCTGTTTTGGGAGTTCTTCGCCAACATCGGTTGTTTGGGAAGTTGTCCAAGTGTGAGTTCTGGGCTCGAGAAGTTCGTTTCTTGGGACATGTTGTGTCCCAACAGGGAGTAGCTGTGGATCCTTCAAAGATAGAAGCAGTGGTGTCTTGGCCAGCCCCCAAGACCGTGTCAGAGGTGCGAAGTTTCCTTGGTCTCGCAGGCTATTATAAGAGGTTTGTGGCTAATTTCTCCCGAGTTGCGACTCCTCTGACAGCTTTGACCAGGAAGGATCAAGCGTTCATATGGACTGATCAGTTTCAGACAGCTTTCGAGTATCTAAAGGAGAAGTTGGTAAGTGCTCCAGTCCTTTGTCTTCCAACGGAGGGAGTCCAGTTTGATGTTTTCTGTGATGCTTCACATCTGGGGCTAGGCTGTGTTCTCATGCAGCAGAGGTCAGTTGTTTCTTATGGGTCTCGGCAGTTGCGTCCCCATGAACGCAACTATGCCACCCATGATCTTGAGTTGGCAGCCGTGGTGTTTGCGCTGAAGTTGTGGAGACATTACCTCATTGGAGAGCGCTTTGTGGTTTTCACCGATCATAAGAGTTTGAGGTATGTTTTCTCTCAGCGGGATTTGAACTTGCGGCAGCGTCGGTGGATGGAGTTCTTGCAGGAATACGACTTCGAAATATCGTATACACCTGGGAAGGGAAATGTTGTTGCTGATGCACTGAGCCGAAAGTCACGTAATGATGTTGTGCGTGAATCTGGTGATTCGTGGAGAGGGATGGAAGAGCTAGCATCTTTGCATCTTGATATGGGAGAAGTTGGAGGAAGAGGTTGTCTTTTCCAGATGACGGTGCAGTCATCCCTGATGCAAAAGGTGGAAGAGTCTCAGTTGGGTGATCTAGAGGTGGAAGTTTTGAGAGACAGAGTTGTTTGTGGGGAGGCCCCTGATGGTTGGTCAGAGGATGAACAACACCGAGTGTTGTATCATGACAGGCTTTTTGTTCCCCTGGCGATGCGCGAGACGGTTCTCCGAGAGTTCCATAGCTCGCCCTTAGCTGTACATCCTGGTGTGACGAAGATGTATCGATCCTTAAGGAGTCAGTTTTGGTGGCCTGGGCTGAAGCGTTCAGTTGCAGAATGTGTGTCTCGATGTTTAGTCTGCCAGAAGGTGAAGGCCGAACACCGTGTTCCTGGTGGTCTTCTCCAGCACTTAGAGATTCCTCAGTGGAAGTGGGAGGACATCTCAATGGACTTTGTTACAGGTTTACCTCGAGCTCCGGGAGGACATGATGCTATATGGGTGGTAGTGGATCGTTTAACTAAATCGGCCCACTTCATAGCAATCAAGGAGTCGAGCTCAGTGGAGGTTTTGTCGAGGCAGTATCTGGAGGAGGTGGTGAGGCTTCACGGAGTTCCTAAGACGATCATTTCTGATCGAGACCCTCGTTTTACCTCGAGGGTGTGGAGAGGTCTCCAGCATGCTTTTGGCTCTCAACTATGCCTTAGCACTGCTTTTCATCCTCAAACGGATGGTCAGACAGAGCGAACCATCCAAACTCTTGAAGACATGTTGCGCTCTTGTGTTCTTGATTTTGGAGGTTCATGGGTGAAGCACTTAACTTTGGTAGAGTTCGCTTACAATAATAGTTTTCACTCTACCATCGGCATGGCGCCGTTTGAAGCCTTGTATGGCCGGCCATGCCGTTCTCCGTTGTGCTGGACTGGGGTCGGAGAGTCAGCAATTCTCGGACCAGAACTAGTGCAGAATACGACGGAGATGGTTCAAGTGATTCGTGAGAGGATGAAGACAGCACAAGATCGTCAGAAATCTTATGCGGATCAAAGAAGGAGACCCTTAGAGTTTAATGTTGGGGATCATGTGTTTCTGAAGGTGACTCCCCGTCGTGGGCAGCGAAGGTTTGGTCGCGGAAGTAAGCTTTCTCCCCGTTTTGTTGGGCCTTTCGAGGTGTTAGCTCGTGTTGGAGCTGTGGCATATCGAGTAGCACTTCCCCCTCGGATGAGTCGGATACATGATGTTTTTCATGTATCGCAGCTCCGTCATTATCTTCATGATGAATCTCATGTTATCGATTGGGGAGAGATCGATATTGATGATGATGCAACCTTCGAGGAGCGACCTGTGGAGATCCAAGACCACAAGGAGAAGGTGTTGCGTGGGCGTTCTATTCCTTTAGTTCGTGTCTTGTGGCGACACGGTGGCATGGAGGAGAGTGCCTGGGAGCGTGAGTCACAGATACGTGCTCAGTACCCAGAGTTGTTTAATGTTTAACTCCTTTCATGTAATGATGTTTTCTCTGTGGTTGGACCTTTCATGTTTTTTTTATGTACATTTGATGTGATGTTGTGAATGAATTGTTTGGGGGTGGATTGTTTGTTCCCGGATGTCATAGTTTTGTTCCAGCTTTCGAACAACTCATGGTGGTTTTCCCCTGAGAGGTATCTTATGGGGTGGTTGTTCGGACCCCTCTTTTCTTCTGGGTTGGTTTTTAATTCTCGAGGACGAGAATGTTTTGAGAGGTATCTAATGTAATGGCCCGGACCTCTCTGGTCCATTACTTTGTGAAATGTTGGTGTTGGAGGTGTTCCGGGAGGTCAAGGGGACTTATCCCCAACACTTTGCCAATTTTCTAGTTATGTGAACAGTGTTTCCAGTTTTATGAACAGTAACAGATCAGTGAGACAGATCAGTTTCACGGATCGGTGAGACAGATCAGTTTCACAGATCAGTGAGACAGATCAGTTTCACAGATCGGTGAGACAGATCAGTTTCACAGATCGGTGAGACAGATCAGTTTCACAGATCGGTGAGACAGATCAGTGTCACAGATCGGTGAGACAGATCAGTTTCACAGATCGGTGAGACAGATCAGTTTCACAGATCGGTGAGACAGATCAGTTTCACAGATCGGTGAGACAGATCGGTGAGACAGATCGGTGAGATAGATCGGTGAGACAGATCGGTGAGACAGATCGGTGAGACAGATCGGTGAGACAGATCGGTGAGACAGATCGGTGAGACAGATCGGTGAGACAGATCGGTGTGACAGATCAGTTTCACAGATCAGTTTCACAGATCGGTATGACAGATCAGTTTCACAGATCAGTTTCACAGATCGGTGAGACAGATCAGTGAGACAGATCGGTGTGACAGATCAGTTTCACAGATCAGTTTCACAGATCGGTGTGACAGATCAGTTTCATGTACAGTAACGGTAGGTGAATAGTGTTTCCAGACTCCTACAGTTTTTCCCCTTTTGACGTTTCCTTTGACGTAAAATACATTTAAAGCCTTATTTTAAGGGCTCTTAAGGCCGTTTCAAATGCCATAAGTCCTATATTAATTATTCCTAAGTCTTGGAATGTTTTACGTGGTCAAACCGCGTGGGTTAATGCGATCCGTTTTTAATGGAGAATTAACCGGATCTTAAACCATCACCTCGTTAAATCTTAAAAAGGGACGAGATATCATTCTTCCTGGTTCTTTCCCTTTGTTCTCGATTAAGAGGCACTAGAACCTTTCAATACTTCCCGTAGGAGTTGCACAAACAACCCTTACTCCTAGGATCAGTCCCGCTCTGTTGGATGCAACCAAGCCGTGTCGATCATTCTTCCACATAAGTTGTCGCGAGGGGAGGATCGTGACCTGCTGTGTGGATAAAGGACGTCAAGAACTCTTCGAGGTAGGGGATTCATGGCTTCTCTAATTATATATGTGCAATCGTAGAATTAGCATGATTTATTCCTTTGGATCACAATGAAATTGACCTAATTAAATACTTGAATCGGATTAAAAGAATTGGTTGATCGCATGCTGTTGCTTTATACCGTGATAACGGTTTGCCTCATGTTTTCCTAGATATAGTGATATCTATGTTTTCTTTGATTTATTGTTCGTTCATGATTGAAATTGATAACGAACGTAAAGCCGGAATTAATTGTTGATTAATTGGCTAAAGATAAAGAGGCATGTAAATTAATCTGGTTGTTGTCGTTGTTGTAGTTGTTCTAATTTGAGGATAATCAAATTAGGGAAGTAAGCATAGTTATTTAATTGTGATAGCTTACTGATTAGGTATCCATGTTTGGAACCTACGAATAACAAATCTGTTAATTCAATATGGTTTAGAGAACAGATTATGTGGTAATTTCAAAAAGGGTTCTGAGTTACCCTCTTGTTTGTTAAAGGGCCGAGAGCCCATTTTGTGATGTTTGTTTTCCTGCTGCTTGTGCTGTGATGTGAGCCTGGATGGTTGTTGTGATATGTGGAGGCATGGAGGCCTTATAGTTGTGGCAGCGGATGATGCCTAGTGTGGCGAGATGCATCGGTTTATGCATATGGGTGTCGGGGAGGACACCAAGGGTGATGGTATGAGATGAATGTGATGGTTTGATGTTGGTGGTTGGTTTGATTGTTTATCTTCTTTACTTTTCCCCACTGCTCAAGGCAGCTGGTCATGCTTACCCTCTTTCCGAAGGAGGCGAAGACACGCGGGGTATGCCACGTGCTTTCCGTGTTTAGCCTCTCGACGGAGGATGGGTCTATGCTCTTTCCATAGGCGGCAAAGACTCGACGGGTAGTATATCTACTCACCGTGTTGAGCCTCCTTTGTGTTTAGAAGCATAGGATGTTTTTCTAGAATGCCTGGGAATGTGGAAAAGTATTTCTGTAATGAATGTTTTATTAAAGGGTGAAAATCCACGGGGATGGAGATGCTGGAATTTAAAGGTGATGTGAATCTTAAAAAGGAGCAGTTGTTTTTGAAAGTGACGCCATTTCAGTTAAATGAGGAATTGTTCAATCTGAATTAATGCTTAAAGAATTAACTAATGTACAGTGGAACTGATAAATGAGAATGGAGTAATCTAATAAAGCTCTTCAATTGGTTGTGTGCTTATAGGATACCTAGTCTTAGAAGTAGCAGCCTGGAGTCTGAGAGACGTTAGCTGCAGTTGTATCTAAGACTAGGTAATGCCCATAGTGTGGATGTGAGTTACTTATATACTCTGTACTTTTTGTGTTTCTATACGCTACTCCACCCTGTCGGTAAGGGCAACTGACACCCCGGGGATTCTGAGCCCTGGGGGGGTGTTTTCCCCAACATTCTGATGGGAGGTTGAATGGCTGACTACCCCCTTTGGCCCCGCTCTCTTCTCTTGGTAGATCTTAGTGCTGGTAGGCACAGTGGTTAGTTTTACCCATATATGTGTGTAGAGGGCTGTAATGGCTTGTGGTTATTTCACACACATATATTCTGGATATAGTATCCTATGGACTACTATAGGTGTAACGTGTATAGGCTGTGATGGCTTGAGGATCCTTACTCGGTGTATGGGCTGTAATGGCTTGAGGTATAATACCCGACGTATGATACACGTTATGCGAGCTGTGGTGGCTCCCGGAAACTACCTGGTTACTTTCGGTTGTGAGGATTGTGTGGATCTTAGCCCAGGTGTCTGCGGGCAAGCCGATGTGGTGCACGTGGTGCAGATTGTGGAGCTTGACCCATGTTGATACGGGCAAGCCTTTGGAGAGAGATGCACAGGACGTATGTCGTTGGGGCAAAGCGGCAAACCAGTGGGGAAGTAGTAGCGGGGTACCCTTGATATTCTTTACTACATGCTATATTCTTGTATGCGTTACTTGGTGAGAGTAGCCTTGGTGAGGTTGGGAACATAGTATACCTGTTTAGGTGACGAGTTAGTTTCACTTGTTGTTCACTGGGCTTTAGCATGCTTTCTTTACTTTTGCACGAGAGGCTTGGGGAGGATCCTACTGAGTATACTGTTATACTCACCCTATGTACATATAAACTGTTTTTCAGGTCACTTGGAGCAGGTTGGAGATCAAGCTGGTTACTACTAGCTTGCGGTTGGAGGAGGAGCTGTTCGGGCTTGTGGTCGCTGTCGTTTTACTTTCTTTTGGGTACTTTTAGTTTCCCCTTTCAGTTGTAGTACTTTTGCATGACATTTCATATATGTACTTGGGTTTCTTTTACATTTCAGTTATGAGTTGGAGTTGGTTGGATTCTATTCTATCTCTCTCTTCTGCAAGTGTTCTCTTAGAGGGTAATGCCTCCCATTTGTGTGTGTATTATACCCTCGGTGCTAGTCGCCAACCCGGGGCCTACTGGAGGCGGGACTCGGGGGTCATTATCTCCCTTTTCACATTGCCGGCCCAGGAGGGGTACACTTTGTGGGGAGGGGGTCGTGACATAATATCTCCCTCCCCCTCCTTTTATTCTATAAATGAAAATACTGTTCGAGATGTGTTGGTTTAACACATTCAAGGATGATGAGTTTTCAATTTGCATTACCATCACCTAGACTGGTCATGAAGCGATTTTAATGGTTCAAAAAGATCATAATATATGTAATTTATCTTTTTTTATGTTCTTTAATCCTTTTTTCACATATTATTTAAAATAATAATACAAAACACGTTAATTATGAACAAAATCGCCATGAAAACAAAAGGACCCAAACAATGAATATGAACCACTTAACCCATAAAAAGGTTATTAATGAACTCAAAAAGGTTATAATAAATCAATTAAATGTAAAATAGTTTATTTAATTGTTAATTAATGAACATAATTTTATTACTCAGGTCATTAATATCAATTGGAGAACACCATCAGACTTATGTTATGAGATCCTCTCTTTCTCACATTTATTCAAGAATCTCTTTTATGCTATACCATTTTACGCATAATTCCTAATTATGGGGTATGATTTGAAACCAACCCCATATTTACCTCATGATTTTTAAAAGAGTATAAATCTATTTCTCTATCATTAAGACCACCTAAGTACACTCGAGACCATGACGATATTCCATAAGGGATTCAACCCGAACCACCTTTATTCTTTTGGGTTGCTCTATCTTTCTTTTTACCCAAATGAAGTTGTCTTTATTTTTATTTAAAACTTATACATAATATTTATATTCTGAAAAATTATATTTAAAGATCCATACCTTATCCTATTTTGGGGATATACATGCTTTTATGTGATTCCCTTCTTGATACTTCCCAATAAGAAAACTCGTTTTAAGAAAACTTCCTAAAAAATTTCCCAATTTCAAGTGAACTATACTGTTTTTAAGCCATATTTGTTTTTATAAAATCCGTCTTTTTATTAAGAAAACCTTATTTTTTCACATCTGGTTTTATATAAAATATTATCCCCTTTTCTATTTTAAATGCTCTTTAGTATTTTCCTTAAAACCGCACTAAAATGTTTTAATGCTAAGAGTTTCCTAAATACTATTCTTACATGTTTTCACTTATGTTTTACATCACTTACCATGATTTATGCCCATTTTACCTTATTAATTTCCATGTATGTTTTAATTCCTTTCTCTCATGGACACTTTTATGATACACCCATTCATTATGCTTTATTAAATGAATGTGATACCCATTTCTCTCAATGAGTTCCCTTGTGTTTATGTATGATTGATTATGTATGATTATTTATGTGGAAAACATATTAATGAACATGTTAATATGGGAGATCCCAAATAGTTCTCCAATGCATTGGGTAAAGTTTAGTCTCAGGAGACGTTATGTGCGACGGTCTTGGCAGTTAGCCTTGACTCGTGCTACCATGTGCAATGGTTTTGGTGGTTAACCTTGACTTGTGTTCCCATATGTGCAATGATCCTTGAATCATGCTAAAGTCATGATTTATGTTTCTGAGACATTAATATGAATTCATGTTTATATGATCCCATGTTTATATGTTATGATTCAATATTCCATTTTATATCATTATTTCATGATATCTAACACTTGTGCTAAAGCCATATTCTTATGTCTAATCCCTTACTGGGATTTTAGCTCATCCCTTTCTTAATGTGATCCCTAGGGTACCCTATGGTGATGTGAGGGATAAAAGGAAGTTAGGAGATGTTTATGAATATTAAATAAAGACGTTTTTTAGTCTAATCTTTTAAGTTTTATATACATAGTCTTCAAAAACACTAGACTTTTCAATCATTGTCATGTACTTTAATGTTCAATTATGCTTAAAATCAAGTAATGTTATGTGTAAAAGCATAGGGTCACTATAATTATAGCATCCAATGTACTACATATAGAGGAGATATTCATTTGCCTATTTCTTGGTGATCATCATCAAACATACTCCATCATGATCATCAAATATAGAGAAAATTAGAAAAGTGGTATGACAATTTTATATTATGTTATTCATTCACATAATGATTCAAAGATAATATAAGAAGATATACATATAAATGTAATCATAATAATACAACTTGACTTTCAGATCAATATATTTAAAAGAATGGGATTAATGTAAGAAACAAGCTAGACTGGTATAAAAATTTAAGAACTATTCTTAAAGAAGTAAAATTATATATAATTGAGTAATATGTTCTAGAGTAACCAAAAGTTGAAGTTGTTAAAAAATGAATCTAGATTATTTTAGGAAACACAGAATGATCCAATTAAGGTTTTAAAGAAATTATATATAATATAACCAAAATAATTTAAGTATCCACTCATTTATTCATTGGATATTTTAATGACTTAAAAAACTCAATGCTTCCTTATGGATTATCCCACCTATTAAATTCATTCTGAAATCATAATTGAAAATGTTCTGACAATGTGAATGAGTTTAAGAAATATTTACCCTATTTTCTAAATTTTTTTAGGATAAATGAACTATTCATGATATATCTAGGTTCAAGTATTGTATTAACAATATAAGTGGGTAAATGTTTAAACTAGAAAAGGAATACTTTTTTTAGAGTTTTCAATAAAATTTTCATTTAATATCTAGTCATGTTCATTGAAATCTAAAGGGGAATTTCTAAATAAGGACAATATTTCATTAATACAAAATTTTCTAGAATGACTAAGGGGTTTTAGAAACCCCATTAGAGTTCATGTTAAGTATTATTGTTATAGAATTTAATAATTTGATTTTGAAAGGTATATTCTAATTAATGTAGGTTTTAAAAGTACCGTGAATATATGGGAATTAAAAACCACGGAAATAATTGATAGTGATTGTATTTTATATTAAAATAATTAAGTAATGGGTTTTTGAATCTATGATTTTAATGTAATGGAGTTCATCAAGATAATATTTTTATTAGTAAATAGTGGATGTTTTTTTCTTATTTTTATTACATGATAAGAAAAATTGTTTGTTAACAATTTTTTTTATGAACAAAAAGGGATAATGGTTCTAATAAATATGGTTTATGATTCATTAGATTCAATAATAATATTGAAAAAAGTCAAGGATAAAAGGACTTTTATCCATAATCAAATATTTTATCCAATATATTTTTTAAAATTTTATGGATGTGATCTCACCACTCTCTAGTGACATAATTTAAAAAAAAATAACTTTGCATACTTCTCTAAATAAATATAATTCCATATAATATATATATATAATAGATCATTTTATAAATATTCTCACAAGAGAAAATAAGTGTTCCTTTTTAAACAAAATAGTTTTTGTGTCTTAGAATGATATTTTAAAAAAAAAAATTCTAAGAGGATATTGGGAGTATGTTTAGAATTGGTGAAGTTAAAAGCATAATAAATAAAATATTATCCGTAAAAAAAATTAAAAGTGATTTACACTTTATATCCTTAAAGGTTTAGGTTATGTTAGTAAAAGATCATATAAAATATTTCAAGGAGAATTTTGATGTAAATGGTTAAAATAGTGATGTTGATGATGAAATTATAACAATTTATAATTAGGCAATAAAAGTTATTAGCATTATAATATTTTATTTTGTTAAGTTAAAGGAGTTTGAATACTTTTTCAATAAGTTTAACATTAGGAATATGATTCATAAGTCTCACCATTATTAAAACTAGCTTTATTTATAAATTTCACTCATTAAATATTTAGTGTGAGAGTTTTTATATATGGTCACATAGGGATACAATATAAATTACATAGATATATAGTGGGTTTAACAAAACACTAAAATTATAGTGAACATAAGGTTGATATGATTTTTAATTATATGTGTTATTATGATATAGACACTTATGTATGGTCTTTATAAAATTATTAAAGGGGTTTAAGAATATAAAATGCATCATGTTATATAAAAGGAAGTATCCACTATATCATTCTTTCATATTGTCTATATATATTTAGTGAATTGAAATGATAATTGACCTCTGAAAGTATAAATTTGAGTTATCCCTAATCGATGTTTTTCATGGACTATTATAGCTTGTGATTAAATTTTAAGGTTAAAATGGGTATTATTTTGTTTTTATATAATAAATATACTCATGAGATTCAAAATGGTTTTTTGTGATGGATGGCCTTCCAAGTATACCACATGGAATGTCATACACTATGTATTTTTGTATACTAGGGGTGAATGTTTCATATTTAGATTTTCCAAATAAATGATGATAGTGAGATAAATATCATGATAACCTTAATACTTTAATACCTTTCTTATAAAATCCTTGATGATTTGAAAATCCTGGGGGTGGTTAGGTGTGTTGCTGATCATGATGCCGATTGGAGCTTAACCAAGATGATATTTTTCCTCTCATATAATATGTATAAATTTTGGTCCCTTGATTGATATAGACTAAGTAAGTGTATAATCATACCTATATAATATATATAACGTGCTTATTTATCATTTGAAGGGAATTTAATGTTCTCATCCATAAGGGTGAATGACTTGTGATGTATTCATCGATCTAGTCAATTTATACTTGAATAATTGATAATTTATGAGTAGCTATAAAATATTGACATACTATATATCCCATTATTACTCAATGTATTTGAGAAAGGGATCATATGGAATGTCTGATTGTATATGACACATAAAGTGAACACTGGTATAGAGATACATGTGTTTGATAAGGATCATGCCAGGTCCCTTTATATAATGGGTATGAGTGATACTTTTCTAGGGGCCAATATTTTCTTATATTTAAAAATTTGAGAATTCATATTTGTTATCAACACTACAAAGGATTTTGGTGTCACACTTTGTTGTTGAGTGAATGAAGATTGAGTTTTATGAATCTTAGAGAGATTCTCTAAAAGTGTCTTAGATTATATCCAAAAATATTTTTGGATGGATATTCACAAGGTGATTTATATAATGTGATACATGGTGAATTTAATGAAATATTTACAAAATTATTTTAAAAGATTTCAAAAATGAGTTTTTTATATAATTTGAAATATATTTTATAATATACATTATAAGGTAAAATAGAACAAAGTCTATGAGAGTTTAGTGCAAGTGGAAGATTGAATGAGATATTCCATAAATCCTTGTTTACATGTGATATAAATTGGAAAATATCATAGTATATGATATATAAGTTATATGGTATAATATAGTGTAAATCAAGGAATATCCTAATCCATTGGTTTGGGTATATAAAAAATCATGAATAATAGATTTGATGGCAATGCCTCAATACTATTGTACTATACAACATGAAAATATCCCAGGGAATGAAGAATCATATTATAAGATTCATATAACACCAAAAAAATGATATTTGTGGATAAATGATAATCCTTAATGTTCTATATTCTTCCACAAAATGGTTATTATTAATTGATTTTTTTATTATTAAATGATTTGGAAGAAATAAATGCACTAAATGGTTATAAATATTTTGTTAATGTATGAATTACTCATATATTTTGTAACATATTTGTAAATTCAAGTAATGTATCGAGTTTATCCCAATGCCTATATAAGGTTACATCAAATAGTTAGATGAATATCCGACAGATTTTAATCTTTTTGGAGATTCTCTCTCTCCTTGTGGTTACCTTATTCTTCTTCCTTTGATTTTAAGAGATACTATGAAATCCCACACCTAATTGTCTAGTAATTACATAACATAAAGAAAATATTTTAATTCATTACATTCTTAGGACCTTTTAGGATTATGGTTTTAGATAATTATGAAAAAACATTAACTAACAAAAATAATTCCCTTTTTAACTAATGGAATTTTTAACTATGAAAGAAACTGTTTAATCCATAATAATTCTTAACCATTTCCCATAAAATCTCTACATAATAAACTCTTAAATATTTTACATACTTTTTTATCTTTATGACTTGGGGAATGAAAACAAAAGAAGTGGGTGATCACGAATACTTAGTGAGAGACAATATATCAAAAGTACATAATGGGTAAATCATAAACAAGTGAGAATACATGAATGTGAATAATTATCTAATAAAAAAGGAATATGAATCAATAATAGTTTTCAAAAAGAATAGAATATATAAATATAACATCTAATGATCAAAAATTTATAGTGTCATAAGAAAAAACAAAATATGAAGCATAAATCATGAGCGATAGAACATAAGAAAGAAAGTGGAAGAATCATAAACAAATGATTTATTAACTTTTTAAAATCAGCTTACCGCCTACCTATTCACAATTAAAAATTGTAAGTAGAGATAAATTTAATCACACTCACCCTTTTTTATCCTAGATAATTGATAACCTATTCATATATAAAATTGTGAGTAGCGCTACTCACCTCCACACTCACCCATTGTGAACCTTTCTACTTTATAACCAATTCAAATAACATTTCCATATCAATAGATATAATCATTTAAAAAATACATTTTAGAAGGATGTTATTCCTAAATATCTCATAATATATATATTTTTCTCACCACTTGAAAAATGATCATCACATTATAAAATAACCACTAGAAAGAAAGATGGGTTTCATGACATTATAAAATGGTATCTCATAAAATAAATTAAAGGTCAAATAAAATGATACCAAAAAACTTTAAAACAAATATAAAAAATTATAATATAACATAGAAGTTAAATCCTAAAATACAACTCTATTTTAGGTAAATCATTTATAGACAAAGAGTAAAATCGATGTAAAACTTTTAAAAAAGTATTTCTTTAAAAGACTTTCAAATTATTTATAAAAATTGTATCAAATCATTTAAAAAATAATTTTATAAAGTTTAATTTTTTTTAAATTATTGAAATAAATAATTTTGAAAGAATAATTTTCTTGTATAGTAAAATTTGGATTACGCCCCACCGTTGGTGGTGGGGTTGTAAGGGATTGGGTGGAGTGAGAGGCAGGTCTTAGGGTTAAGTACCCGGGCTTTCAGTTTACTGTAATTTTCTTCTTTGTGTTGTGTGCCGATTTCATGGTTGTACCCAATTTCTAAAATTTGGATTATAATATAAAATATAAGTGCTTGAAATTAAAATCCTTTATATATAAAAAACTATAATATTTTAAAACCCAAATCATTTTAAGAGTCGATAAAAATTGATTTAAAAAAGTGGTAATTAGAAATATTAAGGTCAAAAGAGATAAAAAATAATATATTTCCAAATAATTAGGAGAACTTTTTGGAAATAAAAAATATGTAATTATAAAAGAATGGTTCATTAGAAAATATAGAAATTATTCTTTGCAATCTCAATTTTTTTTAATCAAATCATCATGGAAGAAAACATGGATATAAAATATAATTCCACAAAAAAATAATGAAGGTTTATAATATAATATCATCATAGGTATGAATATAACATACTTTTTATGATAATTTTCAAAAAAAATGAGTATAACTAAATGATATGTAATTGATTTCTCAAAACCCTTATGAACTTAGTAATCTTTGAATAAAAATACATTGGAATATTGAAAATAATATAGATCTATAAATATTATTAATTGAATCATTTATTATTAAAAAAATACATTTTTACTGTATATACACCATTAAAATAAGAAATTGGTGTTTAAAATTAAAACACCTCTCAATGAAGGGAAATTGAGATAAAAAATCCTCACATCATACAAAACGCTCTTATAAAAACCCATTGAAATAAAGGGAGAGTGAAATTGGAGTTAAAATAGAATGATAAAAATAATTAATTATATTATATAACTAATATTTATTATACACTCCAATTAAATTAAATTAGGTACATAAAATAAAATTTATCTTAAAGAAGGAAATTTTGAGACAAAACTCTTACCTTGTTCCAGATTCATTTTTTGAACATGATTAACATCGAGAATAATAAAATTAAGATTATTAGATACCTTATTAGGATCCATATTCTTGTTTTTTTAATTTTATATAGACCATTTACTATCATAATCTTTTTATTTATTATATATATATTTATTATGTTTTCATGAACATTGAATCTTTGCTGGATTGTTTCTGTGATTTCTGCGAATGAAGATGATATTTTAATAATGAGTTAAATATATAATATAACCATTATAGAAACAAAAACAACTGTTTAAATTCTTATTAACTTAAAATATTTTTTTATTTTTGTTCCCTTCCTCATCCATGATGATGTTTCATAGTATCATTCGTGTAGGTGGGTAAACCAACCCAAACTTGAACATACCATGATTAATGGATGATTATGAGGTGATTAAGGTATAATATCATTGTACCAATAGAATAATGAAATAATTTAATGTATATTAGTGTTATATATTATAATTTTAATGAATTATAATAATTATTAATGTTTTTTAATATATTTCATAATATGAATAAGAATATTTTCCTCTTAGTATGTTCATTTTTAATGATTGAATTAAGAATGACAGTTTATTGATCATATCATTAATAGGTTCTCTAATTTATCATAATATAACCATAATATCATAAATATTATATTTATCCATTAAAACCATTATTAGTTCCTTCTATTAATGGTGGAAAATAAATGAAAAATATAAATAAATTGTTCTATAGAGGCGATAGTCCACACGTATGCGTGGTTGACGATTCCATTTTTCAAATAACAGGAGAATGAAGTAATAAGGTTTATTAATTTAGAAACATAAATAAGATATAAATATAATAATTATTAGTTAAATTTCCATTTTATACCATCATTATAATGTGTTGAAGTAAAATGAAACATGTTGCATCACCGAGGCGGAAATTTGCACAACACATGATTCACATTTGAGTTTATCATAATTGAGAAGGGGAGGGTGGATAATGCTTGAATAATAATTGAGATAACGTAATATTATTGAAATTATACATATATTATCATTATAATATGTTTAAAATAAATTTTATGAAGGAAAATTTCACATAAACAAATAGAAAAAGGAAAGGGAAGTAATGAACATATACCTCACTTATTGGATTATATCCTTTGTAAATGGGGTTAAACCTTTAAGGGATGGAATTTAGATAATAAAAAACATTATTAATGTATATAAGAGTGTTTAATAGATGATTGGGTAGATTTGGGGCCAAATTTGCGGGGTTTTGATTTGATGGGATGTGAGGAGAGGATATTTCTTTTTATAAGTGATTTGGAATGCCATTTTTGTAAACAACCAATGATTTTCAATAATTGGAAGATAGTTTTATAGAAATTGGATTACAAATTAATAAATAAAAGATATATGGATTTATAATATATATCCACACCTCCAAAACCCAATTATAATAATTTTTTAAACATGTTTGGACCTTTACCTCTAAGGTTACTGATGTGTACCATTTTAGTTTTCATCGTAGTAACTAATTTTTACCTAGGTCATTTACCCTTTATGAGTAAAAATAAAATAGTCAATATTATTAAATTTGGACATAATGATTCAAAATTCTAAATCCATTTAATAATATTAAAATTTTAAAAGTGATAAAAATTAATTTTAAAATAATAAATGTATAATGTGTTATTTTTAAAAAATATATATATATTGAATTCTAAAATATCAATTATGAGTTTTTAAATTAAAAACAAATTAACATTATAAATTCAATTATAAAATAAATATTTTTTCTTATAAATTGGTTTCTTTAATTTCCAATTCATTCTTATATATGTATAATGTCATAAAAGTCATGTTCTTTGTAAAAACGGTATTTTGTAATATTCACCCAAAAAATCAATCCTTTGAGAAAAATACCAAAACACAATAAAAGATAATATTGAAATTATTAAACCAAAAATTATGTTTTTATTTTCAAATTAAAAATTCAAAATGTTTAAATTATATTTTAAATGAAAATACTATATATTAAAAATATTTATTTTATTAAAATTGGAATTTTTAAAATTTAAGTTCTTTTAAAATTATTTATTATATATTTTTTAAAAATAGAATATTAATATATTATATCATAAATATAAATATGACCTATTTTGAAAAAATTTTAATTTTTCTCAATTTAATTTTTAAGATAAAATACAATAGCCTTTTTAAATGGTTCCTCGAAAGGTAACCTTTTAAAAAATATTAATCAAAGAGAAAAATAATGTGAAATTATTTTAATTGATTACTATACATTTATATACTAATGTTTAAATTATTCATTTATTTTTAATATTTCATGATTTTTTTTATTTAGGTGTTGTGTTAGTTTAGTGTTGCATGTGTCACAAGGTATTGAAGATAATATTAATTTAAAGGATCCAAAATCACGAGTCATTAGATTATACCCCCTTATGTAAATTTTATACTCATTATTTTAATTATTATACATTGGTGAATGCATGAGAGAGTGTTATTAAAATATTTATTATTGTATAAATAACATCTATTGTGACATCTACTTTAGTATCTTAAGCTAGAACAATATACTTACCTTTCCTCAAACAACATTGATTGTTTATACGCTAATCATATATTATCTAGAGTATACCTTTCCCAAAACTATATGAATATGTAGTACATTAAACCATATGGAAATCATATATTCATCCTAAATTAATTCTTATATTCAACCACTAGTTCATAAAATAACACACTAGTCAATATAATCCTAAAAATGAGATATACTTCACAAAAAATATCATGAATCAATTATCAATCCTAAGGTTAACAATATTGTCTAACATACTTTTTGAAAATCCATCAACTTTTTACTACTTTAACCTTAATAATATATTAAACCCAATATTTTTTCATACCTTAATCATGTTATATTCCATATTTATCCCCAAAAATATGTCATTATCATAAAATTACTTTTCAAGGTTATTGATACTATTTAATATATACTTCCATACCATTAAAGAAACACTACTGAATAACAATCCTTAGATATTTTACAAAACCCTCATAACTTTTATAATTTACCAAAATATCATTGATAAATATCAATCACTAAGGAAAATAGTTATTCATAATTTCTATTAATAATATCAACTTCACTACATTTGGAAAGACAAGGAAACTCACTTTTATTATCATAATATGGACATACTAAGATTACCAACCATTTAAGTATTCTCTCTTATTTAGTTATAATGCATAGTTGTTTTTGGATACATACCTTTATTAGATTCATCCTCGTTATCTTATTTTAACTAAATACTAAAAAAATGGTTATTATAATATCCAAAATAATCATAGTATATGAATATGAAGGCTCAATCCAAATATTTCATCTCTAATGAAACATTCATTTCAGCCTACGATACTTTCATTTCAATTATATCGTGCTTTGTTAATCCTATAACACTCTTTGTTATACCTTAATTTCTTTAAGTTGTGTTCTCTCATATTTTTTAAAATATTCCATTAAGGTAATTTAGAAATAAATCATTTTTAATGCTTCCTAAATATAATGTAATTAACTAAAGAATATCCCCAAGAAGTGTCAAGCTAGGTATGCAGTTAGGGATCTTTTCCGTGCACCAGGTGACAATTGAGTTAATACCCAACATTCCATTTTTAGGTTTATTACCCCTAGGAACATCTTTATTAGATCTTTCATCCACTTTAGAATCTATATATGGATTTTATTTCTAGGAAAACCACAAAATATATAATTTATCAATAAATATTTATGTTATCCTATATATAGATTTATCTCTTAGACTTATCCCTTGGGTTTTTACTAAATTTATTTTATCCTAATCCCTAAAATATTAAATATTACCTCAAATAAGATAATGGGTTATTTATATATTTGAAGTTAGCATAAAATGTAACTTATCAATTCAAACTCCCAAATTTTCCTTAACTAATAACATCTTAATATTCTAAGTTATCTAAACCCACCTTTGATATTAATTATGACAGGCCACACCTAATCATATGGTAATTACATGACCTAAAACAAATATTTCATTACAATAATTTTTTAGGACCTTTTAGATTTATAATTTTATATATTTAGGGAAAAACAGTAAATAATAAAACTAATTCCCTTTTTTAACTAACATATGTATACCCTACTATAATAGAAAATGATTAGTCTATAATGAGACTTAAAAATATCCAATAAAATAACCACATTAAAACTCTTCTATATGTTACATACTTTTCTTATCTTTATAATCTGGGGAATGAAAACATAATTAATGGGTGATCTAAAACATTTAGTAAGGGACAATATATCAAAGTTCCAAAAATTCTAGATCTTAAAAATCTAAGAATACATGAATAAGAAGAATTATATGATGAAAAATGAAAATTAATCTATAATATTTTTCTACAAGAACAAAATATATAAATATAACATCAAATAATCAAACTTTTGCAGTATCATAATAAAAAAACAAAAAATGAAGCATAAATCATGAGAGATGGAACTTTGGAAAGAAAGTGGCACAATCATAAATAGATGATTTATTAACTCTGGGAACCTGACTAACTGCCAACCAGTTCACATGTAAAATTGTTATTAGATATAAATTTCATCACAATAATTCTTTTTTTAACCTATATACTTGTTAACTTATTCACATATAAAATTGTGAGTAGTGATGCTCGCCATCACACTCATGCTTTGTGAACTTAGTTACTAGTTAACATGTTAACACAACATTTCTAACTCATGAGATATAAGTCATTACCCAAATAATTGGATGAATATATATGTCCCACCCATCTAATAATTCATACAATAGTGTGCCACTTGAATAACAATCATCACATCACAAAAAACCACATATAAAGAAAGATGAGTTTCAAGACATTGTCAAATGATATATCATAAAATAGATTCAAACGTAAACTAAAATTATAAAAAACCATTTTTACCCAAATGTAATACATTATAATATAACATATAAGGTTAATAATTAAACAAAACTCTATTGTATGTAAATGTTTTTGAGATCAATAGGAAGTTAGAAGTAAAAATTTCAACGAAATGAATTTCTTTAAAACTGTTGTAAATTGTTTACAAAATAGAGTTTAAAATAATTTCCAAATTTTTTTCATAAAGTTTAAATTATAATTTTTAAAAATTAATCTTTTTAAATAAATAATATTTAAATAATAATTTTCTTTTACAAGAAATTTTGGGTTAGAATATAAAATATAAGAGCCTGAAATTAAAGTCATTCTATATAAAAATGATACTTTTTTCGAAAACCGCATCATTTAAGATTTGATAAAAATTATTCATAAAAAGTTTCAATGATAAATATTAGGTTCACAAGAGATAAAACATAATATATTTCTAAATAGTAATGAAAAATTTGGTATAAAAGGAAAATATGGACTTTGAAAATAAATGTTTATTAGAAAATACAAGAATTATTTTTGCAATCTCACAATTTTTAATTGAAAGCTTCAAGAAAGAATACATAGATATAAAACCCAATTACCCAGAAACTAAGGCGGTTTTATAACACTATATTAGGATAGGGATTATTATAACTAACTTTTAATGATAATTTTCAATACAAAGGAGTATAACTCAATGTAAAATAATTGAGTTATCAAAACCCTCATGAATTTTGTAATCTTTAAATCAAAATTCATTAGAATATTGAAAATCATATAGATATATAAATCACATGAATTAAATCATTTTATATTTAAAAATAAATTCTTGGGAAGTATTTACACCATAGAAAAAAATAAATAGCTGTGTAATATTAAAACATTTCTGAATAAAGAGAAACTGAGATAAAAACCACTTAATGATTAAGAAACATTCTAATAAAAACTCATTGAAAGTGAGAGAGGATGAAATTGAATTTAAAATACTAGGATAAAGATAATTAATGATACATTATAACCAATAGGTATAAAACAAACTATTTAAATGAAAGTAGGTGCATAAAAGAAAATGTATATCAAAGAAAGAAATTTTGAGATTAAATCCTTACCATGTTCTAGATCTGTTATGCGTATGCACTTAACATATGGAACAATTAATTTAAGATTATTATATAATTTATTAGGAACCTTATTCATATATATTTAATTTAATATAGACCATTTATTATCATAATAAATTTATTTGTCATATTGTTTTTTCTTATGTTTGTGTGAAAATTGAATCGGTACCAGCTTATTTTAGTGATTTCAGCGAATGAAGTTAGTAATTTAATAATTATTTAAATAATTAAATAATAATTTAAGAACAAAAAAATATTTAAATTATTAATAAATTATAATAATATAATTATTTAAGTTCTCATGGTCATCCATGATAGAGTTTTAAAGCATCATTCATGTAGGTGGGTAAACTGACTCGAACTTGACCATGCCATGATTAATGGATGATTATGATGTGATTAAGTGAAAATATAATTATAAAAATAGTATAATGATATAATTTAGTGTATTATAGTGTAATATATCATAATTTTAAAGAATTATAATAATAATTCCTGAATTATCGACCTATGATCCACTAAAATGACGTCATGAGCAGATTGGTCACATGGCCTCAAGCACACCTCCCCATACACTATACGTTTTCGACTAGAAGTGAGGGTAGAATGATGGTACAGTGGGTTATAATAGACCCTTATGATTAGAGTATCTTATTGGTATAATAGATAATGAAATAATCAATAGTGGAAGTAGTATATAAGTAAAATACAGTTGAAGAAAAATATAATAACTGAGAAAGTAGCCAATTCCAAATATACAACAATGAATGCCTATCCAAATTATGATATAATATCTAAAGTAGTAAACATACAGTAGTTAATACATTAAAATCCATGTATAAAAAATTAAAAAAATCCCCAACGGATTTCTCTATGAGAAGCCTAAGATTTTTCTCAGTCCTGTGATCCTAACTCCCATAACCATGTGAACAAAACAATTATAAATACATAACCATGAACCTGGAATCATGAGTTATGTACAGGTACCTCAATGCAGTAGAGACACAAAAAAGGTATGATATAAACTCACTAATCCACCACCAATGGTTTATAAAGCTATAAAGTCCATGAATATAAGGTACATCAGTGTTTGGGAATATCAATAAATCTATAAAAAAATAAATAATTGCAATAAGTTGGGCTCAGGTTCCTCAAAGACACTTGGATGGCCATACCTGCTTCAACCTATGAAAAAATATATCTAATGTGGTTTAACCATATATGTAAGATTTTAAGTATGTATATTTATTCACTATATTTATATTAATATATATATATAGATAGATTTGTAGTGTAATCTAAGAATCGTGACATAACTCAGGCATCCAAGATTAGTCACTAAAGTCTCCTTGAATAATGAAGAACATCATGCCCGAGTATCAAAAGTATAAGGGATTCCATGCCCATGTATCACAAGTATAAGGGACTCTATTCCAGAGGGATGCCATACCCAAGGGACTCCATTCCCAAGTATCACATTATATAAGGGATTCCATGCATAAGTATCACAACATATAAGGGGAGCTATGCCCCAATATCATAATATGTAAGGGAAAACTTTCCCTAGTATCAAAATATATAAGGGAAATCATAACCAAGTGTCATAAAATCATATAATAAGGAAAAAATTAACTTTTTATAAGCGGTTGCTACCATACATGAAAAGGTATATCATATACCGTAGAAGTATCCATGTTTAGTTGATTAACCATGGTTTATCTTTTTAATCAATTCAATTTTCTAATAAATAAGAGGGTCATGTGAGAAAGAATACCATACTTCACTTTATTTCATTAAACTTAAATTGGCCATATAAAAATTCATTCCGTAACTCAATTAAATTATATAATTTGGGATATTTCATTTATAAAAAAATTAAGAGGTCCATGAGAATGTTCATGTCATTCATCAAAACATATATTCCTTTCTAAAATCACCTTTCATCTAAGAAGATAGAACACATCATTGGTTATTTTATTATAAAATGTCCCATGTTGGTTATCAAGTCCAAATATCTTTATTCAATTTAATAATCCCTTACTTGAGGGATCAATCATCACACCTCAAATATTGTTCCGAAGTGTAAGGAATTATATTTATAAGCATTAAATAATCACCCAAAAGGGGTTTTTAAATCTTATAGATGAATCATAGGTCATGTTCATAAAACCAACACACCCAATGGGGTGGTTCCGATTGAAGTAAACAACCTATAGTGGTTTGATTAAAAGAACAATGGTAATTTAATCCAAGGCTATAACTTCTCCATTATTAATTAGACATTTCAAGGATAACACATAAGAATTTGTGGCATTCGATACAACAAAATAGATTATAAACAGCCATTAATTTAAGAGAAAGTCCATATACCACCTACCTTATACCAAGGGAGTTACACTCATCCATTAAAGGCCTTTAACTAGGGCCTAATTAACAGAAATTAGAAGAAATGAAAAATTCCCTAAAAAACCGGTAAAATTGCTTATATGGATCTAGCATTCTATATGGGAAAATAAAAAAAGGAAATAAGAAAGAGGACTTGATATCTTACTGAGGGATATAAAACATGATGAATGGTTCTTGAATTAGAAATTGAATGGAGGATATCCAAGGGACTATAGTAGATGGGAAGAGTATTTTTCCGAGACCTCTTAGGAAGCCTCTTGTGTGAAGAAAAAAAATGGGTCAATCTCATTCTATCCCTTTTTAAAAAAATGTTAACCATATGATTCGCAACATGAACTAGTTTCATGATGTGAACCAAATTTACAATGTGAACTAGTTACACATCATGAATTCATTTAGGTAATCCCCCCATGATTTCATGTCCTCTATCTACAGGCTACACCCTATGAAACCCTTTAAAGTTGTGAATGGGATTCATGACAAAAATTTCCTATAGTAGCTATATCCAGTATCATGTCATGTTCTCTCTTCCTTCGGTGTTTAACCGATCCTCTAGGACTTCCATAAAATAAAAAACTAGATTTGAAACCATCATTTATGGATGTTAAAACACACAAAACCTCTCAATAATTTCCATATTCCACAATGACCCATCCCCCACAGGAAAATTTAAAATTCCATAAGAAAATAAATATGGTTCAAAATATAGGATCTTACAGTCTCCACACCTTAGAACTTCTCATCCAAAAGAATCCTTAAGAATAATGAAACAAATCACCCAACATACTCAGGCCATGAATTATCATGTAAAAAATAACATTACATCTATAAACTCCCAAATCAGCTCAAAACATAACTTTTCTCATACGAGGCGTAATCCATTAATACTAGTGCCTATGCTCGTATTGAAAATTGAAACACTGAGATGACTCTTAACCAATATTGTCAAACATGAGACTCAAACATAGTATTTTACATTTCCTTCATCTATTCTATAGTGCTCCCTACTATAGGTTATACCATTTAATGAACAAATCCTGGGATCAAGACCTCCACCATCAAATTTTCTTATTTAAGCATGCCTTTATCACTTTAACGATGGTCAAGGAATAATCTTTTAACTTGAGAGTACGTTCGACACCAGATCGACCAAAAGTATCCTAGTCACATTTTATTTTACAAGAAAATCCATGATTGACCTTTCACTATATTCATCTCACCCCAACAATGTGCTTGATTTGGTTCCACACCAACCTCATTCAGCAAACAAAAAGAAAAAAAAGTCAAGATAGTACGGACCAACTATTCTAAATATGATCATCTATAACTGCCAATGCCTAAAAATACAAACCCAATTCCTTTTATCTTAGGCACTCAAGATTAATTTTACCATAGTTAACGATGTTCATAATCATCTTCTAGTGAATTCTCCAGCCCAAAAATTCATTTATGTTGTTGTTCCACAACATGAACTTAAGTGTATACTCGATCCAGCACACTTGGATCGTCAACCTCAAAAAAACTCATCTGATCCCAACTGAAGTCCACAGTAACCTTGAAATCCTCAACTATATTCCATGGATCTCATCCAATTATGTAAATAATTAGGTGTTTACAGGTCATACATCGGTATATATTTGAGATGTCCACATATCAAGAACTTTGATTGAGCCCATTGGTGGTATCTCACCTAGATATTGATTCAAATAATTGTCTAGATTCTATGAGTTCATCCAAGGACTTCCAACAAAGGTTTCCCAATATCAATCTGGAAAACTCTTCCTATAATATTAACCATGTTTCTAGAGCACAACTCTAAAAGAGTCCATTTATTGATCCAACAAAGTTCTTAACTTCTTTCTTTATCTCAGTGCATAACTGATTCTCTCTCATTGTACCCAGAATGATGTCAAGATAAGGGCATGATCATAACCAATCTATATTACACTAATACATTATCAATGATTACCCATGATAAGGGATATTATCCCATCATATCTAAGACAAAGTGCTTTTTAGGGTTTCCAACCCACCATATCCAAAATCCAATAAATAGAATATGGGAACCATTATTGGCCGACTTCTTTAGAATAACTTAGATGATCTTACCAACATATCATGATTAACCATCCATGATGCATTTAGCACATGAGGCATCCCTTTCTCACTCAATAATAAGAACTAAACTCCATCCCTGACTAATTACATTTTCAAAGGTTTCATACACAACCAACCATATCATCATCATATTGCCATGAAATCACAAACATATTTCAAAACTCACCAGATCCATGGGAATTCAAAAGTGGTGCTAACTATTTCAAAATGGTCATGTAATGTGTTCCTTCTACTTGGATGGATATGATAAAACCCATTTGAAATTATTATCCCAACCTTAGGAGTTTTCTAGTCATAATTTATTGGGAATGGAAACTCATCAAATAACACATGTCCCATCGACCACTAACCACGGGTCCTAGACATGGCCAACATGTTATAACCAAGTTCCAATTTCAAAATAGTGGGAACCCACCATTTGAAAGCGCGCTAGTTTAGATTCACCATCATACATACCCATGAAACTCCTCCCGAGTTGCATCCACATATTTTATAAAATTAGGTTTAAAATCCAAACCAAAATAATATATAAAACTAAAGCACTCGATCCTTTTACAAAATCACCGCGAGCATTGGGACAAGTCAGATTTTAGTTAAATCTTAGGTCACTTTACCATAGCGATGGCATGTGTTTGAAGTGTAACAACTAAAGGATTAAATGATTTCCACTATACTCATATGGTTTTTTCCAATATTTTTACTAACTCGGTGGGTCCCTTGTGTATCGATGCGTACTACCCCAACTTTTCACAATAACACAACTGGCGCATTTATCTTCATTTAATTTTTGGGACCAATGGAACCATAAATATCTGAAAGGGGAACATATTACATGATTTAAAAAGTGTATGACCTTTACCCAAGAATTTATAAACCTATAAAACCAAGAATTACATGATGATAACACCCTCAATAAGGGTCAATTCCGCACACAACGTCCCATCCAACCCAAGCGTTATTTTAGAATTAAGAGTCCTACTTAGGACAACTGACACCCAAATGACACCCACATCTAAAATAGTTTACAAGAACATAGCAAGGATTTAAGTGTGTAGGGTGCCACTAGAATAGGGATAACCGCTTACTAAGGCACAAATGTCGAACTTATAGTTAGTTTACACTAAAAAGGTCACTAGGCTTATCGGCCTGTCATTTAGGTTCAAGAAATGGAAGAAAAATTCTATGGTAAACCCTCACATTCTCATTCCAAATCAATTAGAAATGAAACATAAGGATTACCCTTACTTGTGGGTTGATATATGAACAACATATTATGGTTATTTTTATACCATTTAACTAATTCATAGTTAAGAACATAAAGTACTGGTCATAATGAAAAAGTTTTTGGTAGTTTATTTAGTTCGCACCACAAGGAAACATAGACAACTTATATCAAAATTCCTTTCAACAATTTTTTTTACATCCTAGATAATTAGAAAATTTGTCACATAAATTTCTTTATCCTTTTTATTTATCTATAAGGTTATCCCAATTAGGATTAGTTAAAGAAAATATCAATTCTAATCTATATAGGAAAACACCCATTAGGTTATAATTGGAGGTCAAATTAACCAAATCATCACAATAAGTATATATCAATAGAAATTAATAGGGTTTTATTAATTTAATGGGATAAATTTAGTAATATTACACTATAAATTTATACATAACCCCTATAAGTGGTTGGTGACACTTTAAATAGCCATCCACATATAGCATAATTAAACCCCATGGGGTCTAGAATTAAGGAATATCAAAGTAAATATGACCTAAAAGGGTCATTTCATGAAAAATTAATGGAAACCTTGAAGGTACAAATTAATTTATTCGACATGAAACTTTTAAACTCCCTAAATTGGTTTATCTCATAAACACCAAGAACCATGAACAAATTACTTGGGTCGCGTAAAGTCTATATCATAATCAATATTCCCCAACTAACCTACTTCAGTCCAGTATGAATTTAGGAATTTAAAATTTTAGTCATATGGGTCTTCATTCACATGCAATAGAAGTGTAATCCTTTATATAGGAATCCATTTCTAAAAGGAATTATATTCCAGAATACACATACAAGCTCTATGGATTAGATAAATGAATTACCATTTCCAAGTTATAAAGGTACTTTCAATTATAAATTACAATCGCAATTCATATAACTACAACCAAGTTTTACCTTATATTTAAAAATATAATAATTTTGTAAGAAATGGTTTGATTTTATGGGGTACCCTTCCCAATTTATAACAGACCATACACCTTATAAATTTCCATTGGTCCCCCATTTAACCACAACCATAAATGTCTTATCCCATATGAATAATGGTCCATGGATCAAACATGTCTAAATGAGTTGGTTGAATAGCTTTCCACCATCAATATATGTAGGAAAACCCATTTAGGTTGATGTTGAAACTTTATTTGACCAACCACATATCAGAATCAAAACATGGAATGCTAGACAAGTGATAAATATAGGAAAACATGGTAGTAATCATGGTAAGACACTATATAATTAAAAAATAACAGAAGCATTGTAAATAAGAAAAGAATGATAAAAATATATACATAATTATATATAAACATTCATGATGAATAAATCACAAAAAAAATTTATACACCTAAGTCACATATCACAATATCAAGCAGTCTAGGAATAAAACCTATATGGAATAGAATATGCATGGAATGTGAATATCTATGTACCTATAATGAGGCATTTATCAACACATCATTTTTATATATAACCATGGGTAAAATACCATAATCCCATAAATCAATAATCAAAGTAAATTACACTGATCTCCCAAGGAGAAATCATAGTCAACTGTAACAAAGAGTGGTGATAAAAAAGTTTCATCCCTAGCTACTTAGACTTTTCCCTATGTGTAGGGTGATCACTCTAAGACATAGCTATTTACCAAGTTTCAAAACATTTCTAGTCTTCTATCTACTATCCTAAAACAGTAAGAATGACATCCCCACCAAGGATCCACTGAAACGGTTCCCCAATCTAGTTGGTCACATGGAATCAAGCACGCCTCCTCATATACTAGAGGCTTCCAACTAGCAGTGAGGGTCCAATTATGGTATGGTGGGGAGACTATACCCTCATGATCAGAGTAGCTCAGTGGTATAAGAGATATTTAAATATTAAACAATGAAATCAGTATATACAAAAAATATAGTGGAAGATAAATATAATAATTGAGAAAGTGGCCAATGCCAAATATACAACCATGCATGCATGTCTAGATGATGATATCATCTTTGAAGCAGTAAACAAATAACAAGCGATACAATACAGTACATGTATAACAAAATGAACAAAATCCCCAAGGTCTATCTTCATGATTATCCTGATATCTGGGATGGCCATTTTTTCTTTTCTCCCATAACCACACAAACAACACATATATAAATACATAAACCTCAACCTGCAACCATGAGGTCTGTTTGGGTAACCCTATGCAATGGAGACCTGAACAGGGTGTGAGATAAACTCATTAGGACACCACTAATGGTGTCAAAAACTATCCAGTCCGTGAATATAAAGTGTAATTGTGTGTAGTTATATCAATAATGTTTTAAACAAATAAATAAATATAACAATTCAGGCTTAGGTTCCTCAATGTCACCTAGTCGACCATACCTTCTTTGGCCTAAGCTAAAATATCTCTAAAGAGATGTCACCATATGTATAAGATTCTAAGTATACATGTGTACATATTAACTATATATGTAGCAACATATATAGTCATATATATAGATGCGTAGCGTAATCTATGACTCAGGGCATAACTAAGACATCCAAACTTATTCACTAAGGTCTCCTAGAATAATGAGGGATTAAATTCATGAGTATCCCATGTATAAGGGAGGTCATTTATGAGTATCATAAGAATAAGGGATTCCATGTACGAGTATCAAAAGTATAAGGGATTCCATTCCCAAGGGACATCATTCCTAAATATCAGCTTATATGAGGGATGCCATTCCCATGTATCACAGTATATAAGGGACACCATTCCCTAGTATCGCAACATATAAGGGACTCCATGACCTAGTATCACAATATGTAAGGGACACCATGATTGATTATCATAATTTCATATAACAAGGGTTGGGTGAATTTTTTATAAAAAGTTAGAACTATACATGAAAAGGTATATCATATACCAAGAAAGTATCCATGCCAAATCCATTCTCCATGATTGTTCTTTTTAATTAATTAAATTTACTAATAACTATGAGATCCATGAGAGAAAACATTTCCTACTGCACTTCATTTCATTAAACTCAAACTCACCATGTACTTACACATTCCATAACTCAATTCAATCACATCGTTCAAGCTATATAATTTAAAATAAAGAACAGTCTCATGGGAAGTTTTATACCATTCATCATTAAAATATTCCCATTTAAAATCCCCTTTTATCTAAGAATATTTTTCATTTTATTGTTGGTTTTAAAATAAAATGGTCCACGATAGTTATCAATACCAAATCATTTAATTCAATTTTATAATCTCTTACTTGAGGGATCAATCATCTCACTTAAAATGGTGATCATAAGTGCTAGGAATTATATTTATAATCATTTAAATAATAATCCAAAAGTGGTCTTTTAATCTCCAATATGAAACATAGGTCAAAATTATAAAAGAAAAACACCCATGGGGGTGTTCCAAGTTGAGGTAAACAAGTCTAAAAGATTTATTAAAATAAAAATGTTTATTTAATCCAAGTCATTAGTTCTTACATTATTAATTTGACATTTAAAGGGCTGCACATGGGAATTTCTAGCAAGCAATATAACTGAATAGTTTTTAAACAAGCAATAATTTTAGAAAAAATCCATAGACCACATACCTTATACCAGGGAAGTTCTAATCACACATTATCTACATATAAATCAATTTAAATAAAGATAAATCATAATCAATGAAAAATACCCTAAAATAGGGAAGAATAGCTTGCATAGATTTAGTATTCCATACGAGAAGAGAAACAATAGAAAGAAGCAAGAGGACTTGATATCTTACAAAGGACTATCCAATGTGATGAATAGTGCTTAAATAATACACCTGATGGAGGATATCAATGAGACCCTAGGAGAGGGGAAGGAGTCACTACTGAGACCTATTGGGTTCCCTCTCGTGTGAAGAAAAATAATGGGCCGAGCCCCTTTTATACTCTTTTTAAAAGTCTTCCGACATGATTCACGTTGTGAATAGGTTTCACGACATGAACCAAATTCTTAACATGAGTGAGTTACACATTGTGAATTCTTTGGGTTAAGAACCTTTATATTTCATTTTCTATATCTACCAGATGCAACCTATGATTCCCATTCATGTTTTGAATGTGATTCATGACCTAAATTTCCTATAGTAGTTGTTCCCAGCATCTTGGCATGCCCATTCTACCTCAAGTGTTTTCCTAAACCATCAATACTTCCACAGAATCAAAAAATATGTATCAAAACATATTTTTTGTACGTTTAAACCTTATAAAACTTGATCTATTTCCCATATTACACAACACCCCATATACCAATGAAAAATTTCAAATTCCCTTGGAAACCTCATCTGGTTAAAAACACGGGATCTTATAGTCTTACAACCTTAGAACTTATCATCCTTAAAAAGCCTTAGGGAACAATGAAAACAATCACTTGACCTACTTGGGTCATGAATTTTCAATTAAATGGTCTTGTTGCACTATAAATGGAAAATGTACTTAAAAACACAACTTTTTTCATAGGGTATATAAGCTGTTAAAACATAAGACAATGCTCGTATCGAAATCTAAAACATTGAGAAGTCTCTTGCCTAAGCCTGTTGCACCCGAGACATAAAAATTTCATTATATATTTACTTCATCCATCCATTGAAACTTCCCACCGTAGGTTCTACCATTTAAAGGCCAACATCGAGCCATGATACCTCCGCCATAAAAATTTCCTATTTAAGCATTCCCATAGAACTCTCACGATGCTCAAGACATGATTATTTTAGCTTGATCATATGGTCAACTCCCAATTGACCAAAATTATACTATTTACATCATATTTTCCAAGAAAATACCTGGTTGAACTTGAACTACCCTCATCTCACCCATAAAAATTTATTGATGTAGTTTCTCACCAACCACATTCAGTGAAAAATAGGAAAGAAATTCTTGCTACTATCGGCTGAATATCCTAAAAATGCCCAGCTTTAGAAACCAATGCATCAAAACCCAAAACTATTGCCTTTTATCTTAGTCACTCAATCTTTCATTGAGAAAACTCTCCAAATCTCGTAACCAGCTTCCAGTGAAGTCTACATCCCAAATATTCATTTATGTTTTCATGCCACGATATGAACATAGGTGTATACCTGATCCGTCATAGTTCGATCATCACCCTCAAAACATCAAATCCAAGCCTGCAAAAATTCTAGGGTAACCTCATAATCTTCAATTATAGACCAAGGATATCATCCATGTTAGTATATAATCTAGTGTATACAAGTGAGATGTCATTACATAGTTGATATTTCCACATATCAAGAACACTAATTGATCCCAATGACGGTATATCACCTAGATATTGAGTCAAATAATCAGTTGGTGTCCATGAGTCCATCCAAGTCCTTCCTAAATGGGAATACCAGTATGACTCAGGACAATTTTCCCTCTAAATTTAACCATCCTTATGGATAAAAACTCCAAAGAGTCCATTTATTGAGCCAATGAAGGGCCTAACTTATTTCTTTATTTTGATGCATTATTGATGCTTTATCCGTTACCTTGAATGATGTAAATATTAGGGTAATGATCATTACCCAGTCAAGAGTATAGTAAGAGGTTATCAATGATTACCCGTAAAAATGGATTCACTCCTATCATATCCAAGATGAAGTGACCCGCAGGGTTTCCAACCAACCATATACAAAATTTGATAAATAGAATAGCTGAACCATCACTATCTAGCTTCTTTTAAATAACTCTGTTGATCCTACCGATGTGTCATCATTAACTGACCATGAATCCTTTACCATGTGATGCATCCCATACTCACTTAAAAACAACCACCAAAGTGCATCCCTGAATAATGGTGTTTTCAAATTTTTAATTAATTTCCAACCGTACCATCTTCATGCTACCTCACGGGCACTGAGATATTTCAAAACTCACCAACCCAATGGGAATTAAAAAATGGTGCTGACAATTTCCAACTATTCTTGCATTGTAGTTTTCCCTATAATTGGAAGGATATGATAAAACATGTTCAAGTGATTATCCCCACCTTAAGAGTTTCCTAGTCATTGTTTACTAATAATGGAAACTCATCAAATGGAACATGTTCCATCAACCACTGACTGTGAGTCCTAGACATGGAAATCACATTATCACTAAACACCAATTAGAAAAGAGAGGGAACTGCCCACTTTAAAGTGTTCTAGATTAGATTAACCTTTAGATGTATTCATGACACTCCACCCAAGTTACGTCTATGTGCACCATAAAATAAGGCATAAAACCGAACCAAACTAAATGATAGTGCTACAACATCCAATGCTTTTACAAAATCATCCCGAGCATTGGGTTGAGTCATATTTCCTTTAACGCTTTGGTCACTCTACCTTAGATATGAACTATGATCAAATAAAAATAGCTTAAGTATTAAATGATTTCTTATAAACTCAAACACTTCATTGAGCCATTTTTATCAACTCAGTGGGTACCACATGTATCGATGCATGTAACCCAAATATTTCACAATAATGCAACTATCATACTTATCTTCCTTTAATTTGCAGGCCCAATTGGACTATGAATATCTAAAATGGGAACTTATTACATGATCTAACATAAATATGAGCTTGACCTAGGAATTTATAACCCTATGAAACTGAGCATTACAGGATTACCACACTCTTAACAAGGTTTATTCAACACACAATCACCCATCTAGTCTGGGCATCATTTTAGAATTAAGAGTCCTACTCGGGACAACCAACACCCAAAAAAAACCTCACATCTGAAACGGTTCACAAGAAATTATTAGGGATTTAATTTCTATGGGTTCCACGATAACCAGTATAAACCCTTACTAAGGAACAATCATCAAACTAATTGTTAGGTCACACTAAAAATTTCACTAGGCTTACCATCCAATCATTTAGGTTCAAGTGATGGAATAAAAAGACTTTGGGAAACACTCACATTCCCATAAAAATAAATTTTCAAAGAAACATAAGGATTATACTTACATGAGGTTTGAGATATGACACCATATTAAGGTTATTTTTTAATCATTTCACTAATTCAAATTTAAGAACATCAAGTACCAGTCATAAGGAAAATGTTCTTGGTAATTTATTTAGTTATCACCACTCGGTAATATAGGCAAGTTATATCAAAACCTCATTTAAAGAATTATTTATTTAACTAAAATCCTATCATAATTATGAAATTTATCACATAAATTAGTTTTATCCATTTTATTTATGCATAAGGTTCTCACAGTTGGGCTTAGTTAACGAAAATATCAATTCCATTCTATAGAGAAAAACACCCTTTAGGTTGTAATAGGAATTTTAATTAACCAAAGCCTCATAATTAGTAAAAATAATGATAAAGTATAATGTTTTTATAAATTTAAATGGATTTGTTTAGTAATATTCCACCATAAATTTATATGTAACTCATATATTAGCTACAGAAACATTAAATAACCATCCCTATATAGCATAAAAATAACCCCATGTGGTTTAGCATTATGGAATATCAAAGTAAAGGAAAACTAAAAGGGTCCCATCATTCAAGAATATTGTAAACCTAAAAGGCTCTCAACCATTCAGTTGGTATAAAACTTTAAAATAACCTTAATTGGTTTATCTCATAAGCACCATGCACCAAGATCAACCTTCATGGGTCAAGTCAAGTCTATCTCATAAGCAACATTCCCTAATTTACCTAGTAGGGTCTAGATGTGCATTTAAGAGTTTAGTTAAATGGATCATCATTCCAATGTAATAGAAATACATGACTTTATATAAGAAAACATTTTTTGAAATAATTAAATTTTATAATACACATATAAAAACCATGTTTTAGTTAGATTAATTATCATTTCTAAGTTATAAAGGTATATTCCCTTATAAATTATTATTAGAATTCATATAACTCTAACTAATTTTTAAATTTTATTACAGAATATTATAATTTTTTATGTAATGGTTTGATTATATGGGGTACCCTTCCCAATTTATAAGGGCCCATACACCTTATAAATTTATATTGGTCCCCAATTTAACCACAAACATAAATGTTTCATCCCATGTGACCAATGGTCTGTGAGTTAATCTTGTCCACATCAATTAGTTGAATATGATTCCACAATCAATCTATGTGGGAAGAAACAATTCAAATTGATGCTAACACTTTATTTAGCCAACCAAATATCAGAATCATAACATGGAACTCTATACAAGTGATAAATATAGTCAAACAAGGAATTGATCATGGTAATCCACTATATAAAATAAGAAAACAAAAAATCATTGTATTTAATCAAAGAATTATAAAATGATATGTATCATGTTATACAATCAAGAATACTAAATAAACCAGATAATCATGTTATGCACCGAAGACACATGTCACAATATCAAGAATTCTAGTAATTCATCCTATATGGCATGGAATATGTATGGAATTTAAATCTCTATTTTCCAATAATAAGTCATGTATCAACACTTCCTTTCCATAGAAACCCAATGGTAAAATACCATAATCTCACAAATTAGTAAGAAACAGAAATTGAACCAGTCACTCAAGGTGAAATCATAATCAACTATAATAGAAAATAGCATGAATAAAAACCCCATACCTAGCCAGTTGGTCTTTTCCCTATGCGTGGGGTGATCACTCCTTGACATAGCTATTTAACAAGCACTGACACATTTATAGTCTCTTGTCTATCATCCCAAAATATTCCAATAATAAAAATATATAATTTGATACCACATTGTGACATCCTGACCCAGGATCCACTAAAATGGGTCTCTAATCTATTCTGTCACATATCCTCAATTGCAGCTCCTCATATGCTAGAGGCTGTTGACTAGAAATGTGGGTCCATTAATGGTATGGTGGGGAGACTATACCCTCATTATTAGAAAATATCAATGGTATAAGATATATTTAAATAATCAATATAAGAAGTATTACATAATTAAAATATAGGTGAGGATAAATATAATTACTGATAAAGTGTCAAAATAGAAATAGACAACCATGCATATATGTCCATAAGATCCTATAAACTATAAAGAAGTAAACATACAGTGGGAGATACAATACAATTTATGTATAAAAAAATGAACAAAAGACCCATGGGATATCTACATGTGCATCCTAAGATCTGGATCAGTACTATTCTCCTAACATCCATATCCATATGTACAACACAAGTACAAATACATAAACCTAAACCTGAAACCATGAGGTTTGTTCTGGGACCCCAGTTCAATGGCGACCAAAATAGCGTGTGAGATAAAATCAGTAGGCTGCCACCAGCAATGTCTAAATTTATCTATTCCATAAATATAAATTATAATACTATTAAGGTATATCAATAAATCTATAAAAAAAATAAAAAACTCTAAGAAGTCGGACTCAGGTTCCTCATGGACACCTTAATGACTATTCCCTCTTCATCCAAATCCAAAATATCTCTCATGAAGTTTCATCATATATATATTATTGTAAGTTTGGATGTATATATATGCACTATATATGTATTAAAATATATTTACACACACACACACACATATATATATAGTGAAATCTAGGACTTGAGGCATAACACAGGCATCCAAGCTTATTAGCTTGAATGGCCCGAAGGCCTTTATTTTTATTGATTTTTTGATAACCCCCCTTTCAAGGGATGAGGGGGAACACTTACAAGGCCCGTAGGATCATAGATTATATGTCCTATAGGCTTAGGAGATTACATGGACAAGTATCACAAGTATAATGGATTACATGTTCAAGTATCACAATTTTAAGGGATTCCTTGCCTGAGTAACACAATTATAAGGGAATCAATTCTCGATGGACATCATGCCCAAGGGACGCCATGCCCAAGTGTCACATTATATGAGGGACTCCATCCAAAATTATCATAGTATATAATTGACTCCAATCCCTAGAATTACAATTTTTAAGGGATGTCATTCCTTAGTATCTCAATATATAAGGGATTCCTTTCCTGAGTATCAAAAATTCATATAAAAAGGGCCATGTGAACCTTTTATAAGCAGTTTTCACCATACATGGAAAGGTATATCATAATCCAGGGAATTATCCTTGCCACACCAATTCTCCATGATCATTATTTTTAATTAGTTTAATTTAGTAATAAATAATAGGGTTTTGAGAGAAAACACACCCTACTGCACTTAATTTTATTAAACTCAAACTATCCATGTACATACTCATGTCATAACTCAATTTAATCATATAATCCATGTTGTTTCATTTATAAGAAAAAATATATTTTCCTAGGATGGTATATTCCATTCATCATTCAAATTTTCATATTTAAAATCCCCTTTTATCTTAGAATACAATTAACCTATTTGGTTGTTTTAGTATAAAATAAGCCATATTGGTTATCAGTCCCAAATCACCTAATTAAATTTAGTCATCCCTTACTCAAGGGATCAATCATCACACCATAAATGGTGATTGTAAGTGCAAATAATTATATTTATAATCATTTAAACAATAACATAAAAAATAGGTGTTTGAATATCCTATAAGAACCATAGGTCATGGTCATAAAAAAACACACCCAAGGGTGTGGTTCAGTTTGAGGTAAACAACTTACAATGGTTCTACTAAAAGTGTAATGTTTATTTAATCTAAGGAATTAGATTCTACATTATTAATTGTCCATTTCAAGGGGGGTGTGCAATAATTTCTTTCATGTGGCACAATGGCAAAGTGTATAATCAAGAAAACATTTAATAGAAAATCCATAGACCTCCTACCTTATACTAAGGGAGTTCAAATAATCGATTATCATCCTTTAACTCAAGATGAATCAAGAGAAATCCGAAGAAATGAAAAATTCCCCAAAAAAGAGAAAAAGATATCGAATGGATTTACATATGTATACAATAATATAACCAAAGGAAAGAACTAAGAGGACTCAAGATCTTACTAAGGGCTATCCAATGTGAGAAATGATGCTTTAATCAGTCACTGAAAGGAGGAGATCCAAGGGAAACCAGGAGTGGGGGAAAGAGCCACTATTGAGACATCTTGGGCACCCTCCTATGTGAAGAAAAAAATAAGAGGTTAAGCCCCTTATATCCTTTTTTATAAAGGTTTTCTGCATGATTCGTGATCGTAACCTGTTTCGTGATATAAACCAAATTCACAATGTGAACTAGTTATACATCATGGATTCCTTTGGGTAACCCCCTAGTATTTCATATCTTATATCTAGTGGCATCACCCCGTGAAACAATTTCATGTCATGAGTGGGATTCATGATGTGAATATCCTAAAATAGTTTTCTTAGTATCATGGAATGCCCGTTATTCTTTTGAAGTTTTTCCAAACCCTCAAGAGTTCCACTAAATTAAAATGTACATCTTAAAACATCATTTATTAATGTTCAGACCCTCATAACCTAACTCTAATTCCAATATTCGACAATGACCCATCCCGCAGTGGATAATTTAAAACCCCCTTTGAAAATTCATCTAGTTCAAAACATAAAATCTTATAGTAGTAATGGATTTGAAAATATTATAGAATCTGAATAAGAAGAGTTTCCTCTTAGTACGCTTGTTTTAAATGATTGAATTAACATTGTTCATTTGTTGAAAATATCATTAATTGGTTTTATAAATTATTATAAAAAAACTGAATGATATCATAAAAACAATATTTATCCATTAAACCCATTATTTTTTCTATCCATATCTTGTGGTAAAGAAATGAAAAATGGAAATCAATCATTCTATGGAGGTAGTAGTCCACACGTACACATGGTTGAAAATTTAATTTTTCATAGGATGAGAGAAAAGAGTAAAATAGTTTACTCATTTAGAATCATAAAAAATATATACATATAACATTTATTTATTAAATTACCTTTTTATACTAGCCTTGTAAGGCGGTGAAGAAAAATCAAACATGCTGCGTTATGGAGGTTGTAGTCTGCACAACACATGTTTTTGTTTTTCCTAATGAAAAAGGGGAGGGTGTTTAATGATTGTACCATAATTTTAATAACATACCATTATAATAATTATATGGATGTTTCCAATTTAATATGGTAAAAATATATTAGTGGAAGAAAAAAGGCACATAAAGAAATAGAAAAAAGAAATAGAGGTTAGGAACTTATACATCACTTTATAGATGATCTCATTTGAAAAATGGGTTAATCCTTTAAATTATGATATTATAAGAAGACCATAACCCCTTTAAGGTGTCTAGGAGTGTGAGGATAATATTGGGAGGATTTTGGGATAAAATAATGAGGTTGTGGTGTTAGGGTAAGTGGGGAGAGGATAACCAATTTTATAAGTGAAAAGGAATGGTATATTGTAAACACCCAAAAGTTTTCAATAATTAGAATAAATCTCAAGGAAAGTGGATAAAAAATTGATAAATAATAGAGATAATATGTGATAAGGTCAATCAAAACTTTGACCACCCAATTAGAGACATGTTTTAGACATGTTAGGCCCTTTACCTCTATGGTTACTCATTTTTAGCTTTTTAGTTTTCTCCATGGTAACTAGTTTTTACATAGGTAATTTATCATTTATGACTGAAAAATAGTCCCTATTATACAATTTGGTCCTATTAATTAACAATTTTAAATCTATTTAATAAGATTAAATTTTTAATAGTGATTAAATTTGTTTTAAAATAATAAATATAATACGTACTAAAATATTTTATAAAATATATATCTTATATTATGAAAGGTAAAATATGAGTTTTTAAATTAAAACCAACATTTTTAAAATATAAATTCACTTATAAAATACATATATAATATTATAGAAAGGATTATTTAATTTAAAATTCATATTTATACACAAATAATGTCATAAAAGTCATGTTATTTTTAAAAACAGTATTTTTCACCATTTACCAAACAATCAATCTTTTTAGAAATATCCCGACAAATTCATCTTAAGATAATATTGATTTTTTTTAAAAATAAAGTTATTTTTGAAAAATTAAAATTTTAAAATTTTAAAATTATCTTTTTAAATCAAAATAAAATATATTAATAAAAACTTATTTAATTAAAAAAATGACCTTTTTGAACTTCAAGGGTTTTTAATCTTATTTAATTTATATTTATAAATAATTTTATATTGATATATTAGTTTACAAATATAAATATAGACTATTATAATAAACTTTTAACAATGATAAATTTAATTTATTAAGGTAAAATATAATACCCTTTTTCAATGGTTCTTTAAAAGGAAACCTTTTTTAAAATATTAATCAAAGATAAAAATAATATATAATTATTTAAATTCATTATTATCCTTTTATATACAAATGATTATATTATTTCTTGTATTTTTAAAATATCATGGTTCTTTTTAGTCAGGTGTTGCATTATTTTGGTGTTCCATGTGACACAAGTTATTGAATATTATATTAATTTAAAGGATCTAGAATCTCAAGTTGTTACAGATATAAGAAAATCATGTAAGTGAGATAAATCTCACCCAAACATCATGTTATTTTGTCAATATATGGATACTCCATGAAGGAGAGGGTCCATTGGTTGTGTCTCAATAATCTTTATCAAACATATGAGTGAAGAAATTAGTATAGTCTCCTCATGAAAGATACATGTTCTTCATTTTATTTATACATGGATTCAGTTTCATTCATGGTGATCTTTAAATTGTGGCTTCTATTATCATCCACTACATTGAATGGGTGTCATTAGATCCTTATAACCCTATTTTTTTAGATGTTTGGGTGAATCTTTGGGGATTAATGTGTTAGAGATAAAGGTGGTGAAAAAATATAGAAAATTGAAGTAACCATTGTGTGCCTTGTGTCTATTAGAGGGTCTGTAGAAAATTGCAGACTCTTCCAAGTACCCAATGGGGTGTTCAGTGGTGTGGTTTTCATATTAGGACCCACAAGTATATAGTGTGGTTTGACCGAGTACCCAGTAGTTTGAATTGTTTTTTAATGGGGGGGGGGGTGAGGGTTCATTTCTAGACCCCTAATCTCACACCACTTTGTCTATTTTTTTCCTTAGCCTATTGAAATAGGGGGAGGGATGCCACTCTTACCATATATCTAACTTCCTTATCACCCATGGATTAGAGACAATTTAGGCTTGTTTCTTCATACCAAATCGAGGTATTTCTTCCCAATTTATTCCTTTATTATTCTTCCCCTTTGTTTTTTTATTTTCTATTTTTCCATGCTAGGAACCTTGTCAGGTTTCATCAAGTCATTGTGAAATCTAATTGATATATTGGGTATTCATGGTATGGTGGATTGAGGATACATAGAGAGGATGAATTTCACCAATTTCTCACTATTTTTATGTAGGTATATTTCCCAATGAATTTCTATAAGGATTCTTTCAAATTTGTTATAAATTAGTGATTGTATAGGAATAAGTTCATGGGGATGTGGGTGGTATGAGTACTGAAGACTTGTATTGAGCCTTTTTCATGTCATTTGTTATATTTTCAATGTCTTGAAAATGTCAAGTAATCTTATAAAAATTTTCCTCGCTGTATTAACAATAATGTAATTTGTAATAATTATATTATTAATTATTACATTACAATTACTTAATTACATTTTTAATTATTTTTATAATAGTTAATAATTAATCTTTAAGTCAATAATATTGTTATATTTAATAAATAATTAATTAATAATGTAATAATTATTTACTATAGGTGGGGATTATAGGTAACCAAACAACACACACACTTTATATCCCCAAATGTTTCAAGCCTCAATCCTCCTGCAAGGAATTTAAAACACCTACAAGACCTATTTTATTATATTTTTGGGTCTTGAAGGCCATGTAGGCTTCTAAATCCAAATATCATGGTTTTATGACCCTAAAAAAGAATGAGGCATTTTCCTTCCAGGCCCAAAAGGCCCAAAAGTGGCCTAATTCCCATGTCAAGAAGCTCTAACACCCCCTGCACTGCTGATGTGCCCTCACCCTACACCAGTTTCACCCCCAACCATCTCTCAACCTCTATATTACACCACTTTTGACCTCATTCTCCACCTTGGGATCCACATAGCCCCAACCCAACACTACTTCAACACACCCCCTATGACCCTGAAACATTGCAAACCCATACGATGAGTGGAGAACTGTATCCCTATTCATCACCCATTAATCTGTGCAGCCCCATTCGGGGATTGACTAACCATGCCTCTTATGAATATCTCTATCCCCATAAATGAGTGGAACACAAAAACCCATCGGAATCAACAACACTGACGCCATCCACCCCACACATTTTTTACCATGTGTTAAGGAAAATCATGGTCCCTCCAATTAAAAGGGGGTATTGCGTGTGGGTGATAATATGATTGAAGGTAATAGTCCACTGATTTTTAATAAATAGAATGTGAATAGTGGTAACTCTATGTAGCTGATAGGAACTCCTGGTTGTAATATAGGGGTTGGACATCCAGAATCTGAATAGTCGGGGAGTGACCCTCTTGATATTTTTACATGGAATGTTAATGCTCAACCAGATTCTATTGACTTGAATACAGAAGATGATAGTTCTAAAAAGTTGGATAACAATACTGTTATAGGGAATGAGCCTTTATCTTATTCTTTGTATAATAAGTTTGTCCAATCTAATGGTGATGATGATTTACCAACTACGTGAGTATATGAAGTAGTGTTAAACCATTTATAGTTCCCTAGTAATAAGAAACTATAGTCAGATGTTGTTGCTGGTGAGAAGAATGTAGGTGAGGGAAATTAATTTTCTCAGAAATTCCAGACTCAAAGTCAATCACCTATCATAGATAGAATGGAGATAATTAAACATGATAAAGAAGTGAAATATACAGTGTATTATGCTTCAAGATTCATTAATTACTCTATAGAGAAGTCTGTCTTTTATAAGAGGGATGAACCGAAAAAGAGTTGGCAACAACCTAAGACATGGAAGTGTGGTCGGCATCCCAAAAACTATGGATAAGGGTGTGTCAAAGATGACTGGATTGGACATGGCCAGTCTACCATGTATTCTTCTAGGGAACTCACTCTAGAGAAGGTTAAACTCAAGGAAAAGTACTCTATACTTTTCAATCAGAAGAGCTCACAGTTAGAATGAGAATCTATTGATGATAACTTTGATGATTATGGGGATGATCATGGCTCTACGTATTTTTATTTTTTTCTTATTTATGGGGAATTTTGCTTTGTTTATCCTATCCTTTCCTTTTTTCATGTACCATATTTTATTTCTCAATAGATTTTGGAAGGAGAAGGTTTTCTTGGTTCCTAGATATTATTGTATTTTTATTAGTTATTTTTATTACAAATTATATTAATTTATAATTTAATTGATTAATTTATAATTTCATAGTTAATAACATTATTAATTATTATCAATTAATTATAGGGGTTTTCATTGCCTTTAGGGAATGGCTACATGTGACATGACATAAAGTCATGTAGATATAGTTATGTCGGTCAATGAACTACTGGGGTAGATTGATTTCCTATGTCAGTGAAGGGTGAATAAACGCAATCCCCCAAGTGGTGAGAAAAACAACTCATGGGAGTTTTTGGGTAGATTTTTTATGAATGGGTGATGCGGTGGAATATGGTAAGGAAAAGGCATTGGAGAAACCTATATAAATGAAAAATAAGAAGAAATGAAAATTATGGCTCTTTATAGACAAGAGTGGGGAAAAAATGTGGGATTACTATCCATTTAGTTTAACTACATGTGCCACAACCCCGTTCCCCCAAAGAGTACCCCTCCTAGGTTGAAAATGAGAGGAGGATGGTGATCAACTGAGTCCCTCCTCCAGTGGGCCTCGGGTTGGTGACTAGCACCGAGGGTATAAAAAACATACAAATGGGAGCCATTAACATCTAAGAGAAACATGTAGAAGAGATAGATAAGATAGAAACACCAATAAAATTCTAATCTGATATATATAAAATAAAACCAAAGTATATAAATGTAATGGAAGACATAACTGAACAACTAAAAAGGTAAACTACAAGTACCAAAATAAAGGTAAACTCAGTCATGACCATCAAGCCCAAACAATCCCTATAAAACCAGGATTATTAATATCCAGACCAATCTCCAACCTACTTCTATTGACATGAAAAAACAGATTATATATACATGGGGTGAGTATAACAGTATTCTTATTAAGATCCTCCCTATAGTCTCATGAAAAAGATAAAGAATGTATACTAATTCCCAATGAAAGACAAGGTAAAATAACTGATAACCTAAATAGGTATAATAATTTCCCAACATCGCCGTGGATATCTCTCACCAAGTATCACATACAAGATATAATATATTATAGTAATAACACATTAATGGTAACCCACTACTTCTTTCCAATTGGTTTTCTTCTCTAACCCAATGTTGTGAATCCTAAATCATCTTTCTCTAAAAGTAAGACAACCTGAAAACACATGGGCTAAGCATCGCTAAATGCATCTCGTGCATCACATTATCTCATAATCACATATCACATCTTCATATAGTAAAAAAATTAGTTTTTGAGATCCCCCACAACTGATATGATGTGTATCATACATCACGTATTATACCTTAATCCATAATAACCCACACACTGAATAAGGTTCCTCAAGCCATCATAGCTTGCACACATCATACCTATAATAGTCCTTTAGATACAATATCTATATATAAATGTGTGCAAAACAACCACAAGACATTACATCCTTCTACACATATATTTCAAGATAGTCGATGTTCCTTCTAGAACATACTACTACCAAGGGAAGAGATAAGGGTTAGAGGGGGTAGTTAGTCATCCATTACTCACCAACCTAGATGTTGGGGAAAACACCTCCCACAATCCATTGGGTGTCAGCCGCCCTACCGACATGGGAGGGGTAGCATTTGAAATTACAAAATATATAGGATATAATATATCTCACAACCACACTATGGTCATCTCCTAGTCTTAGAATCGACTGTAGCTAATATCACTCGGATTCTCGACTACCACTGCTAAGAACTAGATATCATATAAACACAAAAGCATGTAATAAGACTTAAATTAAATTACTTTCTTTTCATTGAACAGTTCAATTTACTTTAATTAATTCACGAGACATTAATTTAGATTGTTCTGATTATATTAAATTAATCAATAAATCCAAGTCTCTGCCCTCCCCAAAAAAACCAAAATGAGTTTATGGTTCATCAAGAACATCTCATTTTCATTCCATAAATACCAAAACCATAGTTTAAATCATTTGTTATAAATTATTATACATTCCATAATTATAGGTACCCTAGGAAAAAATCTTAAGGTACCCCCAAGATAGATGTAATCAAGCACATCTAGCTACCTTAAGAAATGAGGAGAGAAATTTAGATAAAACATGCAACCTTGTCATATAACCATTTAATAGATTCATAATAATAAAGAATTTTATCATTATAACATCAGTGAGAAATCCCATATTCAACATGTACCATCATCCCTATTCCATCCCCAACACCCTCATGCATATCCCCATGCATCCTGCCATCATAGGTGCCAACAATTTCCACAACCATCCAGGAATACCCACCCATATAATAATTAATCACAGGCTCAACCATCCTAGTCTCATAGACATATTATATAATAAGGAAATAAATAAAAAGGAATAGTCATTAGGGAAACTTGTCCCTAAAAACAAGGCACTCAACCTTCAAATGCTAACGGGCTCACTCAACCCTAAGCACAGGGAACTCGACCTTCACAAGAAAACACATCTTTCAACCTTGAACAATTTATATTGGTTAAACAAACATTTTTTAATCCCTACTAAATTAACCAATTAAATTATCATAGCCTCTAACTATGGGTAACCTAATTGATTAGAAAAAAATGTCTCAAAATAATTTAACATGTTTCCTTGCATAAAACTGATTTCATCAAACTATGGGAAGAAAAATTATTATTTAACATGCCTTTTTTATTCATTACATAATTTACAAAAATTACCTAATTCAAGTTTTTAACAATTCCATTATCACATAGAATAAAAAATTTAAACAAACACACATTTAGCATCAATTTGATTAATATAAAATTATATAAAATGCTAGATTAATTAAGCATGCCTCTTACGTTTTTTATCCAACCAAATGAATTACAGATTTACGTTCCTTAATATTTTACAATGAACATGATAAAACCAGCATAAAAAACATGATAACAAGCATAAGGTATATAGAACACTAACTAGGAAATTAAGAGGTACTGTATCAGTACTGTACACTGTGCGGTACTGGAGCAGAACTGTACACTGTACAAGTACTACAGCAGAATTGTACACCGTATGGGTACTGTAGCAGGTACTGTAGCAGTACTGTAGTGCGTAATGTTCGGTAATGTAGCAGCTGGAACTATTCACCTTGGGCCACCAGTTTGGGCTTGGAGTCCTTAAGGCTTTCGGGCCACCTAGGCCTTCGGGTCAGTAGGGATTTTGGGCCACCTTTAAGGCCCTCGAGCCACCTCAAGGCCTTCGATCCACATGCAGTTTCCCCATACACACTACAAAAAAGGAGCAGCCCTAGAAGAGGATTCAGAGCAGGTGTACTCACAAGAGAAGAACCAAATGGATTGTCAGAATGAGAGGGTATGGTTATGCCATCGGTACCAGCCTTTTCTTGCATGGGAAGCCTTGCCAGACGGCCATGCAAAGGTGGAGAGCTACTATCATGACCCATATACCGGGGAGGGGCAGTTCCTTGTAAATAGTCTGGTTTAATTCTCTAAGACCTTTGGGTCATGTAATCTCCTAAGCCTACAGGCCTTGTAATCTCAGAGCCTATGGGCCTTGTAAGGGTTCTCCCTCATCCCTTGAAACGGGGGTTATAAAAATCAATAAAAACGAAGGCCTTCGGGCCATTCGGGCCAAGAGGCGACCCGTTATCATAGTGGAAGGAAACAACATGTGATCACTACAACCACAAACCAATTATTTGTATTCAATTCAGATATATATTTATTATGGTTTATTTCAATACCATTAAAGGGGATGAACCATGATAACATTATGATTTTTTGTAAATAAAGTAGAATAAATTAACCCCTGGATAGAAGGGATGTTTCCACAAACATTGCTAAAAAAAAGTTTCAACCTGAGTATTGACAAACCTAGAAAAAATCAGCAAGTTAGATCCTAGGGGATGCAAGAAATTCTTCAAGGTTCAAGAATAGCGATGGTTCAACTAGACTAGAAGAAATCAATGCAATATTAGAATGAAAGAAAAGTGTGTTTAGAATAGCGAACCAATGGTATTTTTAGATCATGACTCAGAAATTAATTGAGAATCACATTAAATCCATACAGTATAGCCATTTAAAAGATAATGACTTTTAAGAAATAAAGAATATTAATATAATCTTTCAAAATAGATATTAATTCCCTTAATCAAGTATTTAGAACCATTTTATGTAGAAAAAACAAAAAAGGGAAAAATTTTGAATTTTTCAAAAAACAGAAACTTGCTACTGTCAGATGTTACTGCCAGCTATTATCGATAGCTGCTAACCCCACATTCTACAACCATATTTTACCACAAGATACTATTGTTAGATTCTACCTCCATATGTTACTGACAACTGATATTTCCAGACTAATTTTTATACTTCCAGATACTACTGCTAGATACTACAACTAGATCATGCCTCTAAATGCTACCACCAGCTGTTACCATGATACTAAGTTTGATACTACCAAATGATACAACTAGACAAAGTCTTATAGTGCTATATTCTACCACCAGCTACTACCACAAGACTAATTATACTTCAGCTAGATGCTACTAATAGCTCATACTTTCAGCTGCTAATACTATATACTACCACCATACTAGGTATGATATCACCATATGCTACTTCCTGCTGTTGTCTCTTACTATTACAGCTTGAATAAGTTTTCTACCACTAGATTCTATTGTCATCTTCTACCACCATATGCTACTGCCAACCTTAAAATACCCTTTTTGGAACCTACAGGCCAAGGAAAACACAAGTAAAAGGTTCCTAGCAAGAGAGAAATTATATTAGATACCTCTAAAATAATTCTCATCCTATATAATTAATCCAAACCCGAAGGTAATGAAAATAAAAGGGCCATCCAAACAACCACACTGTTAGATATCTCTTAAGAGTATCTCCATCATAGAAGCTCAACCACCACACGTAGAGGAACAAACCAAAAACTAAAAAATAGAAACTATAGCTCCTAAATAATCGGCCATAGTAGATACCTCTCCAAAGAGTTCAAGGACACAACAAAAAACAAGAGAAAAAATATATCATAAACCAAAAAATGGTTAACATTCACAATGATCTTTAAAAAAGAAAGGATAAACAACACACTAATTAAGGGTACTTGGTATATATCTGTGATTGATGATACCAGGTACTCTCCTCTACACCACCACATCACCAAAAGTCACCAACTAAAGGAATAGAACACATGCGAAACACCTTCTCTTGGAAGCCTTGGATCTATAGAGGTCACTCCATGAGGTTCTCATCATTTTCAATATAGATCTCACCCTAGTCAATTATGTAATATTCATAATAAATATAATGGTGAAGGAATGATACATGAAATGGATTATGCATCAAAATCATCTATGGGGGAAGTGATATCTAATACATCCTGACTCCAACTTAGGCCAACACCTTAAAAGGCCTAAAACAAAATTGGAGGGAAATATTATCCCATGACAAAACCTTCACTATCCACAATTAGGATTCACCTTTAGAAACACATGATCTCCAACATTGAACTCAGTCTCCTCCTATGATCGATATAGAACTTCCTATGATCCTGTTCTTCTTTAACCCTCTCATGAATTAAATGAACACTATCTATCATGTTATATACTTGATCTGACCCGATAATTGATGCATCTCTGACCCCAGTATAGCATATTGAAGAATGGAAAGGTCAGCCATAAAAATCTTCAAATAGTTCCAAAATAATAGTAGATTAAAAACTATTATTTAAAAAAAAATCAACCAAGGGAAGGTGCATAATCCATGAACCTCTAAAATCCAGGAGATAAGAATTAAACATGTTTCAATATTATAGATAATTTTCTCTATCAAGCCATTCATATGTGGTTGAAAAGTTGTGGTCTAGAAAAACTAAGAGCCAAAATCATCCTAGAGACCTCTCCACTCCCTAGGGGTGAAATGAGGGTTACGACTAGAGATTATCATCCATGGGACTCCATGAAGTCTCACCACCTCCTCCAAATAACGACTCAACAAAACCTCTATTGAGATAAACTCCTTAACTAATATGAAGTGGTTTTATTTTTTCAAACATTCCATCACCACCCATATAAAATCAAACCCCCATGAGATCGAGGTTAATCAGCAATGAAGTATATTGAGATTTCCCCCCACTTTTACTAAGGAATAACTAACATCTAGAGAATACCACCAAGAACATGGTTCTCAACCATCACCTTATGGCAGACCAAACATCAAGACACAAACTTTGTAACTACATGCTTCAACCCAAGCCACCAAAACTATCCTCTAACAACTTGGTATATCTTTATCACACCATGATGTACCACCAAAATAGATTTATGGAAATCATAGATAACCATCTCACACATCAAAAATGGGGTGAAAATATTCATTTAAAAAAACACTATTTTTATATCTTCAAAACAACCATCAATAGAATCACAAAAAACAATGTGTTCTATCCAAACCAACACCTAATAATCCCATAAATGGGACTCCTCCACCTACTACACCAAATATGATTTCACTATCATCTAGAAAAGTAAACCTCTAACTCTAACCTATACCATATAAATATTTATCACTGAGAGATATTCGATCAATTTCCAAGAATCTCTAGATTCATGCACATCATCATTATGTGACTTCCTTCTTAGCACATTAGCTGCATAATTTCTTTTTCGTGGTGTATATGAAGTCTTGAAGTTGTAATCTTGTCAAAATTTCACCCACTGTTGTTGTCACAATTTCAAGTCAGGTTGGGAGAACACATACCCTAAGCTCTTATGATCGGTAAAAATCACAAAACCCTCATCAATGAGGTAACGTCTCTAAAAATTGAAGACAAATAGAGATACCTCCAACTAATTATCATGGGTGGAATAATTATTCTCATGGGGATGTAACTTTAGAGAACCATGAGAAAAAAATGATATATGTTGCATCAGAACACATCTCAAATGAAGACACAAATAATAAAATAAAACCTCAAACTGAATTCCCTCTTCTAGAAGATAGAGAACTAGAGCACTGAACAACTTCTCCTTTAGGTACTCAAAATCCACCCGACACTATTTAATCCATAAGATCACCTGATTCTTTCTAGTAAAGTCCATCAAAGGAGTTACAAATTAAGAGAAATCAGATATGAATCTCCTATAATAGCCTATAAGACCAAGAAAAATCTACACCTACACTACTATCTTGGGGGATTCCCAAGAAACTACTTACTTAACCTTAAATGAATCCATAGTTACTCCTAGCTAAAACAAAAAAAATCTCTAAGAAATGCACCTCACAATCCCTAAACTCACACTTTAAAAACTTTTGGAATAGTTGATGATGATGAAGATCTCATAAAACGACATGAAGATGCTTTGTATGATCCTCCTCATAAGTAGATTACACAAGGATTTTATCAATTGAAATAACCATGAACTTATCCATAAACTCCTTGAACATTGAATCTATCAACCCATGAACACGGATGGAGCATTCTTCACACCAAACGACACCACAATGAACTCATAATTCCCATAACAACATTAGAAAGAAGTCTTCAGAATAATATCAGATTTCACCTGCATATGATGATATCCTATCTTTAGATCGATCTTTGAGAAATAACTATCTCCCTTCAACTAATTGAATAAATCATCAATCCATAGAAGTGTTTATCGATTCTTCGTTGTCTCCTAGTTCAAGAGACAATAATCAATATAGAGTCACAAACAATCATCATCCTTATTTAAAAAAATGACTGTTACACTCTAAGGTGACACACTTTCCTGAATAAAACTTTTCTCCAATAACTCACTGAGTTGTACCCATATCTCTTTCAACTCATAAGGTTTCATCGTATATGGAAACATCAGTATAGGTGAAACACCTAGTTGTAGCTTTATCCCAAACTCAATCTTTCATCAAGGGGTAACACTAAAATCTCCTAAAAAAACATCACAAAACTCTTCTATAATGAACTCATAATTCCCATAATGATAGAAAACCCTCAAATGGGATATTGATGTGTTCCATCTAAGGGTTTATCTCACCAATGAACACTTTTGACTCCCTATCAGTATCATAGAACACAACCTATATATTAAATAAATTCATGATAGCCTACACCAAATTCAACCAGTCCGTATGTAGGATGATTTTTTATGGATATATCCATAATCATAGGAAATATTACCAAGATATGTGCTTCCAAAACACCATCTCACAGTCTCTACATACTTTATACATGTCATAAACCAGCCCCGGATGTCATCCGACATGAATCCCGACCTGGTCTGCAACATGGACCGAAGGGAATTTCCAAACCCCACAGGATGGAAACTAGTTTTGGGCATCAAAACATACAAGATGGAATAATTTAAGCCTAAAATAAATAACCAGGACTAGATAAATAAATATAAATAACTAGAAACACAAAAAAACTAACAACATAATCTAAAAATAATAATCTAATTAGTTACAAGAAAGAAATAAAAAAACTAAAAACTAAATAAAGAAAAACTAAACTGCTACCATGTGATCTCCATGTGAAATCTTGGTCACCACCAACCACAAGACCAGCTTAGCTCTAACCATGAGAAAATAAGAAAGGAGAACATGAGCAAAATAAAACCAACCACTGAAAAGGTAAAGTATAAGTGAGCACCGAAATTCTCAGAAGGAATTCCAAAGATAAACCACATAATCCAAGTGTTTCCTTTCCAAAAATAGTCCATAAACACTAGTTTGAAATATAGTTACAAAAATAATAGAGTTTTTACCTTTTTGAAAATAAACACATTACTTTCCCTTTTTAAAAACTAAGAACACCATGCTTCTAGTTTCTAAAAAGAATTTTCCTTTTATTTCACAACCCAAACCAGTAATACTATGGATATGCTACAAATAAATAAATTAAGAAACTAAAAAGTAAATGCAGAAAAAAGTAAACAATCAGTATAGATAATTACCTTGGGTGATCCTAAACATCTTTAGAATACCCATGGACGTACTCGGTTCAGAACCCCATATAGGTGTACAATGAATCCCCTAAGTCAATAAAAATTGGCTACTATATCCATGATTCACCAGTAGAACATCCCTCATGGCCTGTCTACAACTCCAGGAGGGTACCAACCCATCTAATCAGGGATGGTCCGCTACCTTCACTCGATCATCTAAAAGACACTCATGAACCCATGGTGGTAGTAAAACTGTGTCAGTTGGATACCAATGCATGTGTGACTCATCTTACCAGGCATCACCGCACTTACCTACCCCAAACATGCACACCAATATACAATACCCACAAAGGGAAATCCATTCTATAGATTTTTTTTTTCTCTCTCTCTCTATATATATATATATATATCCTAACATTCCACATCATCAATGTGCCAATCAGGACTCAATGCCATATAAACATTCAAATCATTTCATGAAACATTTTGGGTTGCCAACTAGGGACTCCCTTTTTTAAAACCACAATACTTTTCAAGTTCTTTTAAAAACATCTATTTGAAATTCATAATGCTAAACAATCCTTTATTATTTACACACCCAAATACATTTACCAAGAAAACTATCCAAAACCTCATTTTTTTGTAAAACATGAAACTTATAAAACATTCCAAATGGCCCCATAAGACAAACATTTACCAAAACACACACCAAGATCCTAACAAACTTACCCTATGAAATTCCATTTTAAACCATTTTTATAAACCACACAAAGGACCCAACGTCATTTAGAAAATTAGATCCATTTAGGAAACCAATGATTCAAGAAACCCCCTATTTAAAGCACCACATTCTTTTGAAATCACATCCATGTGTGCACCTAGTGAACCCATGGATGTGCCAACATCTACTGGAACCCCAAAAATCTAAGATGACACTCAAAAACCATTTCCAAAAAATACCATTTGCTTTAAAACCCTATCCAACCACCCACATCATTTTAAGAACACAAATCATTTCATTGAAACCATAAAACCCTTTCCAAAACATTTTAACACAATCATCAAGCTATCACATTACTAAATCATACACACCAAACCAAACTCAACATACAAATAAATACAATAACAGCATAATTAAGGCTAAACCTTTCTTAACCCCCCCATTTTACTTCACAAGAACAATGGTATTTTAATAAGCACCATAGTTGCCAAAAACCAAGACATTGCACACAAATATCATTTAAAATCTATTTTTAGTAAATTATACCAACAAAACATCACCACAATGATCTATCCATAAGTATTATAGAGGTGCTAAAGACATTTAAAAGTTAATTTAAAACACACTAGTGCCCATAGATTGTGCCGGAATCAAAAAATTAGGAAACACCAACCTCAAACATGTGCGGATGGAATAAAACTCCAAGGAGAGGAATAACCAAGCCCCATGGAAAATACACAGGCCATATCCATATTAAATTACCCAAAAATTAGCCAACCCAAACCCTAGGGTATGAACAGTAAGGAAAACCCCAAAGAAAACCCTAGAAAACAAGGGGGAAAGATAAAGTGGGAAGAAAAGGACCAAATATTAAAGAAACCTAACCTTGGAACCTTCAAAGACCTTTCCTGGAGGAAGGGGAGAAATGGAGAGGGGTTTGGGGGGGACCCTTTGGTGTGCCTAAGTCAGATGGGGGAGGAAGAGATAGAGTTTGATATAAAAAGTTGAGAGAGAGGGAAAGAGGGTTTCATTATTTTAATGACCTGGCATGACTGCATGGTTTTCTTAACCATGCGTTAACCATGGAAGGACCGACGCACAGTTACTTGGGATCAACTACATAGTCATGCACTGGCCATGTGGAAGGTTTTTTCCAACCTACAACTTCCGAATTACTAAGCCGCATGATTTCTACTAACTGTGTGGTACCCATGGGCCACCTGGAAAACCCATCCAAACTTTTAAAAACTCAACAATTATGACTAGTTCTCAACCCGAACCTCAACCAAAATACCCAAGACTAATAAAAGGATAAAATTAGAGACTCTTTGTGGTTGGGGTGTGAGAATTGTCCCCACCAAAGATAATTTCTTCACCCATAAAGTAACTAAGACTATAGTTAACCAAAACTCGAGTCCATTCCTAGACAAAACTGAGTAAAACCATGTATCCCGAGGTGAGATTAATCTCCACAGGTCCCACCCAACCGACTCAAGTAGGAATGGAATCCCAAGGTTAGGGGCAGAATGAGAGAGGGTTCTACCCACCATAATAATTCCGCTACCACAGAATCTTTAGAATCCCAAACACACCACCCCAAAAAAGGAAAACTCATCCATAAGGAATCAAGAAGAAAACCTACAATACAACAACCCAGCATACCGGGATGCTGGAACAGGAAACTTCTTAAAAGGACCAACAACCTACTACACAAGGGTGAACACCAAAACCACCAGAATTAAAAATTCTTCACACCGGATGATTTCACCAACACCAAAGAGAACCCACAAGAATAATTAAAACTAAAACTACATAGTGTACTAAAATTACTACTCATCATCTTCACAAAACCCAAACATTTACCAAATGATCACCGATGAAACCAAAACTAAAACCAAGACCCAAACGAACCCATTCATCCACTGTTTAAACATCCCTTAAGGTAAACAAACGATTCAGAGGGACCACATTTAGAATAAATAAATCCGCTTAGATTGCAGTAGAACATGTCCATAAAATAATTAAAATAATAGATGAACATAAAACAACTAGAAGAATAAAAACTAGGAAATAGGAAACCGGGTCGGGGATTCCCGTACCCCAGGAAACTCCTGACTACGTACGTGCTTCACTCCATGGTCTGTGGCTAGATCCCTGGTGAATGAAGCATCTCGTACCACAGAGTAAGGTAGAAAATCCTCCAATAAAAACTTCATTTTTCAAAAAAAACTTCCTATAGTTTTTCTCCAAATGACCCAAATGGCCACAATGATGGCACGTCTTCGGAGGAACATGACAAGATGTCTTTGAACGCCTGAACTATCCACACTGGCGGCACACAAGAGAATGATCTGACAAACTAGAAGCTAGAGCCAACAAAGGAGGGTTTTTTAGAAATAGGTTCCTATGGAACACCCCACTCTCCATAGGGGAACCTTCATGAGAACCAACTACTACTTGTCTCACCCTAAAGACCAACTCAGTAATGAATACCTCATCCATCAAATTCTCGGAAAAGGTTTCACCAAATGAGGGAAAGTTTTCTACAATGTGAGGATAAAGACCCCAAAAAAGAGGGGTTTTAATACGATCTTTATATGATCCCACCAAAGAAAATAGAACCAGTTATTTAAAATTTCCAATGTAAGACTTTACTGGCTGCTGGGCCTACCGAACATCCCGCAACTCAGCCACCTTTCTTAGCTTCACCTCCTTTGTTATGAACAATTGGGGAAAAGTGGTCTTAAGAACTTACCACCTCAAATCCACTTTCATAGATGATGGGGAAACCAAATACCACTAGTCCAGGGATAGAACCTCAAATAACCTCCAAACTGTATAACCTCTACCATCTTTAAGAGTTCCCAATGACCTGGAAACTCACTCGACTTTCGCAAGCCACTCCACAATGTCTAATGTACCTCAAAAACCATAGAAAATAGACAACACTAAAGAAGGACTAGGAACTAGGAATGAATGATCAGAAACATTGGGGACCATTCTAGTTAGAATTTTTTAGGAAACACGAAAAAGAAAAACCCAATACATCATCAATGAGAGGTTCAATTAAAATGAAAACCTCAAGCTAAAAAATATCTGGTTTGGAAACAAAACAAATATAAACACCACCAAAACATCCCTTTTTCAAAAACCACCATTTTTTTTTCAAAACTGACTTCTTCCATGGACAATTCCCAAATATAAAAACCCATTTTCACATTACAAAATCCACATTCTAAAATGAAAGCCAATTTCCAAAATCATTTTTCACTTACAAATTCACTTTAGAAAAACAAGGACAAACCTTTAATTTCAATCACCCAACCATGGAATCATATGAATTGGCACATGTGCATCCATACAATTTCACTTACATCATTCATGAGAAAGTTCCACCATGAAATTTTCATACATACTAACACACATGGAAATTTATATAAGGAACACAAAGGGTCGCACCGAATCCATATTCTCAATCCCAAAACACTTTCAATTTTAAAACCCAATTCACTAATTTAAAACCATTTGATGGAAAGAACTTTTATTTTAAATATATTTCTAGTTTAAAATCCAATTTAATTTTCAACATACACTCATACAAACCGAAAACAAGATGAAACACAACCAGCAACAAACTACTGAAATGAGGAACTAGTGTCTATGCCTAACCCAACGACATGGTAGTGGGTCGTTCCCCAATTAAGGTATAACACTAAGTGGGCCTTGAACTGAACACTTGGACTACACATGGGTCACTAATCCTTTTGAGTCCACAACATGAAAATGTTTCACTTATTTTGTCATTCCTCAACCCAAAACTGCCCAAGGCAAAAGACTGAAATCCCAGACTACCCATGGTAACTCAAGGATCAGTGAGAGTTACAATCCACAATTGTTTTCACTCACATAAATCACAAGTTCCTCCTATACTAATATCCTTTTATTGGAAACCCCAAATATCAAGAACCTACATCTGATACCATTTTTTTATGAACCAGCCCGATATGTCATCTGACCCGACACTTGACTCGATCTGTAACATGGCCCGAAGGGCATTCCAGATCCCCAAAGGCGGGAAACTAATTTCGGGAATCAAAACATACAAGTGGTAATTATTTAATCCCAAAATAAATAACCAAGACTAGATAAATAAATAGAATAAACTGAAAATGTAGCAAAACTAACAACTGAATCTCAAATAAATAAACAACTGATTGAGTTACAAGATAAAACTAAAGAGATTGAAAACTAAAACATGAAAAACTAAACTGATTCCATGTGATCTCCATGTGACCTATTGGTCACCACAAACCACAAGACCATATTATCTCTAACTATGATCAACTAAACTAGGAGAACCTGAGAAAATCAAAACATGTAACTAAAAATATAATGTAGGCATGAGCACCAAAATCCTTAGTAGGAATTCCAAAGATAAACCATGAAATCCAAGTGTTTCCATTCCAAAAATAGTCTGCTAACAATAATTTTAAATAAAATTATAAAAATAATATGGTTTTTACCTTTTCTCAAATAAACACGATCCTTTCCCTTTTTCAAAAATAAGCACACCATGCTTCTACTTTTAATACATATTTTTCATTTTATTTCACAACCTAAATCAATAGTACTAGGGGTATTCTACAAATAAATAAAATGAGAAAATAAAAATTAAATATAGAGAAAAGTAAACAAGTTGTACAAATAATAACCATGGGTGATCTTAAACATCTCTTGAAGATCCCTGAATGTACTCAGTTTGGAACCACCTACCAGCTTATTGTGAAGCCCCTAAGTCAATAACCTACTGCTTGCTCTATCCTAGCCTCACTAATGGAACAACACTCCTGGCTTGTTTAGAACTCCAAGAGGGTACCAACCCATCTAATTGGGGATGGTAAGATACCATCACTCGATCATCTAAAATATTCCCAAGAACCCATGGTGTTTGTAAAAATGTGTAAGTAGGAGGCCAACACATGTGTGACTCATCTTAACTGCCATCAGCGTACTTGCCTACAATAAAAAACAGACCCCAATATATGATACCTATAAAGGGAAATACCTTCTATAGAGGTTCCCCATATATATATACAGACACACACACACACACACACATATCCAAACATGCCACATCATAAAGGTGACAACCGGGATGATATACCATACAAACATTCAAATCATTTCATAAAAAATTTCAGGTTTCCAACCAAGCACACCCTTTTACCAAACCACAACCCTTTTTATGTTCCATAAAAAATGTCTATTCAAAATGAATAATTAAAAATAGGCCTTTAATCTTTACACACCCTAATAAATTTACCAAGAACACTTTCCAAATCCCCATTTTTTGTAAAACATGCAGCTTATAAAACATCCCAAATTTCCCCTTAACCCAAAAATTTACCAAAACATACACTAAGATCCAAATTGGATTACCCTATAAGATTCCATCTTAAACCATTTTAGAAACTGCACAAAGGACCAAACATCATTTATAAAACAAGAACCACTTAGGAAACCAATGATTCAAGAAAATCCCAATTTAAACAACCACCTTCATTTGAAAGCACATCAATGTGTGCACATAGTGAACCCATGGACATGACAACATCCAAAGGAACACAAAACATCTAATATGAAACTTAATAACCATTTCCCAAAAATTAAAATTTTCTTTAAAACCCTATACAACCACCCACATTATTTAAAGAACATAAATCATCTCATTGATACCATAAAACTCATTCAAAAACATTTTAACACAATCACCAATATATCACATTACTAAATCATAAACACCAAACCAAACTCAACATACAAATAAATACCATCACAACATGATTAAGGATAAAAATTTCTTAAAAACCCCCAATTTCACTTTTCAATAATACTGGAATTTCAACAAACACCCTTGGTGCCAAAAACAAAGACATTTCACAAAAATCTCTTTAAAACCCCATTTCTAGTAAATTATACCATAAAAAATCACAACAATGATCTATACATAGGTATTATAGATGTGATAAAGACATTTAAAAGTTAATTGAAAACACACAAGTGCCCATGCATTGTGTCAGATAGGAAAAAGATGGAAACACATACCTCAACCTTGTGTGGATGGAATAAAACTCAAAGGAGAGGAATAATCCAGCCTCACTAACGATCTTCACACACTATCCATAAAAAATGACCCAAAAATTAGCCAACCCTAACCCTAGGGTTTGACCAACAAGGAATCCCCAAAATAAAAACCCTATACCTCAAGAGGGAAAGATAAAGAGGGGAGAAAAAGAGAAAAAATTAAAGAAACATAACCTTAGAACCTTCAAAGAACTTCCATGGGGGAAGGGGAGAAAGGGAGAGGGGTTTGGGAGGACCCCCTGGTGCACCTAAGTAGGAAGAGGGAGGTGAAACCCGAGTTTGGACTAAAAATATGAGAAAAGGAAAGAGGGTTTCAAGATTTTAATGACCTAACATAATTGTATAGTTTGGCCTCACAGTTTTCCAAACCATGCGGTAATAGTGCAGAGATATATGACCATAGGAGGACCGGTACATGGTTACCTAGGATCCACCACATGGCTGTGTGTTGGCTGTGTGGTAGGTTCTGTCGAACCTACACCTGCCGCACAACTGGGCTGTATGGTTTCTACTAACCGTGCGGTTCCTGTACGCCACCTATAAAACCCATCTGATCTTTTAAAAACTCAAATATTTTGATTGGGTCTCAACTTGAGCCTCTACCAAAAGACCCAAGACTAATAAAAGGATAAAATAAAAGAGTGTTTGAGGTCCAGGTGTGACTAAAAAGTCGTCTCAAACTCCAATTGGCGTAGTCAACACTAGGGTAACTGTAAACTTCTCTACCTCATGTCACAAAGCATGGATGAGGGTAGGTGATATGAAGGAGTGTGTATCTCCTGAATCAAAAAAATCATTCACCCAAGTAGAAAATAAAATAAAAGGATACCTCAAATGATGTCTAGCTCACCTGATGCTAGCAATTCTAGAGCATGAAAATATCCATGACTTTCTCCATAGACTCTCTGACCCTGATAAAGACCAACACCATAATCACTCTATGCTCTATGAGGATAAGAATCATCTCATGGATATCCTTTAATTTCCCTATCTCCTTTCTACTGATACAAATTTGGAGCACCTTTCTGGTACTACCTCGGTTGAAACAACCTAAATGGAGGAACTTGAATCAAAACACCTAGTGCATATTGACTTCTCGAAAAATTTAATCACTCTCATTGCATATGATATCCACCTCACAATATAAATACAACTTTTATCCCTTAGAACAGACCTAAGAATTTCCACTTTAGGAGAAACTAGCTGATGAGGGCTTGGACCTACCCGGGCTAATTTAAAGGTATTTTATCTAGGAAAATGGGATCCCCGAACCAAAGATAGGCTTAGTGGGGAATCCTAATGACTCTCTTATCATGATGATCTAGTTTTGGATAGTGTCCTCTCAACAACCTATTGTGTCACCCAAACCTCGAGATATGTTGGCAACATGAACTGGGTGACTAGAAGTTGGATTTTTTGATCCAAAAACTCCTCAAAATTCCTCACACTAGCCTACTTATCTGATAAATGTTTTTAATAAAATCGGATAAGGGTCCCACAGTGGATCCTGACCTCCCTCACACTAGAACTTCCCTATAAAAGGGTACGTATATCCTGAGAAATGGATGCCTTCACATTCAAAAAGAGAAACTCTTATAGGAACTAGTCTATGAACTTATCCTATGAGATTATGACTCCTCACAGTACTTAAAGAACAATATCCACCACTGCCTTACTACCCCTCCAACATCACCACATATGAATAAACCCAATAAACCTTCCGAGCACAGATCAAAATGAAATTAGTCTATACCTCCAACAACCATTATTTTTTAACTAAATCTAAAATGGATCCCTCTTGATTTTATAGCCTCCAGTTCTAAAACACTCTAAGTGTCCTCCTCTATGTTCCTTCATCGACAAAATATACTCTATAGTGATATGTTGGCACATCCTACTAAAAATATTTGGAAAAAACATGATGAGGACATCAACCTTGATCCAGGATTATAAAAAAACAAATAATTAGAGCTCCTAGAACTAGAATATAGAATATTTAACATTAATAAATTATTTATGAAATTTAATTTAACATTTAACCTATCCCAAGGTCTACCCATTTCAAACATAGATGAAACAAAGAATGTTTAATGATATTTTCCAACTTTTCTTCCCAATAACTAGTACCACTTCATTAAGTAGGATCAATAAAATTAAAGGTACATGAAACAAATCACAGGGGGGGCCGAAATACCTATGTCTCTACCAGTATCCCATTTTTACATTATTTACTAAACTTAGCTGACACGATTTACCTACCAACCCATAGAGTCTCACATGTGCCTAACTCAAACCACCATCATATCCCTTGACCCAAACCATTGATACCACTCTATCATGACCCCTACCTTTAAATAGTACCCCTAATGGGCTGTAAATGAGAGGAGGACGACGACCAGCCACGTCCCACCTCTAGTAAGCCTAAGATTAGAGACTAACAATGAGGGTATAATAAACATACAAAGGGAGGAATTACCCAGTAAAAAAACATAAATAAGAGAGAGAAACGATAGATACACAGATAAACTCCTTATTATATATATATATATATATATATAAGAAAACCCAAATACATAAATTAAATGTCATAAAAACTGAAGAACTGAAAAGGTAACCAACAAGTACAAAAATGAAGGTAAACTCGATAGAGACCTTGAATCCTAGACAACTCCTACAAAACAATGAGCAAGAAATATAAAGCTCAATATCCAACCCACTCATGAAAAAATAAAAAATTTGTTTATATATATATTGGGTGAGAATAATAGTATAATAAGTAAGATCCTCCACAAAGCCTCTCATGAAAAATATAAAGAAATCTTGCTAAATCTTAGTGAACAACAAGTGGAAAAAACTCATCACCTAAACAGGTATACTAATTTAACAACCTCACCATGTATATCTCTTAACAAGTATCACATTCAAGATAGAATATTTTATAATAATAAAACATCAAGGGTAAACTGCTACCACTTCCCCATTGATTTTCTACTCTACCTCAACATCGTACATCCTGATCTATCTATCTCTCCAAAAGTAATCCAACCCAAAAAAACCTGGGCTAAGTATCACAATATAAATATCATGCATCCCATAATCTCATCATCGCATATCAAATATCAATATAGTAACCATGTAGTTTTCAAGAAACCCCACAACTTGTATGATTTTTATCATACATCAGGTATTGTACCACAAGCCATCACATCCCACACACCGAGTAAGGTAACTCGATCCGTCACAATCTATACACATCATACCTATAATATTCCTTTGGACACTATATTCAAATATAAATGTATGTGAAACAACCACAAGCCATTATAGGTCTCTACACAAATATATGGGAAACTAACCATCATGATTAATATTGTAATATTGGGTTCCCTATACCCAACTAAAAAGTACTTCTTGATTAAAATTTCATGTATACAGGTAGATATGCCTAATGTAAACTTACCATTATAATGTATATATTTCTTCATTAACTATTTAAATGGAAATTTACATTGATTAATTATCATACCAAAAGGTTATACTAGATCCCAAGCTATAATGAGAACCTTGAGATGCTTTGACATTAATATTAAATATATGAATTATGCTCTAGATACATCATACCGAATGGACACAATTGACGTTTTACTATCAGGTGATGGGGTACCATAATCATTGATACAAATTCTTATGATTTTTTCACATGGTTATCTATGGTAGGTGAGATCGTGAGGATTGAACTACCAATAGGAACACCATATGTTTTGGTTGTCATTGGTTATTCCATCTACAAACATGTGTATTGGTCTACTAACTTGAGATCATTATCAATGTGTGTAATTTGATGTCATACATTGATACAAGACAAAAAACATGATAATGAAATCATGGAAAGTTATCTTATGTTGGGTGCGTCATTGGTGGTATGGTATTGGTTTAATAGTCAAGATAGAATTTTTCTCTTCTGAGTTGAGGAATTAATATCTTGGGCCTGGTTGATCTGGATGGTAGTACATTCACAAATCCTTATCCAAGTTAGTCGAAGTTAATTCCATCTAGTTAGATAAAAAAAATTAATAAATGAAAATGACACAAGTGTGCATCCTTAATTATGGGAAATCTAAAGACAAATAGATTATATTACACAGTGCATGTTCATTGGTTAGTTTCCATTGATATGAATAATACTTGTCTCTTTAGGTTCCTTGATGAGTTTCTAGAATCCACTCTTTCTCTATGAATACTATTCAATACTATTACGATAATATCCTAGAGGGATACACATAGTAGTGTATTCAAGAATCTGCTATATTTTGGTGAATAAGTATATAGTACATGGTAGAACCTTTCATGGGGATGAAGAGTTATCCAATTTATCAATTAGTAATGAATAAATAAATTCATTATTATTGGACTATATAATATTTGGGTTGAATTTATTTATTAAAAGTATTCATGGGGTATTTAGTGAATATATAAAAAAATATTATGCAAACGAATAATATTTTAATATTCAAGGTTCATTTAATCTTAGCAGAAATTAAGAGATGAGTTAAATAAAACTTTTTTACGACATAATATATTTAATATATATTATATTTATGTGATAAAATATAAATAATATTTATGATTTAGTTCAATCCATAAAAATTATTTAGTGTGTGTTTTATTTCTTGAGGAGGGGGAACCCTTTTGAGTATTTGACTCACCCACTATATTAGTAGGAGAGAGGAACTCATTCCATACCCTATTCATTCCAATGTAATGAGATCCTGTCTATCCTTATTCTTTCTAGAGAGAGGAATTCCCTCTCTAAGCATCTAATCCAAGATCAGGTTTAATGGATCAAATACATGGGATTGAGGTGATCGTCGCAATGTCGAAGGATTATTCAAAGCTCCACGCTAGCACCCATAATTCAATGAATGATGAGGGAACATATTCCTAGATCATGTGTGAATGATCTAGAGGAGTTATTCTTTGCATCCTTCAATCAAATATCATCGACGACTAGTTGTAGTTAAGTGCACATCATTTAGAACAAGGTATGTGTTCAGTTTTATTTTTCTACTTATTAAATTTACATGAGATCATCAGACCTCTACCATGGATTAGATCACCAGAGATGACAAGTTTCATTATTTCAGTGATGAAAAATTTTAAATCCCCAATGCACCGGATTCTGTTACATGCCCCAATACTTTGAATTTTTATTAGAGATATCCCATATATTTTCAAAGCCTTCAAAAATTAAGTTACATTAACATTAACTAGAGGGTACTAAATTAGTCTCAATGGATCTAACCTCACATCAATATGGTTGCAGATTACTGAGGTATGGTTGTACAAAAAACAATTTGTGGATAATTTGTAGTTTGATTTCATGTAGTAAAATTTGAAACATATATTTTATATGTTTTAAATTTTTATCTGGTTTTAATTTTTGTTCATTTCACAAACACCGGCCAAACTTTACAAATCCAGTTGCTAGAATAGTTTTTTTGGATGAAAAATTCTCCACCAATAATATGATTAATAATTAAAATAATAATTATTTTTTTAAAAGAAAGAGTCTATGTTAATGTCCATTATAAATTTTTGGAGAATACTTAGAAGTGTTTGGGGGCTTGAATCATATAACAAAACAAAAATTAAAAGGAGAGGAACCCATTATTGGGGTGGTGAGATTTAATGACAAAAATGTAAAAAACGATAATGAGGGGCCCTCCATGATAGTTTGATTTGGCCATCCCATTCCTTCCTGAGGAAGAAAACTCCACTAGCCACACCACCCTGCCGACTTCATAGCTCCCTCCTATGTACAAATCCATACCTAGTGAACCCTTATCCCTCTAAGAAAAAGAGACACCGACTGCACCTCCCTCCTTCGGTGAACAAGAGAGTAGGGCCTCTCCTCCCTCTAACAGCATGTTCTCATCACCGAAGTGGCCAACTACCGACTAACCCATCATCTGACACCCCTCATCGAGCCAAGATCCATGGATTCCTACTGAAGCAACCCAATCACACCCCTCTAGCCAAGACATTGGCTCCCCATCAAGATCCTGAACACCTCCCCCTTGAGCAACAATGTCGTTGGCTGGCTCGAAACCGACCCCCCATGTCCGTTCGACCGCACCGCCACCTCACAGTCGATCCCACCTTCTCTAGAGCCCTGATTCACCATACACCTTTTCCTCCAGCTAGAAGCTGGACATCCATTATAGGTGATCCCATTGTTTTCAATGGTATTGGCACTACCATATTCCCTCCTCAGATAGCTAGATCAGGCAAATTGGCCACTCTAAGCATTGTTGATCACTATCGTGTGGTCTCCCACTAGTGAGGTACCCCTAAGATTCCCCAGGAACGGTTTCCACAAGTGATTTTGGATTTAAACCACTCTATTGTAATTCCTCGACCCTAAAATCCTAGAGTCAATGCATTATTTTATTATATTTTCAGGATTAAAAGGAATCAAATACCAAAGTACTGATCGATTTATCAGTCTTGGAAGACCGGATTACATTCACAATTCCCATAATACATTGGGAAATGAAATCAAAATAAGATACATTATAAAATGAACCACATCCTTAAAAGCTCATTCAAAATTTTATTATTCATAACCTTGGGAAAATAACATAAGAAAGGGGTGAACTCAAATACTTAGTAAGGATACACAATTTAGTAGAATATATCAAAAACATAAACATTAGGCATGGTTAATAACTAAAAACACATGCCTTTAAAAATAAACTTGTGCATAATATAGTAGGAAAGAAAGATGAGTAAATAATGAAATATAACTAAACAAATGAAAATTTACCATGTATATTATATTATTAAAATAATCCCATGATTTTTCAATTACTAATATCATAATGATGGAATTTATAATGTCATACATCATAATCATACCGTCAAGGCCTCGTACCAAGACCATAATAACCATATCGTCAAGGCCTCGTGCCAAGAAACCAGTTTGTCTTAAGAGACCTATAATGAATTGAGGGGATATAACATGCCCCTCCCATTACATAATAATTCCAATACATTCCTCATATGAAAATGGAAATACATAGACAATATATACATTCATGTTGAAAAACTAGTATATGAAATGTGAATACTTTAACTATAACCTGTGAATGTTATCAAATTATCCCATCCATAGTCAAACTAATCATAAAAACTTAAATATAATATGGAAGATGGTATGTTAAGAGATAAAAATCAATGAAGTACAACATTTAGCATAAATGAGGATACTTTTACATGAGACCATTGAAAGATTCACGCAGAAATAATCTTTAAACATTCCAAAGTGTCTCACACCACATTGAAACATTCAAATCATAATCCCTTAGAATATCATGAGAATAAGGAGACTCTTGGTATGATATATCAAAGGGTAGTACATACACCACATGCAAGTAATAAGTTCTGAACAAGAAATATATATCATAGAAGTAAAAGTAAGATGTGAAAAAAATTCTTTTTTAATTTAGAAAGAAGAGTTCTTTTGGGAAATAATTTATATTGGTCATAAAATAAGATTGTAAACATTTATATCCTAGAAAGTAAAATTTAAGTATATTTAGATTATATTTGAGGCCTAATTTATTTCCATTGAAGTGAAAAAAAAGAGTTTTTATGAATCTATAGAAATAAAACATTTTGGTGCAATTTAAGGAAAATAATAAATAGATTTTTAAGAGGAAGGGCATGTTTTTTTTCATAAAACCATAAATGAACCAAAATATTTTTTCATGATAAAATTTATGATTTCATAAAAATAACTATTTATTAAAATAGAATATATATTACACTTGAAAATGAGAAAGAATTAAAAAATTTCCCTTGAATCAGACTTGTTTATCGGGAAGAATTAAGAAGGGAACTATTTTAGAAAATATATTCACCATAAAAGAAAGATTAAATGATATAAATATATGATTTTGGAACATATAAACAGAATATAGAATATAGACACAAAAATAAATAATCATTACATTTGGGTACGGATAGTAAAGGAATAACCCAAAGGAAAAATGATGGTTCGGGTGGAATCCCTTACCACTTTGTAATAAATCGAATCAAATGACCCAAAATTAATAATCATAAAATGATATAATTAATATAATCAAATTAAAAATATTCATGTTATGATACCCCAATGGGTAATATACATTAATGATACACAATAAATAGCGGTGAATAAGTAATATCTTAAAAAATGGTAGTGAGAAGAGGAAACCCTTACTACTTTGTAATCAATTGAATCATATATACAAAAATTAATAATCATCCAATGAATAATTTAATAGAATTAATATAAATTGAATCATGATATTATATATCAAATGTCAGTATAAAAACACCACATATAAGAAATAGGTGGTGAATAATGGAAATCTCAATGAAATAAATGTGAGATGAGAAATCCCTTACCTTATGCCCGAATGTGTGCTTCACTTGATCTTAATGTCCTGAATAATCAAATTAAATCTATTAAGTAATTAATTAATAAAATTATATACATGTATCTGATTAATTATTGTTTTATTAAGTTTATCATGGCCCTCTAGATGAGTTATAAGAATGAATTTCGTCGTTCCAGATTGTTCGTTTACTTGATATTCATGATCGTTTTGATTGACTATGAGTAATAAAGTTCTTGTGGAATGGATATAATTACAAAGAATTGGGATTACATATTATTAATGAACATCCATAAGGTATATGGCTATAAATATCATTTTTTATATGTTTTGAGTATGAATCATTAGATAACATGTTAATGATTATCGTTTAGCTTGATTTTAGCGATTTTTAATCATAATGAACAATTTTTGTTCCATTATTTAATTTCATGTATATAAAATGGTTAAATAACCTTAAATAAGATATAATAAATATTTTATAATATGTTTCAACCATAAAAATGCTTTCATGACCATACTTGATGGAGAAATTTAAGAACAAAACTTCATTGTCCACGAAGGTTGTAAATCGGCACCTCTCGGACGATGATTTCGTTTTTAAAATAAAAGAGAGAGTGTAAGTATATTGATGAGGTATATTAAATCAAAATGATATAATTCCAATTTATAGATGATACTATAGTTATCGTGATCATTTGGATAGAGGAGGTGAGGTGAGAATAATAAACAAAGAAGGAAATTGAATAGAAAAGAAAAGAAAAGAAGGAGGATGTTTACCTCTCAAATTCCTCTCCTTGAGAACCTCATTAAGGCCTTTGTTTTTGGAATTTTGTTACAATCCATAGCTTTTATATGTGAAGAGGTACTAGGGATGAGTATTTGGGAAGAAATTTGAGAATATTGGAGGCTTAGAGGAGTGAGGAGAAGAGGGGAGTGAGGGGTGTTATTTATAGTGGAGGATATGATGGTTTTACCATTATTTTAATCAATATTTTATTATTTTGGCTCAATACTATGAATATTATTGATTCTTGTGACTAAAAACAATAATAATTTCATGTGAGTTCGTAAAAATTCCCATTTACATCATCCATGACTCAAGCATGATCCCAAAATTCATTTTTTAGCATATTTTGTAAATTATTGTATATCACTATTCCCAAAATATTCAAGTGTTTCATAAAAATACCAAAAATTTACCCTAACCATTTTTAAATGTGTGGAATCCAAAAATTAACTCAATTTTATAAAATAATTTTCTAAATATTATAAATTTAATTTTTAATTAAAATATCCATTTACTCGAAAAAAACAGTTTTTAAAATTGTAACTGATTTTATAATACCCTAAAAAATTAACTACGGTCTCATTAAATTATCCCAAAATAATATGACAACAAAATATTGATTTATTAATACATTTTATGAAAATGAATCAAATTTTAAATTAATTTTTTAATTATAAAATTGTAATTAAATATTTATTGCTCACAAAAATACCAACACTTAATTATTAATTTTTAAAATATTCACTCTCATTTATAAGGTTCCTAAATTTTACTTTTACTTACATGGGTTACATTACTATTCATAAGGGTAAATTACTATTTATAAGGGTCAATTTACTATTCTTAATGGTATATTACTACTCATTAGGGTCAAGTTACTATTTATAAGGGTGCATTACTACTCATAAGTGTCAAGTTACTATTCACAAAAAATTTGATTTTATTAAACTCCAAATATCTTACGGAACGCAACTGTGTATGTCCATTTTTCATAATTCAAAACATATAAGTGAAAAAATAAATTTTAATGGCTAGGTTATAACTCTAAGAAAGTGTTGTTTCAAAGAGACTCAATGTTTTATTAATATAAGTCATCTAATGAAATGAAATTATTTATGAAGAAACTTACAATAAAATCTTGGGGTGTCATATTAATAGTGAACATATTTATAACATAATTTAGTATTTATAAAAATGATTATAATAGTCAATATATATTATTCTTAAATTATTTAATTAAATAATCTATTGATAAAAATGATATTTTTAATAAATAATAAAATACATATATTCATTTTGAAATAGTCATTTACACAAAATAATATAGTAATATAGTATTTGTTTTTAGAATGTCAATTTAAAATTACTTTGAAATATATAAATTTGAAATATAAGTATTATTAATTAAAACACTTAATTTTAAATTATTTTTTTTCATAACTTGCTGTATTTAAAATTATAAAAAAGTACTGGGGTGTTACATCTGTAGTGGTTCAAGGAGTGCCCGCCCAACCCAAAATGAGTCTGGGTGGGCCGCCTAGCACAGAATAGCCCAGCACGGGCATTGCATGTCCTGAAATGGGCCAGCGTGGGGTCAACTCGACCTGCAATGGGTCTAGTGTGGATTTGAGGTCTGGGTAATTTTATATTATCAAAATTAATTAAAAATTATTTTTTTGGATTAAAAATACAAATATTTTAATACTCTATATTTTTAATTTAATTATGGATTTTAATTAATTTTATTTTTTGGAATTAAAATTAAATTAATATCCTGACCAAAAAACTTATTCAAATGATTTATTTGAATTTAAATAATTCATTTGATTTAATTTACATCCCTCACACTTTAAATTTACAACAATTTTGTTTTATCATGATTTTACATTACCCATTTACTGGTCTTGAGCACCGACCAAATATGTGTATGTCTGTTTTAATTTATTTATTTAATTATTTAATTACATGTGATGAATGTAATTAAATAAGAGGGTATCTTCACTCAAATAAAAGTGCGTTGTCTTTATTTTTCACTCCTGAGAGCCCCCTACCTATGTGTGAGTATTTTTGTACAATGATGAGGATTATGTAAGTCAAAAACCACACCAAGTCGAGGAGAAATCCGGACGAGAAGTGGAGACACTTGATGGGGATGAGATACATCATGATTCAAGCTATGTCTTAGGTATGATACCCATATGTTCTGGTTAATCCATTGAGTTTAAATGTATCAACCATTTTTAGATGCCTAAGATCTTATATTGGGTGGTTCCTCTGAGCAGATTCTCTCCCTCTTTGTTTTCCGCTACGGTTTCTCGGTGGTTCCTTAACGGGGAGAGGTCGAAACTCCACTTCTTCAACTTCATATCCTCTTTTCCTCCATCCTTCCTTTACCCTTCCCTTTTTTTCCCATCCCATGGTTCTCCTCACTCACTTCTTTACTTAATTTTTCCCCTCTTCATCACTCCCACTCAACCCTTTTGTCGCCTTCCCCCCATTGAATCCCTCATTTCTCTTCCCCTACTCTTTCCTCTCAGTAGATACATTTTCAACCCCACTATAGTCTAATGAACCATATTTCTTAGAGAGATTTTGGATTTTTGGGTTTAGTTACATTAGTTTCTTGGGTTCTTGGCTTACCCTATCTTGGTTCTTTCAACCTAGTGGTGTTGTTCCATTACTGATGTTTTAGGTGTGATTTTCTCAAGGTGGTAGCTCCGACACTCAGGGTTTATAGTCTAGATAAGGATGATCTTCTCTAATGATGACCTAATTCAATTCAAACACCACACTGGCTTCTTTTTCCTCCTTCTATGTCACTGTTGGTCTTCTATAGTATCTTTATATAGTCTTTGGTATGTGTGGGTCGTTAAGTCTTCAGTGTTCTAGGTGGCGTGTCCAAATCTATCTTTCTTCTAAACTGCGATGGTCCTCATTTGATGCTTGTTGTGTGTGACAAATCGTGGGTTATGAGGTTCATGGTATGCTAGAAGATTTTTCTACTTTTTCATAGTTGAAATGGTGTTTTATGTGGTGGTAGTGTTGGATCATGATGCCTAAGAGATAGTCTGATAATGGTGAGGTTGAGCTCCAACTATCAGCTCCAGTGGTGATCGGGTGTCGACGATGAGGTTTTCCAGCATCGGTACGGGTTACAAACATTGCATGTTGACAATGTTATTATGATGATGATGATGATGGGGATTTCATATGGAGATGATGGAGTGATAGGTGATATATGTCAAACCTTGTTGTAGGAGGTGGGTTTTGAATTTGTGGATATTCTTGAAGCATATTTGCATTTTTAATTTTGAATTTGGATGTCTACAAATTTTTTTGGAGTGTTTAGTTCCCACTAATCCCCAAAGTGGAATCTAGAAAATACAAAAAAAATGGTATGATGGGGAGTTTTAGATGCTCAAGAAAAATCAAGTAAATTTTAATTACCTTTATTTATTTGTTTATTATATTATTCATTTGAATGATAGTGAGAAACACATAATATAATGAACTATAAAATGTATAAAGACACAATAGAGGTTTTTCTATTTATGGTCAGTTTTGAGTGAAAAAACTTAGAATGAATAGATTAATGGAAATGGTTTAAATTAATCAAAAAATATATTAAAAAACCCACATAGAAATATTATGTCTCAATCACCTTCCATCATTTGTGTTTAAACAAAACCTGGTGTTCAGGGTACTCATCAGCCAAAGTTGTGGGTGCCTCCTACTACTGAGGAGTTGTTATGTGAGTGATGGGTTAACTTAAATAAAGCTGGAAGAAAATAAGTATCCAAATATATCTTTCTTTATCTTTATATTCAAGAATTTAGAAAATAAAGTTTTTGATTTTAGAAGCTGTGATTTCACTCAACATATCAAGGAATTTCGAGTTAATGTAGTTCACCAATCAAATTCCTACCTTGAAATATTTGAGTTGTGGTGTATCCAAATCTTGTAGAATACGAGGATAGGTTCAAGGATCCTTAACACTAGAATAATTAAGCAATTTAGTATTCCAAATCTAGTACAGAGGGTTGCTAGAGTTTGATAACATGGTGGGAGATATTTAATGATATAATTAATCAGTAATGTCTAATAAGAAATCAAGATAAAAAAGTATGAATATGATAGATTTTGTTTTTGTATAAAATTTTCAAGGAATACCTTGAGTGAAATGCAATAATTAATAAAAAATTCAATGTCCTCATCCAGAAAGAGTTTCCTCAGATTATTACAGGAACTTGCATACTTACTACGATATAGGAAATTCAACGTGTTGGTGTTTCCAATACCTATTAAGAAATCTCAGGAAGTGAGGGTGTAAAAATCCATATAGGAGACTCATCTATTATGCATAAGATGGTTATTTCATAATTCCTTTATCAAATCCCTATTTGAGTTGTGGATACAACATCATGATATGGATGATATGACATGTTCTCTCATCTATGAAAACTATTTTTAGGAGAAAAAGAAGCACAAACATGAATATGTGATGATTTAATTAGATATGTGTAAATTGAAAGATGGATCATGATATTTCAATGCATCAATTTCTCATATAATTTTCACCATCTTACTCTAGTTTCATTTAAGTTTACAAAATGAACAGTATGTAGAAAATTCTTCGTTACCTTTTAGGTAAGGTACACCATGTAAATAAGAACTTAAAGAAAATATAATATTTAATTATTATGGTGAAAAAGTTGATATACGAGGAAAAAATGATAATGTAAAGGGGGACACCAATGTTTCCTTTTAAAATTCATTCAAATAAAAGAGGTTGGTTATTATACATGAGGTTACTTTCTTCACATAAGTATATGGAAGTTTAAATGCAATGAATTGAATCAAAGAAACAAGTAGTAACTTATTCTCCAGGTATGTTCATCAATTGTAAGTAAAATTTCTATCATACTTATAGGGTATTAAATAAAATATTACTGTCACATATTTTTATGGAAATATAGTAACTAATAATTTATAGAAATTTTATAATAAGTAAAATGTGTTCTCCATGTAACTAAGAAAGTTTGGTTCCTAAGTTGATGGTGAGAAGTACATGACTTCAAATTTCCAACTAAATGATTCAAGTAGAACTTTTATTGATTATTGCACAAAATTTCTCTCACATGGACAGAAGGAGACGTTATTTTTGTTTTGGAATGAAATTTTTAATATTGTTTCATACTCAACCAATAGTTCTGTCATACTTGAATCATTGGAAATATGTGATTAATATAAAATGTAAGACTTATATACCTAGTTGTGGAAAGACAATACTTTGTCAAGGAAAAAATAACTAGTTTCCAAGGATATGACCAGTATGGTTTTATACACTTATGAGTTAGATAACTTAGGTATTATAAACAAACGTTTGTACTTAGTTTTCGAAAAATAAACATTTAGAGATAAAGTAATGCCACGAAGATTTGAAAATTAGTTCAGCAAAAGAACATGAACAATTCCAAGGTAAGATAGTGGTAAATATACATCATTATATTACATTAAATTGTTTATTAAGGAATATGATATTAAAGTATGGTATATTCATGGTAAGAAGATATGAGTATCTTTGGGCTAGTGTGCTGAAGAATTTATTGACCAAGAATTCATCGATCATTATAATGTTGTGGGGAGTATTTCTTAAATGCATATTAGCTTATCCACAATAGAGTTATGATGCTAAAAAGTAGGATTGATGATGAGTCTTACATGTTAACATTTATCAACAAAATGTGGTATGGAGTAATTCCTAAATGCACATTTCTTTATACACATCATAGAATTGAAGTAAATAAAAGGATAATCAATGTTAAAATTTATATCCATTTTAGAAACTTCCATTATTTTCCAGACATGCATTGAAAATAAAGGAATTATCCCATAACAACATTCCAAATAGAATGAATAATAAATATCATATGATTCACAATATTATATAAATCCATTATGTCAAAAGAACATATATTTCGATGAAAAGTTTTCTTTAGGGATATAAAAAAACTTGCATCAAGAAAAACACTATGTCCATATAAAGTAATCATCTTAAAAGTTTATTAGTATATTATAAAAATTCCTATAATATAAAAGTAATAGATAATGATAGAATACATTTCTATAAGAGGGTATATATCAATACTTGAGATAGTAGAAGAAAGATTGACTTGGGTTTACTCATTGCTAGAGACACACAAATAGTTGACATAGGAAAAAATTGCATAAGTACATGTGGAAAGAAATGTTCTAGAGACACATACATTTAGGGATGATAAAAGAATGGTGATGGTTTATATTCATTGTGGTAAATGATACATTGTTCATTGAGAATAATAAATCATAAAAGTTGGAAGTATAATAAAATTGGATAAGACTGAAAAGATAGATTAAAATTCCATACTAGATTCCATGTATCAAAGTACACGGGGCTTATTATTTTAAATACTATAGAGGGTATTCAAGTGAGAATATAAATGGATGGTATAAGCATCATACCAATAAGGATTGATTGGATGAATCAAGTCAATGTATATAAATCCATTATAATTTTTCTTTTCATAGTTAATTTATATGATCATTTTATTGAGCATTGGATGTTAAGACCATCAATCATGGAAGGTGTTTATATGATGTAGCCGGGAAGGGATGGTGACATCTGTTAATTCCAATAAGGGGTGAAAGTTACTCAAATATATCTTAGGATTAAATAAAGAAAAAATATCATATAATATTCATTTTGAATGAATATTTTCCATTTGTCTACCAGAGGTTAGTGCGAGTGACATTGTTTTCCATGTAAAATATTCTTGATAATATATGGAAAACAACTATTTGTATTATAGTTATTAAAGACCAGAATAAATGTATATATCTATATATTGAGTTACAATAGAAACATAAGTTCTATGGAACTTGATCAATTAAGGTAGATCTAATAGTTTCTTAGAATTAATCAATAGTACATATAATGACATGGTATTGAAAAATACAAGTTGGAATAATTTGAGATAGGATTTTTTCCAAAGTCACATGGAATAAATATTTCCAAGAATACATGCAAGATAAATGGAGGAGATTAATGTGGTGAGTTGAATTCCATGTGATTTTGTGATGGATTAACTGTGTATGCCATGATATGTACAAGAAATGATATTTCAAAAATATAATTTATGGTAGGAAAATTTTAATTTCATCAAGGAGAACTGTAAGGGAAGAAGTCATAACTATGCAATTATACTTGAGAAGAAGTACAGAGGATATATAACTTGTATGTGGAGAGGAAGGGATTATATTTTTGAGAGGACAGAAACTAATCTACCTTTATAATAATATGATATTATATTGTATTTAGGATAAGGTAATGGATGAGACATGCTCATACAAGCTAGTGGTATCCATATCTAATAATACTGAATATTTTTCAACTTCTAAGGAATTAAGAAGAAGAGTATAAAACTCAATGATTTTCTCCTATTCTAGGAATCAAACCGAGTGAGAAATTTTTTATTGTGATGATAATTATATTAATCGTACTAGCCAAGATGTAAAGTTTAGACAGTGGAAAAAAGGATTTTTACTTGGGGATTACATATATTGAGGAGTCTTACTCAAGAAGGTGAGGTCACACATAACATAATTTCCATGTAGCGGAGATGTGGAAGACCCAAAACGTAAATCCGTGAATCAATATAAACATGATATTATCATGTGAGAGATAAAAATAATGGTTAGAAAGTTCAATGTAGTGAAAATGGGAGTGTTGTAATAGTGGGTTACCTAGACCCAACTAAATAGTAATTTTCAATTAACATTTCATGTATACTATGAGATATTCATGATGTGCACTTACCATTATAATGCATATATTTTTGTATCCACTATTTAAATGGTAATGTAAATAGATTAATTGTTGTATCAAAAGATTATATCAGATCCTAGGATATAATGAGAACCTCAAGATGCTATGAAATTAATCTTAAATATATTTCATTTGGTCTAGATACATTATACTAACTAGAAACATTTGATTTCTGACTATCATTTTTTGGGTGATCATAATTGTTGAGGCTTCTTCTCATGAAGTTCACACTTGGTAGTCTTTGGTAGGTGAGATCAAGGGGACATACCCACCAATAAGAACACCACTTATTTTGGGTGTCATTGTTTGTTCTTATCTATGGACATGTGTATTGTTAATATGAATTGAGATCATTATCAATGTGTTCCATTTGATTTCATACTTCGATGCAAGAAAAAAACCATGATAATGAAATCATTTTGAGGTAGATTTTGTTGGGTATGTCGTTGGTGGTATAGAATTGGTTGAATGGTCAGGATAGAATTTTTCACTTACGAGTTGAAGAAGTAATATATTGATCATCGTTAATCAAGATGGTAGTACCTTCATAAATCATTGGACTAGGTAATCAACGGTAAGCATGTATAGTTTGATCAAAAAACTATAAATAAAGAAAGCATGATGACACAAGTGTGCATCCTACTTTATAAGATATATAAATACAAAGAGATTATATTACATAATGTGTGTTCAGAGGTTGGTTTCCATTTCTATGACTACTACTTATCTCTTTAGGGGCCTTGATGAGTTACTATACTCTACTCTTGGTCTGTGAATACTATTCACTATTATTGAGATAAGAACCTGGAGGGTCATACACAATAGCATATTCAAGAATCATCCATATTCTGGTGAAAATGTATATAGAATATGGTGGGACCCACCATAGTGTTTGATAGTTCTTCAACTTATCAATCACCAATGTATAAATAGATTCATTATTATTTGAGTACAAAATAATTGGGTTCAATTTATTTATTAAAATTATTCATGTGGTACTTAGTGAATACATGGAAAACGTTATATGAATGAATATTATTTTAATATTCAAGGTTCATTTAATATTAGAAATAATTATGAGTCGAGTTAAATGACTTGATTTTATCTTGTAATATATTTAATATCTATTAAAAGTCTGTGATAAAATATAAATAACATTTATCACATTGTTTAGTTTTTGATAATTCTTTATTTATTACTTATTCAATGGTCATTTTATTTCCAGGGGATGGGGAACCCTTTCTGGGTATTTGACTCACCCAATATATAAGAAAGAGAGAGGAACTGATTCAATGCACTATTCATTCCAATAGAATGGGAGCCACCCCCTCCTTTTAATTTCTAGGGAGAGAAATGCTCTCTCTGAGTATCAAATCAAGTATCACTTTTGACAGATTGAAGGCAGGGGATCGAGGTGATCATCGTGACGTCAAAATATTCTTCATAGATCCTCACTAGCACCCAAAATTCAATGAATAATAAGAATACAGAATATTGGAGCATGTTTGTATGATCTAGAGGGGTTCAGATTCAGATACTTCAAGAAACAATCATCAGGGACTATCTTTAATTGGGTGTGCATCGGTTAGAAGAAGGTATGCGTTTAGTTTTATTTTTGTGCTAATTAAATTCCCACGAGATCCTTGGACCTCTAACAGAACCCAGATCATTGGAGATGAAAAGTTTTGTCATTATGGTGATGAAAAATTTTAAATACCCAGCCCACCGGCTTCCATTTTTTCCCTAGTATATTCCCATATCAACACATAATATTACCATGATATGAGAGTAAGGTTGTAGCGGGTAGTCATCCATCCATTCCTCTCTAACTTAGATGTCGGGGAAAACAACCTCCTAGAGTACACTGGGTGTCAGTCGCCTTACCAAAATTGGTGGGGTAGAATATGAAATAAAAAAACATACAAGATATAATATAGGTCACAAATATATTATTGGCATAACCTAGTCTTAGATCTGACTACAACCAATATCTCTTGGACTCCCAAATACTACTAATAAGAATTAGATATACTATAAGGGCACATGAATTTATGAAGACTTAAATTAAATTACTTCATTTTTGTCATAAAATTCTTTTCAATTTAGTTAATTAATTAGTCACTAATTAACATTACTCTTATTAAATAATATTAAATAATGAATCCAAGTCCATTCCCTCCAAGTAATATCCAAAATGAGTCCATGGTCTCTCAAGATCATCTCATTTTCATTCTATTAACACTAATCCCATCGATTAAGTCATTTATTAATCATTACTAAACATTCCATAATTCTAGGTACTCTAGGAAAGAATCCTAAGATACCACCAATAGAGATTTAACCAAGAATATCCATCTACATCAAACAGTGGGGAAAAGAATGCAGTTAAAATAAGAAACTTTTTCATCTAACCATTCAACAGGTTCATAATAAGAAAGCATCCTATATTTATAACATCAATGTGTAATCCCATCTCCAAACCATTCTATCATCCTGATTTCATCCCTAACATCATCATGCATATCCACGTACATCTCACTATCACATGTGCCACAACAATTACAACCATCAGAGCCTCCTCACCCATATTATTAGTCATCACAGGCCCATCTATTCCAAAATCATCACAAAAGCATATCACAAGGAAGAAAACAAAAAAGCATAGTCAATGGGGTAACTCTTCCATAAAATAAAGGCATTCATCCTTCAGATGTAAAAGAGCTCACTCAGTAAAAAATAAAATGCACTCAACCTTCACAAGAAAATGACTCTCTGAGGCCAAATAATTAATATTTATCAAAAACCCAATTTTCAATACATCTTGAGTTTACTGATTCAATTATAATAGGTTCCAACTATGGGAAACCTGAGGAATTGGATAAAAGAAGCTATCAAATTAATTTAACATGTTTTCTATCATAAAACTAGATTCATCAAACTAAAAGAATAAAAATTCTTAGTTTAAATTCCTTTTTATTATTTCCATCATTTACAGGAATTCCCTTCTTCAAGTTTTATTAAAATTACATTAACACAATGAATAAACAATTTAAAAAAACACGTATTTAGAATCAATTTGGTTACTATAAAATAATAAAAAACACTAGATTAATTAAATATGCCTCTTAAGTTTCTTAGCCAACCAAATTAATTTTGTATTTATGTTCTTTACCATTTTCCAATGAACATGCTAAAATAATAATAAACAAACATGTTAACAAGAATAAGGTAGATAGAACAATATCTAGAAAATCAATAGGAAAACCGTTATTGGGTTGGAAAACAAGAATATGTGATCACAATGACCATAAACCAAATCCATTATATTTAATCCAGTTAAATATTTATTATTTTAATTTCACTTCCATTAAAATGGATAAACCATGGTAACCTTACTATTTCATGTAAATAAAGTAGATGCAATAAATCCTCTACTTGGATGGGAAGTTTATACAAATTCTGCTGAAATAGAGTGTCAACCCAACAGTTTACATGCCCATAAAATGTCAATAGGGAAACTCCTGGGGGATGTAGGTGATTATCCAAGGTTCAAGAAAAAGTTTGGTTTATCTATACTAGAATAAATCAATCTAGGAATGGAATGAAGGAAAAGCGAGTTAAGAACTGGGAACCAATTAGATTTCAATATCATGATTCAAACATTAATCGTGAATCCAATTAAATCCATGTGGTATATCCATTTAAAATATTTATACTTTTAATAAATGAAGGATTAAAATACCCTCTCTTGATTCTTCTCTTAATTCTCTTAATCAACACTTTAAAACCATCTTATATAAAAAAATGTAAAAAGGAAAAAACTATAAATTTTAGAAAAAACTGTATCTTACTACTGTCGGGTGATACTACTTGTTTCTACCAACAATTGCTACCACTATATGCTACTTCCAAATGCTACTTCCAGATAAAATTTCCACATGCTTCCACCAGCTTCTACCTCTACCTAATACTACAAGACTATGTATACTATCACTAGATGCTACTACTAGCTGATACTGCCAGTTGTTACTACCAGACTAAGTTTATTATCACTAGATGACACAACTAGATTTTACTACTAGCTACTACCACCAAAGTAAGTCTTCTACCACTGGCTGTTACTATCATTTGTTACCATCAGCTGCTACTTCCCATCTAAATTTGTTACCTCTAGATCATACTGCCAACTGCTACTGGTATCCTTAAAACACCCTTCTGTGCACTTACAGGCCTAGGAAAATGCAAAAAATGTTCCTAGGAACTAGTTCATAACATCTAGTAATTTGTAATATATGATGCGTCAAATTTGGGTTATTCATAAATATGGTCGCCAATTTAATACAATGTAATGGGCTAGTTGGGTATTGATTATAACCTAAGGGGTATGTGATTTATAACCCAGCATAGTCCTCAGGTGGGTGTGACTTTGCTCTTTTATTTGTATCCCCCTCTAAATAAATATCAATTATAAAAAATATATATTAATTATCATTAATTCAAATTTAATTTTTACAAATTTCATTATTAATTATTATTAGTCCAAATATTAATTGGTATTAAAAGAATTATTAATTTGTATTAATTATTATTAATTCCAATATTAATTAGTATTAATTTAATTATCTATTATCATTAATTAATTTTTTGATTATTATTAATTCCAAACACCCTGCATTGGTGAGAGTGGTTTGGGTGGAGTGGGGTTCAAGTGTTCATCTCAGGTCCAAGTGTAAATTTGGATGTATTTTCTTCATTTACAAGAGTTGAAAATTTACTTTGATGATTAATTCCAATATTAATTTGGGTTATTTATAATGTTTATTATTATTAATTTAAATATTATTTTATAGTAATTAAATTACTAAATATTATTAATTATATTATTAATTTCAATATCAATTTTTTATACTCTAAAGTTAATTTTTTTATTTATATTATTAATTATTTTTAATTACAATATTAATGGTTAATTAATTTCATTATTATTAATTACTATATTAGTTTTTATTAATTTAAATGCTACTTATTATTAATTATATTATAAATTTTTATAAATTAAATTATTAATTACATTGTTATTATTATTAAATACTATTAGAAACTTAATTATTACTAGTTACATTATATCTAATTATTAATAATATTTATAATAAATTAACATTAATAATCTATTATTAATTATTTGTTTTATTAATAATATATTATTACTCTAACCCAGGTGAAGTACAATATGAATCTCACAACAAAAATCATCGAGTGTCAATGGACACTCTTTTGAAAGGGAGCCTTGAATAAAGTTTTAAATTATATTTTTGAAATATTTTAATAAAATAAAAACCAAATACAATAATAGTTGATTAATTTTTGTAATTTTTTCAACGAAAACCCCACCCCCTCATATAATTCATGCCCTTCCTATAATAGTCTTCCTTCACCAGAATGGGTACTAACCCCCAAATTATGAATGCACCATGCAAAAAAATGAGTAAAATTTCCATGAAAAACCTCAAATTTTTAATAATAGATACCATCATTGGATATTAGTTAATATTGTGAGCCATATTAAAATTAATATATATTAAAATGATATATTAAATTTATGGTTCATATATGAATTAATATATATTAAAATTCCTCCTTTATTATGTTTTTTGATTCAAAAAATGTTTAGTAAATGTTGGACTTTAAATTAAATATATGTTTTATATGTGAAATAATGTGTACTAAATGTCATAATTAATTTCTCCCAATTATGTGATCAATTGAATCATATAGTTGTATTATTATTTATTAAAATTAAAGAAATAATGAGATTTTTATGTGTAGAGAGAAATAATATTTCCATTACTTATAATGGTCACGACTAGAAATAATGAAAATTGACCACTAGATTTGCTTATAAATTGTTGTGGTCACCAAATCATATACATAATTACTTATCTTATGACACAAATATCTATATTTAAAATGGAATCTTATAGAAAAAAAGAGACTATGTATTTTTTTAGAAATTGATTGATTGGACCCAAAGTTAAGTTTGACATGGTTGATCTAGGTTTGCTTCTGCCTTCATTTTTGTTTTCTTTATGATTTAAGAAGCACATTCCCCAGGTATGGTGATTATCTCAATGAAAACAATTCTAGCCTTTAAGTTTCTATAATTGGTAACAAAGCACCACATGTCTAATAATTGAGAAACTATATTTATTTTCATTTATTGATAACATTATGTTCTTGAATTTAACTATTCCGAGTCTAATGAAATTAGATTCAATAAATTGTTGACATTTTAAATCAATATTTTTTTATAAATAAACAAAATCATCTAGTATAGGAAATTTAATAATATTATAATATTTTTATTAATAAAAACTGATATTTATTGAATATATTATATATTTTTGAATTTATTTATATTGTAATGATTTTATGGTGTTTTTAGGAAGTCTTTAGAATCAAATATTAGATAAATATATAAAATTTATAATTGACTAATTGAAACAAGATGTTGAAAAATTTACCTCGCTTGTAAAAATTAGTTTCTTTATAAGTATTTTAAAGTTGTGTATATATAATTAAAACTGGTATTTAATCTCCCAAAAGGTAGGTCATTACATGACTTGGTTCTACGTCACCTATTGTGATAAATATGTGTTGATTTTTTGGTTTATATATAGATAATTAATGAATCCCAAGGAAGGTTTATTATTTTTCATGTTCTCTTATTATAAATATTTGATTAATGTGTCAAGTAAACCTTTTACAATTTAATATTTAATTCTAAATACTAATTATTCATATTTTTTCATGGTGTATTTTAATGGGGGTTTCCATTATTTGATATCATTATAAGGTTTCTAATTTGGTATTTATGTTATTTTATTTGGTTTATTTGTTTTTTATTATTTTTTAAGTTTCAAGTTTTGTTACTAATATTATAGTTGTCCACAAAATCATACCAATGAAAGATGGAAAAAATAATAATACATGGAAAGAAATTTTATTAGTCACTCTTAGAGTCACAGACTTGGACCTTTCATTGAGGGTTCTCAAACCCACTGATCTCATTACTAAGAGTACCACATATGATAAGAGGTAGATGGGAAGTGGAAAAAATCAAATCACATCATTTTAATAGATATAAAGTGTATCATCTGAGAAGAATTTAGGGGAACTCTGTTTGAAATGGTTGAAATGACCAAAGAGTTCTTGTATGACCCCATGAAATGGGTTGCTAAGAATGAAAATGTTAAAACTATTACACTATTGAAAAATATTATCTCTCTAAGGTATACGGTATCATGGAAGTGTCTCATGATTCTTTAAAACATAAAGAACTCTAGTAGAATTAATATAAAAAATTATTAGTATGCCTGGTTTTGATTTATCTCCTGGTATAGTTCATCCATTTAAAGGTGTGATATAACCATCAAAATGACTATTGGTCCTTAAATGAGATAATCTCACATTGTGTATCATAAGAAGAAAGTTTAAAGCAAGTTAAGATTGAGAATTATCATTTGAATGATATATTAAATGAAAAAAATTAAAATTAATAAAAGGAATAATGATATGGTAAATATGGATAATGCACCATAGAAAAAACCAAAAAAAGGAACAAAATTGAGATAGTTTTTACTTTTGTGATGCTCTGGGATATAGAAAAAATAAATAATTATAATAACTATTATACTTTGAATTCTAAGAATGAATTGATTCTTAATTTTTTTGTATTAATATTAATTTAAATTCAATACCTTGACACACATTGTGGATAGATTCTAGTTTAATAACTCACACCAATATGTTCATTCATAGTTTCCTATGTTTCTAAAATCCTAATGATGGTGAAAGTCACGTTATAAGGGTCCATATTTTTTTCTTACGAATATTTCCTTTTTAATTTCACTAATTTAAAGAGAGGACCTATATGTTTAATATAATTGTTGGTAGGATGGGATGGTTTACTTTTAATTTTTATTTGAATAACCCGTGGGATGATGATAATGATTGGGTTGTATTTTTTATCAATGAATTAAAGAAAATACAATGAATACGTCAAAGAATATTAATGAAGTTGAAGTTTATTATGGGTGTTCTATAATTTTAATCACTACAAGTAAAATATCATTGATGGAATCATCAAAAGAAGGAACTCCATATATGCATAAAAATGTGGTGAAAAATGTTGACAGATTATAGATGAATTCACGGAAGTATTTATATAAAAAAGTAGCACCAAAATTTGGATGATTCTTGTTTTAATCATTCAAGGAATAAACATCACTTTGAAAGATGATCAAAATGTGATTCATTCTGAGAATAATATTTTATAATCTATTAATTTGAACTCACCTAATGTAATTTTAAAATAAGATTATGTGGGTTCAATGGATAGAAATCCTGAATAACCTTTTTGGGTTAACTGGTTAAAAATATAGTGGAACATTTTTGAGTTCAATATATGAAAATTTAGAAGAAATTTTTTGTTTTAAAATGAAGGAAATATAAAAGAATATTTCTGGAAGAAAAATTTTAGAAGATAATTTTGGGAAGAATGATTTTAGAAGAACATTTTTGGAAGAACATTTTTAGATAAACATTTTTAGAAGAACATTTCCATAAGAAGGTTTATAACTTCACTAGAATCAGAAGAACAATTATAGAAGAACATTTTCAGAAGAACATTATTAGAATGAGATTTTATAAGAAGAATATTGAGTTCTAGATGGATATATTGGAATAATAAAATTGAATTAACTAAAAGGAGTTTTGGAATAATATTTGTGATTTTATCAGAATATTTTTTGGAAGAAATTTTATGAGTTTAACTAATGGATAAATCCAAATGGAGGAAACATGTGAAGATAACTAGAATATAAAAGTAAAATTTTTATGAAATATAAAAAATAAATTTACCAGAAGAATAAATTTATGTTTTATAAAATATGATAATTGAGTTCTCTAGAATACCATTTTGGAAGAACATTTTAGAAGAACATTTTTGAGTTTACAGAAAGAACATTCGAGAAGAAATTATAGAATAAAATTAGTGATCCTATTAGAAAAACATTTCGAATGAAAATTTCCAAATAAAATTCTAGTAAATACATTCTTGAAGGATAAAAACATTTAAATTTGAGTGTGATGAGTGGAAGATCTGGAAGGATTGGTATATGAAGTAAAAAATTAGTGATGATTTGAATAAGTATAGTTGTAGAAACAGTTTTCGAGAAGGATATTTCTAAATGCGTTTTTTATGAAAGGAATTCACATAAAAATTTTGAATTCACATTTATTATGATGATATTTAGTTGTTCTTTTAACATTCAACATTCAGGAATGGAAGATGTTTATTCTATCTAATATTTTAGGAATAATTAAATATTATTGACATTAAGATTCAAAGAGTCACTAATGAAGATGGTTGAATCCAATTTATTTAGAGGATTTGATGGAAAACAAATTAAGAATGAGTTAAGAAGGAAAATCAAAGTTAAATCTTACATTTTTTCATTTGTTTTTAAAGAATCATTCTTTATATAAAGAGGAGAAATAATTTTTAGAAATAGACATGATGAATTGAGAAAAAGTGAGTTATTTAGAAAGTAAGAGATGAAGTTTCTAACCATATACTTCAAGAAATATTGGGTTGATTAAATGTAAATAGAAAAGAATAGAATTTAAAGTTTAAAGGAAATTAAAGTAGACTAGAACATATGTTTTTAAGTAATGTTGATAAGACTAAATCATAAAGTTATGAAGATGTAAGATCACCTGAATTACTTTTAATAGAAGAAGAAAAAGACCTCCAGTGGAGGATTTATTTGTATTTAAAGACCTATTCATGATTTTGGTGACTTTGTAAACTAATGGGAGTGAGTATAATTTGGATTCAAGAGAATTATTAGATTTTAAAAACTTAGTGTGTGGTAGTTACACTGTGGGTTAATATAGTTACATCGCACACAACTTTGTAATTTTTTAAAATTATTATTAGTGGTAGAATCCATGAATCAATAGGGTCATCGATATAAGGAGTAGGCTCTCACATTGAGGATAAACCTTATAAAACAATATATGTTTTTTACTTTATCTTATATGAATAACATTAGGAAAAAGTGATGAGGGTTAATTATAAAGATACATACATCCCAACTGACGATAGAGGTTTTATAAACATATAGGAAGTAATAATTTAAGTTGAACTTAATTAAGAAAATTTTTTAACCTCTAATTCAGCCCCTCCCATCTTAGGGTGACTGTATGATCCCATTGGAATCTCAATTGGTATTATAGTTTATTTTAACTATTTTTCATCTATATGTTTTCATTCTAAGTTGTTTTTTATTTATTTACATGTAGTAAAGATTTATAAAAGTTGAAGAGATGATTTCTACAGAATATATGGAAGTTATACCTAATATGGTGTTAATAGAAGATACTATGGTTTATGGAAATAGTGAATTATCATCCTAGACTCTAAAAAATAGAATAATAAAGTGGATTGGAAGTTAAGAAAGTTATCCTCTTGAGATTAGTAGAAGAATGGGCTTACACTATTAGAAGTTAAAGTGTGTGGAAGTTATATTGAAAAATCTATTAGAATTAATCCTCTGAAAGAAGAATCTATTCCTTACTAGTATGAATATATAAAAACCATTGAACATTTTTACTCTAAAATAATTGTTTACCTGAAAAATTCCCCTTGGAAATTTATAGTATACATACTTTGATTTTGCATGTGTTTATAGGGTGAAAATTTATATCTGGAATTAGAACTTGAAGAAAATGAAGATATATTGGGAAAGGAATTTCAAAAATTTATAACTCTTGTAGAACTCATAAAAGTGAAAGAATAATCAGTTTCACATTGAAATGAAAATTTCTCATTATTTAAATAGGGGCTTCAAAGGAGTGTTCATGAGAAAGATATTACAATGAAAGTTTTTTCAAAAGTTCTATAAGCATCAGAAGAAATAATAAATTTCAAGAACACTTAGATGGATATAAAATCCAGAAGAATCAAATAGATTGATAATTATTTAAAAGAAGAAAGTAAGATGCATGAAGAAAACACCATGGAGGTAATATTTGATTATGATTAAAAATAAAAATTCCTTAAATATTAAAAAAAATACTTTAAATTTGAAGTTTATTTAGTTGGAAATAAAGGTGAGAAAATTAGAAGTTATAAAAGTTGAATCTTAACATGAATATGAGAGAAATGGCTCTGCGAAAATCCAAAAATAGAGTCTTAATTATGAAAATACTCAATCTAGTATAAGGTATAATATAAGATAATCAAAAGTTCCATCTTCTGATAAGTCGAAGTAATAGGTAATCACATGAGCTATAAATCCAGTATAAATTGATTCTGATAATTTTAATATTACTAGAAACAACTCCTATTCAAGATGAAAGTGGATAAAGAAAATTTATGAAGAACCCACCACTTTAGTAAATTTGGAAGTATTGAAGGAATAATTTCCCCACAAGGTGTTCATAAGGAAGTAAAAAAATATTAAAAAAATGGAAAAACCCTCCAGAAACCAAAATTATACCCAAGTGAAGAGTAAAATATTTATTTCCTATTGCTAGTGCTGTGGATAGTTTAGAAACCGGTCCATTAATTATTGGCATAATTTTTTAACTTATGGGAAAATAAATTAGTCTACATTAAGGGGAATTCCAATAAATTTAAGAAATATTCAGTTAAGAGAATCTAGAGTACATATACGAAGAAAAATATACTAACATTCAATAGATATTAATATCTTGAAATTTTTTATAGAACTTTTAGAATAATTGGCCATTATGACGGTGATTTTTGGTTTACTTCTACATATAAAAACTTCGTTAAAACTAATGAAATAAAGGTATAAAATCTCAAGGAAAATAAAAAGGAAGACAAATTATAAGACTACATTGAGTTGTAAATAAATTGAATTTATAAAATTCGATATAACCTAGAACAAAGTAAAGGAAAATGTCCTTACTAATAAAATATGCTACTTTTATGGATGAAAATGCCAATCATAGATAGTTGTAAACTCACCATGAATGTTCAAGTTAATAAAAGAAATATAAAAAAATAAATAGATTCTATCTAAGAAATTCACAATCATATTAGAATGGTGAGAGACACGTCTAATGAATAAGATAAGATTCACCATATGTTTCCTATAAAGAGTAACTTAGCTGAAGATAAGAATCTATGTGGAAGCTGTTATTTGGACAGAAACACTCCTAAAAATTCATGACAATATTAGTAGGGTAGGTGAAGTTAGAAAGAAACAAAATTAAACATTATAAGAAATCAACTTCAATGTATAGAATAAATCCTAGAAATAAAAAGTCAAAAAATATTCTGATGGTCTTCATGGTTGTATGTCTAAATTAGTTATAGGAAACAAAGTTATAAGTAGAAGAAAATAACGAAATTAGATGTTCCTTACTTGCTAAAGTTATGAAGAAACCCCCACATAATGTTAAAAGGAATATTAACAAGAAGAAATCTATGCCTCCTATGAAGATTAATGATTATAAAGTTAATGGGGGCATTATGGAGAAAAATAATGTTGATATAAAATGATTTTCAGGTTTGAGAAAATATTGTCATCCATGTTACTCTAATTTATGAGGAAATGAAGACCAACCTTATTCCCTGAATTTTTTTAATGAATCTTAATGAAAAAAGGAATTGAAAGTGATTTAATTTGAGGGAATTTCCCCCCTATAAATCAAGTAAAGAAGAAAGATGGTGATTCTATATACTTGATAAAGTTGAAATGAAAATGAAAAATTCTATACTGCCAAAGTGATCCAATATCAGATGCTAAAAAATACGGTAGATTGAAGATTCAGGTTCCTAGAGGCCCAATCTCTGGATGATGATGAATTTATGGATACCGAAGATCTTGAGAAATAAAGTTTTTATCATTTATGAGGTGGGTTGTCTATAAAATCTTATTCTTTTATGAAAAATGAATTTTAAATGTAAAAGGATAAATTAATTTTTAATGACAAATATGGTTTTAAAAAAGGGGAGAAAATACCATTTTATAGTTGAACATTTTTATGCATTTTCTGAGATAAATATAGTAAATTAATTTGAATGAAAAACCCAATGGACTTCATACGAAAAATGATTTTTTAAAAGTTGTAATCACTTAGTAAATTTTTAGGGAAAATTTAATATCCAAGTTAACCACTATTCATTTCTATACCAAAAATAGTTAACATTTTCTTAGAGTTAGTTGATTTTTGGATTATTAGTTTAAACAAGTGGTGTTATCCTTCTCTCAAGGAATTCAATTTTTTCATTTATTTTAACTGAAGAAAAGGGTAGAAGAAGAAAAAGTGTGATGAAATTTTATACCACTCCCCAAGATGTTAATAAAGGGGATTCTAATTAAAATAATTAAGGGTGACAAAACATTGATGAAGAATATCACTCACATGGAAGACTTTTAATTTATTGTTAATAAGGGTTATATAAATTCATTAACTTTAAATAGGAAATTAGTATTGAATACAAATCCAAAGGGGAAGATTGAATAACCCATGGGATAATGATGACGATAAAAGTGTTTTATTTTTTAATATTTAATTAAAGAAAATTCAATGAATATTCCAAAGAAGACTAATGAAGTTGAAGTTTTATATATTACTGAAGTATAATCATCAGAAGAAAAATCTCTAGAATATAGAACCATCTAAATAATGAACACCCTATATTTATGAAAGTGGAGTAACAGATGAAAATAGATAGAGAAATTATGAGAAGTATTTCTATCTAAATTAATCCAAAATATTTAGATGATTCTTGTTAAGATCATTCAAGGAAGAAACATAAATTTAAAGCAATATATAAAACTAAATCAATATGATTAATGGATTTTATAGTCTAAAAAGTTTAACTCACCTAAAACTTTTTCAGAAGAGAAAAACTTGAGTTAAAAGGAAAGGAAATTCATAAGAAAATGCGTGATTTCAATGTATAGAAATCTATAAGAACCCTTGTGAGTTTAATAGATGGAAATATGAAAGGAAATTTTTTAATTCAATGGATGAAAATCTAGAAGAACATTTTTAGAAAAACATTTTAGGGACAACATTTTTATAATAATATTTTCAAAAGAACATTTTCAAAAGATAATTTTTAGAAGAACAATTTTAAATCACTTTTTAAGAACATTTTTAGCTGAACATATTTGGAAGTACATTTCTGGAAGAATATTTATGTCTTCACCAAAATAATAGTTTCATAATAAAAATTATGTAAGAACATATTTCGAATAAAATTCATGGAAAGCGATTTTTTAAGATTAAAATTGAGTTTCCAGATGAAGATTTTGGAAGAAAAAAAATAATTTACAAGAATTAGTTTAAAAATAACATTTTTTTATTTCTCTAGAAGGTGTATTAGATAAAAGTTTTTAAGTTCAACTAATATATAATTCTGGATTTAAGAAACAAGTGAAAATTTCAAGAATATGAAAGTTCAGTTTTTCTAGAAAATGAAATCTGAATTTAATAAAAGAAGAAATATCAGTTTTATGGAAGATAAAAATTGATATTTCTAGAATTATAATCCAAAATAAAATTCTAAAAGAATTTTTTTTAGTTTATCAAAATAACATTCTGGAATAATATTAGTGATTTTATCAAAAAAAACATTACATATGAACATTTCAAAAGAACATTTTTGGAAGAACAATTATAAAAAAAATAGAACAATGTTATAGTAAATTTGTTCTGGAGGGATAAAAACATTGTGAGTTGAGAAGGAGGAGTGGAAGATTTGAAAGTAGTGCTATATTAAGTAAAAAATTAGTGATGAGTTGAATAAGTTGAGTTATGTAATGATTCTTCCAAAAGTAGATTTTCAAAATAAGTTTTATGGAAGGACCTCACATAAATGTTTTGATTTCACATTTATTATGACGATGTTGAGTTATTATTTTAATATTCAACATTCATGAAGTAAATCTCATGATTATTACCAAGATTTCTAGAAGAATTATATATTTTTTATGCCTATATTCAAGGAATCTCAAATGAATATTGTTGATTTCAATTTATTTATAATCTTTGAATGTGGAAAACTAACGAATGAGTTGAGAGGGAAAATCAATATTGAAGCCCTTGTTTGTCTCTTTATTTTTTATAATAATTCATTATATAAATATGTTAACTATGTTTTATAAATAGACACACTTAATTGATTTGATGTGGGTTTTTAAGAAAGTAATCGGGGATGTTTCCGATCATATCCTTCAATAAAAATTTATTTAGGTTGAAGTAAATTGAGAATACTAAAACATCAGGTTTCAATGAAATTTAAGTAGACCAAGCCATTTAGTTCTAAGAAAAGTTAATAATATAAAAACATGAGGTTCTAAAGAAGTAAGAGATCCATAATTATTTTTATCAAAAGTTAAACAAGGCTAAAATTAAGGTGCTCTAGTGGAAGAATAAGTTATAGTTGAAGAAATATTCAAGATTATGGAGACTTTGTTAATTGATGAGAGTCGGTATAATCTAAAGTCACGAGACTTTATAAATTTGGGATACTTAGTTTGTGGTATTCATACTTTGGGTTAATGTAGTAACATACCACCCCACTTTTTAATTGTTGAAAACAATTATTTGTGGAAAAATCATTGACTCTATGGGAGTAGACATGGTAAGGAGTAGGTTCTTACATTGAGGTTGAACCTTATAAAAATCCATGTGTGTTATTTACTTTACATTATTTTCATAACATTAGGGGAAAGTGGTGAGGTAAAATTATAAGGATTCATAAATCACAACCAGTAATAGATTCATGATCAACATAAAGGAAGTAATAATTTAAGATGAACATAATCAGTAAAATTTAGCCACCATTGATTCACCCCCTAGTTGGGGAGATAGGACTATCCCCTGGGACTCTCAATATGGAATCGATAAATTTTTTCATTTAAATATATTTTTTTCTACATTAAATATATCATGTATAATAATAAAATCATATGTATAGTTTAAAAATATGACCTTATTATAATTTCTTATTGATTTAAAAATATTTCATGTTGATTTTAAATATTTTTCCCAAATATTTTTTATTGTGTATCATCTAATTATATTCCATATCAATTATAATTTCTTATATATAAAATATTTTACGAAGTATCTTATGCATTGGAAGTATATTGTGAACCATATAATTGTATATATATATATATATATTACATATCGTCTACATTTTATTACACATTGATTTTTATGAAATTAAATAATATTTCACATGTACAATAATTTATGCCCTTCATATATGCATATACGTGTGTTATGTTGTCATATGATATGTTTAATTAAAACATTATGAAAAATTTATGTTACATATATATATATATTATATTTTTTTATATTAATTATATATATATTAAATTTATATATATATATATATATTATATTGTTAATATTAATTATATATATATTAAATTCTTATATATATATATATATTATTACATATGTATTGTAATGATTTTTGAAATAAATGAAAATTGTGTGAAATAGGGGAATAAAGTAATAAGATTGGAGAGAGAAACATTTTTTAAAATAAAAATAAAGAATATGATTTACCATGAACATCTTGGTATTTGAATAAAATGTTATTATGATGGTTTAAAATTAATAAAAATTTGGTATGTGTTAAAAATGGTGATAATAATTCCTTAAAAAAAGTAAAACACATGAAATAATAATAAATGAAAACATGTGACTGTTTTAAAGTGGTTGAAAACATATGATGGGTTTTTGTGGGATTATTGAAGCATATAAAAAAGGAGAAAATAAATTGCTAAAATTGTTTGAAAAAAGGAAACCCAGTGTAATGAATTTTAAAGTAAAATCATATGAGTGAAATGATAAAAAGGAGATTGACATAACATTATGTTGGGATCATAGAGTTGTTATAAACCCCTCTCCCCTCACCCCAACATATTTTTTATTCCTAAAAAATTTATATATTTCTTCCCTTTGATTCTTCCATCATGTTTCCCTTGAATAGAGGCGACCTAGGAATTATCCTTGGAGGTGTGAGTGTCTTAGAACGACCACTGTGATTCCCAATCATTGTGGTTAGAGTTTCCATTGGATTACCTAGTGTTATAAACATCTCTCTCTCTCTCTATTATAGTGAATTAAATCATTAATCTTATCATGAGTTAGGGTATTTTCACTTCTATTTATTTTAAAAAAGGTTTGATTTAATAATCCTTTATTTCCTACTAGGTGGACAGATGTGATCAACTATAAACAAGATAATAATCTGGACATTATAGAAATAAAGGAAAAAATAATAGTATCACCTACATTAGGTTTATATTTTTCTCAAGAATTATAATGTATTAGACTGATATTTTTATTTCTATAAGATAGAAATTACATGAAATTATTTTATTATCTTGAATTTGAAGGAGTAATTTGGCGTGTTTGATCATATATTTTTATGAAATATTTAGTTCCCCTCTTTTTTTATACATAGTGTGTTATTATAAAAAAATTATGTGCTTATATTTCTTCTAAGAATTATCATATGTGTTTGGAAATGGGTAAATAAAAAAAATGAAAGATAAGAAAGAATGAAAATATATTAACTTAATCATCTCTATAAAATTAGATAAATTGATAAGATTGTATGTTCACATAGTTATCATTATTTTCTATATATTGGTGTTTCAGCTTCACTCATAGTTATTAATCAATAAGTATATTTTATTTTATTTCATAAAATGAAAATGATGCTTAGAGGTGCATGCAAAACTAGATTAGAACATTCATTTCTCTTAGCATTGTCCATATTAATATGAGTATATTTTTTATTTTAGGGACTATACATAATACACCAGTTAATTCAAGATGGGAATTAAAATATTTATTTTCTAAGAATAATTGATAGGGGATGATCAAGACCATTCTTATTTGTAGGAATATTAAATTCCAAGTTATTATGTAGTACCCCTGGTTTCGGGTATGTAACCATTTTCCTCATGTTTTTATGTATATAAAGGTTATGGGTGAATTATAGGAGAGTTTGGTGAACTTTCAATAACTTTTTGGGGCTAAAGGAGAGGTGCATGGTCTATGCACAATTTGTCCAAACCATGCAGAAATCCTAGGAAAAGCTGTGCTCACTAGCAGATTTTCGATAGAGGCTTCAGTATAGTGTATGCACGATTAGGGAGAAATTGAGAGGATGTTGTGAAAAGGTTTCATTAAGGCAGTAGCTAACGTAAGGTTAGTGCATGGTTTGCCTAACTGTGTGGTCTAATCATGCGCATTGTCAAATCTAGATCCTTAAAAATAAGATCTCACTCGTTTTTGACATAACTCTTTTGTTTTTTCTCCTATGAGACCCTTATTTGATATTCATCTCCATTGAAGGTAGGATAACCTCTCCCAAGTGTTTTGGAGTCAATCTGAAGCACTCCTTTGGCGTTTTCAAACTTGATTCTTGCAGTAAGTGATGTTATTGATCATTCTTGTCATAATTTCTTAGATCTACATCTCCTTTCTTCATGGTTTCTCAGATATATGGTTGTTATGGGTAGATCTATGATTTTTTATTCCAAATAAGTTAACATTTTGTTTTGATATTTATATGAGAAGTGATCTAAGGTGGTTTCATGGAGAATTGACCTGGTTGTGTGAGCGTTCTTCATCCGCTTTTTTTTTCAAAAACTTCGAGGTAGGTGGATTCAATATCAACTCCACGTAGTTGAAATGATTTTCATGATTTCAAATTGAATATATTTTTTTGAATCTATTATGATTTTTCTGTTAAAAAATTTTTAGAAACCCTATTTTTGATGGTTTGGTAAATTGTGGAAATCTGGAAAATTGGATGTTTTGAATAAAGTGATTTTGATATTGGTTTTAAAATGTGGATTTTAAAATGGGAATTTTCTAGGATAGTGGAATGTAGATTTTATTAAGATATTTTCAATAAAAGGAATATTTTATTGAAATGAATTGGTTTGTTTTAATTTTATTACTTAATGGTTTTCAAGAAAATAATAGTTTTATTGAAAGGGTTTGAATTGGTTGAACACACTTAGATTTGGAATGGGTTTAGCATGGGTTGTGGTGAGTGTTAAAATGAATTGGAAAGGGATGTATAATGGAGTGAAGTACCACCATAAAAAGGTTGGGATGGATATGGGCTTGAAGTACCCCCATCAAAGTGGTTCACTAAGTGAAGGCATAGTGGAAGGATAACTCACCACTCACGAGTATAGTGAGTTTTATTTCCATGCATGTGTGGGTGTGTTATGGTCAATGGAATGGGTATGCTAAAAAAAATTTAATATTTGGTTTTAAAACCTTATGAGATTGTTTTACTGGAACTATGAATTGTCGGGAAATTGGTTTAAATCATACTTGTTTTCATTTGGATAAAAATGATTTTTGGACTTGTTTATGTTGTGTTATAAATTGTTTTGTAGAATTGTTTTATATAGAGGTTTTTATATAAATATGGATAACCTTAGTATCCTATTGGAATGTGTAGTTAAGTCATTGGGGAATCCTACTGATTTTTATACTCACCCCTACTTTGGCACTTTGGTTCTTTTGCAGATGATATCTTCTACGACACATTAAAAGGTACGATATCACACATTTTTAGCATCACCTTGTGATAATTGGGATGTTTGGTTATGTTGAAGCATGGATATCGTCGAGGATGGAATCTTATTTTCATATTGGAGTTATTTTCTTCCTTCCACTCTTTTAATTGATAGTAGTTTTTTTCCATTATGGTACACTTGGGTGGTTCTGAAATGAATGAAGTGGTTGTGTCATATTTCATTTATGCATGCATCATATAGTGAGTTGTTTGTTTATTTTTTTTGGTTAATAGTTTTATTTCTTAAAGTATAAATCTTCCCCCCCCCCTTGTATTTGAAACCCTTTAGCATTTATTTCTAGCCTTTGGAATTTTGGGGATTTCATTTAATGCCTAGTAATGATTTGTTGTATTCTCATGACAATGAGAATGGGCGGGTCATTACAAATGGTATCAACTTGTTCGATCATTGTGAAATAAGTAGTCATCAGTTTTCATGTTCTTTGAGTTTAATTTAATTCTTTCTAGTACCTTGGGTAGTGATATTCGAAATGGGTAGGATTTTTTGGGACTTGAAATGTAGAGCATAAAAAGACGTAGCTAACATTATTATGTAGAACATCAAGTTACCATTGAGTAGGGTACATAAGTGTTTTGGAGACACTTATAGGATTATAGAAATATCATTTTCATGGATTTACCCAATGACATTATCATCACATGAATTTAAGAGTAATGACTTCCCACTAGGATTGCATATTTCATTTTGGATGTAATGATTTGGTTTTTGTACAAAAGTTATGATTTTATAAAATGTATGAGATCTTTTTCAAATAAATATTTTGAAAAGAGTATGGTTGATTTATTTTGAAAATGGTGTTATTTTCAAAAATAAGGTTTCATATTTTTAAAAATGGTTGATTTTGGAAAATAAATGAGGTGATAGTTGATGTAATATAATTGGAAATGGTAATCTATAAGTTTCTAGAGAGTGAGACCTATAAGGTTTTTTATTTATTTACCAAATGGCACCCAATAGGCATCCAAGAAACCAACCAGAACAAGCTGCAGAGAATGTAGTTACACTGAAGCCATAGGTAAGCCAATAGATAGTTCATAGTATCATTTAAGGGTTTATACAAATGGATATGGGGAACCAAATAGATGAGCCAAGGTATGTGGATCATTCAATATAGTTCATGAAGCAGAATCTACCAATCTGCTGGGGTGATTCTGAAACCGAAAAAGAGGAGGTGTGGCTAAACAGGATGAATCATATCTTCGATTTCATTAGCACACCATCAGAGCTGAAACTCAAGCTAGAAACTTATATTCTCGAGGATCTTTCAAGCCAGTGGTGCGATCTAGCAATGAAAGCTAAACTAGATCAAGGCCTTACATGGGAGGATTTTGAGGAATTGTTTATCAAACAATTCTATCCTCACACATTCAGAATCCAGATAATGATATATTTATTTAGCCTAAAGAAATAAAATATCTCTATCAGAAAATACACGGCTAAATTCATGCATTTATTGGGATTTTTACCAGAAGTTGCAGTGGGTGTGGCCTTAGAGGCACGAATTTTCAAATCAGGGCAGATATAGAAGATTCGATCAAAGATTTTGGTGCTATGTATTATAGATTATATAGAGATATAGAATAGAGAAATAGTGGATGAACATGATATCCCAAGATCTATAGGAGGGGGAAGTATGATGATACCTATGAGAAATGGTGGTAACTCTAATGCTGGGAACAAGAAGAAGAGGGACACATATTTCCTAGGTGGAAGCGTGAATCAAAATCAGACAGATGGATGAGTGAACCTTCCTCCATGACCCAAGAGCAAAGCATACTACTTCTAATGTGGTTAACTTGACCATATAAAGTGAGAGTGTACAAAAAAAAAGATCATGCCATAACTACAAGAAGATGGGTCATCTTTAGAACAATTGTTATAGTTCTCTGAGGTCAGATGCTTGAGAAAATTTTCAGGTGTCACAAGCATCTTATTCTTTGACAGGGTGATTGCAAAAAAAAATCAGTCTCTTCAGAAGAGTAGGTCTATCCATGGTAATGTTAGGAACACCATGAATCCTAAGCAAGGGTGATCGAATAAAGGTAATAAGGGGAATAATGTAGCAACAAAGTTGTTATATGGAGTTGAGAAAATGATTTTAGATGATTTGGCTGGACCATCTATTGTGAGAGGTTTGATTCTTTTTAATTATACCCTTGTGAAAGTGTTGTTTAATACTGGTACATCACATTCCTTCATTTATTCTCATGATATTGATTTTCTATGTTTATAATTGGAGATGATACCTTCCATGCTAAAACATCAAACCCCTCTCGGTAAAAGAGACTGTAGAGCCTTTGGGTGTAGAGCATGTTCTATAATGGTTGATGGAGATGAGATAAAATGGGACTTCTCAGTATTGTATATGGATGACTTTGATGTGATCCTAGGTATGGATTGGTTAACAATTTTCAATGCTCACATCAACTATTATAGAATAATGATTAGTTTCATGACTGAGGATGGAGTTAGGCATCTCTTTAAAGGATAAAGGGTTGTAAATATTGGTGAAGCGAGATTTTTGGTATCAATAGTGGGAACTAACTCTTACCAATTGGTGTCTTTGACTTTAGAATCTATATAAGCGATTGAGGATAATAGATTTGCAGTAGTTGTGGATCAATTCCCTAATGTGTTTCCTGAAAACTTCTTAAGGTTACCACCTAGAAGGGAAGTGGAGTTTACAATTGATCTCCATATAGGGACCAGTCCTATTTCCCTTCCAAATTATAGGATGGAACCGAAAACGTTGAGGGAACTGAAAGTGTAGTTGGAAGATATGGAAAGAGAATGTTTCTTTCAGCTGACCACATCTCGGTGGGAAGCACCAGTCTTGTTCATGAAGAAAGGAGATGGAACTCTATGTTTGTGTGTGCCTTATCATAAGCATAACCAAGTTATGATAAAGAATAGATATCATTTTCCATGAATTTATGATCTATTTGATCAATTTAAGGGAGCTTAGTGGTTCTCTATTATTGAATTGCAGTTAGGATATCCTCAATTATAAGTTTGGAAAGAAGATATTCCAAAGATAGATTTCAGAAGAATATATGTCTACTAAGAATATGTTTTCATGCCTTTCAGTATTAAAAATGCACCAGATGTCCGTATGGAATTGATGAATTAGATACTTGAAATAAATCTTGATTATTTGGTTTTGGTGTTTGTGGCTGACATGTTGTTGTATTCTGATAAAAAGGCTCAACATGAAAAACACTTACATATAGTATTGGAAATCTTGAGAGATCATCGGTTGTATTCCAAATTATCAAAGTGTGATTTTTGGATATAATAGGTATGCTTTCTTGTACACATAATTTAGGAAAAAGGTGTTTCAGTGGATCTAGAAAAGATAGAAGCTATTTTCTCATGGAAAATGTCAAAGAATGTCTTTGAGATGAAAATATTTCTCAGTATTTTTGGTTATTACTGACACTTTGTGCATGACTTCTCACAACTTGCTTCACCTATGACAACTTTTACAAAGAAGAATGTTCCATTCTGATGGACTGAGCAATGCCATAAGTCTTTTCAAGAGTTGAAAGTTCATCTTACATCAAAACCTATATTAATTTTTCCAGAATCAGGACAGGGGTATCTGGTGTATTTTGATACTTCAGAATATAGGTTGGGTTTTGTTCTTATACAAGGAGACAATGTGGTTGCTTATGGTTCAAGGAATTTGAGAGTACATGAGAAAAACTACCCAACACATGATTTAGAGTTATCTGCATTTTTTCATGCATTGAAGACCAAGCATCATTATCTCTTTGGTGAGAAAATTACTGTGTTCACAGACCACAAAATCATGAAACATATTTTCTAACAATGGGATTTGAATATGAGTTAAAGGAGATAGATGGAGTATCTCCAGATGTTTGACTTTGAATTAATGTATACACCAAGTAAAAGCAATACGATGGTAGATGCATTAAGCAGAAAGTGGTACACTCAGTTGGAAAAAGAAGCTTCAGAATAATGGAAGTTGATGTAGGCCCTATCCAACATGCACGTGGAATGTGAAAATTGAGGTGCTATTATGGTATTATTTTTTGTTAATGTGGTTCCTGATTTGGTAAAGATGGTCAAAGAGGCACAAACATCTGATCCAAATTTCCTGGTTATGATTCTAAAACTCAATGGTGGGAAGACCATTGAGGGATAATAACTGGATAGGAGTTCGGAGTTGTACTTCAAACATCGTATGGTTGAACTTATGGTTTTTTAGGAACAAATTCTTCTTGAATACCACCATTCGATATGTGCTATACATCCATGTATATAGAAGCTGTATATGGAATTGAAGGCATAGTTTTGATGGAGTGGAATGAAAAAGAATGTGGCTGAGTTAATTTCAAAATGCATAACTTGTCAGTAAGTTAAGGCAGAGCATTAGACACCAGTGGGTATATTGTATTACTTTCCAATCCTAGTGTGTAAATAAGAGTAGATACCCATGGATTTTGTTACAAGTATCCCAAGAACAATTTAGAAATTTGATTCCATATGGGTGATAGTGGATCGATTCACAAAGTTAGCCTATTTCATTCCTATTTTTGAAACTCATATGGTGGAGGATTGGTCCAAAATGTATATCCAATACATGGTAAAAATACATGGAATACTAGTTTTGATCATCTTAGATAGTGATCCCAGGTTTACATCTCATTTCTAGAAATCCTTACATAAATTCCTTGGGAATCAATTGACTATAAGTACGATGTATCATCCTCAGATGGATGGTAAATCCGAAAGGAGGATACAGATGTTGGAATACATGTTGTGGGAATGCGTACTGGATTTTTTAGGCTCATGGGAAGAGCATATACCCTTAATATAGTTATCATATAATAACAGCTATCATGCCTCAATACATATGGGTTCTTTTGAAGCATTGTTTGGGCATCCTTGTCATTCTCTACTATGTTGGGTGGAAACCGATGATACTTCACTAGTTGGGACCAACCTTTCATAATAAATAACAGAGAAGATTCAGTTTATTAGAATGAGGATGGAGATGGCTTAGAGTTATTAGAAATCTTATGAGGATCATCATCAAAGACCGTTGTCGTTCGCGGTGAGTGATCATGTGTTCTTGAGGATCTCTCTAAGGCCTAGACATCACCGTTTTGGGAAGCAGGTCAAGTTATCTCTGAGATACATTATCCCTTTTGAGATACCATAATTGTTTGAGGAGTTATAATATCTATTTTTATTTCCACCATGGTTCAATGTGGTGCATAATTTGTTCCCCATATCCCTGTTGAAAAATTATCAGCCTGATCCTGACCATGTGACTAGATGGGATCACGTTGACATAGAGATGGATGCTTCATTGGTACCTATCCTGGAGTGGATTGTGGATAGGAAATTAAAATTCTTCCATGGAAAAATAATTGGTCTAGTAAAGGTTTTATGGAAACATGGTCAGATTTAGGAAGAGGCATGGGTATATGAGAAGTAAAAGAAAGAGAAATGGATGGAACTCTTTCAGGGCAATGACAGTTTTCTACATTTTGAGAATGGAAATACCAATGGTGGGGAGAATTTAGTACCCCCATTTTTTGGTATGTAACCTTTTTCCTTGTGTTTTTATGTATATAAAAATTATATGTGAAATATGGAATAGTTTAGTGAAATTTAAATGAGTTTTTGGGGCTAAAGGAGATGTGCACGGTCTCTGCATGGTTTGTCCAAAATGTGTGGAAATCTAGTAGAAATCGTGATCACTAGAATATTTTGGATAGAATATTTAGTATGATGTACGCGCGGCTAGGAAGACTGTGAGAGGAGTCCATTAATAGGTTTCCTTAAGGTGGTATCTAACACACAATTAGCGCACATTTTTTCTAACAGTTTGGTCTAACCGTGTGTAGTGTCAAATCTGGATCCTTAAAAATAGGATCTCACTCGTTTTTGACATAACTCCTTCATTTTTACTCCTATGTGTCTGTAATTATATATTCCTCTCCATTGAAGGTATGATAACCTCTCCCAAGAATTTTGGAGTCAATCTGAAGCCCTCTCATGGAGTTTTCAAACCTAATTCTTGAGGTAAGTGATGTCCTTCATCGTTCTTGTCATGTTTTATTAGATCTACTTTGATTTACTTATCCTATATTCTTTATTTCATATAAATACACCTATTATGGTTAGATATATGAGTTTTTATTCCAAATAAGTTGATATTTGGTCTTAATATTTCTATTAGAAGAGATCTAATGTTGTTTCATGGAGAATCGACCTTGTTGTGTGAGCGTTCTTCATCTGATTTTAGTTTTTATCAAATCCTTTGAGGTATGTGGCTTCACTCTCGACTCCACATAGTAGAACTGATTGGCATGATTTTAAATTGAATAACTTTTGTTGAATTGATTTTGATTTGGTTTTTGAACAATTGTGGGAAATCCTCTTTTGTGATGGTCTCTTAAATTGTCGAAATCCTGAAAATTGGGTGTTTTGAATAAAGTGTTTTTGATCTTGGTTTTAAAATGTGGATTTTAAAATGGGAATTTTTTGGAATATTGGAACATGGATTTCATTAAGATGTTTTCAATAAAAGTTATATTTTATTTAAATTAATAGGATTTTTGAATTTTCTTTCTCAATGGTTTTCAATAAATAAATAGTTTTATTGGAAGGGTTTGAATTGGTTGAACACAGTTGGATTTGGAATGGGATTAGCATGGGTCATGGTGTGTGTTCATATGCACTAGAAAGGGACAGATAAGGGTCTGAAGGACCACCATAAAAACTCTAGGATGGATATTGGTGTGAATTACCCCTATCAATGTGGTCCACTAAGTGAAGGCTTAGTAGAAGGATAACTCACTGCTCGTGAGTATAGGGAGTTTTATTGGAATGCATGTGTGGGTGTGTTGTGAACAATGGAATGGGTATGATAAAAAATATTAATATTTGGTTTTAAAACCATGTTGGATTTTTTTTACTGGAATTAGGAATTGCTGGTAAATTGGTTTAAATCTCACTTATTTTCATTTAGTTACAAAGTGTTTTTTGAAATTGTTTATGTTGTGTTATAAACTATTTTAAAGAATTGTTTTATATAGATGGTTTTATATAAATATGGATAAACTTCATATCCAAGTGGCATGGTTAGGGAAGTCATTGGGGAAGCCTACAGAGTTTATACTCACCCCTTCTTTGGCACTTTTGTGATTTTGTAGAAGTTATCTTCCAGGACACATGCAATGGTCAAGTATCACACGTATTTAGAACCACCTTGTGATACTTGAATTTTTCGATGATGTTGAATCATGAATCTCAAGGAGCATGGAGTCTTGTTGTTATCTTGGAGTTATTTTTTTCCTTTCATTGTTTTCTTTGATAGTAGTTTGTTTTACATTGTGGTACACTTGGGTGGTTCAGAAATGAATAAAGTGGTTGTGTCGTCTTTCATTTAATCAAACATCATATAGTGAGTTGTTTGGATATGGTTTGTTAGGTTAATGGTTTTATTTCTTAAAGGGTAAATCCTCCCCCACTTGTATTTAAAAATCTTTAGCATTTGTTTCCCACCTTTGGCATTTTGAAGATGTCACTTAAGGCTGAGTAATAATTCGTTGTATTCTCAAGCCAATGAGAATGGTCGGGTCATTACATGTTATGACCTTAGTTTCCATTGAAAATATGAATTTGAAATACCTTTCTTTCAATGTGTTCTAAATCTAGAAAATTAGAGTCTTTGTATGATTTTTTGATATCCTTTTATGGTTAGAATTTTTAGAGATAAATGGATGGGAATTTCATGGGGTTATAGTGGTGATGATGCTGGGGATGATGGGATTGATTATATCATGTATAATATTATTGGGGATGACATCAGGGTGGTTGAGATGAATTAATAGATATCATTTCTTTTCAATATATACTTGATGATTTCTTTAAATGGTTGTTTTTCCATATATTATTTGAAATAGTTTCCAACTAGTTGATGCATTTTGACTCTATGGATAGAAAGTGAATCTATTTTTTGGTAGGTTAGGATGCGTGCTAGAGTACCCAAAAAATTATGAAATGTAAGGAAAATGTAAATAAATTAATAAAAGGATGTGGATGTTTCTTAAAAATTACATATTATAATGAAATAATTAAAAATAAGTAAGGAATTTTGGTTCTAAGAACACTTGTCTTGGAAGACTAAAGTGTTAATTTTTTATAGGAATAAAGAATAATATTAATTAATTAATTGATTTTTAAATAATTAATATTTGAATTTGATACTTGTATGCATGTTTGAAGTTGAGACCTTTGTAATGGTAGATGTGTGTCTTATGTGATGATAGACTCAGTTGAGTCTAAGGCTAGCTTGTTTCCCATAGTGTGGTTGTGTGTGATATATCTTAAAAATTTTATGATTTCATATGCTTCACCATCCACATAGGTAGGGAAACTGACACCCACATGTTTTATAGATTTTTTCTTTAACATCCTTGGTGTCAAGGGAATAGATGTCTAAATTCCTCCTCTACCACACTATCCCTTTCGATGTAGTTTATTAGTAGGTGTATCTTGAGCTGTGATGCCTTAATTAATTCGGTACATTCCTATCCAGTATGTGTTGGCTCTCAGTTTTACTATATATATATGTGTGTGTGTGTGGTATGTAATGGATTGAGGTTATAACACATATTTTTTTCTAGTAATGGTGGCTGCTGATTCCCACAAGTGTGTGTGAATGGGATATAATGGCTTGAGGTATAATTAATTTAAATGGGACATATAGTATTCCTAGCGTAGACTTAGTTACATAGAATATGATGATAATAAGTTTACACCAGGATTCATGAGATATAGAATGGTTGTGACATGGTTACATGAGATGTAGGATTTCTTATGGAAGGGATGAGCACAATACGTGAGTCATTGGGGTGTGATATTGAAAAACAAATGGGGAACTGTAAGTGAGGTACCTTTATTTATATATATTCATTTTATATTAATTTTTTTACTTCTATGTGTTACTTGGTGTGTAATCCATGGTGAAGATCAGAAAATAGATTTACTTATTTAGGTGATGAGTTTGTTTTATTTGATTATTCCTTAGTCTTTAGTATACATCTTTAACATTTTACATCAGATGATTCAAGGAGGATCCTAATGAGTGTATGTTTATTGATCACCCTATGTATATATAAACTATTATTTAGGTCAGCAGGAACTAGTTGGTGATCAAGTAGGGAATTACAAATTTGTGAAGTTGTTTTGGAGATGTTAGAGCTTTACAGTCATTGATGAGGATTTATTTTAGTACTTTTAGTTGTTTCATTTTTTTATAACACCGTATTATATATTAGTGTTGCTTATTTATTTTTTCAAGGTTTTTTTTTTGTGGTTTATAATTTTATATCTTATTACATAAAATTATACATCAGGTCAATGCCTCGCATTTGTATAGATTATATTCCCTCAGTGCTAATCACCAAATTATGTCATATTGGAGGTAGTCTTTGAGGTTCATTATCTCCCTCACTTCATTATCATACAATGAGGAGTACCTTTGGAGGTAGGGGTTATGATATAGTGTTATCATATCATATGGTTGGGAGATATGATGGATTTTGGAGATAGGCAGTGGTAAGGATTCATGGGTTGGTATAGAAAGGATTTCAAATGAATTTAGTATGAGATATAAATAAGAGATACCATTTAAGACACAAAATTTTAGATCATACTATGATTCGATGAAAGGTACTTGAAATTTTCAAAATATGCTTTGCGGAGTGATTCTACTTGCTGGTTAGAGGCTTAGGTAAGTATCATGCATAATGATTTTTTGCACTGAGTGAAAATTAAATTTTTTATTATCAAAACACTTTTATGGAAAAAGTGAGAAACCCCAAGATTATCCAGGACATGCCCTAACTGAAAAAACATAGCTATTGAAATGAAACTTGACCCTATTATCATTCTTCTCCCTAAATATTTTCTAGGATAGAGAAGTTATCGGTGTTTCTGGAGAAGCATCTAACAAGCCTTCAAAGTGAGACGCCATCTGATCCCACACTTTCATGTACTCCTACTGTGTGATCTTCTTGTCATTGAAACCTCATACTAAAATCAGATTCTACTTGTCAATCCACTCTTCCTGTTCATTCTTAGTATGCACCCGAATTGGCCTTCCCAACATATTCTCATCATCCTCTATAGAGGCATTTATCACAAAAGATTCTTCTACCATATCCTCTGTGGAATGCAGTATCAGCTCTAAAGGACACACCACCTAATCCCCCCTAAGAAGGCCTATCCCACATCCCCCCTCCTGCAAACTAACCAAGATTTTAGCAGGGTTTGAAAGATTTCCTTTCTTCTTTTATTTCGGTTTTTTAGAAGATCAAGTCTCCATAGGTGAAGGTAAATTGGAATAGTCCTTGTGGCCTTTCTTACTGCCTTACCGCCCCTTCCTCATCCGCCGATCACTGATATCTTTAACATAAAATTCTATCTCACTGTCTTCATCATACTGATCTGATGACTCATCATCAAATGCCTCCCTGGGAAAATCAACATCCTTATCAGATCCTTCAGCCTCCTACCTCGCAAAGCGGTTACCCAGCTTGATGATTGGAGACCTGCTCCTCATACAAGGCCTATTCATAGCCTTAGGCTCTTGATGGTGCTCTTTTCCAGACGAGCCCAGGCCGGTAAGTACAGCCTCAAAATATGAAGTAGACTTAATGACTTCATCATTTCTAGCCTCCCCATTAAAAGTATTTACTGGTTCACCAATTATATCAAAGGATCCACCTGCCAAGGCTCCTGCAAGTCCTTGGAAGGACCATCCCACATCTCCTCAATGCATCCTGAAGATCCGACTATGCCTTGTTGTGTCTCCACACCTTCAGTTCTAGTATCTAAGCACACTATAGAATCCTTAATCACCATTACCCCTAGATTGAACACCCCCAAGTCACTTTTTAGAATTTCAAAAACCTCATCAACTCTCGGGTTCCTCTCCACTGTCTCCTTCAGAAATCCCTGCACTACATTACCGGAGCTAGACCCAGCTAGCTCCCCAATGGATAGAGCCTAATTCTTCTGAACACATGGCACCACAACATCCTTCCCCCTTCTCTCCCATGAACAGTAGGGACTCCTATTTGAGACACCACCTTTATAGTTAGAATCCAAGTGACCCATCCGACAGCAGGTCGAGCAAAATTCTACCCACGATTCGAACACAACAACTTGCTTCCACCTAAATTCCTCTCCAACTGAAATCCAAACCCACTCAACCGGTGGCCTCGAGACATTCACCTCAACATAGAACCACTGATTAATTGGATTAATCACAGTAGAAGTGCGAGTATTAGAGCAGAGAAAACGTCCCACCAAATTCCATAACATATGGATGATAGCTGGATTTTGAAAAGGCAATGGAAGTTGAGAAAGACTTACCCATGTTGCGATGGAGGGTGAGTTTATGTTCATAAAAAGATCGTACGACCAGCGAAGAAGAAAGAAATTGCAAGCATTTCATCTATGAGGAGACCTTGACCATGCACAAACCAGATCTTTTCCAAAGAAAAGAAAATCATCAAATGATGATTATCCAGAAGAACCATGATTTCTCGCTCTTGTAGATCCCAGTTTCCGAAAACAAAATGATCAAACGCATCCTATGATGGTATTCACTGGAAGATTCGAGCCACTAGGGTTAGATCCAAAAAACTCGAGGCTTCAGAGAACTCCGGCAACGAGATTGAGAGCTGAGGGGCACCAAGGTGAAGATTAGGAACCTTCGGGCTTAAAGAAATCTCCGGGAACTCTGGGAGAAAATAAGGGTTAGAGAAAGGAATAAAAGGCTTCTACGGAACCGGAGGAGGCACCACTACACCATCCTCCCCCCTCCCCCCTCTGGGGAGGGGGGGGGGAATCCAACTTTGATCATGCGCCTAGGGTTCCATCATTGATGATGGAATGCGTTTTTCTTTACTGAAAAGAGCTGACTTCAACTGTGATCCCTCTGATGTGTTAAGGGGACAATGATTTTTTTCACTTATGATTGAATTTGGAAGAAAATTAGAAATAGCTTAAAATGAATTTATTAATTTACAATAATTAATCCTTAATCTTGGTTAAGGTAGTACCTAACATTTATTATTTGGTAGTAATGGATCTTTATTGATGTCCTCATCAAGTTAATGATGAAGATGTTTAGGAGGTAATTCTAGAGGATTGTGGTAGATTGGAGGTCGACGTGGAGGACTCTTGGAGGAAGACACTCTAGGAGTTTCAATTCTAGATACCAGATAAGTATGAGGTATCTGCTCTAGTTTCAGCATTTAGTTTAAGAACCTCTTGAATTATTCTTCAGACCATCTACTAGATTAGGAGGGTAGGGTAAGTCAATTCCATGAGGATTTACATCTAATATAAAACATCCATTTTGTTTTGTTAACTTTTAAAAAATAAAATTCCTAGAAAATGGTAATAGTATTTTCTTTGTAAAACCTTTGAATCTTGTAAATAAAGATTCATGTATAATGAAATTAAGGTGATAAAATAATTTTATTTTATATACATTAAAAAGGGTATATTTTTTATACTTTTGTAAAAATACAAAATTTATTTGTACGAATTTTTTTTGAAAGGATTAAATTTGATCATTTGTAAATAGAGTCAAAAGTAGTTAAAAATGACCTTCAACAATATTTTTAGCATAAATAAGAAAATTATTTAAAAATTTTAAGAATATGTTTAAGGAGAAGAAAGATTTTGAATGAAAATTTTATAACTCGTTTTTATAAAAAATCCATTACCTCGAGTTCCCGCTCATTTAATATGTAATCTAAACCCTCCTCTTTTCATCCACATTTATATTGAGCATAATTCAATTTTAGGAGAGGTATATGGTCATTATAAGGGATCATATACATGGTTAGTTAAATTTAGAGAGCAAATTTGGTATATTTTGAGATAAAATAGAACTTGAGCTGTGTTTTGAAATGGTTTTTGTCAGTCCCTTCTTATTGAAAAAATCGATGGAATTCTTGAAACTCTCTAATATCTAAGGGTCACCAGTGTAATTTTAAAATTCCAAGTGGACCATTAATGAACCATTCAAGATAGGATTAATAATTTCCTATCTACTTGAAAAAATATAGGATATTTGTGATTTTATAATGAATTAAAAATAATTTTCAAACATTAAATATCATTTAAAGTCTTTTTCATGACTATTCACATATTTTGGGTTTAAAGGAATTGATATAACAATTAAATTATAATATAAACACTTTCATTATCACTGATTCTTTAAAATTATTTATAAAATTCATAGAACAACAAAATTTATCCAAAACATATTACATTTAATGTTTTTAATATAATTTACTTGATTTTTTATAGTTTGTGCATATGATGCATTAGTGTTTTGTAAGTATTCAAGGTAATTATACCATCACTAAAAAATCAAAAAAAAATACTGTTAAAATAATTTATTCATCTTAAAAATAACAACTTATAACTATTCCTACTTTCTTTTTATCTCTATGACAACATATTAGAGATAATAAAAGAAAGAGAGATACATTTTATAATTATCCTTTACCTAAAATAATATAATGGTCATTGCTAAATTAAAATGACACAAAATTTACATAAGTTTGAAGATTAGATGATTCTATTAGAAATTTACGGATAAAATGAAATAAATTAATGTGTCTAAGAAATTTTGAGTCTTCATCTAATAGTTTGAACCTTATTTAACCCATTTTTCATTTTTATTGTGGTGATAAACTTTTACCGTGGTTACTATTCATTATGAGTAAAAATGAAATGGACCATATTACCTAATTTTAACACACTAATCCCAAATATGGAATGCATTTTTCAATATTCAATATGTATAAGTGGTATAAATTACATTTAATAAAAGTATGCAAAACACAATGAAAACTTTTTTTAGAAAAATATCATTTTAAGAATAAAAATGATTTTTTTTAAAATTATGTTTAATATTGATTCCAATAGAACTAATTGGATAATATTTAATCAAAGTATAATTGTTTTTTATTTCAAATAAATTCAATACTAGAAAGTACCGTGTAAAAAATTGATTAAAAGAGAAGTACCAAAAATAGTTTTTATTTGAATAAAAACATTACTTATATTTCTATAATGTAAATCATATATTTACATGTTCATAATTATATTTCCAAATGTATTGTTTTTACTTATTATATTTATATTTTCTCTGTAAAAATGTTTCATAAACTTTCACGTCATTCTTGGTTCATGATAATATAAAAAAAGTCATTATTTGTAAAATCGATATTTTTCAATATTCATCAAAAAATTAAATATTTCAGATAAATATCAAAATATTATCTTAAGATCGTTTTTACATGTTATCTGATACTTTAAACCTTTTTTAACACATGTTTCCCTTTATCGTGGTGATAATCTTTTACCACAGTTACTATTTATTATGAGTAAAAATGAAATGGAACATATTACCAAATTTGAACACATTGATGCCAAATATAGAATGATTTTTTCATTATTAAATTTCTATAAGTGGTTGAAATTACATCTAATATATGTACTCAAAACACAATGAAAACAGTTTTTAGATAAATACATTTAGCATAAAAATGATTTTATACAAAAATCAGATATAATGTTGATCCCAATGGAATTAATTAGATTATACTTAGTGAAAGGAGAATTATTTTTCATTAAAATAATTTCAAAATTGAAAGGTTGCATGTGAAAACTTTATTAAAAGATAAGTATCGAAAATAACTTTTATTCAAATAAAAACATTACTTAGATTTCTATAATGTCAATCATAAATTTATATGTTCAGAATTAAATTTTTAAATTTATGATATTTATTATTAAATATTTATTTGGTCTATAAAAAGGTTTCATAAAATTTCAAGTCATTGTTGTATCATAAAAATATAAAAAAAGACAGTATTTGTAAAATCAGTATTTTTCACTATTCATAAAAAATTCTACTATTTTAGAAAAATATCAAAGAATTATATTAAGATTATTTTGAAATATTAATTTCAAAAATTAATTCATTTTTATTAATTTAGATTTTTAAAATTAAGAAATTTAACTTGTAAATACAAAAATAATTAAAACCTTCTTTATATAAAAAGACCATTTCAACTTTAACTCATCTTAACATTACATTATTTTATTATTGTCATTAAAAATTCAGTACTAATTTCATAGTAATTGATCAATAAATTCTTATTAGGAAAACTTTTCCCTATATATTTCATAATTTTGTTACGCATATTCATTCCCACTAATAGAAGAACTTTGTTATAACAAGCATATTTAAATAATAATATTTATATAGCATGTCACATTTTTTTAAGCTCGGGGTTGTTTATAGTACATTCTAACGAACATAGTATTCTTTTAAATGATAATTATATATTAAAATTATATGGTTTTATATTCTCCCCATCTTACAAAAAATTTATCCTCACAATTTGATTTTTTTCACCAAAATGAATGTATCATTACACAGGTACAATCTTAGATATATATTTTATCATGATAAATAATTTCTAAGTTACTATTAGGATACTTAGTATCACTTAAATATATCAAAAACCATGTATGTACCAATTTAAGACTCGTACTTGTGAATAGGTTTCCCAAATCATACCTTAATAGCTGAGGGCTATTTTCCACACAGGACTCATAAATTTATCTTCTTATTATTTGAGTTAAGGTATTATTTTTTCATCAAGGTAGAGAATAATAAAACATACTTACTTGATCTCTTTTCATTCTAATAGTACAATGTCACCATTAGGTTGTGTTTTGGGCAATTTTACACCTCTACATTAACTCATATGATAATTTACCATGATAAATTATCATGATTAGAGAACTAAAATTAACTTTTAATAGATCATAAGATCCAAAAAATGATGAAAAGTTATTTATAGAGTTTTTATATGTTAACCAAAACCAACATAGTTAGCACAGTTTAAGGTAATATTGAATATTAATAAACATTCATATAAATTAATAATACATTAATCTCCAAAGTCGCAACAATAACACCCAAAGTTCAACTTAAATCATTTCATCATTAACTAACCATATAATTCATTGAAATATGCTATAACAAATTGAAACATAGAGATTATAATAATTTTATTATGTATTCCTCTAAGATCAATTTAACATTTATCTCTAAACATCATTAATTACAAAGTCACATACCAAAAATCTATAATCTATGATCATATATTTTCCAGTATTTATTAATATTCCCAAAATAACCTAAATCACTATAAAACCCAAAAAATCATATTTGTTTCCAAAAGATAACTCAAGAATTATTCTTCAGATAAAATCCCATCCAAGACAATACTATTATTTTTAACTTTATCTTATAATATTCCCAATATAAAAAAATCTTCAAAAAATATATTTAATCACTTAATCTCTAAATCACTTTTTAATTACCAAGGAAGTTTCTATCTCTTCAACCTATATTACAAAAAATATATTTCCAATAAAAACAAAGTTATAACATCAAATAATATAACAACCCTAAAGGTACTTTATGATTCTATATGTTATGACCAGTCCCCCGGGGCCTGTGCCCTGATTACCCCAAGCCCGCCTTCCATAGTCCATGGGATGGTGACTAGAACCAAAGGCATAAAATACCTAAACTGGTAAGGCGTTGCCTTTATAAACTGTAACACACACAATCAGAGTACAAAATAGAAGAAAACACTAAGTAAAAATTGTATACAAAAGAAGTGATGGATGTAAAAGGGGCCAGAAATACAAGCCCAACAGGAAAGTACAAGTACAACTGAAAAATAAGTACAACTGAAGAAAAGTAAAGAAGCAATTGGGTTGTCCTCCGAGGTACCTACCTGAAGGGTAGGTACGGATAACCTCCTCATCACTCCACGTCCGTCAGTCTCCTCCGTGTACCAACTCGTCGTAAGGTCCACCTATGGGTATCGTCCAGTCCTGATACTCTGTTTCTCAGTCAGCGCTTTCCATCATCTGCATCCAACACAATGAGGTGCAGGCATAGCCCGTGCAGGGGTGAGTATAACGATACTCAGTAGGGACCCCGAGACCCTCAAGGTCTCACAAAATCCAACACGGATAAACCAAAAAGTATGAAATCGATAGATAACCCCACTTAGGTATATGCCCATACATATACCTAAGTTACTAAGTAATACATCCCATTAACAAGGAAACACAAGAGTTGCAGACTCAGCTCACACAGGTATACAACTTTTTAGAGAGATAGAGATGATCAGATGTAGATACTGAATCATCTAAGTTGTTGGACCAACACATGATCTAGGACCAGCTATTATGTCAGACCAACACATGATCTAGGAACAGAAGTCAGAACTATTGGACCAACACATAATCCAGGAACAGTCATCAGAGCTGTCAGACCAACACATGATCTAGGACCAACTATTCTGTCTGACCAACACATGATCCAAGAACAAAAGTTAGCACTGTCGGACCAACACATGATCCAATAATAGTCATCAGAGCTCTATGTCCAACACATGATCCAGGACTAGCTATTATATCAGACCAACACATGATCCAGTAACAGAAGTCAGAACTGTTGGACTTACACATGATCCAGGAATAGTCGTAAGTGCACAGCCAGCCATAGGGTTTCCACAAAGCACGCTTGATTCTGGGAGTTTCCGCTCCTCAAGACAACTTCCGACACGTCAACTACCACCAAGTCCCATGAATATGTATCTCAATGGTCTGTCTCGTTTTAGGTATCTCAATGCAACTAACGGAACATCAATCTGACACCTGGTCTGTGAGTTATTATCTTTTTAGTCTCGGGGGGCCATTTGGATTTGTGTACGATCCAACCTGACTGTATCTCAACATTACTCAAAAATCCAGTGGGGTATACTCAAAGGTACCATCGTGCTCCAAGAAAACTAGAGTCATTGACGATTGGTCAAATAGACGTTCGGTGAAAAAGATATGGTCAAAGAAAGTACATGGGTTGGTAGTGGACTCGAGTCCGGTCTGACCCAGTCAGACCGACTCGGCCCAATCCAGTCTGCGCCGACCGAGTCTAGGTTGACCCAGTCAGATCCAATGGGTCAAACCCGGCCCGTTGGGTAGGTTAGCCCACTATGTTTGGCCCGGTTCATTGGGCCCGGCCTAGCGGACTGCAGGGACGATTCGGCCCGATGGTCACCGCGTAGGCGGATCGGCCCGGAGGCCGGGGGCTGGTTCGGCCAGCACCGCGAGGGGTGCGGCTCGGGCGACTCAGCACAGAATGATGAGCTGTTTTGTCTAGTGATGCCACGAAGGACATCGTGAGATGACTCCGGAGGCCGGCACATATCGGCCGGTTCGGCTGGGAGCCAGGGTGCGGCCCGGGTACGCGGGCGGGCCTGCCGGACAGGGCAAGTGGGACGTCACGGACAGGCAGGTGGGGCACACTGGAGGCCGCGTACAGGGATCACCGGAGGCCACAGGCAGGCCGAAGGGGTGCACTGGAGGCCACGGGCAGGCCGTAGGTGTCTCGGCTAGAGCGCACGGAAGGCCAGCGGTGGCCGATAGCCAGTGCGCCTTAGGCTGGCAGGCGGCACGATTTGGCCCGGGGTGGCGAAGCTGATCCGGTCGGAGTACCAAGTGGGTGACGCGGTTCCCAGAGGCCGCGGGTAGTGCAGCTGTTGCCTTCATCGTTCCGTTGCCTCATTGCTTTGTCACCATGCCATAGATTATCATAAAAAATATTGATGGATGGGGTCGGGGCATGTTGGTTTGGCCCGCACCCACCAAGTTTAGGGTGATATCAAGAGGCTCGCAAGTATGAAGCACAACAACCCTCATTATTCATTTTTATTGAAAGGAAAAAAATGGGAAAAGATCATACTTAGATAAAATTAAACCCCTACCTTTGATTCGTCGTTCGTCGTTCGTTGGCGGAGTCGCAGAACAAGACGTAGAGGATCATCATTCATCATGTCTTCCGAGCATGTCCAAACCTGAGTTCCTTCGGAATGTTGACGATGCTCCACGTCAGTAGGTGTCCGAGGAAGAAGTCAAAGAAGTTCAGCGTTCTTTGTTCTTCGTTGGAGAAGGTGTAATCTTCCAAGTATTGGACATCACATCACTTTTCCAACATTCCTTCGCTTGGTGACGCCGTCCCAAAATCTCCCCCCAATATTCCTTTATATAGGAGAGGGAGGGAGGGAGGTAACGATTGTTGGAATTTATGATGGTTCATTTATTAGGAACCTTCCTGAATTCCAACAACTCGATTACTTAAAATTAAAAGGAGAAATCCAATTAAGTTACGCTGGCACAATTTAAGAGGTGTGTTGGCTTTAATTAATGGCATGATTCCAAGAAGCTCCCCCCTCATTAATGAGGGGAGTTGAGAGGTTTTCCTCCCCTCCCATTACATGGGTAGTTAAGCCCCGTGTGGTCCCCACCTCATTTATCCCCACATGGGAGGTTGAGTTCGGGTGGGTCCCACCACTGTAACCTCTCATGGTAGGTTAAGGTGCAGTGGCCCCACCTCTAACTCCCTTGAGGAGTTTTTCACCACCTAACCTCTACATGGCGGATAAAAATAAAATTAAGTGTTCACTCACTTTATTTTATTAATTAATTTTTTTTATAAAAACCCAAAATCTAACTTTTACTCTCGACCAACTGTCATCGAGGTGAAAGTCTCCCTAAGAGAATATCGGTGTTGCGAGTTCAACGGTACCCTTAGATTTCAATTTCGAGCCACGGTTCAAAAGTTACAAAATGTTGCTCGTGCGTTTACTAAACGTACCCAAAAAAATGTTCGGAAAATTATTATCAGTCACCCTCGACTAGTGTTGGTCGAGGTTAGGATCTACCTAGGTTAAACACGCCCCAACAAACCTAACAGTACTCTCATATTTTCAATCCGAGTTACCGTTTAGAAGTTATGAATTTTATAATAAAATAATTGTCACTTAATTGTTTTATTTGCGGCCAAAAACTAACTTTCTATGGTGTCCCTCACCAGCCAAATTTAGTATCTTCTTAAAGAAATCATACACTCATGAGTTCAGTGGTGATCTAGGATTTTTAATTTAAGTTACCATTTTTGAGTTATAAGCATTTGAAAAATAAAATAATTTATTTAATTATTTTATTTACGATTATGCAATTTTTGAGTTTTCTCACAGGAGGCCCACACCGACTAATATTAAGTCACGCCAAAGGTAAACCTACCAACCTGAGCACAACGGTTCCCTCAGATTTCTTATCTGAGTTATATTTTGAGTGTTATTCCACTTTTTCTGGAAAACTGCTTATACACGTTAACTTAATCTTAACAAAAACTTTGACGGATCATTCCGGGCACTCCGAGCCTCGGAATCGCGCGCCTTCAGATTTCACAGACCCATAAAATTTCTATTTAAATAAAAAAATACATAGGAATTCTAGGTATTTACATTCTCCCCACCTCATGGATCTACGTCCCCCTAAGCCACAACTCACAACTAAGGGATCAAGTGGGGGTACTGAGCATGCATCTGTGCCTCCCGCTCCCATTTTCTCTCCTACAAGTTCTCATGCTGCCAACGAACGCGCACCAGAGGTATCAACCATCCACGAAGGACCTGCTCCTGTCGATCCTCAATCTCTACTAGAACCTCCGTAAAAGTTGTGCCATTGTTAATGTCCATCTCGCCATGGTCGATGATGTGGGAAGGGTCATGCACATATCTCTTCAGCTGGGATATATGGAAGACGTTGTGCACCCGGTGCAAATGAGGTGGAAGATCTAAGTAGTATGCCACATCGCCAACTCTGTTGAGGACCTTAAAAGGTATGATAAATCTTGGAGATAACTTTCCTCCTCGGCCAAATATCCGTAGACATCGTCGAGGTGAGACCCATAGAAAGATGTGGTCGCCATCCTCAAACTCCAGAGGTCTCTTTTTCCTATCATCATTTGACTTTTGTCTAATCTGTTCAGTCTTCATCCACTCCTGGATGATCTACACCTTCTCTGTGGTAGCTCATATCATCTCTGTATAGTAAGATGTTAGCCAACTTGGTGAGTCGGTCGACAATCACCCAAATAGAGTCATGTCCGCTGGATGTACGTGGAAGCCCCGTCATGAATTCCATGGATATCTCATCCCTCTTCCACATTGGGACCTCTATAGGTTTAACCAAGCCTTCTGGTACCTGATGCTCAGCCTTCACTTGCTGACAAGTGAGGCATCGAGAGACAAACTCCGCTACTGCCTTCTTCATACCTGACCACCACTACTGTCGTCGAAGGTCCTGGAACATCTTTGCCACTCCTAGATGTACTTCTAGAGGGGATGTGTGAAACTCCCTCAACACTTCCTCCGCAAGTGACACTGGAAACATAGTACGTCCTTTGAAGAGGATGACGTGCTACCCACCTTCAGAAAATCCATCAGGTGCATGTACTGTGGATATCTGTGCACATCGTGTCTTGCAGTCAGCATCCCCATGCTACACCTCCCTAACTCGCTGAAGAAGTGGGGGAGTGAATGTAAGAGATTGAAGGAAGGATCCTCCATCTCTATCCACAAAGGATATCTGTAAAGCAGCCAGCTGCTCTGTAGCCTCGCCTAGTAGTTGTATACCAGATCTATAACTGAGTGCATATGCTACAACATTTCCCTTCCCAGGAGTATAGACTATCTCTAAGACATAGTCCTGGAGGAACTCAATTCAATGTTGCAATCTCAGGTTCAGGTCCTTCTAAGAGAAGATATACCTGAGACTCTTGTGATCAGAGTATACGGTAAAATGTCTGCCCATAAGATAGTGCTGCCACATCTTTAGGGTGAAGACCACTGCTGATAAATCCAGGTAATGAGTAGCGTATTTCTGATCGTGTTTTATTAGATGTAGAAAACCATATGTGATCACTGATCGCTTCTACATTAGGACACATCCGAGTCTGGTCCCTTATGTGTCGCAATAAACTACGTACCCTATGCCTTCCTCTGGAAGCCTCAAGATTGGGGCACTAGTCAGCCTCTACCTCAACTCTTGAAAGGTCTGCTGGAATCTCTCTGGCCACACAAAGGGTTTCTCCTTCTTCGCCAAGGCTGATAGTGGTGCTGCAACTCTGGAGAAGTCTGGCACAAAGGTATTTCTGGCCGACTCATGAGTGATCGGCTGCTCCTTCTTATGCATGAGTCCATCCTGTGCTGCCTGGGTTTTTCATTTTTCCGACCAAGGAAAACCTCATCCCAACGTTGTAGATAAACTACATCCTTTTTCCTAATACAATCAATCTGTGTATGAACTGTGGTTTCCCAGTCCATACCCATATTAACGTCGTAAGGCCTCGACGCTGCCACCAAGAGGTTCCAACTAAAACTCTCACCTCAAGGGTCAGATCACTCCGTCGGTGTAAGTGTGATTATCGAGTCTCCTCCCAAAGGTATCTCCAGAAGTGAGAGTCAAGTCAACGGTTTAACCGGAAACTCTAGTTCTGGGACAAGATTCGTGGAAGGAAGGAATGATTGCTACCTATGTCTATTGATACGGCAGCTAGTAGTAGACACAGACCGTACCCCGAAACATTCCTAGAGCCCTTAGGTTACACTCCTTGACCACATGCAGCTACTCTTTTCACCTTCCCTCCAACTCCCTGAGCCTGGAGGGGAATACAAAGGCGGGTGGTTGTAACATGTCGAAATGTACACCACAACAAGCTGCTCTCCTAGGTCTACTTCCACATCTGCTACCCTGCAGATTCATCTATCCCTATCACATCTGGTTCCTGAAACTTCAGGCATGTCCAAGTCTCTAAGACTGGAGCCGGGTTTCCTATTTTCCCACTGCTAATAATTCACTGTCTATATCCGCTCAACCAAAGAACATTCAACCGCAAAGGTTCTCTCTAGAATCTAGAGAAAAGGTGTTGGCTCAGATGTCCTAAAATACACCTCACTCGGTAGTCTGAAACCTAAAGCACTGATCATAACGTATTCATCGAGTACCAGGAATGATCGGTACGCCTCGATGAATACTCAGCTACCGACATGTCATCTTGAAAAAGCTGTACATGATCTAGAGAACTCTCAGCCACCTCCTCAGGCCAGTCCTTAGCCACCTGTGAGTCAGGCTTGCCTCGGAACTTGAGGGGTATCTGATGTTGAAACACGTGTAAGAAACTAAACCTACAAGTTTTATCTACCAGTACCACTGGTTGTAACTGCTGACCAACAGGCAGCGATATACCTGAAACACTAACTGAAGATACAATCTCAGGGAACGGTCCATGTACCCCTCACCACTATGTGGACCAACCTCATGGTCACTCTCTGGAAAACACTAGTATCTAAGATCACTATCTTCTATACGGGTGTCTCAACTAGGCGGAGAACTCTAGCAATCGCCTCCAGCCATTCCTCTACTACCTGGGAATCTGTCTCGCCTCGTAACCTCAGAGGCCTCTACTGCTGGAACCCATGAAACGCACTCAGTTGGAATGCACCATCTGCTAGTGTGGCTGGTGGCATCTTCTGCCCAACGGGTGGTGGTGCTACTGGTACACCACCCAAAGGTGCCAACATAGTAAGAGGGCCCTTCACTGGAGCCTCGTCACTCGGTAGGCCATCATCGTGTACTCTCTCGGAACCCTAACTGGCTGTCTGTATGGAGGCATCTTGAACAGATGATACACTATCGAAAGATTATACCTAGTGAGATGACCTGGTTGAGATGACTTATAGAAAACTTTTGAAAACACACACGCAATCAGTTTTTTCATGCACTGAGCTAGAAATAAAAAGTCAGGGTCCTGGTGTATGGATACGTCGGCCGCTGCACCAACACTGGACTCCCTGAACTGAAATCCACACTCAGTACGCTCAACACTATTGCTTCACAGAAAATAATGATCAGATTTCTAATTTCTTCGGTATAACCGACTCCTCTGATACCAATTTGTCACGACCCGTCCCCCGGGGCCCATGCCATGACTACCCCAAGACCGCCTTCCAATGGGCAGGGGCTGGAGACTAGCACCAAAGGTGTAAAATCCCTAAACTGCGAAGGCATTGCCTTTATGAACTATACCACACACAATCATAGTACAAACTGGAAGAAAAAACTAAGTAAAAACTCTATAAAAAAGAAGTGATGGAAGTAAAAGGGTCCGGAAATACAAACCCAATAGGAAAGTAAAAGTACAACTGAAAAACAAGTAAAACTAAAGAAATGTAAAGCAGCTACTGGGTTGTTCTTCGAGGTTTTTACCTGAAGGGTTGGTACAGATGGCCTCCTAAGCACTCCAAGTCCGTCAGACTCCTCTGTGTACCGACTCGTTGTAAGGTCCACCTCCGGGTGCTGTCCAGTCTTGCTACTCTGATCCTCAATCAGTGTTGTCCATTGTCTCCATCCAACACAACGAGGTGCGGGCATAGCCCGTGCAGGGGTGAGTATAACGATACTCAGTAGGGACCCTAAGACCCTCAAGGTCTCACAAAATCCAACAAAAATAAACCACAAAGTATGAAATCGACAGATAACACCACTTAGGTATATCCACATACAAATACCTAAGTTACCGAGTAATTTATCTCGTTCATGATGAAATACAAGAGTTTCTGACACAACTCACAAAGGTATAAAACATTATAGAGAGATAAAGATGATCAGATGTAGACACTGAATCATCTAAGCTTTTGGACCAACACATGATCCAGGACCAACTATTTTGTCAGACGAACACATGATCCAGGAACAGAAGTCGAAACTGTCAGAACAACACATGATCCAGGAGCAGTCATCAGAGTTTTCGGACCAACACAAGATCTATGACAAGCTATTCTGTCGGACCAACACATGATCTAGGAACTTAATTCAGAACTGTCAGACCAACAAATGATCCAGGAACAGTCATCAGAGGTGTCAAACCAACACATGATCCAGGACCAGCTATTCTGTCAGACCAACACATGATCCAGGAATAGAAGTTAGAACTGTCAGACTAACACATGATCCATAAACAGTCGTCAGTGCACATCCATCCACAGGGTTTCCACAAAGCACACATGATTCTGGGATGGTCTGCATCTCAATCCAAGTGTCGACACATCAACTGCCACCAAGTCCCATGAAAAAGTATATCAAAGGTCTATCTCTTCATAGAGGTCTCAAAGCAATAGACGACGCGTTAATCGAACACCCGATCTATGAGTTATTAGCTTTTTAGTCCCGGGGTCCCGGTTGGATTTGTGTACGATCCAACCTGACCATATCTCAACATTACCCCGAACTCAAGTGAGGTATACTCAAAGGGACCATCGTGCACCAAGAAAACCAGCACCACTGATGGTTCATAAAAAGGACGTCTGGTGCAGAAGATGTGGCCAATGAAAGTACAGGGGTTGGTAGTGGGCCCGGGTCTGGCCCGACCCAGTCCAACCGACTCGGCCCAAACCAGTCTGCGCGACCCGGTTTTGGGTCGACCTAGTCAGACCCGCTGGGTCTCACCCGACCCGTTGGGTGGGTCAGCCAGCTAGGTTCGGCCCGGTCCATTGGGCCCAGCCCAGTGGACTGTGGGGCGATTCAGCCCGGTGGTCGCTGCGTAGGCGGCTCGGCCCGGAGGTTGGGGGCCGATTTGGCTAGCGCAGCGAGGGGCGCGGCTCGGGTGACTCGACATAGAAGGCCAATCTGGTTCGGCCAGTGAAGCTGCAAAGGACGCCGCGGGCCGCCTCGGGAGGCCGGCGTGGCTGGGCCGGGTGACGGGGTGCAGCCCGGGTAGGCCAATGGGGCAGCCAGGCAGGGCACGCGAGAGGCCGTGGGTAGGCCGGTGGAATGAACTGGAGGTCGCGGGCAGGCCGGCGGGGCGTGCTGGAGGCCGCAGGGAGGCATGTGGGGTTCTCGGGGGGTCGCAGGAAGGCCGACGGGGTTACGGCTGGGGCACACGGAAGGCCAGTGGCAGCCGGGAACTGGTGTGACCCGGGATGGCGTGCGGCGCGGTTCGGCCCGGGGTGGCAGAGCTGATCCGGTCAGAGCGCTGCGTGGGTGGCACGGTTCGCAGAGGCTATGGGTAGCGCGATCGTTTCCTTCGTCATTCCATCACCTCATTGCTTCTTCGTAATGCTGTAGATTATCATAGACAAGATCGACGGAGGGGGTCAGTCCATGTTGGTTTGGCCCACACCCTCCGCGTTTAGGGTGGTATCAAGAGGCACGTAAGTATGAATCACAACAACCCTCGTTCTTCATTTTGAGAGAAAGGAAGAACATGGGAAAAGATTATACTTAGATAAAATTAAACCCCTACCTTTGATTCGTTGTTCATCATTCATTGACAGATTCGCCAAAGAAGACGTAGAGGATCGTCGTTCGTCGCGTCCTCCAAGAAGTTCCAAACCCGAGTTTTGTTGGCTCGTTGATGACGCTCCACGTCGGAAGGTGTCCGAGGAAGAAGTTGAATAAGGTCGAAGTTCTTCGTTCTTCGTTGGAGAAGGCATAATCCTCCAAGTGTTGGGTGTCATGTCACTTTGCTTGCGTTTCGTCGCTTGGTGAACTCATCCCAAAACCTCCCCCGAAGCTTTGTTTAAATAGGAGAGGGAGGGAGGTAGGTAATGATCGTTGAAATTGATGACGGCTCATTTATTAGGAACCTTCCTAAATTCCAACGACACGATTACTTAAAATTAAAAGGAGCAAGCCAATTAAGTTACGCTGGTGAAATTTAAGAAGTGCGTTAACTTTAATTAATGGGAGGATTCCAAGTGGCTCGCCCCCTCATTAATGAGGGGAGTTGAGGGGTTTTCCTCTCCTCCCATTAATAGGGGAGTTAATCCCTATGTGGTCCCTACCTCATTTATCCTCACATGGGAGGTTGAGTTTGGGTGGGCCCCACCACCATATCCTTTCATGACAGGTTAAGGTGGTGTGGAACCACCTCCAACTCCCTTGGGGAGGTTTTAACCACCCAACCTCTTCATGGAATCTAAAAAAATAGAGTGTTAGCTCACATTATTTTATTAATTAATTTTTTTTATAAAAACACAAAATCTAACTTTTACTCTTGACCAACTGTCGTTGAGGTGAAAGTATCTTTAAGAGAATTTCGGTGCTGCGAGTTCAATGGTTCCCTCAGATTTCAATTCTAAGCACTAGTTCAAAAGTTACAAAACACCGCTCGCTCGTTTACTGAACATACCCGAAAAGAAGATCGGAAAATTATTATCAGTAACCATCGACTCACGCCGGTCGATGTTAGGCTCTTCCTAGATGAAACACTCCCCAACTAACCCAACGGTACTCTTGGATTTTCAATCTGAGTTACCGTATAGAAGTTATGAATTTTACAATAAAATAATTTTCACTTAATTTTTTTATATGCGGCCAAAAACTAACTTTCGGTGGTGTCCTTCATCGGCCAAAGTTAGCATCTTCTTAAAGAAAGCATACACTCATGACTTCAGTGGTGGTCTTGTATTTTTAATCCATGTTACCCTTTGTGAGTTATAAGAATTTGAAAAATTAAATATTTTATTTAATTATTTTATTTACAATTATGCCATTTTTGGGTTTTCTAACAGGAGGCTGGCGCTGACTATCTTAAGTCGCGCCAATGGTAAACCCTCTATCCTAAGCACAACGGTGCCCTTGTATTTCTGATCTGAGTTACCGTTTAAGAGTTATTCTACTTTTTCAGGAAAACTGCTTACGCATATTAACTTAAGCTTAACAAAAACTTCGACGGATCATTCTGGGCACTCTGAGCCTCGGAATCGCACGCCGTCATATTTCGCGGACCTGTCAAATTTCCATTTAAATAAAAAAAATTACATGGAAATTTTGGGTCTTTACATTCTCCCCACCTCAGGGCTCTACGTCTTTGTAAGCCACAACTCACAATTAAGGGAACAAGTGGGGGTACTAAGCTCGCATCTGGGCCTCCTGCTCCCATGTGTTATCCTAATGGTTCCCGTACTGCCAGTGAATGCACACCAGAGGTATCAACCATCCACGAAGGACCCGCTCTAGTCGATCCTCAATCTCTACTGGAACCTCTGTAAAAGTTTCCCAATCATCAATGTCCAGCTCTCAATGGTCGATGATGTGGGTAGGGTCGTGCATGTATCTCCTCAGCTGGGATATGTGGAAGACGTCATGCACCCGATGCAACTGAGGTGGACGAGCTAAGTGGTATGCCACCTCACCAACTCTGTTGAGGACCTGAAAATGTCTGATGAATCTCAGAGATAACTTGCCTCCTCGGCCAAATCTTCGTAGACCTCACTGAGGTGAGACCTGTATAAAGACTTGGTCGCCATCCTCAAACTCTAGAGCCCTCCGTCTCCTGTCAGCATACGAATTCTGTCTGCTCTGTGCAGTCTTCATCCGCTCCTGGATGATCTACACCTTCTCCATGGTAGCTCATACCATCTCTGGTCAGTAGGAAGTGGGCCAACATGGTGAGACGGTCGACGATTACCCAAATAGAGTCATGTCCCCTAAAGGTACGTGGAAGACCCCTCACGAAGTCCATGTATATAATCCCTCTTCCACTTTGGGGCCTCTAAAGGCTGAACCAAGCCTACTGGTACCTGATTCTCCGCCTTCACTTGCTAACAAGTTTGGCATCAAGAGATAAACTCCATTACTGCCTTCTTCATACCTAGCCACCAGTGCTATCGTCAAAGTTCCTGGTACATATTCATAACTCCTGGATATACTGCTAGTGGGGATGTGTGAAACTCCCTTAACACTTCCTCCTGAAGTGACACTAGCACCATAGTACGTCCTCTGAAGAGGATGACATTATCCCCACCTTGAGAAAATCCATCAGGTGCATGTCCTGTGGATATCTGAGCATGTCATGTCTCGCAGTCAGCATCCCCACACCGTGCCTCCCTGAATCGCTGAAGAAGTGGGGGAGTGACTATAAGAGACTAATGTAAGGCTTCTCCATATCTATCTATAAAGGATATCTGTAAAGCAACCAGCCGCTCTATCGCCCCGCCTAGCATCTGTATACCAGATCCCCAACTGAGTGCATCTGTTACATCGTTCCTCTTCCCAGGAGTATAGACTATCTAGAAGTCATAAATCCTGGAGGAACTCAAGCCAACATCATTGTCTCAGGTTCAAATTCTTCTGAGAGAGGATATACCCGAGACTCTTGTGATCAGAGTATATGTAAAAACGTTCGCCCATATGATAGTGTCGCCATATCTTCAAGGAGAAGACCACTATTGCTAACTCCAGGTCATGGGTAGTGTAGTTCTGCTCGTGCTGTCTCAGCTATCGAGAACCATATGTGATCACTGCTCTCTCTTGCATCAGGACACATCTGAGTTCGGTCCCTGATGCGTCGCAATAAACTAAATACCCTACGCCTTCCTCTCAGAGCCTCACGATTGGGGAATTAGTCATCCTCTACCTCATCTTCTGAAAGATCTATTGGAATCTCTCTGACCACATGAAGGGTTTCCCTTCTTCAACAAGGCTGATAGTGGTGCTGCAACTCTTGAGAAGCCTGACACAAAGGTAAGTCTGGCCGACTCATGAGTGATCGGCTGCACCCTCTTATGCATGATTCCATCCTGTTCTGCCTGGGTTTTTCCTTTTCGCTGACCAAGGAAAACCCCATCCCAACATTGTAGATAAGCCACAACCTTTTTCCTAATACAGTAAATCTGTGTATGAATTGTGGTTTCCCAGTCTATACCCCAACTAATGTCATAAGGCCTCGATATTTCCACCAAGATGTTCCAACCGAAACTCTCACCTCAAGGGTCATATCACACCATCGGCGTAAGTCTGATTATCGAGTCTCCTCCCAAATGTGTCTCCAGACGTGAGGGTTAAGTCTATGATTTAACCGGAAACTCTAGTTCTAGGAAAAGATTCGTGGAAGGAAGGAATGATTGGTAAATATGTTTATTGATATGATAGCTAGTAGTAGACACATACCGTATCTCGAATCATTCTTAGAGCCCTTGGGTCACACTCCTTGACCGCATGCAGCTACTCTCTTCCCCTTCCCTCCAGCTCCCTGAGCCTGGCGGGGACTACAATGGAAGGTCGTTGTAACATGTCGAAATGTACACCACCACATGCTGCTCTCCTACCTCTACTTCCACATCTACTACCCGGTAGATTCATCTGTCCCAGTCACATCCTCTTCCCAAAACTTCTAGCATGCCCAAGTCTCAGATAATGGAGCCAGGTTTCCTACTTTCCCACTACTAATCATTCACTAGCTGTATCCACTCAAACAAAGAATATTCAACCACAAAGGTTTTCTCTAGCATCTAGAGAAAAGGGGTTGGCTCAGATTTCCTAAAACACACCTCACTCGGTAGTCCAAGACCCAAAGCACTGATCGTAACGTATTCATAGAGTACCAACAACGATTGGTACACCTCGATGAATACATAGCTACCAACATGTCATCCTGACAAAGCTGTACAAGCTCTAGAGAACTCTCAGCCCCCTCCTCAGGCCAGTCCTCAGCCGCCTGTGAGTCGGGCTCGCCTCGAAACCTGAGGGGTATCTAATGCTAAAACACGTGTAAGGCACTAAACCTACATGTGTCATCTACCAATATTTCCAGTTGTAATTGCTAACCAACAGGAATTGATATAGCTGACACACTACCTAAAGGTACAATCTCAGGGAACAGTCCACATACCAAAGCCTCATCACTATGTGGACCAACCTCATGGTCACCCACAGGAAAAAACTAGTATCTAAGATCACTATCTGCTGTATGGGTGTCTCAACTAGGTGGAGAACTCTAGAAATCACCTCCATCCAGTCCTTTGCTGCCTGGGAATTTGTCTCGCCATGTAACCTCGAAATCCTTTATCGCTGGAACTCGTGAAATACACTCAGTCGGCGTGCACCATCTTCCAGTGCGGCTGGTGGCATCTGATGCCCAACAGGTGGTGGTGTTGCTGGTACACCACACGAAGGTTCCAAAATAGTAAGAGGGCCCTACACCGGAGCGTCGTCACTCAGTGGGCCATCATTGTGTACTCTCTTGGAACTCTAATTGGCCGTCTATGTAGTGGCATTCTGAACAGATGCGAAACTATCAAAAGATTATACCTGGTGAGCTGACCTTGTTGAGTTGACTTAAATAAAAGTTTTGAAAACACACACGCAATCAATGTTTTCGTGCACTGATTTGGAAATCAGAAGTTAGGGTCCTGGTGTATGGATATGTCGGCCACCGCACCAACACTAGACTCCCTGAACTGAAAACCACAGTCAGTACACTTAACACTATTGCTTCACAGAAATGAAAGACAAGAGTTCTATGTTCTACGGTAGAATCGACTCCTCTGATGCCATTTTGTTCGGACCCGTCCCCCGAGGCCTGTGCCACGACAACTCCAAGCCCGCCTTCCATAGGCCAGGGGATGAAGACTAGCACCAAAGGCGTAAATTCCCTAAAATGGGAAGTCATTTCCTTTGTAAACTGTAACACACACAATCAGAGTAAAAACTAGTAGCAAACACTAAGTAAAAACTATATACAAAAGAAGTGCTGGAAGTAAAAGGGGCCAAAAATACAAGACCAACAGGAAAGTACAACTACAACAGAAAAAAAAGTACACTTGATGAAAAGTAAAGCAGCTATTGGGTCGTCCTCTGAGGTTCCTACCTGAAGGGTAGGTACAGATGGCCTCCTCAGCAAAACACGTCTGTCAGTCTTCTCCGTGTACCGACCGGTCGTAAGGTCCATCTCTAGGTACCGTCCAGTCCTGTTATTCTGATCCTTAGTCTGCATTTTCCATCATCTGCTTCCAACACAATGAGGTTTGGGCATAGCCCATACCGGGGTGAGTATAACGATACTCACTAGGGACCTCGAGACCCTCAAGGTCTCACAAAATCCAACAACGATAAATCACAAAGTATGAAATCGACAGATAAACCCACTTAGGTATATGACTATACATACACCTAAGTTACCAGTTAATCCATCTTGTTCACGATGAAACACAAGAGTTGTTGACTCACCTCACACAGGTATAAAACTTTGTAAAGAGATAGAGATGATCAGATGTAGCCATTGAATCATCTATGCTGTCGGAGAAACACATGATCCATGACCAGTTATTTTGTCAGACCAACACATGATCCAGGAACAGAAGTCAGAACTGTCAGACCAAAACATGATCTAGGAACAGTCATAAGAGCTGTCAGACCAACACATGATCCAAGACCAGCTATTCTGTTAGACCAACACATGATCTAGGAACAAAAGTCAGAACTCTCAGACCAACACATGATCCAGGAACAGTCATCAGAGTTGTCGGACCAACACATGATCCAGGACCAACTATTCTGTCAGACCAACACATGATCCAGGAACAGAAGTCAAAACTTTCAGACTAAGACATGATCCATGAACAATCGTTAGTACACAGCCAGCCATAGGGTTTCCACAAAGCACGCTGGATTCCGGGAGGGTCTACTGCTCAAGCCAAGTTTTCATGCGTCAATTGCCACCAAGTCCAATGAAGAAGTATCTCAAAAGTATGTATCGTCATAGGGGTCTCAATGCAACATATGACACGTCAATCGGACGCATAGTCTGTGAGTTATTAGCTTTCTTTTCTCGGGGGCCCGGTTGGATTCGTGTACGATCCAACCTGACCGTATCTCAACATTACCCCGAACTCCGGTGGGATATACTCAAAGGGACCATCGTGCTCCAATAAAACCAGCGTCGTTGACGGTTTTTCAAATGGACGTCCATTGCAAACGAAATGGAAAAAAAGTACAGGTGTCGGTAGTGGGCGCGAGTCTGGTCCGACCCGGTCGAATCGACTCAGCCCAAACCTATATTGGCTGACCCGGTCTGGGTCAACCCATTCAGACCCATTTGATATGACCTGGCCTGTTGGGTGGTTCAGCCCTCTAGGTTCGGCCTGGTGGTCACCGCGTTGGTGGCTCGGCCAGGAGGCTTGGGGCCGGTTCGACCAGCACCGCGAGGTGGGCGGATCGGGCGACTCGGCCCTGACGACCGAGCCAGTTCGGCCCGCGACGCTGCGAAGGATGTCGCGAGCCAGCTCGGGAAGCCGACACAGCTTGGCCGGTTCGGCCGAGAGCCGTGGTGCGGCCCGGGGAGGCCGGCAGGGTGGCCGGGCAGGGCGGGCGGGTGGTCGGGGTCAGGTCGGTGGGGCACGCTGGAGGCCACAAGCAGGCTGGCGGGGCACGCTGGAGGCCGTGGGCCAAATGGGAAGGGCCCACGGGAGGCTGCAGGAAGGCCGTCAGGGCACTCTGGGGGTCGCGGGTAGGCCGAAGGGGTTTCGTCCGGGACGCACGGAAGGCAGGCGGTGACGAGGAGCCGGTGCAGCTCGGGCCGGCGGGCGGCGTGGTTCGGCCCGGGGTGGCGGAGCCGATCCGATCGGAGCGTCGCGTGGGCGGCGCGGTTCCCGGAGGCCGTGGGTAGCGCGACCGTTTCCTTCGTCGTTATGTTTCCTCATTACTTCGTCACCATGTCGTAGATTATCATAAACAAGATCGACGGAGGGGGTCGGGCCTTGTTCGTTTGGCCCGAACCCTCCGTGTTTAGGGTGGTATTAAGAGGCTCCCAAGTATGAAGCACAACAACCCTCGTTCTTCATTTTGAGAGAAAGGAAGAACATGGGAAAAGATCATACTTAGATAAAATTACACCCCTCTACCTTTGATTCGCCATTCTTCGTTCATTAACGGAGTCGCAGAAGAAGACGTAGAGGATTGTCGTTTGTTGAGTCCTCAAATAACTTCCAAACCCGAGTTGCGTCGGCTCATTGACGATGCTCCACATCGGTAGGTGTCCGAGGAACAAGTCGAAGAAGGTCGGAATTCTTCATTCTTCGTTGGAGAAGGTGTAATCCTCCAAGTGTTGGGCGTCGCATCACTTTGCTAGCGTTTCTTCACTTGGTGAAGCCGTCCCAAAACCTCCCCCAAGCTTCCTTTAAATAGGAGAGGGAGGGAGGTAGGTAATGATCGTTGGAATTTATGATGGTTCATTTATTAGGAATCTTCCTAAATTCCAACGACGCAGTTACATAAAATTAAAAGGAGCAAGCCAATTAATTTACGCTAGCACAATTTAAGAGGTGTGTTGGCTTTAATTAATGGCATGATTCCAAGTAAATCCCCCCTCATTAATGAGGGGAGTTGAGAGGTTTTCTTCTCCTCCCATTAATAGGGGAGTTAAGCCCCATGTGGTCCCCACCTCATTTATCCTCACATGGGAGGTTGAGTTAGGGTGGGCCCCACCACCATAACCTCTCATGGAAGGTTATGGTGTGATGGAACCACCTCCAGCTCCCTTGAGGATGTTTTAACCACCCAACCTCCACATGGCTGCTAAAAATAAAATAAAGTGTTAGCTCGATTTATTTTATTAATTAATTTTTTTTTATAAAAACCCAAAATATATCTTTTACTCTCAACCAACTACCATCAATGTGAAGGTCTCCTTAAGCGAATACTAGTGTTACGAGTTCAGCGGTGCCCTCATATTTCAATTCCCAGCACCGATTCAAAAGTTACAAAACGCTACTCGCGCGTTTACTGAACGTACCTGAAAAAAATTTCATAAAACTTTTATCAATCACCCTCGACTCTTGCCGGTTGAGGTTAGGCTCTGTCTAGGTGAAACACCCCCAACAAACCCAACGGTACTCTCAGATTTTCAATCTGAGTTACCGTTTAGAAGTTATTAATTTTACAATAAAATAATTGTCACTTAATTATTTTTTTTGTGGCAAAAAGCTAACTTTGTGTGGTGGCCCGCACCAGACAAAGTTAGTATCTGCTTAAATAATGCATACACTCACAATTTCACTGGTGTTCTTAGTTTTTTAATCCGATTTACCGTTTGTGAGTTATAAGCATTTGAAAAATAGAATAATTTTTTTTAATTATTTTATTTACGATTATGCCATTTTTGGGTTTTCTCACAAGAGCTCGTACTGACTAACCTTAAGTCGCGCCAAGGGTAAAACCAACATCCTGAGCGCAACGGTTCCCTCGGATTTCTGATCTGAGTTACCGTTTAAGAGTTATTTCACTTTTTTAGGAAAACTGCTTACGATTGTTAACTTAATCTTAACAAAAACTTCGACGGATCATTCTGGGCACTCCAGGCCTCGGAATCATGCGCCGTTAGATTTTGTTGACCCGTAAAATTCCTATTTAGATAAAAAAATTACAGGGAAATTATTGGTCTTTAAACTATACTTATGATTTGTAAAATCAAATAAAAATTTATCTCTATTAGCTCTAATTACCTCTACATAAATGATCACCTTTACCCTGAATGTTATCTATACCATACAACTTATGTTCCAATAAAAACTTTATTCCCAAATAACCTTTATATAAATACCCATATTAAGTATAAAGGTTATAAATATCTCAATAATCTATTAAATATCAATAAAAAACTCTTAAAATATCATTAATAACCTTAGAATACAATCATATAAATCCTGAAAAAAGGTACCTGTTCTTTTAAACTTATGATCATACATAAATTTGCCAACCATTAAATAAAATATTAATGCATCATAACTCTTGAAAAACTATATTTAGATAATTAAATCATTCAAATTCTTTCATAAATCCTTAACCAAGAATTTTGATCTTATTCTTTAATAATCCCTTCATATAATAAAAAATATTAATCATGTCCTAATATTCATCAATATCGATATAATCATGTTTCCCACATTGAACAAAATAAAAAAATATTAAAATAATTCATAACTTTTATATTATATTCTCAATTTCTTCATCTTTAGTAGTATAGAATATTATTTTTTTAAACCATTATTTACATAATATTTTTGACCCACTTCATGAGATTTACTCCTTATGCATCAATTTCCATAATTCACATAATCACCATATTTAAATTGTACAATTGATATTTTATGGAGAACTTTTTTCTCCTCCAACTTGTTAACTAAACCCTTTATTTTTACATTAAATTTTATTGATCAATTACTTCCTTTACCATATATAAAACATCTTCCTATGCCTTTGGTGAATTTCCCTGAGTGCTTCTTCCCACATTCTTAACACGTAGGAAGTTGAATATTTTTACCTTCATGATATTTATCATATAAACTCCAAAAAAACTCCATTTTTATTTTATTTGGTGTGTTATCCAAAACACCAAGGTTTAGTTTGTTAATAAAAATTCAAGATATATGATTTTACATAACCATAGGAACTTTTATTCCAACTCATATCCTATTTGGTTTCTTGCACGAACAACCATTGCATTGTACTTCATGCCTAATTTAACATGGTTATTACTGGTTTTATCCATTCACTAAAACCAATAATGGTTAGTGTGATTATACCATAGTAAGTTGTATTTTGAAAAGGATAAATACTAATATATCCTTAACCATGTCACCTTATATTCAACACTTTTGGTTCAACAATAAATAACCATAATTATTCATAATATACCAACCTTTCTAGATATAGAATACTTCTAACTTATAATCTCAAACCATCATATAACCTCTAATATTTTCTTATTAAATATTATCATATCATCTAAATTTGTGTGAAAATTTATTTTGATGCCAACTATAATTCCCCATACTCATACACCCAGGTCTAGTTCTAAAATCATACTTTTTACATGTTATATTTTAAACGAACGAAAGTGTCCCAAATATTAATTTCCAAAGTTTAAAATTAAAATAAAAGTACTAATTCACTTATATCCTAAATACCATTTAGTTTTATAGTTTTATGTAATTATGAAAACCATAACACCCAATGTGGAAACTTCCACTCAGTATACATTTTTTCCAAAAAAATAGGTTTTATTTTTACACTCTTATTTTATTAATAAAACCTTTTATTCATTAAATACATGTCTACATTGACTGTGCTATAATGCATAAATGTACTTAAATACCTATGAAAAATATTTCAAAATTATTTATGAGAAAAAAATATCATTAAAGTATATAAAAATAAAGGAAACATGTTAATCCATTTATGAAATCTCATAAATAAGTATGCCTTTTATAGTAATAAAATTTGATCTCAAAATAATCAATTACTCTTGAAAAAAAACTTTTGACCAAAGTTTTGCATTAAATATTTCATAATAATTCATAAAAGAAAAATAATAATTCATGAGGATTTATTTATAAAAAACATGAAAACTATTCTTTGAAAATAAATATTTTTCCATAGAATATCATTAACATTCGTTTATATCATAAGCCCTCTTTCTTACCTTATGAAATGAAATTATTTTCATAAAAACCCATAAATAACTAGAAAATGAAATATATCCAAGGATTACAATACAAAAAATCACATGCATAATAATAAATTATTTCATGATTATGGAATTAATAATGTTATACATCATAATATTATCATTAAGGTAAATCATATATAATTTGTAAGGCATACACCTATTACCCACACTAGTTTGTATTGTGAGGCATATCAGTGCATATGGGGGATATCTAATACTAATACATGCCCATTCTCTTTTTAATTCCAATTAATTCATCATATGAATTAAATTAATGATAATATATTTTATAATCAATATAAAAATTCTTATGGAAAAACTAGCATACAAAATATCAATATTTTTCTCAGTCAACAAATAGAACAACATAATCATAATCCATTCAGAGAACTAGACTATGTCCTCAATAAGTCATAAAAAATCATTTTTAGTATGTTGGAATATATGAAAAATATCTTTTATTAAGGAGTTAAAATATTCTTTGAAAAACAAGATAAAGCATCCATTTTATTTTGGTAACTATTAAAAAATAAAATTCCCAAAAAAATGGAATAACATTTTGTTTATAAAAAAATTGAATATTGTAGATTAAGCTGAATTATAAAGGAAGGAAATGGAAATGATATAATAGTTTCATTTTATATATGTTAAAATGATACTATTCTTCTCACACTTTTGTGAAAATTCAAAAGTGATTCATATGGAAAACATTTGAAAAGATTCCTTTTAATCATTTGTAAAGAGACTCAAAAGTAGTTGAAAAATAATGTAAACAATATTTTAAGAATAAATAAAAAAATTATGAAACTCTTGAATATGTGTACATTAATGAGAAATATTTTGAAATGAAAAAATTTAAAACAAGGTTTTAAATAAAAAAAACTATGACCTCATTTCCGGACTCATCTCATGAATTCTCTAACCCCTCTTCTTTTGATATCCGCATTTTGATTGAAATTAATTCCTTTAACGGATAAGTATATGGTGACTAAATGGATTAGAGAAGTGGTAAGGTAATTTTAGAGATTAAATTTGGTATAGGTTTGACTGAAAACTAAATTTGAGTTGTGTTTTTTAAATAGTTGAAGTGAGATTCTTTTCATAGGAATAAATTAATGGTATGTTCAAAAAATTTCAATCTCTAAGGGTCGCGAGTTTAATTTTAAAAATTAAAAGTGGAACATAAACTAACCATGTATTATAGGATCAATAATATCTCATCCACCTTAGAAAATATAACATTTTTATTATTTTATAATGTTTTAAAAATAATGTCTAATCATTAAATATCATTTAGAGTCTTTCTTATGATTATTCACAAATTTTGAATTTAAAGGCATAAACAAAAAAATAAAATTTGAATATTAACACTTTAACCATAATTTATAATTTATAATCGTCCCTTAAATTTATGTATCACCATAATTAATCCAAAAAATATCACTTTTTATGTTTTTTAGAACAGTTTACTTTATTTTTCTATTGCTTTTACAAACACCGCATCGATGTTGCGTAAGTTTTCTAGGTAATTATAGAATCAATAAAAAATACTAATAAATTAATATCATAAAAATAATTTATTCATCTTCAACATAACCATATATAACCATTAAAAACTTATTTTTATTCTTATGATAACATATTAGAGATATTAAAAGACAGTGACATTTTGTAATTATCCTTTATTTAAAATAATATAATGGTTATTATCAAAGGAAAATGACACCAAATTGCCATAACTTTGAAACGAGGATGAGTATTGTATAATTATACTCATTTAATGAAATAAATGAAAGTTTTTAATAAATTTTATGCCTTATCCGATGGTTTAAACCTCTTTTAACTCATTTTACCATTTACCATGGTGATAAACTTTTACCATGGTTAATGTTTATTATGAGTAAAAATGAAATGGATGATATTAACTAATTTAAACATTATTATCCCAAATATAGAATCCATTTTTAAATATTCAATTTCTATAAGGGGTTGAAATTAATTTTAATATAAGTACGTAAAACACAACGAAAACTGTTTTTAGAAAAATACCTTTTTAATCAAAAAATGAATTAATAAAAAAAATAAAGTATAATATTGATTACAATGAGATTAATTGGATTATATTTAATGAAAGTGGAATTATTTTTATTTAAAATAAATTAAAAACCTAAAGTTACCTTGTGAAAACTTTATTAAATGAGAATTACCAAAAAATAGTTTTTATTTGAATAAAAATAATAATTAGATTTGTATAATGTCAAACATTGATTTCTAAGTTCAAAATTATATTTTTAAATGCATTATATTACTTATTAAATTTATATTTTGCGTATAAAATGGTTTTATAAACTTTCAAGTCATTCTTGAATCATGATAATATCATTAAAATGACAGTATTTGTAAAATATGTATTTTTCACTATTCGCTAAAAAACAACCATTTCAGTAAAAAAATCTTAAAGAATTATATAAAGATTATTTTGACAAGATAATGTAAAAAATCAATTAACAATTATTAATTTCAATCTGTATAATTATAAAATTTTACTTTTAAATATAAAATATAAATAAAATCTGCTTTATAGAAAAATGAACCTTTAAAATTTTATTACTCTTAACCATATATGATTCCATTCTTATTATTCAAACTATAGTACTCATTTCCTAAGAATTAATCAGTAACATTTTATTAGAAAAACATTTCTACATATATTTCATAATTAGGTTAATCCTATTGAATACCTCCAATTCAATGACTATGTTATAATAGTCATATTTGAATAACAATATTTCTATAGTATGTTGCAGTTCATTTAAGCTCGATGTTACATGTGGTACGTGATATCAAACAAAGTATTATTTTAAAGTAGAATTATATATTGAAATATAAGGGTGTTATAGTATATATGTAGAATTAACTTGTCGTTCCATATAATTTTATCCTTTGATATACACCTTAATATAAAATTTGTGCTCAATGAATTGTGTGATATAAACTAAGGACCTAAAAATTGTATTCAATGATTAGAACTGATATCACTTTAAGAGATACAATACTTTTTTGAAGAATTTTATTAGTTCCATCATATGATATTATTAGTCTGTATCATACTATTAATAATTCCATATAAAACATCAACCATCAAAAGTTATGCCATTAGATGACTTCAAATGTGGGAACCAGGTTACCAGATGGAATTATACAAACATCAGTGTACTGGAAAATAGAATAATTACCTCGCCCAAATTAACGCATATATTTTCACTTAATCTATAATATTTACTTTAATTGGAATAGAAATTCATGAAATTAAATGAAATTAATAAATAACACCAAAGGTTTTATGTGGTTCAGACTTTTAACCTATGTCTAGAAGACAAGCATTGTACACTTTCATTTAATGGGAAGTAAAAAATTCTACATTCACTTATTAATTTTCCATTATGTATATCACTAAAACCCACTACTGGAAATAGAGGATGTCCCAACGGTTTAGAACTGTTGGGAAAGGCTGGGGAACCGTTGGTATATTTTATACCAACGGTTCTGCCAACCGTAGGCAAGTAAGCCGTTGGGAAAAACTTTTCCCAACGGTTTACATTGAACCGTTGGTATAGGTAGAGAAAAATACTATATCCCAACAGTTCTCCAAAACCGTTGGGAAAAAGATTTCCCAACGGTTGTCAAACCGTTGGAACAACTCTGAAAATAACACTGTTTTTCCCAACGGTTTCTCCTAAACCGTTGGGAAAACTAAATATACATTTGGATGAACTCTTTCCCAACAGTTCTAAACCGTTGGGAAAAGAGTTATTACCAACGGTTCAAGGAACCGTTGGTAAAAACATATTTTTAAGATTCTATGCCAACGGTTTAAAACCGTTGGCATACCCTAGGCTGCAAATTGCAGCAGCCTGCAATTTGCACAGCCCCTCTGTACATCATCCACCTCTCATCTCATCAGGCCTCATTCTCACCTCATTTTCGATCCAACTATTGTATCTGTAATAAACTAAAACATACATTACAATTACGAACAAATTCATACACATTTAACATATAATGGATCCTGAAACTATACACATCCATAATTAATTTACAATTCATAAACATACATAATTCATATATAATTCAATTTAAAATTTAGGACAATTATATGTGGAATCCGATTGAGACGGGGATGATTGGTACACGTCACATATGAACCATGGATCGTTCTCCTAAAGTTTCAATGGAAACCGAATGCGTTTGGTCGGTTTTGCGTATGCCAATTCTTTTCACTTATAATCCTACCCATTTTAAACAAAACAGACACAGTTAGAGCGGTGTTGGCCACACCGCGCCTCAGATTGAGTCGGGGATGACTCGTACACCTCACATATGACCCATGGATCATTCTCCTAAAGTTTCAACGGAAACCGAATGCGTTTGGTCGGTTTTCCGTATGTACTTAAAATGATGTCCATTTTAATCAAAAGAGATCCACTTAGACTGATCCCGGCCACACCGCGACTCGGATTGAGCCCGAGTGGGCTCGTACATGTCACATATGACTGATGGATCGTTGTGATAAATTATCAACAGATTCGGAATGCGTTTGGTCGGTTTTGCGTATGCCAGTTGTTCATTTCACTTATAATCCTGTCCATTTTAAACAAAAGATACACAGTTAGAACGGTGTCGGCCACACCGCTCCTCGTATTGAGGCAGGATTGACTCGTACACGTCACATACGACCCATGGATCCATGTGCTAAAGTATCGACACAGTCCGAATGCCTTTGGTCGGTTTTTCGTATGTCACTTGATGATTTTCACTTAAAATGACGTCTTTTTGAAACAAAATACCGACACTTTGAGTGGTGTCGGCCACACCGCGTCTCCGATTGTGGCGGGGTTGATTCGTACACGTCACATATGACCCATGGATCGTTCTCCTAAAGTTTCAAGGGAAACCAAATCCGTTTGCTCGTTTTTCCGTATGTACTTAAAATGGTGTTCATTTTAAACAAAAGAGAGCCACTTAGACTTATCCCGGCCACACCGCGACTCGGATTCATCCCGGGTTGGCTCGTACACGTCACATATGACCCATGGATTGTTGGGATAAATTATCAACAGATTCGGAATGCGTTTGGTCGGTTTTCCGTATGCCAGTTGATGCTTTTCACTTAAAATGACGTCCTTTTGAAACAAAAGACGGACACTTTGAGTGGTGCCGGCCACACCGCGTCTCCGGATTGAGATGAAACCACCGTGCAACATTATAATTATTATTCGTGACGTGTACGCATAGACGGCACGTCAATCGGACGTGCCGTGTGCCCGCGGTGACCGACAACGCAGTTCTGGTGTCATAAACGGCCAAAACGGGCGTCCAACGGTCAAATTCATAGCGGACGACCTCGGATTGAGCTGAAACCACCGAGAAACATTCTAATTATTATTCGTGACGTGTACGCGCAGATGGAACGTCAATCGGACGTGCGGTTTGCCCGGTACGGCTCAATATTCTTGTTTTAAGTGATGTGCGCGCTTCGTAAACGCGCGTGAAGGGGGTCCAAACGGGCCGAACGATGTCGGAATGGCCTGAAATCAGACGAAAAATACGGGTGAGTGATTTCTGAAGTGGTCGAGCAGACGGAACATCAATCGGACATGACCTGTGCCCGCGGTGACCGAGAACGCAGTTCGGGTGTCATAAACGGCCAAAACGGGCGTTAAACGGTCAAATTCATAGAGGACGACCAGAGATTCACCCGAAACCACCGTGCAACATTCTAATTATTATTTGTGACGTGTATGCGCAGACGTCACGTCAATCGGACGTGCCGTTTTCCCGGTACGGCTCAATATTCGTGTTTTAAGTGATGCGCACGCTTCGAAACGCGCGTGAGGGGGGTCCAAACGGGCCGAACGATGTCGGAATGGCCTGAAATCAGACGACAAATACGGGTGAGTGATTTATGAAGTGATCGAGCAGACGGCACGTCAATCGGACGTGCCGTGTGCCCGCGGTGACCGACAACGCAGTTATGGTGTCATAAACGGCCAAAACGGGCGTCCAACGGTCAAATTCATAGCAGACGACCACGGATTCACCCGAAACCACCTTGAAACATTCTAATTATTATTCGTGACGTGTACGTGTAGACGGAACGTCAATCGGACATGCGGTTTGCACGGTACGGCTCAATATTCGTGTTTTAAGTGATGCGCGCGCTTCGTAAACGCGCGTGAGGAGGGTCCAAACGGGCCGAACGAAGTCGGAATGGCCTGAAATCAGACGACAAATACGGGACAGTGATTTCTGAAGTGTTCGAGCAGACGGCGCATCAATCGGACGTGCCGTGTGCCCGCGGTGACCGACAACGCAGTTCTGGTGTCATAAACGGCCAAAACGGGCGTCCAACGGTTAAATTCATAGCGGACGACCTCAGATTGAGATGAAACCACTGAGAAACATTCTAATTATTATTCGTGACGTGTACGCGCAGACGGCACGTCAATCGGACGTGCCGTGTGCCCGCGGTGACCGACAACGCAGTTATGGTGTCATAAACGGCCAAAACGGGCGTCCAACGGTCAAATTCATAGCGGACGACCACGGATTCACCCGAAACCACCGTGAAACATTCTAATTATTATTCGTGACATGTACGCACAGACGACACGTCAATCGGACATGCGGTTTGCACGGTACGGCTCAATATTCGTGTTTTAAGTGATGCGCGCGCTTCGTAAACGCGCGTGAGGAGGGTCCAAACGGGCCGAACGAAGTCGGAATGGCCTGAAATCAGACGAAAAATACGGGACAATGATTTCTAAAGTGTTCGAGTAGACGGCGCATCAATCGGACGTGCCGTGTGCCCGCGGTGACCGACAACGTAGTTCTGGTGTCATAAACGGCCAAAACGGGCGTCCAACGGTTAAATTCATAGCGGACGACCTCGGATTGAGCTGAAACCACTGAGAAACATTCTAATTATTATTCGTGATGTGTACGCGCAGACGGCACGTCAATCGGACGTGCCGTGTGCCCGCGGTGACCGACAACGCAGTTATGGTGTCATAAACGGCCAAAACGGGCGTCCAACGGTCAAATTCATAGCGGACGACCACAGATTCACCCGAAACCACTGTGAAACATTCTAATTATTATTCGTGACATGTACGCGCAGACGACTCGTCAATCGGACATGCGGTTTGCACGGTACGGCTCAATATTCGTGTTTTAAGTGATGCGCGCGCTTCGTAAACGCCCGTGAGGAGGGTCCAAACGGGCCGAACAAAGTCGGAATGGCCTGAAATCAGACGACAAATAAGGGACAGTGATTTCTGAAGTGTTCGAGCAGACGGCGCATCAATCGGACGTGCCGTGTTCCCGCGGTGACCGACAACGCAGTTCTGGTGTCATAAACGGCCAAAACGGGCGTTAAACGGTCAAATTCATAGCGGACGACCAGAGATTCACCCGAAACCACCGTGCAACATTCTAATTATTATTTGTGACGTGTACGCGCAGACGGCACGTCAATCGGACGTGCGGTTTGCCCGGTACGGCTCAATATTCGTGTTTTAAGTGATGCGCACGCTTCGAAACGCGCGTGAGGGGGGTCCAAACGGGCCGAACGATGTCGGAATGGCCTGAAATCAGACGACAAATACGGGTGAGTGATTTATAAAGTGTTCGAGCAGACGGCACGTCAATAGGACGTGCCGTGTGCCCGCGGTGACCGACAACGCAGTTATGGTGTCATAAACGGCCAAAACGGGCGTCCAACGGTCAAATTCATAGCGTACGACCTCGGATTGAGCTGAAACCACCGTGAAACATTATAATTATTATCCGTGACATGTACGCCCAGACGGCACGTCAATCGGACGTGCCGTGTGCCCGCGGTGACCGACAACGCAGTTCTGGTGTCATAAACGGCCAAAACGGGCGTCCAACGGTCAAATTCATAGCGGACGACCACGGATTCACCTGAAACCACCGTGAAACATTCTAATTATTATTTGTGACGTGTACGCGCAGACGTCATGTCAATCGGACGTGCGGTTTGCCCGGTACGGCTCAATATTCGTGTTTTAAGTGATGCGCACGCTTCGAAACGCGCGTGAGGGGGGTCCAAACGGTCCGAACGATGTCGGAATGGCCTGAAATCAGACGACAAATACGGGTGAGTGATTTATGAAGTGGTCGAGTGGACGGCACGTCAATTGGACGTGCCGTGTGCCCGCGGTGACCGAGAACGCAGTTCGGGTGTCATAAACGGCCAAAACGGGCGTTAAACGGTCAAATTCATAGCGGACGACCAGAGATTCACCCTAAACCACCGTGCAACATTCTAATTATTATTTGTGACGTGTACGCGCAGACGGCACGTCAATCGGACGTGCCGTTTGCCCGGTACGGCTCAATATTCGTGTTTTAAGTGATGCGCACGCTTCGAAACGCGCGTGAGGGGGGTCCAAACGGGCCGAACGATGTCCGAATGGCCTGAAATCAGACGACAAATACGGGTGAGTGATTTATGAAGTGGTCGAGCAGACGGTACGTCAATCGTACGTGCCGTGTGCCCGCGGTGACCGACAACACAGTTATGGTGTCATAAACGGCCAAAACGGGCGTCCAACGGTCAAATTCATAGCGGACGACCACAGATTCACCCGAAACCATCGTGAAACATTCTAATTATTATTCGTGATGTGTACGCGCAGACGGCACGTCAATCGGACATGCGGTTTGCACGGTACGGCTCAATATTCGTGTTTTAAGTGATGCGCGCGCTTCGTAAACGCGCGTGAGGAGGGTCCAAACGGGCCGAACGAAGTCGGAATGGCCTGAAATCAGACGACAAATACGGGACAGTGATTTCTGAAGTGTTCGAGCAGACGGCGCATCAATCGGACGTGCCGTGTGCCCGCGGTGACCGACAACGCAGTTCTGGTGTCATAAACGGCCAAAACGGGCGTTAAACGGTCAAATTCATAGCAGACGACCAGAGATTCACCCGAAACCACCGTGCAACATTCTAATTATTATTTGTGACGTGTACGCGCAGACGGCACGTCAATAGGACGTGCGGTTTGCCCGGTACGGCTCAATATTCGTGTTTTAAGTGATGTGCACGCTTCGAAACACGCGTGAGGGGGGTCCAAACGGGCCGAACGATGTCGGAATGGCCTGAAATCAGACGACAAATACGGGTAAGTGATTTATGAAGTGGTCGAGCATACGGCACGTCAATCGGACGTGCCGTGTGCCCGCGGTGACCGACAACGCAGTTATGGTGTCATAAACGGCCAAAACGGGCGTCCAACGGTCAAATTCATAGCGTACGACCTCGGATTGAGCTGAAACCACCTTGAAACATTCTAATTATTATCCGTGACATGTACGCGCAGACGGCACGTGAATCGGACGTGCCGTGTGGCCGCGGTGACCGACAACGCAGTTCTGGTGTCATAAACGGCCAAAACGGGCGTCCAACGGTCAAATTCATAGCGGACGACCACGGATTCACCCGAAACCACTGTGAAACATTCTAATTATTATTTGTGACGTGTACGCACAGACGACATGTCAATCGGACGTGCGGTTTGCCCGGTACGGCTCAATATTCGTGTTTTAAGTGATGCGCACGCTTCGAAACGCGCGTGAGGGGGGTCCAAACGGGCCGAACGATGTCAGAATGGCCTGAAATCAGACGACAAATACGGGTGAGTTATTTATGAAGTGGTCGAGCAGACGGCACGTCAATCGGACGTGCTGTGTGCCCGCGGTGACCGAGAACGCAGTTCGGGTGTCATAAACGGCCAAAACGGGCGTTAAACGGTCAAATTCATAGCGGACGACCAGAGATTCACCCGAAACCACCATGCAACATTCTAATTATTATTTGTGACGTTTACGCGCAGACGGCACGTCAATCGGACGTGCCGTTTGCCCGGTACGGCTCAATATTCGTGTTTTAAGTGATGCGCACGCTTCGAAACGCGCGTGAGGGGGGTCCAAATGGGCCGAACGATGTCGGAATGGCCTGAAATCAGACGACAAATACGGGACAGTGATTTCTGAAGTGGTCGAGCAGACGGCGCATCAATCGGACGTGCCGTGTGCCCGCGGTGACCGACAACGCAGTTCTGGTGTCATAAACGGCCAAAACGGGCATCCAACGGTCAAATTCATAGCGGACGACCTCGGATTGAGATGAAACCACCGTGAAACATTCTAATTATTATCCGTGACGTGTACGCGCAGACGGCACGTCAATCGGACGTGCCGTGTGCCCGCGGTGACCGACAACGCAGTTCTGGTGTCATAAACGGCCAAAACGGGCGTCCAACGGTGAAATTCATAGCGGACGACCACGGATTCACCCGACACCACCGTGAAACATTCTAATTATTATTTGTGACATGTACGCGCAGACGGCACGTCAATCAGACGTGCGGTTTGCCCGGTACGGCTCAATATTCTTGTTTTAAGTGATGCGCGCGCTTCGTAAACGCGCGTGAGGGGGGTCCAAACGGGCCGAACGATGTTGGAATGGCCTGAAATCAGACGACAAATACGGGTGAGTGATTTCTGAAGTGGTCGAGCAGACGGCACATCAATCGGACATGACATGTGCCCGCGGTGACCGAGAACGCAGTTCGGGTGTCATAAACGGCCAAAACGGGCGTTAAACGGTCAAATTCATAGCGGACGACCAGAGATTCACCCGAAACCACCGTGCAACATTCTAATTATTATTTGTGACGTGTACGCGCAGACAGCACGTCAATCGGACGTGCGGTTTGCCCGGTACGGCTCAATATTCGTGTTTTAAGTGATGTGCACGCTTCGAAACGCGCGTGAGGGGGGTCCAAACGGGCCGAACGATGTCGGAATGGCCTGAAATCAGACGACAAATACGGGACAGTGATTTCTGAAGTGGTCGAGCAGACGGCGCATCAATCGGACGTGCCGTGTGCCCGAGGTGACCGACAACGCAGTTATGGTGTCATAAACGGCCAAAACGGGCGTCCAACGGTCAAATTCATAGTGGACGACCACGGATTCACCCGAAACCACCGTGAAACATTCTAATTATTATTCGTGACGTGTACGCGCAGACGGCACGTCAATCGGACGTGCCGTGTGCCCGCGGTGACCGACAACGCAGTTATGGTGTCATAAACGGCCAAAACGGGCGTCCAACGGTGAAATTCATAGCGGACGACCACGGATTCACTTGAAACCACCGTGAAACATTCTAATTATTATTTGTGACGTGTACGCGCAGACGACACGTCAATCGGACGTGCGGTTTTCCCGGTACGGCTCAATATTCTTCTTTTAAGTGATGCGCGCGCTTCGTAAACGCGCGTGAGGGGGGTCCAAACGGGCCGAACAATGTCGGAATGTCCTGAAATCAGACGACAAATACGGGTGAGTGATTTCTGAAGTGGTCGAGCAGACGGCACATCAATCGGACATGACCTGTGCCCGCGGTGACCGAGAACGAAGTTCGGGTGTCATAAACGGCCAAAACGGGCGTTAAACGGTCAAATTCATAGCGGACGACCAGAGATTCACCCGAAACCTCCGTTCAACATTCTAATTATTATTTGTGATGTGTACGCGCAGACGGCACGTCAATCGGACGTGCCGTTTGCCCGGTACGGCTCAATATTCGTCTTTTAAGTGATGCGCACGCTTCGAAACGCGCGTGAGGGGGGTCCAAACGGGCCGAACGATGTCGGAATGGCCTGAAATCAGACGACAAATACGGGTGAGTGATTTATGAAGTGGTCGAGCAGACGGCACGTCAATCGGACGTGCCGTGTGCCCGCGGTGACCGACAACGCAGTTATGGTGTCATAAACGGCCAAAACGGGCGTCCAACGGTCAAATTCATAGTGGACGACCACGGATTCTCCCGAAACCACCGTGAAACATTCTAATTATTATTCGTGACGTTTACGCGCAGACGGCACGTCAATCGGACATGCGGTTTTCACGGTACGGCTCAATATTCGTGTTTTAAGTGATACGTGCGCTTCGTAAACGCGCGTGAGGAGGGTCCAAACGGGCCGAACGAAGTCGGAATGGCCTGAAATCAGACGACAAATACGGGAGAGTGATTTCTGAAGTGTTCGAGCAGACGGCGCATCAATCGGACGTGCCGTGTGCCCGCGGTGACCGACAACGCAGTTCTGGTGTCATAAACGGCCAAAACGGGCGTCCAACGGTCAAATTCATAGCGGACGACCTCGGATTGACCTGAAACCATCGGGAAACATTCTAATTATTATTCGTGACGTGTACGCATAGACGACACGTCAATCGGACGTGCGGTTTGCGCGGTACGGCTCAATATTCGTGTTTTAAGTGATGTGCGCGCTTCGTAAACGCGCGTGAGGGGGGTCCAAACGGGCCGAACGAAGTCGGAATGGCCTGAAATCAGACGAAAAATACGGGACAGTGATTTCTGAAGTGTTCGAGCAGACGGCGCATATGACCCATGGATCTTTGTCCTAAAGCATCAACACATTTCGAATGCGTTTGGTCAGTTTTTCGTATGTCACTTTTTGTTTTCACTTAAAATCTTATGGAAATTCATATAGAATATTTTTATATCATATTTAGTATGGATTAGATTTTAGTTGATCCTGCTATGAAACATTTCAGAGCTAATGAAATTAAGGAAGGTGGAGGGGCTGTCCGGGGGGCTGTCTGGGGGGGCTGTCCGGTGGGTGTCCGGGGGGCTGTCCGGGGACCAAGGAGGAGGGTGGGGGGGCTGTGCGGGGTCTGTCTGGGGGGTGTTTGGGGGTTGTTCAGGGGGTTGTCCGGGATTGTTCAGGGGGCTTTCCGGGGGTTGTTCAGGGGGTTGTTCAGGGGGTTGTCCGGGGGTGTTCAGGGGGCTGTCCGGGGGGTGTTTGGGGGGTTGTCCGGGGTCCAAGGGGGGGGGGGGGTGGGGGGGTTGTCCGGGGTCCAAGGGGGGGGGGGGGTGGGGGGGTTGTCCGGGGGGCTATCCGGGGTCCAGGGTGGAGGGTTGGGGGCTGTACGGGGGGTTGTCCAGGGGGCTGTCCGGGGGGGCTGTCCGGTGGGTGTCCGGGGGGCTGTCCGGGGACCAAGGAGGAGGGTGGGGGGGCTGTGCGGGGTCTGTCCGGGGTTGTTTAGGGGGTTGTCCGGTGGTTGTTCAGGGGGTTGTCCGGGGTTGTTCAGGGGGTTGTCCGGGGGGTGTTTGGGGGGTTGTCCGAGGTCTAAGGGGGAGGGTGGGGGGGTTGTCCGGGGGGCTGTCCGGGGGGCTATCCGGGGTCCAGGGTGGAGGGTTGGGGGCTGTACGGGGGGCTGTCCAGGGGGCTGTCCAGGGGGCTGTCCGCGGGGCTGTCCGGGGGGTGTTTGGGGGGTGTTTGGGGTCCAAGGGGGAGGGGGGGTTGTCCAGGGTCCAAGAATGAGGGGGGTTGTCCAGGGAGTTCTCAAACACACAACCACTAAAAGACAACAACATCCATAAAAACAGACAATATATAAAAATAACTCAACTCCAATACTATACTACGAGTCTAGATAAAACCAACAACTAGAATAGATTAAACATCAAATCTCAAGTCAAAAATGTAACGGATCAATATGTCCCACATCAGCATCACCATCTCCATCATCATCATCATCATCGCCCTCGTCATCGTCCTCCTCATCGTCCTCACCCTCCACAGCGCCTTCCTCCCCGCCTTCGCCCTCCTCCTCGCCCTCCTCATCTCCCTCCTCTTTCGCATCAGACTGCTCGCCATCATCATCTTCAAGCTGGACATCGGCCTGACCACCACTGGAACTGCCACCTGGTGCACCATATATAGAATGTATCGACGACATGTATTCATCAATCGCTGGGCTGGCCTCTGCTGGAAGTGTTGGACGTAGAACTTCAATAAATTTCATAAATGCACTTTTTGCCCTAGCAGACTGTTCTGCCGTCTCTGTGGCCCTTTTCTCAGCCTGTTCTGCCTGTGCCCTAACTTGCTGCAGCTCGGTGGCACTACAACTCATACCTGAGGCAGGCCAATACCTCGTCGGGGCTATCCTAGGTCGGCAGCGTACTCTGCCAGAATGATCATCTCCCAACACCTGATGTAAGTGATCAGATGGCCCAAAATTGTCTACTTCTTGGGCATCGAGGGCCTCTAAAGCATCCTGTTACAAATATAAATATAATATTATGTTACGAAATAGATATTAAAATATAAAATCAACAGATTAAAACTTACAATCTGCTGCTGAGTCGCTTCGTTGACAGCACGTCCATCCTTTTTTCGTCTACTCGAGCAAAACAGTTTTGCTCGAGGCACACGTCCTTCAATATTTTGTACTTGCCTCTACAATGACATTGAAATCAAAATTTATATAAAGACTTCAGAAAATAATTAAATAATTGAGGAAACAAAAGAAAATGTAAGTCGTAAAGAAAACTTATAAACAATTGTCATACCTGCTGCCTCTCATGATCCGGCATCGTCGTGCGTCCTAGTGTATGGAGGTATTTTTTTGCATCAATGATTTTTTTATTTTTTCCAGATGATTCCTAAATAAAATTCGATAATGCAAAGGATAATATTAATGCAAAACTTGAAAGTTATTATTTAAATACCTCAAATGTAATTCATACCTTAAACTGGGTACTCGTCCAATGAGTAATCATCTGACGATACTGCTCTATAGGACAATCATCCACGACTGGTACCGCCTCTAACTCAGTGCCAACTCTAGCACGCCAGCCAATATACAGCTCATGCTTGTAGGCTCTCCAAAGCTCGCCTAAATCCTTTAGACGTTCCAGTCGTGCACCCTCACCATCAGGAAAATTAAATCGAAGCTGAAATGAAAATATTAATTTATATAAATTCAAAAAAAATTCATGGAATTAAATACAACATATTTTTTTACCCATATCTCCGCCCAAGCTCTATCTTTGACCTCATGTGGCAAATGTCTCCACGACAGCGGGCTGACGGGAATGATGTCGGAGTATTTGGCAAGCGTCGCCATAAAACTCCGACATTGCTGCCCTGTTTTCTCAACCATCTGATTGTCTTCATTATATTCCACCATAACCTGTGTGCGACGGTTCCACACCGAATGCATGTGTGTACGGCCCCGCCCCCGCCTCCTGTCAGTAGATGTATCTGTCATGAAAGAAAAACAAATATTTTATCAAAACATGTTATAATGAAAATAAATATTGCTATAAAAATTTGATAGGGTTTTATAAATATACATGTGCTAGTCTGATCAATGAGTGGCGCCGGATCCACAGAACCTGATGGAACACCCTCTGGTGGAACAAGAGTCGAAGACGATGGAATATAAAAGCTCGGAGAGACAGAAGTAGAAGGAAAAGAAGATGGAACAACTGTATGACCTGATGCTGACTGGGGAGTGGGAATCATCATGGGATGTGAAAATGATGGGGCAGAAGATGCAGAAGGTAGCGAAAACATGGGAGGTCTAAATATCCCATGTGTCCCTAACGACACACTGGGATCAGAATGTGGGAAGGCTGAAATGTCAGTGGGAGGGGCAGGGCCTAGTCGGGCACGCGCAGCTCTATGTCCACCTCTGGTACGAACCCTCCTCGTACCACCGGCCTGAGTACTAGGACCAGTACTAGGCTCCTCGTCGAATAACTGTCGACGTAATGGTGGATCCTACAAAAAAGTTTACAAAAAAAATTAATCACATGACATTATATATTCTGTAAATATATATATATATATATATATTTGAAATAAAGTACTCACTGTAGGCACTAATGGTGGAATGCCCATCTCCTCCATCCGACGATTGTTCTCCGCCATTTTTTTTCTTCGTCTCTCTTCAATTGGCTTCATTTCCTGCATTGGAAAACAAATATGTAATTAATTAGAAAAAGAAAATTAATGTGTAAACCAAAAAACTAAATATATGAGGGAATGAGAGGATTCATTGGTAATTTAGCTATCAATTGTTTTAGAAGAGCTTGAATGAATTTAATAAAACATACAAGTTGTAATGTTCACCAAGTTAGAAATATTGTTTGATTTGGTTTGAATACAGTTCAATTCCAAATTAGAAAATGCAATTCAAATAAAACAGCAACCAATAAACATTGAAAATTCACATAACGGTCAAGTCAGCTAAAACATATTTGTGATCAATACTAAATAAATATGAATATTACCAACCTTAACAACCCAACTCGAGGTAAACCAAAAGAATTGAGAACATGGATGAATGATTCTATATATTTCCAACCACAACTTCAGGTTCACAATCAACTCTGACAATTGAGCTATTGGAGTCATCAAAAGAAATAAATGGATTGGTTCCAATGGCAATAGGGACAGTGTCAATTCCATCATCAGCATCATCAAAAATATGTCTTGGAATTACTTCAACTACGACACCAAATTCAGGTTGAAGTTGATCTTTGACATAAAAAACTTGTTTAGCCATTGATGCCAACACATATGGTTCTTCAGTTGCAAGAGTGCGGGTCATATTAATTACTCGAAATCCACAATCATCAATAAATGTGCCATGTCTCGTCATCGAATCAAACCAATGGCATTTCATCATTGTGACTCGTCCATGAGAGTAATAATCCAATATTATTATTTTCTCAACGACTCCATAATAACCCACATTTTCAAGTCGCGGTCTACTATCTGATGCACTGGCATAACAATCTGTTGTGGCAGTAACCATAATACCATCATGTTGTGTTCTCATGTTTTTGGCTCGTTCAGTGACAATAAATCTGTACCCATTGATAACAATTGATTTACAGTCACGAACCACGGTATTAGGACCAAAAGCCAAATCTCTTATTTCCTCAGAGATAGAGTCAGCAGACAAACTCAATACCTGCAATATAAATGACAGTTAAACTTAAGTAAATATTGAAATAATTAATTTAAACAGTAATATTTTTACCTTCAATTTTAACCAAGCAGAAAACTCTTTGCTATGCAAAGTCTCTCTCCTTCTCAAAGATAAAGAACGATGCTTCCTATTTATCATTGTTTTATGTTCCCTGTAGATAAAAAAATATGAATAGTTTAACAGATATATATGTAAGATATATACATATTCAATTTTGTTACCTGATATAGTCATCGAACAAATCACAGTTGAACAAAACTGTGCGATGTGCCATCTCCCGCTCTTCATGGCTTAATGTCTTCAATGTATATGATCCAGGAATTCCTCCTGTTTGAGGAAGTGATGGAAAACTGGGTTCAATTTTCTCATATTGTTCTTCTTCATTTCTCATTGGTCTGTTCATTCTTGTAGTAAGATCATACAAATACATTGAACAGAAATCCATACATTCTTGAGCTAAGTAACCGTTCACGATAGAACCTTCAGGATGATTCTTGTTTCGAACATAAGACTTTAATGTGAACATATTTCTTTCAGTTGGATACATCTAACGAAAAGAAACAGGTCCTCCGAGAAGTATTTCAGTTGGAATATGGATAGTCAGATGCAGCATGCATGTGAAAAATGATGGGGGAAATATTTTCTCCAACTCACACAAAATTAATGGGGCATCTGTCAACATTTTTTGCAAGAAAGACTTGGACAACTTCTTAGCACAAAGATCTCTAAACAAATGGCACAACCGAATAACACCCACCCTTACATTATTGGACAAAAGATGACGGATTGCTATTGGAAGCAACTCATGCAGTAGAACGTGATAATCATGAGTCTTCAAAGATTTCAGCTTCAACTCTCTTCTGTTGACCCGTTTAGATATGTTGCTTGAATAGCCATCAGGAACTCTAATAGTCTATAATACTTCCAAAAATTGTTTTTTTTCAATAGGTGTCATCACATAAGAAGCACATGGAAGTTGCCATTTATTTTCACTGATACGCACAGGATGCAATTCTGGTCTGATGCCCCAATCCACCAAGTCACGTCGAGATCGTAAATCATCTTTTGTCTTCCCCTTGACATTTAGAAGAACTGAAAGCAACATTTCACATATATTCTTTTCAATATGCATTACGTCTAAGCAATGACGTAGCAAATTGGTTGACCAATAAGGCAAATCAAAAAAGATACTCCTCTTCCTCCAATTGTAACAGGTTTCTGTGGAAACATTCTTTCTCTTTTCAGATTTCATTTGACCCTTCCCGAACGAAAAACTGAAATCTTTCAATTCATTAAGCACATCAGTTCCAGACATACGCTGAGGTGGATCATCGGTCTCTATAGTATTATCAAATCTTCGACGATTCATTCTATATGGATGATCCTTTGGCAAAAATCGTCGATGTCCCATAAAACTGAAACTACAACGATGTTTCAGTCTTTTGGATCGTGTATTCTTCATACAAACTGGACATGACAGTTTCCCCTTCGTGCTCCATCCAGACATCATTGCATAAGCCGGAAAATCATTGATTGTCCACATAAGCGCAGCGCGCATCTGAAATATGTCTTTCGAACATGCATCGTATGTGCGCACACCCACATCCCAAAGAAGCTTCAACTCTTTTATTAAAGGTTGCATGTATACATCAATATCAATGCCGGGATCAGAAGGACCAGATATGAGTATACTCATGAAAGTGAAAGATTTTTTCATACACAACCATGGGGGAAGATTATAAATGTGCATAAAAACGGGCCATGTGCTGTGCGAAGTAAGCATCTGCCCAAACGGATTAAAACCGTCGCATGAAAGACCCAGCCTCACATTACGCACGTCAGCTGCAAAATCAGGATGTCGAGCATCAAATCTCTTCCATGCAAATCCATCTGCAGGATGAACCAACTCATCATCAGTCTTCTTTCTCTCGGTATCATGCCATCTCATTTTTATTGATAAGTCATCAGACATAAAAAGATTCTGGAGTCTGGGGATCAATGGAAAGTGCCACATTACTTTCTGTGGAACGCGGGATGGTGTTCCATCAGATTTTGACTTCCAGCAGGATGTGCCACATTTTATACATTCATTTCGTTCAGCAGTTTCCTCCCAGAATAAACTGCAATCTTTCGGGCAAGCATGAATTTTGTTTCTTGAAAATCCAAGTTCCTCAACTAACTTCCATGCCATATAGTGGTTTGAGGGAATATCTGCATCATCTGGAAGTAAATCCTTCAAGAGGGTAAGAATGTAATCGATTGCTGTATTAGAAATCCCATACATAGTTTTCCCATGAAATAATCGGATTAAAAATTCCAGCTTTTTCATTTTATCGCATTGTCGATATACTGGAGTCGTGGCAGCATCATTCAATTTTTTCACCCTATCAATATCATCATTTTCACTAGATGCATCAGCTGTCCTCATATCGAAGTCTTCTTGAGTCGAAATCCTTTTTTTTTCATGATGACGAATAAACGGAAACCGATCATCTAACAAATTCTTCATTCCAGTCTTTTCATTTCGATCATCACCAATTTGAGATTTCGTTTTCTCCCCATTGTGATACCACAGAAAGTAGTTTGCTTGAAACCCATTTTTGGTTATGTGGTAGCTGACTTCTTCACGGCTCAACCAAGGTCTACCAACACAATTGGAACATGGGCAGTGTATGCGACCACTATCTGAAGCATTGTGAAATGCAAAATCTATAAATCTCTCCAAATTGTTTTGAAAATCGTCTGAGATCCGATCGGTTTCATACATCCAACTTCTGTCCATTCTGTAAAAAGAATTTATATAAGTCATTTTGTCATAAACAATTCAATAGGAATTAACTATAATAGAAAATACATTTAAGTAAACGATAAAGGAATAAAATAATCAAGGTATCAACTACACATGTCAAAAAAACATACAAATGTGTTATTGAAAAAATGTAAAACCAACAAGAAATTAATGTGTTATATCACATAACAGCATGACTCATCCCATAACCATATTAGTAGGGTATCATGAACATGAATAACATCAACCTTGTGCCATCCTCCTACCCTACATGACCCCAACCACATGCCACATCTTATTATAGCCTTATCACATCACACCTCACCGAAAAACACTAGGGAAATCATAGTACATCTCACCTGAAGACACATGGACAATCACATCGCATCTTGCCTAAAAACACATGGTCAATCACTTTTTAAGGAAGAGTAGGGAAGACATGGTAGTTATCCAAACATATAACCACCATCCTAGATATTAGAAAAAATACCCATAACTCAAAACCTCTGATCGTTGGTAAGTTTATCCAACTCTGGTTGGGAATGTGTAGAAATAACATAAAAATACATGATATATAGATAGCACAAAATACTCAACCTATGGGTTCACATTAACTACATAATCACACACTTCACTACTACCATAAAACACATAAACCACACCACCACCACACAAGACGCATATCATTGGAATATAATTCTACATTCAATAATTCTATCTATGGAATTATCATAAGAATCCATGTATAAATTGGAATATAATTCTAAATTCAATAAGTCTATCTATGGAATCCCTCCCTTGGATCCATGTATCACCAATGGCTTAATCAATATTCAAAGAAATGAGTCTATCCGTGGAATTCCACTGTGAATCCATTTATCACATAAAGCATATAAGTTAATAGAAACAAGATTATATACCTGACATCCTAATAGAATCCATGTATCACTATTTACTATTAATCATTTAATGAATTTCATTTCATTTAAACAATTCATTAAACATACCAAGGTCAAAAACAAAGGTATTTAATACAACTCACCTCAAAATGGCGACTCAATCAAATAATAACCTGAAAAGAATGAAGCTTCATTTACTCATGTTGTAATGACAAGATAATGAGATTCTCTTGCTTAATCAATCAATTCCATATCATGGTCTCAACATAACTCATAATGGCTAGAAATTCAATGAAAATTCAAGCACTCACATGGGAATTTTTAATATAACACTCCTAACAAGACTATAAAGATATCACATGCATTAGTTATAATATATCTAACATGGTAACATAAAATATAAGTGTTAAAGGGGAATGAAAACCATAAAATACCCTTAATTAATTTAATTTACAATTCAATTCAAAAATCGAACAATCAATTCGATTTATATAACCTTTCACAAATGACATCCCATGTTCAAAGGGTAAAATCCAAAAAGGAATTTTCAAGAAAACTCACCCTTAGGCGCCGGCAGTAGCTCCAAAATCGTCTAAACTGAAGGGAAAAATAAAAATAGGTTTCAATACTATCCAAACATTTGAATACCTTTTGAGATAAAGAAGAATAATAACCTGAAGAAGAGCTTCAAGGTCCGGCCGGCAGTACTCCAAAATCGCCTGCTGCTGCTCCCGTTAGGGCTCTGTAACGCGAATGGGGGAGAGAACGGGCTGCTGGGGATTTGGGGAAAACATTTGCCAACGGTTTTTTAAAACCGTTGGCATATCTCCCCGAAACAAAGCCTATCCCAACGGTTCTTAGAACCGTTGGGAAAAACTCCCCAAAACAAGGCCTATCCCAACGGTTCTAAGGAACCGTTGGGAAAAACTCCCCAAAACAAGGCCTACCCCAACGGTTCCTTAGAACCGTTGGGAAAAATTCCCCCAAACAAGGCCTATCCCAATGGTTCTAGGGAACCGTTGGGAAAAACTCCCCCAAACCAACCTATCCCAACGGTTCTAAGAAACCGTTGTGAAAAACCTCTATTTTAATCATTTACCAACGGTTCTATCAAACCGTTGGTATGTAACTGTGGGGAAAAACCCACATTCCAGTAGTGACCCATTGATCACTCACTAACTCAACATGTGGTCATACCCTCTTTTCAAATGGTCCCACTTGGTCAATCAGTTGCACCAACCTCCTACATTCATAGGATTACACACATTGACTACAATGATTGTTGATTCCTTACAGCTTTCCTTTGCCTGCCTCTAGTCACTAATAAATAAATAATGATATTATGACTCACTCATTTCCCAGAAAAACTCAATTATTAGATTTATTTGACTATATACACAATCCCACTTCTAGTGATCTCAACATCTATTGATCTTTTGGTAAACTGATCACCTAAACTTTCGGTGAACTAACCACTATACCTTGTATCCATTAAAAGATAGTACCTTCTTACCAAATCATTAAAAAACATTGAATAATTGTTTCCACTACACTTATAATATATAATAGTTCTCTAGAGTTTTAATTTTTATTAAACTAAATCTAGTACTTGAAGACCCTTCAAAATCCTAAAAATTTTCCACTTGAAATATGCTTTAAGGATTCCTATGACATTTTCCAACACTTTATCAAAAAAATTCCATTTATGTTGCATGAAATGATCCTACTTTTCCTTTACTCACACAATTCCCATAAATACACAATGTTCCCTAAGACATTACTAGACTAAAAACTTAGTGAAAATGTCAACCGGGTTCTAACATCCAGCTATCTCTAGTAACCCCATCACTCCACCTTCAACTAACTTATGGATGTAATGGTACTTAAAGTTGATGTTCTTCATTCACACATGAAACAACATATTTTTGGGAAAGTTTATTAAACTCTAACTATCATAGTTGATCAATTCACATTCCTAACCACTTCTGAGCTCTTCAATTGGATGTTTTAGTCATTCCATTCTATTTATTTCTTTTATTTCTACAACATAATTTGGGTCCATTATGGAGAGTGAAATCCCTTGTTTCAGCTTCGATATCTAAACAACCAAAGTTCTTCCAAAGCTAAAAACATACCTAGTTATTCTCTTTCACTAATTTGAGTTTCAAAAAAATTATGTGTCAACATAAGAAAGCAATGGATTATTATATCCATGTAAAAATGGCAGTATCTTTGATTCCTTTAAGATATATCGATATCCACTTCATAGCTTCCCAATATTCTTTCCCCTGATTTTATATTAACTGACTGATAGTTCCCACAACATGGAAAATATATTTAGGAGTGAAAACCATGGAATATATACATAATATTACTGATTATCCATATTGTACCTTATTCATGTGCACAACATCTACCTTTGAAGGTGGGTATTTTTTTCCTTCGAAATTTTAAAGTATCTATCAAGAGGAGTTACAAGTGACTTACATCTACCCATAACAAATATTTTAACAATATTTTGGACGTGGTTTTTCTATGATATAACTGATGTTATGGTATTTCTATCCCACTCAATTTTCATTCCCAATATATACTTTTCTTCACTAAGATCATTTATTTCAAACCTTCTTGACAAGTTATTTTTCATCTCCTAAATCTAATGAATGTTTAATCCCACAAAAAGAATGTCATACATCTATAAAAGTATAATGATGAAGTTACATTCATTGTAATATTTTTAATAGAAATAATGGTATGAGTTTCCCAATATGAAACCATTCTCCTCCATGAATGTGTCTAACATCAGGTTCCACTCTCTTAGTGCTTGTTTCAAAACATAGAGACTTTTCTTGAGCTTTTACACTAAGCCCTGATTATGTTGATCTAAAAATCCAAAAAAAATTATATAGATTTATTTTCCTAATTATCCATGGAGTAATGATATCTTCACATCTATTTTTTTATATATAAACCTCTAGAAGAAACCAAACTGATCATGGTTCGAATGATATTATGTTTTAGTATCATAGAAAATGTTTTGGAGAAGTTGGTTCCCTCCATTTACTGAAACCCTTTGGATAATATCCATGCCTTATAACTTCTTATTTGAATGGATTATTCTTTTAACAGAAAAACCCACTTGTTTTCAAGTGTAATATTTCTAAGTGTTAAATCCATTAGCTCCTAGGTGTTATTTACATGAAAAAAATCCAACTCCTCCTTCATATAAAACACACACTTAATAGAATCAACAAGGCTAGTTTATTCATTTTAAACTCAAACCTTTTTTACTGACTTTTGTAATTTACTTTAAATTTGTGAAGTTATCGTAGACTCAGATCCAACTAAAATTTTGGAAACCTATTCCCTTCGGGTGTCCCTATTCAAGTAAACTTGTATTGAATTTTATTTGTTGGATTTAACTTCATTTTCCTCTAAATTATGATCCTTCCATAGAACCTTCTCATTAAAAAGATCATTTTTAAATATGATAACTTATATTTTTTCACCATCCCAAATTCAAAATATGATATTTTCATCTACATATCCCAAAAATTAAACATTTGAGTCTTTCATTTAATCTTGTCTCCACCATTGGTATTCACATATACATAGGATAAAATTCCAATGACCTTAAGTTTAGATAAATATGTAATTTTTCCTATCTATAGTGCTTCCAGAATTTGTTATCCCATTGGTGTTAAAGGGATACTATTAATTAGAGACACTTCTGTGTTCACCAATTCTACCCAAAAAACCTTGGTAATTCCTAAAATTAATTTCTTATTTCACACTGTGTCTATCAACATTAGATTTATACTTTTAGGAAAGACATTTTTTAATGATGTACTTGGTATAGTATTACCTTTCCTAATTCCCCTGTTCTTGTAGGAGTTTTGAAAACACCATCTGGTGTACTCACCTCTATTGTCTGACATAAATAATTTCAGATTGTATTTTATCTTCATTTCAACCATATATTTCCAAATAAATATTCTTCAATCACTTATAATTTACATTTTAGTAAGTACACCCATATATTCCTTATATATTTTCAAATTATTATCCCAAAATATTATGGACCTTCATTATATTTTATTGGGGTAGGTCCTTAGAAATCTATATTCATAAATTTAAGTTTCTAATATTTTAGTATTATTCCACTCAAGTTAAATATCACCTTTCATTACTTAATGATTATGCATGTATTAAAACTTTTAAAGAAAAAATGGTCTAACTTTAGTATGTCTATTTTCTCAAAAACCATCATACCATTCTCACCAAGTTGCCCAAGTTGGTAGTACCACAAATCTCAACTTCTAGAAGTTGATGCACTAGAAAGTGAATCCCCCACTTCTATTATAGTTAGATAATGTGTCCCTTATTTTATACCTATATCTACGTCCAAGGAATCCCGAGCGATTTTCCACACTCCATTTGAAGAACTAATTCCATAAATGGCTTTATCCAACTCACCAATTGAAATAAGGTTCTTTTGAATTCCAAGAATATAAATAACTTACTTCAATACAAGGAAAATTTTATTCTTAAACCAAACTCTAAAATATCCCATCCCAACAATATCAAGAGCTTTATCATCCACTAGATGAACACTTCTAAAGTTTATAGATACATAATTTTTCATGTACCCATTTTCCCATATTGAGGGTAAAGATGGACCAGAATATATAAAACCAAATTCCAAAAGAGTACTAACACTCAAGAGTAGGTTGAAACTACTTTCGGTAGTTGAACCCATATAACTTAAACCTTCATAAGTTCATCTTCTTAAATTTACTTTATAATCATGGAAATACTTCTTGATATGAGCCCTTTTACCTTATTCCCAATATGTTGGTCTAGGCTCTATATATTTACCTCTACTCCTCTCTATTAGCCTATCTTTTGATCACCTACAACTTCATTGATGAGGTTAATACCCACTTACCTTTACATTCAATTCATTTTTAAATGGTTCGTGAGTCTCCATCCTATGGAGATATTTGTTAAGCATCATGTTCCATACATCATAAAATATCAAGTCACCCTTTACATGGGAGTTACTTACTATTTTTACCATTTCATCCCAATATTTTGGAAATGATGAAAATATTAATATATCCCAAATATCATCCATAGATATTACCTTCATAGATTTAAGTTGACTTCAAGTCAATTTTAAATCATTCACATTTTCCATTGTAGATATTACTTTTGATAGTCTAATATTGAACATCCATCACATCAAACAAAATTTGTCAAGTGAAGTAGGATTGTTATACATATATGCAAAGGATGGAATTAACTTCAAATGTAGTTATCTTCTCCCAGAATTTTAGAGACACATTTTAGGAAAATGACATCCTCACCAAACCTAAAGCCTTTATATCCCACATTTATCATTCTTCTTTATCTAGTACCTATAGTTTTACTGCATTAAATAGAACTTATAGATCATTATAGATAATTTAATCCTCTACCTTCATCCTCCATAATATGAAATCAATTCCAATGAATACATTAATCTAGAACATTCTATCTTCTAACTCCATCACCTTCTAATATAATGACTCTCACTGAATTGAGAAAAATGTCTAAGAAATTAAAATGTCACCTAGGATTTTTCTGAGTAAATTTGGGAACCTCTATAAACCTCTACTCTCATACTAATTATTGAATATTCTATAAATTCTTCAACCACTAAAAGTTAAGTCCCCAGAATACTAGAAATATGGAAACAATGTCACTATATAGAACAATCCAAATGACAGTTCATTGGAACATAGAAGAATGAATTAACCCAAATCACCATTCTAAGGTTCACTTAATCTAGCCTTTTTTACTCCAACTCACACAAATATTCATGAAATAAAATAAAATAAATAAATAACACAAAAGGTTTTATATGGTTTTGGATTTCATAAAACATCCATGGTAGAAGCATTTCATACTTTCATTTCATCAGAAGTATAAAGTGTAAAATCACCTATGAATTATCATCCATATATATCATTAATCCCTAATTATCACTCTAAACCTCAACATGTTTTCCCACCCTCTTTTTTAAAGGAACTAACCAGGTCAATTAGTTGCATCAACATCTTACATTCATGAGGGTCCCTTAATTCACTATGATGAATTTTGATTCCCTATATATTTTCTTGGATTAATATCCAATCATTGATAGACAAATACTGATCATATGCCTCTTTCATTTCACACAAAATCTATAATGAGGGTGATTAAAATATAGGAATAATCCCCCTTTTGGTGATGTCAACATTTGCTAAAATTTTGCTGAATTGATCACCTAAAATTTAGGTGTACTTTCCAACATTCCTTACATCAATATGAATATTATAACTTCTAGAAGATTCACTATTAACCACTCGAAAAAAAAATTTAAACTACTTTTAAAATACTTAAGAGTTTTCTAAAGTTTCTCCTTTTGATAAATTGACTCCATTACTTGATGATTATTCACAATCACAACACATACACTGTGATACATAAAAAACCAAAGGTTTGAGTTGTGTCATGAACTATGATATCCTATATCATATTTTATGACACAAAATACACATAAAAAATTATTATATTTATATTATAAATATCAATGTGATATACAATACAATATCAAATATCTTTATTTTGAAGCATGATTTCAAGAATTAAAAAACATGTCTTTATTTGATACTAGTGATGGGTTTATTAGGATTTATTAGAACTTAACAATGGATGTGTAACCAAATAGAATACCTAGAACCTAATATCTACCATGAATTGAAACCAAGACCATGCATAATATAAATGAATAAAGAAAATTGTAAATTGCACCACAGATGCCTCTAATACAATCTTTAATCAATATTCTTGATGAAGATCCCTTTTAGGAATCCAAAGGACTCCCACTTCTTTGATATATGCATAGGTTGAAGATAATTTTCCCATTATATGGGTGGTAACCTTATCTCATCCATGATGTAATAGTATATTTTAATGTAAAGTATGAAGAATATGAGAGATCTCAGATATAGGGAGGATCAAACGAAGCTTATCATGAGTATCAAACACAATAAACAAGGGGATTGTCTTCTTATATAAGACTCAAATAACATCCATAAATTAACTCATGAATTATATAATGTATGAGTTAATTTTATTGAATGTAAATCCATTAATCACATGAATGCATTGATTCTCCATGCATTTTATCAAGTAAAACTCAATAAATAATAGCTAACAAGGAGGAGATTTTAATGTTAACTTATTTATATTCGATTTCCATGTAAAATAAATGGATGTGATGTCATTATATTATACCCAATGATATACCAAGACCATAACATATATAATGTATTTGTTTTGAATATTTTATACCATAAGACATGGATATATCGTGGTTTAAAATATTATCCATAAAACACTTATTTTTAGGGAATATCTTCTTCAAATACCTCAACTAGTGGTTGGTCATTCCATTAGACACATAAGAACACTATGTACCAGTTTCCACCACACAAAACCAAAAAACAACATGCTCCTAGCATACCTATGGATTTCAAAGGCTCTTTATATTTCTTGGAATACATTATTTTGATTATGTTCAGCTAACCCAAATATTAATTGCCTGATAACTTCCCTCCCTATAAATACATAGTCGTTATCAGCTAATACCAACACTCTTTGGTATCCTATCCACTTCCATGACTTGTGTGTGCTGTTAAATTCAAGATAGCACCCCCAGTATTGCTCCTAGTCCTAACTCAAAAACATGATTTTGACCCAATACACAACCACCATTTGAATACATTTTTTCCATAAAAACCACTCTAAATGTCCCATTTATCGAAAAGATCGACAATCCTTTTTTGGTTGATCACACTAGGCTTGAACATGGTTTGTCTGAATATATTGGAAACATCTTTTCAATGAACCACTCCATAATGGAAGCATAAAACCACTACACTGTCTACCTTTATGAATCTCCATATTCCCAAATCTATGACTACCTAAAGTTCCTTTTTTAATTATCATCTAACACTACTATCCAATATGATATACTCCCATTAATTAAATTTCACTCTCTGATTTGTTCCTAGATCACTACCTTTGAAAACATGGTCCACCTAATGATATTCACCTGTACCCTGATAGCATACCGAATTCCATACTCAAATCATCGCACCTTAGTGATTTAATCTCCTGTCAGGGTCTAGATGAATTAAAATTGATCTATAAACCTCTCAACATAGTCCATGACCAATGAATCTCCTTTTACTTGGTTTATGAACTCACATGATCAGTTCTCCCTTATTGTATCAGGAAAGAACTACTCAAATAACATACCCTTGATTTCCTTTTAGGTCACCCCCTCATGCCTACCCACCTATACCTTCACGTTACACCAGTATTTCTCTAACTCCCAATGAATATATATAGCCCAATTTATCATTATACTTGGTGGAATCTCAATTTGATTCAAAATATTCTATACTGAATTAATCCATTAATCGCCTATCTGAGTTTTACCCTCTCCTGTGAAGAAGAGAGGATGTTGAGATAGGGACTCCCTTGTTGGAATCACCTATTTTGATAATACCAATTATGATTAATTATGTTTTGATAATCCCAATTATGATTAATTATGTTTTGATAATCTAAATTTTGATTAATTATGTTTTGATAATCCCAAATGATGTTTATTGATTCAACTTTTCATTATTTTAGTTACTTTTTAAGTGCATAATTTCAAAATATAAATATTGTTGAATATGTTCAAATGATATATCTTTCATTCAAGAACATTCAGTTAATCAAATGTTCATTTAATTTGTAATGTTTTATCCTAACTTAATCTGTGGATAGTTTGCATAAACAGACAAACAGCTACCGATACAGAAAGGTCACCGGTATGAAGATGAGCTACCGATAGAGAAAGGTCACTGCTATGTAGACAGTTACTGTTACACTTGAGATACCAATAGATTAAGTCTACTAGTATGCACAAGTCAACCGATACAGAGTGACAACTACTGTTATGAAGTCTACCATTACAAGATCACTGGTATGGGTCACTGGTACGTAAGTCTACTGCTACCGAGAGCTACCACTAAAGGAAGTCACCCCTATATATAGTCACCAGTACTTGGAGGTACCTCTAGAAGAAGCTACCACTACATAAAACTATTGTTACAGAGACCACCAGACACCCGACACTATGTAATTTCTTGAACCTTGTTTATTATAAGCAACAATCATATTTGGCTAATTTAATGCATCTGCTATTAATTAATGATAGTTGTTGGCATGCCAGGAATCGTACCTCGTATAAATCATTCCTATTGTCAGATCTCAAGGAATATAAAAAGGGAACCTCGAGCTACTGGAGAACAAGTCTTTTAATGCACATATGACACAAGTTTCTGGATATACACGAGGACATACATACATAGAAGAAGAATGAAGAACAAAAGTTGAACCAGTAGAACCTGAACATTCAAGGAGTGAAGAGCTTCAATGACCACACCTACACTCAATCTAATCAATCTGATCAAGCTGGACATGGAAGTTAAAGAAAACAAATGACACTTTTTGAAAAAAACCAGAGAAGGACTCAGAGAAAATTTTGATTAAACCAATGAGTCCAGAGCTTCACTGAAAACACATAGAGCATTCTAAACTCATCTGTATTTGTTTAGATCTATTTTGTTTCATTTATTTACATTCTGAGCAGTGTGTGTGTTATGTATTTTAAGCACACACTGTCTCCTGTGATGAACTAGAGGATTTATAAATCTTCACTCAATCATTCCCATAAACTCTTGTATTCCACTGTGGATAGTGGTAGAGTTCAAGTGAGACTTGGACAACCTAGGTGTTGTTGTTTAATTTTCCAATGTAGAACTGTGGTAGAGTCTGAGGACCTGGATAGTCTATGCATTTTTGTAAAAACCTGATCCAGAGTGTGGATCAGTGTTTATATAAAACTGTTTTAGAGGACTAATTCTCTTCTTGAGACTAATCCTCTTGTTTAAAACTGTTGTACATTTTTTTATTTTAGTTAGAACTATTTTGAATATTCCATTGCTAAGTACTTTAAATATAAATCTATTTTAAAGTTAATCTGATAGTTCAACTAGGAAGTGCTTGTATTTATTGTAAACTAGTAGGTTAGTTTCAAAAGATATCTAATCTTCAAGTTAGATTAACTGAGAACTAATCAATCTCTTGTGAACCTAACTAAACCTTTAATGTATTACAAATTCACTACAATTTATCTTTTTAATTAAATTGGGGGATTTTAAAAGAAATATTTTAAATCAGAAATTTTTAGTAGGAACTCAAGTAACCCCCATCTTGAGTATCCACTCGGACCAACATTTGGTATGAGAGGGTTGGAAAAAAGTTTTTCGCACTATGATTTTTTTAACTATGATTTTAGTTGTATCTTAAAGATCTCAAAATTTCTGTTAATTGTAAATTTTTATATCTTTACATATCTTTTAAAACTTAGTTGTTATGGATAAAAGATTAAAAGGTGTAGCTACCAATAGGCCACCTTTATTTAATGGTGTTAATTATGCCCAATGGAAAATAAAAATGAAAATTCATTTATAAAGTATGAGATTTGACATCTGGACTGCAATAGAGACTCAGTATAAGATTCCAGAAACTTTTAGATCTACTTGGGATGAACCTACTAAAGGTGCTTACAATAATAATTTTAACGTAATGAATTATCTATATTGTGCTTTAGGAGATGAAGAATTTAATTTAATATCTTCTTGTAATAATTCTTATGAAATATGGGATACTCCGGCTATTTCTCATGAGGGAAAAACCAATGTTAAGGAAATGTGACTAAATACATAAATTATTAAGTATGATAATTTGAAAATGAAATATGATGAATGTATTTCTGATATGTATCTCAGGTTTAATGAGATAGTCAATACAATGAGATCACTGGGAAAAGTTTTTCTTGCAAAAGAGAAAATCATGAAAATACACAGATGTCTTCCAAAAATATGGAGGGGCACATTAGTTTCAATAAAAGAATTATGTGACATAAGTTCACTACCTGTTAAAGAGTTTATTGGTAAGTTGATGATGTATGAAGAAGAGATGAAGGTAAAAAAATAATAAGATGATGAACCAAGAAATAAATCAGTAGCCTTCAAGACCTCTACTTCAAAAAATCAAGGACAAAGAGAAAATTCAAGTTGTAAGTGATAGTTCAAGTAGTGAAGAGAGTGCATCTGATAGTGATGCTAAAATGGATCAGATATCCGGATGATTTAAGAAGTTTTATAGGAAAAAGAAGTTTTTTAGAAAATCAAATTACAATGGAAAGTGTGACAATAAAGGTCATTGGAAAAAGTATTGGAAAAAGACTGATAAAAGTGATGACATAGTCTTCTACGAATGTAAGAGGAAAGGACATGTGAAAGATGACTGTTCGAAGTTAAAGTACAAGAAGACATGTGAGTACAAGGACAAAAAATATAATAAAGCTATGATAGTAACCTGGAGTGATTCGGAAGATAGTTCAAGTTATTTTGATTCCACTCAGGATGAAAATTTTCAAAAAGCTAATATGTGTTTCATGACAAACACATCTGATGTAACATTGGATACTCCTGCTTTAAACTCTTATTATTCTGTATATGATACTGAATATGAAAACATTCCTAGTGAAGAATTATTTGAATACTGTAACATGCTATAGGATACCTGCATTGAGCTGAAAGACAAGTATAAAGCCTTAAAAAACAACATGCTCTAACTAGCACTGTCAAATCTGCACTAGAAGTAGAAAAAGAAAAAGAATGATCAACAACTCAAAGAGAATACTGAACTAAAATTGTCAAATGAGCAACTCAGGAAAGATTTAGAAAAAAATACTAATGTAAAGGACACTCTTACACAAATTCTATGAAAACAAGTAGCACCAAAGTATATTACTGGTTTAGGCTATCGGCCTGGACAAAGATAGATTACAAAGAATAGATTCATTCCTAAATCTGGACAGTATGCTGCTAGTTCTAGTTCTAGAAATTCTTATGTCTCAACCAGATACTCACATAGTTATAGAACAAAAAAAGTTTATCTTTCAAAATCATTTAAATCTATTGATTATATGAAACCCATTAGACAAATCTGGGTATTGAAAGTTCTTCATTCTAATCTGTCTGGACCCAAGAAAATCTGGGTACCAAAATCATTTTCTATCTTAAATTTTGTTTAAGGAAACCTAATTAAAAAGTTCATGTAGGAAGACATGGTACTTGGACAATGGATGTTCAAGACATATGACATGATACTTTTCAAGTTTTAAAAGCTTAGTCAAAGTTGATGGAGGACATGTCACCTTTGGGGATAACTCAAAAGGAAAGATCATCGTCTTAGGCCATATTGGTAACACTGATTCAATTTTAATTTCTAAAGTTTTATTTTTTGATGGAATAAAGTATAATCGGTTAAGAATTTATCAGTTGTGTGATGATGGATTTAATGTTATGTTTGAAAATTATTCACTTAATGTTTTTGATTCTAAAAATGTTTTGGTATTTACTGCATTAAGGAATTAAAATGTTTATACTATAGATTTTAATTCTTTAGCTAAGAAAAATATTGACTATTTAAATTATTTTCATGAAGAATCTTGGCTTTGGCATAGAAGATTAGGACACTGCAATATACACTCACTCAGAAAACTGATTAGGAAGAAGTTAGTTAGAGACCTACCTAAACTTGAATTCCCAGCTGACAAAGTTTATAATCCCTGTTAAAAGGGAAAGCAACATAAAGTTTCTTTTAAATCAAAGAAAGAAGTTTCAACTTCTCAACCTCTTGAATTGGCTCACATGGATTTTTTTGGATCATCCAGAGTTTCTAGTTTAAATGGGAAGCACTATGTCTATGTCCTTGTAGATGACCTTTCTAGATATACTTGGGTATATTTTCTATCTCACAAAAGTGAATCTTTCTCTTACTTCATTAAATACTTAAAGTCTGTATAAAAACTTAGTGTACTTAAGATTAAAACCTTGAGAAGTGATCATGGTCATGAGTTTGAAAATCATGAATTTGAATCATACTTCTCACAAAATGGATATAGTCACAACTTCTCTGCCCCAAGGACACCTCAGCAAAATGGTGTAGTAGAAAGAATAAATAGAACTCTTCAGGAAATTTCATGAACTATGCTTAATGAATAAGATTTACCTGTTTATTTTTGGGCTGAAGCTGGAAATAATTCTTGTTAAAATATCAATAGATTCTTTATTAGAACAATTCTTAAGAAGACCCCTTATGAATTATGGAATAATTGAAAACCTAAAGTTATTTATTTAAATGTTTTTGGTTTTAAAGTTTGTATTCTGAATACTAAAGATAATCTGGAAAAAATTTCATCTTAAAGTGATGAAGGAATTTTTCATAGTTATTCTTTAACTATCAAAGCCTATATAGTTTTTAATAAAAGAACCAAATGTGTGGAAGAATTTGTTCATATAAAATTTGATGAAACTGATCCACATGAACCTAAACCTTCTCTTGAAAATCTTGAAGAATATTTTTCTATTCTGAACCTTAATGATAAAATCAGTAAACATGTTGTAAAGACAACCAATTCTGGAGATATTTCAGAATCTGTTGCTGGGGAACCCGTACCTAGAGAAGAACCTGAAATTTCTAGTCCTACCTTTACTAGATCAACTAGGATTCTAAAGAATAATCCTTTAGATGATGTTGTAGGTAATCTTGATAGAGGGACATAGACTATAGCTTCTCTAAGAAATCAGTTTAAACATCAAGATTTTATTTCACAGTCAGAACCTAAAAAATATCAATGATGCTATCAATGATGAATTTTGGGTAATGGCTATGCAAGAAGAGTTAAATCAATTTGAATGAAACAAAGTCTTGGAATTAGTAGAAAGACCTAATAACACTTTGACCATAGGCACAAAATGGGTGTTTAGAAATAAAGTTGATGAATCTGGAAACATCATTAGAAACAAAGCTAGGTTAGTTGCACAAGGTTACATTCAAGAAGAAGGAATTGATTATGAAGAAACCTTTGCACCCGTAGCTAGATTAGAAGCCATTAGGATATTACTTGCTTATGCAGATCACATAAATTTCAAATTATATCAAATGGATGTTAAAAGTGATTTTCTAAATGGTTATATAACTTAAGATGTTTTTTAGCAACCACCAGGATTTACAAATCACCATTTTCAAAATCTTTGTTTAAACATTCTAAAGATTTATATGGTTTAAAATACGCTCCAAGAGCTTGGTATGATAGACTTAATAATTTTATTATTTCAAAGGGTTTTGATAAATGAATTTATGATCCCACTATTTTAATAAATAATATTTCCAAAAATATTTTGATAGTACAAATATATGTTGATGATATTATTTTTGGATCTTCTAAAAATTCTTTATGTACTGATTTTTCAAAGATTATGAAAATTGAATTTGAAATGATCTTAATGGGAGAACTAAAATATTTTATTGGATTTAAAATCTTTCAAAATAGGGATGGTATTATTCTAAATCAAAGTAAATACACAAAATATTTATTAAAACGGTTTGTGTTGGATAGTAATAAGGTAAGTGCTACACCTTTGAGTACCACTTTTAAGTTGGATGTTGATGAATCTGGGAAACCAGTAGATCAAACCAATTACATAGGTATGATTGGAATCTAACTTTACCTTACTGATATTCAACCTAATATTATGTTTAGTGTATGTATGTGTGCATGATTTCAAGCTAATCCAAAATAATCACACTTACTTGTTGTAAAAAGGATTTCTAAATATCTTACACATACTACTAATTTAGGTTTATATTACCCAAAAGGAATTTTTTTTGATTTAATAAGTTATTCAGATGCTGAATTTGATGGTTGTAATTTATATAGAAAAAGAACATCTACAACGTGTCATTTATTGGGAAAATACTTGGTATCTTGGTATAGTAAGAAACAGAATTCAGTTTCATTGTCTACTACTAAAGCAGAATATATAGCTGCTGGTAGTTGATGTGCACAGATTCTGTGGATCAAACACACTTTTTTGGACTATGGATATGATTTTAAACATGTTTCTATTAATTATGATAACACTAGTGCAACCAATATCTCTAAGAACATTGTATCTCACTCTAGAACTAGAAACATTGATGTAAGGTACCACTTTCTAAGAGATCATTATCAAAAGGGTGATATAACTCTTAAATTTATAGGCATTGAATGTCAACTAGATGATATATTTACAAAACCTTTATGTTCAGAGAGATTAAGTTACATTAGACATGAATTAGAAATGATCAACTACACACACCTCACCGTTAGACAAACCTCGCCATTAGACACACCTCACCGTTAGACACACCTCACCATTAGACAAACCTCACCGTTAGAAAAACCTCACCGTTAGACACACCTCACCGTTAGACAAACCTCACCGCTAGACAAAACTCACTGTTAGACACACCTCACCGTTAGATAAACCTCACCATTATACACATCTCACTGTTATAGAAACCTCACTATTAGGATACCTCACCGGTAGTGCTTACCGTTATAATCCTCACCGGTAGAATGATTACCGATATATCACGCTGTTTTAATTTTTTTGTTTTTTAAGCTGAGACGCTTTATTGTTTTAAGGTATATTTTTTATTATTATGTTTCAATTCCTAAATGATATAATTCGAGTCTAAATCACATTCAGTCCACCATGAACTCCACCCTTCCAAGTCCTCACCTACCCAAGCCTCTGAAATCTTGTGAACCCTAAGTTTCTTGATTTGGAAATGGCTCGAGGTAAGCGGCTGATAATTGATGAAGGTAATGAGCCAAGTGCAAAGTGACAAAAATTCAGTTCTCGAGCCACTAGAATTAGTAGTGGTAATAGTAAAGAGAAGAGAAATTCCAAGAATCTGCACTTGTCGAAGAGGGAAATAATGACTGAGAAAGAGTTTTGTGCTGAGGGTTTGATGTCAAGAAAGTATTTGATTTTGAGGATTTTATAAGATCAAGTATGGCTAGATTGTTTTGCAAACAACACCGGGCCTTATTACCCAAAACTAGTTATGGAATTTTATGATTTTGTTAGATTTGAAATGAATAAAGATGAGAACATGATGATTTATGTGGTAAATGATAAAGAGATATATTTTTCATCTATTGAATGGGCTAAAAGTCTAAAAGTACCTCATGAAGGAGATTTTGGTTTCTCATCTAAATCAGTACCAGCAACTAGTGACCATTTTGAGTATGAGGCTACTTTTCATGAGTTAACTAGGAATGGATCACCTGGAAAAGTGATTGTTGCTGAATTGGAAGGAGAAAACAGATTGTTGTTTAAGTTCATTCAACATGTGATTAGTCCCAGGAGAGGATATTTTTCAACCTTGAAGTTTCAGGATATATATTTGATGTACTTGTTTAGGCATGGAGTGAAGGTCAATCTATGAAGATTGTTGATGATTCAAATAAAGGATATGACTAAACCAAAATCAAAGACAAATATGTTATTCTTTGCTAAGCTAATTTCCATTATGATAAAAGTCAAAGGTATTTATGAATCTGGGGATGAAATTGTTGTTGTTAAAGACAATTTATGCATTACTAAGACTATTTTCAAGTATATAAAACTAAGCTGGAACCCATGGAAGAAACAATGGGTGAATGATGATTGTAAATTTTATAATAAATTTAATCACGTGGACTATCTTTTTAGGCCTTAGGATGAGAGGGTCCAGGTCTAGGAAATAATGAAGATGAACCTTCTTATAGCGATGATGAGAATGAAGAGACTTCAGTGGAAGAAGGAGGAGACCCTGACCTACCTCCTAGAAATGAACCTCAGAGTATTTCTTATTGAGAGGCTAGTCCCCCAGCTACTTTACCCAGAAGAGAATCTTATTCGGATAGCTCATATGAGAGTACTTTGAGTTTGAGTCCAGTAATTGGGAGTTATGTTATGCCTGTAGTGGATGTTTTGGTTGAGATGATAGAACATGCACCTATCCCTGATGAGCCTCCTGTTATTGAAATGGAGATGATTGTGGATGATTCGTCTGAGGAAGACTTGCCTGCTGAGGCTAATATTGATGTACATGTACAGAAGAATGCACAAATTGAGGGGGAGAAACCCACCAGACATGGTACTGTATTCGTAGCCCATGAGATTGAAGACTGGTCAGAAGACCCTAGTTTTTTTGTTTTTGGTATGGACAATCTTGATTCTAAAGATGAGACACCCATCAGAAGACCACATGTCAATTATAATATCCTTTCTAAGACTTTACCTGAGGATTCAGTAAGAAAAGATAACCTAGACCAATTGAAGTCTCATCTCAAGACCTATTTTGTGGAAGAAATGAGAAGAATGGAAAACTCTTTAATATCATCCATTCAATCTGTCATGACTGAATCTGTATCTAGTATTTTGGATGAAGTTAAGACCTACCAGGGTCAAGTTTCAAGCTTGACAGAGGATGTTGAATCTCTAAAGAAATAAGTTGTCTCTATGAAGTCTTATATGAGTTTTAGATCTCAAGATGACAAGGATTTGATATTTGTGAAAAGTATAGTTGGCCAGATGGTATCAGTTTTTGAGGAATTTAAGAATTCCATAAAGTAGCATGTCAGCACCCATGACCTTTTTGTGAAAAATCTCAATAATGGGATGACTAAATATTTTAAGGAAATAGTAGCTTTTACTGTTGCACCTCTAATTGTTACCAGACCTTCTTTAGATTTTGATTAGATTAGAGCTGTGATGAGAGAAGAGCTTGGATAGTCTTCCACCAGTGGCTCTGTAGACTCTTCTTCTTTGACCCAAGTGGTGACAACCACTAGGGATATAAGGAAAATTGTTCAAGATTTTATAAGGGAGGACATTACTTCTCATAAATAAGTAAAGGACAAGGAAAATTACTATTTCCAAAGGGTCTACACTAAACATCAGTTGAACAATAACTTCAAATTTTTGTTAGAAAATTTGAAATTACCTCCTCTGACTCCAGACTTCAGAGACCAAGTGAGTAGGCTCTGGGAGCTGACTCCAGCTTTGGAAAAATTCCGGGAGGACAAGGATGACTTCATTTCTGCTATGGAGAGAGGAGGGGGGATTTTCATGGATTTCAGAAATCTATTGCTGCCCTTTTTTTCATGTTGATTCTCAGCCGGTTATTGTACCTCCAGCTTTACCTACATCTGGATCTACTGCTTTTACTTTTCTGATGACCCTAGATCAAGCTATCAGAATCCTGACACCAATGATTACTCAGAGGAGTACCCACTATAGGCCATGATAAATTTTAGTTGCTCAACCTCCAGTGGTCATTTCTGGAGTTCCCAAGCCTTCAACCGAAGCTACCCAGCCTCAGTCTACCTCATATCCCAAAGGAAAATCCAAAGTGGACATTCAAGAAGTGGATTGAGTGGGTCTAGATGAATTTGATAGGGATCATTTATACCTTGTATATTGTTTTTGTAATCCTTATGTACTTTTGAATCCTTAATATATACCTCTTTTTCAATTTCTTTGTCTCAGTTTTTACCTATGCTGCCTACTTCCTTGATTTCTCCTTTACTTTTACACTTTTTTTTACCTCTGGCCGATACTTGTATTGTCTAATTTCCTTTTGTTAAACAACTTTATCTCTTATCTTTTAACTCTTATTCCCCATATTTTCTATTCTATGATACATTCCTTACATCCTTATCTTATACCTACCTTCTTTTTTCTAATCCCAAAGGGGGATAAATATTTTCCAAGTGGAAGAAATGATAAAAGGGGAAGTGGGAGAAATGATAAAGGCAGAGGATTATTTATTAAAAGAGGGACATATGTTAGACATGGATATTAATATTTTATTTCTCTTCTAACTCAATTTTCTCTAATACATTTGAACTTGACAATTTCTACTTATCTCTGAAACATATTTCACCTATGTTGGAACACACTGAGAAATAAGTACAATTTTATTTTAGTCTGATACTTTTGGATTACCTGCCATAATTTTTGATTATCAAAAAGGGGGAGATTGTTGGACTCACCTGTTTTGATAATCCCAATTATAATTAATTATGTTTTGATGATCCTAATTATGATCAATTATGTTTTGACAATCTCAATTATGATTTATTATGTTTTGATAATCCCAATTGATGTTTATTAATTCAAATTTTCATTATTTTAGTTATTGTTTAAGTACTTAATTTCAAAATATAAATACTGCTGAATATTTTCGAATGATCTATCTTTCATTCAAGAACATTCGGTTAATAAAATTTTCCTTTACTTTGTAATGTTTTATCCAAACTTAATCTTTTGATAGTTTGCATAAATAGACAAAGAGCTAACAATACAAAAATGTCACCGGTATGTAGATGAGATACTAATACAGAAATGTCACTGGTATGCAGATAGTTACCGTTACACCTGAGATACCAATAGAGTAAGTCTACCAGTATGCACAAGTCAACTGATACAGATTTACAACTACTATAATGAAGTCTACCATTAAAAGATCACCGGTATGGGTCACTGGTACATAAGTCTACCGCTACTGAGAGATACCGCTAAAGGAAGTCACCGCTACACATAGTCACCGGTACTTGGAGATTACACTAGAAGGAGCTACCGCTACATACAACTACCATTACAGAGACCACCAGACACCTGACACTGTGTAATTTATTGAACTTTTTTTATTATAGGCAACGGTCATATTTGGATAATTTAATGCATCTGATATTAATTATTGATAGTTGTTGGCATTTCAGGAACGATGCCTCGTACAATTCATTCCTATTGTCGGAGCTCAAGGAATATAAAAAGGGAAGCTCGAGATACTAGACAACAAGTCTTTTAACACACATACGACACAAGTTTCTGGATATACAAGAGGAATTACATAAATAGAAGAAGAAGGAAGAACACATGTTGAACCCATAGAACCTGAACATTCAAGGATTTAAGAGCTTCAAAGACCACACCTACACTCAAGATAATCAAGATGATTAAGATGGACCTAGAAGTCAAAGAAAACAAACGACACCTTTTTGATAAAAACCAGAGAAGGACTCAGAGAAAATTATTATTAAACCAAGGAGTCCAGAGCTTCACTGAAAACACATAGAGAATTATAAACTCATCTCTATTTATTTAGATCTATTTTGTTTCATTTATTTACATTTTGAGCACTGTGTGTGCTCTATATTATAAGCACACACTATCTCTTGTGTTGAACTGGGGGATTTTTAAATCTTTACTCAATCTTCCACGTATACTCTTGTATCCCACTATGGATAGTGGTAGAGGTCAAGTGAGACCTGGGAAGCCTGTGTGCTGTTGTTTAGTTTTCCCACGTAGAACTGTGGTAGAGGTCTGAGGACCTGGACAGTCTATGCACTATTGTAAAACCCTGATCCATGGTGTGGATCAGTGTTTATATAAAACTATTTGAGAGGACTAAGTCTCTACGTGAGACTGAACCACTTGTTTAAAACTGCTGTGATTTTTTTTTATTTTAGTTAAATATACTTTGAATATTTTGTTGCTAAGTACTTTAAATATAAATCTATTTTAAAGTTACTCTAATAGTTAAACTAGTAACTTTTTGTATTTATTTTAAACCAGTAGGTTAGTTTCAAAAGCTAACTTAATCTACAGATTATATTAACTCAGAACTAATCAATCTCTTGAGAACCTAACTGAACCTTTACTATATTACAAATTCACTAAAGTTTATCTTGTTAATTAAATTGGGGGATTTTAATTGAAATCATTTAAATCAGATATTTTTAGTAGGAACTCAATTCTCCCCCCTCTTGAGTATCTACTCTGACCAACATCCCTCATTAGATATGCAATGTGAGGTTCATATCCCTTAGCTCCATGATCGATGCTCTTTATAAACAACGTTTAGCTTACCCTTAGTTATTCATCAATCCACTACCCTAGATCCTCTAGCCTCTCTAGTTGTCCCACATACCTCGAATCCTATACCTTTGGATCATTTTCAGGTCCTCCATTAAGGGCCACAACCTGGTCATTCCTAGATGTCACCACATCTCTATCCTCTTGATGCTCCAAAAAGGTTGTATGATTATCATATCACTTAATAAACAAATACCTTTCATAGCACAAATATAAAATAACATATATCTTAAATAGATAAATCTATAATAGGAAGTGTATATAACTATCCAATAAAATTTTATACCCACACCAAAGGCCCATTTTATCTAGCCTCAGGGACCCACCTTTCCCTTTCCAAGGTCACACACCACACACACACACGCACTAGATCCATATATCTGATCACACCAAGAAATACTCTTTTATCTGTCTAAGTAGAATGTGTAACAACCTATGTTTTTAAAAATAGAAAACTATGTTCGATAGCGTATGTGATATGCACCATCGAACCCAAAAAAAATGATTATTTAAATATGACAATTATAACCTTTTAATTAAATTTGAGGATATGGGTATAATTAACTTGTTTATGAAATATATATATTTACTAAATTAAATGATAAATTCTAAGTAAATAATCAATCAATTTTTTTAATGACCTTTTGTTTTTCAAAATATGATTTCATCAAAAATTATTTTTATTTATTTTTATAAAAAATATTATAACTATTTTCTAGAAATTTTTAATAAATTTATTTGCTAAAAAAATACCATTCTTGATGTTTGTATATCAAAATTAACTTAGGGTGAAATATTTGGATTTTTCAAAAAATATAAGCTTTTTAGTAAATAGTGAAAATACTGTTTTTATATAAAATTGTCATATCTTTTGAAAAATTCATTGATTTAAAAGTAAAATTACTATTTTAATTTTATTTAAAGGAAAAATTAGTATTATTTATTTCTATTTATTTCAGTTAATTACATTTAAATCATCTATTTGTTGGATTTTAGTATAAGTTTATTTTTTGGCTGCAAAATGCATTTTCTTGAAAACTATTTTAAAATGCCTAATGATTCTCCATTATAGTTAATTAAAATAGACCACAATGAAAATTATTTAATTGAAATTTTTAGATTATATATATTTATATATATAAATATATATAATGAAGGTTATTAGTTAAAGAGTTAAACTAAAATCATTTCTTCCTTTAAAAATCCATTTTTCGGAAAACTAATTTCCATCGTGCTTGTTGGTTTTATATTATATTAAATCCATCCAACTATTTGAATATATTTTGATAAAATTGTTTCTATATTTGGAATCATGATAATTAATATTATAAAATAAGGTCAAATTAATTTTTGAACAATATGAATAATATTTATAGTAAATATTTTTTACCACAGTAAAAAGAAAATAAGTTAATTAAGGGTAAAAATAATATAACAAGGATTAGAAACAAAGTAACATTAATAGTATTAATATATATATTCATTAAAATATAATAATTATTATATATTTTTACCTTTTAAATAATTAAATAATTATTTTGATCAAATTAGATTTTTGATATGTTAAAACATAAATTTTATTTGGGGTAAAATATTATTTTAATCAAGAAAATATTTTTTATTCATTAAATAATTATTAAAATATATATTTTAATTAAATTTCCCTATTAATATTATGTATTAAATATAATTTATATATAATTTTTATGAAGTGAAAAATGTAATTTGGATAATGGTCGAAAAATTGTTATTGTAAAAAATAGTATTTTTCAATAAATATGGATTTTAATTTAAAAGTTTAGTTTCTCATATTTATATAATTATTTGTAAAAAAGTAATATTAGTTTTGGAATCATAACATTGAAATTATCTAATGGTTAATTTTTCAAAATTTTCTAAGATGGTCGAATTTTTGGGAAAAAAATAAATACGGTATAAATGTATGGTGTGTATTATGATGTCATAATGACCCAAAATTATGTAATAAATACTATAAATGGTATTTAAGACAAAATATATATTTTTAATTTAAATTAATGTAATTTTAAGTTTATTTTATTAATTTTATAAATCTTTTATGAATCCTTCAAACCCTATAATTTATTTTATGGTTTTAAAATCATTTCTTCATAAACTTGAATCACTTCCACATCATCAATGGTATTATTTTTTTTAATTTCATACCTTATCCTAATAAAATAATTTTAAACACCCCTATTTCTTATAAAAAATGGTAAAATCATGTTATGTTTTGTGGTTTTGGTTATTTTATTATATAAAGTCCAAAACTTAAGTTTGAGAAATAATAAAGAATTATACACTCATATCCTTTATATACCCACCCAAAATCCCATTTATCTTCACTCAAAATCCATGTATAATGTCCTTAATTTTCCAAAACATCTCTGTATTCCTCTTAAGGTTCCCTTAAGCTCTCAAGAATCTCCTCCCATAAATTTGGAATCACACTCTCAAGGTAAGGGATCTTTCACTCTCCTCTTTTTATCAAGCACTCCTTTTAAGTTATGACTCTAAATTTCCATTTGTTCATGTTGGGATATGTTTTTAATTTTCCTCATTAGTGTCCATTTTATTTTTAAAAGATTATATACCCATTTCACACTCATTAATCCCTCCCATGAACCTTTATGTACACCTTTTATCATGCTGAAGTTTAGTAAGGGATCCTCTTCTTCTCCTCTTTATTCATGTGTCTTCATTATCTTATGTATTTTATATCCAATTAATAATGTTGTTATATGATCTTAAATATCATAATTACTATCCATTTTATTTATAAATTATTAGATACCTTGTTAACTCTCATTAATCCCTTCCATGAACATTTATTCACCCTCGTCATGATGCCAAAATTTCACTCTGATTTTCTATGCTAAACTAATGTGTAGTGAATAATCGTACCCATATACTATCAACTATGTTCACCATTATTAACTTATAATTATTTTATTTTGGAAAAACATGTATTTATTCCACACTCCTTGATCTTGGAATAAAATTTTATTATAAATTATTCCATGTTTTATGATATATGTGGCACACTTATGCATGAGAATGAAATGAAAGTGACGTGTGTACCCAGAATTATATAGTTCTCCAATTCATTGGGGAATGTTTTAATCTCATGATATTTCATGAAAAGGAATAGGAATTAAACCTAATCTATCATGATACTTTTTCCATCATTATGTCCTGGAAGTTGGACTTGACCTATTTTTATGATGTAGTGTTTTATGTTTTTTCCACATTTCCCATGTTGCCTTTATGATTATCATGTTATATCATTCCCCATTGTTCATGTTTATGATTATCACCCCTTTTATGTCGCTTTGATGTGACGATTGTATAAATTTTAATATTTTCTTCATGTTATACCATTTTTATTCCCTTACTGGACTTTATAGATCACCCCTTTCTTATGTATATCCCTAGGTTATCTCATTCAATATTAAAAGCTATGGAGTTTTACAAGAATGTTAAGGAAGTTTTCAATAATGTTTTTGTATCCCATGTTTAAGATGTTATTCTATGTACCAAATTCCCAAATACACTAGACTTATCAATATATAGGGTTGTATAATGTGTACTCTCATGAAATAAATCATGAATTAAAGTGTAATAAAGCATAGGGTTTTCATAAAATGTCACTAAGAATATATGTGGGAAAATACCACATAGGTTTTTGCCATAAATTTAAACAACCAAAACCCCTTCCCATTCTTGAACCAAAACCAAAATGGAAACCAAAATCAAACATAGACATGTCATGTGATCCCTATATTCTTATAAAGACTCATGAGTACCACTTCTTGAATCTAAAGGTGAAGAGTGAAAAAAATCAATAACATTAAATACCAATTTATACAAATAAAATAACCCAACTATAATCCTAAAAAACAAAAAAAAAAACAATCACAGTTTCCCTAGTAACATAGTCCTCGGTTTGTACTTGTATTGGGTAGGTAAAGAGTACAAACTTTTTCTCAATTACAGTTATTTTGAATGTGGTAGGACACATTTCCTAAGTATTTAATCTTCCATACACCAAATAATAAAAAAACCCACTTTGTATTATTTTATATAGACCAACTACGACACAACTTTATATTTTCCCTAAACCAGATCACTCGAGTGGAACTTTATCCAAAGACCACTAACCATATGCATGCCTCCCCATATACTAGAGGTCGTCGAATAATATCGAGGGTCTAAGGGGTGATAGTGTATAGACTATACCCTCTGGACATAAATGAAAATAATTAAAAATGAAAATAGAAGAAATATCAATAAACAGTCAAAAAACAATCCAGAACATATATATGGAAAAAAACTAAAATTTCATACAAATCACACAATACATAACTAGACAACTTATAGTACAATCATATATAAATAGATCCAAAACAGAAAGATACAACTCCCAACTCAACATCGAGGATCCACCCAGTCCAACTCTAATCACCAACATCTAATCCATGCATCCATTGAACATCTAGCTACTAAGGTCTAGATATTGAGATCTTAGCCTTTCTCATGTCATGAAACATATGGTCTACATGTGTCATGGAGTGCCTATGTAGGGTGTGAGTATGAACTCAGTAGGCCACCACCAACATTGTCTCTTAAAAATATTCATATGTATACGAATGTATGAAAAGTTTAATAATAGAAACTAATACTAATTTTTAAAACCATACCCACTTGTGTAAGAGAAATTCACCTTATTAGACAAGTGTTAGGTGGGTCAATATACACACGTTCCATTATATCATAACTTCCCTTGTCCTTCCAACCTATTCTATACCACTTAGTGTTGCATGTCATAACATATCCCACATTTCCATATCAAATAATTAGAAATGGAATCATAATGGAACCAACACATACCATTCCACACCATCCATGAAAAACCAAATCTCATTATAAATACTAACTCAACATATCAATGATTCCCAAACATATTAATTTCCCACTCTTATCTAGTGATCTCCATCACCGCCCATTTCCCATGGACATCCCTACAATATATCCCTCCTCAAAATCAATGTACAACTCCATATAACTTAATCCTCTCAAGTCTGAAGGATACTACTAAGAAACCATAGGTAATCACCACCTCATAGGCTTTATCCTGTATACAAACGACCCCAACTAACTCATCCCCATGGTGAGCGACAATCTCTGACAACCTACAACTAAAAAAACAATGAACCTCCATCACACCCATCGTTGAATATGATATCACTCTCACAATTTTTAGTAAAGGACATCTTATCATAGTCACACAGGTTTCTCCCATTATGTTCTCAAGGACCACATCATGCATAGCATCCCAAGGATCTCTAATTTTCCACAAAGAGCATCATACCTGTTAACATCACATGATACTAACCAAGAAGAACTAGTTATACCTAAACAAACCCACCAATTCCCTCATGATACTTCCCCTTGTCACCTCACATGAATAATGGAAACCACATATGGTTTTGTACGCAATCACACACACTACCCTTCCCATGCCCGATTATCTAAAAATTGATAAAAACATATATATCATAGTAAATATATAGAAACCACCTTCCTAATACTAGTAAAAGCCTGATCATCTAATTCCTCATGTTAATTTGACATTTGTTAGAAGAAATCAAAAACATGATAAATATACCAAAAAATGGAGATTTTAGTCAACATTCATTGCAATGGAGACAAAATAAAAAACAATCAATAGAGGAAATTGAGACATACCTGCGAAAACTCTCTATTGTAGAAATCACTTTGATCTACCAAAAAAAATAAAGATCCCACTTGGTAAGAAGGGAGGAATGATATATAGTAGTTAATGTGATATCCCTATTCAATTGGTCTTAAGCGGGAGGTTTTCTCATTTTATTAATTATTTTAACCAATTAATTAAACTTAAAAAACTATCCAGAAGGTCTACGGTGGTGTGACTCATAGGGGTCATGGTTTGAAAACTTTGATAGACCCACTTCATGAAATTTCCATTTCGGTAACAGTGTGACTCATATCCCCCAATAAGAACCAAAAACATGAATTCTATACCCCGATCATGTTGTGGGGTGATCACCCTCATCGAAGTGCAACATGCCTCCCCTTAGCAATAATTCATAGTGTGTCTCCCAAAATGTGGTGTAGCAATCCCCTATAACTAGACTTCATGGAACAACCATACATCTCACGGTGTGATATGCAACCAACTCAAAAAAAATTATTATTACTTAATAAATTTTAATTCTTATGAAAGAAATCATTGCACTATAATTCCATTAGCTATGGCATGGTCTGCATCCATCCCCAAAAATTTGTTCTTAAAAAACTAAATATCATGTCAATTTTCCCCTGGATTTTGTGTGATGATCAACCTATATTGATCTTTTAAATATAACATATCTCCTTTCCCTGACTTAATCGATTGTATTACGGTGAGGCTTCCATCTTGCTGAAAAATTTCAACACACTGCCTTAGGAAAATTACCACAACATGATTCACTGCCTATGTCAACACACTTTATGCCTCAAAAGTGTCCAAAAACACAAAATTGATCTAAATCAGACCTGAATTGATTCACTTAAATATAAATTCCATCACATCTTATTAGGGGACTTCCCCTTAGCATAACCCTCACATACACCTGGGTGGCCAAGAAGAAGAAGATGTAGTATATGTGCATAATGGTAGTGGGGATGACCAACTTTAGGCCCCAGGTAATGCTGGACTAGATATACATGATGAAGGTGATAGATACTAACATAGTAAAGGTGAAGTTAAATTAGTACTATTTAAAGAATTTTTTGATGTCCCACATCCTAGAGGCAATGCGGGGGTCAAACTGGTTAACCCCATAGGTGAGGATTCAGGGTGGTATACTTCCATCCCCCACCACTATAGGTATAATTCCTGGCTTCAAGAATGATATTTGTTGAAACATATCCCCTTAGAAACCCTCCTTACTATAATAGTGAAGTCAATGAAGGTACAGAATCATTTTTATTAGTGTCAAATCCAATATTCACTTCAAAAATATCATCTCAAATATCACATCAAATTTCATCAAACCAATAAAATAGAATATAAATATATAAAATAATGACTCATTATTTGAAAATTATATACCTAAAATGATATAGGATATAGAATTAATAAAGATAATGGATTGGCATCCACAGAAAGTATTGGAGAGTAAGGCACTGAGGATAAGGGAGAAGTTAGTGGCGTCGGTGAAGGTGATGATGATCTTGGTGGTAGAGAGGTTCCTCACGTAGGAGATAAATGTGAGGTATAATATAAGGTTTGATAAACATTCCCTATATATACCACACAAATGAAAATTTATGGTAGAATGATTTTTTATTTTGTTGATAATAAATTGATCAAGTAATGACCTTTTTAGTCATTTTCTCATTCCCTTTCTCCTCATCCATTATAGCCAAGTAGGTGGGTCAACCACCCTAATTCTCTCACCTCTAAAAACTCCTATATTCTAACCCTTTAAAAAATAGTAGGGATTCTAGAATCTATAATAATAAAAAAGGGTGATGGCTTGAATTTTTGAAAAGTAGGGGCTACTATCGACATATATTTCACTATGAGATTTTATTGAGAACTAGTCACATCTACACACATCCTTTATATATGTTCCATATTTTTTTAATTTATTTGAAATTATACTCAATTATATAAACTTTACAAACTTATCAAAGTCAATTTAATTCATCCAAAATTATAATTGGTTTTTCTTTGTGTGAATTTTCTACATGTATGCACTTCCTTTCTCTATTATTTCTTTAAAAAAGTTGATATTATACTCTGTTATTATTTTTCTAGGAATGAATAAATAGATTCCTTATAATATGTAAAGCACTGTGACTATCAAAAAATAAATGAATATTCTTTTATATTTTCCTAAGATACTCCAAAAATACTATACCATAGTTGATATTATTAAGAACTTCCATTTCATAGTGATTTTACTTATAGCACTGAGAAAGGGTCACCCTGCTTAAAAACCATAGTCATCCCCTTTTTATTTTCCTCATTTTATTTTCACTATTTGTCATTCATCAATTTCAAATCACCGACCTTAAATTGATTTTCTTCCACGAATAATTATAAAATACCTTGTATTTAAATCTCATTTTTTAATCCAAATTTGTTATTGTTTTTAAGTTTTATTTTTTCATGAATTTTCAGGGTTGTTCTTTAGTTTTTCAAATCATATATATATATTGTTGATATATGAATACTTACCTATATACATATATAAATACATACATTTATACATATATTTTATTATATATATATATATATAAGTGTGTGTTTGTCAATCAACCATCACTCAAGTGATTTGATATTAGTATGGAATTCAATAGGTTTGGGGATCAAACCATGGTAAGATTTTATTTTTAGGTGATTTTAGTAATTTTATAGAAGGTACTATAGAAAGTTTATAGTCAGTTTTTTATCAATTAATATAGTGGGTATTATTGCACATACCAAATGTGGGTACCGTCTGTGGGAATTGTTTGTAGGTATTGTATATGGGTTCTGGTTTTCAATAATATTTTCATGTGTTGTTTATAAGTGTTGTTTGAACGTATTGTTTATGAGTGATATTCTTGGGTGTCATTTTCAGTTATTGTTGGTAGGTTTTTTTACATGTATTGGTTCCTAGTACTCTTTATAAGAATTCAAATTAGAAATTTTGAAAGAACTATTTTATCGAATAGAACTATTACTTAGAGGTTCCATAAAATTTTTTTTTGTCCTCACACTAGAAAGCCTTTGGGATATCCCTTTCTCCATCCATATTCAAATAAAATCGATCTTAAGCATGAATGGTTTGGCCAACTGGGTCATCCCTCAAGATTTAGAGCTTCTCATTAAATGAATTGATCTTAAAAAGACATTTTTGGGGTCTTCGGGTCACCCATCAAAGGAACTTGGAATCTCAGTCATTATCTAATGTATTTATATTTTGTGTTCCCTTAAATATAGGCCTCTAGGAAACTCTTAAAATGTTAGGGTACCAAGACATTCTCAAGTGATTAAATAAAATAACTTCAACCTTTTCTAAGGTCTTCGAGGCATAGTTAAAAAAGTGTTTATGTGTGTCTAAGTGTGTTATATGAAGATATATATTTCATGATACATATATATATAGAATTATACATATATATATATGTGTGTGTGTGTGTGTTATATTTAAGTTATTTATGTATTTTGTTTTTTTATAATATATATTTTTAATTTTTTTATACGATTTATATACATAAATCTTGATATATTTATATATATGTTCATAATTTGTTTTGTATAAAATTATCATTTTAATGTTTTTACATATTGTGTGTATATATATATATATAATTATATTATGTTTATAATATATTCATATATTTTTATTGTATATTTATGTTTATTTATAATACATTTATACACTTATTAATATATAGGATTTTTAGTGTGTGTTTATATATATATAAATATGTTTTATACAACAAGTACATACATACAAATAGATTTTATTATGTGTGTTTGTGTGTTCATTATGTTTATGTAAATATATTATTTAGATATTATGATTTTATATGTTATATATATATGTGTGTGTGTGTGTGGTTCTATATTGTATTTATAATATATATATAAATATATCTATCATATAATGTTTTGTATATATATGTGTGTGATTGTATATATATAAATTTGTTTTATATAGAATATATATATTTTTTATTTTGTGAATATAGATAGATATTATGGTTTTTTTATTATATGTATAAAATTATCAGATTTGTTTAATATATATTTTTTAAGATATTATTTATGTTTTCCTTTATAATTTGTTTTATGTGTGAATAAATCATATATAAAAATGTTATATAAATTTGTTATATATATATATTGTGTTTCTCTCTCTCTCTCTCTGTGTTAATAGTGTTTATGTATATATATTATTTATATAACATTTTTATATATGTTTTATTCACTCTCTATGTGTGTTTGATTATGTATAATTATATATATAGAAATATATGTTAGTTATATTAATATGTTTTATACTTTTTTGACCAAAATAGGATGAATATAAATCAAAACTTTATAGATGATAATCATATAGAAAGAGAGTGTGATAAAGGAATCAAAGAGTTCATTAAATTTTTAATATATGACTTGAATAAAACTTATTGAAACATGTATATATGCCTATATTATTATTATTCAAAGTGAATTGGTCTAGCTGAAATGGAATAACATTTTATTTGTTATATAATTGATTGAAGTAACAAATATTATGACAAACATGAATAAGTAAGTTGAATACATTTTATAAATCATATTATATTGGTAAAAGTGTATATGATTATGTATAGAATTTTAGAGAAATGAAAACATTTGTTGAATACTTAGTGATTATCCAAAAATGTTTGAGAAATTGAAGAATTGTACATAGATTCCCCTACTTTATGGTGGTAGAAAATATCAAACATTATTAGTAGTATTAGAATAATATAACCTAAAACTATGAAACTAATGAAGTGACCCCAGTTTTACAATGCACGTTTCTCTATTGAAGGATATTATCCTAGAAAATAATGAAAATCCTTAATTAATATACAAAGATAAATGAATGTTATAGTCAACTTTTATAAGATTCATAAAAATACAATCTTTCCTCAATGCATGTATATTATTTAAAAAAGAGTATGAATCTCTATAGAAATGTCCCAAGTGTTATGATTCTAGATAAAAAGAAGAAACAAAGTATTTTTAAATTTTATGGTATTTTAAATTCATTCTTATATTTCAATGGTTGTATGGATGTTTAGAGATTATAAGTTAGTTGACATGGAACAGAGATAAAAAATGTTGGATGATAAACCATGACACCCTCCAAATGATCCCAAATAGAAGAAAATTGTAAACAAGTAAATGGGTTGTGTAAATTCCATCTTGTGTAATATATGAATGTAATTAATCCCCATGGTATAAAAAGTAGCACTCATAGCACTTTAATAGTTATCTAGATATCATGCATATCAAAAAAATTGTTTGTTATAGTGTAATAAACATGTTACTAAATACATAAGAGAAGGAATAAATATGGCTTTAAGGATAATTTATACATGATTGAAATTGGTATCATGAAATATTTGGAAATAGTCGATGAGGGAAAATTAACTTTTCTTTCTCCATGTCTCACACTCTTTTTATGAAAGTGATATTTTAGTTTTGTAAATTTTTAAATTGTGTAATGATCACAAAGTGGTATTCATCAAATATCAATAATATTTTATGGATGAATGACCATATGATAATAAGATTAATATCACATGATTTTCATATTTTGATTCAATATTTGATTCCTATGTAAATATGAAGAATGTTTCAGAAAAAAATTAACACACAATACCTAAGATATGTTTCTTTAAATTAATATTTCTTAATGTTATTCACCCAATTAAGTTTCCATTAATGGAAAAAGATATTTTTATCACTTTATGTGAATTATAGATGTTTTTCCATCATTATTCTTTGATATTATGGTTCCCTTGATTGTTTATTTGGAAAGGAATATCTGACTTTGTAAACCCATACATTGAAAATGGAAGTATTTTATTAAATGATATATAAATATATTTAAAGGGTACATAAAAAATTTAATCCATCCATAAGGTTTTATTTTATAGAATTTTATTATATAATAATCCAATAAATTATTTATTGAGTACCTATCTTACATGGATATAAATTATCTTCCAAAATCTCACATGGTAAGTGCATTGAAAGTGAATGACTTTCAGGAAGAGATGTTGTGACAATATCCCTAACAAACTAGAAACATTATCACTTGTATGTTTTTTATAATAGTGTAGAGGTTTTTTCATGTGTTAAAACTCATAAAGACATTATTATGAATTAGAATACAATAATGGGTGAAGGTTGGATATCAAATAAATATAACCAATAGTTTATTACTTAGTTTCATGACAACATTTATAAAGAGTTGTCCATAAAAATTAAATTCATATAAGGAAAATTTTGATGATTACCAAAAGTACCAAGTGTTAATTTGTTATCTTTTGATAGCTACACAATTAATGGTTATATTTTCTATACAATGGAAAATGATGAATATAGTATAGTTTAAAATTGTAGATTCACTATTGTGGATAAAGCAATGCACATATCAGGTGATAGAGTCAAAAATCAATTTATGTAAATATATCTTACTTTGGAATCATTAAAAAAATAAGGGAGTTAAACTATATGATATTCCATGTGAAAATTTTCTAATATAGATGGGGTGATGATAAAATTGTAGTAAAATTTGATGAATTGGGATTTGAAAAAGTGATTTTTAGTAAGGATGGTTATAAATAGGATCCCTTCATAATGGAATCACAAGTATTGAATATTTTTTATACCCATGATCCTATAATTGAAAATGGATTATTTGTGATTTTAGAAATGAAAAAAAATACATAATTAAGCATCATTTCTTTAGAGGATGATCCTTTACTTATGATGTCTCAATCATTTCATGTTAAAACTACTGGAAATGATGTCATATATGTTAGAGGTGACCATAAAGAGGGGAAAACACTTCAAACATTAAAGAAAAATATAATTTTATAAAATTTGGGTATGTTGTTACTTTAATTTCTTATATATAATATGTAATTTATTTATATGGTTTGTATTAAATAAGAAGTTTAATAATCCTAATTTTTTTCTAATATGTGATTCATAAAATCCCTTATTTACCTCAAAATCCCATTTCCTGAAGGCCTTGAATATTTTATTTTATAATTAGGATAATCTCTAAATATTATTCTCACCCTGATAAGGAAAGATCTTGAAAAAAAATTATCTACATTATTTATCTAATTTTATTACCTTTTATTGTCATTATTAATTATATGTTTTTAGTTCCATCTAGAAAAAAATTGGTAGATGACCCTGAATACTTAATACATTATAGAATTAAAATCAAATAGATGGATGAAAATAGTATATGTTAGGACCGAAAGGGGCCTAGATACCTTGAGAGGGTGGTGAATCAAGGTATGGATACTATATTACAAAACTATTCCTACCCCACTGGATCTTGACCTCAATATTACAAGGGTCACTTTTTCACTTAATTGTTAATGTTTATCTTATTATGTTCTTATTTATCTGATGATGATGCTTTGAATGTAATGCAGGAAGGTAAGAACAAGGACGCAACCATTTTTACATGGTTTACCCTCACTAGGCTACGTCCAAGGAGCATAAAACAGTTATGTGCTGATGTACCAAATCCACTAAATCTATATTCCAATCACAAGGTTCATGTTAGATTACTTCTATTCCCAGGACCACTACCTTTATAATGTTTAGGATCTTCTCAATGAATTCCCAAGGGTCACTCCCTAAGTCTCACCCTCCATCTCATTGCCTATGGGAAGTATCACCATCTTCCTCTTCCTTCACTCACTCCTCTTGGAAGGGATCCACTCACAATTTATGGAATTGTATGTCGATTAATTATCACTAATGAATGAATCATCCACTATATGTAGATATTATATTGAAGTCCCACTTTCATCCATTGATGAATACCTCTTTTCCACAGAACACTAGGAAATACCTCTTGAAAATACTTTTGCAAATCTCACTGCTTCGTGAAGCTCCTAATTTCGCAAAGGTCAAACAATCATTCACGAAGTTCTTGCCTCTTTGCAAAGAACACATATTTATAGATAACACTACTTTTTAGATCACACTGCTTCTTAAAGCTCACTGCTTTGTGGATTTCACTTCTTTGTAGAGATCAAACCTTCACAGCGAACAACTGCCTTTGGAGAACCCACTGCAGTCATGAAGAACGTTGCCTTCAAAGAAAAAAATCCTTCAAAAATCTCACTAAGACAACACAGAACACCCCATATTCAAAAATCCTTCAATACTTAGAATAATGCACTTATGTTAAGACTATAGTAGCCTTTTCACAAAGATCAAGCCTCTCTTTGAAACCTTCCTTCATGAAGCACCCCTTGCTTTGCGAAATTAAAGTGATTCCAGATTTTCTCTCTTAAGCTCATAAATAATGAAGAGAGGTGTCCTATTATTTATAAGCATGGTTGAATGCTGATCTATGCTTCTTCCAACATGTTTTATTAATTGGTCAAAATGTCTCAACGACACTCCTTCCATTCACAATTCACCACTAAAATTTGAAATTTTCACAATGATCTCCATCAAACACTTCGCACCGCCGCAATGCTCCAATTATTGTAATCGTATACTCTTTTTTAAAAACCTTTACACCGCTGAAATTCTCCCTCAAAAATCTCTTCACCTATTCCATTCGAGAATCTCTTCGTAATCATAGAGATAATTTTCAAACTTCTTCATGTCTTGGTGAAATCAACTTCATGAAGCCCATATTCTCAAAACTAATTCCTTTTCTATATTTTGATGAGATCTTACACTCCTTTTTCATGGTTCGTTTTCAAAAAGTGTTTTCAATTAGATCTCTGTAACTCGAAAATTCACCACGAAAACAAGATTTGTCAACAAACAAAACCAACCGAAAAATTCTACAATGTTTCCTTGAGTGATTTTTCCCAAGAAATATTCCCCTTTGAGTTTGTTGAAAACTCTTCTTAAAATGATTCTCTGCACTTTGATACCTCATTAAAGCATCGTCCATTATCTATAACTATTCACCACTTATGACTCAGATGGATATCAAAGATTTACTCAACACATACTCTAAGCCCACATGAGCAATGCTTATTGTAAGAAAAAAGAGTAATATAAAAATTTCATCAATGAGTAACTTCATTCCTGACACCAGTTGTTGATACCATTCCAATACCACTATTCCTCTTTCATCACTAACCTCAGTTTTCATGATATCTAATCTTTTATTGATCACTTTTAGCATCGTCATATTTAAAACTTTTACTCCCCCTATCTTGTTTCTCTCTCACTATCTCACGACTCCACCTATCAGCTTCTCCCTATGTATTTGACTAAGACATTTTTATTCTTATTTATCAGTAGATTGTCCCCCTTTAGGAGTCACACTTTCTCCCCCTTTTTCAATGAACCCAAATGTCACTCCTTTGAGGTCTGCAATAGAGTATAGATCACATATCATTACATTAGAGAAAATCACACCATACATCGGGGAGAGGGGGGTCCCACATCCATGCTTTTTCAAGTGATGGGAGTCGACTGAACTCCCATATCCAGATGATGCCTCTCAAATGCTTCTTTGGGTAAGGACTTTTTCATAATGTATGTAACCTATAGTTTTGTCGGCACATAATCCAACTTCACAAGACCTTTCTCCACCTTCTCCTTGATAAAATGATTTTTATTTCAATTTGAATTGTCTTTGAGTAAGGGAATAAATTTTTTCTAAGATTTATAGCACTTGAATTATCAAAATGGATTCCAATTAGAGACTTCACATCAACTCACATGTCATAAAGTTGTTGTTTCATCCACAATAACTATATACACGCTTCAGTAGCCACAATATACTCTGATTATGTAGTGCTCAATGAAATAAAATCTTGTTTCTTTCTTATCCAACAAATACACAATCCATAATTTAAAATGCAACACTTGATGTTGAATTTCTTTCATTTTCTAATATTTCCCAAACTGCAATTGTATACCATAATAAATATTTCTATGATTTTTCACTGTACATCAAACCAAAGTCCACTATGCCATTGATATACTAAAGTATTCTTTTCACTACAATAATGTGGATTTTTTGGGATTAATTTAATATAGTGATGCACAGCCTATGGTAAAGAAAATATTGGGCCTTCTCTATATCATGTACAATAGGCTTCCAATGATTTCATATACTATGTGATATTAACGGTCTTTCCATTATCATACCGTGAAATTTTCATACAGGTAGCCACCAGAGACTTTATCTCCTTCCTTATGTTACCAAAATCATCATTCTTTGATTACTATCATTATTAACATAGATTTTGTAATAAATTCCATAACACTGAAATCCAATATTCATCAAAAACTAATTGATCCTAGAATACCATGCTCTTGGTGCTTGCTTTAACCTATACAATGCCTTCTTCAGCCAACACACTCTATTCTCATCTTCATGAATGAGAAAAACATCTAGTTCCTCAATATACACTTCTTCTTCCATATCCCAATTCATAAATTCTGATTTGAAGTCCATCTAGAAAACTATGAACCTTATTTACACCTTTTCACACTAGTTGTGCTTTGTTTCGAATCACTGCACCGTATTAATTCATCTTATTGTGAAAGAACCATTTAGTTTCGATGACATTCTTATCTGTTGGATTTGAAACAATATCCCACACTAGATCCTTCACAATTTTTCAAGCTCTTTATTCATAGCCTAAACTCAGTTTTCATCTTCAACTGCTTCCTCCTACTCATCATCATTATCTTCATCTGAATCAACATTTTACATTATTACTATCCCTGAGTTTCTCACCTCCTCGTTGCTTCCAAAAGGAAACTATTTTTTGTAGATTAATGTTGAAACATTTTTTCCATTCTCTTTCAGTATCTTCGTATACTAAAAACAGTTAGGTAATACCATATCATTAGAGAAAAATAGATAATCATGAAATAAAAGAATGTTACTGCTCGTCCCCCAGTCATTCTTCTTAAACCTAGACTCTCATCATTTCTATACCATTGGGATCTTTCATCTAATTATGAGATATAATTATACCCCTATTATATTAAACTCTTCCAGTTTTTAGGCCCACTATTTAGACCCACAAACATTCTTCTCCTCCTCCATAATTTCTTTATATGTGTCACTTTTAAATGATCCATCAACAAAAATTTAGGCCTACTGAGTCAGAATTCGGTGTTTGAAATAAGAGATAATGTTAAAAACAAAATCACTGTCTATTATTTTCAATCAATTCTAGCTATAATCCATCAACTCCTTTAAAAGAATTCTTCCATATTAATTATTTATATTTTGTGACGGATTTGAATTATTTAAAATTTTGGAGCACATCACGTCATCACTTTTCATCATTTGATGCTACTTCCCCATAGATTGTATCACTCATTGAACCTAAAACACTTAAACATCGGTTAATATAATTTATACACATAGGGAGAGGGGATCCTCTAGAATCCTCAAGAAGTGGACTTTGTTTGATTTTATTGGACCAACCCTTTGATGCTTTCTTTCAAATAATTGTACTCTTTATGTTCTTGTACCAACTACCCAGCTAACCTCAAATGTTATAGTCACATGAATAAACATTATTTTCCCACATTCTGAGTCTTCTTGTGATATTTAGGTTCTGTGGGTTTGTCCTTCTTCACAATTTGGTTTTTATACCCACTAGTAAAAAAAATCTTCATTAAGGTTCCACACAAATTCCATTTCTCATGGTTCTTTCTCTGAGTGTGAATCTCTCTAATAGCCATCTTTCGTTCATATTCCTCTATTGCAGGGATCTTTCCCATTATTTCAATTCTTGCCTTGTAAAGAATTTGATATTGTGAGTACAATCTTCATTAATTTTTCTTTCATCAATTATTCGAGTCTCCACATTGTTTCTTACTACTTCTAAGTTCTTCATTGAACATACATTTTTCTTACTCACAACTGGAGTATCTCCTCCCTTTTTCTTCCAGGTTTGTTCACATTATTTCCCAGAGAGTTGTTGTGATTGTAGTAGAGGAGGTGATTGATACACCTTTTTTGAGATCCTGGTGATTCCCCTGAGGTTGTAAACCTATTTTTCAAATTATCTTTATATCTTCAAATATAAGCCTTTTTGTTATACACTTCTAGAGTTTGGGGTATTCTTTTGAGTTATTTTTCCTTACCTACTTTCTCCCTGCCACAATATCTTTTCAAATTCCCATAATCAGAACATATAAAACATTTCCCATTAAATACATACCTCTTGTGATTATTTCTAAGATGATATGTTGATGCATATTCAGTTTTTCCTCTAACATTGAGCTCCTAGTATTCTTGACACATACTCATATTATGTCAATGTCTTCCACAATAATATAATCTGATGGATTCTTTATTCTAGGAGGTTTTCCTTTCAGGATTTTCATGGAGTTTCTTCTTATTCTCATATTTAGAAATATTTCTTCCTTCACAGCATGAAATATATTCCAAATCCTCTAAACAAAAACTTGATGTATGACCATGAATCCCACAGAAATAGCATATGATTTCATTAATTCTTGTAAAATCCTTTTTAGGCTTGTCTTTATCACCTACTAGATGATTTTTATTTCTAGAACTGTCCATGGCTCTCTAATGCATGGGAGAGGTTTCATCATATCCAATACCTATTTTCCCAAAACTAGATAGCCTTTGGGATGATACAATCCTTTCATGATTCACTAATGAAGTAGAATATTTTCTTTCCATTTCATCATCACTTCCTACAAGATAATAAAATATTAAGGTTAGAGCATCCTTCAACATGGGCTTGCCTTTTTCATTAGATTTCTCTACTTATTTCTTCACTGATTAAAGATTTATCTCAATTGTTGAATCTTTATATCCCTTGATTCAAGTTGAGAATTAATTTACCTCTTTAGATTCTTCCCTTTACTCGTCACATCTTCCAATTCACATGTGAGATTATCCACTATCTCACTTTGCACCTTTATTTTAAATTTATCTTGAGCAGAAAAATCAGAACAAAATGCATCTTCTTGTAGCCTTTGGTTCTTATGAACTAGTTTAGACAGCTATGTAGCAAGATTGTCCTTTCGGGATTTCAGATTCTGAATTTCATATTCCTTTTGGTTCTTTACCTTATCATAATATTTGTGTTTTTCTCTCTTTATAGACATATTTTTCAGTTCTCGAGCTTGGGAATCATTCTTCTCTCTCAGATCAGTGGCCAAATCCATAAGACTTTGGTTTAATCCTTTTAGCTTATTGACCTCAATTTCTAATGATTGGATATGGATATATTTGGATTTAATTTTTTCATACAATTATTTTGTTTCATGTAAAACTTCCACTTTTTGACTTCTTGGAGTATCTTCATCAACAGCAGTTCCAAAGTCCCTTGGAATGTCAGGTTATTAATTCATTCATACTATATAATTGAATGAATAAATAGTCTCATAGTTTGATACATCATTGGGTTCCTTCAACTGAATCACGTTGTTTCTGTTGACACTTCCACTCTGAGGAATTTTACAAGACTTCTTCTAATTCTATTAGGTTCTTTCCTTTTCCATGAAACACTAATAAAAGATGAGACTGAATCTTTGAATTCTACAATCAACTATCCAAGTCAGAGAAACAAATGATAAAAGAAACCTTCCCACTAATACCAATTGTTTGGACCAAAAGGGTCCTAGATACCCAAAGAGGGGGGGAGAATCAGGGTATGGATATTCTATTACAAAATTCTTCATGCCCCACTAGATCTTGAACTCAATATTATAAGGGTCACTTTTTTCACTTAATTTTTAATTTTGATCTTATTATGTTCTTCTTTATCTAATCATGATTCTTTGAATTTAATGCTGGAAAGAAATAACAAAGACGCAATGCTTTTTACTTTGTTCACCCTCACTGGGCTACGTCCAAGGAGCATATAATGGTAATGTTCCGATTTACTAAATCCACTAAATCTCACTTACAATCACAAGTTGTGGGATATATCACTTCTATGCCAAAACCCAATTCCTTTATAATGTTTAGGTTCTACTCACTGCATTACCAATGGTCACTCCCTTAGTATCTTCCTCTAGCTCACTACCTTTGGGAAGTGTAGGTTCTGGGAGGAGCATAATTGTGATTGGGTTGGCACCCATCTTTAATTTTTTACCATGATTAATGATTATTATGGGATCAATACGATGATGAACACCAGTATCCATAGGATAATATTAATGATTTAGATAAATAAGTAAGAGGCCTGAAACCTTTAGAGAGGATCTTTCACATCATGTTAATAATTAATTTCATAAAGAAAAGAAAACCTAGATCTTCGGTAATTTTTTTTGATGATGTTTATCATCCAGAATGACCCTTACGGTTTGTCTCATTGTGCTTATGAGGATCCAAACTAGAATCCCTCTAGTGGTGATCCACATGTACTCTGATGGAATCTGATCAAAACCAATCGTTATCTAGGTGCTAGTGTGGTGAAGCAGGTGTCTTGTGTCAGTCATTCATGATCGCTAGTTCTTTGTCCTTGAAGAATGTATCTCATTTTTGAGAGGGCTGGGAAGAGGATTCGAGAGAGAAATCATTTAGCTCAAAAATTCTCAATTCACTTGGCATGTAGTTTGGTACATGACACAATAGAAGTACGTGTCTATTTATCGACATTGGGCTTATATTAAAATAATTAATTTCATAACAAAAATTAAATACATTCATAACCTTATAGAAAACCCATGATTTTAATAATAATACCGCGTCATTATTTATGGTGTGCCAACTTGTGTAAAATGGAATTATAAATAAAATTACGAGTCACAAAATAATAACAAAATTATTATTATTTTAATTTATGCCAACTAGTTAAATAATTATTTACCGTCTTGCAAATAATTATTTTACTACCTCACCGACCTTAGTCTAGTCTAACTCCACTTCCATTTATTGAACACATGGATAAATAAATAAATAATTCATTCTCTTAAATAAATCTTTTATTTACAAACTAGTAAATAAATATTTATTAAATGTTCAATAAAATAAATAAATATATTTTACCCACAATCCAGTGACTAAATATTTATTTAATTTATGAAATCAAATTAACTTGAATAAAATTATTCCACTATCTTGAGAATAATATTTATTCCATTAATTAAAGTCAAATAGAATTTTATAGAGACCACTTGAAACACTTAGTGTGTGACCCTCTAGGATTCTTTCTCATTGGCATTAGGTGGGCTTGCCTACAGTCCAAGAGTAATGTCTAGCAATGGGTCAAGGCACCCAATAAAAAGAACTTAAAATTGAAACAATGACATTCAAATACGAACACTCACTATGTAATATAATCTCTTTTTCTCAATATCTCATCAAGAAGGTTTCATTATAGTGTCATCATCCTTTGTGCTTGATACACCATTCTTTGTATACCTAAAATAAACTCGTCATTACACCATGTCCAAGGAATTTTGCGCAATAGTTATATTTCAATCAAAGGGCCGAGATATCAACTTCTATAAATAAAAGGGACAAATCCTTCTTGACTTTTCCATTAATAGTGTGCCTCTCATGACCCACCCAACGTACCCTACTTCTTACCAAGTGTATGCATGATGATTTTTGTCAGTAAATCAAATTGTGTGAGTCATGACATGTGTTAATTATAATCTTAATGTCTAAGGATCATTACATGACCTCGAATATAGGAATATCTGATGACACCAAATCATGTGGAATTTCTACTGACGGGTCTATTCTCATAATCTCCCAACTTAGAGATTACCAAGTATGAACTTCACAAAATTAATTCTCATCTCCTTATGAGTACTCAAACCTAATGGTATGTATACTATGTGTCCCATTATAGTATTTCATCAAACCACAAAACTATATTGAAGAATATTTTCATATCACTTCAAGGTTTTCATCATAGCGGGGAACTAATATGACCTTGTCAATGCGACAAATACTCCAGGACATTATTACACTATAGTCATTCATAATAATTCAAAATATGTAATAAAATGTTTAATATTTAAATATATTAAATATTCATGTAATAAATGTACAACCAATTGGTTCTAGGACACCAACTATTACAAACTCCCACTTGGACTAGAGAAAAATTCCAACAAATTTCAGTTTGTTAGACCTCACATGTTAATCATGTTTCTGTTGAGTCAAGGATTTGGTGAAGGGGTTTACCACATTGTCTTATATGGAAATAATGCTCACTTTAATTTCACCTACTTCAGAAAAATACCTCAAGAGATGATACTTTTGAATTATGTGCTTCGTCCACTGATGTGACCTTGGATCTTTTACGAGAGCCACTGATGTAGTATTATAATAGTACAATGTGTAGGGATCTTTACTGCTAGGTATCACATCTATCTCCTGGACAAATATTCTAATCCAAACTACTTCTTTAGCTACCTCATAAGTTGCGATATACTTGGACTATGTTGTAGAATCTGCGACCACACTCGGCTTTGAGCTCTTCTAGCTCATTGTACCTCCATTAAAACTGAAGATGTATTCCATTTACAACTTCATGTCATCTTGATATTTCTGTAAACTAGCATCTGCATATCCTCTGATGACTACTTCCTCATATCCTCTATAAACCAACAACATATCCTTAGTCCTCCTCAGATACTTTAGGATAGTCTTGACTACCATCCAATGGTGGTCACCTGGGCCATTTTGATATCTAGATATCGCACTCAATGCCTACGTGACATCTAGCCTAGTACAAAGCATGACATACATGACTAACCCAATCAATGATGTGTATGGAGTCCATGCCATTATCTTTATTTCCTCATGTGTTTGAGGACACATCTTCTTGGAAAGATGAATTCCATGTGATGTTGGCAACAATCCCCTCTTGGATTGTTCCATACTGAATCTCTTCAGTATCTTATCAATGTATGTACTTTGAATTAGGTCCATAAATCTCTTGGATCTATCACGATGGATATTGATTCCAATAATATATGCTTCCTCACCCAAGTCCTTCATGGAGGAGCATTGATTCAACCATTCCTTAACAGACTATAAGACTGGTATCCAATTTCCAATAAGTAATATGTCATCAACACATACTATTATAAAAATGACTTCACTCCCACTAAACTATTTGTAGACACAGGTCTCATATTCGTTCTTGATTAAACCAAATTTCGTTATGGATTCATCAAAATAAATGTTCAAAGACCTGGATACTTACATTAATCCATAAATGGATTTATGCAACATGCATACCTTATTGGAATCCATTGGAGTAATAAATTCTTCAAGTTGTGTCAAATAGACATCTTCCTGACGGTTCCCATTAAAGAAGTATGTTTTGACATACATTTTCAAAATCTCATAGTCATGGTAATTGGAAATGGCCAATAGAATTCTGATGGATTTTAGAATTGAAAATGGTGAAAATGTTTCATCATAGTCAATGCCTTGACGCTTTTTGAACCATTTTGCAACCAGTCGTGCCTTATAGGTACTGACCTGCCCTTCTATGTCTAGTTTCTTCATGAATACCCATTTGAAATCAACAGGCTTTACATAAAATAGAGGATCTACCAAATTCTAGTCTTGGTTTTTGTACATGGAATCCATTTTAGAATTCATGGATTCTTTCCAATTAGAAACATATGTGCCACTTACTGCTTCCTTGTAGGTTAGGGGATCATTATTATCAACTAATAATGAGTCTCCATCATTGGTAAATAGAAAATAATAAAATTACAGTTCTTTAACCCCTCTTGTACTCCAATTCATTTATTGTGTCTATGGAACAATTATTTCTTCCACAGGACTTTGGGGAATCTATTCATGTACCAACTCTTGTGTACCTTGATCCTCGACTTCATCAAAGTATATCTTTCTCCCACTGTCTCTTTTTCATATGTTCTCCCTCTCAAGGAATATGGCATGTCTTTCTAAAATAATCTTTTTGTGTGAGGGGTTGACAGGTAATATCCACTTATTTCTATAGGGTATCTTATTAAGGTACACTTTGTGCATTGGGGTGTGATTTTGTTACCTGTAGATGCCTTTAAAAATGTATCACTTACCCACACATGTAAATTTAATAAAATGGATTTTTTCCACTCAATAACTCATATAGAATACCATTTATCGATTTAGTTGGTACTTGGTTTAGTATGTGCACCACTTCTTGTAACGCATATCCCCAAAAGTATAATGTAAGACTTGAATGACTCATCATTGATCTCACCTAGTCCAACAATGTGTGGTTCCTCCTTTCTCTCACACCATTCCACTAGGGTGTGTAAGGATGAGTGAGTTGGGATATAATCCCAAACTTCCATAAGTAATCAATGAAGTATTGATTAAGATGTTATCTAGCTCGGTCTAAGTGAATTTTCTTAATATTCTTACCATGCTGGTTATCAACTTCATTCGTGTATTCTTTGAACTTATCAAAAGAATCTGACTTATACCTCATTAAGTAGATATATCCATATATACTAAAATAATCAGTAAAAGTTACGAAGTATGAGTACCCTCCTCTTGCTTCAACTGGAAATGGTCCACACACATCGGTACAAACTAATTCAAGAATCTCTTTATCCCTTTCACCTTTCCGGCTAAATGGGGATTTGGTCATTTTTCCTTGTAAACATGCATGACATACGCCAAGTGGTTTTAGTTTGAAAGAATATAAATATCCATCTTGATGTAACTTTGTCAAGTGTTTCTCATTTACATGACCTAGTCGTTGATGCCAAAGATGGGTGTGGTATGAGTCATGTGAAGTATCTTTGTTATAAATTTCCATTACTTGGTTTTTGTAATCCAACACATAAAGACCATTGTATAAATGTTCCCTACCAAAACAAATTCTATCTTTGTAAAAGAAGAAACATTAATTTATAAACTTGAAAACAAATACATCTATATCTAATCCAGATACAGAAATAATGTTTTTAGTAATAGACATCACATAATAACAACCCTTTAACACCAAGATCATCCCAGTGGGAAGCATGAGGTGGCATTCCCCGACAGCTACAGCAGCGAGTCTAGATCTATTGGTTACTCGTAGACCTACCTCCCCTCAGTAAATCTTCCTGAATCTACTTGATTCATATATTTGGATACATATGTGAGCACCCTTAGATGTATCTGACACCCAATTTATAGAAATAGATAGATTACATTCAATAAAAAACACACCTGAAGCTTCCCCTTTCTTCTTGGGCTGGGTGCAGTTCTTCTTCCAGTGGACCTTCTTGCCACATGTAAAACAAAAAGCTTCTTGTTCCCTTCCTCCCCTTTGATCTTTCTTTTCTTCGAAGGGAATGAAGAAGATTTGGGCTTAAATATCTTCTCCTTCCCTTTCATCTTACTCACCATAAGGACATAAGGCTTTTCACACTTCATATTTTTGTTCACTTGGATAATGAGGATAAGAAGATTATATAGAGACTTCTCAATGTTGTTCATATTGAAATTAATAACAAATTTGGAGAATCTATGATGGATTTATGAATGAATGAGATAGGTACCCAGTTATTCAGGGAGTTTAAACCCTAAAACCTTCAGGCGCTCAATGTAGCCAATGTGCTTGATTACATGAGGCCCAGTTGGGGAACCCTCTCCAATATTACTCTCAAAGAGTGACTTGGAGATCTCAAACCTTTCCATTCTCCTGGTAAAGACCACGGAGGTGCTCTAGCATTCTATAACCATACATGTTTTCTTGATACTTCATGAGCTCACTAGACATTGATGAAAGCATCAAACATTAAACATCAACTGTGTCATTTATATGTTTCTCATAGACCATGAAATCCTCATTACTTTCCTATTTGGCAGGTGGATTAGGTAATATTGACTCCAATGCATAATACTTCCATTCATGGTGTAGGATAACCTGAAGGAATCTAAACCATTCCTGGAAGTTACTACCAGTGAGGATGTTTTCTTTATCCAAAATTGATTGCAGGGATAGTTTAGTTGATGAGATTTTCATTTTTATTCTATAATTAAAAGAGCAGATCATTAATACTTTGTTGATTACATTTTATGATAAATAATAAATTAATTTTATTAAGTCTCCCACTATTTTATCAAGCCCCAATGGCCCTCACTATTGAACTCGGAATATCCAGTTTCCATGAAATTCTAGTGTAAAGGATCCATATTCCCCTTCGCATAACCCCAAAAAGGGTTGGTCAAGCTATTTGGAGGTATTTAGGTAGGAAGGTCTTTTCCAACTGTGGGCTTGCAGCTCCTTGATATGTTGAGTGGACTCCCCAACCTTGAAATCCTAACTTTGTATATCCATAAATCTTTCCTCCAATATTACACCAAGTCTAGCAAGGGATACTCTTATTGATGTAATGTGGTTAATTCAACCTGAATCCTTTCATAAGGTATTACTGTTTAAAAGTAAGTGTCCCAATAATGGTTGGTCAAACACATTGTTTTATTGATTTTTTCCCTTAATCAAGTAATGGAAGGCTTGGTCTGACTTAATATTTTATTTGAGGTATTTTTATCACTTATGCGTGAATTTATTATTATCATTATCACTTTATTGTTAATATTAAGTGGAACTTACTTAAGTGACTAACCATGTCTTGATAATATTTACGCACAATCCTAGTTTATTTTAGTTCCATATTTTATGCATGTTTAATTAATTAATTATGTGATCGTGAAAACATATCCATAATGATAAACCACACAACTGACAAAAATAAAATAAAGAAAAGGGAGTGATCATGAGATTTTCTAATGATTAGTTTGTATAGAAGTTGATAAACTAAGCCTGACCTAGTGGAGAAACACCTTGAACCTTTTGGTTTCGTTTTTACATATTTCTATCTATCCACCTCTATATCTCATCTGAGTGGTTCCGTCTCGGCTCCAGCTTGAACTGCCTCCTCCAAATTGGGAGTTTCAATCATTACATTTTATTTTTTAACTCACGTGTTGGTGTGGGGTAAAAAGGGGGGTTTACATAAACGAAACCATGGGAACGTAGGCCCTACATATTAATGAGGACAGATAGCTCTCATGCCAACAATTAATTTAATAAATAAATTAAAAGGAAACCAATCACATAAAAAGGTCTTGGTCTAGCTCATGATCACCCACATACATGCAATGAGTTATTTATTTAATAAAACTAGTATTCAATTATTTAATCATTCTTATTTAAGAAAAATCACACTTTAATCAATTAATTATCATCTTTAATTAATCAATCCTTTTATCTTAAACCCATTTTCTGATTTTCCTTAAGATTCTCATCCATCATAATTTTAAAAAAAATAAATTTATTTAAATTTATCTCTGTATGTAACTTTTACCTTACAGGAAACCCGGTGAATTCCCATTCATAACTACCCAATGAGTAGGAATGAACATTACACAGATGTTAAATTAAACACATATATGTATATAAAACACCTATCATGTGTTTTTCTCTTGCTTTATGCCTACACAGTGGTACTCGTCTCAAGGTTTTGTATAATATAATAATACATTTTAATAAATATACATAATTTGGATGAGTACACAGAGGGTAGTTCCTACTACACAGTGTGTATTATCCTTCACCTCCCATCCGATGTACATGCTCTGGGATATGATGTGTATATGTACTTCAGAAATCCTCAGAGTACACGGCATGTCCAGTGGGCCACACACTGTGTAGTATCCACATTACACGGTCTCTAGCCGGGAAAGCCCTGTATAGGGAACACGGTCCAACCCTAACTAGAAGGGACTAGACGCTGTGTCTAGTGGTCCACAGGACATGTAATCTGGAAACCATGTGCCACCTTTTCTTGGTCAACACATGGATTCTTCAAGACTAAGACAAACTCCAATGACATGACTTGCTTTGGTAGACCAGTCTCGATGCATTGAACCTTGATACATAGAATGTCAATCTAACTACACGCCATTTATTCTGGTGTTGTACAACCATGAACCTTTGGAACCTCTGGATGAGATCCTTTGTTTTATTTTAATCAAAATTAAAAGAAAACTCATTTCTGTAAGGTGAACGAGAAACGAAAGAGGAGGAACAGATCTCAAGATTTAGATTTTTAGAACAATTAACATGATTTGAAAAACTAAATTATTAAACTATAAAATCATCAAAAAATTATTTAAATAATTATAAACTATGATGTAATATCCCTCCGATACCACTGGTAGGTTCTAGGTGCAGTGAAATCACAGTTGGGTCGGTGCCCATCTTTAATTTTTTACCATGATCAATGATTATTCTGGGATCAATACGACGATGAATGCCAGTGTCCATGGAATATAATCAAATTTTTATATAAAGAAGGAAGGGTCCTGAAACCTTTAGAGAGGATCTTTCAAATCATGTTTATAATTAATTTAATTAATTTCATAAAGAAAATAATACCAAGATATTTAGTATTTTCTTCATTGATGATGATGATCATCCAGAATGAACCTTCCAGATTGTCTCATTATGCTTGAGAAGATCCAAACTAGAACCCCTCTAGCGGTGATCCACACATACTCGGATGGCCTCTGATAGACACCACTAGTGTTCCGGGTGCTAGTGCGGTGAAGAGAGTGTCTTGTGTCGGTCGTTCTTGATCTATTTTTCTTTGGTCTTGAAGAAAATATCTCTTTCTTAAGAGGGGAGGTAAGAGGATTCGATAAAGAAATCATTTAGCTCAACAATTCTCAATTCACTGGGCATGTAGTTCGGTACATGGCATAATAGACATACATGTCTATTTATCGACATGGGGCTTCAGTTACAATATTTAATTATGTAACAACAATTAAATACATTTGTAGCCTTAGATAAAACCCATAAATTTAATAATAATACCACATAATTATTTATGGCGCACCAACTTACGAAAAACAAAATTATAAATAAATTCTGCGTTACAAAATAATAGTAGTGTTATTATTATTTTAATTTGAGACAACTAGTTAAATAATTATTTACCATCCTGCAAATAATTATTTTACTATTGTACCATCCTTAGTCCACTCAAACTACACTTCCATTTATTGAACAGTTGGATAAATAAATAAATAAATCTTTATCTTAAATAAATATTTTATTTACAAACTAGTAAATAAATATTTATTAAATGTTCCATAAATTAAATAAATATATTTTACCCACAATCTAGTGAATAAATAATTATTTAATTTATGAAATCAATTTAACTTGAATAAAATTATTCCAATATCTTGAGAATAATATTTATTCTATTAATTAAATTTAAATTGAATTTAACCGAGACCACCAGAAACACTTAGTGTGTGAACCACTTGGATATTCTTTCTTGTTGGAATTAGGTGGGCTTGCCCAAAGTTCAAGAGTACTATCTAGAAATGGGTCAAGGCACCCAAGAGAAAGAACTTAAATTCAAAACAATGACATCCACATACGAATTCTCACTATGAAATATAATCCCTTTTTCTCAATATCTCATCAAGACGGTTTCATGGTTGTGTTATCAACCTCTGTTCTTGTAACATCATTATTTGACTACATGAAATAAACTCATCATTACACCATAGACATGGAATTTTGCCTGATAGTTCTATTTCAATCAAGGGTCCAAGATATAAACTTCCACAAATGGAAGGTAAAAAATACTTCCTCGACTTATCCATTAATAACATGCCACTCATGACACACCCAATGTACCCTTTTTCCCTCCAACTGTTTGGGTGATGGTTTTTGTCCGTAAATCAAAGTGTCTGAGTCGTGACACATATTAATGTTAATCTTAAATTATAAGGATCATTTCACATGCTCATAGATAGGAATATCCGAGGACACCAAAACATACAGAATTCCTATTGACATGTCTATTCTCATAATCTCCCATCTTGGAGATTACCAAGTACAAACTTCATAAAAGGAAGTCTCATCTGCTTACGAGTACTCGCACCTGACAGTATGTATACTATGTGTCCTATTATAGTATTACATCTAACAGAAAAACTATATTTAAGAATATTGTCATAGCACTTCAAGGTCCTCATCATAGTAGGAAACTTTTATGACCTTTTCAATGTGACAAATACTCCAGGACATTATTACACTATAGTCATGCAGAAAAATGAACAATATATAATAATATGTTAAATATTTAAATATATTAAATATTCATGTAATCAAAGTACAAACAGTTGGTTCTAGGACACCAACTCTTATAGGAAGAATCATTTCCTTCCTCTTCCTTCACTCGCTGCTCTTGGAAGGGATCCACTTACTATTTATGGACTTGTAGGTCCTTTAATTATCATTACTAAATGCATCCTCCACTATATGTAGATACTCTATTAAAGTCCCACTTTAATCCACTAATGAATAACCCTTTTCCATAGAACACTAGGAAATACCTTTTGAACTTTCTTTCACAAATCTCACAACTTTTTGAAGCTCCCAATTTCCCAAAGCTCAAACAAGACTTAACGAAGTTCCTACCTCTTCGTAAAGAATGTACCTTTGTAGATCACACTGCTTAGCAGCTCCCACTACTTCATAGAGCTCAATACTTCATAGAGCATAGATTTCTTTGTAGAACTAATGAACGTTTTGAAGCACACTTCCTTCATGGAATAACTTCTTTCATGAAGATCGGTGATCCAATGCGGAACACCCCATCTTTGTGATACCTTCAATACTTAGAATCATTTACTTCAATCAATAATATAATAGTATTTTTTTCGATTCTCAATCCCCTCTTTCAAAGCTTTCTTTATGGATCACCCCTTTCTCCATGAAATCAAAGTAATTCCAAAATTTCTCTCTTAATCTCATGAAGAAAGAAGGGGGTAGCCTCTTATTTTTAGGTACAGTTGAACGCAGAGCTCTGTTTCTTATAGAAAAATTTCTAGATTGGTTGAAAAAGTATTCATGGCACTCCATCCATTCGCAATGCACCACTGAGATTTTACATTTTCTCAATGTTCTCGGTAAAATTCTTTTCACCGCTGTAATGCTCCAATTCTTGTAATTGCAGAGTCTTTTATCAAAACCTCTGCACCGCCACAATGATCCCTCACAAATCTCTTAACCTCTTCCATTCAAGAATATTGATGTAATCATAGATATCACCATAAAATTTCTTCAATACTTGGAAAAATCCACTTCATGTATCCTATCTTCACGAAACGCTTACACCTTGTATATTTTCTTTTTGTACCACCTCAAGATCTTCTATTCCTTTTTAATGGTTCTTTTTCAACATGGGTTGTCAACAAGATCTCTGGAACCTGAAAATTCACCATGAAAACCTACTTTTTCAACAAATACAACCAACCCAAAAATGCTACAATGTTACCTTGAGGGATGTTTTGTCAATAGTATATGTGATATGATGATATCATATTATCAAAAACTAGTTGGTAGTTTTTTTCAAATCAAATCACTACATCAAGAAACCTGTGTTTGTTTTTATAAAAAAAAATTACTTTTTCATATTAATTATCATTGAAAAAATTCAAGGTATAACCTTGTATGTCTTTTATCGATGATAATTACCATGTTAAAGAGATTGATTCATAAAAAATTGAAGGCAAGTTTCCTGTTCCAATGGTTATATTTGACAAAAATGACCAGCTAGTTATTGAAAATATGATACCCGTATGATTGGTTTGTAAAATCCATCCTAGATGTATATACGAGGTATGTAAACAGAAAAATTATTTTTAATTATTTTTGTATTATTTCTATTATAATTTTAATAGTGTTATTTTTATTCAAGATGTTCATATTATAATTATAAAGTAATTGGAAGAGTAAATAATATTTTTTAGATATTTAAGTCCCTATCTTAATTCATTAAAAGTTATTTATCTTTTTTTTTTTTTATTTTTTTTATTTAATACATTTGAAAGTGTATATTTTCAAAATAAAAATTTATATTGTAGTTCAAAATAATAATTATATTATAAAGACCAAGCACATTATATTAGATGGTCATGAAACTCAAGGAAAATGATCATTGATTGATTTGTGTCCTATAGAAATTAATTGTGCATCGTTTTTATTTTTGGTGTGGTTTGAATGATTTAATGTGTGAATTTAAATTTTAAGTGTTAAAGAAGTTAAAAACATTAATATCGTACAAAAAAAAAGAAAAATCACCCTCTTTGTAATGAAACTCTTTAAAAACTATAGGTCATTCATTTGTGACATGTAATAATTAATCACACATCATTCATATATTGAGTGTGGATGTTAGGAATAAAAGTGTGTGATTTTAATTTAAAAGTGATATGATAGTTAAAAATGTATTTTACATGATAAAAATTGAGAAAAAATGATTTCCTTATCATTTTATTCTAGGAAAATTATTGATCATTCATTTATAGCCAATATAAATGAACCACACTTTATTTTGTTTAATTGTGTTGTTAGAATAGATAAAAGTGTGTGTTTTCAATTTAAAATTAATCTTATAGTTCAAAAAATGTGTCTAATGACCTTAATTGATCACATGATATTATATTATCATGAAACTCTAGGAAAAAATTCTTTAATTAATTTTTGGCATGTACGAATGAATTTCACATTATCATGATGCCCAGTGTAAGGGAAATGACCTAAAGTGTATTTTTTCATTTTAAGTGTTAAATAAGTTCAAAACACACATCACCCAATTAAAAACATGAAAACACACTTCAATTATTATTGAAACTATATAAAAATAATTGATTATTCATTTGTGACATATAGAAATTAACCTTACATTATTCTGATGCATGGTGTGGACAATATGACTAAAAGTGTGTGTTTTTTATTTAAAAGTGACATGTTATTTCAAAATATACATCACATAATCAAAATCAATAAAATGTGATTGTATTTTCATGTAACACTAGTATATTGATCGTTAATTTATATGTGGCCTATAGGAGTGAAACTTACTTCATTTTGATGCATGGTGTATCCGGGATAACTAAAAGTTAGTGTTTTTCATTTAAAAGTAATATTGTATATAAAGACGTATAACACATTATCAAAATTGAGAACATGATATCATATTAGCATGAAAATAAAATAAAATCATTTTCAATTAATTTTTAATTTAAAGGAAAGAACCACCCATCATTTAGATACATAGTGTGTTCAAAATTACTTGAAGTGTATTTTTTCATTTTATGTGTTAAAGAAGTTCATAACACACTTCAAATAATAAAAACCATTAAATCATGATTTGATTATCATGAAACTATATAAAACGTATCAATTAATTATTTTTATCATGTAGTAATTAACCATACATCATTCAGATGTGAAGTGTGGAAGATATGACTGAAAGTGTGTGTTTTTAATTTAAAAGTGATTTTTTAGTTCAAAATGTGTGTCACATGCTCAAATCCTAGAAAACAATATTAGGATGTCATGTAACTCTATCATAAGGATTTATCATTCATTTGTGTCCAATAAGAATAAACCACACTTTATTCTGATTCGTGATGTAGTTAGAATAACTAAATGTGTATGTTTTTTATTTTAAAGTCATATTGTAGTAAAAAAATGTATCACATTCTCAAAATAAATCATACACTATTGATCTATTGGGAATCTCTAGGAAAATGATAATCGTTTCATTTTTGACTTTTATGAATTATTTGTATGTCATTTTGTTGTGTGATGTAGTTACAATTACCAAGAGATTATTTTTTCATTTTAAGTGTTCAAGAAGTTCAAAACATATGTTACATAGTCAAAACTAAGAAAATTCATACTGATTATTATCAAATTCTATGAAAACTATCAAATATTTGTTTTTAACATTTATAAATTAATATCACATCATCATGATGTGTGGTTTTGATAGTATGATTTATAGTTTAAAATGATATGGTAGTCAAAAATGCATTTTATGTGCCTAAAAACCAAGAAAAAATATTTTATTATCATGATTCTCTAGGAAAATGATAGATCTTTCATTTTTTTCCTGCAAAAATGAATTTTATTTCTTTTCAATGGTTGTTGTAGTCAGAGTAACTGAATGTGTTTTTTTTCAATTTCAAAATCATATTATAGTTCAAAATGTATGTCACTTAAACAAAATAGATCACATAAAATTGTATTTTCATGTAACTCTAAGAAAATAATCATTTATTCTTTTCGACCTATAGGGATTAACCTTGCATCATTTTCATGCATGGTGTATCTAGAATGATCTAATGTGTATTTTTCCAATTTAAGTGTTAATGAAGTTCAAAATACACATCACATATTCAAAACTAATAAAACTTAATCAAATATTCATTAAACACTATAAAAACTATCATTGATTTATCTATGACATGAAAGAATTAACCTCATATCATTTTAATATGTTGTGTTAAAGGTATGACTGAAAGTGTGTGTTTTCAATTCAAAAGTTATTTTTCAGTTCAAAAATTTCATCACATGATCATAAATAATAAAACATGATTCCATAGTCATATAACTCTATTATAATGATTGATCATTAAATTTTGGTCATTATGAATGAGTTGTATTTTATTTTAATGCTTGGTGTAGATAAAATAACTGAAAGTATGTGTTTGCAATTTAAAATTCATATTATAATTTAAAATGTTTATCACATTCTCAAAACTAAGAACATGGTATTATATTGTCATAAAAATATAGAAAAATGATCTTTTATTCATTTTTAACCCAGAAGAATAAAATTATTTTCATTTCGATGCATGGTGTACTGAAAATGAACTAAAGTTTATTTTTTCAATTTAAATATTAAAGAATATTAAAACACATATCACATACTCAAAACCAAGAAAACATGCTTTAATTATTGTGAAAATCTACGAAAACTATCAATGATTCTTTTGTGACATATAGTAATTGACCTCACATTATTCTATTGTGTGGTCTTAACGATGTAACTAAAAGTGTGTGTTTTCAATTTAAAAGTGATATGTTATTTCAAAACAACTTTCATGTGCTCAAAATCTAAGAAATCTTGAATATATTGTTTTTTAACTCTAATAAAATTATTGATCATTTATTTATGTCTTTTAAAAATGAACCATATTTCATTCTGATGCTTGTTATAGTTAGAATAACTAAAAGTGCATGTTTTAAATTTAAAAGTTTTATTATAGTGTAAACCATGATCTACATGATTAAAATCAATCAAATGATATTTTATTTTTTTTGAAACTATATAAAATTTATCATTTATTCATTTTTAACTTGAATTAATGAACCATACATAATTCCAATACAAGATGTTGTCGAAATGAAAAAAAATTATTTTTTAATTTTAAGCATTAAAAAAGGTCAAAACAAACATCCCATACTCAAAAATAATAAAAAATGAACATATTGTGATGGAACTCTATGAAAATGATTATTGATTCATTTAAAACATATATGAATTTACCGTGCATTATTCTGATGTGTGGTGTGGTATGAATGACCTAATGAGTAGTTTTCTATTTCGGAATAATTTTAAATTAATTAATTTTTTTAAATTATATATATATATCAATTTTTTCAATTACAGGTACATTTTTCAGGCCGGTTAAAATTCAAAGTATTTTTGATTCATTGACACACTCTTCTTAATGTATTCTTGCATTTATAAAATTTGTAACAATAACATCATGTACATTTATATTTTAAAATATTTAAATTTATTTATTATATGTATTTGGTCAATTCTTGTATGTTTCATATTTATTATGATAGTGATTTTGTTATATATTTTTATTTTTTCTATTTTTTGGGCTACCGCATCACTAAATGTGGCTACAACCATAATTAATTCTCTTTCTTAGTGCTAAAACGGATCTAAGAAATGATCTCACCCTTTCTAAATTATTTTTTATGTAAGATCCCAGAATTCATGGAGGTATGCTATTGTTTGTTTTTTTGAATCCATTGAATATGGATAATTAAATGTTTTCTAGGTGTTTTTGGAATCTTTGGGGTGTTCTAAGAGTTTGGGACACGAAATAAAGGAAAAAAATTCCCATCCAATGCATACTGCACAGTTGGAAAACGGTTAGAGTAAACCATGTGAAGGTGGAGGCTAAATTGTGCGGCTTGAACCAGAGACATTCCAAAAGATTATAGCATGGTTTGTTAAATTTTTCAGGCTTCCCATATAACCATGCAACTTGGACCCATTTTATACAAAGTAAGGTGCATTATTAGTGCAAGATTTTCCAAACTGTGCGGGCAAACTATGTGGCCCATTAAAAAGTGAAAAATTACCAAATTTACCTTAGGTATTTTAAGTATCTCACCTGATTTATTCCCCCATTTCTCATCTATCAACCCTAGTGATGAAAAATTATGACCCAAGATTCCCAAGTGTGGATCTCCTTCGATTCTAGGACTTTTAGATTGACATCATGTGAGGATGAAAACTCCATGTAAGTATAATGCTCCTCTTGCTCCTCTTTTCTGGATTAGAGATTGTAAATTTGTTCTTCTTCTTATAAATCCCTAAAACCATCTTTGTAACAAACCGACCTGGGGTACCCTCAAACTTGGCACCCGACCCGATCTGTCATATACCCAAAGGGCGTTTCCAATCCCTGTGGGCTGGCAATAAGCACCCGAGCATTGAATGGAAAACCAAAGGGAATGATTTCCACCAACCTGAACAACCAAATGGAATATATATATATACTAAATAAAAAGGAAAAACCAAATAAAAACAATATATATATCCCATAATTTTAAGAAAATAGGAAAAATAGACAACAACAAAAGTAACTAAAACTCTTAAGGATAAACCCAACTGAAAAGGACCCAAACCAAAGATCTACTCAAAACAATGACATAGAAAAACTCCCACCATCTCACCACCAGTAACTCAACCAGCTGACACGAACTCCACCACCTCACTACGACTTCTTTCCTTTCCCTTCACTATAAGACAAACAAAGTTCTATGAACCACCGAAGAGGTGCGCAAGGTGTGAGCTAATAGGCTCAATAGGATCCAACCCATGTGTTTCATAAAAAGTCTCTGTATAACAATTCATGAATGTTTATTTTATATAAAAACATGGCATGATAATTAGTAAAGTAGTATTATAGAAAACAAGACAAACATTTCCCTTTTTCTACAGTTTTAAATAAAAGTAGGTATATCAATTTCAAAGAACATTTTCCATATCATTTTTCACAGGAATAAACATGTATATCAAGGTTAACTTAGAAATTCAAGAAATAAAAAATAGAAGCATAGGTATCAAAACACCAAGGAATACTGTAGGTCTAGGATACAGACTAATTGTACCACAATAATCAAGTGCACAAACCAGTTCCTCGAAAAATGTTCCTAATAAGTAGAGGAATTCCCCATGATTAAACCCCCCCAACAATTTCAATATCAGTCCCCTAGAATAATGGGACTAGGAAATAGAGGAAATACCCAAGATAAACCTCCTTGATAATCACAAAATAATGGATAATGGCCACAAGCTAAACCTTACACCTAAGTACCAAAGGTAACCCAGGTTCTTTATTCATGATTTATTTCAATGCTTTGAAAAAAAAATTCAAAAACATTTCAAATATCATTTCAATGATTCCAAAATACCCCTTTTCATTCCATTTATCAATAACCAGGGAAAAACCATTTTTCTTTGAAAACTCTTATCAACACATAAGAAAAACGTGCCAATATTTCATTATGAATAATTTTTTAAATCAAAACAACAAGATCCATTATCATATGCTAGATACAGAACCCCATACCTCAAAACCCAGGTTGCACACACCCGTAATAGAATCCAAAATTATGAAACCCAAAAACATCAACAAAGGCCCTAGAATAAAATACCCACCACATTATTGATCCAAATTTGATCAAAAGGGTCGATAGAAATGAAGAAACCAACATACCTCAAGAACGGAAATCCTCTGCACCGCGTCTGACAAAGGAAAAGGCCTCCAGAGTGAGATCACGCAATAGACCTTGAAGAAACTAAAAAGAAACACCATATTAACCCAATGGATCAGAAAAATCCACCCAATGGTGATATTTTTATCAATGTAAATGAATAAATGGGAAGATAACTAACTTGGAGAGATACACCAAAATCACAAAAGAGATCGTATGTCAAACAGATCGATCCGGAAGGAAATGTGTCTTCGAAAAACATCTAGGAAAGGCCCTAAGTCAAGGATAAAAGAGTATAGAAACAAAGTAATAAGAAAAACTTCCAATCATATGTTTTAAAACTAGATTAATTTCATTTCACGACATATAATATAGTCACATGTCATCAAATCCACAGTGTACACATATGCTGAAAAATCCATCACCTCGGATTAAAAAGATGTTATTTAAAATATTCACAATGTGAAACCACCATTCACATTATGTAATATTTCACATCGTGAATCCCATTTAATAGCTTGTACCCTGCAACAATTATACAGTATGTAACCTCGTTACATAGCATGAAATATATATGCATCATACAGAAAAATATAGTAAAAGTTTAAAGTACAAAAAATCTATGACTTCACCATTATAGGTATCCTCCCAATCTCAACGGAGGGGGAAAACATTATGAGGTTAAGGGAGTACTTGATAAAATGGTAACACGATGTTACAAACTCCCTACCGTAAATACTTTATGTCCCCGAGAAGTCATGTAGAAGATGTGATCCCTAGAAAAAGATTATTCCACTGCTCCCTCAAAAATGATTCGCATTGCCAAGTCTCGTGAGAATCTGATTCTTGATTACATAGAACTCTAACCAATATAATCAACTTACTGTGAAAGACTTTCACTTGAGAGTCAATGATCTCAACTGGTTCCTCCAAAATAGAAACATCTAGGTCTAACTCAATTTCTTTCCAACTAAGAATGCGAGTGGGATTAGGATGGTATTTTCTGAGCTTAGACATGTGGAAAAAATCATGAATACCCATCAACTGAACTGGAAATGCTAATCGATAAGAAATCTACCTGGTTGATGAGTAACCTCAAACTGTCCAGCATATCTCAGAGCTAACTTTTCATGCATTCCAAATCGGTGAGTCCCAACTGAGGAGAAACTTTCAACAAAACCCGGTCATCTAATAAAAACTCTAAAGTTCGACGTTTCTAATCCGCATACAATTTCTATCAACTCTAGGCTGTTATCAGATGTTTATGTACATCCCAAATCTTCAATGGATGTCTCCTAAACCAGACTTGGTCCAACTAGATATACTTTGTCCACCTAATCCCAATAAATAGTTTATCTACATGGGCAACCATACAACACCTCAAAGGGGAACATTCTTATTGATGACTAAAAAATGTTGTTCTAAAAAAATTCAACCAGCCCTATATGGTTATCCAATGATCCACCAAAATCCAAGACACAGGAGTGAAGCAAATCATCCAAGATTGAAATTACTCACTCTGTTTGACCATCTATCTTAGGATTTTAAGATATTCTCAACTTGAACTAAGTTCCCATCGCCTCTTGGAGACTCCTCCATAATGTTGAATTAAACCTTGGATCCCTATCTGAAACAGTGGAAGAAGGAATCCCATGTAACCTCAAAATATCCTACACATACATCACACCCAGATTTGCAACCTTAGTGGTATCTTTGATCAGAATGAAATTATCACACTTCATCAACTGATCAACAACCACCCAGATAGAATTCTTTCCTTTCGGAGTCCATGGTATACCTACAACAAAATCCATGGATACCTCTTCCCATATCCAAATTGGAACTGGAAGAGGTTGAAGAAAACTAGAGGGTGTTAAGTGATCTTCCTTTATCTATTGGATGTTGTAACAGTGGGACACATAGTCTACAATGTCATGCTTCATACGTGGCCACCAAAATCATCTCCTCATATCATAATACATATTTGTAGTGCCTAGATGAATGGACCACAAAGTGTTTGATAATAAAACCAGACTAAAATCCCCACAGATACTTGGATGACAATATTTTTCCCGAAGTGGAGCGTACCACTTGAAGAGAGAGAGACCAATCCAGGAGAGTCTCCTCGCCATAATGGCTTTCTTAGTTCTTCCAAAACTCATCATTCTGCAGCTAACTTTGGAAAATAGACCCCATGAGGGATGATGATAATAGAACGATGGTTATAACCATTCATGAATCATCATCCCAATCATCCATGTGCAATTTAATGAAAATACCCATAAGGTTCCACTCCTCCTTCGATTCCAAAATAGCTTGCAATGGTACATTCCTACTAAGATCATCTACAAAAATGTTTCCCTTCCCTATGTTATAGAAAACATCAAAGTCAAACATCTGATGGTATTCTACCCAAAATATTTATCTCTGATTCAAGTCCTTCTAAGAAAAGATATAACTCAGACTCTTATTATTAGAGAAGACCATGAACTTCTCTACAAAGATACAATGCCACCAACATTTAAGCACATGCATCACTACAGTAAGATCTAAATCATGATTTGGGTAATTATTCTCATGTGATTGAAGATAACAAGATATTTAGTCCACCACATGGTCATCATGTATATTCACATATCCCAAAACAGCACCAAAATCATCGCAAAACACCATGTACCCCTTACCGAGCTCAGGTAAGATCAGAATAGGTTCTGATGTTCGAAGCCTTTTTGGTTCATCAAAATAAGTCCGACACTTTTTGTCCCATGTGAATTTCACAACTTTCCTAGTAATAGCAGTCAAAGGTGACACCATATTTGAGAATTCCTTGACAAACCATTGGTAATATCTAGCAAGACCAAGGAAGCTTCGTATATTAAAGATATTTTGTGGTTCCTTTTATGAAAAAACAACCTTTACCATCTCTGTATCAACTGATAACTCAAGTTTGGAAATCTTGTGCCCCATGAACATCACTTCTTGAATCTAGAAACTAAATTTTGAAATCTTTCCATACAAACGGTGACTTCTAAAATTTTACATCACCAAACTCAGTTGAATATTTTTCTCACACTCAGATTTTGAATAAACTAGAATATAATCCATGAACACCGCCAAAAATGTGTCGAGATATTGGTGGAATATCTAATTCATCAAATCCTTAAAAACTACTGGATCATTAGTTATACCAAAAGGCATCAGAACATATTCATAATGTTCATACCTTCTTATGAAGGCCATCTTCGGTATATCAGACTCTCAAGCTTTGAACTGATGATAACTTGAACAAAGATCAATATTTTATAACCACTTTTCCCCCTTTAACTGATCAAACATTTAATCCACACAAGGAAAAGGATATTTGTTATTAACTATTACCTGGTTCAAAATCTAATAGTACACACATAACTGAAGTGAACTATCAACTTTCTTGGAAAAGAGCACATGGGATTCCCAAGGAGAAACACTAAAGATAATGAAAACTTTCTCCAACAGTTCATCTAATTGAATCTTGAGCTCTTTCAGCTCTGTTGGTACCATACAATAAAGAGGCATCGATATCAGCTGCATACTTGTCACAAAATCAATCATAAAATCTACCTCTCTCTAGAGTAAGACCAAATAATTATTCTTGGAAAACTTTAGGAAATTATTGAACAACAATGGGAGAATCAATTATAGGAGATATTTCATCAAGATCAAACACAAAAGCAGACAACAAACTCTGGAGCTATGGGTGGGAAGGTCTTACATGACTAGACCTCAGGTCCCACTCCCCCTAAAACACAAGATAGATCACATCAATAAGAAGAAACAAAACACATCGATGATAAAAATCAACTTTAGCTCAATGAGTGAAAATCCAATCTATACCGGTGATGACATCAAAAAAATACAGATCAAGAATGAGAAAATCCCAGACCAACTTTGTATCACTTATCGTTAATAGACAATAAGGAAATTGAAACCCCTACTCTCTCCTCTTTCCAAGAGGTGTCTCTAACTCCATTTTGATGTTCCTAAGTTATGTTGGAAGTTTAAACATGTCAACAAAATGTGCTGATATAAATGAGTGGGAGGCACCATTATCAAATAAAGAAATTGCTACTGAATATGAAATAAGGATAGTACATATCATTGTTGTCATACCCGCATCAACTTCCATTGAAAAATCACCTAATGCATGAAAATTATTCACTTTTGAGACCTGTGGCTAGATCCCTAGAGTCTTTGAAGCTTCTGAATGCATCGTAGTATGCTTTGGAGCTGATGAACCCTAACCATAATGAGGTGTATTCATAGCCTAATAGAATTGTTGTAAGTGACCAATGTATCCACAACTATTGGGATTCTTATTGGGAATAGGAAAAGAACATCTGGTGTTTCCTCCCTTGCCACATTGATAGCAAGTCAGAGGCACATTTCCAGCTGCAATGGATGGTGTAGAGTAAGCTTACAACTGAGACCAACCTCCACTACTCCTATGATGATCCTACCACTTCCTATTCTTCCCATGTGTTCCATTGAAGTTTCCATCCAATGGATTAGAAGAGGTGAAAAATCCAACCTTGCCTTCCATATTCATCTATGTTATCGTAGATCTGTCTATAGTCTTATTATAGGTAGAGAGCTTCAGCAAGAACACTTGTGATCTAATATCCAGCCGTAAACCCTACAGGTACATTTGTACCTTCAGTTGGCCATTCTTCACATTTTTTGGTGAAAAAAATGGGCAAGTTTAACTAAATGGTTGGTGTATGCTAACACTGAATGATCTCCCTGTTGTAAAAATAGAAACTCCAAATACTTCACCAATATTAGGGACTCTGGAAAAAAAACTGTTGAAGGAATAGGGTTATTAAACCCTTCCAATTGAAGTCAATGTGTATGTATGACTGGACCATAGAATCCCATTATCGCATGTCAGACCCCTCGAGTCTAAATTCTACACACTTTACGACAAGATCTAGCCAGGCACTTATCACAACACACCTCACATGTCTCGACAATCTTATATCCAGTTTAAAAGATGTCCCAAGACATGTACTCTCGAAGAAAAACCTTCCCTGATAGCAAATTATAATGAACTGACCTAGGATACCCTCAAACCTAGCACCTGATCTGATCCTTCACACACCTGAAGGGAGTTCTCGCTCCCCACTGGATGGAGAAAAGAACCAAGGCATCGAACAACAACTAGAGGGAAAAAAATTTCCCAACCTGAAAAACCACATGTCATATATATACTAAACAAAAAGGAACTGTAAAATACGAACAAGATATATATGCCATAACTATAAGAAAAAAGCAGAAACAAAAAACCACAAAAGTAGATAACACTCCAAAAGTACAAGTCCAACTAAAAATGACTCAAACCAAATAACTACTCCAAATGATGGCATGGAGAAACTCCCATCATTTCACCACCAACTACCCAACCAGCTGATACAAACCTTACCGCCTCACTACAGAACCTTTCCTTTCCCTACACTGGAAGAAAAAAAAGGACTACGCACCACCGAAGAGATGCGCAGGGTTTTAGCTAATATTCTCAATAGGATCCCACCCAAGCATTCCATAACAAGTCCCTGTATAAAAATTCATGTATACTTATTTTAAATAAAAACATGGAATGATAAGAAGTAAATCATTTTTATAGAAAACATGGTAAACATTTCCTTTTTTACATAGTTATAAACAAAAGTAGGTATATTAATTTCAAATCACATTTTCCATATCATTTTTCACAGACATAAACATGCATATCAAGGCTAACTCAGAAATCCAATCAATAAAAAACAGAATCTCATGTATCACAACACCATGGAATACTACAGGACTAGGATGAAGACTACTCATACCAAAATAATCAAGTACACAAACCAATTCCTAGAACAATGGGCCTAGGAAGGAGAGGAATACCCCATGAGTAAACCCCCCCCCCCAACAATATCAATATTAGTCCCCTAGAACAATGGGACTAGGAAACAGAGGAAATACCTAAGATAAACCACCTTGATAATCAAAAAATTATGGATGATGGCCCCAAGCTAAACCTTCCACCTAAGTAACCAAGGTAACCCATGTGCTCTTTTTCAATATTTATTTCAATGATTTGAAAACCATTTCAAAAACATTTCAAATCTCATTTCAATGCTTCAAAAATACCATGTTTTCATTTCATTTATCAAAAACTTGGGGAAAATAGTTTTTCATTGAAATATATTCTCAACACACACACAAAAATCATGACAACATTTCATTATGAATCTGTTTGTAAAGTAAAATAACAATATCCATTATCATAGGCTAGAGATAGAACCACCTACCACAAAACATAGGTCTCACACACCTGTAATGGAATCCAAAACAAACTAAACCCAAAAACATCAACAAAGTCCCTATAATAAAATCCCCATAACTTGATTGATCCTAATATGAATTGAATTGGTTGGTGGAAGGTAAGAAACATAAATACCTCAAGAACAGATGTTGGTCACACCACAAACGACAAAGGAAAAGGCCTTTGGAGCGTGATCGCACAACAGATCTAGAAGAAACCATTAAGAAACACTATCTTAACCCAATAGATCCAAACATGACACCCAATGGTGATATCGTGATCAAAGTAAATGAAGAAATGGGTAGAAAACTTACCTTTAGATATTCACCACAATCGCAATAGAGATCGTACATTGAATGGATTGATCCGGAAGGAAAATTTTCTTTGAAAGACATCTAGTAGAGGCCTTGGGTTGAGGATGAATGAGTTTGGAAACAAATAACTAAGAAAAAATTCCAAGTGCATGTTTTAAAAATAGATGCAGGTTGTTTCACGATGTGTAATATAGTTACACGCTGTGAAATCCATGGTGTACAAATACTCTAAAAATCCATCACCTCAGATTAAAAATACATTATTTAAATCATTCATGAGGTGAAACCTCCATTCAAAATGTGTAATATTTCACAGCCTAAATCCTCTTTCATGGATTATAACCAGCAACAATTACATAGTGTGTAACCCAGTTACATTGTGTGAAATACTTATGCATCCTGCAAAAAAAGTTGGTTAAGTTAAAAGTCCAACAAATCTCTGACTTCACCATTATAGGTATCCTCCCAATCGTAAAGTAGTGAAAACCATAATGAGGTTAAGGGAATACCTGATAAAATGGTAATAGGATGTTACACCATTTTTTCTTTGGATCCTAGGTTGGGGATAAAAATGGTTCTTGAATCCATATCTAAGGCTAAGGTTAAGCATGTGTTCATCTGTAGATTCAAGGTAGGTGTTCTACAAGTTATTTCCTATAGTTTATTTTCGATTTTTTCATGTATGGTTGTGATATTTCTTCCCTCTTGATGTGAATTTTTTGCCTTTAGTAAGATTTGGTAAAATGGTTGGCTAAATGATGATTTAAACACCTCATAATTCCCATGGGATGAATTGAGTATAATTAGACCATTTTAGGACCACCCATGTGGTGTGCCAATATTCCCAAACATGAAAAATTGTAATGTTTATGATAGGGTGGATTTGTGTTTAATTTGATCCCATGGTAAATACGTTGAAATGTTAGTTTGAATGACAAAGAGTCATTAATGGTAATTGGGTCAAGTTGTTATCAGGGAAAAATGGGTTATTTGGTTTGATGTTAATGATTAAGAATTTTTGAATATGCTAAATGGGTTAAGTTATAGAAAATTAAATTGGGTTAAATGGGATATGCAATGTAAATGTTAAATGTGCTAATGGGTTAGATATTGATGATGGTTTTCATGTGGTATGGATATGAAATGTAAATGGGGTTTAATTGGTTAACATGGAATGAAAATGAAATTGATGTAAATGGAATTTGATTCATAACATTACATAAGGGAGAGTTTGGAATAACATTAATGGGTTAATGAGAAACAAATTGTAAATGGTAAATATGTCATCATATTATGGAATGAAAATTATTTAGGTATTGAGATATTTATTAATATTGACTTGTTTTGTGTGTTGTTTGAGAATGTTTTGTGATATTTTATATGTGGTTAATGGATAAATAATCATGTGAACATGGATTGGTGGTGTGGGATAAAGGACAAAGACTCCTTCCATGGGTTGGGTTGAACTGTGGCTCTAAACCATACCCTGGGAATGCACGGGTTAAGGAGTCGGAATGAGGGCATATTCCCTTAATGGATGCATTGGATGAGACTAGTTGGAATGATGCTCTAAGGTAAGTGTGATAGGTTGCCTTGACTGATGCTCCAAGGTAAGTGCGATAAAATTATTGTGAAATGTTTTCCATGGTGAGATAGGGAACTTGACCTATAACCTTATTCATGATAATTGACGGGCATAGGTCATTGTGAAAATGATGTAAATTCCTAACCATGAGAACATATTATGAAAATGAACTTAGTAATGAGGATGGTATAAGTGATGAATATGGAAATAATTATGGAAGCTTGTAGGCCTAGATCTTGTGGAGGAAACAATAAAAAATTTGAAGACTATTCAAACCCATATCAAAGCATCTCAAACTAGGAAAAGGAGATATTATGATAAGTGAAGGAAGGATTTGGAATTTCAAATGGGAGATAATGTTTTCTTCAAATTATATCCATGCAAGGGTGATATAATATTTTGTAAGAAAGGGAAACTAAGCCCCAGTTATATTGGACCTTTTGAAATCCAATAGAGTGTTAGATCTGTGGGTTATCATTTGGTGATGTCGCCTATCCTTTATAAATTACACAATGTGTTCCATATATCTTTGTTAATGAATTACATGCCAGGCCCAATGCATGCACTCACCTATGAATGAATTGAATTGGAATCTGATTTATCTTACTGTGAATATCCAATCTGGATTCTAGACACTAGATAATAGGTGTTGAGGAATAATATGACTTAGTTGGTAAAGGTACTTTGGAAAAATCACAAAATTGAAGAGGGGATGTGGGAATGAGAGGAAATTATGATGAAGAATGACCCAAATATTTTCATGAGGTGACATTCAGAAAATTTCAAGGACAAAATTTTTACAAGAAGGGGGAACGTAATGACCCAGAATTATATCAATGAAATTTCCCTTATTATATTTATTTAAGATAGTATAAATTACATAAAATCACTTATATAACACAATGAAAACTTTATAAATTAATAATGGATGAAATAAGAGGTATTCTAAAAGCTAAGGAACCTATAACAATGGAAAAGCAACTTGAAATTTGGAATAGTAATGTGGCCCTAGGAATAATAAACTAGACAAATAAATAGTAACCTCACCTATGAAAGTATAAATAAAATTTGGTTATCTTATAAATAAAAATTATATATATCTATACATTGGAATAAATAAATAAATATTTTAAAAATGATAACTAAAGTGTTGGTATTTTGTAAGTTATAATTATTTAATTACAATTTTATAATTAATATAATGATTTTAAAGAAAAATTATTTTCATAAAATATATTCATATATTAATATTTCAATTTTTTATGGTTATAGTATAATTTTATGAGACCTTATTTAATTTTTTAAAGTGTCATAAAATCGATTATAATATTAAAATTGGAATCTTTTAAAAAATGATGATTTTGAGTAAAAATTAAATTTCTCATATTTATAATATTATTCCCATAAAATGGAATTTATTTTTGAATTCTACATGTTGAAAAAAATTTAGGATGAATTTTTGAGATTTTTCTAAAATAGTTGATTTTTTGTGAAGAATAAAATACCGTAATTTACGGTATTTAAATTATAATCCAAATACATGAATTAGAAAATCATGCATGATGTAAGAACCCAAATATATAAATATCCTTCATTATTTTAATATACTTAGTGATAATTCTATTACTATTCATAGTTTTAAGCAAAAATAAAAAACTAATCAATATAATAATGATAAATCACCCCTCTCCTCCACTATAAATACCACCCCTCGCCACCACTCCACCAAAAACCTTCTAAGATTTGATAATTGTCTAATTTCTTACCAATACTCTTACCAAGTCCCTCTAACACTTCCAAGATCCTTTTTTTCTCAAAAAAAACCAAAAAAAATCTCCTTAAGGAGGTTCTCAAGGAGAAGAATTCAAGAGGTAAAAATCATCTTTCTTTTCTTTTAGTTTCTTTTCAATTTATTTTCTTTTCTTATCTTTTCCTCACCTACCCTATACAAAGTTACATGATAACTCCAGTATATTTTATATACTATAATTTTATTATTCCATTTTAAAATACACCATCAATTCTCTTCTACTTTTTCCTATTATTTTAATGATGAAAACATCATCTATGAGGTGCTGATTTACCACCTTTGTGGACGAAATGTTTTTGTTTTTCAAACACTCCATAAAGGGTTGAAAAAAAACCAATTTTATGGTTATAAAAGATAATAATATATATTTTATATGCTATCTAATTTTCTAAAACCAATATATATACATAATAATAATTAATGAAACAAAACTAGTTTGTGATGATTGAAAAACCGCCAAAATAATTTAAGTGATTGTCACTAGAATCTTATATAATGATTCATCCTCACCTAAAATAACCAAATGAATAATATAACCATTTAATATTTTATAATTTAATTAATAAAATATAACTTCAGTTTTGGATATTTATTTCCATTTCATATGATATTTTTTACAAGTATACAAGTGAACTAATCATGAAAACCAAGGAAACAAACACTTCTGAACAATAAAATTGTATTTTATAACTCATAAAAAAGACCATAAATGAAATTAATAAAATTATACCAAATTAAATAAATATATAAAATGGTATTAATTAATTTATTAATGAATCTAATTTCATATTCCAAGATAATAAGGTCAAGTGCGGAACACTTTCGTACATAAGGTAAGTGATTCTCCTCGAACCTCTATTTTTTCATTCGGGTTACATTTTCTCTCTCTTTATCTCAATTTAACTCTTAAATATTATTATTTAATCATACTAAATTATATGTTAATGTTCTATAGATATTTATCTAGAATATTCATTCTTTATTTTATGGGGAGTTACATGTTTTATAAGGATCCTTTCTCAATTATTCCCAATAAAAAGGCCTGATTAAAGGGAACTTCCCAATTTATAACCCATTTTTAATTACTCTTCATAATTTGTTTTAAGACACAAATTTTTTTCTAAAAATCACAAATTTATCATGAAAAACTATCTTAGTTAATTTCTGGTTTTATGCAAATATTTTTCCAAAAGAACTCTACTTTACAAAGTAAAAAAGGGTATTTCTCCCAAGAATTCCTTGATGATTTTATTAAAGTATTTTCTTCAATTTCCATACCCTTGTTTAATATTATGATTAATTAAGGTTAATAATTTATGATATAATCTACCATATTTTATTTAATGGTTTGAGATTAATTTTACTAGGGATGTACTATCTTGATACCATTATCCATATTACTCTGGATGGTTTATGATTATGTTTATTGTTTGGGGAAAGTTATTTACATTTTATATGATAGCTTTAATATGAATTTATATGTTGATTATCCTTAACTTCTTTATATGAGTAATACATTAGACTTATAAAGTGATGGTTGGGGCCCGCTATATCCCCTCGATGCATCATTAGGTCTCATGAGACAAACTAGAATGGAGTTTTACCCATTATGTGTAGTGTTTGGGCCAAGGCCTTGATGGTATGTTTATGATGTCTGAAATTATGCATTTCATCATTATGATGTTTTTAATTTATATCCCATGAGATTATTCAACTAGTATAATATCCATGGTTAAGCTTCATTATCATGTGATTATTTAAATTGTAAAAACTCGGGTCTTTTTTTCAGGCATGTGACCCTTGTTTGATGTTTTTCTTGGTTTTAAGGTTAAGGGTGTTGAAAGGGAGAGTCGGGAGAACTTTGAGTAAAATTTTGAGGAAAAAGGAGGAGTCGCACGGGCAGCATATGGTTTGTATAGTCGTGCGGCCAAATCGTGCGTAATAAATGATTAAGGCAGTAGCTCCCGCACGGTTGGATCATGGTTAGGAGAAACCATGTGATGAGGTCGTGCGAGAGGGGTGGCTGAGGTAGTGGATACCACACGGTTAGCGCACGGTTTGTCTAACCATGCAAGAAAACCGTGCGGACACTTAAGTGAGATCCTCAAAAAGTGGATCTCACCCGTTTTAGCCTCTAAGTGGCTTTTTTTTCCTTCTATGCATCCATAACTTGAGATTTTTCTCCTCCTAAGGTCAAAGAAGGTTCTCCCATCGTTCTGGAGGTGATTCAAAGGCTTATCTTTGTGAATCAAAGCCGATTTCTTATGTTATGTGATAGTTCTTCTTCGTTCTTGCTTGGTTTCTTAGATCTACTTAGATCTACTTCTCCTCTTCGCTCGGTTTCTTAGATCTACACCCGTTATGGGTAGATCTATGTGTTTGGGTTACTTTTTGATGAATTTTGGTCTTGGTCTTGTTAGGAGAAGAGATCTAAGGCAGGTTCTTGGAGAATCAAATCGGGTTTCTTGTGCATTCCTCGTTTTTTGGGGGTTTTCGTCAAAACCTTTGAGGTGGCTGGTTTGTTTCTTTCTGTAGAAAGTCTGAGTATTTTTTGAAAATTACACCAATACCCTTGAATGGCGTATTATGCATTACCTATTTTTCCCTTGTTGATTACCTGCTTTTCTTATATTCCTGATTAGAGGTTATTTCTTGTGAATAGAGTAATTTACTGTGCTTTGGATGTTTTTCCCATGCATGTTTTTCCTGTTTATGACCACTTGGTCTAGTTTTTCCTATTAGGCTATTGCCAGTTCCATGTCTAGATGTAGGATGGAGTGACTTTGTTTCTGTTATGCTGATATTATTTAAAATTCTATCCAAGTAGTTCTTGAGGTTACTTTGGCCATTATGCGATGCGATACTTGCTGACTTTACACAGGGTTGCTGGAACCTAGTGTAGTAGACCATAGGGAGAATAGATGTAAGGGATTCTCTAGAGTGTCTTTATAATACGATGCAAGACCATAGGGGGAATTGATGTTGAGTGCTTCCTCAGAGTGTCTGTAGTTCCTCGATGAGGGCCATAGGGAGAATGTGACGTTGAGTGCTTCCCCTGAGCGCCTTTAGTACAATACGAGACTATAGGGGGAATTGACGGTGAGTGCTTCCCCATAGAGTATATTCTTAGCTAAACCAGAGGGGTGAGACTGTGTGTGCCTCCCAGAGGGTTCCTAGTACTTGTAGGTTGAACCATAGGGGTTAGGCTGTGAGAACTACCCAGAGGGTTACCTGTTTGTTCTACTTGCTTGTGTTGCTGCTTCCTTATTTGTAAATTATATGCTAGAAACTATGTATTGTTTCTGATGTGTACTTCTCTGTTTAATGCTTTCTGTACTTTTACCTACCATATATTCACTGACTGTTAGGCACAGATCTTCGGGTGGTTGCCTACTGGGATTTTTGTCTCACACCCTATTTCGGTCATGCTTTTGGGCCCAAATAGACTATATTGTTGTAGGTATAGATAAGGTAAAGTTCCCTTATACTTCGGGTTATTGATTGAATTGGAGCTGGAGAGCATGGGACCAAGCTGAGGCTTTTGATGCTGAGAAGTTATTTATTTTCTTTCTTTTGAACTTGGTTTTAGTACTGTATTTCCGCATTGGCTATTTTCCTAGACGCATTTAAATCATGCATCATTCATATATATGTGTTCCTACTGTTTATCATATTTATTTTTCCATTGTTCACTTCTGTATGGATTGTTTACTACTTCCTCTATTTTTATTTGTTTCTCTTCTGTTTTGTACTCTGTCAATGAGGGAATAGTTTCCCCACTATCACACCTAAGGCCCTCGCTGCTAGTCGACAGCCTCTAGCATTCGTGGAAATGTTCTTGAGGCCATGTGACCAACCGGGTACGGGGCACCTCTGGGTGGCTTCCAGAACTGGGGTGTTACATAAATGACATTATTTATCCAGCTTTTATTCCTGCCATATTATGCTTGAGATTATATTTTAATGGAATATGTATTTAGTTATTCACCATGACTTATTATTTATGTTTATATCTTCTATTATATTGATTATCCTTATTGAGAATCTGAGATCACCCCTTACATATGTTTTATTTTTCCCAAGGATGCAAAAATGTATATTATGAATGTCTTTCATGGATAATCTAGGAGTTTATGTGTGTTTTCAATGGTGTTTATATGTTGTTTTTTCTTTCAACTTCTAATGTAAATTTCATGTATATAATCTAGATTCCAAAAATATTAAATTGGTCAGTCCTTTTGGATTTCAGTCTAGTATCGATTACAATGTATTAATGTAAGGCATCGGTGTTGGGCAACTGGGGTCAGGGTCTCCATAGTTGGTATTAAAGGAATTTTAGTAGAAAACCTAAAAACTAGATTTAGAAAAGATAGATTAGGTAAAATAACTCTAAGATTGATGTTGAGGATAATCATATAAGAACATCCTATAATTTTGTTAAGGTAGAGATTATGTGGGTCTTCATAGCAATACATCCATGTCTGGATACTACAAGTGGATGTGGTTCTAGAACAGATGGACCTAGGGGTAACAACTCTGAGAAGTTGTCCCAGTCCTGACTTAGGGTAACCTTGTACATGACAATGGGCCTTACTGTGCACATGGTTTGACACTCCTGGGGGATATTCTTAGGATAATTCAAACCTTATTTACAAACCTTTATGAAGGATTTTAATGTAAATATTTCCCTAAATAAACCATGTTTATGATTATGAGATTAACTATACAAAAATTTTCAATTTATGTAAAGTGTTTTGCTAGTTCAAAATTATGAATAACCTAATTTAGTGTATACCATTTTTTATACACATTTCCTAGTGGAAATAATGTAAATTTTATCAACAAACGTAATCCATGTAGGGATTTACATATTATAAAAGATAATAATGTTACAACTGGAGCTGCAACTAGTGTTGAACAACTTATAACTATACCAGGACAGATGATTCAGGTTATGAATAATAACCTTACCTTTATGGAGTATCCAAATCCACAATGTGGAGGAAAATACTATAATTTTTCATGAGACAATAACCTCCATCATTCAATGGTACAATAAATCCATTTGTAGTTGAGAAATAGATAAGTTCCTTAGAGAAGATATTTCTTATTTTGGGAAGTAACAAAAGGGAGAAGGTTTTCATTTAAATTTATCATCTCTCGGGAGATGAGGATTAATGGTGGTCATTTATTCAAAACATGAATGAGTATAAATAAATAAATAAAATGAAATGGAATAATTTTAAGGAAATTTTCTAGGAAAAATATTTCCCTCAGGAATAGTGGGAGGATATGGAGATACAATTATTGAATCTAAAGAAAAAAGGAAGATGATAATATTTATATGTATGAAAACAAATTTACAAGTTTAGAAAGTCATGTTTCATATTACGTACACACTACAAAGATAAATATTGATTGATTATTTGATGGGTTAAAACCACTCCTCCAAAGGGAACTAGTATCCCAAAATTTCTCATCATATGAAGATATATTCTCATGTGCTATTAAGACAAAAAAAATAATTCTATATGTATTATGAATTTAAAGGAACATGAGAGGAAAATATGGGTTTTTAACACTCTATAAAATTAAATAATGAAAAGTTAAATTAGGTAAGAGTTGAATTTCCATCATGTGATAATTATGGGAAGAAACACCTCGATACTTGCCTGAAGGGAATGGGATTTTGTTAAAAGTGTGGAGAAAAAGGCCACCAAGACCATGATTGTAACGGAAATAAATAAGCTAAAAATTTCCAATACTACAATTGAAAATATATGGTACATTATGAAAAGTATTTTCTTAAGCATTAAGGAAACTTTTCAAATAAAAGTACAAGGGAGAAAGGCCAAGCTCATGTGATCACAACTGCTGAGGTTGAAAATCCTAATTATGTGGTGGAAGGTACTTCAATCATTTCCTAAAACATATCCAATGCTTTATTTGACTCTATATCATCATATTCTTTTATATATTTATTTTTTTCTAAGAAAATTAGACATTTCTCTTTTTATTTAATAAAGGATTTTCCAGTCAAAACTCCTAAGGGAATTATCATTACAACAAAGATGTGTCAGTAAGTCTGCTTTATGACACATAAATATGATTTAGTTGTTGAAATTGTCATCATACCTATGATTTACATTTATATAATCCTCATTATGTAATTAATTTAAAAATATGATGCAAAAATCTATTTCAAAATATAGGAAATTATGATTGGTGAGGAAGATGCAGAATTCATTATCTTTATAGAAGAAATCTAATCATCTGAGTCATATCTGGATTCACCTCCAGTAGCTCTTCTAAATGAAATTATTACGGAGGAAGTGAAAAAAAATCTATGGATGAGGAATAAATCATAAAATTGTAGATGTACCTATTTTACAAGAATATATTGATGTATTTCCAGAGGATTTACATGGACATCCTCTAGATTGAGAAGTTGAGTTCTCTATTGATTTAATCCCCAATGCAAGGCCAATATCAATGACTCCTTATAAAATAACCATTGTCGAATTAGTGGAGTTGAATAAATAAATAGATTTATTGAGTGCTAATTAATTTATCCACCCTAGTGTTTCTCCATGGGGAACCCATGTTCTCTTTGCCAAGAAGAAATATGGATCTATGAGGTTGTGCATTGACTATAGTGAAATCAATGTTATTAAAATAAAGAACAAGTATCCTCTGCCTTGTATTTATGATTTATTTGATAAACTTCATAGAGCTTAATATTTTTTGAATATTGACCTTCGATCTGGATATCATCAATTGTGTGTAAGGAAGGAAGATATTCCAAATACATCATTTTGGGCCAAATATAGACATTATGAGTTTTTAGTAACTCCATTTGTACTGATTAATAAACCCTCTATTTTTTATCTAATTAACAGAGTGTTCAAGGAATATATTGACTATTTTTTGTGTTATTTATTAATGATATCTTGATATAATCCAAAATCCATGAGGACCATGAGAAACACTTTTTAGTGTTTCTAGAGACTCTGAGAAGAAAAGAGTTATATGTGAAGTTTAGCAAGTGTGAATTCTGGCGTCAAACTATTTTTAGCCATATTGTCTCTAAGGATATAATCTCATTTGATCCTTTGAAGAAAAAGTTAGTCCATTAATAGAGTACACCAATTAACATAACTAGGTTACCTAGTTTCATTGGTTTATCAAGTTACTATCGGCAATTCCTTCAAAAAATTTCCCGATTAGCTAACCCATTAAAATACTACTCTAAAAGGGGTTAAGTTAGTATGGACAAAAGAATGTGATTTTTTTTTTGAATAATTGAATAAGAGATTAGTGAATTCACCAATATTGAATCTACCATCAAGAAATGGTGGATAAGTGATTTATAGTGACTCATCAAAGAAATGACTTGGGTGTGTCGTCATACAAAATGATAGAGTTAATGCCTATGCATCAGGGCAATTAAAACTCCTGAAAAGAACTATCTAAATCATGATCTTGAGTTAGAAGCTGTAATATTTTCTCTAAAAATATAGAGACACTATCTCTATGGTGAAGGATGTGAGATATATATAGATCACAAGATTTTTAAATATATATTCTCACAGAAAGAACTCAATATGGGGAAAAGGAGATGGAACGAGCTACTCAAGGATTATGGTTGCTCAATACACTACCACCTAGGGAAAGTGAGTAAGTTATGAGATGCATTGAGTATGAAGTATCATGTAGTTCTAAACAAAATGAAGATTGATAAGGATCCTGTGTACATGGATCTAACAAAGATGGATATGGGAATTATCAAGGAAGGTGAAACATCATTACTTATTCAATTGGTTTCCCAACCATATTTATTGGAAAGGATTAAATGTTCTCAGTCTGATGATGAGAATTTTCAAAGGAAAATTAAAGCTATGAAAGATGGTAAGTTAGAAGACTTCGTGTATGAGGATGGAATTCTGAAATTTGGGAAAAGGAATTGTGTTCCCTCTATACCCGAGCTAAATAGGTAGTTATTGGATGATTCCCATAGATCTAATTTTTCTATACACCCTGGAAGCAATAAGATGTATAGATATTTAAAGGAACATTTCTGGTAGGATAACATGAAGCGATACATTACTGATTATGTATCCAGATGTTTATTCTTTCAACAGATGAAGGCTGAAAGACTACATCCTATAGGATTCATGCAACCTATACATATTCCTACATGTAAATGGGATGGAATTACTATGTAATTTGTCACTAAATTAAAAAAAATCAAGAAAGAATGGTGAAATATAGGTAATTTTTGATCGACTTACCAAATATGTACATTTCCTCACTAAAAGGGAGGATTTTTCTCTCGAGCGCCTTGAACAACTATATATTAATGAAGTTATAAAACTCCATGCAGCACCTATTTTCATTATGTTTGATCATGATCCATGATTTACATTTAAATTCTGGAAAAGTATTCAGAAATTTTTGGATACTGAGCTTCATTTGAGTAATTCCTATCACCCTCAAACTGGAGGATAGTATGAAAAGACCATTCAAACATTTAAAGACATGTTGAGATCATACTAACTTGACATTCAAGGCATGTGGGATCAATATTTACCTTTGGGAGAGTTTTCCTACAATAATAGTTTTCATTCAAGTATTCAAATTTCACCATATAAAGCATTGTATGAAAAGAGATGTCTTAAACCAACTTGTTGGGATGAAGTTGCTGAAATGAAGCTTATAGGACTAGAACTTGTAGAGGAAACAATAGAAAAGGAACATACTATTCAAACCTATATCAAAGAATCTCAAATTAGGAAAAAGAGCTATGTCAAAAATTAAAGGAATGATTTGTAATTTTAAGTGGGAGATCATGTTTTCTTGAAAGTATCTCCATATAAGGGTGTTATAATATTTGGGAAGAAAGGTAAACTGCCCCTAAGTGCATTGGACTTTTTGAAATCCTAGAGAGAGTTGGAGTTCTAGATTATCATTTACTAATGCCTCCAAAACTTTCTAATGTATAGAATGTGTTCCACATATCTTTGTTAAGTAAGTACATGCCAAACCCAATGCATGTACTCACTTCTGAAAAAATAGAATTAGAACTTGATTTATCTTACTCTAAAGAGCCTATCTGTATTTTGGACACTAGAGAGAAGGTGTTAAGGAATTGTACAACTCGGCTGGTAAAGTTAATTTGGAAAAATCACAAAAATTAAATATGTGGGAATTAAAGTAAATTATGATGAAGAACTATCCAAATGTTTTTATGAGGTGACATTCTGTAAATTTCAAGGATTAAATTTTTGTAGGAGGGGAGAATGTAACGACCAGAATTATATCAATGAAATTTCTCTTATAATTATTTCATATAGTAAAAATTATATAAAATCACTTATATAACATAATATAAACTTTATAAATGAAGAATGAATGAAATGAAAGGTATTTCTATAAGTTAAGAAACATATACCAATGGAATAGCAACTTGACCTTTGGAATAGTAATGTGACCCTTAGGAATAGTAAACTATCCAAATAAATATTATCCTCACCTATAAAATTATAAATGAAATTTCATTATATGATAAATAAAAATGTGATATATCAATATCTTATAATAAGTAAATAAATATTTTAAAAATCAGAAATTAAGTGTTAGTATTTTTGTAAGTTATTAATATTTAATTATAATATTATAATTAATATTATGATTTAAAAGAAAATTTATTTTCATAAATTATATTCATATATAAATATTTTGTTGTCTTATTATTATAGGATAATTTTATGAGACCTTAGTATATTTTTGAAAGTTCCATAAAATCGGTTATAATATTAAAAATGGTATTTTTTGAATAAATGATTATTTTAATTAAAAATTAAATTTATTATATATAGAAAATTATTCTCATAAAATGGAGCTGATTTTTAAATTCTACATATAAAAAAAATAGGGTGTTGTTTTGAGATTTTTCTAAAATAGTTGAATTTTTGTGAATAGTGAAATACCGTAATTTATGGTATTAAAAGTATAATCCAAGTACATGAATTAAAATATCATGCATGATGTAAGCACCCAAATATCTATCTATAATTCATTATTTTAATATATTTAGTGATAATTCTCAAACTAGTCATATTTTGGATCCAAAATAATAAACTAATGAATATAAGAATGAGAAATCACCCCTCTCCTCCACTACAAATACCACCCCTCACCACATCTTCTCCTCACACCTTTAAATCTTTGAAAATTGTAAACTTTTTTCCCAATACTCTTCCCAAGCCCATACCCCACGTCCTAGAGCCTTTGGTCTCAACAAAATACCAAAATCAATCCCCTTAAGGCAGTTCTCAAGGAGAATAATTCAAGAGGTAAAAATCCACTTTCTTTTCTTTTAATTTCTTTTCAATTTATTTTATTTTATTATCCTTACCTCACCTACCCTATACAAAGTGACATGATTAAAAAATTATATTTTATATACTATAATTTTATTATTTCAATTTAAAATCCACCATCAAGTCTCTTCTCTGTTTTCGATTTATTTGAATGATGAAAACATTGTATGTGAGGTGTCGATTTACCACCTTCATGGATGATGTGTTTTAGTTTTTCAATTATGCCTTGTAGTCTGGTCATAAAATAATTTCTATGGTTAAAACATATTATAATATATGTGTTAAATCTTATCTAATGTTATATAACTATTATATATACATAATACTAGTTAATGAAACAAAACTAGTTTTTCATGATCGAAAAAACGCCAAAATAATCTAATTGATTATCACTAACGTCTTATCTAATTATTCATCCTAACTCCAAATAAAGAAAATGAATTATATATCAATTTAATATTATTTATGTTCACTAATAACATATAACTTCAATTTTGGATATTTATTTCTATTTCACATGATCTTTCGTACATGTATAAAATTAAACCAATCGTGAAAACCAAGGAAACAACCACTTTCGAATGGTAAAATAGTCTCATAGAAAAGACCATAAATGAACTTAATAAAATTATAAAAAATTAAATACATTTATAAAACGTTCTAAATTAATTTATTAATAAATCTAATTTCATATTCTAGGGCATTAAGGTCAAGTGCAGAACACTTTCAGACATAAGGGTTGGGAATCTCCCCGAACCTCCATTTTTTCATTCAGGTTACACTTTCTCTCTATTTACCTTAATGAAATTATTAATTATTATTATTTACTCATTATAAATTCTTTGTGAAATTTACATTGATATTTATCTATCATATTTCTTCTTTCTTTGATCAGTAGTTACATATTGTATAAGGATTCTTTCTCAATTATTCCGGATAAACAAGCCCGACTAAAAAGAACTTTCCAATTTCTTACCCATTTTTAAGTACACTCCATAATCTGTCTTAAGCCAAAAAAATCTAAAAATAAAACATTTTTTCATGAAAAACTATCTTAGTTCATTTCTAGTTTTATTAAAATATTTTTATAAAAGAAATCTTCTTATAAATTAAAAAGGGTATTTCTCTCAAGAATCCCTCGATGATTTTATTATATTATTTTCATATATTTAAAAACACCTATTGAATCATATTCTAAATTGAGTTTAATAATTTATGACATCATCTTCCATATAAAACTTAATGGTTTATGATTATTTTTACTAGGTATGTACTATCGTGATACCATTCACCATATTACTCTAGATGGTTTATGATTATGTTTATTATTTAGGGAAAGTTATTTACATTTCATATACTAGAATCAATATGAATGTATATGTTGATTATGTTTCAACCCTTCATATCATAAATTAATTGGAATTAATAAGTGATGGGTGGGTCCCACTATATTTCCTCAATGCATCGGTAGGTTTCATGAGACAAACTAGATTGGGTTTTTACCCTTTATGTATGGTGTCTTTTCTGAGGCCTTAACGATATGTTTATGATGTATTACATTATGAATTCCCTCATTATGAAATTATTGATTCATATACCATGTGATTATTAAAATAGTATAATATCCATTTTTAAGTTTCATTCTCATGTGAGTATTTTATATGGCATTTTTATCCAACTTTTATTCATGCAATATTATGTTCAATATTATGTTTCAATGGAATTTGTTTTTAGTTATTCACCATGAAATATTATTTATTTTTATAGATTCCCCTATATTTCTTACCCTTACTGAGAATCTGATCTCACCCCTTATGGTTTATTTTTCCCCAATATATGAAGATGTATATTATGAATGACTTTTAAGGATAATCTTGGAGTTTATGGGTGTTTCCAATGGAGTTTCTATGTTGTTTTTACTTTAATGTTATAATGCAAAGTCCATGAATCTAATATGGATTCCAAAACTACTAAAATGATTGGTCCTTTGGAATTAAAGACTTTTATATATTCCAATGTATTAATGTATGACACCATCTTTGGGCTTCTAGGGTCGAGGTCTCTACAATATAGGTGTTCTGTTTACCCCTTTCCATGGATTTTTAATAATGAATTGTGAATTATAATTGAATTGATTAAATAAAAGGGATGAAACTACCATGACCCAAGGCTCCTACATATAATTAATAGTTTAAGATTTAGTTTCCTTTTGTGATGAAATTCCCATGTGAGATAATTAAGAGGCTAAGCCTTTTAAGCATAGACCATGCCTTGAGCCATCTTCTGAGTTGAGTTTAAAATGAAATGATCAGAGTGATGACCTTTGATTTAATTATTTGACTTCGATTGAATGTTTATAAGCCTTGGGTGACAAATTTATTCTCATATGATCACCAGAGTGATACTTGGATTTCCTATGTAATTATAAGGATATACTCAGAGTAAATTTTATATATATATATACACACATGTCAGGAGTGAGACTAGGGATCCCTTAGTAGACCTCCAAGGATGGAATCAACGACGATGATGTTATACCAAACCAAGAATGATACCTAGGTTCTTATCATGACCCATCCCAAAGGGTACTATGATGTGACTAACTCAAGCCCACCTCCAATAGGCCAGGGGCTGGTGACTAGCACTGAGTAGGCATATCCCACAAATGGAAGGCATTAGCCTAAAGTACCTGTACACACACACACACATCCAATCCACAAAATATTAAAATGTAGAAACCACTAAGTAAACAATTTATACATACCACTATATCCCACAACTAGAGTACAACATGAAGTAAAGGAAAAGTGAACAAGTTTAAATATAATCCCACCACAAAGAGTCTCTACACAAGTCCAACTGAAACTGTAAAGAGTCCAACCAACTCTAAGGGAGAGGACTATGTCAAAGGTAAGCTCCTAGAAAACTCATTGATCTGTTCATCTCCATCTATGATCTACCCACTCTTGGTCCTCCTATTACACCATCAAAAGGGATGTTGTATTCAAAAGGAATTATAGGTGTAGGAAAACACATGCAGGGGTGAGTATAACATTACTCAATAGGACACCTCAAATACACTAAACACGAAGCACCAAATAGTCTACTCAATAAAAGATATAAAAATCTATATAACATATTTCAATAGAGAAATAGAACACCCATATATACTTATAATAGACTTCATGCCATCAGGATTCCATAACCAACTGTTATCTATATGATTCCGCTCAAAGAACGCTTGTTTCGGGAGAACTCACTTCTCAAGACATGATATCATCAGAGACACTTGATGAAGAGGTCTATCTCATTTGGACCCCTCCCAAAGAGAACACATTGTTCAAGGAAGACTAAGATACATAGATAGGTGATCAAATCTAGAACCAATATGAGACACCATAAACCCAATGTGGATTAACCCGCTACATGGGGGATCACACCCAGAACTGTTGGGGGACACCACAAACCCTACCGATGTGGCCCGCTAGATAGAGGATCAATGGCATGCTTAAGGAGGTTACTCTAATTCCACAAACTCTACTAGGGGTGATAGCGGATCACACTCTAGTCTTGGGGAGGGATACTACAACTCTATCTGAGACTCAACCTCTATAGGGGACTACAATCCAGTGATGTGGATATAATGTCGTAATGAACCCTTGAGGAAATGACCAAGGGAAATCTCTCAAACTACACTGTTCTGAACTAAAAGACCCCAAAATTTGCCTCAAAAATACCATCTCAATGTTAGGGTCAAAACACTGTATATGGATCATCGATTGGATGCTCTGTTTAGGAGTTATGTTCGTTTTAGCGAAACTGCCTGTAGCGCTGTCGAGGGCCTAGGGACCTACGGCCGTAGTAGGTCCACCTACCACCATGTTCGACTATTGTGTTTGACCACCATAGTCCATCCAACTACCACAAGGACTGGTCGTGTGTGGACTGACCAGAACCATCAATCCACCTGTCACTCCATCTTGTTGTTGACCACCCTACATGGATGGCCGCACCACACGGTCGACCGCCAAAGTCGACCACTGTGGTCGACATTCATGGTTGACTGTAACTGGCTTCACACTGGTTTCCCTAAATCTGACCCGGGTCCATCCTTCTCTTCTAACCTGGCCCATCTTTTTGACCTAGAAAACCTAGCTCATACCCCTATCCCAGTCCGATCCCCTCACCGTCGCATCGCACATGGCTCGCTGGTGCCTCTGTGTCTGCCGCCATGGCCCCACACGACCACCCGCTACAGCCTGCCTCTATTGGCCCCATTGTATCCACCACATCCCACACTACTGATGCTAATTCTTCTTCATGCATCATCGTTCTCTGCCCTTGTGCACTTTTTTCATGAATATGGACCCTTATGTGGACCATTGTGCCTCCTTCGATGCCCAAAAAATTAAACAATCACATATTTGTGCTTCTTGGTTCCTGATCTACATAGATCAAACCTCAATTTTTGATTCTCCTTGAATCTGGGGGTATGATTGAGTTCAGAACCACCCAAAAATGTCGAGATGGTAATAGAAGGGTTCCAATGGTGAGAAATGTGAATAACTTAGAGATTAATGCACAAAAACAATGGTTTATCATTGTTGGACAAGTGTTCTTGGCCAACAATCTATATCGGGGGATTCGTATTAGAAAACCAAATCAAATAATTCTTGATAATATCATATTGAAAATATGACCATTCTATGAGCTAATCTATTCATAGATTAGTCTGTGTTCATCATATGAATAAAAAATGGGGAAGGATTGATTAACTCAAAAGGCCTACCTCAATTTGCATTGATCTCCAATGAAGAATGAAGTTTAGTCTTCATCGATCCTCGATCCTTCATCTTTCATCAAAAGGGAATCCTAGATCTCTCTCTCTACTATCCTCCAAATGTTCTAGGGTTATGCAGCTAACCCTAGAATTCTGACATAAAGATAATTTTAAAGGAAAAATTTTCTTCACCGGTTAAATAAATTATTTTATTTTATTCATTTAAAAATCCCATGATAACTTTTTCACAATAGACCCGTGTTGACCAATGTTAGTTCGTTCTTAGGGTAAAGTCACTATTCTAAACTCAAAAATGCCCTCATATTTCTGATCTAAGTACTCTTTTATGATTTAATCCACTTTTTCAAGAAAACCGTACATGCATGCTATTATATATTTCCATATTTTTCAAACATTTATTCTAGGAACATAGGGCCTTAGAATAACATGATGTATCAGTACCTGGTCTAGAAAATAATATATATAATATTTAAAAATAATACATGAAAATACTGAGACATTTCATTCTCCCCACATTGGGGATTTACATCCTGAAAAATCTAAAATAAGGGCTACTCAAATAGATGAGGGTATTGAGCACGAATATGAGCCTCCTGCTCCCATGTGATCTCCTAGATATTCATGTTCCTCCACTAGACATGCACCAAAGGAATTGATATCACACAAATGTGAAGGTATCGGGAACAGTGGAAGCTCGTGGGTGGATGTGCCCACTTGGCTTTTTGTCTTTAGCAATGATCAATCCAGGATCAAAATGACAATAAATGCCATACTACACGGATCGAATCACAGAAATAAACAAAGAATAAGAATAGTCCCAGAACCATAAAGAAGGATCATCATAGGTTGATTATAATTAATTTAATTAATTGACAAGAAGTACCTTTAATAGCGTTCTTTATTCATTGATATTTCTAATCACGTTCCGATGTGATTTGTCATTGCATCACATAATCCAAGTGTAGAATTCCTCTAATGGTGATCCACATGTGCACCACGTATCTCTAGACGTCACCAAAGGAATCTCCAGGTGCTAGCGTGGATAAGCCTTTTCTTACGTTGTCCACCTTAGATTGCCTTAATCCGATGGAGGAGGATCTCTCTCGGTCTTGAGAGCATTCTCGGAGGAAGGAGTTATTTCGTCCTTGGGAGAATTATCCAGAATTTTTGTGCACAATGATTAGGGAAAAGTTTTGGGGTTGTGAGGATATTTATAATCGGGTTTGGGGTTATAGATTTATGACAATAAATAAATGCAGTACACATTTTATTTATTTCATTAACTCTTATTGAAAACCCCCCATGTCGAATCATTAATTCATTAATGTAGAGACCCGAAGCTTGAAGTACATGGACATTACATTACTTTTGCAGAATACTTAGTACATAACAAAAACACACACACAAGGACCATAATAGTTTAGTGTCTTTGGAAACTCGGAATATAATCTTCTAATCGTGGTGAAAGATCTTCAACATCTCCCATAAAGATCTTCTTTTTTTAAACCTAAATACTTTCTTTATGTCCTGGGGAAAAGAAAACATAAAAGGATGAGATCAAATACTCAGTAAGGGTAAACAAAATAAATATCAATCACGTCATATTCATAAGAACATATCTTTTAGAAATCTTAACCTGCAAAAGAGATCATAATTTCATAAAATGGGATAAATCATAGTAGTGAAATGTAATCCCAATAATCATAACTTATAACATGAAACTTTGTGGCATACACACATAATCATAGAGAATAATTTCTTATTAGTCAAGACTCATTTCCAAGACTATCTTAGTGGACAAAGTCCCTTTCTGAACCGAGTTAACCCCTCGTTTTAGTCCTGTTTCACTGAACCGGTATAACCTACCGTTCCAGCCATGTCTATCTCATGAGATATAAAATCTTTACCCAATGCATTGGAGGGAGATATAGGTCCCACCCATCTCATAATTATATCATTATTATGTGTGCCATAAAATCTTAAAGCATACATCATTGCATAACCCATGTAATAAAAATGGGAATCTTAAACATCGTGACATCATAAAACAATTCATATAAGATAAAGGAATTCATAAAAATATTTCCATCACAACATAATAAAATCAATGTAATAATAGGGATAGAAACATAACCCTATATTATCTTAGATGGAAAATAATTTTGATAAAACTTTTGAACTCCATTCTTGAGGAAAATATCCTTTCTACTTCAAAAAAAAACATTTTTCCTTTCTTAACGTGTCATACAATTTTAAACTAAAAGAAGTTGATTAAAAATAAACTTGAAAACTTTTAAAGGAAGATTCTTGGAAATGATGTTTTAAAAATCCATTCATTCCATATAAGTTAAAAAAACATTCTTCCCGTATTTTTGTCAGAAAAGTCAAAAAGTACCTCGTACAAAAAACGACAAAAGATTCATTTTATATCTTTTACTAGAAACTCACCGAAGGGTAAAATTGAATTTAAAAAATTTTAGGTGGATGGAAATAATATTACATATTGGAGAAACATGGATGTGTATGATAAAATACACCCCAGTAAATACCAAAGTATAAACAATCTCGGATAAAAATGAGATTGTGATATTTCCCTTACCTTAGGTCCGATATGCTTTGTACGTGTCCAAACCTCCTGTATAATGATTTAAATAATTATATTGACTTATTCCAGAATCATAATTATTTTTATTATATCATATATGGTCATATTCTTAGCTTCTTAGTAGTAATATTTCATTGCTACTTGTTATTCGGGTGTTTATAACTTTTTGTTCTTATGCGTGTTTTGTCGAATAAATTCTTATTCTTATCTTTAGGTTATAGATACCTCATTTCCAGAATGGTATTAGTGTAATATATATCATATTCATTCATTCAATTCATTTATATAATCCTTATGAAATGAAGATCATGTAGAACGAGTCGCATCACATCGTGGAGACGGTATTCTGTACATACGCACGAGTGATGATATCGTTCCTATGATCGTGGAATTGTATTGGAGTGTATGTATACTATTTCAGAATCCGTATCACTTTATAATAGCCATATATAGTAATTATTTACACCATTATACCCATCCAAGTAAGGTGGTGGTGGAAAATAGATTACACCACGGCGTGGAGACGGTATTCCGTACGTACACACGCGCGGTGATTTCTTTTTCCGTAGGATGGATAGATGGTGAAATAGGGTTGTTTCATACTTATAATAACATATCAGTATATTATTGATACTGATGTTATTACTTCATAATGAAACAACCTAATAAGAAGAAGTGGAAGAAGAAATAAAGTTGAAAGAATCGGTAACGGACATTACCTCTTCTTTGAAGCGCCTCTTTGAGATCTCCTTTTAGGGCACTAAAATTGGTCTTTGAGGAAGACCATAACATCTATGATGTTTCTAGGGAAGTGTAGAAGGTAATTTTTCAGGGGTTGGCCGAGCATGAAGGCTCAAAGTGGTGTGAGGAAGAGAGGGAGGAGGTGCCCTTTTATAAGGGAGGAGAGGGGCACCTTTGGAATAACTAAAAATATTATTTTATTATAAAGTAAAATTCGGTTTTTAATAGCTACAAATTGATATATCTCTAAGATATGGTGGGTAGGGGTAAAACTCCTCTCATCAAATAGAATTTAGAAAAGTTTTGGAATCAATTTTAACCTTATCATTTAGATTTAACTTTAAGTTAGATAATTTAACTTTCACCGCATCTTCTTGTTTTCTTACACTATAAGGTTAATAAACTTACTATATCAAGCCAAAATAACCCCAAGTTGTTTATTATTAATATATATAACCTTATATAAGTCATTTGGCCGAACCTTAGATTTTTAAGAATAAAATAACAATTAATAATATAATATTTGTTTTAAAAACTATTTTATGTCAATTTTGACACTATTTAGTAATTGATTTTTGTGAAAATCATAACAAAATTATTAGTTCGAAAAAAGTTAATTAAATCAATACTAACATGTCATATTAACCTAAAAAATTATTTTAATTCATAAAAAGTCTCAAATTGTATTAATTTGGGTATTTATAATATCAATTATTCCAATTTTTAACTATTATGGTAATTACTCCATCATCATTGTGTCATAAATAAATTAATTTATTTAATATCTAAAAATTATAAATAAAATATAATTATGTAGGAAATATATTTAGCTTTCTAATTAATATTTAAAATCTATTTTATCTTATGTATAACACTATATTAAAAATGTTTTAGTAAATAAACTATGATTTTAACTCTTTTAACTCTTCTTTGAATTAAATAATAATAAATGTCCTAATATAATCCAAGTGGGACTAAATGGTCATATTTTATTCCTAAGGTTGTTTTTGGTCGAATTACACTTGTCCAATAGAATTAGGACATGTGTTAGGGAAATAATAATATCATTTTTACCCTTAATTACCCTATTTACTTTTAACCGTGGTAAAAAAAAGTAAAAAGTTACTATTCCCCAAAAATTATTTTCATCTCATTGAACCACATTTTATTTACTGACATCAACTGTGTCTCTTGGATTTTTGAAATTCCACTCACAGAAGTGGTAAAATTAAGTTTTATGGAAAATTCATTTTTTTTAACTACCACTTAGTGGTTTCACTATTCATCAAAAAATGAAAGTTTCCATAAAAATACCAAAAATTAGGCCTAATCTATATTTGATATTATGAACTCAAAAATGATGTCTATTTTACCAATTTCAAAACATATCAGTTGCATTAATTAATTTAAAAATTAATTCCCGTCGTCAAAACAAATTGCGTGTTCTTAAGAGATAACAACTATCAAAAGATTGACACTTGTTTATGTCTGGTTTAAATGTGAAATTACATCCAATGACCAACATTCTATTAAATTGTAAAAATATATTCTAAATATACTTTAAAACCACTCAAATTAATAATTTATCACTATTAATTATTTCAATTGAAAAAGTTGTTTTTAATTAAAATATAACGTGTTCTTACTATTCATCAAAATATGAAAGTTACCAAAATGATATGAAAATTTATCCAAAGTAAATTTTTATTTCATGATTCCAAAGAATAATTTTATTTTGTCAAATTGAACTTATAAAAATGTTAAAAACTAGATTTAATGTGGGTGTGCCATTAAAAGGCGGCAAAACTGCATTTTTTGAAAAATACTTATTTTACCTGATAAATTTATTTTGTTCTTATACCATGTTTTAGAAAATGTGCAAGACGAATAATAATGTTATAAGATTAAAAATTTAGTTAATACTATTCATAACATCTAGTTCATAATAATATTATAATATCATATTGTTGTTTAGTGAAACTCGTTATTGCGTACTACACACGCTATCGAGGAAGGTCGTGATTGCATGTAATGCAAGGCAAGTCAAGGATGAATTTTATGAAAGCTCATTTTGGTGTAGTGTACAACACAAGACATTAATGAAATTAAAAAGAATATTTTTCATAAAATCTCGGGGTGTTACATTCTACCCCCCTTAAAATGAATTTCGCCCTCGAAATTCGTCGGGGTTATAAATGGTTTACTATTCGAAAGTTTCTTTAATTGAAACCCACATCGTAAAAAGGAATACCAAAACCAATCTTTCAAAACAAAAGTATGAAATGTAATAGTTACCCAAATAAACTAATCACTGGGTTTCCACATAGGTGAAAATATGGATATGGAAGAGAAATCTATCCATCATGTTCTGATGGAGAGTGGTAGAGAACATGGATATGGAAAATCCAGCAATCACAAAGCCATAAATTTGTGACGATCTAAGGTACCATCTGGTTCATCAGATATAAGAGCACTAGGACAACATTTTTGGTTTTCAAGATCGTTTCCCTAAAGTTGATGAAATTGGAATTAGAAGAAATACTTTCGTTATTTTGGTATAGTCTCACCGTAGGTAGTTATTTGGAAAATTTCCACTTTATCTCTTAATGAAATGAAGTTGAATTTGTCATTCGTGATGTGTTAGCAGATCATGTGATAGAATGATGGGTCATTCCATCTCTTTCAAACAAAAGGTTAACAAAAGTTATAATTTCATCTTATAGTTAGATTAATCGTATATGGTTCCAAAAATGAACTTATACTTCATATATCATACCGCTTAATAAAATAAAACCAGTTTCTACTAACCAGGGACATCCGGTAGGACAGTGGTAGGCGATAAAGGCCAGTCATACTTCGGTTGTGGGTTCGATTCCCATAGCCTTGTCCGACGCGATGGGCTGTCGCCCGTCCTGCAGGTTGTCTTTTTTCTAAAACTACATTACTATAAAATCCCATCAGTAATATCGAAAAAAGTTATATCCTTAAACAATACTAGCATATGTCTAACATAATCCATTCCAATCTTTAGGCTTATCTAAAATACTTCGGTCCAAGCTCATAGTATAAAGAAAACGATTACTTGAAATGTCATCAACCAAGAATGTGAATACCATCATTTATCCCCCATATATATATTGTTGGTCACATTCCAATCATGTGAATACCTTCATCATGTATTCTCTTGAAAAAATGAATACCCATTGAACCTTAGTGAAAACTTGAATGCAGTTAAAAGTTAACACTTTCCACATACCAAAATCCTCAAAATTCTATATACTCAAACCATGATATCACTTAGTCTTTATATCAATCATGAGCTCATTAATACTGTCAAACATTTCATTTTTTCCTTATCCCTTTATTATGCGCATATCATCATTTTTCCAAAAATATCTCAATCACTTTCCATGGTTACCTGTACCATAAAATTATTGAAAACCACAATAGACCAGTACATATATTCCAATATTCCACGATACTATATACAACATTATTTTATAATCCCATTACATATTCACTTAATCATTCCACCACATTATTATCATATTCAACATCGCCAATGGTGATCGCATGTGACTTCCCTTTGTCCTTTTCCTTAAGTGGTTTCTCATGTCGATCATCACTAACCCTTGGATTAGGGAATTTATTAGCATAATTCCCCATTTCCTTGCTCTTGAAGCATTGAAGTGTTGGTGGTGCGTTCTCTGCAGTCTTTTCTTTATTCACATCATTAGAAACCCTTTTTCCATTACTTTGACACTTAGGTGCTCGATGACCTTCTTTTCCACACTTAAAACATTTTCTAGTCCCTTTAAGACAATCTCCACCATTCTTCTTTCCACACTTTGAGCATAAGGAAACATTCATCTTCTTTTCACCATTATTCTAAGATTTCTCCTTGAACACCATCTTTCGTTTCTTGTCAAAACTATGAGATGGATAAGTAACACAGACTTCCATTTCTACCTTGATAGCACAATGCACAATTTCTTCATAGATACTGAAGTCTCTTATAGATAATGCCCTTCGAAGATCTGGTTTTAAGGCACTGAAGAATCGATCAACTTTACTTTCAGGTTGGATGAGAAATCCAGATGCATACCTTGCAAGCCTTGTAAAATTCGCTTTGTATATACCAACGGATTCATCATCCTTTTGCTTTAGTTTGAGAAACTCCTTCTCCATCTTTGTTATAAGAATATGAGGGAAGTACTTATTGAAAAATAAGTTCTTGAACTCATCCCATTACATGGACTCAATTTCATCTCTTGGCCTCGTATTCTTGATAAGATTCCACCATTGATCAGCTTCACCTTCCAAACGATATACTGCTAAGATGACTTTATCATGTTCAGAACATTGAATAACTGAAAATATCTTTTCAGTGGTAATGATCCATTGTTCAGCAACAAGTGGATCAGAAGACCCACTGAAAGAAGGTGGACGTTGCCTCATGAAGGACTCAAAAGAATATTGTTCCCTTCTCTGCTCATTTCGAAGTCCAGAATGATTCATAGCTTGTGTAAGTATAGAAATAAGATTTTTCACTCCATCTACCATAACATTTGTTTGTTCAGGAGGACAATCATTGCATTGTCCATTGCATTGATCAACACGGTTTCTTCGGGTTCCAGCCATCGTCTAAAACCCAAAAAGAATAGTGTGAGAGGCAAAAATCATGCTAAGGAAAACAACATAATAATGGGGGAGTATCCTCAATATCTAACATATTAGGTTAAATTCTATGACCGTTACCATAGTTCTAGGACTGTATCCTATACGTATACTTATCCTCAGGGACATCCCTAGACATACCTTAGAAATATCTCTAGGGATCTCACTAACGTTTTCGCATCCTAGTTTGCAAAGGTTGACTAAACCTTTCCTCTGATACCAACTATAGAGACCCGAAGCTTGAAGTACATGGACATTACATTACTTTTGTAGAATACTTAGTACATAACAAAAACACACACAGAAGGACCGTAATAGTTTAGTGTCTTTGGAAACTCAGAATATAATCTTCTAATCGTGGTGAAAGATCTTCAACATCTCCCATAAATATATTATTTTTTTTAAACCTAAATCCTTTATTTATGTCCTGGGGAAAAGAAAACATAAAAGGGTGAGATCAAATGCTCAGTAAGGGTAAACAAAATAAATATCAATCATTTCATATTCATAAGAACATATCTTTTGGAAATCTTAACCTGCAAAAGAGATCATAATTTCATAACATGGGATAAATCATAGTAGTGAAATGTAATCCCAATAATCATAACTTAAAACATGAAACTTTGTTTCATACACACATAATCATAGAGAATCATTTCTTATTAGTCAAGACTCGTTGCCAAGACTATCTTAGTGGACAAAGTCCCTTTCTGAACTGAGTTCACCCTTCGTTTCAGTCCTATTTCACTGAACTGGTATAACCTACCGTTCCAGCCATGTCTATATCATGAGATATAAAATCTTTACCCAATGCATTGGAGGGAGATATGGGTCCCACCCATCTCATAATGATGCCATTCTTATGTGTTCCACAAAATCTTAAATCATACATCATTGCATAACCCATGTAATAAAAATGGGAATCTTAAACATCGTGACATCATAAAACAATTCATATAAGATAAAGGAATTCATAAAAATATTTCCATCACAACATAATCAAATCAATGTAATAATAGGGATAGAAACAGAACCTTATATTATCTTATATGGAAAATAATTTTGATAAAACTTTTGAACTCCATTCTTGAGGAAAATATCCTTTCTACTTCAAAAAAAACATTTTTCCTTTCTTAACATGTCATACAATTTTAAACTAAAAGAAGTTGATTAAAAATAAACTTGAAAACTTGTAAAGGAAGCTTCTTGGAAATGATGTTTTAAAAATCCATTCATGCCGTATAAGTTGAAAAAACATTCTTCCCATACTTTTGTTGGAAAAGTAAAAAAGTACCTCGTACGAAAAACGACAAAAGATTCCTTTTATATCTTTTACTAAAAACTCACCGAAGGGTAAAATTGGATATAAAAAATTGTAGGTGGATGGAAATAATATTACATATTGTGGAAACATGGATGTGGATGATAAAATACACCCCAGTAAATACCAAAGTATAAACAATCTCGGATAAAAATGAGATTGTGATATTTCTCTTACCTTAGGTCCGATATGCTTTGTACGTGTCTGAACCTCCTGTATAATGATTTAAATATTGTTATTTACTTATTCCAGAATCATACTTATTTTTATGATATCATATATGGTCATATTCTTAGCTTCTTAGTAGTAATATTTCATTGCTACTTGTTATTCGGGTGTTTATAACTTTTTATTCTTATGCGTGTTTTGTCGAATAAATTCTTATTATTATCTTTAGGTTATAGATACCTTATTTCCATAATGGTATTAGTGTAATATATATCATATTCATCCATTCAATTCATTTATATAATCATTATGAAATGAAGATCATGTAGAACGAGTCGCATCACATCGTGGAGACGGTATTCCGTACGTACGCACGAGTGATGATATCGTTCCTATGATCGTGGAATTGTATTAGAGTGTATGTATACTATTTCAGAATCATTATCACTTTATAATAGTGATATATAGTCATTATTTACACCATTATACCCTTCCAAGTAAGGTGGTTGTGGAAAATAGATTACACCACGGCGTGGAGACGGTATTCCGTACGTACGCACGCGCGGTGATTTCTCTTTCCGTAGGATGGATAGATGGTGAAATAGGATTGTTTCATACTTATAATAACATATCAGTATATTAGTGATACTGATTTTATTACTTCATAATGAAACAACCTAATAAGAATAAGTGGAAGAAGAAATAAAGTTGAAAGAATCGGTAACGGACATTACCTCTTCTTTGAAGCGCCTCTTTGAGATCTCATTTTAGGGCACTAAAATTGGTATTTGAGGAAGACCAGAACCTATAGGATGTTGCTAGGGAAGTGTATAAGTTAATTTGTCAGGTTTTGTCCGAGATGGAAGGCTCAAGGTGGTGTGAGGAAGAGAGGGAGGAGGTGCCCTTTTATAAGGGAGGAGAGGGGAACCTTTGGAATAACTAAAAATATTATTTTATTATAAAGTCAAATTCGGTTTTTAATAGCTCCAAATTGATATATCTCGACGATAAGGTGGGTAGGGGTCTAAATACTCTCATACAATATAATTTAGACATGTTTAGTTTTCAATTTTAACCTTATCATTTTGATTTAACTTTAAGATAGATAATTTGACTTTCACCGTGTCTTCTTGTTTTCTTACACTATAAGGTTAATAAACTTACTATATCAAGACAAAATAACCCCAAGTTGTTTATTATTAATATATATAACCTTATCTAAGCCATTTTGATGAACCTTATATTTTTAGGAATAAAATAACAATTAATAATATAATATTTGTTTTAAAAGCTATTTTATGTCAATTTTGACACTATTTAGTAATTGATTTTTGTGAAAATCATAACAGAATTACTAGTTAGAAAAAAGTTAATTATTTCAATACTAACATGTCATATTAACCTAGAAAATTAATGGAATTCATAAAAAGTCTCAAATTATATTTATTTGGGTATTTATAATATCAATTATTCTAATTTTTCACTATTATGGTAATTACTACATCATCATTATGTCATAAATAAATTAATTTATTTAAAGTCTAAAATTTATAAATAAAATATACTTATGTAGGAAATATTTTTAGCTTTCTAATGAATATTTAAAATTGAATTTATCTTATTTATAACCCTATATTACAAATGTTTTAGTAAATAAACTTTGATTTTAACTCTTTTAACTCTTCTTTGAATTAAATAATAATAAAAGTCCTAATCTAATCCAAGTTGGCCTAAATGGCCATATTTTATTCCTAAGGTTTTTTTTAGTCTAATTACACCTGTCCAATAGAATTAGGACATGTTTTAGGTTAATGATAATATCATTTTTACCCTTAATTTCCCTATTTACTTTTAACCGTGGTAAAAAAAGTAAAAAGTTACTATTCACCAAAAATTATTTTCATCTCATTGAACCACATTTTACTTACTGAAATCAACCGTGTCTCTCGGATTTTTGAAATTCCACTCACAGAAGTGGTAAAATTAAGTTTTATGAAAACTTCATTTTTTTTTAACAACAGTTAGTGGTTTCACTATTCATCAAAAAATGAAAGTTTCCAGAAAAATACCAAAAATTAGGCCTAAGCTATATTTGATATTATGAACTCAAAAATGATGTCTATTTTACCAAATTCAAAATATATCAGTTGCATTAATTAATTTAAAAATTAATTCTCATCGTCAAAACAAATAGTGTGTTCTTAAGAGATAATAACTATTAAAAGATTGACACTTGTTTATGTCTGGTTTAAATGTGAAATTACATCCAATGACCAACATTCTATTAAATTGTAAAAATAAATTCAAAATATAATTTAAACCCACTCAAATTAATAATTTATCACTATTAATTATTTCGATTGAAAAAGTTGTTTTTAATTAAAATATAGCGTGTTTTTACTATTCATCAAAATATGAAAGTTACCAGAATGATATGAAAATTTATCCAAAGTAAATTTTTATTTCATGATTACAAAGAAGAATTTTATTTTGTCAAATTGAACTTATAAACATGTCAAAAACTAGATTTAAAGTGGGTGCGCCATCAAAAGGCGGCAAAACTGCATTTCTTGAAAAATACTTATTTTACCCGATAAATTTATTTTGTTCTTATACCATGTTTTAGAAAATGTGCAAGACGAATAATAATGTTATAAGATTCAAAATTTAGTTAATACTATTCATAACGGCTAGTTCATAATAATATTATAATAGCATATTGTTGTTTATTGAAACTCGTTATTGCGTACTACACACGCTATCGAGGAAGGTCGTGATTGCGTGTAATGCAAGGCAAGTCAAGGATGCATTTTGTGCAAGCTCCTTTTGGTGTAGCGTACAACACAAGACATTACTGAAATTAAAAAGAATATTTTTCATAAAATATCGGGGTGTTACAATTAACATGTGCCCATGCGGATTATAATAAATATAATTTAATAAAACAATATTATTTCCTCAAAATCCTGACTAGAAAAACTATACGATGTGTAATCATTAATACATGGCATGTACTTGTTTTTCATTTCATTTTCAAAATGAAATCTACATGGCGTGTATATCTTGTTTTCATTTTATTCTTCCTCCAACATTAAAATTATATAGTCTTCCTTGAATAATTATTAAACCACATATGGGAATAATCTTTATTATACTTGAGATACTTGGATACACTTAGTGTGTGACCCTCTAGGCCTCTTTCTCGTTGGCATTAAGCGGGATTTCCTAAAGTCCATGATTACTGTCTAGCAATGGGTCAAGGAACCCAAGTGAAAAAATTTAACATTGCATTGACGTGTCACCTCATACGAATGCTTACCATGTAATTTAATCCCTTTGTCTCAATATCTCATCAAGAAGATTTCATGGAAGTGTCATAAACATGTATGCTTGAACCGTCATTTTTTAACTTCCAGAAATAAACTCACCGTGACACCATGGCCATGGAATTTCGGTGATAGTTCTATTTCAATCAAAGGTCCCGAGATATCTACTTCCATAAATATGGAAGTGAAAAATCCTTCCTTGAATTATCCATTAAAAACATGTCATTTGTGATGCACCCAATGTACCCTACTTCCTGCCAATTGTGTTCGTGAGGGTTTTTGTCCGCAAATCTATGTGCACGAGTCATGACATGAGTAAATGATAATATTCTAGTCTGATTACCATTACACACGCTCATAGATATAAATTTCCTATGACACCAAGGCATGATGAATTACTACTGGCGGGTTTGTTCTCATAATCTCCCATCTTGGAGATTACCAAGTGCGAACTCCATGAGATAGAGTCTCGTCTTGTTATCAGTACTCGCACATGACGGTCTGTATACTATGTGTCCTATCATAGTATGTCATACAACTGTAGAATTTTATTTAAGAATATTGTTATAGAATTTCAAGGTTCTCATTATAGCGTGGATCTTCCATAACCTTATTAATGCAAAAAATATTCCAGGACATTATTATATTATATTCATGAAGAACAATGAACAATATATAATAAGTGTAAATTCAAGTAATCAAAGTATAAATAGTTGGTTCTCATAACACCAACTCTAACAAAATGATCCTCTCCTACTGATCCTTGATCTCCACCAGGTATTCAGAAAAATTCGCTCCATCCTCGATGTGCATCTTGCCCCAACTGATGAATTGTGATGGGTCATGCACAAACCTCCTTGGCTACAACATGTGGAAGACGTTGCATACCCGGTATAACTATAGAGGTAGAGCTAAGCAGTACACCACCTCACTAACTCTAAGCATTATCTAGAAAGGGTCGATGAACTTTGGATACAGTTTGTTGCCCTGAACAAATCTCTATAACCCCATAGAGGTGAAACCCAAAAGAACACATGGTCTCTTTCCTTTAACTTTAAAGGCCTTCATCGCCTATTTGAATGAGACTTTTGACGGTTCTATATAGTCTTCATCCTCTATTGGATAATCTAAACCTTATCTATAGTAGTGCACACCAACTCGGATCCCATGAGTGCTGAATCTCTTAGGTCAGTCCAGAAAAGCAGAGATTTATAGGTTCACCCATAAAAATCCTCAAATTGTGCCATACCAATGGTGGAATGGTAGCTATTTTTTTACACAAAATCCACCAGTGGTAGTTGATACTCCCAACTACAGTGAAAGTCTAACATTAAATCTCACAACATGTCCTCTAGAACCTGGATGGTCTACTTAGTCTGTTCTTCCATCTGTGTGTGAAATTATTTACTCAAGAATAATTAGGTCCCAAATGCCTCATGAAATACCGTTCACAACCGATATGTAAATCAAGAATCATGATCTAAAACTATCATCGATGAAACTCCATAGAGTCAAACTATCTTATTCATGTCGAGGCATCTCAATCTCTCTACTTAACTCTATTATCGGATAGCTAGGAATTGGGATGACTTGGTGAGTCAGTCAACAATCACCCATAGGGAATCTTGTATCCTAGATATATGTGGTAAATCCATCATGAAGTCCATTGATATAGCATCCCACTTCCATTCTGGAACCTCAAGGGGTTGAGCTAAATCCGTTGGAACCTGGTGCTCATCCTATACTTACTGACAAGTAGGGCATCAAGAAACAAACTCTACAACCCCTTTCTTTATCCCTAGACACCAAAACTGACGTCAATGGTCCTGGTACATTTTCACTACACTTGGATGTACCTCCAAAGGGGATGTACAAAACTCCCTCAAAACCTCCTCTTATAATTCCACTAGTACTACTATCCGTCCTCTGAGAATAATGAAATGATCCCCACCTTTTGAGTATCCATTATAACATGCCATATATATATCTAAAACATATGGTCTCCCAGTTTTTATCCTCGAGCTATGCCTCCCTGACTTGCTGTAAGAGTAGAGGGGTGAAAACCATCAACTGGAGGTAAGCTTCTCCATCTCCATAAATAAAGGACAACTTCAACGGGGCCAACTACTCTAAGACCTTGTTCAGAAACTGTGAACTGGATCCCCTTCTGAGAGAATCCACCAACACATTCCCCCTTCCCAAGAGTATAGACAATCTCGAAGTCTTAGTCCTAGAGGAACTCTATCCATCATCTTTTTCTCATGTTAATATTTTTATTAGAGAATAAATACTTGAGACTCTTGTGATCATAGTTGATGACAAACTTCTCACCCATCAGGAAGTGTCCCCACATCTTCAATGCAAAGAATTATGCTATTTACTTAAGATCATGGGTCACGTAGTTACTCTTGGGTGGTCTCAACCAGTGTGAACTGCAGGCAATTCATGATTTCCTCTACATCAAGAAACAACCAATCCTAGTTCCTCATGCATCATAGAACACTATTTACTCAGCACCCTCCTCTAGAAATATCAAGATCAGAGCACTCGTCAAACTCTTCCACAACTCTTGAAAACATTGGCCTGAGGTCATCCTTTGGGAACCATCATCCCCCTTTCAAATAATCATAGTGGGGGTCATAAATCCTCAGTAGTGAATATTTTTTCTTCACAATCATTTGGTTTAAGAACCGGAAATTAATTCATAACCTCAAGATCCCATCTGCCTTCTTAGAAAACAAAATTGGGGCTGCCTAGGCTAAAACCTTGGGTCTTACGAAGCCCTTCCTCTACAAGTCCTACAACTACACCCTCAGCTTAAAAATACTTTCAGGATCCATCCGATATTCTTGGGTAGATATCGGTGTCATCAAGAGGTGTAAATCCAATAATAATTCTATCTCTTGGTGGGGAGGTAAACCTGAACATCTTTAGAAAATACGTCCTTATACTCCACCACCACTATAGAAAACTATGGACTTATAAAATCCACTTCAATAAGGGTTAGTATATCCAATTAATGAGTAATAAGATGCACCCTCCTATGTTTGAGTCCATCCTATGCTACGTAGGTTTACTTTTTCCATGATAAGGAAAACCTCATTCCATCACTACAGACACACCACACTTCTTTTCCTAAAAAATTTAATCTGAGCACGAACTATGGATAACCATCCCATACCAAAAATGACATCACAAGTGCTCAAAGATTCTACCAATAGAAACCAATCGAATCTCTCACCTAAAAGAGTTAGGTCACACTGTTGGAACCAATGCGTGATCATTGGGTCTCCTCCAATAGGAGTCTCCAAGCGTGAGGGTTGAGTCAATGATCTAACTGGAATGTCCGAGTATCGAACAAGATTCATGGAAAGAAAAGAATGACTAACACTTGTGTCTATCAATATGGAATCCAAAGTAGAAAATATATAGATCATACATCATATCATTCTTAGATCCCCTGGGTTATATACCTCGACTGAATGAATCCATCCCTTCCCCTATCCTCCACCTCCCTGAGCTTGGCATGGTCCACCTAGGGGTGGTGGTGGTAACATGTTGAAACATAGACCACCTCTTGCTACTCTCCAAGATCCTATTCCATGTACTCCACCCTATGGATTTGTCTACTCCTATCATTCTCTCTACCTTGGTGGTCCATCCATAATCTCTCTATCAGTAGTATGATGGGTTGGATAATCTTTAGTGAGATGTAACCTACCATAACATGAGAAGATCATCTTAACTATAGGATGAATGGACCCACGCTGTGAGACCTGAAATGAAGATCCTATGTTTTAGGACCTCCTATTAAAATGTCTCACATGTCCAAGTCCCTACAACTGGTGTCGGCTCCCTGCCACTGACGTAAGTGATCTTGATTTACCATTTCTAAAAATTGCTGGCTCTATCCACTTAACTAAGAAACTTTAGACCACCAAATATTTCTCAATCACCCCATAATAAGTATGGATTCCTAGAGGTACAAAAAAGAATCATATTTCTATATGAATACCTCACTTGAAGGTATGATCCCAGAGGTACTAATCATTCATCATATCCATAGAGTACCTGGAGAGGTTGGTATGCCTTGATGAATACTCAGATACTGACATGTCGTCCTTCCGAAGCATTGGAATCTCCTAGATAATCATAACTCTTAGCTTATGCGGTGATAAATCCTCTCTGAAAAGGTTCTCAAACTCTATCCATAGCAGACTTTCCTCGTCATAAGATTGAGTAACTAAAACCCACCATCACCCTATTAATCCATGTAGAAGGCTCCCTGTCAGGACCACCATATGATCTACTAGTGTCCTGACTAGAAAAAAAACTTTGGCCACCTCCTCAAGCTAGTCCTCAATTGAATATTTTTCAATCTCACCTTAGAACACGAGGGGTCTCTACTGCTAAAACTTGTGAAGCGTGATAAACCTGCGCACCTTATCTGCTGGTACTGTGGGTACCGTATGAAACTCTACAAGTGGTGGTATAGTTGGTAAACCACCTAGAGATGTTATCTTCGACACATTCCCCTTTACCAATGCCTCATCACTAGGAGGATCATCCTTGTGATCATGTGGTGGAATCATAGATGGTTGTCTATGTGGAGGCATCTTGAAATAAAATAAGATGTGCCATGGTCAATAGAGTATATCTGCGTATCTGACACAATAAAAACATAGAATACACAACCATTCTTATCTAATGCATGAACCATTGTTTTTTCCTATAACCAGTATTTCATGTACCGAGTCAAAAACACCACTAGGGGTGAGAGAGGATAGCACTCCAATCTCAAGGAAGGATACTGAAACTCTATGTGAGACTCGACCACTATATGGGATTATAATCTAGTGATGTGGATGTAATATCATATTGAACCCTCAAGGAAAGTATCAATAGAACTCTCTCAACATATACTATTCAGAAATAAAAAACCCCCACCACTTTTCTCAAAATATATCCCCAATGATATGGTCTCAACTCCATATATGGCTCATCCATTGGATGCTTCATTAAGGAGTTATGTTCATTTGAGTGAAACTGCCCACAACCCTATCAGCAGCCTGTGGACCTACCGAGGTGGTTGACCACTATGGTTGGTATACCTACCGTGTAGAATAGCAGTGCATGGACTGACCATCACGGTCAATTCACATGCCACTCCACCTCACAGTCGATCATACCGCACGGTTGATTATACCTCTTGGTTGACTGCACTGCATGATCGTCTATAATTGGCTCCACCCCGGTTGCCCCAAATCCGACCCAAGTCTGACTCAAGTCCAACCTATTGTTCTTACCTGGACCATTTGTATGACCTGGACCACCTGGCCTGACCCACTTGTCTGACATGTTCTGCACGTTGATGCATCTCACGCAGCTCGTCGTCGCGTCCACCTCCATCAGCCCCACAGGTGCCTCCACATCTTCCATCGTGGCTCCATGTGGTCACCGGTCGTGGGCCGCCGTCTACAGCCCCACCACATTCTACACTACTGATGTTACCGCCTCATCCTACACCATCATGCACCACCAACATGCTGGTGGTCTCTTCTATGGACCATCGCACCTCCTCTGATGCCCAAAAAATGAAATGATCATAGATCCATACTCCTTGGGTCCCAATCTACATAGATCCAGCATTGGTTATTGATTCACTTAAAATCTGAGGGTCCAATCTTGTTCGAAACCACCTAGAAGTGTTGAACTGGGAGATATGGGGTTCCAATAGTGAATAAAACTAAGAACAAAGGGAGGAATATAGAAAAATAATGGTTTATCATCATTGGTCAAGCATTATTGTCCAATGATCAAGATTGGGGGATTCGTGTTAGAAAACCAAATCAAATAATTCTCAATAATCCTGAAAATAATCTCATCCCGCAAATACGATTGATCTGTCGGATAATATTTTCCTAGATTAGTCTATGATCATTGTGGGAATCAAAAAATGTGGAATAATGGATTAACTCAAAATCCCTACCTCGATTTGGATTGATCACCGATGAAGAACGAAGTTGCATTGTCGTCGATCCTCGATCCATCATCATTCATCGGAAGGGATTCCCAGAGCTCTCTCTCCACAATCCTATAGAAGTTATAGGGTTATGCAGCTAACACTAAAAATCTGACATAAGGATACTTTTAATGGAAGAATTCATTGCATCGATGAAATAAATTAAATTATTTTATTCATTTAAAATGCCCATGGTAACTTTTTCATAATGGACCCGTGCTGACCAATGTTCAGGCATGACTAGGGTAAAACCACTATTCTAAACTCAATGGTGGCCTTGGATTTCTGATATGATCACTCATTTAAGATTAATTATAATTTTTCATAAAACCTATGTGTTCATGATATTAAATATTTTAATATTTTTCATACATTTATTCTGGGCACACCGGACCTCAGAATTGCACACCATCTTAGTGTCTGGTCTTGAAAACAATCCATATGATATTTAAAAATAATACAGAGAAAATATGATACGTTACAGCTCTTATAAGGATCACCATGGATGGTCTTGAAAGGTGTTTGGTTTATGTTACACTTGGAACAATGGATGGATTCCCAATTAGTAATTCCAAGGACGGCATCAGGTTCTCAATTGAATGTTTAATAAAATGATATATATAATGAGTCTTCCAAGACAAAGCACAATCATGGATTCGGTCTTTGTATTACAGCTTATTGATATCTAGGTTATGCAATTTTTTATCGTATATCTTATGAGGGATGTTGGGAAATGTGTCTGATCGTGTTGTCTAGCGCGTCAAATTAGATGTTTATTTTAACTAGAATTTCTGCAGTATAGCAGCAACCCTAGGTCGTCTCTCGACGGAGCCTTAGATCATTAATTAAAAAATGAGGTTCTGATTATGAAAGTAAAAAAAGGGGAATGGGGTTTTCTAAAACTTGGGTTTTTATTACTAAAAATAGAAACTAAAACTATATTACTAAGTGAGAGAAACTGGATGGAGAAATTGTGATCAACCCGTGTTAAGTGTCCCTTGATGCTCAATTTGTCATCGCTCTCAAGTGAAAGGGAAGGATTATTAATTACTTGATTTTATACATACTGAAACTTGTAATGTTATGTGATTTATTACTAGTTTACCACCTAGTATTTGATTGATTGATGATACTAATTACTGACGACCGCTCAGAATCAATAAAATATCATTGATATAAGAACTGAACTCAATCAAGGCATCACATCAACAGCGTGATGACATGTCCAGATTTGGGTCTCTATCAAAAAAATTTCTCAACAAAAACATTTATAATAATGGGTTATACCATCTAGATTTAATCAAATGATACCATCCATAATCACCCCTATGAAGGAGAAGAGGTTAGAGAAGAGGCAACCGCACTCAAATCATCAGAAGATCTGATTTATGCATGGAAGCATGAGGATTATTGTTCCTTTGATTTTTATTATATAAAACAACAATAAACACAAAATCAAAACGATGAAATGAATAAAAACAGACAAAAAACCTGGAAATTCAATTACCTTATGAATATTCCAAGCATTGAGATCGAGATTACAACAATGGACACCCCCCAAGTTGATCACTAAGATGCTTAGAAGTACATGATGAAGAAGAGGGATATAATGGATGTAGAAAGCTCTATAATTCGACTAACCCTTACCCCTAGTCGTTACACCTGGGATAATGAGATGGGAGAGTGATTTATGGACAATTAAAATAAAATTTCCACAAAACTAGTCAATTATCAAAAGGGCTAGGTGACTATTCAAGACATAATATATACTCTATATTTATCTGGCTGGTTGACTAACCAAAACGTGTGAAAGTGACTTGAAATTCAGTGGAGAGTTGGTTATTCGAGTCATCTATCCATGGGAGGTATAATCAGACCAATTTGATCTCTGAGTCCCTAGTTATGGCCCAAATATAGAAGGGTAGTCCAATCTGGCCCCCCCAGAATTTCTTCACATTATGGGAAACTTTTGAGCCTCCAAATGGACGAATTGGGCTCCATGATATTCTAGAGAAATGTATCCCACATTTTTTATATTCATACACCCATTTTTATCCCAGTTTTATCCATGTATTATCCACATTAGATAATAATATCTATATGCATGATTGGAATCTCGTGCAGTTTGGCCCATTTTTCTTGAATTTCATCACAGGCTCTCCAAATCACCCCCTCCTACAATGTAAACAAAAAAAATAAAATTTCCCTATTTAACAATGATAAATTAATTAATTGAATCAAACATGAAGTGAAATTTATTATTATATTAGGAATATTCATTACAAAACCATCTTAAAATAGTGGTGTAAGGGTGGAATTGAATTGTGAATCGCTATACGATCACACCCACACACCTAAACATTTTCACTCCTGGTCAAAGTCACATATCAAAAAAAATGATGCATGTATATATTCCCAAAATCATATATATTTAATATTTGAGGAAATTTTAATTCATTAAAGTAATGTAATCAATTCACAAACCACACCAAGGAGTTCTTTTTAGTGAAAATGGAAAAATATGTCTCATAAATCATATCATAATGAAATTAAAAGAGATTCATGATACCAAATTGAGACAGGAATTCAAAATTAAACCATTACACTAACTTTCCATGTCTGTGTGCGAAAACCATTCCATGCTATTGTTTCCACTTTCTATCTAATAAATATAGGTTATTTTAACATTTATCAGCTTAAATGATTTTGTCCAATGAACCTTCCATGCATCCTTTGCAATCATATTTCAAGACCCACTCACTTAATCTTTCCCTAAAGTCAAAACATAAGCTCCCAACATAGATATCCCCATATGTTTCACATTTCATCACTCCCCTCATTTATTATTTTTGTTTTTTTTTTCAAAATTTTCATTTGGAACAAATCTCACACTCATCTCACAACCCTTGTTTAATCTAGTCATGACACTAATTGTAATAGTTATAACAAGATAAAAGGATTAGTAAGAGTGATTTTTGACCTTCCCAAGACACAAAACAATTCTTTTTTATTTATTTTTGTGTGTTTTTTTAGGGCATACAACAGTCGGATATCAGGTACACACACATAGTTCAATCCGGTATAGTAATGAAATAGATCAGATAATGAACGATTGTATGGAAATATCATTCTAAGATGAAAATTATTAACATAACATATATTTACCTTCTATTAATTAAGAAATATTCACACTTTGTGGTTTGGTGTAAAAATGTGTGGAGATATTAGTGACAATATTTTCCCAAAAACTACTCACACAAGGGGCACCAATCATCTCAAAGGTTTCACAGAGATACAACCATTTATATAATTCATAGAAATACAATTCACTAAAAATCACTACCTGATGTTAAATACATACAAATACTCATTCCATAATAGATACAGGTTTTCATCAAATGTTAAAACAACATAGAATCAAAACTTTCAAAATGCATTTTCAGTAAGTTCCATGATTTAGTGACCATAAGGGAGGAAAGTAAAAAACCATAAAGAAGGTGAAAAAGAGAAGAAAGAAGAAAGATGATTAAAATCTTAATGAACCCAGGAATGTATCCAACCCCCACACCTAAAATGTGTAGTGTTCTCACTGTAATAGTTTATAATGTGATTAGGAAGGATAAAACCTAGTGTGTTTCACATGTATATTGCTTCTAGATGGTGGATTTCCTCCATTGGATTCTTTGTAAAATCCCCATAGAAGTGTTTAAGTCACTTCCCATTAACAGTAAGACATCTTCAACTCTTCTCATACAAAATTTTTATTGCACCAAAAAGGTAAACATTAGTAATAGTATAAGGACCGAGCCATCAGGAACGAAGCTTACATGGGTGGAGATTTAGCCTAGAATTGTACATGAGGACCTTCTCACCAATATTGAACTTATATTGATGAATCATTATATCACGGATAGCCTTTTTCTTCTCTTTATAGATTCGGGAGTTCTCAAATGCATCACGTCGAATTTCTTCCAACTCTTGAATTTGTATCTTCCTATGCTCACCTGTATCTAAAAGATTCATATTACATTGTAAAAAAACCCAATATGAATGGTGTTATACCTCCACCAGAAGGTGAAAATCCTTTCCAAACACAATTCTATATGCTGAAATTCCGATTGGGGTTTTAAAAGTTGTACAGTATGCCCAAAGTGCATCATCCAAGTTCAAACTTCAATCATTCTTGTTTGGTTGTACTGTTTTCCCAAGATTCTATTGACTTCCCAATTTGAGATTTCTGCTTTTCTGTTAGTTTGGTGGTGATATGTAGTGGATAATTTATGATCATCCCCATACTTACGAAGAAAATTTTTCATGTTGAAATTGAAAAAAAGTGAACCCTGGTCACTAATGACGAATCTAGGAAAATGAAACCTACTAAAAAGTTGGGACCTTACAAGATCAAAAACAACTCGAGATTCATCGATCCTAGTAGCCTTTTCTTCCACCCATTTAGACATGTAGTCCATATTCAATAATATATACACAAATCCAAATGAATTTGGTAAAACCCCCATGAATTCAATGCCCCATGCATCAAAAATTTCATAGAATAACATGGGTTGTTGGGGAATTTCATTCCTCTTAGAGGTATTCCTTGTGAATTGAAAATGACTACATGACTTGAAAAAACTATGGGAATCCCAATATAGTGTTGGCCAATAAATTCCTCTGTCAATGAATATTTGAGCTATACGTTGCGATCCAAAGTGGCCCCCACGGGCCAAAGTGTGGAAGAAGGTCAAAAAAGAGGTGAACTCGTGGTCAGGGACACGCCGATGAGCTACTTGGTCACTATAAATTCAGCACAAATATGGGTCTTCCCAAATGTACCCCTGAGAATCATGTTTAATACTCTGGGATTGGGAAGTTCTGAAATCAGTGGGGACCCTAGATGTTGCTATAAAATTCACAATGTCTGTATACTTGGGGCTAAGGTCCAAAACATCATAAAGGTTCTCATGAGGAAATAATTCTCCAATGCAGAGGGATGAGCCAACATAGTGGTCCAATGGTGGAGAAATCCTACTAATGTGGTCAGCTAGAACTTTTTATACTCCCCTATTATCTTTAATCTCAACTTTAAACTCTTGTAGGAGGATCATCTATCGTATGATTCAGGGCTTAGCTTTAGGTTTCTTTTGGAGATAACAAAGGGTGTCATGATCAGAAAAGACAATGAATTTTTACCCAAGAAGATAGGAACAAAATTTTTAAATGGAAAACACAATAAAAAGGAGTTCTTTTTCAGTGGTTATGTAGTTTACCAGGGTAGGGACAAGGGTAGGTGAGGCATATGCAATGACATAAGGATCCATCTCAACACTTTGTGATAAAACTTCCCCAATTGAAAAGTTAGAGGCATCACACATAAGTTCAAAGGGGAGATCCCACCATGGTGGTTGGATTATGGGAGGTGATTTGAGACTCCTTTTTAGTGAATTGAATGTATCCACACAATTTTTATCAAAATAAACTCAAAATATTTTTGTAATAACCAGGATAAGGGAATTGATATCTTACTAAATTCTTTAATGAATCAAGGTAAAAACCAGCATAACCCAAGAAATATCGCACCTCGTGAACACATTTTGGATATGTAAGGGAAGAATTTAATTCAAATTTAGATTTATCAAATTGAATTCCCTTATTTTAAATGATATTCCCAAGAACTATACCCCACTCAACCATGAAATGGAATTTTTCATAATTTAAAACAGACTCTTTTTCAATGCAATGGTGGAGGACAGAACCTAGGTGTTCCAAACAATCATAAAAAGAAGAACCATACACCATGAAATCATCCATAATGGCTTCCATAAAACTCTCAAGGTACTCAGAAAAAATACTCAACATACATCGCTGAAAAGTAACAAGATAATTACACAGACTGAAAGGCATCCCTTTGTATGAATATGTGCCAAATGGATAGGTAAATGTTGTCTTTTCTTGATCCTTAGGGGATATATGGATTTGAAAATAACCCGAATATCCAATCAGGAAATAATAATGAGACTTACCAGTCAATCTTTCTAACATTTTTTCAATAAAAGGTAATGGAAATTGGTCCTTCTGTGTGGCTTAATTCAGTCAATGGTAGTCAATACAGACTCTCCAACTATTTTTCACACATGTTGGAACCAATTTATTCCTTTCATTTGACACAACTATTATTCCTATTTTTTAGGCACAATTTTCACTGGGATAACCCATTAAGTATCAGATATAGGATAAATGATCCCAGCAACAAGTAATTTACTGACTTCCAATTTTACCACTTCAAAGAGAGTGTGATTCAATTGGCATTGAGATTTTTCTATGGGCATAGCCTCATCATCCAAAAGTATATGGTCCATACAAATATATGGGCTAATCCAGGAAATATCAGACAATATCCATCCTATAACCTTTTTACACTCTCTCAAAAGTGTGAGCAGTTTGTATTCCTACTGTGGAGAGAGGTTATTAGCAATAATGATGGGCAATTGGTCAATACCCTCAAGATATTCATATTTTAAATTAGAAGGAAGTTTTTTATGTTCCAAAACCGGTGTTTTTTGGATTGAGGGAGGGGATTTTGGAGGAGTGAGGTTCATGAAACTGTCTATTTGATCATGTTTATTCTCTAAGGAAAAAAATCTATGAAAATGAGATTTTCATAATCATCGATAGCCATGGGTATATCAGAATGAACACACACATCAATTAAAGAAAAAAATTTACATTTTTCAGACCCCACACAACAATCAAAACATGAATCAAAACTCAAATAATCCAAGGGAGAAGAAGAGGAAAATGAGTCAGAGTATGGGTTGAGGAGAGATTTTTGTGTGTGTGTCATTAGAGAGCACTTCCATTGAATATACAGGAAGACTGGAGTTCTCTTCAACTGTGTGTTTCATTATATCAAGGATGTTAAAATTTATCCTTTCTCCACTGAAATCCATAAATATCATACCATTATGATTGTTGATGATCATATTTTCTTTTTTTAGGAATGACCTCCCAAGTATGAGAGGGGAATGTCCTTAGGCTAGAGTATCCTCCATCTCAAGAATGTAGAAGATGGTGGGAAAGATGAGATTATTCACTATTACAAAGACGTCCTCAATCAATATTATTGGATGCATAGTATTATGGTTGGAAAGTTGAATGACAATGCATGTTGGTTGAATCTATCCAACATGTAGAAAAGTATACACAGAGTGAGTCAATACATTAATGGAAGAACCTAAATCTAGTATAGTGTCAGAAAATAAGGTCTCCCCTATGGTACAAGGTATCATGAAAGTGCCTGGATCCTTGAATTTGGTTGGCATTATTGGTTGAATCAAAGCCGATACATTCTATTTCTAGGTTAAATATTTCATTCCCCTTCAGCCTTCTTCTATGGGTGAAAAGATCTTTAATAAATTTAGAATATCGAGGGATTTGTTTAACTGCATCCAATAAAAGAGTGTTAACTTGAACATTTTTAAATGTATACATTATTTCTCTATAAATATCATTACCAAATTCTTCTTAGATTTAGAGAGTCTTTCGGGTAAGGGAGTAGGAATGGATTCTTCGTTTGAATCATCCATGTTAATTTGATTACCCTTTCTATTTTGTTTTTCTTTATTGGAATCTTTTATAAGTGGAGAAAGAGTGTTTTCAAGAAGGGGCATACTTGTTGGGTAGAATCATTGGACGTTGAAACTTCATTACCACTACGAAGTGTTATTGAACAAACATTACTTTTGTCTTTTGGATTGTCGATAGGTTGGGAAGGTAATTGTCTAGAACCTTGCATCTTTATCTCACCAATGGTGTTCTCCAATTTCCCCACTTGAGTTAGTAGGTCTTGAATAGACGATTGTGTGGTCTGTTAGAACTGGAGATTATGGGTTGCCATTTTCTTCACCATATCAGTGAGGCTTGGTTCATATTTGGGAGGCGTATGAGGAGTGTTTCGAGAACTTAAAGGATAATAAGGTTTCATGCCTTGTCCTTGTTGATACCAATTCTTCTTAGGGTAACTTGAGTTTCCTCCTTATCAGTACTGGGGTTGGGCTTGCCACCCAGGGTTTGGATTTGGCTTGAATGGTTCTTTCTTGAATGGAGATTCTTGTTAGAATGGATGCCCTGCGAGAAAAGCTTCATAAGACTCAGGTGAATCTTGAAGTTCTGGTCACTGGTCATAAAAATGAGTATTTTCAGAACAAATACCAAAATGTAATGGAATAGGAGGATATTGTGAGTTACCTTGTGCTTGAGATAATTTCCTTATAAGGGTATGCATCTCATCAAGTTTATTATGTACCTTCTTTTCTATGGATGAATGAATTACCTCGTGAACCTTTCATGTTGGTGCAATATCCCATGTACCAAATTGTTGTGCATTTTGAGCCATATTGGCTATTAAGTCACGAGCAGCGGAAGGAGTTTTATCAACAAGGCCACCACCATCTATAGTATCAATCATTCAATAGTCTATGGTGATAAGTCTCTCAGATAAGTATTGTATTAATAGTTGTTCACTAATCTAGTGGTGGAGCCATCTTGAGAAATGTTTTTTGAATCTCTCCCAGTATTCATGAAGGGTCCCACCTTGTGATTGCCTAATGCCACAGATTTCTTTCTTAATTGATGCAGTTCATGAGGTAGGGAAGAGATTCTTTAAAATATCCTTTTTTGATCATTACATCCCCAAATTGTGGAAGGAATATATTATAGAAACTCTTTGGCTACACCATCAAGGGATAAAGGGAAGTCCCTAAACTTAATTAAGTCCTTAGACACATTTTGGGGTTTCATGGTGGAGCACACTATGTGAAAATCCTTCAGGTGTTTATGAGGGTCCTCACTAGGAAGACCATGGGATTTATGAATAAGGTGGATGAGACCTGATATCATCTCAAATTTGGCTGCTTCCTCAGGATATTGGATGTACGTAGGTTGGTACTTCACATCAGGGGTGGTCAGTTCTTTTAAAGTTCTATTATTTACAGCCATGATTTCTGGGGTTTGATTTGGTTTAATTTTTTATTGGTTTAAAACAACTTGAGGTTTAGAAATGTATTCCTATATGTTACTTGGTTGTCCTACTTTGGATGACCTAATTTTTTATTGAAGCATTTTTTCAATTTTAGGGTCTATTTAAAACAGTTTTTCCTTTCCTGGTCGGGTCATGCAAATAAGTTGTGAATTTTTTTAATTTTTAATTTTTAATTTTTTCTGTTTTTATTCTTTTTATTATTAAATATGGATAAAAAATAACTTAATATGAGTTAAAGAGGAATAGAATGTCATACTAGATAATTATAGAGATAGATAGAGAAGAAAAAGAAGAAAAATATAAGAAGAGGGGAAGAACATAGAAATAAATAAACAAAAATAAATACTAAAACAAAAATAATTAAGGGGAGGGAGGGAATATTTAAATATGTAAGAAATAAAAAATAAAAGAGTAAAAGTTAAAAAAATGATCTTGGATCCCCTTCAATGGCGCCAAAATTTTATCGTGTTTTCAAGCACAACAAATTAGATGTTTATTTTAACTAGAATTTCTGTAGTATAGTTGCAACCCTGTGTCATCTATTGATGGAGACTTAGATCATTAATTAGAAAATGAGGTTATTATTATGAAAGTAAAAATTGGAATGGGGTTTTCTAAAACTTGGGTTTTTATTATTAAAAATATAAATTGAAACTATATTACTAAGTGAGAGAAACTGGTTGGAGAAGTCGCGATCAACCCGGGTTAAGTGTCCCTTGATGTTCGATCTGTCATTGCTCTGAAGGGAAAGGGAATAGTCATTGATTCTTTGATTTTATACATACTAAAAACAGTAATGGTATGTGAGTTATTACTATGTTACCACCTATTATTTGATCGATTGATGATACTAATTACCATAAAGCACTCAAAATCAATAAAATATTGTCGATGTAAGAACCGAATTCAATCAAGGAATCACATCAACAACGTGATGAGATGTCCAGATTTGGGACTTTATCACAAAGTTTTGTAAACACAAACATGAATAATAATTGGTTGTAGCTTTTGGATTTAATAAAATGTTACAATCCATAATCACACCCATGAAAGAGAAGAGGTGAGAGAAGAGGCAACCACACGCAAATAATCACAAGATCCAATTTATGCATGAAAGCATGAGGATTATTGTTCCTTTGATTTATATTATATCAAACCAGAATAAACAAAAATAAAAATAATGAAATGAATAAAAATTGTAAACAAACATTGAAATTCAATTACCTTATGAATATTACAAGCATTGAGCTCGAGATTACAACAACAGACACCCCCCCAAGTTGATCACCAAGAAGCTTAGAAGTACATGATGAAGAAGGGGGAGAGAATGGATGAAGAAAGCTCTGTCATTCAACGCACCCATACCCCTAGTAGTTAAACCTATGATAATGATCAGGATAAGTTATTTTGTGGACAACTACATCAAAATTTCTACAAACATTAGTCAAGTATCTAAAGGGATAGGTGACTATTCAACAAAGAATTTTTACTCAATATTTATCTGGTTGGTTGACTAAACAAAACACGTGAAAATGAAATTAAATTCGGTGGAGAGTCGGTTCATCGAGTCATATGTCCAAGACAGGTGGAATCATACCAATTGGATCTCTGAGGGCCTAGTTATGGCCCAAATACAAAAGGGTGGTCCAATATGGCCTTCCCATAATTTCTTCACATTGTGGGCCTATTTTGGGCCTCCAAATGGTTGAATTGGGGTCCATGATCTTATAGAGAAATTTATCACACATTTTTTTACATTCATAAAACCATTTTTATCCCAATTTTATGAACGGATTATCCATAGTAGATATTAATTTCCACATGCATGCTTGGGCTCTCACGCAGTTTGGCCCATTTTGCTTGAATTCCATCACATGCTCTCCAAATCACATCCTTCTACAATGTAAATACAAAAACAAGTAAAATTTCCCTATTAAAAAGTAATAAAAATTAATTCATTGAATCAAATATGAAGTGAAATTTATTATTATATTTTTAATATTCATTACAAAACCAATTTAAAACAGCAGTGTAAGGGTGGAATTGAATACTGAATCGCTATGTGATCAGTTTCATGTCATGATAATTTTTTATCAAATGAGGTTGATGAATTAAATTAACTCAATTATAAAATGATACAGTACTGAATGTTTATTCAAATAAATATATCTAATTCTAAATCAGGTAGCATAGGATGGGTGTCCATGGGAACCCAGACCTTTATGGGTTTTTTTACTTTCAATACTTCCTTTACATATTCTATTACTGCATGCATACTTTAATTATTATATATTCACTAACTAGATGGAATTCAACCTCTGGGTAGTTTTCTACCAAGATTGTATCACACACACTATTCGGGACACTGATTGGTACCCAGACAGATTATATGATTATAGGTATGGATAAGGGCAAGTGTCTTGCTATTGGTCTTTGATTGCCTCTTAGGAGCATAGGATTGAGTTGAGGCTCGTGATTCTAGCTGAGATAACTTTTTGTTTTTTTGTTATTTTGTTTCATGTGTTTTATTTTTGTATAGATAACTATTTTGGATGCTTTTTAGACATGATATGGCATATCATTTGGATATGAAATTACTTCAGGCCTTGTTGTATATATCTGTCTTAGATTTTTATCTTCTGTTCAATTGTCTATTGTCTAATTATTTTACTTCTTCTACTACTTATCTGTTATTTTATATCTATTGTGCTAAACTCTGGTGATGAGGGAAAATTATCCCAACAAACAAACCCTAGGACCTTATAGAAGTCAGAAGCCTCTAGAATTTGGGGAGATGTGCTTGAGTCCATGTGGCCAACTAGGCTCGGGGCACATTTCAGTGGCATCTAAGTCTACGATGTTACAAAGTGGTATCAGTGGTAATGTTTTATTTTATTTCATTTATGTTTAGAGATAATATAAAGGGGATTATTAAGAACTATAATTTGGTAATGAGTTGTGCTTAGTCATAGCTAACCCACGTACAGAAAAAAATCCAAATTGCCTCGAATGAAAATTATTATTTTCTGTATTTTTGCTATTATAGTTGATTTGATTCCAATATTGGGTGATGCAATTTAATTGTGATGTTATTATTTACATTTTGTGGTTACTATTTATTTTCAACCTAATGATATGAGGTAATTATATCTCATTCATTATTTTAGAAACTTGTTAGAAATCACATGACATGTATTATTCCTTGCCATATATGATACATTTCCTATATGTATGCTATTATGATGTGTTCCATGATTGATATACTAGTTGTGTGATACATATTTTGTGCAGGAAAATAAGAAAATGGTTCTTACTCGGATTTCCTGATGTAACATAAGCAGTGCTTTACTAATTAGGCTACAATAGTCGCCCTAAGTAGCCAATTGTTGCATGTAAAGTCATAGACCATGAGTCGCATGGATTGGAATGTCTTATAGTGTGGATTAGGTGGATTCCATATTTTGGTTCAAGCAGAGTATGTGACCTTATGGATCATAATTTGGAAAACAATTTGAAGCAACTATTTAAAATGAATTGTGATATAGTTGAATTGAATATGAAAATGAAATGAAAACTGAAAATTTTCATCGTAGAGAACTAGACCCAGAAATGACCTTCATAGTGGGAAGTAGGTAGTATCTCTTAATTTTAGGTATGATTTGTATTTCACCCTTAAGGATTAGGTAGAGGGGTGTTTTCTTCTTTGGGAAGGATTTTACCTATCCTATTTAAAATATTTGTTCTTTTAATGATTATTGAATCTTATTTTGAGGTGTGCGCTTGGCATTTGTTGAGGTATGCCACCAGGACATCCTCCAATAGAATACCAGGAGGGTGGAGGTGATCATTTCCTATAGGTGGTGGGCCTTGGGCTATCAGTAGATACTCTAGTAGTACCAGCTGAGGCACTAGTGAGTGTACCAGACACAGGTGCTAAGGCACGACTCTGTGAAGGCTTTATGTGTTTCATGCAAACCGTTCAAGGAGCATCGCGACCTACCCCAACTATGGAAGAGTTGACACAAGAGTTCCAAAAGCAGCATCCACCCACATTTTTAGGGTATGGTGGAACACATGATATAGATCCATAGTTAGAGGCCATGTTTTCAATATTTGAGCATCTAGAGATGCCTCCCAGGAGGAGGGTAAAGCTCGCTACTTATATTATGTGTGATTATACCAAGAGATGGTGGGATGTAATTACTTATATGGATCATCATAAGGAGTTGTATTAGAGATATTTTCATATTTAATTCTATGATTACTTATATCCCAAGACGTTGAGGGCTGATAGAGCCATAGAGTTTGTGCACTTAGAGTAGGTCATGCTATTATTTATGGATTATTAGGCCCGTTTTGTAGAGCTCTGGTGCTTCGCACCTATTCTAGTGGGTGATAAGTTATCTAAAGCCAGGAAATTTGAGGTTGGTCTCAGGTATGAAATCTGATCACAATTGAATATATTTCATTTGACTATTCTTTTTTAAATATTGAATCAGGAACTTATCACAAACATAACCTGAGAGAGTCTAGGGGTGCGAGCCAGGGCGGTTCATCACCTAGATCAGGTACTGGATTGACCAATAGTTGGAAAAATTATCTACAGCTTCCACATGGTGATGTTAGTAGCTATATCACATACTCAGGTATCTAGGTGAGGTGCCACCATTGTGGTAGACCGGGACATATGAGACCTTAGTGCATGAGAGACTTGGTCGAGTGTCGATGATCCAATGTTAAGATGGGCCATCAACCGAGATTTTTTCAAACTTTTCCTCCAATATCTAGTGAGAGAGGGTCTGAAAAAATTCCACGAGTAGGAGTGGGGTTAGAAGATTCTCGTCAAGAAGGGATCTAGAGTATAGCTATCCAATTAGGACAAGGTAGTGGTTGTGGGCATGGTAGTCAGACCCATATTTGTAGTGACAGTATAGAAGATCTGCTCAAGGTAGCTAGGTTGTATCATAGGGTTGAGGTTTAGGATATATATATATATGCAGTTCAACGGGCACCTGAGGAGAAGAGTCCCAGAACTTCTATTGTGATAGGTTCTATTCTAGTATCCTCTACTATAGTATCTTATCTTTTCGATACAGGCACTTCTCATAGCTTTGTATATATGGTCGTTTTGGAGATCCTTGGAATCATTTTTTAGTGATTTTACGGTTATATGATGCTTGAAACTCCGTTGGGAATTAGAAAATAGGACATACATTAGTTCAGGGAGTCCCCCCTTGAGACTAGCAGGTGTCACTTCATATGGGACCTTGTTGTCCTTGAGACGACAAGTTTTTACATCATTATTTTGATGGAATGGTTGGTATCATTTCATGATTTCATTGATTTCTGTCGTCGTAGGGTGACCTTCACATCACCATAGGGTGAGAGTTTATTGAAACGGGTGAATGAGATGTCTACGCAAGTCAAGTTGGACCCGACCATCATGGGTTTTGAAGGATGATAGCTCAGATTGTGAGTTTATATCTGGTTGACCTGGGAACACCTCAAAAAAAATTTCCACAATGGTTGATCATTTCCGGGATGTTTTCCTAGATTACTTTTTAGGATTTCCTCTAGGGATAGAGGTAGAGTTCTATATCGATCTACTTTCAAGATATACACCAGTATACATTCATCCTTACAAGATGGATACTACAAAGATGCAAGAGATCAAGTTGTAACTAGAGGATTTAGATGAAAGGTGGTTTATCTAACTCAGTACTTCTTTGTGGGGTTCTTCCGTCCTTTTTGAGAAAAATTTGGATGGTACCCTAAGTCTATTCATGTATTTTCAAAAATTGAACTAACTTATGGTTAAGAACTAGTATCCTATGTTGCAGATAGATGAGATTTATTATCAACTCTAAGGAGCATGATTATTTTTGAAAATTGATTTGAGATATGTATATCATCAGGTGCATGTTAGACTTGAAGACATACTTCATATATATTTTCATAGAAGGTATGGTTTATATGAGTACTTGGTTATATCATTTGGTATCATGAATGCACTGGTGGTTTTCATGGTGCTGGTGAATAATGTTTTCCATACTTATCTAGATTCATTTTTCCTGGGATTCATGGATGATATCTTATAGTATTATCACACTTGACATGACCAAACCAAACATCTTGAGATCATATTGGATATATTGAGGGAGCATCAGTTATATTCTAATCTCACAAAGTAACAATCATGGATGGATAAAATTCACTTCTTAAGTCATATTATATCATAGACAGAAGTATTAGTTGACCTAGAGAAGGTGAGATCTATAGTTTCCTAGGATTATCCCAAGAATGTATTTGAGATATGGAGTTTCATAGGGCTTGCTGGATATTAAAGTCATTTCATACAGGACTTCTCACGCCTAGAAGAGCCACTCATAGGCTTGACTAAGAAGGGTGTAAAGTTTTTATGGTCAGATACTAGTGAGACAGCCTTTCAAGATCTGAAAGAAAGATTAACATTATCTATGATACAAATTTTACCAAATCTAGTTAGGAGTTAAACTATTTACTATGATGCATCAGGCATCAGGCTAGGAGCAGTTATTATGTAGGGGTAAATTGGTAGTGTATGGGTCTTGGAAATTGAGGCCACATGATAGGAATTACCTAATGCATGATCTCGAGTTAGCTATAGTTGTTCACGCATTGTGTTGTTGAACACATTTCTTACTTGAAGAGAATTTTGTTGTTCACCTACCACAAAAGCCTCAAGTATATATTTAAAAAGCATGATCTGAAACCGAGGTAGAAAAGTTGGATTGAATTCCTAAAGTATTTCAACATCATTATTGCATATATTATTGTGAAGGTAAATGTATTAGATGATTCACTGAGTAGGATAAATCAGATACAGGGAGTTCAGTATGCTAACAGTGATTGACAGTTTATGGATTTGTTCTCTGATATTCACTTAGAGGTGAAATATAGTCAGGGGAATACTTTTATTTCATCCTTAACTATGACATATACCCTTCTAGATAGAGTGATTATGAGACAACTATCAGATTATGAGGGCCTAGTCCTATGTGTGAGTGTGGAAGGTGAGGACCCTCCTCCTAGTTGGACCATAGGAAAGGATGATATTTTTCATATACATGGTCCTGTATGGGTTTCAAAAGACATGCACAAAGAGATGATGTGATACTTTTATGCTTCATCTTGGGCAGTGAACCCTGACATCACTAAGATGTATTGGGATTTAAATCACTAATACTGGTGGCTGGGTATGATATGAGATGTAGCTGGTTTTGTAATGAGGTGTTTCATCTATCAGCGGGTGAAGGTAAAACACCAGCATCCATCTAGGAGTTTACATAAGTTACCCATTCTTGAATGAAAGTGGGATGTCATTGTTATGGGCTTCATGATTGGGTTACTGAGGTCCTCATGATGATTCCATTTGGGTTTTTGTGGACACACTTACAAAGGTCGTTCATTTCTCACCAATCACAAAGACCATTTCAGTAGATGATCTTGGGAGGTTTTATATCTGTGATATAGTATGACTTCACAGGTTCCATCATACTATCATTTCAAATAGGGATGTCTATTTTAATTCATGGTTTTGGAAATGGTTTTAAAGGGAATTGGGTACGTAGGTGCTTCTGAGCATATCATACCACCCTCAGACCAATGGCATGTCAGAGTGAATGATACGGGTTCTTGAGGACATTTTGTAGGCATGTGTCCTATATTTTCAGGGCTCTAAGGAGAGGCATATACCCCTGGTTGAAGTCACCTAAAAAAATAGATTTTAGGATTCTATTCAGATGGAACCTTATGAGGATTTTGTGGTAATATATGCCGATCACCCTTTTGATGGTTAGAGGTAGGAGAGAAAGTTATGCTTGGACCTCATCTCATTTATGAGACCACAAAGCATGTTCATTTGATTCAAAAGAGGATGAATAATGAATTGTTTTGATATAAATATTATATTGATCATTGTTGATGGAATTTAGAGTTTGAGGTCAAGGATCAAGTATTTTTATGTGTATTTACAAGGTTGGTAAATAGGAGGATCAAGAGACAAGGTAAACTTTCTCCAAAATATGTCAAGACATTAGAGATTCTGGTGAGAGTTGAGATGGTATCCTATTGGTAAAATTTACCTCATAGGTACCAACATATACCCGACATATTTCAAGTATCTCATCTGTGTCGTTATCATTCAGAATTATCTTTAACATTTCAACCTAAGGAGGTTGAGTTATAGGTAGATGTGTCCTTTGAGGAGCATATTATTCATATTATGGTTCAGAGCATGAAGGTTCTCTGAGGCCGATCAGTTCCTCTTGTGTGGGTGTTATGGTAGCATGGTCGTTTATAGGATGAGACTTGGGAGAGGGAGACCAACATATGTGCTTAGTGTCCATAGTTATTCTATTGTGATTCTTGACCACCCTTGAGAGCGCGATTTGGGGAAGAATTTCTTTAAGGGGGAAGTTTGTAAGAACCTAGTTCTCTCTTGAGGTACGAAATCTTTTCTTTCCATCCATTTTTAGTTTAAATATTTAAATATAGCCTAATATGAATTCCCTTTGAGGTCATGGATCCATTGGGGGTTTTTGAGGCTTGTATGGATTCCAAAACCGAACTTTTAGGGAGAAAAAGGATTGTCGCAGTATTAGTAGAAACTCTGCGGGGAAATATGCATGGTTACTCCTAATCATGTGATGTTGTAAAGTGGGGTGGAGGAAGCCGCACAATTTGAAAAACCATGTGATTTGATATGAATTCCCATGAGGAACTATCTATAGTTTTTTACAGTGGGATGAGACACAGTTTTCACTTGGTTAGTCTAACCATGCATACAAATCATGTGAGGTTCCCCTTCCTATAGTAGTGGGTGCACGGTTGGTGCACGGTTTGACCAACCTTGTAGAAAAACCATACAGGACAGTATTTTGGGTGAAATTATGAAATCTACCTTAATTAATATTATATTTAAAACCTAATTTCTATTTCTTTATCTGTTGGCAGCCTTTTACATTTGATAGATCCTCCTTGAATCCTAAGATAGGAATTGAGGGTTCTCCTCCATCTGATATCAAAATCAATATTCATCTAAATTATCAAATTTTTCTCAGTAAGATCTAAATTCTTTTTGTGTTGTTCCTCATTCTTCTTGGTATCGACTATGCTATTTTTGTTCAAGCTAATATTTCCTATTTCTAGTTTCTTTTTTTTGTTTATCATTTTTCTCCTGATCTAAGTCGAATTAGGAGCTAATACTAGACTATCACTCTACTATAGACCTATGGTAGGTGGTCTCGTACTTTCCCCTAAAATTCGAGGTGTTTATATATATACCATTATATATTGTGCTTAATATTTATGGTGTATCCATTGAAATGGAATTTAATCCTTGATTAAAATGAATAGGTGTGACCTATATAATTAATGAGACCATTGAAAATGATTAAAGTTTAAGGACCTCAAATTCAAACCACCCAATGGGTGTGTTGTTTTATTAATTGGACCACCATGGGTGGACTTCAAACTTGGATACCTTATAGGTTTTTCATTTACCCCTTACCAAGGTATTTTTAATAATAAATTGTGAATTGTAATTGAATTTATTAAATAAAGGGGATGTAATGACCATGAACCTTGTATATTTCCATATAATTTCTTATTTAATCTTGATTTTCCTTTTATGATGAAATTCCCTCATGTGGTAATTAAGAGGTTAAGCCTTCTAAGCTTATCACATGCATTGATCCACCTTATGAGGTGAGTTTAAAATAAAATGATCATGGTGACGACCATTGAATTAATTAATTTACTTTGATTAAATGCTTATAAGACTTGGGTGACACATGGTTTCTCATACGAACACCATAGATAGACTCATTTGGTTTCTACCATATATATGTTTTGGGTGACACATGGATTATCATACAAAATTCATGGATGGACTCATTTGGATAATTCTTTCTTATGCCCAAGTGACACATAGACTCCCTATTGAATTTATAAGGACGGACTCATAGGTTTGATTCTATATACACCTGAGTGAAAATTGGATTACCTATGGAATTATTAGGAAGGAATCAAAGGGTAGTTGATATAAATATATATATTCCACGAGTGAAACTTGGTCTCCCTTAGTAGACTTCTAAGGAAAAACTCAATGGTGATGATGTTATACCACACCTAGAGTGATACCTATGTTCTTATGAGAATCTCCATGGATGGGCTTATAAGTTGTTTGGTTCATGTTACACCTAGAGCGATACCTATATTCCAAATTTTTAATACCAAGGATGGGTGTAGGTTATCAATTTGATATTTAATGAAATGATTTATATGATGTATCTGCAAAGATAAAGCAAAATCTTGGATTAAGTCTTTATCTTACACTTGATTGATATCCAGGTTAAGAATTTATTGATCACATATCCTGCGGGGATGTTGGGATACATACCTGGTCTCAATAATTTTCTATCAAATGAGGTTGATGAATTAAATGAACTTGATTATAAATTGATAAAGTACTTACTATTTATTTATAGACTTCTAGCTAAGGCCAATACAAGTATTAGAGGATGGGTGTCCATGGGAACTGGAACCTTTATGGGTTTTCTACCTTCAGTACTTCCTTTACATATTATATTACTTCCTTCAAACTATTATTATTTTGTATTCACTGATTGGATTTCATAAAACCTCTGGGTGTTTTCCAATTGGTATTATATCTCACACCATGTTTGGGCCACTGATCGGTACCTAGAAAGATTATTTGATTGTAGGTATGGATAAGGAAAAACTTCATGCTATAGGTCTTTGATTATAGCTTAGGATCATGGGAGCATAAGACTGAGCTAAGGATCAGGATGCTAGTTGATACGGTTTTTGGTCTTTTTGGTATTTTGTTACATGTGGTGTAATATTGTATGGATACCTATTTTGGATGCCTTTTATACATCACATGACATATCATTTGTACATGATATTACTTCTGGCCTTGTTCTATATATCTATCTTGGATGTTTATCTCCTATTTAGTTATATATTATATGATTTTTTTATTACTTATTCTACTTATATTTTATTTTATATCAATTTTGTTACACTCAATTGATGAGGTAATTTTCTCCCACACAGACACACCCTAGGCCCTCACAGCTAGTCAGCAGCCTGTATCATTTGGATAGATGTGCTTGAGGCTATGTGGCCAACTGATCTTAGGGGACATTTTAGTGGAATCCAGGCCCCGAACATTACACTTAACAATAAAAAATTTAACATGATTTAACATTTTTTCCAAGGAATTTAGTCAAGTAATCCATTTATGGAATAAGGTGTAGGGACCTAACTCATGGATCTTAATTCTATTCGATTCAAATTATTATCTCAAGAAATTAATTATAAATCAATACCCCTCAATGGGTTTTTCCATAATTTAGAAGAAAAGGGGGGAAATAAGCCTCTAAGGTAGAGCACACCTATTGGGGTGGTCTAATTCAAAGTTATCAACCTAGGGGGTGATTCTCTACTAGGTATGTTCATAATGGGTGTGGGAAAAACTCAATTGAATTTATTTAGAAAATTAAATGGATCAACAGAAGGGTTTGGATTTTGGCACAATGGCGCATGTTATAAAATGAAGCAAAACATGTGGGAAATAACTAGACCACCTACCTTAGGATTGTAGTGATTTCCTCATCCATCATTGGCCTTTGAATCAAGATAGAATAAGAGTTATCAGAGAAATTGTTAAATGACCTAAAATGGGGCAAATAATATCACACCAAAATAGCCCAATAGAGGAATATAACTACTAGAATAGGTAGAAAGATGAGTGTAGAACTTACCTAAAACTTTTAAATGCTTCTAATGGAAAATTATTTGGATGTAGGATGAGGGAGATACCTTGATCCCTAGAAAAGAGGAGGAAGCTCATATAGGAGGAGGAAAGAGGTGATCACTATAGGAAATGAGAAGGAAAAGATAGAGGGTGAGGTATAAAATTAATTATGATAAAAATGGTAATTTCACCCACATAGATAGGGGAACACGGTTTGGCCACACAATTGGTCAAACTGTTCACCATGCCACTGCCCAAGGAGGAACCTCGCATGGGCTAGTCGCATGATTTGGATAACCGCATGCAGCCTGTGAAAAATTCCTCTACAACTTGTCTCAAAAAAGTTACAAGGGAATGTGGAAATCTTTACATGGTTACATAGAAACCGTGTGGATCCCTCCTCCCCACTATCTCAAGTTGCACGATTAGAGAAACCATGTGGGTTGGGATGCATGATTTCTCTTAACCGTGAAACTGGGTCTACTTATTCAAATTTTGAGGCTTTGGGGTCTAAACAATCCCAACACACCCCTGAGACCTCAATGACTCCATTAGGCAATGTTTATAGGGAATAAAATGGAATTTAAAAAAAACCAATGATCGGTAACTCAAAGAAAATATAGGAAGTTACAACCTCCCATACTTCTACCCATCACCAAGTTGACCTTCTGAGGGTGGTAAAATATCAACTGAGAATATTTATGGACACTTCACATGCACATCGGCCTCCTGATCCCAGGTCTCATCCTAAATGCATCAATGCTGCCATATTACCCAGAACAGAGGAACTGGCCTATCTTGTAGATCCTTCATGATCCAATCAATGATACGTATATGATGTTCCCCAAAGAACTTATCTACCTCCAAATCAATATCCTCAGGGTCAAACAAATGAGATTTTCCATCATGATACTGTTAAATTTGGGATATGTGGAAGATGTCATGCATGGAATGGTACCTATGAGGTAACTACAACTGATAGTCAACCATCCCAAATCTCTCCAATATCTTGAAAGGCCCTACGTAAAAAGTTGAAAACCTTCCATGTCTTTGGATTCGTCTATACCCAAATCCATGAAATACACATAGAAATACCTGATGTCCCACTCCAAACACTAGAGGTCCACAAAGATAATTGATATAAGACTTCTTCCTAAACTAAGCTATACCCATACACTTATAAATCAGATGAAATCACTCTGAAGTCTTTTGAATGAGATGAGGACCTATTAGAGAGGATTCCCCTACCTCTAACCTTTATATATGGGAATGGAATATCTTTTCAAAAAGGGACTCATATGAAGCCATATGAATTGTTTCCTAGAAGTTTTTGTTGTAAGAAAACTAAAAAATATGGACATTCTTTTCCCATGAACCTCTGAAATCAAGGATACATTCCCAAATAATATTCTATAAAACATGTATCATCCACTCTAACTACTCATCGGTCTTAGGGTGATATGATTTACTCAAGAGAACCTATGAACCCAGTGCCTTCTACAACCCTTTCTAGAACTGTGAGGTTCTTGGTCCAAAAATATAGAATAGGAAACGCTGGGAAGGATCACAATCTCCCAGATATAAATCCTCCCAAGATCATCAACTATGAAATTCTCTTGAATCACTAGGAAGTTTTCAACCTTGGTCAAACTTTTTATTATCACCCATATTTCATCACTGACTCAAGGGGATCTTGGAAATCCCATCATAAAATCCATGGTAACATTGTTACATTTCCGGTCTGGAATAGAGATAGGATATAAAATCCCAGTAGGTCGTTGGTGATTAGCCTTGACCTACTAATAGGTGGAGCACTGAGGGATAAAACCTATTATTTAAATTTTTATTTCTGGCCACCAATACTGATGGTGTATATCTAGATACATCTTGGAGGGCCATGGTGAACTCCCAAATGAATGCATGAGAATCATGAATGAACTCTTACCATATATTAGGAGGCACCAAAACACACCCATGGTAGAGTAGGGTCTCATTATTATCAACAAACTAACCAAGAGGTGGGTTCTCACTTGAGATTCTTTCCCTTAGGACTAAACACTAATAAGTATAAAGTTACCTCATCTTCACCTGCTCTAGAAAAGAGGATGTCACCACCAGAGTTGATAAAACAAAATATATATGCTATTCCTAAACCTCCAAGTGAATCTTATAAAACAACTCCATCAACTACCACTCATTATTGTTCTTTGGGATGGCCTATGTCTGAGCCTTAGGATCAAAACATTAACTACTACATTATCCTTCCTAGGTGTATAAGAAAGCTCAATATCGAATGACTGCAGATATTCAAATCACCTGTGCTATATCATATTCAAGTCTCATTGTGGAGATGTATTTGAGACTTATTTAATATCCGTAATCAATGAACTAATCACCCAATAGATAGTGCCTCCAATAGTATATAGAATTAACTATAGCTTCCAGATAATGTTTGTGAATAGGGTAATTCTGCTGATGACACCTCAACTAGTGGGACCCATATTTCAGGACTTGATCTCCCTGTATAAGAATTGTTCCTAGATAGATCCTTGAATCATCGTAATAAATCATATAGACTCTTCCCAACTTTGGAAGATTCAGGATCAGCATTGAATCATGTCTTCCCTTTAACTCTAAAAAATATATCTCACAATATTTAGACTAGGTAAACTTCACCCTTTTCCATGTTATCCCTATAATAAGAGATTCTAAGCATGAGAAATCCTAGATGAATCAACTATAATATCCATATATTCCCATGAAACTGTGTATATCGAACACATCCTTAGGCTGCTCCTAGGAGTCCACACTGCTTACCATCTCTAGGTAAATAGATACGCCAACCACTGAAATGATATAACCCAAGAAATAAATTTACTGACCAAAAAGTTTAATTTTTTTAGCTTCACATATAACTTGTGCTCTTTCAGTGTATTCATCATAATATCAAGATGGTCATCATGGTCATGTCTAGTATGAGAATATACTAAGATTTCATCTTTGAAGACTACCACAGATGAATCAAGGTATGGGTGGAAAACCCAATTCATCATATCCATGAAGACTACTGGTACATTCATAAGACCAAAACACATGAACAGATAGTCATACAAGTCATACCTCCACCATAACATTGTAAATGGTATGTATAATGGCCTCATAGAAACCCGATGGTAGCCCGAACTCAAATAGATTTTGGAGAAAATGGTCACTCCTCAGAGATGGTTGAAGAGGTAATCTATATGAGGTGGTGGATACCAGTTCTTCACCATAAGATGGTTTTATTGGTATTAATATATGCATAATATAAGGGTAACATCCACCTTATTAGAAAAAAGGATTGGTGAACCCCATAATTATGTTCTAGGTTGGATAAAAATCATTACCTCTAGATCTTCAAGCCGGTTCTTGAGTTCCTGGAGCTCTATAGTTGTCGTCCAATAAGGAGGAATGGACACTAGTGTCACACATAGAACTATCTCTATGGTGAAATAAATCTATCTCATGGGAGGAAATCCAAAGGAATCATCAGGGAAGACGTCCTTAAAATGATCCAAAATAGGAGGGAATTATACAAATAGCACTCCTTGATCACTCATAAAGAGACTCGTTATATGGGATGTCACCATACCCATCCCATTAAGCTTGGCTACATCTCAACTTTACTAGATATCACATTCTCCCTTATTCATATAAATTCTACCCTCATGTGATGTAAAGGACATCCAATGATGATAATAATCAGCATGGTCTTAATAAGGCACAAGGCAGTCCATACCAAGAATAGCATCATAGACGGTCATCTCAAGGATGAAGAAGTTCCATATGAATTGATACCCACCTATATTAAGATGGAATTCCTAACACTTGTGTGTATTATCTAATATAACCCCTAACAACATGTTAAGAGTCATCATGACATTTCAGTACTCAATAACTAGGCCTAGACTTTCTATAGTTGTAGTAGACAAAAAGGAGTGTGATGAACCTATATCAAAAAGGGTATAAACTAAAGCAGAGGATAGCATAATAGTACCTTATATAGTAAAAGGCCCCAGACATCTCTCCTCATACATAGGTTTTTTTGTGTATATATGCACCAAACTACAGCCCTGTGATGTATCTTGACTAGCTTGAGGAGGTATAATCTACTAGAGATAAGTATCTGAGGCCTGAGCACCTCATTTACGACCACCCCCCAGCCTAAAAAATCCAATAGAAGACCAAATCCCATCTTTATTTGGATTCGTTGATCTTTTACCTGAAGATGATTCTGGCACAGAACCCATTCATTGGGTACTGGAGGAAAAGATTAGCAGAAATACTGGAGGTGACCCATCTTGATGCAAGCCCAGCACTCGATCGGGTTCCTCAACCACTGGGGATTTTTATGGCATGGACTACCACATTTTTGACACACCACATATCATTCATTGTGTGACACATGAATCGTAATGCCCCTATGTGAACCCTCAAATTGATGTTTCCTTCTTCTTGATAAAGAACTTCCCTACTTGGAAGCTGAACCTTCCTGGCTCACATTGTCGAACTCCCTCAAGTTCCGATGAATGATGAAGTCTTGGTTCTCTATCTCTGAAATGGTGGTTAGGTAGAAAACATTCACCGATGAGAGGATGGTGTATATAATACAATCCTCAAATAAAATTTCAATCATCAACTTATAACTGGTTAGTTCCATCACAAAATTATGTAATTCAGTACAGTTGCCAGAATATTACATCACTGACATGTTACCATGTTGAAGGTGCATGAACCTCTAATCACACTCTCTTATCAAGGTCTACGGAAATAAGTAGTCAGATAAGGTTATTTATAGGTCCATCCAGACCATACACTGATGTCGACCAACTTGAGTAAGAACATCCCACCAATGCTTGGAAGAGTCACGTAGATTATAGGTGGTGATCTTGACCCTCCATTATGGAGGCATCATCATATGCTCAAAGATAGATAGCATGGCCTCTATTCATGACTCAATATCCTGAGGTTCTCCATCCCTCAAAAAGGTGGGATGATGCAGTTGTTCTAACTCCTGATTCAACTCTACTATAGAAGGTTCAGGGTGGGGAGCACCCTGTATGGACTGCATGAAACAAAAGAGTTTTCACAAAACTGAGCATCGATACCCAGTGAAAGATCTTTAGGAGGTTCCTCAAGTGGAACTATACGAGGTATCACTATTGGATCAGTTCCCACCACCTATGAAGTGTTCTAGTCACTACCCTCTTAGTTTACATCATGAGGAAGTCTTTGTGGCATAACTCTACAATTTCTAAGCACATTCCTTAGACAATATTTATAAAAAATAGGGAAAGTGAAAAAGGAAGGAACATGCATAAGGCCTTCCTATAAGCGAGTAAAAACCTTTATCCTTCTTCTATAGATAGGTGTAGGTGATAAAGAAAGGTCACATAAGCTTTTTGATACACAACCTACTTCCCACTACTAAGGTCGGTTCAGGGTCAAGATCTTGGGTAACTTCATAGAGGTTTTGGTATATAGAGTTTCAAATGAAAGGTATAGAGGAAAACACTCTTTACTTTTCAGTTGGAATCTTCATCTAGTGGTAACCTTTTTATTTTAAAAAAATATTTATTCAGGTTCATTCTTATTTATTTAGTTATAAAAAACACAATCCATTTAATTGTGTCACTAATTCTGAATTTAAAAGTCCAATACACTCATAAACTGAAAGTGGAACGTCAAGTAAATATAGCCTAGCCTGCATGTATGTTATCAAGACATAACAATTTATGCATAGTGATTTGATTAATTTAATGTAATTTATAATTTAGGAGTACGCAGCCATTAAATATAATTGGAATTTATCAATCAACCCAACTAAAGTAGGATCAATAGTCAATAAAGGTTTCGTCATCAATCTATGTGGGAAAATCATTTAGATTGATTTTGACACTTTAATTGAACCAATATTTTCATCCTACAATGAATATTAAAACACTATAAAGAATGATAATCAAGGTGCATATAGAAAGCACATGAAATATAGGAAATGCATGCAGAAATATAGATATGGAATGGAATAATGCATGGAATTTAAGTCATATGGTGCCTAGTATGATGCATGAATTATATTCCCTCGTATCATTAGGCCAAGGTAAAGCAATCCATTATAATAACATAAATAATAGTAACTACACAAAATAAGTGCTTCGCTAAATGGTTAAATCTAATCAAATGTAATAGTGTAACCAAAAAAATCAAAAACCTATCAAAGGAAATTTGGGTTTCCCCTGTACATGGGTTAGCTACTTTCTAGAATAGGCTCATTTACAAATTCCAATACTCCCCTTTATAAGACCCAAATAGTAAGTCAAAAGGAAAAAAGGGATATGATACCACTTTGTAGCATCCCACCCCAGTTTCCACTTAATAGTGCCCCGAGCCAGTGGCCACAAGACCTCGAGAATGCCTCCCCAAATTCCAGAGATTTCTGAATAGCAGTGAGGGCCTATGGTGTGTCCTAAGGGAGACTATGCACTCATTGATCAGGGTATAACATATTAGTATATGAGAAATAAGAAAGAGAAGAAACAAACACTATAGTGATAGGACCAATAACCCGCCATAGAGGAAGCAGAATCAATAGATAGACAGTGGAGAAATTATAAAAATAAAACATGAATGATGAATAAACAAATGGACGAATATGAACAGAAATAGATACAAAATATAATGATCATGACATTATGAAACTATAAAAAAAGAGTGCATAGGGAATAGGGTATATAAGAATATAACACATGCTAAAAAATACCTAATTCCAAAAGAATATACTACTAGAATCACAAGAATAGGCTCATTCCTATACTCCTGCACTCCATCTTATAAATGGTAATCAAGCATTGGAAGATTGCCGCTTCCCTTTATCTGTACCTATAGTCATGAAGTCCATTTGGGTATAAAAGGAATCCCAAATAAGGTATGAGATATACTCAGTAGTCCAATACCAACAGTGTCTATATCAATCCAACTCATGAAATATAAAATGAACCATGTTCCATTAATAATAAATTCCATAAAGAATTAAATAAATAAGTACATCAAACTAGGTTCCACTTGGGACACCTATAAGGCTTTACCTACTTCGGTCTAAGGAAAGTGTGTTTGTGTAACAACTGGGCCCTAGTGACAACACAGACACCCCACCTTAACATGGTCATCAGGTCCTAGCCTGCCAGGTACCACCAATTACCTTGTAGACACATGGTCCCCACCCCAGGGCCCACCCACATGCCTAAATGGGTCATCTGACTAATGACTATCCCCATAGGCTAACACATGTCCTCTTCAGTGTGCTTTGTCCTCACTCACAGACACACTGGGAAACTTCCCATAAATTAACCCATGTTGAACACTACTCCAGGCCAATAATTCTTAACTGTAGAGTTCTAATTAGGTAGGCTTCCAAAAAGGAAGGTGCACCTTGTCGAAAAGAGTCATATCATTTAGTTATTTAACCCTTATCATTCTGGGGTGTTACATCCCCCCCCCCATTTAGATAAAAATATCCTCATTGTGGGCCCTACATATCAACCCAGGCAGTGAATCGTACTTAAGACTGGGTACCGCCCTCTAATACCAAATGTAACAACTGGGCCCCAGTGACAATACAGACACCCCGCCATAACATGGTCATCAGGTACTGGCCCATCAAGTACCACGTGTTGCCCCGTAGACACGTGGTCCCCACCCTGGGGCCCACCCACATGCCCGAAAGGTTCATGTGAATAATGACTATCTCCATAGGCCAACACATGTACTTTCCCACAAAATGTAATAACTAGACCCCAGTGACAACATAGGCACCCCGCCTTAACATGGTCGTTGGGTCCTGGCCCACCAAGTACCACTAGTTACCACACAGACACGTGGCCCCCACCCTAGTGTCCACCGACATGTCCAAATGGGTCATCTAACTAATTACTATCTCCAAAGGACAACACATGTCCTTTCCAGTCAACTTTCCCACCAAATTTAACAATTGGACCACGGTGATAACACAGACACCCCGCCTTAACATGGTCGTCAGTAACTGGCCCACTAGGTACCACTAGTTTCCCCACAAACATGTGGTCCCCACACTAGGGCCCACCCACATGCCCAAATGGGTCATCTGAATAATGACTATATCTATAGTCCAATACATGTCCTTTTCAGTGTGCTTTGTCCTCACTCACACACACCCTAAGAAACTTCCCAGAAGATCACTCATCATGAACACTACTCTAGACCAAGCACGCTTAACTTTAGAGTTCTAATCAGGTAGGCTCCCAAAAAGAAAGGTTCACCTTGTTGACATGAGTCATATAATTTATTCGTTTAACCCATTATCATTCTAGGGTGTTAAAGTTTGAGATGAGAAGTCCTGTACAAGCAAAGTGAGAAGAAGAAAGTATAAGAAGATAGACTATCCCAAATCTTGTGATTCAACTTGTGGGAAACGTCCCTAAATTCACAATTTATACATGTCATTAATTATTTAAAACATCCCTTTAACTTAGGAATATTCACCCTGAGCCCATCTAAGGAGGTCTGGGTGGGACCCAAGTATAGCTCTAGGGGCTCTGTATATGAGCAATGCTATATGATTCCATCCAAGGTGACCCATGAATGAAATCATAAGTGTCGCTCTAGGAATGGTGTAATAACATCAATAAAAAACCTTGGAGTCTATATCTAGTATCATATGTAGGGGTTAGAGTCTCTCTCATGGAATGGTACAACCATTACGCCATTGGTACCATCCACGGGGTCTCCCCTGGGGAACAACTACCACTTGTCTGGAGGAAAAATGGAAAATGCATGGTGAGCCCATCCCAGACTTAGCTAGTGTCACCCCTGGTGTATTTACAATTCATTAACCAATTCTAACTATATAATATTATGAGCCCATATAAGGGGTATTTAAGTCAGAACACCCTATTCACCCATGACACATGGTAAGTATTTGGTTTGGTTAGCAAAACATACCACTGAACAAGAAATCATTTAACATGATTTAAAATGTTTTACAAGTCATTTATTCAATAAAATCATTTATGGAATAAGGTGTATGGGACTAAATATTGAATCTTAACTCTATTCAACTTAAATTATTAGCTTGACACATTAATTATAAGACAATACCCCTCAAGGGGTGTTTCCCAAATTTAGAAAAAGGGGTAAATAGGCCTCTGAGGTAGAGCACACCCATTAGGGTGGTCTAAGTCAAAGAGATCAACCTAGGAGGTGATTTTCCAATAGTTAGGTTCATAATGGGTGTAAAAAACAACTAAATTGAATTTACTTATCAAATTAGAGGAATATTTGTAAGGCTTAGGCTCATGGCACAACAATACATGTTATAAAATGAAAAAAAAATGTGTTAATAAACTAGACCACCTACCTTAGGTTCATAGTGCTTCCCTTTTCCAGCATCGGCCTCTGAATCGATATAGAAAGAGAGTTATCTGTAAAATATTCAAATTTTGTGAAAATATGAAAAATAATCTCACACAAAAATAGTGCAACATAAGAAGAGAAAAACTAGAATAGAAAGAAATGGGAGTTTAGATATTAACTCAATCTTTCTGATGCTTCCAACACCGAAGGATTCAGATGTCAGATGAGGGAGATACCTTGATCCCTACGAAAGTGGAGGAAGCTCTTACGGGGAGAGGAAGGAGGTTCTCACTATCGAAAATGAGAGGGATAATATAGGGGGTGAGGTATAAAATTCATTAATGGAAAAATTATAATTTCACTCACCTGGATATGGTTTCATGGTTTGGCTGCACAGTTTTCCAAACCGTGTGTCAACTGTGTGCTATGCCACTAACCAATGAGGACCCTCGCATGGGCTAGGTGCACAATTTGGCTAACTGTGTGAATCCTCTGAAAAATCCTCTACAAAATGTCTAAGACAAGTTGGATAGGCATGAAGGCCTCTTCACACAGTTTCATAGAAACTGTGCGAAGCCCTACTCACCACTCTCTCAAGTCACACTGTTAGAGAAACCATGCAGACTGGGTGGCACAGTTTCTCCTCACCATGCAGTCTAGTTTTCTTCTTCAAATTTCAGGGCTTCAACCTTAGAAAAAACCATGGACACCACTAATACCTCCATGAATCCATTAGGAAACAAATATAGGGATGAATAAATGAATTTAAACCAAAAACCAATGATTCATACCTAAAATAAAATTTGGTACAATATATAAATTAATGAAGTGAAATTAATTAATGTTTGGTTAATAAATGATATATGAGTAATAAATACAAAGTGGTTCACATTTTAATATTATGAAATTGATTAGGATATGAAGAATGGGAAGTTTTTTGGTTGTTGTATGGAATTAGTAGATTTGGATGTGTGTTATTCATAGGTGGAAATGATGTTTATGTTTGGTAGTAATAGTTGTAGTTTAGTGTCGTGTGTTAGGTTGTATAACTTTGGATAGGAATGTGGGTTATTATATATTAATTTTAGTTTTTTTATTTCTTACACACCATCACTTGAGTCAGGTAACATAACTAACACCTATATGTGGTTTTGGGTTCTGGTTATTTTTCCAACATTTATTTTTTAGAGGATACGAATAGATGACTACTCCCCCTTCATAGTTCTCTCTTCTAGATATAGCATAGGGTGTGATGGATTGAGGTTATAGTTTTTATAATGTGAGTGAATGGTGGATTTGTACATGAGGGGTAAGATGGAATGAGTTTGATATATTTTATGATTACATACTCTACAATAATTAGGATTTGGTATGTAGATATGTGGTTATATATATTTTTATATGGTATGTTTTTTTGGTTTTGATGAGGATATGTGGTTACTCAATTTTTTAGATGTGGAGGAGATAGTAGTGTTAGTACATATGTCATTAGGGATTGAGGAATACATGTTCAATGCGGAATAATGTGTGGGGTACCTTCTGATATATTTCTTTAATATTATGTTTTTGTACTTGCATAAGATTTGTGAGAGTGAGCCTTGGTCGGGATGGGGACTTATTTGACCTAGTTAGGTAATAGTTTTTATAACAACCATTAATTTTATTACACACTTAGAAATTATTTATTACATATAAAACTTCACTTGATACAACATAGAAGATCGAGAGGTCTAGTGTCTTTGTGTCTTAGGAACATTACATAACAACTTAAAACAAAGGATGTAACATCTTATTGAAAACTTCCTCTACATGACCACTACATTCCCTAGTAATTATAATTTCATGGGATAACCTAAGGACATGCATAAGAAAAGGGTGTTCTATAATTCCCAGAAACGAAGTTAAGGAGGTATAACATAAAAGATACAATACATGTTAGGAAATAGGCATATCAATGAAGCATAAGATAAACATGAACATAAAGGAATTATATAGCATGATTAACATAACATACTCATTGCATGTGGAGAATGATTAAATCCTCATTAAAATTTAATTAGAATGATTAAACACTCATTTCACTTGACTTATCATGATACTAATCTTTACCCAATTCATTGGAGCGCTATCAGGGTGCACCCTTCTTAAACATTTCATTTCATGCATAAGTGTGCCACATGGATCATATAACATGGAATCATTCAACATCATAAGTTATTAAATGATTAAGAAATGTGGAATAAACACATGAAATTACCATTCAATATGTATATGTCAATAAAGTTGAATACCCTTGATAGATATATGGGTATGGTATTCACTACACAATGATTTTGGCTTGGAAAATCGCAGTGCAATTTCGGCAGCATAACGACGTGACATAAAAATTCGTAAAAATGGTTTATGAGGGAGAAAGGTGTGTCTAATCATATATAAACGAAATGGAAAGTAATGTGATCATATAGAAACTTGTCCCAACATAAGTAAAGGAATTTAGATTCCTAATACAAAGGAATTTCTTGAATGTAAATGAGGAGAGAGAAATTCCTTACGTAATTTCGACATGGTAACGGATGTGCATGGGAGGAACTAAATGAGTGTAAAAGGGGTATCTCAGAATTAAAGCATAAATAGGGAAGTATGGGGGAGTTACTAAATCATACCCCAACATTTGTAACTAAAATTAAAAGGGTATAAAAACATAATGAAATTTAGACAAAAATGAGAAAAGAGGAAATCCCTTACTTGGAAGTGTGATCCCAAAGGCTTGGGAGAGGCTTGATAGAGGCTTCGTGGGAGATTGGGGTGACCTGGGAGGATTCTAGAGAGAGGAGGACAAAGGTTGGACTAACTCTAAAGGATTTTAGTGAAGAGGATGTGGGATATTGGGTGGGTTTATATAGGAAAGGAGAGGGAATTCTTTATTATTTAGGTTTGGGTCACCACATATTAAACTAACCAATACCACAAACCAGACCATGGTTTTTGCCTATGGTTTTTTCCAAAGGGGAGTGGAAAACAATAGTTTATAAGGAAAATGGAAGAACTTCTTAAAATAATATGGTTGCTTATGTAGAGGTGAGTCACACTCTCAATGAAATTTATTTAAAAAGTGAAAATATTTTATAACTCTTGGAGGGTCCACAAATGTTTTGTAAAATAAATCAAACAAACATAAAATCACATTATTTGAATGGTAAAACATATATTGGCCGAAAATATCATTTATAGTATCTTATTACATCACTATTGGGTCATTATATTGTCATAAAACACTATATATTTAAACGGTATTTAATTTTTACCCAAAAATTCGATTATCTCGGAAAATTATAAAAAAGTCATCATTGGATAATTTCGACATCCTGATTCAAAAAAATAATATTAATTTAACTAAATAATTTTCTAAATATGTGAATTTTTTACTTTTAAAATAAAAACCAACATTTATCGAAAATTCATGGGTTTTGACAAAAACGACTTTCAAACCTTAATAAAAATTACAATTGCATTCATAAAATTATATAATAATTTATATTTAATAACAATTAATTAAATAATAATAATATTTTATTAAAATATTATTTAATTCAAAAATCCATTAATTCATCAAAATAGATTTCTTAGTCGAATATTAACTAAAAATACTATTTGCACTTTAAAAACTATTTACAAAGTAATAATAATAAAATGAATATATATTCATTATTATATACAAAAATAATGTACATAATCATAGTGATAAGGTCCCTTTACATAACCCCTTATAACACCCGCATAAGACCTAAGGGTACGGTGTGCGATGGTGATAGACTCTTGGGGTGGCTCGGATAACATTGCTCGGGTGGTAATCTCTATCAACTTCCACTTCTCTCGTAGGAGGTTCCGTTCGAGCTTAACATATTGAAGCTCAGCTTGGGCTTGGTCAAGAGCAAAGCCCAATGATGCCCCCTCCTTTCTGAGCTCTGAAAAATGGGCTTCATACGAGGCAAATCTACTGGATGAGGTCATCGCTTCCTTTTTTCGAGTAAATTGGATTTATTAAAGCCCTATATTTATACTAACCATGTAATCACTATTCAATGACTATATTAGAAATAGTCATAATTCTTAATGGTATTTTAAAAACATAAAACAAAATAAGTGTATATTTTATATAACCATTTTACATAATAAGACATTTAATTAGATCAAGAGGAATTTCATTAATGAAAGTTTGGGTCGTTACAATCTTCCCCCCTTAAGAAATTTTTCCCTCGAAATTTCCTTTTCCCACACTAAAAAGATGAGGGTATCTCTTTTTCATCACTTCCTTTGATTCCCACGTCTCTTCTTCAAACTTCTGGTTTCACCACAACACCTTCACGAGGGGCATTGTCTTATTTCGTAGGACTTTTTCCTACGATCCAATATTTTCATTGGTTGCTCATCGTAATAAAGATCATCCTCTAACTGTACTACCTCTTAAGAGAGTACATGTGAAGGGTCTAATATGTACTTTATTAAGAGGGATACATGAAACACATCATGTACTTTGGCCATGGTAGGTGGAAGTGTTGGTTGATAGGCCACAGCCCCAACACGATCAAGAATCTCGAAGGGGACGATGTACTTAGGAATTAACTTCCCATTCTTTACAAACCTCATAACCTTATTCTATAGAGATATGCATAGGAATACCATTTATCCAACTTTAAACTCAAGGTCTCATCGATGGTTACCATCATAACTCTTCTGTCAACTCTAGGATTCCTTAATATACTGCTGAATGTTTTTCACCATCTCCACCATTTCTTCGACCATTTATGTTCCCAGCAGCTTACGCTCACCGACTTCATCCCAACATGTCTATGTTCTTCACCTCTTCCCATACAGGGATTCATAAGGTTCCATTCGAATGCTTGAGTGGAAACTTTTATTATAGAAGAATTCAACCAAAAGAACATGTTGATCTCATCCTCCTTTAAAGTCCATTGAACATGATATTAACATATATTCTGGTGTTTGAATAGTTCACTCAGATTGGCCATCAGTTTGTGGATGATAGGCCGTACTAAAGTTCAGTTCAGTATCCAGAGCATGTTGAAGACTCTTCCAAAACATAGAGGTGATTCTTGGATCTCGATCAAATGCAATAGATAGTGGTACTCCATGTAGCCTTACCACTTCCCTAATATATATCTGTTCCAGTTGATCCAATGATAAATCCTCCCGAATTGCAATGAAGTGTGCAGAATTTGTAAGATGATCCACAACAATACAGATTACATTGTTTCCTTTAGATGTCTTCAGAAGTCTGGTGAAAAAGTCCAAGGTGATTTTCTCCCATTTTCATGCTGGTATGGGAAATGGTTGCATTATCCCTTTAGACTTCTGCCTCTCTACCTTCACTTGATGACACACCAGGCACTTTAATGTAAACTCAGCGATCTCCTTCTTCATATTATCCCACCAACAATTCTCTTGGAGATCTCAATACATCTTTGTGTTTCCTAGGTGAATAGAGAAATTTGAACTAGGTGCATCATCCAAAATTTCCTTCTTCATCTTCGGACTTGATGGAACACATAGTCTTTCACAAATCTCACAATTCCTTCTTCATTAACATTAAACTCCAAGTATTTCCTTTTTCTGATAGCTTCCACATTTTTCTAAATTCACACATCATCCTTTTGAGCATCCTTTAACCTTTCCAAAAGATATGTTTGGCCAATAATTTGTGAAATTATTGATGATGTTCCCTTCTTTATGATTCCCATGTCCATCTTCATAAAATCTAAGAAGATTGGATCCTTCTCAATTCTCATAAATGATATAATTGTTGGGTCCTTTATACTTAGAGAATATTCCACCTTGTTTGCTTTCCCAGGGTGGTAATGGATTGAGAAGTTATAGTCTTTGATCTACTCTAACCATATTCGTTGGCTCATTTCAACTCTTTCTGTGTGAATATATACTTGAGGATTTTTTTGTCCATATATATTTCGTACTACTCCCCAAAGAGATAATGCCACCAAAATTTTAAAGAGAATATCACTGTAGCCAACTCTAGATCATGTGTTGGAAAATTTTACTCATGAACTTTCAATTCCCTTATAGCATAGTCAATGACATTGTCATTTTTCATCAACACATAGCCCAATCCCTTCTTCGAAGCATCACTGAATACCACAAAAAGTTCTCTACTTGTGGGTAAAGTGAGCACGGGCGCAATGATAAGCCTCATTTTTAAATCCTTTAATCTTTCTTCTCATTCATCACTCCAAGAAAACTTTACTTCTTTCTTAGTTATCTTGGTAAGAGGGTTGGACAATCGTGATAAATTTCTCACAAATCGTCGATAATATCCAGCTAACCCCAAGAAGAAACGGATATATGTTACTAATGTTGGCCTTGGACATCCCTCAATTTAAGTTGTCTTGGAGGGATCAACAGATATCCCATTTCTTGTGATGATATGGCCCAATAATGAGACCTCCTTCAACCAGAACTCACACTTTCTTTACTTTTCATAGATCTTCTCCATCCACAATGTCTCTAGTACAGTTCTTAGATGCTCCTCATGATCCTCCTTTGTTTTGGAGTATATTATAATATCATCTATAAATACTACCCCAAATTTGTCTAGGTAATCTCTAAAGACTCTATTCATCAAGTCCATTATGATTTATGGAGCATTATTGAGTCTGAAAGACATTACTATGAATTCATAGTGCCCGTATGTTGTACGAAAATCAGTCTTGGATATATCTTCCTTCTTCATCCTTACTTGATAATATCCTGACCGCAAATCCACCTTGGAGAAGTATTGTGCCCCACGCAGCTGATCGAACAATTCCTCAATTAATGGGAGATGACACTTGTTCTTTATCATGATTTTGTTAAGCTCAGAATAATCGATCCAAAGGCACATTGACTGATCCTTCTTCTTGACGAAGAGGACTGGTGCACCCCATGGTGAAGCACTTGGGTGTATAAATCCTTTATCCAGATTCTCCTGTATCTATTTCTTCAGCTCTTAAAGCTCCACATAATCTATTCTATACAGAGTATTGGATATTGGCAACACCCCAGGTATAAGGTCAATTGATAATTCAACATCTCTTCTAGGAGGAAGACTAGGAAATTCGTTGGTAAACACTTCAGCGAATTCCCTCACAATAGGCATGTCTTCAAGTATGGTTGCTTCCTTGGACTCAATCATCTGAGCCAGATATGTGTGCTCATAGGGCACTAATATCCATGCTTGAGATGGTGGAGCTAAATAAGATTAATCTTCCTCCTTGCACTTGTATATAATCGGGGGTTGATTCTCCATATTGACAGTGATTTCCCTATCGTGGAAATTTATGTTGGATCTATATAAGGAAATCCAATCCATGATGAGAATTGTATTATATTCCACCCGAGGGAGTATGAATAGGTTTTCTGGGAAGTTCACTCCACAAATTATGACAGGGGAGGAATTATATCCATGGGATGCAATGATTACCCCATTTTTCATACTCACCTACATATTTACTTCCATGATTTGTGGTGGTGTTGGGATTGTTCTACTAAATTTTCAAGATATAAAAAAATGTGTAGAACCAGAATAAAAAAGTATGTTCATTATTCTTGAATGAATAAATAGCGTACCTGTCACCACTTCTTTGTCGGGGTTCACTTCAGCGGTAGTGATGGAAAACGCCCACCCTTTCTTCCTTGGAGGTTGTTGGTTGCCTCCGAAAATGATTATATTACGGATCTGGTTTGCAAAGTACATCAGATAATTGCAGTTGAAGTAATGAAAAATGCGTTGAGGGTCGAGTGGAGTGTTCCTCTCCTCTATCACAGCCACGGGTTTTTCTTACCGACAGTTAATAGCCAGGTTCCCTTCTCTTCCACACCTAAAGCATTTCCTCATCCTCTTCAGGAAATTTCCAAGATTCTTCTTTCCACACCTTTGGCAAGTGGGGTGCTGTATTTTCTTAGCACTGTTGGATTTATCCATCAGACCGCTATAATTGAAGTCCAACTTATTCTTTTTATCCCCATGATACCCCTGAGATTTTCTGATCTCCATTTCAACCTTGAGGGCACATCAGACAATTTCCTCATAGCTTTCAAAGTCACGGATCGCCAGCACTTTCCACCGGCTAGGTTTCAGCCCACCAAAGAAGTGATCAACCATGAATTTGGGGGTAACAACAAAGCCTGAGGCATATCGTTAAAGCCTTGTGAAGTTTTCCTTGTATGCTTCGACAGATTCATCATCTTTTTTCTTGAGGGAAAGGAAGTCCCTTTCCATCTTAAGTCGTAGGGTGAACAGAAAATATTTATCAAAAAATATCTTCCAGAAATCCCTCCATTACAACGCCTCGATCTACTCTTTAGGCTTCGTATTTTTTATCAATATCAATTATTGATCAGCTTCACCCTCCATATGATAATAAAAAAGGAGATCCTTCTCTTGTTTAGAACATTGAAGGATAGATAATATCTTTTCAATGGAGTTGATCCATTGTTCTGCGGTTGAGGGATCAGATGATCCATTAAAAGTAGGAGGCCTTTGTCTCATGAAGCTCTCGATAGTGACTTGTTCTTTCTTAGGGGGTGTTGAACGTTCCTCTTGACCCATTTTTCTATTAAAATCTTGAGTTAACTGATAGAGAAGTGTGATAAATTTCATGATTCTCACTCCCATCGGATTGGGCATCTCATTAGCACAATCATCACATTGATCTTCACATCGGTTATTATCCTGAGTCCTCCTATTACCGGTCATTGGCTAGAATAAAAGGAAAGTTAGGGGTAACACATAAAGGGTAATCCAAGGTCAAAACTGATGAATTATAAATAACTTGTATTTCCTTAACTTATGAATCCACGGGCTTCAATCTATGTTATCCATGATCTACTTTATAACATATATTCTTAGGGTAATTCCCTTAATAATGGTTCATACTGAGATTTTGAATTTACCAATGCATATCCCCTAGGAGTTTCATAACCAAGAGTGAAGCAAGGCCCATTTTCATGTACCAGGATACCTCAGGTCAAGCCCGAAACTCCTTGTCAGGGTTTTCACCCCTAGGTACATCCGTGCGAGAGCATCCCCTACCTGCTCGTATCCAGACAGGGATTTATTTTCTTGATAAAACACTTACTCACTACCCACCAAAAATTAGGGATGTTTTTATTATACTTAGTATTATCTCTAAGGCTTTACTAGGGATTTCTAATCCTAATCCAAAAAATAACTAAACCTATCCTCTAATACCAACTATAACAACCCTTCATTTTATTACACACTTATACATGTTTTATTACATAGAAAACTTCACTTGATACAAAATAGAATATTGAGAGGTCTAGTATCTTTGGGGATTAGGAACATTACATAACAACTTAAAACATAGGATGCAACATCTTATTGAAACCCTCCTTTACATGACCACTACATTCCCTCGTACTTAGAATTGCATGGGATAACCTGAGAACATGAATAAGAAAAGGGTGAGATATAAGTCCCAGTAAGGGATTTAACGAGGCATAAAATGAAAGATACAATACATGTTAGGAAATAGGAATATCAATGGATCATAAGATAAACATGAACATAAAGGCATGATATAGCATGATTAACATAACATGGAAATCTGGAAACAACATTTAACATCATTTTATCATGAACCAAGGCTCATTGCAAATGGAGCATGAGTAAATCCTCATTGCACTTGAATTAGAATGATTAAAACCTTATTTCACTTGACTTATCATGATACTAATCTTTACCCAATTCATTGGAGTTCTATCAGGGCACACCCTTCTTATACATTTCATTTCATGCATAAGTGTTCCATATGGATCATATAACATGGGATCATTCAACATCATAAGTTATTCCACAATTAATAAATGTGGAATATACACATGAAATTAACATTAAATATGTATATGTTCATAAAGTTTAATACCCTTGATAGAGACATGGGTATCATATTCACTACACAATGATTTTGGCTTGGAAAATTGTGGTGCAATTTCGGCAGCATAATGACGTGACATAAAAATTCGTAAAAAAGGTTGATGAGAGTGAAAGGGGTGTATCATTACATTTACATGAAACTTACCATAATGGGTTCATATAGAAACATTTCCCAACATAATTAAAGCAATTTATATTCATAATTCAAAGGAATTTCTTGAATGTAAATGAGGAGAGAGATATTCCTTACGGAATTTCTGCATGGTAATGGGTGTGAATGGAAGAGATTAAATGAGAGTGAAAGGAGTCTATCATAATTCAAACACAAAGAGGTAAGTATGGGGGAGGTTTTAAATCATACCCCAACATTTGTAACTGAAATTAAAAGGGTATAAAATCATAATGAAATTGAGACAAAAATGAGAAAAGAGGAAATCCCTTATTTGGAAGTGTGATCCCAAAGGCTTGGGATAGGTTTGAGAAAGTCTTATTGGGAGTTTGGGGTGCCTTTGGAGGATTTTAGAGAGAGGAAGAAAGAGTTTGGACGAACTCCAAAGTCTTTTATTGAATATGAAGTGGGATATTGTGTGGGTTTATATAGGAAAGAGAGGGAATTCTTTATTATTTAGGTTTGGGTCACCACACATTAAACTAATCAATACCACAAACCAACCCATGGTTTTTTACCATGGTTTTTTAAAAAGGGGAGTTGAAAAAAATATTTTATAATTTCAATGGCATCACTTCTTAAAATAATAGGGTTTCTTATGTGGAGGTGAGTCACCCTTTCAAGGAAATTCATTTTAAAAGTGAAAATGTTTTATAACTCTTGGAGGGTCCACTAAAGTTTTGTAAAATAAATCAAAAAAACTTAAAATCACATTATTTTAATGTTAAAACATATATTGGCCAAAAATATAATTTATAGTATTTTATTACATCACTATTGGGTCATTATGATGTCATAAAACACATTATATATTTATATGGTATTTTATTTTTACCCAAAAATTCAATTGTCTCAAAAAATTATGAAAATTTCACCATTGGATAATTTCTATGTCTTGATTCCAAAAATAATATTCATTTTATCTAAATAATTCTCTAAATATGTGAATTTTTTACTTTTAAATAAATACTGACATTTATCAAAAATTCATGGGTTTTGATAAAAACGACTTTCAACCCTTAATAAAAATTACAATTGCATTCATAAAATTATACGATAATTTATATTTAATAAAATTTAATTTAATAATAATAATATTTTTTAAAAATATTATTTAATTAAAAAATTCTTTAATTCATCAAAATAGATTTCTTAGTTGAATATTAACTAAAAATACTATTTGCGCTTTAAAAACTATTTACTAAGTAACAATAATAAAATGAATTTATATTCATTATTATATACAAAAATAATGCACATAGTCATAGTGCTAAGGTCTTGTTACATAACCCCTTATAACACCCACATAATACTAAAGGGTAAGGTGTGTGATGTTCACAGACTCTTGGGGTGGCTCGGATAACATTGCTCGGGTGGTAATCTCCATCAACTTCCACTTCTCTCGTAGGTGGTTCCGTTTGAGATTAACTTGTTGAAGCTCGGCTTAGGCTTGGTAAAGAGTGAAGCCCAATGATTCTACATCCTTTCTGAGCTCTGACAAATTGGATTCATATGGGTCAAGTCTATTGGATGAGGCTATCGCTTCCTTTGTCTGAGTAAATTGGATTTGGTAAAGCCTTATATTTATACTAATCATGTGATCAATGTTCAATAACTATATTAGCAATGGTCAAAATTTTTAATGGTATTTTAAAATCATAAAACAAAATAAGTGAATATGTTATATAACCATTTTACATAATAAGATATTTAATTAGATCAAGAGGAATTTTCATTAATGAAAGTTTGGGTCGTTACAGCTTGGTGTTATTGTTTATTCACAAAGAAATTGGTATGCTTCTTCCACACTTTCATGATTGGTTTCAGGGAGGACCCTATTGAGTAAACTTGTATGCTCACCCCTATATATATTCTATTTTTTATAAATATTCAAGTTGTAGTTGGTGATCATGAGGGAAATTTATAGCTTACTTTGATCATTGGATCTAGTAGGTTTTTATAGTCACTATCATATGAATTTCATTTTGAGTGTTTATTTTTGGTTCCCCAAATTTATGTATTTTTGGATTCGGTTCCTTAGAAACAACTAATTTGTACTTTATATTGAATGTATATTCAATTATTTGAATATCAATAAATATATTATCACATATTTATTGTTCTTATGTATAACTTTAATGGTATAATATCCTTGAGTATCAGTCGCATTGAAAAGGTCATAGCAATTCTCCGCTATGATGAGAACCTTGAAGTGTTATGTTGATATTATTAAACTACATATCCTATGGTTGTATAACAACTAATGGGGCATAGATGATACAAAATATCAGGTTTGATTTCTCATAATCATATGAGACTTCATCTTATGAGGTTCAAACTTGGAAATCTCCATTATTGGAGATTATGAGGACAATACCACCAGTAAGAATTCCACACGTTATGTGTCATTGGATATTTTTATCTGTAAGAATGTGCAATGATCCGTAGATTTAATATTGTTATTAATGTATATCATGAGTTGTGGACTTATATGTATTGTCATAAATAATGAATACATGTTTCTAGGGTTAATTTGGGTATGTTGGGTGCTTCATGAGTGATAGGTTATTAATGAATAAGATGGGGAAGGATTTGTACCTTCCATATTTATAGAAGTAGATATATGGTCCATTTGATTGAAATAGAAAAGGAATATTTAAATTACATGGTCATGGTGATGGATGATTTCATTTCATAAATTCAGAAAAAATACTTATCAAACAATTGGATAGATGACATGAGTATGTAACATGCTTGTTGATACATCGAGAAAAAGGGATTATATTACATAGTGACCATTTTTATGTGATTGTTGTCATTGCACCATTAAATTATTTATCTATGGGTGTCCTTATGTGTTGATACACATTGATATTGGACTTATGGAAAGTTCACCTAATACCATCAAGGAAGATACCTATAGGGTCACACACTTAGTGTTTGCATTGATCTCAATTAAATTCTAATTTAATTTAATTATTGGAATAAATTTTATTATCTAGATCGAAAAATAATATTTATTCATGATTTATTGATCACATATATTTAGTTACTATTTTATATGTGATTTGAATATTAAAATAAATTTTTATTTTCCAAACTGTGAATATTATATTTAATTATTTATAAAATAAAATGAATAATATTTATTATTAAATAAAATGATATACTAGGAAAGGTGGACAGGTCATTTCCTTGATATCGGTAACAAAAATGATATACGAAATATCATTTAAATAAATATTAATTTATTGGTATTTATTTTATTTGTGATACATGCACACATTAAAGAAATAATAATAGTATTACTATTAGACGTGGGATTCTCTAAGGATTAAGAGATTGGAAAAGGGAATTTTTGAAATCACTAATCCTCTAACCCTATCTCTATATATACCTGATTATATCATTTATATGAATTATATGATATTGGAAATCATTTGTTAATGCAAAAATATTTACTCTATATATTATTCTCTCTATAAAGAACTTCTTTGGAGATTCTCTCAAGATCATGAGAATTCTTCCACCTTCCTCCATCCTCTCAAGAACTATAGAACAATAATCAATCCTTCAACCCCGAAGGATTGTGTGGTGATCAAAGGGAGTGACACAAGATAATTACTACCACCATGCAAGTACCTAAAGTACCATAAAATGATTCAAGGTCAAAGGATCATGTGTGTATTACCACTAAATGGGATAATCTCAACATAATGTTGGTAAAACCTAAATAGATGTTCAATTGATCAACACCTACATAAAAAAAAGTGTTCGTGACTGATCTAATTTCTTGTTATTAAATTTATTATAAATTTAACATGAAAATATCCTCTCTAGAGTTTTAGAATTATTTTTTTATTTTTATTTGGATATAATGATGATACATGTCATCATTTATCATGTTATTATGATTTATTCATTATATTCAATGAAAAATCATCTTTAGCCATGGGCCTGACTGGCTTTCACTATGCCTGGAACCTTCAAATGTTATCAAAGTGGTCATGTTAAAATTTATAATTATTAATTCATCATTGATCATTTTACACATTTTAGGTTAGTTTTTAATTTCCTAAATATCATTATTTAATATTAAAATTGATATTTCTTCTTTTTTCCACCAACATATAACCAATAATAAGTTCAAAACATATGAAGAACATATGAAGAACCCATATGGAGGTGCTAATATTTATATATAGGTAACATTGGAAAACATCAAATGTAACCCAAATGTATACATCATGTACCCATATTCACCACACCAAGAACAAGATGAAAACTACATAGCTAGTCATGTGGATGAATATATGAAATCATTACACACCATGTGTTGACTAAAAAAGCTAGCACACAGCTTTAGGGAATAGATGTCATGTAAATGGATTTCTCGCTCTGTAGTCCTATATGGTTTACCCCACAAATTTCAAAAATTATGTGGTCAAATATGTGTTGTGTAATAACTACATGATGTGTAAGGACTTAAATTTAAGAAACATAGTAAAATGGGATTACATGGCATTTATATAGAATACATGTCATGTGAGACATAAATATCCACATAGAATACATGAAATGTTCTTTATCATATATCATGGAAAGTGGTACATGGTGTGTATCCTCCCTGTACACGTTGTGTATCTTATACATGTTTGTGAATTTTACATGCCAATCATAGTTGTACACCGTGTAAAAAATATTACATGGAAATGAAATTAATTATACGATAAACCTAATCAACATGAATTTATGTGTCATTTATTGATAGTGGATTTTATGTGATAGTTTTTAAATTATATTAAATTATATATTAATTTCAACATTAAATTTGAAACTAAATGTTATTTATAGTCGTTACACATTGTTTACTCCAAGTGCATTCAAATTGGTATGTGTCGTGTAATTAAATGTGTGCTTGTGATTCATTAATTATAAGTACACGTCATGTAATTAATTGACATGTTTTGTACACTACATGCCATGTGAGTGCACAGTAAAAGACCATAGAACACATTGAGCGGTTTGGATGGGTACACACCATGTGGAATCCAAGTACACACCATGTACTTGATTAATTTTAAATAGAATTAGATAATTTAATTTTTTTTGAATTATAATGGATGAGAATATCCAGGACTGTTTAGCTGAATATTAATATTAATTAATTAATTAATTTGGGTAATTTATCTTAATAGAGAATGATTTAAATGAATATTAGTTCATAATTTTAAATGAATATTTATTTCATGTGTGTGGAAAATCATGAGCTTGATAAACCAATGTACATGTTGGATTTATTTTAATTTAATCTCATGGGTTTTATTATTATTAAATTAAAATGATGGTCTGTATGTTATCTCTTACAACCTTTACTATGTTGGACTTGTGTGTCTATGGTTTTTTTATATAAACCCCTTAACTATTTAAATGTTTAATCTCACCTGTATGTGAGTAAACATGTGTAAAGGAATGATCTATAAGGATAGGAGGCAATTCATAACCCAAGACAAGGTGAAATCAACCTAGAATATACAGAGGATAATGGTGGAACTTGATCCATGATCAGGTTGAGAAGTTTATTCCCCTATGGAAATAGGTTAATTTATTGTATGCTCAATAAATCAACCATTAAAATGATCATGATCAAGTAAATTTATTTATTTTATTTTTTCAAGTTCATGGCTATGTATTTTATGTGAATGTAGGTTTTACTATTATTAAACTAGATCACATAAGTTAAATAAGATAAAAAGACATGAAAGATAAAATAGAATAAATGGATTCTGTTTAATTTGATTTTATAAATGGCATGGTTAATTAATTATAGAAAATAAACATAATATTAAAAATAAATGTTTATACATAATAAAAAAATCCCTCAATAAAATATTAAGTTGGACTAATCCTTCTATTATATCAGTTAAGAAGTACCCATAGTTAAAGTGTCGGTCCATTCCATAGTCAGGTGAAACTTTTAATTATCAAGGAGGCTAAAAAATATAATGGGTTGACTTAACTAGATTTTTTTGAAATTAAAATCCATAATATATTAAATTAAAATATATTGGAATGTTTTTTGGAAATCTAAATCTGGATTTCTATATTAGGGAGTCTTCCTAATTAAATACCTTCTTATGATTTTCATGACCATATTCTGGATCATGATAAGGAAAATAGAGGTCTTTTACACTAGAATGTCCACCCGATATGACATTTTGAGTCAAATGGTAAGTTCTATTGATACATGATAAATTAGTGAGAGACTAATAAGAAAATTAAATTATTTCATCTCACATATTTTGATAATCAAGATAAATTACTTATTTTTAATTTTATTCTGTTGTAAAAAAAATGGAAAGTTCATTAAACATATTATCCTTATGATTGATACTAGAGAAATACAATCTCCTTATTGGTGGTAACTTCCAAAAATGGAATATGAATTTATGTATTTCATTACATCATGAAATTAGTAAGATGATGAAGAGCTTGTTTTCTATGAAAAATATTTAGATGATACAGTCGATGTCCAATGTTTAATGATTTCATCCATGTCTGAAAAACTCATGAAATCTCGTGAGAGAATGGGTGAATAAATAATGCTCAAGTATATTCAAGGTCTTTATTAGGAGATACGTAGAAAATAGTGGTTTGAGATCTCTAAGTGTAACACCCCGAGCTTCCTGATACACTTCTCTTTCAATAATGCAATAGCTTGCATTGTACGCAAGTTCGAGATTCTAACACACCGCGACCAATCAAAATAGCCATTATGAATAGTAATACCCACTTTTTGAAATTATATATATTTTATATTTCAAAATGGACTTCATTTTTGGATTCAGAATATCAAAATTATCCTAATTTGAATTTTTAATATTTTTCTGAGAACTTCAAATTTTTGATGAATTGTGAAAAATACTTAAAAACAACTCTTTTAATCAAAATAATTTATAGTGATAAATTATAATATTGAGTGGTTTAAAAGTATAATTAGAATATATTTTTACCATTTTATCCAATGGTGTTCATTATAATTAATTTCACTTTGAAATTGGACATAAACAATTGTCAATCTTTTGATATATATTGTTTCTTAAAAACACGTTATTTGTTGTGACAGCGGAAATTAATTATAAAATTAACTAATTAAACTTATATGTTTGTAATTTTTTAAAATATAAATAATTTTTGAATTCGGAATATCAATTATAGCTTAGGGTGAAATTTTGGCATTGTTCCGAAAAACTTCAATTTTTGACGAATAGTGAAACCACTAAATGGTGGTTAAAAAACTGATTTTTCGTTTAAATGAAACATTACCACTTATGTGATTTTATTTTCAAAAATATGAATAAATGTTTTTCATTAGGAAGTAAAATTTTGTTCAATGGGATTAAAATAATTTTTTGGTGAATAGTAACTTTTAAGTTTAATTAATCGTGATTAAATGTAATTAGTGAAATTTAAGGTAAAAATGATATTATAAAAATATGAAAACACCTTTAAACTTATCCTACCCCAATTGGATGAGTCATGGCCGACCAATACAATCCATGTCTCAACTTGGGGACCCCATGGAGACACTTTGGTAGGAAAATGGCATTAAAAACTTTTTATTTAATGTTAAAATAAAAATGTCACAAACATGAGTTATTTTACTAAAACAATTTTTAAATGGGGATATACAAGTAATATTTTTTACTATAAATTTTCATTAGAAACTAAAAAGATTTAATACATCATGATAATTTTTTTATAATTTTTATACATTAAATAAATTAAATTATTTATGACACCATGATGATGCAGTGATTACCTCATTAATTAACGATTTAAATAAAATAAAAAGATAATGTAAAATATAAGACTTACACTTGTCAAAAACCTATTATATGAGTATATTTAGAACCCTTATCACCTTATCCTAGAAATATATAAGGTTGGGACCTTTAAAATCCTAAACTCATTATATAATAAGTAACATTTCATGACTTTCCAAGAGTGCCCCTCCTCTCCTCTTATAAAAGGCCCACACCACTACCACCTTATTCACACTCTCAAGCCATTTGGCTCAGACAAACTCTGCCCAAATACTCTCCCAACTTCCCTCCCTTACTCCTAGAAGCCTCACATTGGGCATAATTCTTCTCAAGGAAGCATTTGGCTGAAATCAAAAAGAGTTACCTGATTTTAAAGGTAGTGTTTTCTCTTGTGTTCTTATGTTTTATTTTGCTTCTCCAACCCCCTAAACTCCTTTTATTCATTTATTTTGTAACAAAAACAGTATCATCAATATACTAGGATGTTTTTATAATAAGTATTCTAGATACACTTACACACACCTAAATCTAATCGTTAAAGAACATACTGTTTCTGTGGATGGTGAATTTCTGCCTCACGAAACGATGATTGTTCAACACTCATATAACACCTTCAAAGGTGGAAATTAAGTTGTAACTATATTTATACATGATATATAATATTTTTATGTTTTACTTAAGATTCTTTATTTTTCATTTATGGCATACCTTTATGGTTTCCATTATGGGTAAACACGATATTTTCATTTTAGGAAGTGCGGACTATCGCCCCCTCAAAGTGATTTGAATCGTTAATGCCATATATGGGATGTATAAAGGATGGAGTAAATGGTATTATAAATTATATTATACTGTAATTATATTATACCTTTATATAATTATAATTTCATTCCATTAAATACGAAATAGAAATGAAAGTAGCGTTCATTCGTACGTACGGCTTACCGTCTCCATGAACGGTGCATTTCATTTCTTACCTCTAAATGTTATATAATATTATAAAAGCATGTATATTCTAGATATATATGATATATATGATATCTAAATCATGAATATAATTCTGTATATAATGGATATTTCACCACATGAACAACTTGTAATTATAAGAAGTTTATTTATGAATCAAGTACCAAAGATCGACAAAATGGCCGTTATTAACTTAAATAATTAAATAATGTTCATAACATGGTAATAAGTGATATAAAATTAATAATGAAAATGAAAAATGTTCTTAGGAAAATAGAAATTAACTCTAGTTTATTATTCAGGAGGTTAAATAACGATTGAGTCAAGTCGGACACGAGGTAAGGGAATTTCTTAACCCAATTTCCATTCTTTGGGTTAATCTCCTACTTTCAAATTATGTCATGATATTATTATGTCCTATCTTGTATTTTTAATTTATTTATGTGTAATTATAGTGAATACACATAATAAATCTATTTTATTTAAAAAAATGATCTTTTTAAGTGACTTCATCTCAATCACCATTCATTGAGGCATATTTTTTTTATACACAAATTTCTTTTATACAGTGTATAAACGCCTTTAACTTTTACATTTATTCAAAGGGAATCTTTTTATACGAAGCGTTTTACTAAATGAAAAAAAGGAATGTTTTTTTTACGTATGTGGGGACAACGACTTCTCCGCTGTCGTGACCATTATTTGAGTTTCGGCTTCCTCTACAAGCCATAACTTTTTTCAAATGAAAAATAAATACAAAGTTTTAATTTTATTTTATTTTTATATGGAAAATGGTTTTGATAATGTTTTTATTATATCAATGTGTTTTATTGATATCTTGTGATTGAAATGTGGAAATGTTATGTTTCCTTTATGCATGTTTTATGTGATATGATTATGTTATGGTTTATGATATGTTTAAACCTATTCATATGAGGAATGCATTGGACTTAATAAGTGACGGGTGGATCCCGCTATAGCTCCTCGATGCATCGGTAGGTCTCATGAGACAAACTAGTGTCTTAGCACGAGGCCTTGACAAAATCTTATTTTTTGTCTTGGCATGAGGCCTTGGCTACGTGGTTATGATAGTTTGGCATTATGCATTCCATCATTATGAAAGTGGTTATTGATATTGCATGTGATTATTCGACCAGTAGAATATCCATGTGAATAATTAAATGGAATTATTTTATTTTACTTTTGTCATATTATGCTCAAGTTCATGTTTAAAAGGCTTTTGTTTTAGTTATACATTGCCTTAAATGATTGTGTTTATTTATAAAAGCTTCCTCTATATTGTTATCCTTACTAAGCATCTGAGCTCACCCCTTTCAATGTTTTATTTTTCCCAGGATGTGAAGAAATATTTTATGACTGACCTACAGGGATAGTCTGAAGGGTATAGAAGTGTGGACTGTGGAGACTATGTTATTGTGATTTTTCACTTCATGATGTAATGTAAAATTTGTGAATGTATCTAGTGTTTCTAAGGCTACTAAACTAATCGGTCTTTCGATACTTGATCTTTTGTGATCATGCCTATGTTACGCAATAATGCACTGACTCTGGGTAACTGGGGTCGGGGCATTACAGTTGGTATCAGAGGTAGTTTAGTACTAACCTTGGAAGCTATATTTAGATAAACTCTGATTAGAGCACATAGCCCTAAGATAGACATTGAGGATTAGTATAGAAGAACTTCCTAGGATTTTGGTATTATAGAGATTTTGTGAGTTTTCCGAGCAATACATCCCCGTCTGGATAGGAGCAGGTACAGGCGGCTCCGGCACAGATGTACTTAGGGGTAAAACCCGAAAACACTATTTTGAGCTAGACTCGAACAAGAACTGGTGCACGATAATGGTCCTTGTTACACTCTTGGTTACGACACTCCTGGGGGATATGCTTAGGATAATTCTCATTTTTTTACAAGCCATTATGAAGGGTTTATGAGTATACACTTCCTCAAAGAAAACATTTTTTATGATTTTGGATTATATCCATAAACCTTTCAATTTACATTTAGTATTTTACATGTTTGTAATTATTCATTGCAATTCATAAACTAACCTAGTTTATGCCATTGTATAGAAATGGTGCCCAGTAGAAGGAATGTGAACTCCATCAATACGTATGATCCAAAGAGTAAGAAGGATCATATCTTTCACGATATTAAGCCAACATTTAGAATAGAAATAGTCTCCCATGTGTTCCCAACATATGAAGAAATAATATCATGTGTTAATAAGATAAGTAAAAAAATTCTCTGAGTCTTATGGATTTGAAGGGATAAAAGAGAAGAAAGGGATGGAAGAGATAATGAAGGATAAAGGGACGAGGGAAAAAGAAGAATTTTCCAATATGTGATAACTATGGGAAGAAACACCTTGGAACTTTCCTGAAGGGAATGGGAGTTTGTTATAAGTGTGGAGAAAAAGGACACCAAGTGCGTGACTGCAAGGGTAAGAAAAAGGTTTCAAATGTACAATGCTTCATCTGCAAGGAGTGGGGACACTACGCAAACCAATGTCCAAATCATCAAAGTATGCCCTAAATGATGTTATTGGATAATAATCAAGTTATGACACTACCACAGATGAGGAGGAATGATTATAGTTTTTATGTTATCATTAAAGAATTTGTCATTTGAGTGTTGTATCAATGATGTACTGGTTATAATAATTATGGAGTATATAAGGATTGTACTACAGTACTATTTCATCAAGGACTTGAGATTGTGTGGAACTAAGAAAAGTGACTCCACAGCAGGTTAAATTTTTGGAAAATATATGGTTGAGAGAAAGATAAACCATAATATGGTTCTGATGCCGAGATAGTGATTTTGGAATAATACATGATTGATTTGGATAAATTATATTGGATATTCTTAAAACAGATTAATGAGTTGTATACATTTTTGGATAGAATGAGTATATCTAGTATTCTATAAGTAATAAGGGATCATGAATGTAATCAATAAGGATTTATGGTAATTCTGGATGTTGCAGTGTTTTAAAAGAATACATGATGAAGCTGTTCACATGTTGTTATGTGGAAAAAAGGATCTTCATTATGTTTACCTTCCTTATAAAATTTGGACTGTGAGTTAGACAAAAGTATTTTGGATAACTATAAAGGTTGGAATGGATTAAGTTGAACCTTGGATAGTATTGTTTAAGGTTAAAACATTTCTGAATATTATTTTTGGAATATTATAATACTATAGTTTTAGGAAAAGGACAACCTGTAGGTCGGGGGATAACCTTTTGCGTCAGACAAAGCTGTAGGAATCAAACCCACAACCATAGAGCGACATGCCTTTATTACCTACCACTAGCCTATAGGAAGTCCCTGGTTATTACAAAATAGTTTTCCTAATCTAAATGGTATGTGTTAATATTTTTAACCTTGTACAATTAGGATAAATATAATATTTTTCAGTTCTATTATCTTTTTGAGTGAAAGATGAGTTTGTGGTCGAAATTATATGAAGGTTGAAACTATAATTGTCAAGAATAAATATATATATACCTATCTCTTATTCTATGAGTAAATTGATTCTTAAACTTTATTAAAGGGATATTAAAACAAAAATTTTGTTATCCTAATACCTTATGTCTTGTTGAACTTATAATATTGAAGGCTTTGAGGCCCTCAATTTTATACTTGTTTGTGATTGATGGCCTCAATCACTCCCTACAAATATTTACTTTTTTCTTCCAATTATATGTCTCTAATTTCCACCAATGTTCTTCTTATCGAGATCATAATTTGGTGGTGACTTTTTCATTTCCCTTTCCCTCTTATTAAGGCAAAATTTTATTAACCTTATTTCTGATGTGGGTTTTCCACAAAGGTATTTTCTATTTTCAACCTTTTATTTTCAAAGAAAAATTCCAAATTGTGAGGACACAATTTATTGAAGTATGGTAGAATGTAACACCCCGAGCTTCTATGATACGCTTCTCTTTCAATAATGCAATAGCTTGCATTGTATGCAAGTTCGAGATTCTAACACACCGCGACCAATCAAAATAGCCATTATGAATAGTAATACCCACTTTTTGAAATTATATATATTTTATATTTCAAAATGGACTTCATTTTTGGATTCAGAATATCGAAATTATCCTAAGTTGAATTTTTGGTATTTTTCTGAGAACTTCAATTTTTTTATGAATTTTTAAAAATACTTAAAAACAACTTTTTTAATCAAAATGATTTATAGTGATAAATTATAATATTTAGTGGTTTTAAATTATAACTAGAATATATTTTTTCCATTTTATCCAATGGTGTTCATTATAATTAATTTAACTTTAAAATTGGACATAAAAAATTGTCAATCTTTTGATATATATTGTTTCTGAAAAACACGCTATTTATTGTGACAGTGGGAATTAATTATAAAATTAACTAATTCAACTTATATGTTTGGAATTTTTTAAAATATACATCATTTTTGAATTCGGAATATCAATTATAGATTAGGGTGAATTTTTGGCATTGTTCTGAAAAACTTCAATTTTTGACGAATAGTGAAACCACTAAGTGGTAGTTAAAAAACTGATTTTTCGTTCAAATGAAACATTACCACTTATGTGATTTGATTTTCAAAAATCCAACATAAATTTTTGTCATTATGAAGTAAAATTTTGTTCAATGGGATTAAAATAATTTTTGGTGAATAGTAACTTTTAAGTTTAATTAATCGCGATTAAAGGTAATTAGTGAAATTTAAGGTAAAAATGATATTATAAAAATATAAAAATACCTTTACACTTGTCCTAACCTGATTGTATGAGTCATGGAAGACCAAGAAAATCCATGGGTCAACTTGGGGACCCCATGGAGCCACTTTGGTAGGAAAATGACATTAAAATTTTTTTATTTAATGTTAAAATAAAAATGTCACAGACATGAGTTGTTTTACTAAAACAATTTTTAAACGAAGATATACAAGTCATATTTTTGACTATAAATATTCAATAGAAATCTAAGAATATTTAATACATCATGATAATTTTTTTATAGTTTTTAGACATTAAATAAATTAAATTATTTATGACACCATGATGATGCAGTGATTACATCATTAATTAATGATTTAAATAAAATAAAAAGATAATGTAAAATCTAAGACATAAACTTGTAAAGAACCTATTTTATGAGTATATTTAGAACCCTTATCACCTTATCCTCGAAATATATAAGTTTGGGACCTTTAAAATCCGAAACTCATTATATAATAAGTAACATTTTATGACTTTCCAAGAGTGCCCCTCCTCTCCTCTTATAAAAGGCCCCCACCACTACCACCTTATTCACACTTCAAGCCATTTGGCTCGGCCAAAATCTGCCCAAATACTCCCCCAAATTCCCTCCCTTACTCCTAGAAGCCTCAAATTGGGCATAATTCTTCCCAAGGAAGCCTTTTTCTCAAATCAAAAAGAGTTACCCGGTTTAAAGGTAGTGTTTTCTCTTGTGTTCTTATGTTTTATTTTGCTTCTTCAACCACACAGCCTCTTTTTATTCATTTATTTTGTAACAAAACCAGTATCCTAAATATACTAGGATGTTTTTATAAGAATTATTCAAGCTACACTTACACACACCTACATCTAATGGTTAAATAACATACTGTTTCTGTGGATGACGAATTTCTGCCACACGAAACGATGATTGTTCAACACTCATATGACACCTTCAAAGGTGGCCATTAAGTTGTCACTATATTTATATATGATATATAATATGTTTATGTTTTACTTAAGCTTCTGTATTTTTCATTTATGGCATACCTTTATGGTTTCCTTTATGGGTAAACACGATATTTTCATTTTAGGAAGTGCGGACTACCGCCCCCTCAAAGTGATTTGAATCGTTAATTCCATATGTGGGATGTATAAAGGATGGAGTAAATGGTATTATACATTATATTATACTGTAATTATAGTATACATTTATATAATTATAATTTGATTCCACAAAATATGAAATAGAAATTAAAGTAGTGTTCATGCGTACGTACGGCTTACCGTCTCCATGAACGGTGCATTTCATTTCTTACCTCTAAATGTTATGTAATATTATAAATGCATGTATATACTGGATATATATGATATATATGATATCTAAATCATGAATATTATTCTGGATATAATGGATATTTCACCACATGAACAGCTTGTAATTATAAGAAGTTTATTTTTGACTCAAGTACCAAAGATCGACAAAATGACCGTTATTAACTTAAATAATTACATAATGTTCATAACATGGTAATAAGTGATATAAAAGGAATAATTAAAATGAAAAATTTTCTTATTAAAATATAAATTAACTCAAGTTTATTATTCAGGATGTTAAAGAACGATCGAGTCAAGTCGGACACGAGGTAAGGGAATTTCTTAACCCAATTTCCATTCTTTGGGTTAATCTCCTACTTTCAAATTATGTCATGATATTATTATGTCATATCTTGTATTTTTACTTTATTTATGTGTACTTATAGTGAATACACATAATAGATCTATTTTATTTAAAAAAATTATCTTTTTAAGGGACTTCGTCTCAATCACCATTCATTGAGGCATATTTTGTTTTATACACAAATTTATTTTATACGGTGTATAAACCCCTTTGAATTTTACATTTATTCAAAAGGAATATTTTTATACGAAGCGTTTTAATAAACTAAGAAAAAGGAGTGTTTTTCTTGTCGTATGTATGTGGTGACAACGACTTCTCCACTACCGTGACCATTATTTGATTTTCAGCTTCCTCTACAAGCCATAACTTTTTGTAAATGAAAAATAAATACAAAGTTTTAATTTTCTTTTATTTTTCTATTTAAAATGGTTTTGATAATGTTTTTATTATATCAATGTGTTGTATTGATATCTTGTGATTGAAATGTGGAAATGTTATGTTTCCTTTATGCATGTTTTATGTGATATGATTATGTTATGGTTTATGATATGTTTAAACCTATTCATATGAGGAATGCATTGGACTTAATAAGTGACGGGTGGAGCCCTCTATAGCTCCTCGATGCATCGGTAGGTCTCATGAGACAAAATAGTGTCTTGGCATGAGGCCTTGACAAAATCTTATTTGCGGTCTTGGCATGAGGCCTTGGCTACATGGTTATGATAGTCTGGCATTATGCATTCCATCATTATGAAAGTGGTTATTGATATTGCATGTGATTATTCGACCAGTAGAATATCCATGTGAATAAGTAAATGGAATCATTTTATTTTACTTTTTCCATATTATTGTCAAGTTCATGTTTAAAAGGCTTTTGTTTTAGTTATACATTGCCTTAAATGTTTGTGTTTATTTATAAAAGCTTCCGCTGTATTGTTATCCTTACTGAGCATCTGAGCTCACCCCTTTCAATGTTTTATTTTTCCCAGGATGTGAAGAAATATTTTATGACTGACCTACAGGGATAGTATGAAGGAGATAGAAGTGTGGACTATGGAGACTATGTTATTGTGATTTTTCACTTCATGATGTAAGGTAAAATTTATGAATGTATCTAGTGTTTCCAAGGCTACTAGACTAATCGGTCTTTCGAGACTTGATATTTTGTGATCATGCCAATGTTACGCAATAATGCACCGACTCTGGGTAACTGGGGTCAGGGCATTACACTAAGTCTCTATTAACACACAATATTAGATAATGTGCACTAATTGGGCCTCAAGTAGTCATGATGATTCGATACATTGGGAATCTAAATATTTTAGGGTTTAAATTACCAGATGAATTACACAATGATCTCATTTTTTAATCACTCCCTTGGAGCTTCTCCATATTTGTTATAAATTTTAATATGAAGAACATTGAAAAGTCTAACCCTATTCTCCTTACTTTTATTCACCAAGTTGATAAGTACAAGAAGTGTGAAAAATCTATTGTGCTTATGGTGAACAAGAGGAAGGGAAAATTGGATAACTCTATGACTAACACCAAGTCTAAGGATTCTTTAAATCACTCATCTAAGATAAGTAAGATTAAGGGGGAAGCAAGGTAATAGGATTTTTTTTGTATCAAATGTGTAAATAAGGGACAATATAAGAAGAGATACACCATGATAAAGAATCAAAGGTGGTGTGAGCTAAATTTTTTTAAAAAAATGTCTTTTTTCATTGATAATTTCCCCATAAATTAAATAGATCATGTATAAATTGGTTATTCTTTTATGGAATTTGTTAATTATGGATTTGATTGTTAATTGGATCAAATCATTGTTCTCATTTATTTACACATTAAGGGGATTTAAATGGAAGAACCATGTTTTGATTTTTAAATTTAATTAATTTAATTTATATCTGGAATTAAAATTGTTGAATGGATTGATTTTTATTTTCAATTATTTTAATCATGTTTTGAATTAAAGAAAAATCCATTCATTTATTTATTTATTTTTTGAATTTTAATTTTTAATTTGGATTAGAATGATATTTTTAAATAAAGAAAATTTTATGTTTTAATTGATTGATTTAAAAAAATGAAATTATTTTTTTGAAGGAAAAAATTATGATTTTTATTTTTTTGAAATTGATTGGTAAAAATTGGCACTAAAACATGATTTTGTGCTTTTTAGGATATAAATATAGTAATTAAAAAAATCACCCAAGTGATCATGCTCAAAAAATTTAAATTAACCATGTGTGTTGAATCAAAGTAAAAAGAAGAAGTTTTTACAACCTACCACACATGCAAGTAAAAATAACCACATGATCATGGTAAATTAAATAACTATAGCACCTCTAGTTATCATATCTTTACAGTAGATCAATCTAATACAAATTTAACCTACTACGCCTTCTACTTCCTTCAAACTATGATATATTCATAGTATCTTCCAATGGGAACCAAGTGACTATGGTCCTCTAAAATTAAACTAATTGAAACCAAGAATAAGATGATCAAAACCTAAAAAGATCAAGGTGATGATTAAAAATCACTTTTAGAAGCTAAAGGAGGTCGTTTGAAGCACAATGAAGCGCGGTGACACGCTAATGAAGTAGTGTCACAAGGAGAAAAATCATCCAAGTAATTGTTAGTGAAGAACTGAATTTGTGCCACAACAACCCAAGGAAGAAACAAGAAGATACACTAACACTTGAAAAAGATTTATATAATTGAATATTGAAGTTTAAAATGACTCCCCATCATTGAATCATTGAAGGACCACCAGGCTTGAAGATAATCCCAAGGCTAGGCGGACCATATTTGAGACCCCCCGAGATCCATTGAATCTCTAGTCACACCATCCCTTCTAAATACATCAAATCCTATTAAATGTTTCATCCAAAGATATTGATATTATCCAGGTTAAAAAAATACCCAATATACATCGGTATCACATGAGGAATCTTGGATCTACAATGAAACCTTATGGAAATCACACTAGTTATCGATGCCCACCATTGTAACCCATGTTCTCATCGATGAAGCTCATAGGTGAAGTCGATGCACTACCCAAGGATAAAGAACCCATATGTGCACTAATTCTGAATAATATGACTATTTTAATATGCAAATAATTTAGAATATATAAAATTTAATTGATAACATTAGATGCATGCAACACCAAGTTTTAAATCATGACATAATATTAAATATTATTATTTTAACATGGTCATTATAACCTATACATTTAATTGGTGGGTGTGAATAAGAATAAATATATTATAAAATATATATGAAGCTTATATTCGATTCAAATTTATTTATTAATTTTTAGTAAATAAAAACACGATTTTTAGTAAACTTATTTTATTCTTCAAATGTAAGTTTTAATCAAAAAGTGATTTTTATTTCTATCTATATGAAAATAAATATAATTAATTTTTGACACATTTATAAAATGACATTATTTATAAAATTGGTATATAAAAATTAGCTTAGGGTTATTTTTGGGTATTTGTTCGGAAAAAATTTAATTTCCAGTGAATAGTGAGAAATATCGATTATTATTGAAAACTGTATTTTATTTCAACCATTGAAAAGTTATATTTTATTTTGGTTTCAATATAAAATTAGTTATATTATTTTATTAATAATAAAATAAAGTTAATTGGAATAAATTTCATGGTTAAATTTAGTATAAAAAAAATTTTATATTTAAAAGGTAATTTTTCTGAAAAAATATTTTTCATCACATATTTTCAGTTTAATTTTAATTTAAATTATTCCAATTATTTGTTTTTAATTATGAAAAATAGAATCCATATTTTTAATCATGTGGCCCAAATTTTTTAAATATGTCCCTTTTATTTTTGGACAATATGAATAGTAAACTTATAAATTTTTGTTACCACAGTTAAGGGTAAATTGAGTAATTAAGGATAAAAATAATATGATAAGTATTATAAAATTACCATAAGACTTGTTATAATTTTATTGGATGAGTAATTTTAGACCAAAATCATACATGGGTCTAATTTATGACTTATTTTAGCCACTTGGTTGACATTAAGTCCCTTATAGTATTTTATTTTTAGAAAACTCAAACTTGTCACACTTTTGTTTTTAATAATTATAAAAATTTTAATATATAGTTATCTAGAATATATATAGAAAATATTACCTTTTACATATAAAATTACATGATTTTAAGTATAATTATACATCAGAGTACAAGCCAATGATCATAAAGTCTAATGTCTTGGAAGACTGGGTACGTAAAACTGAAAACATGGAAATAAATAAAACATTTATTTATTTAATCTCAAAATAGAGATCCTAACTTCCATTGTGATAAAACATATGCATAGGAAACCCTGGGGAAAACATGAACAAAGTGATGAGCTAAATAGACCAGTAAGGGAATAACCATAAGAACAAAGCATTATCACATGAGATAGAAGGCATTACATGATGATATAAAAAGGCATGCAACATATAGAATCATAACATATAAACCTGGAATCATATAAAAATTGAGTCATATTAATGTGGTAGAAACATAAAACATGTCGTTAGTACGAGTCAAGGATAACCACCAAGACCATTGCACATGGTAGCACAAGTCAAGGCTAACGGCTAAGAACGTCGTACATGGTAGCACAAGCCAAGGCTAACCGCCAAGACCATCGCACATAAAGTCTCATGAGACTCAACTTTACTGACTTCATTGGAGCACTATCTAGGTGAACCCATATTTAACTTATGATAATAATGTTTTCCACATAAATAATCATACATAATCAATCTTACATAAACATAAGGGTTACCCATGGAAAGAATTGGGTACCATAATCATGTCATAAGGAATAACAAATGGGCATATCATAAAATTTTGCATGAAATAAAGGAACTAAAATATAAATGGACATTCAGAAGTGAAAAATTCATTTATTATGGTAATTTAGCTCGTGTATAAGTTACAACATGTAAGAAAAGTATTTAATAAATTTTAGCATTAAAACATTTTTTACGGTTTTAAGGAAAATACTATATAGACTTTAAAATAGAAATGGGACCAATCCTTCATATATAAAAAAGAATTCAACCAAAAAAATTCATAATAAAAAATAATAATTTTATAAATACAATTGTGGCTTAAAACATAAGATATAGTGGACTTGAAATTGGGTAAGAATTCGGGAAGTTCCCTAAAAACAGGTTTGCTTATCAGGAAGTATTGAGGTGGGAATCACTTAAAAACATATATATCCCCAAAACAGAATGATGAAAGGGTCTTGATAAATGAATTTAGTACATGTGAATAAAATTTAGAATATTTACATAAAAAGATAAGGTAATTTTATTTTGGTAAATGGAAGATAACGCAACTCGAAGGAACAAAGGAGGTTCGGGTAGAATCCCTTACGAATTATCAGCATGGTATCAGGTGTAATTAAGAGGGATTAATGAGAAATAAATGGGTTTATCATCACTTATAAATCATTATGGAAGTATGGGTGAGGTGATAAATCATACCACATTGTTTTTTAGTTCCTTGAAACATGTGTTCCAGTTTAAGAATCACTGCTTCTAAGCTGTTTTCATTGGATTTATTCATGGAATCGGAAACACCCAACGGTTTTTTGTTACAAAAGGGGCCTAATTTCCAAAGTCAAATGTTAGGTAAGTTTGAACTTTATGATACTTAATAATGTGCATTGGTCAAGAGGATGGGAGGTCAGACTCATCGCACCCTTTTGGGGGGAATTATTGTCTACTCCATGACTCTCTTTATAAAGTTAAGATATTTTCATGAATCCTTATTAATTCACCAAGTATAAAATAAGTTTCCCTTGGAATTTTCAATCACTTATTATCATGTTTGAAATTAAGAATCATCTTTATGTATTCGAGGTTCTTCATTAATTAAGATATCCATATGTATTCGAGGTTCTTCATTAATGGAGATATCTGTATGTATTTGAGGTTCTCTATCAATTGTATCCTCTCATATACCACTTAGAGATTCTTTTAATTGTTGCTATGATGATACTGGTTTTTAATCCACTCAATGGGGAACTATGGAATTTATTTTCATCCAAGGAGATGAAGGTTTTTTTATATTGGGATTGTACCCATAAAATGGGATACCTACGTATCCTTGTGAAAGGAATTAGAACCCTCATAGTTCGGTGTCGCTTAATGTGACACATCATACCTTTTAAGGTCATGTGATAAGGACCTAACTGTAAAATTTAATTTCATGTGGTGAAGAAATCTAAGCGAAAGGTGCTTAGTCAAAGTTTGGTGTGGGACTTATGCGTATTCAACCTAAGGAACATGGAAAGAATATGGATTTCCAAGTAATATTAGACCCTGTTGGGAATATGGCCTAAAGAGAACATGGTTGATTTGAAGTGTTGGGATGGAACCTCAATGAGGCTTCCTACATATCCCATGTGTATGGGAATCAAAGCCCATGTAGTTCTATGAGTATCATAAAACAGTATAGTCCTTTGAGAGAAATTGGTTTGGGCATACTTCCTGAAAAAGGATGCCTTGATGATTTGGAGTTTTAATTTGGGGATTATTCCTAAGGAGGATTCCCAGATTAAAAGAATTATAGTCAGATTATTGAAGAGGATATCCAGTGAGCTCAGACCCTAAGAAGGCTTCCTATGTATTCCATTTATGGTGGGAATCAGAGTTCTTGTAGTTCATTATTTTTGAAAATTTTGTGACCATTAAAATTCTCTAAGCCCGCGTGAGTCATTCTCTGTGTGAGAAACAAGAGGATGTAAAATATTTAACAAAGGAACCCACACTTTTCCATATCTTTTGTTAGAAGAGGGCACACCTATGGAGACCAGGGTGGACTAGGTCGAGGTGACTCGGGAAGAGAGAAAGGCGACGAGCCCTCCCTCTGTTCTCTTTACATTGCACAAGGGTCCAATGAAAGGAAGTATGGATGATGGTTAAGGGATTACACCAGGATAGTTGCCCTAAAATTGTTCTTGATAGGGGAGGGAGACTTCTCTTTTGCTTACATGGAAAAGAAAGTGTGAACCTTACCTTCCCTACCAGATACCTAAGGTTCCAGGTCTTAGAGATGAGAAGGGGAGGTCAGAACCCAAACCCCAATCCTCCAAACCAAGAACTTCCCAACACTATTTCAAGGAGAAAGGTTCATGTGACTGTAGATATACAAACCCACAAAAACTTCATGAATACTAACCCCATTATAAAACAAATGTGGGAAACCTCTGACAATGTATATACAAACCCAAATTGGAGACACGCTGATGTGCCTTTCCCAAAGGTTTGATAAGTCAGGAGGTTTTGGTGGAGGTTTCAAGAGAATCTCTTTCAGACAAGGGAGCCAATGAAGAAGAATCCTTGCCATGAATGGATTTGAGGAGTTCTTTATGGATTGTAGACTAAAGAGAGTAGGTGAATAAAATAGGGAATCCCAAGTAGGTACTGGCACACAATTATTGGTACGCAAGTAGGTTTGGGTGACCTGATGTTCACTTAAGAGATGAATAAATTGTATGTTAATACTTGGGAGAGACTTGACTCAATCCTTCGAGAGTATTCACAGGTATTTCCAGAAGTGGGGTGCTCAAGTTCATATCAAATGAATAGGTGGTGCGCAAGTGTTTCTGATTTAGGGAGGTTGGGTGCTTTAGGAATGCAAGTGTTATGGATTTAAAACACTAAAAGGACTTAATTCCTATGATCCTCCTTCAAATATTCCTCTCTAGGTGTTAAAGAACTAACTTGAAAGTTTTGGAAGACTTGGGCGAAGCACTATGGATACCAAAGCAGCAATTGGGCTTTAGGGAAATTCATTCGTACAAAGTAAGACCCCAAGGGTCTATTTATAAGGTAAAATAGGACCCTAGGCGAAAAGAGATTGGTCATGCAAGTATGTTGTGTGAACAAATTATGGCCCATGAGTGGATGCATGTTGGATGGGTGGCGCCCAAGTATACTTACATGCCACTGGTGATTTAGCCTAACTGGGGAGCTGCTTTGAGGACTTAGCCAAAATAAATTCTTTATTCAGCTCCAGCATGGTGGGGCGTAGTTGTTTGCGCGTAGGTACCTTCGGGCCACTTTAGGGAATTAGCAAAATTTATTGCTTCTTCGCTATCTTCACTAACCCCCATGAAAAATTCAGAGTCACACTATGAATTTTTTGAGCCAAGTCGATGTCATTTTGTAGAAAAGTTCATGGAACACATTTCATGGTGTCTAAAAAATCCCCCCTTAGAATTTGATTCATTCAGAATGAAAAGAATCTTATTCTAAGGTAAAATTAGGACACCTTGATGCATTCCAACATCATTTGTTTTTATTTGAAGCTAATTTAAGTTTGTAAGGATGCTCTAATTTTTTCCTAATCCATGGGACCCAGTGAGCATAGTTTGATTTTTAATAGGTTTATACAGACAAACCAACAAAAATTGTACATTTTGACTTTTTTTATCAATATTACCTAAATCATTAAAAAATTATGCTTAGTGTGCTGGGACTCAACTATTGTCTAGAGTTCCCTTTGCGGGTTTCCAATCTGGTGAGTACCATGTATCTTGTTATTGGTAGTTTATAGTCATGCATGTCGGACTATAAAGGGATAGTGTTTATGGTTGAATAGCTTTGACCATAAAATTTGAAATTAGATCCCAAAAAATACTCAGTGGCTAAAAATTTCTCTAATAATCTTTAAATATTTCCAAGGGGATTCTTGAGCCATGATTTTTATGGTCACAAAATCTAAAACTTGTATAAAAAAGGGAAGTCTCATCTAATAATGAAGTTACCCTCATTTGAATAACCCGTTGTGGGAGTTTTGTTATGAAGGTCCGACTAGGGCATATGCTACATAGCCAAATAGTGGCATCTTTTAACTGATAGGCCTGTTATGTAGGAAACTTATGAAAGGACACCTAAGGGCATGTACTACATAGTCAAGAAAAAGAGATCTTAATAATTTAACATTTTACTAATGATAGACAAGGTAAAATAAGATTTGGGTGACTCAAGACCAAAGTGGATGGTTTCTCCAAGGAAATGAATTTTGAGAATAAAGGGTTATCTATACCGAAATATGTCATGAATATTAAAACCATTTCAATACAAATTTTGTGTATAAGGAATGGTGAAAATTTATCAAAAAAGAGAATTTATGATATCAAACTGTATAGTTTTAAGTTATGCAGTGAGAACATTGAAATGTGCAGTTTTAAGTCATGCAGTGCAGACATTGTATTGTGCAGTTTTAATTCATGCAGTGAGGACATTGTACTGTGAAGTTTTAAGTCATGTAGTGAGGACATTGTACTCTGCAGATTTAAGTCATGCATTGAGGACATTGTACTGTGAAGTTTTAATTCATTCAGTGAGGACATTGTATTGTGCAGTTTTAAGTCATGCAGTAACGACATTGTACTGTGCAGTTTTAAGTCATGCATTGAGAACATTGTGTGGCTTTAATTTAAGGTCGTTATCTTTGACCTAAGGTATGAGACTCTCCTAATTTCTTGATAATTTTTTGGAAACATGCTACCATATTCATGTATGGAAGGAAGAATTATAAAATGTGATTTAGGAATTTGTATAACCAAAGAATGATATGGGAAAAGGGATAAAATCATTAGAGGAATTATTTTCCAAGAACGAAGTTACCATTATTTAATAAACCCATTATGGGGGTTGTAATATGTAGGGACAACTGGGGCATATGCTGCATAGCCAAATAGTGGCATATTTTGAATGATAAACCTGTTATATAGGCAACTTATGCAAGGCCACTTAAGGGCACATACTGCATAGTCAAGAAAAAGAGATATCAAAAGTTTGAAATTATATTTCTAAAAGATGAAGAAAGTTTATGGAGATTAGGATTTTCTGAAGCATAGAGTTTTTTTCTGAAAAAAAGTACCTGAATATGGAGAAAGTATTTCCAATAATGATTTCCAAAGAATCGGAGGTATGGGATTTCTACGAAGGTCTGACCTAAACGTAGAGAGTATGGTGTTTCTAGTTTTAGGTCATACAACTAAAACCAGAAATGGATACAATATATGATATGTGTTAAAGTAATCCAAGGTTATTTCATATTTATTTGAACACATGGAGAGATATATATGTAAACAATGGTATTGAATACTTTCAGATCGAGAGAAAGATAATAGGACAAATATACATGAATGACTATTTTAAAATGCAGATTCTTGTATATTGTCATCTAATTTTGAAGGGTAAAAACACACTATAAACAAGAATTAAATTACCATCATTTTACAAACCCATTATAGTGGTTGTATTATGCAGGGCCAACTAGGACATATGTTGCATAGTCAAATAGTGGCATCTTTTGACTGACAGGCATGTTACGTAGGAAACTTATTCAAGGCAACCTAAGGATGCGTACTGCATAGTTAGGTAAAATAGTTCTCAGATATTAGAAACTCTATCATCAAAAACCATAAGAATGGTTATGAAGATCTTAAAATATTCAATATTAGGAGTTTGAAATATGGAAGAGGTTATTCTCAATGCACATGAGAAATATTTGAATCAATATTGGCCATGAGTTTGAAGTACTTTACATAGATCTGACTAATCTGTAAAAATGGATACTTTCTTTGTTTCCATTGAATTAATATTATGTTGTGTAGTTTAAATTCATGCAGTGAAGAAATTGTACTGTGCAGTTTTAATTCATGCAGTGAGGACATTGTACTGGGTAGTTTTAAGTCATGTAGTGAGGACATTGTAGTGTGCAGTTTTAAGTCATGCAGTAAAGACCATTGATAACCCCATAAGAAATTGAGACAACTTATTTATATAGTGAATCCTTTTACCTAATTCCTAAGCCCATGTGATTGATTCTTGGTGTGAGAAACAAGGAGCGGTAAGGGTTTCTTTTGTAACACAAAAGGTGACACAAGTGAAGAATAGGGGTATTATGATTAAGTGATGGCTAAGCCAAGTCATAGGACCCAGGATTAGTACGTATCTTGTTGGAGGCAAGAATCAATCTAACCGGAATTCTTAGATTTCCATGTAGTTTAACGTCATGCGGTAAAGATAAAGATGAACCGATGTGAAAATAAATACATATTGTAGATGGAATAAGGGAAAAACCCAAGTGTCACTACATGTCTTGCTGGGGGAAAGAATCAAGTCATATGTAGTTCTTTAAACATTCCCTGTGTAGGTTTTGATTCTTACATAAGGAATAAAGGGGGGGTTATATTGTGTCTGGGCCCAAGATTTGAGATCTGGGCATCGCTACATATCTCATATAGATGAGAATCAAGATGTATGTAGTTGTTTAAGGGAACACTCTGTATAGATCTGATTCATATACAAGAGGAGAAAATGAAATAATTTTTTTTTTTGGTTGTGGATATGCCCAATATTGGAGATCCAGGCATCTCTATGTATCTCAAATAGATGAGAATCAATCCACATATAGTTCTTGAAATGAGGTCCCTATGCAGATTTGATTCAGACATAGGGAAGAAAAGGACTCATGTACCACTAAGGAGCAGTAATGATATCAATGATGCTTGCATATGGAAGCTCCTAACATCAAGTAGAGAAGATGTTAATTGTATATTTTAATGTCGTGTAATGAGGACAAATTATTTCATGCAGTTTAACATCATACGACATGGAAAAATATGCTATGCATTTTATCATCATACATCATAGACACTTATGGTTGTTATGCAGTTTAATGTCTTGAGAATAGGACCTTGTGTTGTGAAGTTTAGAGTATTGTAGCTAGGATGATGTGTGCAGTTACACAAAGTATTTATTCAAGAATCTCGCATTGGTTAGAGTTGTAATAAGCTATCCATCCATTGAGATTAGGGAATAAGCTCCATTTGAGTAGACTTTATGTATGGAATAAGGTCCTTCCCATTTTGGCACAATATTTGGAGGTTTCTTTCCTAGTATAATTCGACTCATCAGGACCAATACCAATTTTCTTTGAAGAAATGAATGGAGGAAAACCTTCTTGTTAAAAGCTTGCACTATTCTGTTCTGATAGACTTCTAAATGAGGCAAAGTATGCAATTTTTTTGGTCTAATCATTCCTTCTCATCAAATCGTTTCTGAGACTTCTCATCTATAGAAAAATAATCATATATTGCAACTCTGAGTAAAAGTAATTGAATTTCAATTGGAAAAACTACTTCTGTTCTGTACACCAATGAATAAGGGGTTGTCTGGGTTGAAGTACAGGTATTAGTCCAATAAACCCATAAAGAATTCAAAAGTTTATCAGACCAAGATTTCTTATCTTTATCCACCATCTTCGAGAGTATATTTGATAGGGTCTTATTGAAAGCCTCTATCTATCCATTAGTCATTGTATGATAGCAAGATAAATGGTTTGATTTGATATTGGGCTCTTTATATAACTTCTTTACCTCAATAGAAAATAAATTGGTTCCATTTTCTATCAATATAGTATGAGGAACACCAAATATGGTGATGATGTTAATTTTGACAAAACCAGCAATGCTTTTGGCTCCAACTTCTTTGAGAGGTATTTCATTAGCCCATTTGGAGAAGAAGTTAGTAGAAGTAAGAATATTATTGAACATCTTATCCGTAGTTAGAGGATAAGTCCCTACTACATCCATTCCCCATGTGGAAAATGTCCAGGAGTATTTAGTTATATGTATCAACTTCAAGGGTTGATGAATAAAGTTGGCATGCACTTGGTAGGGATGACATTTCCTGATAAAATATGTGTAATCCTGCATCATTGAAGGCCAAAAGCATCCAAGCCTTCGAATTTGATCATAAATCCTATGCCCAGACTGGTGAGTACCACAAGCTCCTGAATGTACTTCGTTTATGACAACTGTAGTTTCTTCTCCATTAACACGCCCGAAAAGGATTCCATCAAAGCCTCGTTTGTAGTGGATATTTTGGTGATGTGGACTATCATAAAGAGTAAAATTGGCCACTCATTGTTGGATATATTATTTTTCATCCCTATCTGGTGGAAGTAATCCATTTTTAAGGTATTCAATAATGGGTGTTCTCCATCCATTGGTATGAACATATGGCTCATAAATAAGGCTAATTTAATTAATTTCTTCCATTATAGTTTGAAATAAAGGTGATACCACATGATTATGGGCTATACTGATGATTTTCTAATCCTAATTCGGATCTTCCAAGGATGTAGCTGCATTAGCCAGTGCATCATCTTGGGAATTTTGTGATTGCGGGACATAAGACAATGTCGTCTATGAGGGGAATTCATCCATTAACCCTATGACATAATCACACAAAGGGATTAAATATTCTTTTCTGATGGAATAATCACCATTGATTTGTTTAATTACCAACTCTGAATCACCTTGTACTTTCAAGTGGTTCACTTGTACCTGAAGTGACAATTCCATACCTACAATGAGAACTTGATATTCTGCCTCATTGTTGGTTCCGCCTTCGGAAAAAAGGAAGGAATAAGGTAATACTTACTTTTTGGGGGAGATAAGTACAATTCATAACCCAACATTGTTGAGTTTAGGGTTTTCCATTCTCTTCCCTATTGGACTTCTGGAGGCATCATCAAATTACATTTCCTATTTTTGGGAACTATATTTAATAGATAATACCTCTTCATTATGAAGTTCAGTATTCGATGATGTATCTTCCACAGATGGGTGTTCAACAAGGAATTCAGCCAGATCTTGGCCTTTTATTTCCTTCTCAGGCATAAAATGGATATCAAATTGTTGCAAAATAACTTCCCATTGTGTCATACACCCTGTAAGCATAGGACGACAGAGGATAAATTGGAGCGGGTTATTGAGAGACACCAATTGAACCTCATGATTTTGCAGGTAGTGCCTCAATTTCTGAAATGAAAAGATTAATGCCAGACAACACTTTTAAATACTTGAATACCAAGTTTCTTCACCAAGCATAGTTTGACTGAGATAGTAAAAGTTATTTTCATTACCATCATCATTATTCTGGGTGAGAAAGGCACCCAGTGGTCGCTCTAAAGCTATCACATAGAGAATAAGTGGTCTTCCTTCAACAGGTGGCATTAATATCGGTGGACTCAAGAGATATTTCTTGAGGGTATCAAATTCTTCTTGGCAGTCTTTAGTCCATTGATAGTTGACTCTCTTCTTCATTAATCTGGTGAAGGGAAAACACTTTCCTACTAAATTGATGATAAAGTGATCAATATAGGCCAAGTATCCTTAGATTCCTCTTAATGATTTCAAATTTCTAGGATGTGACATGTCAAGGATTGATTTTATTTTCTCAGGATCAACTTCGATACCACAATGGCATACAACGAATCCAAAGAACTTCCCTAAGGTTACCCCAAAAGCACATTTCAAAGGGTTCATCTTCAAATTGTGTTGCCAATGTTTATTGAATATGGTATCTAGATCATCCAAGTGATCAGAACATTGTCTAGATTTAACCACCAAATAATCCACATAACATTTGACAAATTTTTATAAGAAGGGTTGGAAGATATGATTCATGGAACATTGATACATTGCACCTACATTCTTTAAGCCAAAGGACATTACCCGGTAGAAAAATACACCTTGAGGGGCTTTGAAGGATATAGATTCTTCATCCTATGGGGCCATTTGGATTTTATTATACCTATAGTAGCCATCCATGAAGGAAATAGCTCCATAGCTAGCTGTTGTATCAATTAAAAGCTCTGTGATCGGAACTGGAAAATCAAATTTAGGATAATGCCGGTTAAGATCACTGAAATCAATGAAAACACTAATTTTCCCATTATTAATTTTCACTAGGGCAATGTTGGACATCAATTTTGGATATTGAACCTCCCTGAAAAAGTTATCCTTGATAAGCTTATCAAATTTAGCTTTAATTTTAGAGGCATGAGTTGGGTGTGTTATTCTTACTGTCTGCTAGAATCTTCAATGTTCTTCTGAAAACCCCAAATGATTAGTGTCTATATCGGGATTAAGACCTATAATTTCTGTATAATTTCAAGCAAATATATCTCTATGTTGCTTTATAAATGATGTATACACTTTTTTCTCATCAGAAGTCATGGTCGCACTAATTATAGTGGGGCGTGGATCAATTTCTATTCTCAGATTTCATTCTCTAAGATCATCCACAGTGGTAGAGACACCTTCCTCAAATACTAGAGGAGTGTCACTAAGATCTTCATATTCTTCTTCCTCTTCCTTATGCATCACTTATTCTGTTTCTACTTGCATAGTAGGTGATGTGGAAAAACTTTCAGAGCTAGGAGAGGAGTTGGTATTTGAACATCTTGAAGAAGAGGCTACCATTTCTGATCCTACTAATGATGAAGGGTGTTTTTGGAGCATTGAATATGATATAATGAGTTGGGAATCAACATCCTTGTCTTCCTCTAGTATAGCTACAACTTCTTCTAGTCTGATTGATGAAGCAGATACTTGCTGAAGTTCATTGGATGAAATGAAGACATCTCTATTTAATCTTTCACCACTACTTAGTGACTCAACAATTTCTCCCATTCTGTCTGGCTCGATTACCGCAATTGACATTATGGGAGTTACTGAAATGATTCTTGGATTTGGGTCTACCCTTTCAATTTTATTGATTGGTAACACATAATCTATACTCAAATTTTTGAATGGGTTTGCTGGGATATTTTCCAGGCCATTAGGAGCATTAATTTTGGTTACCTTTTTTGTCATAGACCTCATTCCCTTCGTGGGATAAAATTATGCCTCAATGTATTGAGATTAACACATTTTTAATGGATCCTTTTCACCATACAATGTACTAATTTGACCATTGAAATAGTATTTGAGACATTGATGGTATGACGAAGGTATGGCTACAAATTGATGTAGCCAAGGCCTTCCAAGCAGAATATTGAAGGCTTTGTCCTGATGAACAACCATAAAATCTGAATTAGACACAAGATCTACAAACTGATTTCTGAGTTTAATCTCACCCAAATGTTCTTTCTCATTCTTATAATATCCTGGAAAAACTAATTTATAAGGAGATAAGTCAGATTTAGTGAGGCCAAATCAACGAAGTGTATGAATAGGAGTGAGGTTGACTCCCGAGCCATATCAATGAAGGCTCATCGGATGTCTATGTCATTGACCCTACAAGATAGATACGAGGTCCTAATATGTCCATGTAAAACATCATTTTCATATTTATCTATAAAGGATATAACTTCATGATACTCTGCAGGATCATTCTTTATACGGTAAACCTCAGTAGTAGTAACTTCGATTTCAAACTCTTGAGGACTTGACAAACCTCAATAATTGCTTCTCAAAGATCTTTTGATAGATTCAAGGCATCAAAAATTGACAACTTGGATGGTACATGGGCCATATATTTAAAAATATCATAATTTTGGTCAAGGGGTCTATGTTTCCCAGCATGGAGATGCAGTTTTGCAGGTGCCTTGGAAGTTGACGCTTTTGATGTAGATGTACCCTGTGTCGGAGTATAAACTGGAAGTACTCCTAGATTTGGAATATTAGAATGACTAGGTATATCTACTTTCTAAGAGGAAGATTGTGTACCCTCTAATAGGTCCTCCAAAATAATCATGTTTGGACCGAATCTGTCATGCGTGGAAGAATCTCCTTATTTTGTAGAGACTGCTAAAGGGATCTACCATAAGTTTCTGCAACATATACGGTTTGAGAAGGGGTAGAGTTAAAATAGTGGCTTCTATAATACCCATGTCTTTACCCGTATCCTCATCCTTGGACTCTTCCTCTGGTTCCCTAGTTAGATACAGGGAACTCAGACTCATTATAACCAGAATCACTATTAACATAGGGATCTATTAAGTGGATAATGTTGATGGAACCAAAGATCAATTCTTCATATGATGAAGATTCTTCCGGACCGGTTGGTTCTAGTTGTGCTGTTTGGTGGGGAGGTGCCCATACTTTTGAAAGATATTGCATGAAATCTTCTAGATTTAAATACAACTTTGGCCTTGACACGATCTTGTCTTCTTATGACTACTCTTTTCCCTTCTGATCACATCACTTCTTTGAGGATTGGATTTTAGAGGACTGATCTTTTGATGAAGGTATCTTTGTTTTGGTAGGAGTGACAGAAGACACAATCAATTGTTTCAAATATGTTCATAGAATGTAATGAGTTTGGTTGATCGTTTTCCTGATCATCAACTCATCATATTTCTGCACATTTTTACTTTTGACTTCCTTCCATTTGCTTTTTTCCTCTGGATCAGTAGTAGTAACACATGCTACTTGGGTTGAAGAACTTTTCAGTTTTACTTTTCTAGAATCTACTATTTTTTGTAGGAGGTCCTTGAAAACAAAACACTCTTGAATGGGATGTCCCAATATCTAGTGAAAGGGACAATAATTCATATTATCTTCATCTCTTTCTTTGTTTGGATTCTTCGGCCTTGGAAACTGAACCAAATTGTTTTTTAGAGATGAGATGAAGTAACCGAGAACATGTTCAATCCGGAAAGAATAAACTTTGTTCTTTAACTTCTCAAACTATTTCTACCTTTGATATCTTTGGTTATCTTGATGAGGTTGTCATTGCTGTTGATGCTCGAGAGGTGGATCCCTTTGATATGATGAAGGTTTTTAAGTGGAAGTAGCTATAGGTGCTTGATTAAGTGTAACTATAGTAGACTCTGCTTTCCCTATTCTCCTTCCCAGAGCTGATGGAATTACACGAGTTTTAGCTTTAGCTTCCATAATGGAATCTTTTATCTGTTAAGAAATTGAATCAAGGTAAAAACACCCTCCTGTGTATTTCACAGGGATCATTGGTGTGCATAACTCGTCATGTAGATTGCCACACAAATTGGCAGAAACTCTTCCTGAGGGAGTTCCAGATTTAAGGAATATGTTAATCCCTTCCATCAAGCAATGAAATCTGAAACTCTTTCATTTTACCTTTATTTTCAATTTGTAAGATCAAAAATTGTTGTCTTCGGTAGTGTTGAGATTAATTGAATAATTAATTTATGATGGAGATCTTCCCATCCAGTAATTGATCAAGATTGTAAACTTGTATACCATACAAAAGCGGGTCCTTATAATGACTGCACAAAACACCTAAGCTTTACTACTTCTTGTTGTTGAGGAGTTCTCATCATGGGGTCGCAATGAGAAATGAAATGTTTTAAGTGTTGTTACAGATCTCTCAAACCATTAAAGATTGGGAATGTGTTATTCAAAAAATTTAGTGGGGGAGGTATCGGATCCACCCATTTCGGGTAAGCTTTATTTTTCGGTTGAACTGGCGCACGCAGTTCATACATGGCTTCTAATCAAGTTGTTAATGTATCAATTTTGTTCATAAGAACTTGGGGAATATCCATATGAACAAGGACCAGCACAGGTACAGCAGTTAGATATTGAACTGTTGCAATGACCGAAAAAACCACTGGTGGTGGTGCTGGTATTCTCCTTGGATAACCCATGGGAACATGCCTATAAGGATGTGTTTGATCTTTTCCTAGTTGTGTACCCAATGGATGGAATTCATTATCTTCATCTATAGTTACCAAAAATTCTCTTTGTTGAGGAGCTCCTACAGGATGTGCAAGCTGAGGATATTCCTAGGGAGTATGTCTAGCAGAAATACTGCTTCGAAGTAACTCTGTATTGAGTCTTTTCAACTCTTTCATTTCCTATTCTTGTTGTGTAAATCTCTCTTCTAGTGAAAGAGATTGTCCTTCTCCAGTGTAAAAGTGATATGCAATATGACTTTTAACTTTACCCTTGTTAGATGCCTTTGGAGGGTCATGATTTGGTTATTTGAAGGCATACCTAGATTCTAGGTAAGAGTCTAATTTCGGGTACGTACACCTTCTTCATTTACTTCAGTATATACCGTATTATATATAAGAACTTCATCTTATGATTCCCCTGAACTAGACTCATTTTCTGGAGGATATTTTGCAATAGTGTTAATAACATTCACTAACACATAATGCATTGATGTCATTCTGTCAGTATCTTTGTAAAATCGTATCCTTCTATATCTTTCATGAAACTTTTTTCTCCTATATGATGAATTCCCAAGAACTATTTGGCAGACAATAACCCAAAGGGAATCCTTGGATAGTTCAGTTGTGCGCTCTATTTTTGGATTCTTCCATAATCGGGAGAAAACTTATTTTCGTTGAGGAGGGGATTCTAGATGAGAAAAATCCCTCATCCCTATAGGCTGGGGATATTCTTATTTTTCTTCTTCAAACCATTGAACATTGTTTAATGAATTTGAAGGTTTAATTAAACAAGCCCCCAGCCTTGAAAGCTGGGGTTGCTCTTGAACTACTATGGATGAGATTCGCACAGCTGCTCTTCCAATTTTGTGAATTTTGGTTCGAACATTAGTTGGGTGCATTATCTGATAACCACTAAAATCACCTGTTTTAGAAGATCATTGTTCTATTTTAGACATTTGTGTTATCTGACTGATGACATCCTCTAAGCGGGAGGCCTGCTGAAAATTCTCATATGTTTGATGCAAAAGTAACTCAACAACTTGTTTTCTTTGGGCCTGACTCTGATGAGAGCTAGTTGAGACCTGTTCTTGAGCGTACATTTTATTACATAAAAAATCTACTAATTGAAGCCAGATGTGGGCAATAACATTACATGAGACCACTTTTGGTGGTCTTTGGTGATTCTAGAGTGTAGTGAAATGTAATTCTCCATGTTCACCCCATCCTCTGATATGAACACCAGATGGGGTATCAGAAATTAACTAAAAAGCCTCTTTGGATCATTAAGTCATGCACATTGAAGGGTTCTCTACTGCTTTTCAACCTTTGAATTTTGGTAAACTGAGAGAGATACCATGTAAATTTGTCATTTCGACCCTTATATTACATTAACATGATTTTGATATTCATCATATAGTAATAATTTGGTTTTCAAATTAATAAGAGTATTCCAAAAGTTGAGGCAAATATCATGAATGCAATCTTCTGCCATCAATTATAGAATGTTATATTTAGAATTTTCCAAAGGCCATAACATGACTAGAATTTTTCCTTTATATAATTTTTTTTTCATGTTTAACATATCTTCATCATCTTTCACTAGAGGTTTCTCCACTTGGTCTGACCAAAGTGGGCGTTTCTTGATTATTTTATTAAAAACAATGGAATCAGTTGCTTTTTCCTCTATTTTATTGGAAGTAAAATGACCCAAGGGAGGTTTGGAGAATAACTGTTCTCTTAAGATATCTTCTGGTTGAGAAAGTATTTCCCCTGTTAATGACAAGGCATCAGACATGACTGGCCTTGTATTGGAAAGTGCCTCAAGATAAGAGGGTTTTCTCTTTACTACATTGTCAATTATAGAATAATTTTAACAATGAAAAAAACTAATGCAGAGTAAACTTTTACAGAAAATTAAATCATGGGGAGGACCACCATGGTGGATTACAAGAAGAGATGAATCCACTTTCTCCTTGGTCTCCAGGCCAAATAGAGGGTTGTTGTGGCTCTCATCTGAAGATAGGCTCTCTGGATTGACTGAATTTTTCTTAATAAATCCTTCATGATGAAGTTTCATATGGAGAACTTCAAAATTATTTCTACTACTACCATGATTTGGTAATGAGAGGGTAGGATCTTGAGATTCAATAGATAAATGTATGAGGGCTTCAAGAACACAAGCATTAAGAAGAACCATATTGCAGTTTGACTCTTGATTTTCCAACTTTGTTTGGAGAGATTTTTTTTGGGTGATCTCTTATACTTAGTTGGGACCACTTGCTGGGAGAAGTGGTTATCATGGGTAGGTGTATGTTCCTGCCTTGTAGTGGTCACCAAAATGGATTGATTACCGCCAATTTGAAAGGGTGTATGTTCTCGATCCTGTTGTCTGTTTGATATGGGGGAGTATGCCCCATGACCCTCCTGGACTGGAAGATTGGTGTGTATCTACTTTGGGATGGCATGACGATGTTTCATCATAGGTATGGGGATAGATTTATGTGTTTGTTCCCCTGGTACTGCTAAAGTTGTTGTTATGATATCCTGGCATGCTTCCAGAATATGGGCTGGGATTTGTGTCTGCCCTTTCACCATTGATAAGATGTGTTTGGTGACTTCAGTGGATGGAATGGGAATATATTTCCATTACGTATATGTAGTAGGTGTATGTTACTACTCTTGTCCTCCATTTCTTGTCAATGGGTATTGACAGTACTCATGTATGGGGCAGAGAGTTGGGTCTGCCCTTGATTTGTCGTTGGATCTTTCTGACTGACTTTTCCAGGTGATTCCAAATGAGACTATTGGTAGGATTGATGAAAACTGGAAGGTGTATGTGATTGTTGGTTTTTTTCTTCAAGCATGTTTGACAGAATTCCTTCAATGCTAGTAGATGAGACTACTGGAAGAATTGGTGATTGTAAGCAGGTGTATGTTCCTATTTACTAGTTGCCACAATATTTGATTGTCGGACTTATTTAAATGTAGTAATAAGAGCCTACTGACAGGATGATAATTTGTGAACAGGTGTATATGCCTACTCACAATACTCCATTAGATTTTTCTGGTGGGATTGGTGGGTTGCTTCCAGATGAGTCTGCTGGGTAGCAAAATTAGGATGGACAGGTGTATGTGCCCACTTGTTGTTCTCCATCAAGTTAGGTTGATGGAATTCTCTAGAGGGGGAAGAGGTAAGAACATGCTCCTTGTTGACCAGACATTTTCACTGGTGGTTCATCTTACATGCTTAGGTCTGAGGGGCTTGGGCCGAATGTCAAAAGGCAACACCCCCATCATGTTGGGGGTTCACTACCACGCGGTTTTGCTGGAAGCGATTTTTGGTGGGAGTCCTCGGGAAGGACCCCTACATCTTTGGATTGAGGCCCTGAGTGACCTCTTGATCTACCTCCATTTATTAAAAAAGGGATTGGTTGTTGCGTTTTGAGGATAAGGATCTGAAATGGTTGAAGGCGGCGGTTGGCACTGTCTGTTTCTTGATCATCGGTCATCATTGGCTGGAAAATCAAGGATTGTTATTAACCTGGAGAGCCTCTCGGGTAGCCTCCAAGGTTGGGATTGTACAGTCCTTTACCAGCATATTGGAGACCCAACATTGAAGATGTTGGGTGGGTGATAACGTCCTTCCTATGTATGAGGATCCAACCTGAGCAGCGGTCGAGAAGTTCACAGATGTCATCTTGAAGAAATCCATTTTGAACTGAAGGGAGTTATGAGAAAAAACTGGAAAAAACAATAAAATCCATTAATGTGGCATCTTTTATATGGATACATGCGTGATTGATTCTTTTTTTTGGCCTTCCTTTGTCAATTGATAGGGGCCTGACAGGTGGGTAACATTATTAACTTGGTTAAGGATTCACTTCGAGTTCACCATTTTTGTTTCGCAGTTCCTTGAAACATGTGTTCTAATTTAAGAATCACTGATTCCAGGCGGTTTCCATTAGATTTATTCATGGAACAGGAAACACCCATAATTTCTTTATCCAAAAGTAGTTTTATTTCCAAAGGCATGTATTCATTAAGTTTTAACTTTACCATACTTAAGAACGTACATTGGTTGAGAGGATGGGAGGTCAGACTCATCACACCCTTTTGGGAGGAATTGTTGTCTAGTATGGGAATCTCTATAAAGTTAACATATTTTCATGAATCCTTATTAATTCACCAAGTATAACATATGTCTCCCTTGGAATTTTCAATCATTTATTAGCATGTGTGAAATTAAGAATCATCTGTATGTATTCAAGGTTATCCATTAATGGAGATATTTGTATGTATTCGAGGTTCTTCATTAATAAATATATCTGTATGTATTTGAGGTTATCCATCAATGGTATCCTATCATATACTACTTAGATATTCTTTTAATTTTTGTTATGATGATATTGGTTTTTAAGCCACTCAGTGGGGCACTCTATAATTTCTTATCATCCAAGGAGATGAAGGTTTGTTTTGATATTGGGATCGTACCAATAAAATGGGCTACCTACGTATCCATGTGAAATGAATCAGAACCCTTGTAGTTCGGTGTCAATTAATGGGACACATCATGCCTTTTAGGGTCATGTGATAAGGACTTTACCATACAGTTTAATGTCATGTGGTAAGGAAATTTAAGAGAAAGGTGATTAGTCAAATTTTGGTGTGAGACATATGCCTAAGCAGCCCAAGGAACATGGAAAGAATATGGATTACCAAGTAAGATTAGACCATGTTGGGAATATGGCCCAAGGATAACAAGGTTGATTTGAAGTATCAGTTTTGAACATCAATAAGGATTCCTACGTATCCTATGTGTATTGGAATCAAAGCCCATGTAGTTTGATAAGTCTCATAGGAGAGTATAGTCCTTTGGGAGAAATGAGTTTGGTATTACTCCCTAAAAAGGATGCCTTGATGATTTGGGGTTTTAATTTGGGGATTATTCTTAAGGAGGATGCCAATATTAGAAGAATTAGAGTTCTATTCTTGAAGAGGATATCCATTGAGCTTGGGTCCTGAGAAGGGTTCCTATGTATCCCATTTATGGTGGGAATTAGAGTTCTCATAGTTCATTATTTGTGAAAATGTTGTGACCATGACAAATCTCTAAGCCCATGTGAGTCATGATCAGTGTGAGAAACAAGAGGATGTCAAAGATTAAACAAAGGCACCAACAATTTTCCTCCTCCACTGGTGGAAGAGGGTGCACCTATGGCAACCATGGTGGAAGAGGTCGAGGCGACCCGGGAACAGGGCAAGGCGACGAGCCCTCCCTCTGTTCTCTTTACATTGGACAAGGGTCCAATGAAAGGAATGAGGGATGAAGGTTAGGGGAGTACACCAGGATGGCTTCCCTAAAATTGATCCTGGTAGGGGAGGGAGACTTTTCCTTTTCTTACATGGAAAAGCAATTGTGAACTGTACCTTCCCTACCAGATACCTGAGGTTCCGGGTCTTAGAGATGAGAATGGGAGGTCAGAACCCAAACCCCAATCCTCCAAATCGGGAACTTCCAAACACTGTTTCTAGAAGAAAGGATCATGTGAATTTGGATATAAAAACCCACAGACACTTCATGAATCCTAACCCCATTGTGAAACAAATGTGGAAAACCACTGCTTACGGATATACAAACCCAAATAGGAGACATGCTGATGTGCCTTTCCCAAAGGTTTGAAAAGTTTGGAGGTTTTGGTGGAGGTCTCAATATAATTCTATTCCGATAATGGATCTAATGAAGAAAAATCCTTGCCATGAATGACTTTGAGGAGGGCTTGATGGCTTGTATACTGAAGAGAGTAGGTGAATCAAAGAGGGGTTCCCAAGTAGGTACCAGCACGCAAGTACGGGCCTGCAAGTAGTCTTGGGTGACTTGATGTTCACTTAAGAGACGAACAACCTATATGTTAATACATGGGCAAGACGTGACTCAAGACTTCAAGATTATTCATAGGTATTTCCAAAAGTGGGGTTCTCAAGTTCTTATTAAAGGAATAGGTAGTTCTCAAGTGTTTCTAATTTAGGGAGGTTGGGGGCTTTAGGTGCGTAAGTGTTATGGATTTCAAACACTGGAAGGACTTAAGTCCTACGATCCTCCTTCAAATCCTCTCCTCTATCTATTAAAGAACTACCGTAAAGTTTCGGAAGACTTGGGAGAAGAACTAGAAAGACCAGAGGAGAAATTGGGATTTAGGGAAATTCATCCATACAAATGAAGACCCCAAGGGTCTATTTATATGGAAAAATGGGACCATGGGAGAAAGAAGATTGGTCACGCAAGTATGTTGCATGGCAGAATTCCGGCGCGCAAGTGGTTGCGTGCTGGATGGGCGGCGCCCAAGTATACTTTCGCATCGCATGTGATTTGGCCTAACTAGGGAACCTCTTTTAGGAATTAGCCTAAAGAAATTCTTTATTCAGCTCCATCATGGTGGCATGCAGGTGTTTGCATGTAGGTACCTTGGGCACCACTTTACGGACTTAGCCAAATTTATTTCTCCTTCACTACTATCACTGAACCCCATGAAAAATACAGAGTCGCACTGCGAACTTTTCGAGCCCAGCCGAGGTCATTTTTTGGAAAAGTGCATGGAACACATTTCATGGTGTCTACACCCATCATTAGGGATTACAAATAAAAGGGAATTACATAGAGGACATTCTTGAATAAAAGTGAAATAGAGAGGATCCCTTCCCTTAAGTCTGATGGTGTTCTCCACTTGATATTAATAACCTGAATAATCAAATTATTTTCATTAATTAATAATTTTGTAACCTATTATATATTCAAAATATTTATTATAACCTTTTTAAGTTCATTCATGACCTTTTTTATGGGTTAAGTGGTTCAATTTCATTGTTTGGGTCTCTTTGTTTTCTTTGTTTTTACGATCAGTTTACTTATTTTCAAGAACGAAGAATCATGTAAAATGGGGATGGTTTTCCATAATTGGAGATATATGTTATTATTGAACATATATAAGGTTATATGGGTAAATTTAATTTAGTTACTTAGAGTGAAGTTAGATCATTATATAAAACTTTAGTGATAACCTTTTGGGTTAATTTGTGGTTTTTGATTACTACGAACTCATTTTACATTATAATTTAATATCATGTGTAAAAAAAGATTATATAACCTTAAATATGATATATTACATAATAATATGGTTCAAAAATAAGAAAAATGGTTTCATTACCAGAATTGATGATGGTAAAAGAAATTGAAAACCCATTGTCCTTGAATGTGATAAATTAACACATCTCAGATGGTGTCTTTACTACTAGCATAAAAGAAGAGTAAAGGAGAGATGATAATAACTTATTCAATTATCATAACAAAATTGCAGTATATGTAAGGTATGAGAGTTTTAATAACATTTGTATGAGGAGATTTATGGATAGAAAAGAAAACAAATGAACTTGAAAAGAAAGTAAAAGAATTGAAAAGAGGAATTTACCTCTTGAATCAATCTTCCTTGAGATCCTCTTAAGGGGAGAGGATTTGGTCTTTTTAAAAGACTAAGGGATATTAGATGTGGGGGAGGAGATTAGGGAGATATTTGAGTAGAATTCAGTTAAGGAACAAGGCTTGAGAGGAGTGAAGTGAAGAGGGGAGTGTGGGTGGTTTTTATAGTGGATGGGAGGAGAGTTTTCTTAACACTTTAATCATTGGTTTATTATTTCTTCACAAGACAAGAAATAGTGATGATTCCATGACCTAAAATAGTAATAATTTCATGTGATTTCAAACCAATTAGTCTTACATTAGAATAACATAATCCATGAACCTATAAATCATGTATTTAGCTTAATTTGCAAATTATTGTATTTCACTATTCATAAAAAATTCAAGTATTTTAGAAAAATACCAAAAATTCACCCTAACTATTTTTCAATGTGTAGAATCCAAAAATGAACTCCATTTTTTCAAAAATAATTTTATAAATATAAATAATTTAATTTTTAATTAAAATCATAATTTACTTGAAAAATATAGATTTTTATAACTATAACTGATTTTATAATGTTTTCAAAAATTACATAAGGTCTTATAAAATTATATTAAAACCATAATACAAAAAAAATAGTAATTTATGAATACATTTTATGAAAATACATTTTATTTTTTAATTATTAAATTATTAATAAATTTTCAATTAAATATTTATGACTTATAAAAATACCAACACTATCATATTTTCGCTTATAAGATGGATAAATTTTATTTATAATTTCATTGGTAAAGTTACTATTTAATTGGCTGATTAACTATTCATAAGGGTCATATTACTATTAATAAGGGTAACATTACTATTCATAAGGGTCATTTATTATTCACCAAAAATTAAGTTTGTTCCATCAGACTCCAAACATCTTACCGATCGCAATCGTGTATGTCAGATTTTCGAAATTCAAATCACATAAGAGACAATATAATGTTTAAAGGTCACATAGTACTTATTAGTTCATTTTGTTGTAATTTCATGTGATTATATAACATAATTATAGGATGTAAATTCCCATTGATAAAAAATTAGGCCATTATATTATTCCCACCTTATGAAATTTCACCCTCAAAATTTCATTTTACATTCTAGGCTATAAACCAGTGTGGGTACTTTTCCTTCATTGTCTTCTCCAGTTCCCATGTTTCCTCTTCGTACTTATCATTCCACTATAGTACTTTGACCGGGTTAGTAGTATTTTTATGTAGAAATTTAACTCTGTGATCTAAGATCTTCACTAGCTCTTCCTTATAAGAAAGATCATTATTCAACAATACCACCTCTGAAAAGAGTACATGTGAAGGGTCTGGTATGTACTTCCTTAAGATAGATACATGAAAGACATCGTGTACTTCAGACATGGTAGGTGGCAGTGCTAGTAAATAGGCCACAACCCTGACATGATCAAGAATATTGAAGAGGATGATGTACCTAGGAATTAACTTTCCTTTCTTCCCAAACCTCATAACCTTCTTCCATGGAGATATGCGTAGAAATACCATGTCTCCAACTTTGAACTCAAGTTCTTTTCAATGATTGTCTGCATAACTCTTTGGTCAACTTTGGGATAACTTGATGTGTTTATGAATTGTTTTCACCTTCTCCACCATTTCTTCAACCATTTCAGGTCCTATCAGCTTACGCTCACCAAATTCATCCCAACACACCGATGTTATCCACCTTTTCCCATAGAGGTCTTCATATGGTGCCATTCAGATTCTCGAGTGGAAATTATTATTGTAGGAGAATTAAATAAGTGGAATATGTTAGTCCCATCCTCCTTTTAAGTCTATAGAACATTCACTCAACATATTTTCCAGTGTCTGAATAGTTCTCTCTGATTGGCCATCAGTTTTGAGGATGATAGGTCATACTAAATTTTAGTTCAGTGCTTAGAGCATGTTAGAGAATTTTCCAGGACTTTGAGGTGAATCTCAAATCTCAATCAGATAAAATAGATAGTGGTAATCCATACAGCCTTATCACTTCTTTGATATATATCCATGAAAATTTATCCAATGAGAAGTCCTCTCAAATTGCGATAAACTGAGCTATCTTTATAAGACAATCCACAATGACCCATATAGCATCATTTCCTCTAGATATCCTTGTAAGTCCCATGACAATGACCATGGTGATGTTCTCACACTTCCATGTTGGCATGGGTAGTGGTTTTATCATCCCCTTAGATGTCTATCTTTCAGCCTTCACTTGTTGAAATACCAGGAACTTTGATGTATATTCAGCAATTTCCTTCTTCATATTGTCCCACCAAAAGATCTCTTAGAGATCTCAATACATCTTAATGCTCCTTAAGTGGATAGAGAAGTTTGATGTATGTGCTTCATTAAGAAGCTTCTTATTTGTCTCTGGATATGATGGTATACATAATCATGACCCAAAACATAAAACTCCTTCCACTTCAATCATGAACTCATAGGATTTACCATTTTTATTAGCTTCCACCCTTTTCTGAATTTCCAAATATTTTCTTTGAGCATCCCTTATTTTCTCCACGAGGGATGGTTAATTAATCATTTTAGAAAGGATTGATGATGTTCCTCCCTTGATGATTCCCATTTCCATCCTTTTAAAATCTAAAGAGATTAGATCCTTTTCAATTATCATCATTGATAAAGATGTAGGATCCTTTCTACTTAGAGAATTTTACACCTTATTTGTTGTACCAGGATGTTAGTGGATTGAGAAGTCATAATCCTCGATGAGCTATATCTATCTTAATTAGATAATATTAATCTCTTTTTGTATGAATATAAATTTTAGACTCTTGTGATCAGTATATATCTCACACTTCTCCCCATATAGATAATGATGACATATTTTTAACATAAAGATCATAGCCGCCAACTCCAGATCACGTGTAGGATAGTTATTCTCATGGATTTTCATTTTCCTTGATGTGTGGGATATAACTTTATCATTTTTCATTATCACACATCCTAATACCTTCTTTGAAGCATCACTGTACACCATAAAGAGTTCTCTGTTTGTTGGGAGTGTGAGGACCAGAATACTGATTATCCTATTTTTCAACACCATAAAGCAGTCTTCACATTCTTGAGTCTAGAGTAACATCACTCCCTTATGTGAAATCTTGGTCATTGGGTTTTACAATCTTGAGAAATTATTCACAAATCATTAATAATACCTAGCTAGACCCAGAAAGCTATGGATTTTCATAATAGATGTTGTCATGGTCCACTCTTCGATCACCTTTGTCTTGGAAGGGTCTATAGATATACCTTTTCTGGTGATAACATGCCCCAAGAATGATACTTCCTCCATCCATAACTCAAATTTATTGTACTTTTCATACTGGATCACTCTTCACATAGTCTTTAACACAGTATTCAAATGCTCCTCGTGTTCCTCCTTGCTCTTAGAGTATATCATAATATCATCAATAAATACTAAAAAATATTTATTGACGTAATATCTAAAGACTCTATTCATTAAATCCATGAAAATTTTTGGATCATTAGTGAGTCTGAATGGAATCACTATGAACTCATAGTGTCTATATCTTGTTTGAAAGGAAGTCTTAGAAATATCTTCCTTACTCACCTTTAATTGGTGATATTCAGATCGAAGGTCTACCTTAAAGAAATAATTGGCCCCACGAATCTGATTGAACAATTCATCTATCCATGGCAAGGGATACTTGTTCTTTATCATGATTTTATTGACCTCATGATAATCAATGCATAGGCGCATTGATCCATCATTCTGCTTAATAAAGAGGACTAGTGCACCCCATGGTGAAGCACTCGAGTGTATAAAACCCTTCTCTAGATTCTCTTGTAACTGATTCTTCATCTCTTCCAGCTCTATGGTGTCTATTATATAAGGTGTTTTTGATATAGGCATAGATCTAAGAATAAGTTCAATTGAGAACTCAACCTCTTAATCAGGAGAAAGACTGGGAAACTCTTCAGGGGATACATCAGTGTAATCCCTCACGATGGGAATGTCTTAAAGAATGATTCTCTCCTTTGTCTCAATCATTTGAGCTACACATTCTTTCTCATAAGAAATTAATATCCACACATTGAATAATGATTCTAAATGATATTCATCTTCCTCCGTACACTTGGAAAGAATTGGAGGATTCTTCAAGATGTGAAGAGTGATCTCCCTTTTTATAGTTAAAGTTGTCTTTGTTTAAAGATAGCTAATTCATGACCAATATAGCATCGAACTCCAATAAAAGAAGTATGATGAGATTTGTTGGGAGGTTCAGTCCATAAAAATTAATCAGGGAGGAGTTATAAACCATGGAAACAATAATTTCCCCATTCGTTGTTCTCACAAATAACTTATAATCAAAATTTTGAGGTCGTATTTGAATAGTTCTACTAAACATTCAAGATATGAAATAATTTGTAGAACTAGAATCAAATAGTATGTTTTCTATTTTTTAATGAATAACTAGCATACCTGTCACCACATCGTTGTCTGTATTTAACTCAGCAGTAGTGATAGCATAAGTCCTTACTTGTTTCCTTGGAGGTTGTAGTTGATTGCCTCCGACAACCCTCAACTTACGGAAATTGTTTGCATAATTCCCATTATCCTTACATTTGTAACACTGCACCACTGGATGAGTGTTTATCTAAACCTTTCTCTCTTATTCCAAATTAGTGGGATTATTCATATCCTTTCAGCAGTTTTTAGCCAGATGCCCTAGATTTTCACATTTGAAGAAATTCCTGGTTCCCTTTAGACAGTTTCCAGGATGCTTCTTCCCACAATTTTTACACGTGGGATGATCGGGATTCTTTCCATCAAGGAATTTATTTGCGGGACTTCCCATACTAGATTCCATTTTCTTATTCTTATCACTGTGCCCATGATACCACTGAGAGTCTCTAATCTCTATTTCAACCTTAAGGGAACAATGGAAAATCTATTAATAATTTTCAAAGTCTCGAATCTCCAATGCTTTTCATAGACTTGGTTTTAGTACACTAAAGAAATGATCCACATTACTTTCAGTCTTCAATAAATAAACCATAGGTTTACCTTGAAAGCCTTTGGAGGTTTTCTTCATATGCCTCGATGGACTTATCTTCCTTTTTCTTGAGTCTGAGGAACTCTATTTCCATCTTGAGATGGAGGGTTTGGGGAAAATATTTATTGAAAAACATTTTCTTGAATTCCTATCATTCCAAGGAATCAATTTCCTCCTTGGGCTTTGTATTCTTGATCAGTTTCCACAACTGATCATCTTCTCCATCAAAATGATAGACCACCAGTATCACTTTCTCTTCTTCTAAGCAGTGGAGGCCAAAGAATATATTTTCAATGGAGTTAATCCACTATTCCAAGAGGAGGGGATCAGAAGATCTAATAAACAGGGGAGGCCTTTTTCGCAAAAAGGATTCAATGAAAACATTCAATTTCCTTGGAGGATAAGGGTGTTCTATGTGATTCAAGTTATTATTCATAACCTGATCCAGCTAATCAAGTAATTTCATGAAGTTTTGAGAACCTCTTCCCATCATATCTGGCATATCATTATGAAAATATTCACATTCCCAATCACATTGATTTTTGGAACATGTTCTTTTATTTCCCTCTATTAACTAATTAAAAGAGTGTACAATTAAAGGGATTGAATACTTATCTATTGATCATAAAAAAGGAAACTTTGAACATAAGTGGTTAAACTTTTAAAGGAGAAGTATATCCTAACTTGTGATTCCCAAGGTTTAAATTTAGGTTATCCTTGATCTATCTCTTAACTTATATTCATATGGTAGTTTTTTATTCCTTTAATAATGGTTTTTTCCAAGCTCACAAATTTAACAAAGCATATCCCCTGTGAGTGTCAAACCAAGAGTGTAGAAAGACCCATTTTTGTGCACCACTTATCCTTCAGTTCTAGCTCAAAGTGGTGTTTTTGGGTTTTACCACTAGATACATTTGTGCTAGAGCCACCTACACCTATTTGTATACAAACAGGGTTGTATTTTCTTGATAAGCCACTTACTCTATACTTACCAAAATTTAGGGGTTTTTTCTAATACTTAATCTCATCTTGGATGTTCTTACTAAAGTTCTTTATTTATAATCTCCAAAAATAACTAGACCATCCTCTGATACCAACTATAGAGACCATAGAATTTTACATATAACATTACATGATTTTAATCATAATTATACATCAGATTACAAGCTGAGGATCTTTAAGTATAGTGTCTTGGAAGACTAGGAACATAAAACTGAAAACATGGAACTAAATAAAAGTTTATTTAATCAAAAAATAGATATCCTAAATTACATTGTGCTCAAACATCTGCATAGAGTACCCTAGGGAACACATGAACAGAGGGATGAGCTAAATAGCCCGGTAAGGGAATAACCATAAGAACATGATGATATAAAAAGGCATGTAACATATGGAATCATAACAAAAAAACATGGAATCACATAAACATGGAATCATAGTAATGTGGAAGTAACATAAAACATTTCTTTATCACGATTCAAGGATAACCTCCAAGATCATTACACATGGTAGCACAAGTCAAGGATAACCTCCAAGACCATCACACATGGTAGCACAAGCCAAGGCTAACCGCCAAGACCATCACACATAACGTCTCATGAGACTCAGCTTTACTGAATTCATTGGATCACTATCTAGGTGCAATCATCTTAAATTTTGATGAATATTTTTTTCATATAAAGAATCATACATAATAAATATTATATAAATATACAGGTTACCCATGTAAATAATTGGGTACCATAACCATGTCATAAAGAATAACAAATGGGTGTATCATAAAAGTGTCCATAAAAGAAAGAAACTGAAATATAGAAGGAAATTAAATATTGAAAATGGGGATGTATTTTGGTAAGTGATTTCAAGTATAATTGACATCATGTAAGAAAAGTATTAAAGAAATTTTAGCATTAAAACATTTTTGTACAGTTTTAAGGAAAATACTATAGAGCCTTTAAAATAGAAAAGGGACCAATACTTTATATAAAAAAATAAGTGAACCAAGAAAGTTTTCATAATAAAAAATAATAATTTTATAAATAAAATGGTGTTTTAAAATAGAAGATATATTGGAGTTGAAATCGGGTAAGAATTCGGGAAGTTCCCTCAAAATTGGTTTGCTTATCGGGAAGTATTGAGGAGGGAATCACTTAAAAACATGTATATCCCCGAAAGATAATGATGAAAGGGTATTGATAAATGAATTGGTTACATGTAAAAATAATTTATAATATTCACATAAAAATATAAGTTAACTTAATTTTGGTAAAAGGAAGATAAGGCAACTCGAATGAACAAAGGAGGTTCAGGTAGAATCACTTACGGATTATCAGCATGGTATCGGGTGTATTTAAGAGGGATTAATGAGAGATAAATGGGTTTATAATCAATTATAAATAATTATGGAAGTGTGGGGGAGGTAATAATAATACCACCATCATTATGTATTACTCATAAAAGGTCATTATATAGAGGACATTCTTGAATAAAAGTGAAATATAGAGGATCCCTTTCTTTAAGTCTGGTCGTGTTCTCCACTTGATATTAATGGACTGAATAATAAAATTAGGTTAATTAATTAATAATTCTAGAACCTATTCTATATTTAAAATATTTATTATAACCTTTTTAAGTTCATTAATGACCTTTTTTATGGGTTAAGTGGTTCAATTTCATTGTTCGGGTCTGTTTTTTTCTTTGTTTTTATGATATGTTTACTTATTTTCATGAATAGAGAATCATATAAAATAAGGATCGTTGTCCAGAATTGGAGTTATATTTTATTATTGAACATCTAGAAGGTTACATGTTTTTAAATTTAATTTGGTTACTTGGAGTGAAGCTGAATCATTATATAAAACTTTAGTGATAACCTTTTGGGTTTATTGGATATTTTCGATTACTACATACTCATTTTGCATTATAATATAATATCATGTGTAAAAAAAGATTATAGAACCTTTAATATGATATATTGAATAATAATATGGTCCAACCATAAGAAAAATGGTTTCATGACCAGAATTGAAGATGGTAAAAGAAATTGAAAACCCATCGTCCTGGAATGTGGTAAATTAACACATCTCAGATGGTGTCTTTACTACTATTATAAAAGAAGATTAAAGGGGAGATAATAATAAATTATTCCATTATCATAATAAAATTATATTATATGTAAGTTAATGTATTTTTCATAACATTTTGATTAGTATAGGTAAGGATAGAAAATAAAACAAATGAACTTGAAAGGAAAGTAAAAGAATTGAAAAGAGGAATTTACCTCTTGAATCAATCTTCCTAGAGTGCTTATTAAGGGGATAGGTTTTGTTATTTTGAAGATAATAAGGGATTTTGGATGTGGGTGATGAGATTAGGGAGATATTTGGACTGAATTTGGGAAAGGAAAAAGGCTTGAGAGGAGTGAAGAGAAGAGGGGAGTGTTGGTGGTTTTTTATAATGGAGGGGAGGAGAGTTTTCTTAATACTTTAATCATTAGTTTATTATTTCTCCACAAAACAAGAAATAGTGATGATTCCATGACCTAAAATATTATTAAGTGCATGTGAGTTGGATCCAATTAGTATTACATCAAAATAACAACATCCATGACCATAAAAATCAAGTATCTAGCTTAATTTGCAAATTATTGTATTTGACTATTCATCAAAAATTCAAGCAAAAATCCCAAAATTTCACCCTAACCATTTTTCAACATGTAGAATCCAAAAATGAACTCCACTTTTAAAAAATAATTTTCTAAATATAATTAATATAATTTTTAATTAAAATTATAATTTACTTGAAAAATATAGATTTTAAAACTACAACTGATTTTATAATGTTTTAGAAAATTACATAAGGTCTTATAAAATTATATTTAAAGTTGAATACAAAACAATAGTAATTTATGAATAAATTTTATGAAAATAAATTTTCTCTTTTAATTATTAAATTATTCATAAATTTTTAATTAAATATTTATGACTTATAAAAATACCAACACTATCATATTGTCACTTATAAGATGGGTAAATTTTATTTTTAATTTCATTAGTAGGGTTACTATTTAATTGTCCAATTTACTATTCATAAAGGTCATATTACAATTCATATGGTTAAAATTACTATTCATAAAGGTCAGTTAATATTCACAAAAAATTATGTTTGTTCCACCGGAATCCAAACATCTTACTGATCACAACCGTGTATGTCAGATTTTTAAAATTCAAATCACAGAAGAGACAATATTATGTTTAAAGGTCACATAGTACTTAGTAGTTCATTGTGTTGTAATTTCATATGATTATATGACATAATTATAAGAATTATATTTCCATTGATAAAACATTGGTTCATTACATTATTCACCCCTAATGAAATTTATCCATCAAAATTTTGTTTTAAATTCTAGGATATAAACCAGTGTGGGTACTTTTCCTTCATTTCCTTCTCCAGTTCTTATGTTGCCTCTTCATACTTATTGTTCTGCCATAGTACTTTGACTAGGTGAGTAGTATTTTTACTTAGAACTTTATCTCTATGATCCAATATCTCCACTGGATGATCCTCATAAGAAATATCATTCTCCAACTATACCACCTCTGAAGAGAGTACATGTGAAGGGTCTAATATGTACTTCCCTAAAAAGGATACATGAAAGACATCGTGTACTTTGGACATGGTAGGTGGAAGTTCTAGTTAATAGGCCAAAACCTCGACATAATCAAGAATCTTGAAGGGTCCAATGTACCTAGGATTTAAATTTACTTTCTTCTTAAACCTCATGACCTTTTTCCATGAAGATATGCGTAGAAATATCATTTATCCAACTTTGAACTCAAGGTATCTTCAATGATTGTATGCATAACTCTTTGGTCAACCTTGGGATGCCTTGATGTGTTTTTTAATTCTTTTAACCTTCTCCACCATTTCTTAGACCATTTCAAGTCCTAAAAGATTACACTCACCGATTTCATCTCAACATGTCAGTGTTCTGCAACTTTTCCCATAAAGGGAATCATATTGGGCCATTCAGATTCTCGAGTGGAAACAATTGTTGTAAGAGAATTCAACAAGTGGAAGATGTTAGTACCATCCTCCTTTGAAGTATATAGAACATGCTCTCAACATATCTTTGAGTTTTTGAATAGTTCACTCTGATTGGCCATCAGTTTGGGGATGATAAGCCATACTGAAGTTGAGTTCAGAGCTTAGAGCATGTTGGATACTTTTCCAGAACTTCAAGGTGAATCTCATATATCGATCAGATATAGTAGATATTGGTACTCCATGTATCCCTACCAATTATTTGATATATATACATGAACTTTTATCCAACGAGAAGTCATATCAAATTACAATAAAGTGAGGTATCTTTGTAAGACGATCCACAATAACCCATATAGCATTGTTTCCTCTGGATGTCCTTGTAAGTCCAGTGACAAAGTCTATGGTGATGTTCTCCCACTATCATGTTGGTATGGGTAGTGATTGCATCATCCCCTTAGAATTCTATCTTTAAGCCTTCAGTTGTTGACATACCTGGAACTTTGATGTATATTCAGCAATCTCCTTCTTCATATTGTCCCACCAAAAGTTATCTCAGAGATCTCGATACATCTTTATGCTCCCTGGGTGAATAGAGAAGTTTGATCTATGTGCGTCTTTCAGAAGATCCTTATTTATCTCTAGATAGGATGGTACACATAATCGTGACCCAAATCTTACAACTCTTTCATCTTTAATCATGAACTCATAGGATTTACCATTTTTAATGACTTCCACCCTTTTCTGAATTTCCACATCTTTTCTTTTAGCATCCATTATTTTCTCCATGATGAATGGTTGAAAAATAATTTGAGAAAGTACTAATGATGTTCCTCACTTAATGATTCCCATTTCCATCCTCTACAAATCTAATAAGATTATATCATTTTGAATTATCATCATTAATAAAGATGAAAGATCATTTCTACTTAGAGCATTTTCCACCTTATTTTCCTTACCAGGATGGTAGTAGATTGAGTAGTCGTAATCCTTGATGAGATCTATACATATTCATGGGTGAATATTAAGCTCTTTTTGTGTGAATATATATTTGAAACTCTTTTGATCATTATATTTACCACACTTCTCTCCATAGAGAAAATGTCTCTATATTTTTAATGCAAAGATCACAGCCGCCAACTCCAGATCATGTGTAGGATAGTTTTGCTCATGTATTTTCAGTTTCCCTGAGGTGTACGCTATCACTTTATCATTTTTCATCATAAAACAGCCTAATCCCTTCTTTGAAACATTGTTGTACACCATAAATAGTTCTCTACTTGTTGGGAGTGTGAGTACTAGTGTAGTGATTAGCCTCTTTTTCAAATCCTTAAAGCAGTCTTCACATTATTGAGTCCAGAATAACATCACTCCCTTCCATGACATCTTGGTAATTGGGTTTGACAATCATGATAAGTTATTCATGAATCGTCGATAATACCCATCTAGACACAGAAAGCTATGGATATCTGTTACAGATGTTGTCCTATGCCACTCTTCAATCGCCTTTGTCTTAGAAGGGTCCATAGATATCCCTTTTCTGGTGATAACATGCCCCAAGAATGATACTTCCTCCATTCATAACTCACATTTATTTTACTTTTCATAAAGTTTATTTCTTTTCAAAGTTTTTAACATAGTATTCAAATGCTCCTCATGTTCCTCCTTTCTCTTGGAGTATATCATAATATCATCAATAAATACTACCAAAAATTTGTTGAGATAATCTCTAAACACTCTATTTATTAAATCCATGAAAATGTTTGGAGCATTAGTTAGTCTTAAGGGCATAACTATGAACTCATAGTGTCCATACCTTTTCAAAATGCAGACTTGGGAATATCTTCCTTCCTAACCTTTAATTAGTGATATCCTGACTGAAGGTCTACCTTGAAAAAATAACTAGCCCCATGAAGCCAATTGAAAAATTCATCTATCCAGGGTAGAGGATACTTGTTTTTTATCTCCATTTTATTGATCTCATGATAATCAATGTAGAGGAGCATTGATCCATCTTTCTTCTTGATGAAGAGGACTTGTGCACCCCACGATGAAGCACTCGGGTGTATAAAACCCTTCTCTGGATTCTCATATAACTTCTTCTGCTCTTCAAACTCTATGATGGACATTCTATAAGGTGCCTTTGATATAGGAAAAGATACAGGAATAATTTCAATTGAGAAATCAACCACTCTATTAGGAGGAAGACCAAGTAACTCTTCAGGGAATACATCAGTGTAATCCCTCATGATGGGCATGTCTTCAAGAATGATTCTCTAATTTGTCTCAATCATTTGAGAAAGACATGCCTGCTCATAAGGAATTAATATCCCTACTTGATAAAATTATTCTAAATAATATACATTTTCATCCTTACACTTTTAAAGAATGTTAGGATGCTTCAGGATGTGAATAGTGATCTCCCTTTCTCGATAGTTGAAGTTGGATTTGTATAAAAATAGTCAATACATTCCCAATATAGCATCAAACTCTAATAAAGGAAGTATGATGAGATTTTCTAGGAGGTTCAGTCCAAAAAAATTAATCATGGAGGAGTTATAAACCATGGAAACAATAATTTCCCCATTTGTTGTTCTCACAGATAACATATCCTCCAAATTTTGAGGTGCTGTTTGAATAGTTATATTAAACATTCAAGATATAAAATAATGTGTAGGACTAGAATCAAATAGTACATTTTCTATTTTTGAATGAATAACTTGCATACTTGTCACCACATCATTGTCCGGATCCACCTTAGTAGTAGTGATAGCATAATCCCTACCTTGTTTTCATGGAGTTTGTATTTGATTGCCACCAGCAACACTCATCTTAGGGAAATTTTTTGCATAATGCCCATTCTCCTTACAATTGTAACACTACACCACTGGCAGAGCATTTATCTGAACCTTCTTTTATTCTTTCACATTAGTGTAATTCTTTATATCCCTAAGGTAATTTTTATCCAGATGTACCAACTATTCACATTTGAAGCAATTCCCGGTTCCCCTTATATAGTTTTCAGGATGCTTATTCCCACAATTTTTACACGTTGGGTGATCAGGCTTCTTTCAATTATGGAATTTATTTGTGGGACTGCCAACATTAGATTCCATTTTCCTCTTATTTTTACTAGGCCCATGATACCTCTAAGAGTATTTGATCTCAATTTTAACCTTAAGGGAACAACAAACAATCTCTTCAAAACTGTCAAAGTCTCAAATCGCCAATGCTTTTCATAGACTTGGATTTAGTAAACTAAAAAGTGATCCCCCTTGCTTTAAGTGTTCAAGACAAAGCCATAGGTGTACCTTGGAATCCTTGGGAAGTTTTCTTCATTTGACTCAATGGACTCATCTTCCTTCTGCTTGAGTCTGGCAAACTCTCTTTCTATCTTGAGATGGAGGGTTGGGAAAAATATTTATTAAAAAACATTTTCTTGAATTCCTCCCATTCCATGGAATCAATTTCCTCCTAGGGCTTCGTATTCTTGATCACTCTCCACCACTGATCAGCTTCCCCATCAAAATGATAGACCGCCAGTATGACATTCTCTTCTTCTAAGCACTAGAGAACAGAGAATATATTTTCAATGGAGTTAATCCACTGTTCCATGAGGAGGATATCAGAAGATCCACTAAACATGGGATGCCTTTTTTGTATAAAGGATTCAATGGAAACTTTCTCTTTACTTGGAGGAGGATTTTGTTCCATGTGATTCAAGTTATTATTCATAACTTGAGCCAGCTGATCAAGTAATGTCATGAATTTTTGATCACCTGGTCCCATCATATCAGGCATATCATTATGGACATATTCACATTCTCAATCACATTGATTGTTGTAACGTGTTCTTCTATTTCCCACCATTAACTAATAAAAATAGAATTCAATTAGAGGGATTGAATACTTATCTATTGATCATAAAAAGGAAACTTTGAACATAATAGGATAAACTTTTAAAGGAGAAGTATATCCTAACTTGTGATTCCCTAGGTTTAAATCTAGGTTATCCTTGATCTATTTATTAACTTATATTCATATGGATTTTTTTATTCCCTTAATAATGGTTTGTCCCAAGATCAAAAATTTACCAAAGAATATCCCATGTGAGTGTCAAACCAATAGTGAATCAAGGCCCATTTTTGTGCCTCAGTTCTCGTTCGATTCTAGCTGAAAGAGGTGTTTTCAGGTTTTACCCCCATATACATCTGTGCTAGAGCCACCTCTACCTATTTGTATCTAGATAGGGATGTATTTTCTTGATAAACAACTTACTCTATACTTACCATAATTTAGGGGTGTTTTCTAATACTTAGTCTCATCCTTAAGGTTCTTACTAAAGTTCCCTATTCCAAATATCCAAAAATAACTAGACCATCCTCTGATGGAAACTATAGTGACCCTAGACTTTTACATATAACATTACCTAATTTTAATCATAATTATATTGTAGAGTAAAAGTCAAGGATCATAAATTCTAGTGTCTTGGAAGACTAGGTATGTAAAACTGAAATCATGGAACTAAATAAAAAATTTATTTAATCATCAAATATAGATCCTAACTTCCATTGTCTCAAACATCTGCATAGGGTACCCTGGGGAACACATGAACAAAGGGATGAGCTAAATAGTCTGGTAATGGAATAACTATAAGAACAAATCATTAGCACATGGGATGTAAGGAAAGACATGATGATATAAAAAGGCATGTAACATAAGGAACCATAACATATAAACCTAGAATCATATAAACATAGAGTCATAGTAATGTGGAAACAATATAAAATGTCACTTACCATGAGTCAAAGATAACTTCCAAGATTATTGCACATGGTAGAACAAGCCAATGCTAACTTCCAAGACCGTCTCACATGGTAGCACAAGCCAAGGCTAACCGCCAAGACCGTCGCACATAATGTCTCATGAGACTCAACTTTACCCAATGAATTGGAGCTCTATATGGGCGCACTCATTTTAACTTTTTATGAATATGTTTCCCACATAAATAATCATACATAATCAATCTTACATAAACATAATGGTTAACCATAGAAAGAATTGGGTACCATAATCATTTCATAAATCCTGAAAAATGGATGTATTGTAAAAGTGTCCATGAAAGAAAGGAACTAAAATATACATGGAAATTAATAAGTTAAAATAGGAATGTATCATTTTAAGTGATGTTAAGTATAAGTGAAAACATGTAAGAAAAGTATTTAATTAATTTTCGCATTAAAATATTTTTGTGTGGTTTTAAGGAAAATATTATAGAGACTTTAAAATAGAAAAGGGAAAAATACTTTATATGAAACCATAAGTGAACCAAAAAGGTTTTAATAATAAAAAATAATGGTTTTATAAAGAAAATGGTGGATTAAAATAGAATATATAGTGTACTTGAAGTCAGGTAAGAATTTGGGAAGTTTTCTCAAAACAGGTTTGCTTATCCGGAAGTATTTAGGAGGGAATCACTTAAAACATGTATATACCCGAAAGAGAATAATGAAAGGGTCTCGATAAATGAATTTGGTAAATATAAACAGTATTTATAAGATTCACATAAAAATATAAGATAACTTCATTTTCATAAAAGGAAGATAAGGCATCCTGAAGGAATAAAGGGGTTCGGGTAGAATCCCTTATGGATTATCAGCATGGTATCGAGTGTACTTAAGAGGGATTAATGAGATATAAAGGGGTTCATCATCAATTATAAATCATGAGGTAAGTATGGGTGAGGTTCAAAATCATACCCCATCATGAGGGACTACACATAAAATTTAATTACATAGAGACATTCTTGAATAAAGGTGAAATAAAGAGGATCCCTTACCTTAAGTCTGATGGTGTTCTCCACTTGATATTAATGACCAGAATAATAAAATTAGGTTCATTAATTAATAATTCAATAACATCTTATATATGTAAAATATTTATTATAACCTTTTTAAGTTCATTCATGACCTTTTTTATGGGTTAAGTGGTTCAATTTCATTGTTCGGGTATGTTTGTTTTTATGGTTTTTATGACCAGTTTACTTATTTTCATGAAGGGAGAATCATGTAAAATGAGAATTTTTGTCCAGAATTGGATTTTTATTTTATTATTGAACATAAATAAGGTTACATGGTTGTTAATTTAATTTGGTTACTTTGAGTGAAGTTGAATCATTATATAATACTTTAGTGATAACCTTTTGGGTTTATTAGCGGTTTTTTATTACTACGAACTCATTTTTCATTGTAATTTAATATCATGTGTACAAAAAGATTATAGAACCTTACATAGGATATATTAAATAATAATTTGTTTCAACTATAAAAAAATGGTTTCATGACCAGAATTGAATATGGTAAAAGAAATTGAAAACCCATCGTCCTTTAATGTGGTAAATTAACACATCTCGGATGGTGTTTTACTACTAGTATAAAATAAGAGTAAAAGAGAGATGATAGTAACTTATTCCATTATCATAACAACATTATATTACATGTAAGTTATTGTATTTTTCATAACATTTGGATGAGGAGAGGTAAGGATAGAAAAGAAAACAAATGAACTTGAAAAGAAAGTAAAATAATTGAAAAGAGGAATTTACCTCTTGAATCAATCTTCCTTGAGAGCCTTTTAAGGGGAGAGGATTTGGTCTTTTGAAGAGACTAAGGGATGTTGGACGTGGGGGAGGATATTAGAGAGATATTTGGGTAGAATTTGAGGAAGTAAAAAAGGCTTGAGAGGAGTAAAGAGAAGAGGGGAGTGTGGCTGGTTTTTCTAGTGGAGGGGAGGAGGGTTTCTTAATATTTTAATCATTAGTTTATTATTTCTCCACAAGAAAAGAAATAGTGATGATTCCATGACCTAAAATAGTAATAAGTTCATGTGAGTTTGAACCAATTGGGCTTACATAATCATAACATCAATCATGGCCCTATAAATCATGTATTTAGCTTAATTTGCAAATTATTGTATTTTACTATTCATCAAAAATTCAGTTATTTTAGAAAAATCACAAAAAAATCACCCAACCCATTTTTTGATGCGAAGAATCCAAAAATGAAATCCATTTTTCAAAAATAATTTTCTACATATAATTAATTTAATTTTTAATTAAAATCATAATTTACTTGAAAAATACATATTTTAAAATTATAACTGACTTTATAATGTTTACAAATATTACATAAGGTCTTATAAAATTATCTTAAAACTAGAATACATGAAAACAGTAATTTATGGATTCATTTTATGAAAATTCATTTTCTTTTTTAATTATTAAATTATTCATAATTTTTTTATTAAATATTTACGAATTATAAAAATACCTACACTATCATATTGTCCCTTATAAGATGGATAAATTTTATTTATAATTTCATTGGTAAGGTTACTATTTACTTGGATGATTTACTATTCATTAGGGTCATATTACTATTTATAAGTGTAACATTACTATTCATAAGGGTCAGTTACTATTCACCAAAAATTAAGTTTGTTCCATCAGACTCCAAACATCTTACAGATCGCAACTGTGTATGTCATATTTTTTAAATTCAAATCATAGAAGTGAAAATATTATATATAAATGTCATGTATTACTTAGTAGTTAACTGTGTTGTAATTTCATGTGACATAATTATAGGAAGATAATTTCTATAGATAAAACATTGGGTCATTTCAGTATATGTTCTAAAATAAATAGTATTTTTAAAGAAAAAAATATTGATCTTCATCATGGTAAATTATTTTTTATTTTTAAGGATTAAATAATTACCTTAAAATATTTCTCAATAATTATGCAATAATTATTTAATTTTTAGATATATCAATAAAATGATTTTAATTAAATAAGAACCACTAAATTACACAAAAAACTTGAATAAATTTTATTAGATGAGTAAATTATGTCTATAATAACTCCACTTTCGGATTTATGACCATTTACTTCCATTAGGAAATGGTTATGACCCTTATAGTATTTTATTTAATTAAAAATCAAACATTTCATACTCTTGTTTTCAATAAGTATAATATTTATAATATGGTTTTATCCAGAATATGTGTTCAAATATAAATATTATATTGAAAGATAAGATATTTATATATATTATGGTAATTTATTTGTAAATTTTAGTGAAGAAATAATTACCTTGATTTCTTACACAACACTAATATAGTATTAATTTAATTAATAAAAAATAAAATAAAGGTTTTTAAAAATATTATTTTTTATATAAATAATGTGTCCATCAAACTTTTTAGATCTATATGACATATTATATAAGTTTTAGTGTATTATATTCTATTTTCCTCTTTGTGTTAATGTATTTGAATTCAAATTAAATGAATAGTGTCAAATTTTACAATAATGATATTTTATGGAAATAATATTTTTTTAAATTATTTAGAAATCATAAAAATGTTAAATAATTAAAATGGGATAATATATGGTCTAAAATTTCCTACCCCATTAATTTATAGGTTATTTGGAAGTATTTGGATCTATAATATCCTTATTATATTTTAATATTTTGAGAAATTCTAAAAATGATCCTCACCTCAATTATAAAAGGGAACCTTCTATCTCACTTATTCACAACACCATGAGCCTTATATCTCGACCAACCCCTGACCATATCAATTCCAAACATCCTTATCCAGGTTATGGAGTTCCTCATCTTCCAAAAAGACTAACCCTAGGGTCCCTTAGTGGAGATCCAAGGGAGGATTCTTTAAGAGAAGGTAATCATCTTCACCCACTCTTTCAAGTTTATTTCCTATTCTACTTCCTATTAATGTGTTGTTTCCATGCTAATGTAATAAATCCAATATCATATATATGATGATATGTTATTATTATTATGTTATAACCATATTCTACCTTTTATCCATCCTATAAAAATGAAAGCACCATGCATGTGTACCTACGGCTTACCATCTCCATGTCGTGGTGTTATTTGTTTTACATCACCACTTTAGATGGATGTTTATAATGATGGAAATAATTTATATATATTATATTCATTAAATTATATCAATTATTTAAATTTAATATATCATTCACTCCCTTACAATTTCACTCGTTAAGGGAATGATATCATCGCTCGTGCGTACATACAACCTACCGTCTCCACGGCGTGATGTGATTAATTTTTCGTGTTCAACATTCAAGAATGGTTATAAAACTATATTTAATGATTAAATATTATATTTAAAAAATTAATATAATTATGGAGATTATGGATCTATATTTTATGAAAAATAACTGGGGAAATCATGAAAAAACATGTAAGAGAAAAGAAGGCACTTAACTCCCAAAACAAGAAAAATAATGAAATATTATTAATGAATGGGTGGTAAGATGTTATAAAAGGATTGTATAAGATATTATAAATATGAATAAGGTTATGGTAAAAAATTATTAACATGTTTAAAACCATTATAAATGATTTTTTAACACATTTTAAGGAAGTCTAACTCGAGGTAAGGGATTCTCATCTCACCTTTATTTTGGTGGGTCATATGCTATCACAAACTATGTTGGGTTGTCATCTGAACCGGTGCCCAAATCAATCCATGGCATGGATTAAAGGGTTTTCTCGATCCCCATAGGGTGGAAATAAGTTCCTAGGTTTCAAAAATAAAGTATGGTAATGGTTTTACCCAATTTTATACTCACAAACAACCAACCAAAATAAATAAACCAAAACTAAAAATGGTACAAAGAAACATGGCATAAAAAATTCAAAATTTATAGTTTACAACTATGAACAAAAACCCAAAAGGACTAGAAAAAAAAAGGGAACTATAACTACAAATAAAACCTCCATATAACAAGAGGACCAACATCCTCAGGCCACTACCACCAAGAAAGACCACTAGAAACCCAAACCACCATTTCAGCACACCAATCCTTTACTTGAGTCAAACAAATAGCATGGTCTACATACACCCAAAGGTGTATGTAGGGAGTGAGATAAATCCTAGCAGGATACCACCCAAATAAAGATATTACATTCCATAACAATTAAAATATAATCTAACATGATCATTTAAGTAAAATCATTTAAAATATTTCTAGGAAAACCATTTATTGGGTAAACATTTTAAAAATACTACCAAGGAAATCGATTTCACAACCACTTTCTTAAAAGAAGAAGGAAAAATATAAACAAAACACACACATGAGAGGTCTAATGTATGCCAACAAATGTCACCACATTATATGAAGTAGAACGCCATGGGTGAATCCCTAGGGTCAATCTAGCTCAAGTGGGACACCAGAAACTTTTACCTCGGTGTAGGGTGGCTTAGAAACCACAATCATAGCATTGTATTGCATGAACCACTAGGAGGGGACACCCTAATGGATTATTGGTCTCCCATCATCATAATGTTTATTTAGTTTTGTAAGAATCAAATCCAACTAGAAGAAATCGGGACAAACTACTTTCATATCATCCAGTGTACTAGAACTATCCAATCCACCTAGCTACTCGGGATTCCCTTGTGATCGATTTTAGGTTCACATATCACATATACCTCCAATTTCATAAACCAATTCCAATAATTTCAAGTAAATCACCATTTTACATAAAACAAACCATTTACCATTTTACTCACACCAAAACCCATTTTCAATGCATTTATCATCACTTGCACAATTTATAAATTCCCTTTTTATAAACATAATAAAAACATAAAATTAATTAACCAATTCCATGGGCCAAGCCTCTTTTTATAAATCCACAAATAAAACAAAACCATTTCCAAAACATTCCTTTCATCATTTAAACAATTTACAACTCATATTTAAAAATGTACAACAAGCCAAGCATGAAAAACTATTGAATTTCCCATTGAAAACCTACACCCAAACCCATTCACACCACAAGTGCCTTTGAAAACAGGTTTCACACCGTTCAAACAACCCATAAAATATTCCCAAAAAACCCTACCCTAAATCACACACATAAAACCTATCAATTTTCATTATAAAGTTCTTTTCCCATCACATAATCATGGAAAACTAACTAAAAATATCCTTTCACATCACATAATTAAACCATAGAATATATTTATAATTTCAAACAAACATATTAAATTCATCTAATAATGTTAGGGAATGGAACCACCTACCTCATATGAATAAAATTCCAAAATTTTGTGTGAAACCTCAATCGCACCACAACCGCACCCTAGGGAAGCAATATCCAACCTAAAACATCATGATTGAACCCCACATATTAGGATATAACACTAAAAAAGGACCCTTAACCACTGGAAAATAGAAACCCCAAAGGAGAGGAAGAAAAACCCAAGAAAAAAGGAAAAACTAGGATATAGAAGGACTTACATGAAGATTACATGGAGTTTCTAAGACAAAACCACCAATAAATAGGAGATTTGAGGGGGACATGGAAGGGGGATGAGGCGCCTTGGGAGGACAAGACAGAGAGGGTTGAGAAATGGGGGAGAAATGGGTTAAAACTAAGGAGATAGAAAATGAAACCCTGAAATTATAATGACCTTGATAGGTCGTATAGTTGGTCTGCATGGTTTTTCAAACTGTGCGACGACCATGCAACTGCCTCTGTCAAGGAGTATACCTACCGCACCATCTTACTTTCCATCAAAAAGCTTTGAGGTCACTTCTAGACACAACCCTAACCTATCTTACTATTCCTGGGCCAAGGTGCATAGTTTTTCATTGTCTGTGCAGTAGTTTTTGTCTCACCCAAACACCTACAACACAGTTACCTGGGTAGGGTTAAAGGTTTCTACTAATTGTGCGCCAATCGTGTGCCATGGTCTGACCATCCCAAAATTTTGCATTTTCTCCATGAATTCAAAGGAAACTCAAGGGGAAAATCTAGGACAAAGATAAAAGGAAAGGATATTCCAAAAATTGAAACCTTTCACACTTGGTATCTGATAATATAATTGATAATCTGGCCTGAATCGGAATAAAGGTGAATTCAAAAACCCAGGTGTGATAATTCTCCCCACCATATTGCTTTCCTCCCTCAGAAATCCACTCCAAGGTTTTCCCAAAAAAAAACTAATACTCCATTATAGATCAAGGGGATTCCTAATACAATTCAAATGAGAAGAATACTATAATACTACACACAAGAAAAGAGGGATACAGTTTGAACTAGGGAGGCCAAAATAGACTCCCCGCTAGGTTTCACTCGCCCTCAAAAGTTTAAACACCTCCAGTTGATCGATCAAAATAAAGAACTCTCACAATGTACAATCCAGCCTCTTGAGTCAAAACACCCCAACCATTTCCAAATGAAACTTAATCTACATTCTTGAAATGGGAAAACAAATCTAAACCACACCTCAATGAACACTTCCACAACCCTACTTTAACAAAACTACCAAGAACACTATCACAATCTTATTTCAATGAAACCATTGGGAGTGATCCAATATCAATGATTCCTCAATCGTATTACTGACATGGGGAGGCCCAAATGGACTCCCAAGCATTTGAAACAAACCAATGCCCGATATGAAACTGTAATTCCAACATGGGGAGGCCAGAATAGACTCCCCATCATAAGAACTAACCCACATATAGACCAACACAAGAAACCCAATCCAAACCAAAACCCCTGCACCACAAGGGGTCTAATGAAAAAGAATCTAAGCCAAATGAAAAACACTGCATGGTTCACTAATCCCATGGGAGACCATCATTACTAGATAGTCCCAAACCAATATTAGTTCACAAGGCTGGCCATTCAAGGGACATCAGATAAAGATCTACATCCAAAAAGGCATGACCACCAGGATTTTAAGAAAATGATACAGTCACGCCTCCTCATAACCGAGGAGGAACTCTCCTACCCATGTGGTTCACAATGTGGAAATGAGGTCTCCACATCCCTTTTAACCAAACAGGACCATAAGTATAAACAACTACACAGGTCTTAAATTGTCTCTATTTTTCATACTAAAGACAGACGTTAGACTAAGATCCCTTACACCCCTAGGGGTTCCTGACTATAGGCTAGCCTCACTCTGAGGCCTATATATGGAGATCGGATGTTTTAATAATATCCTACCTCATATTTAAACACTAAAAACCCCTTGGACGTAAATTATATTTCTATTTCCATAAGCAACTACACCACATCCCATAAAGAACTAACAGAACACAACACACTCAGAGACCCACTTCATCTCGACATGTAACTTCATTAAAAAAAATGAATTATAAGATGCATTTGAATCATTCCTTTCTACTTAAAATGAGAAAATTATAAAGGGGTAACACACAGAAGACTCCTCCATTCAAAATTGAGGAGTTCAAAATTTATTAAAAGGAATTTATGCTTCTATTAAAACAGAAGTTATTGAAAGGTTCCACAACATATGACCTTTCATTTTAACAAGATCATGATACTACAAACATCACCAAACATGACCTTTGAAACCTAATAGGCCTTACAAGGAAAAGGGATTTAAACTGAGTCCCGAGCAGCACACAATTTTGTAAACAGCCATAACAGCCTCTTACGACCAAACTCGCAACATCATTGTCTTAGAATGAACCCTTGCTTAGACAAACCTGATAAAAGATCTAAAGGCCCATTAAGACACTATCTAACACCAACAACCCATACCGCTTTCACCTTTCCTTACTTAAATTCCCTTCACCACTTCCAAACATGACCTTTATGCTTACAAGTGTTAAACTCCACCTTTAACGAATTAGAAAACTTAAAGAAACCAAAGATTATTTCCACTCCTCTCACATTTTCTCTCCTACTGTGAGAGGATCTTCTTAATCAAAAAGAAGAATAGGATTAAATCCTAAAACCCAAGAATAAATTTCTTTCATTGATCAATTGGAGGGTCTTCCAATAGTAAATAACTCATGGAAATGCCTCTATTATGCATTGATTATTTTGGGGGGACTTACACTAGCTCACAAGAAAAACCAAGGACCCAATAAAATTGGTCCATTGGCCAAAACATTCCACAAAAAACACCAAATTCACAAAGTGGACCTAATCAAAGGCATCCCAAAACATTTTTTAGAAAAATACACTAACCATTATCTCAAACTGGATCATTAAAAAAACATAACTTGAAACATATTCCATGTTAGAAGAGTTTTAAAACTCAAAATACCTTACCTGTGATAATCCCAAATAATAAATAAATACCCAAAACAACTAAAGATTATCAAACATCACATATTTTCTTTTAAAACACCTTTTTAAATAAAATATGGTTGTGGGTTACACACTCACTGATGGTATCGCATGGGGCCTCACACATTTATATCCTCGTGCCATATCGGGAACCCATCCATTTTCCCACACATATCTATGCATCTGGTCACTCATGGAAACACCAAATTTCAAAACACTTTTCAAGGAAAAATATTTAACCCACACTTCCATTTCAAATCCCATGAATCCTCTTTTGAAAAACTGCTGGCCACAAAACCTGAAACCCAATTCAAATCTCACAAAACATTTTCCAAAAAACACCAACCAATCAAATAACACTCATTTTTAAACTCAATTCATAAATTAAAAAACATTTCATCTCAATAAAACCATTTTTCAAATACCAATTTGTCTCATTCAAATCAATTTTCAATAGTTTAGAAAATCCCATTTAAAATAGATTTCCAAAACCCGCTTTAACATAACTCATTATTTCAAAAAAATAATTTCACAAAAACAAAAATTTAGATTTTGAAAAACCAATCCTAATAAACTCACCCCCATTCACCTAAAATCATTTCATAAAAATCCATCTTTCTAAAGCTTCATTCAGAACAATTCTAAAAACCCATTTTCCACCCTATTGAAAACCAAATCATTTCTACTTTAAAATACAGTTCCACGATTTTACAAACAAGGGTTTTCAAAATGATTTTCCAAAACCAAAAGATACACAAGACAGTTCTCAAAGGGGGAAACTAGTGCCAACGGATGACTCGTACATATGGTTAGATGTCATATTACAATCACACCACCTTCATAGAGAGTGTTTTGGGATAATGTCCCTAGCTCCACATGGATTTCCAAGACTTGTGAGCTCACTAATATCATTGGCCCAACTCCCATTTCATTTCCCAAACAATAAAAAACTACAAGAACCAAAAAACCCAAAAAACCCAACTTCCCTGGTAACTTGAAAACTATCACGTGGTGTGCTAGCCAGGCCCTATACTCACAACCAGAACTTCAAGTCCTAACAATCCTTGATCCGTCCTACACAGACTCTTCCCTGAGGAACATGACCCAAAAGAGCATACCTCCTTTTACAAACTAGGTCGGGTCATCGTCTAAACCGGCACCCAACTTAGTCTGTGGCATAGCCTGATGGGAATTATCGATCCCCACTAGCTGGAAACAAGTGATCAGGTATCAAAAATAAATCATGAGAATGGTTTTACCCAATTTTATACTCATAAAAAAACAACCAAAATAAATAAAAAAACTGAAAAAGGTACAACCAAACATGGAATAAAAAATTCTAAATTTATAGTTTACAACTATGAACAAAAACCCCCAATAGACTACAATAAAAAGGGAACTATAACTCTGACCCAAACCTCCATATAACGAGAGGAGAAACATCCTCAAGCCATCGCCACCAAGAAAGACCACTACAAACCCAAACCGTCATCCTGGTACACCAAGAATTTACCTGATTCAAACATATATTAAGGTCTACATACACATAGAGGTGTATGTTGTTTATGATCCAAAAACCAGTAGGATGCCACCCGAATAAATAGATTCCATTCCAAAATATTTAAAAGATAATCTAACATGATCATTTAAGTAAATTCATTTAAAACTTTTCTAGGAAAAACATTTATTGGGTAAACATTCTAAAAAGGAAAACTACCAAGGAAATCCATTTCACAACCAATTGAATAAAATAAAAAGAAAAATATAAAAAAACACACACATGATAGGTCCACCATATACCGATGGATGACACTACATCATATGAAGTTCAGCACCATGGGTGAATACCTACGGTCAATCTAGACTGAGTGGGACACTAGATCCTCATAACTTGGTGTATGGTGGATTAGAAACCACAATCACAGCTTTCTCATGCACAATACAATAGGATGGGACACCCCAATGGCCTAGTGACCTCCTATAATCATAATGTTTATTTATTATTGTAAGCCTCAAATCTGGCTAGACGAAATCAGGATGAACCACTTCCATATCATCTCGCATGCTAGAACTATTTATCCCACATAAATACATGGGATTCCCTTATGCTCGAGTTCATGTTCACATATCAAGTATACCACCAATTTAATAAACCAATTCCATGAATTTCAAGGAAATCGCCATTTTCCATAAAGAAAACCATTTTCTATTTTACTCACACTAAAACCCATTTTCAATGAATTTATCATCACTTGCACAATTCACAAATTCCCATCTTATAAACATGAGAAAAACATACAATTAATCAACCAATTATAAAGTTCAATCCCCTTTTTATAAATCCACACATAAACCAAAACCATTTCTAAAACATGTCTTCCATCATTTAAACAATTTACGAATCATATTTAAAAATGCACAACAATCCAAACATGCCAAATTATTAAATTTCCCTTTTATAACCTACACTCAAACCCATTCGCACCACAAGTTCCTTCAAAAACATGTTTTTCACCTTTAAAAACCCATAAAACATTCCCATAGAACCCTATACCAAAGCACACACATAAACATATTCATTTCCTTTATAAAATCTTTTCCTATCACATAAACATGGAAAACCACTTAAATATTTCCTTCTTTACCACATAATTAAACCATAGAACATATTTATAATTTCAAATAAACATATTAAATTCATATAATAATGTTAGGGTATGGAACCACCTCTCTCATATGAAAAAAAAACCTTGGAATCTAGTGTGAAACCTCAACTGCACCCTAGGGAATAAAGATCCAACCTAAAACCTCAAGATCGAACCCCACATATTAGGATCTAACCCTAAAAAATGGAACCCTAACCACTAAACAACTAAAACCCCAAAGGAGAGGAAGTAAAACCCTAGAAATAAAGATAAATCAAGGAGATAGAATGGATTATATGAGGATTCCTTAGAGTTTACAAGCCAAAACCAAAAATAAATGGGAGATCTGAGGGGAGAATTGAAGAGGGAGGAGGTGACTAGGGAGAGAGAGATCTATAGGGTCGAGAAAAGGGGTATAAAGGGGTTAAAATAAGGGATATAGAAAATGAAAACCCCAAATTTTAATGACCTGGACAGGCTGAACGGTTTTTCAAACTGTTCGGCTATTGTGTGACCACCTCTTCCAAGGAGGATACCTACCACACGGTTAATCGGCATGGTCTAACTTACCATATGGAATCCATCTGGTTGATTTTGTACACAACCCTAACCTACCACATGGTTCATTGGCCAAGGTTCATGGTGATGTGCTAGCCATGCGGTGGGTTTTGTCTCACCCAGACACCTACCACATGGTTACCTGGGCAGGGTGCATGGTTGTTACTAACCATGCGCCAACTGTGAGCCATGGTCTAAATATAAAAAAAATTCATTTTCTATAATAATTAAAAGGAAACCCAATGGGGTAAAGATATTCCAAAGATAAAAGGAAAGGATACCCCCAAAATTCAAACCCATCACACCCAATTCCAAAGAAAATAACTGAGAACCTGACCCGAATCGAAACAAAGCTGAATTCCAAAACCCAGGTGTGACATATACCTTACTAAACACTTGTCTCCTTTATGTGATGTATATTTTACACATGAATGCATATAATGATACATATTATAAATTTTATTTGTATCTACATATCTATTTTAAGTTATTTATTTCATGTGGCTTATGATTCAAATGATACCCAAACAGTAAGGGTTTATTTCACAATCTCATTATTATTCGAGATTGTTTATTTTTAAGTCTCCATTGGGGAATATTTATCTTCCATGTTCATGTGTTCAAGAAAAATTTCAAAAAGGTTTTTACAATTATTATAATATTATTTAAAATAATTTTTATCCATATTTTACTTTTTTAAAAATGTTTTGAAAAGAATCTTCATGTCACTTTCAAAACAATGCTTTTTTTCCAATTATCAAAAAAGTGAAAGGAATATTTTTTTAATGTGTACGAAATGAATGGAATTTTTAGACATCATGACCACTCAAATGTTTTAAATATTATTTTATAACATTCAAAGTTTACTTTCAAAGAAAATTATTTTCAAAATGTTTTGTGAAATTTTAGTTTTAAAAAGTGAATTTCAAAGTGAAAATAGATATTTTCCTCAAGAATGTTTTTAAAGATATTTTTGTTCATCAATAAAATCACCCATTTAATGTACATATTACCCAATAGGGATATTTTGTATTAATATTATCCTTATTCTTTCTATGGATAGTTTATGATCAGTTTGAATGAAGATATACTATTTTTATACTATTCAACATATTACTCTAGATGGTTTATGATTATGTTTATTGAATGGTAAAATTATTTAATTTTTATATTATAGTTTAAATATTAATTTTTATGTTGTTATGTTTCTCCCCTTTTATAAGTGGAATTCACTGGACTTAGTAAGTTATGGGTGGGGCCTTTAATAGCCCCTCAATGCATCAGTAGGTCTCATGATAAAAATTAGTTCGATTTTTGTTCGAGCCCTTACCCATTAATATTGAATTCTTGGATGAGGCCTTGATATTATGTTTTATACATATATAATTATTTATTCCATTATTATCAATTGATTTATTGATATTCCATGTGATTATTTTATTAGTAGAATATACATGATTAAGTTTCACTCTCATGTAATTATTTATATGGAATTATTTGATCACCATTTATTCTTGACATATTATGCTAAAGTTATTGATTAAATGGAATATATTTTGTTTATTTACCATGATATGTTGTTTATTCCTTATTTACTCATAGTTTCTGATGTATTCTTACCCTTACTGAGAATTTGATATCACCCCTTTCTTATGTTTTATTTTCCCCAGGATATGAGGAAGTGTTTTATAATTTATATGCAGGGATATACTAAGGGGGATAATGGGATTCTCAAAAGTAAATTCTATGTTATATTTTATGTTTTAAAATGTAATATAAGATTTAATTATATATCTAGTTTACCAAGAATACTAAACTATCCATACCTTCGAGATGTGATTCCTTGAATCTAGTGCCAATGTAAGAAAGTAACCACCAACCATGTGTTATTGGGGTAAGATTATTTACAGTTGGTATTAGAGGAAGTTTAGTAGAAAAAATGGGAATTAGATTTAGGGAAACATAGTTTAAAGTATGAAAACCTATGATAAAATTTGGAAATATTTTCAACGAAACTTAGATTATGATTTAGAGATTAGTTGTACCCAAATTTTCAACTAATGTTATGTGTTTCACTAGTTTTGAGATTATACATTATGTTTCATAATGTTATGATATAATATAGTGTATTACATTATTTATAAATGGTTCTTAGAAGAAGGAATGCTAATTTAATCAATACACACAATCCAAAGAGTAAGAATGGTCATTTCGTCGATAGGTTTAATCTATTCTTTCAAAGGGAACTAGTCTCCCAAGCATTATATTCATATAAGGAAATAGTACCATATTATAACAAGAATTAGAAATATTTTTCTAAGTATTATGGCTTTATAAGGAAGTTTGATAAGAATAAAATAGTAGAGAAAAATATAGATAAAGGGAAGAAGAGAAAGAAGGAATTTCCCACATGTGATAACTATGGAAGGAAATACGATGTTATATTCTTAAGAGGGAAAGTAGTTTGATTTAAGTGTGGAGAAAAAGGACACCATGATCATGATTGAAAGTGATGGAAATAATTTTCCAATTTTCAATGGTTCAACTATATGGATATGGGGCATATTCAAGAGAATTCCCCAAGTGTAAAATGAATATGCCTCAAAATAAGCTAATGGATTATAGTCAAGCTTATAATCTTACCACAAATATATAGGAGTGATCAATGTGATTATTCTTTGATTAATGAATTATTTAATTAAATTATTTTATCAATGATTTATTGGTCATAAAAATTATGGAATAAATAAGGGTTTTACTGTAGTACTTCTTCTTTAAGGATTTAGAAGCATATGATGAATAGTACCAGTAACCAAGAGAAGTGATTCTGTTATAAGTTTATTTTTTTGAAAACACATGATTTGGGGAATATAATCCTAAATATGTGCTTGATGTTGAGATAATAATGATAAATTTATTTTTATGGCATAGTATAGGTGACAATGAAATTGGTTTGTGATTTGATGGTTTATGTTTGGATTTAAGGAATATATTCAACAACCTGATATTTTATTTTTTACATCATGCATGTTTTCATTAAGGTTAATGATTTTAGAAATTTAGTGAACCTCCTTCTATTTTTTGTACATTGAATTTGGAAAGATGTATTTTCGATGAGTCTTACGGTTAACTAATTTTGGAATGGATTAAGTTGAACTTTCGATATTACTGTTTGAGGTTAAAGTATGATTTTCTATATTAGATATCTTGTGCTAACAATTTTAGTTTCAGTAAATTTTTAGAGGATGAGGTAATGACTTATGGAAATGTTGATTCAATAAAATTCTTCAGGCATAAAAAAAATCATCATGAATATTAATATCCAGGAATAAGAGATGAAGTGGAAATGGATCAAAGCACAACCAAACGATGATATTATGTTTATGACAAGGAAATAAATAAATTTTATTTTATCAAGTCATTATCTGTATAGTAAAATAATCCCTCAACTCTAAGAAAATTATTTTGGAACAAAAACATTTTCTGTTTACTTTTCTTACTGAGAAATCAATGGTATTTTAACCAATCACGGATCTATGGTTTTGTGATGGTTAAATTTCTAAAAAATATGTTTTTTATCACTCTCTATTAAAACATGATAGTTTGATTTATATTCTATGACCATATTTTCACTTTACACTAATATTATCCTATTTGTAATCCTATTTTTTGTGGTGACCTTATCATTTGTCTTTCCCTCTTTTTAAGAGAATGTTTTATTAACCCTTTATATGATGTGGGTTTCGAACAAACGAATTTTAAAATATCAAACATTAATTTTTGAAATAAAAATTTAAATTATAAGGGTGAAACATATTGATGGTGGGGATAATGTAACATCTCGATATTTTATAATATATGAAATTTAATTGATAGCTTGAGATACACAAAGCACAAAGCATAAAACCATGACATACTATTAAATATTATTATTATAACACGCCTGTTATAACCTAGCTGTTAAATTTCTGGGTTTCAATAGGAATAAATATATTATGAAATATAAATGAATATCATATTCAATAAAAATTTATTTATTAATTTTTATCAACTAAACACACAATTTTTAGTAAAGTCATTTTATTCTTCAAATATAAGTTTTAATCAAAAAGAATTTTTTTTTATTTTTATGTAAAAATAAATATAATTGATTTTTGACAATTTTATAAAATTTGTCTAATTTTTTAAATAATTATATAAAAAATATCTTAGGGTGATTTTTGGGTATTTTTCTAAAAATATTTAATTTCTAGTGAATAGAGAAAAATACCGATTTTTATTGAAACTGTATTTTTATTTCTACAATTGAAGATTTGTATTTTATTTTGGTTAAAAATTAAAATTATTTAAATTATATTATTAATAATCCAATTAATTTTATTGGAATCAACTTCCTGGTGGAATTTGGTATAAAAACATTTTTATATTTAAAAGATCCTTTTTCTGAAAATTGTTTTTCATTGCATTTTGTCAGTTTAATTTTAATTTTAATTATTAAACTTATGAGTTTTTAGTTATGAAAAATGGAATCCATATTTTGAATTAGGTGGTCTAAATTTATCAAATATTTACCTTTTATTTTTTTCAATAAGGATAGTAAACTTTGTAATTTTTATAATGACGGTTAAGGGTAAATCAGGTAATTAGGGGAAAAAATAATAAGATAAGGATCATAAAATTACCCTAAATTTTTTCATAATTTTATTAGATAATTAATTCTCAATAAAAACCATACATGGGTCTAATTTATGACCCTTTGGAGCGACTTGGTTTACATTAAGTCCCTTATATTATTTTATTTTAATAAAAGTAAAACTTGTCCTACTTCTGTTTTGAATAGGTATAACATTTTTAATATATTGTTACCGAGAAGATATTTCCAACCATAAATATTTTTTTAAAAGATAACATATTTATATTCATTGTGGTAAATTATTTTTAATATTTTATGGAATAAATATTTACCTTAAAGTCTTTCACAATGATGATGCAATAATTATTTAATTAATGGAAAAATAAATAAAATGATTTTAATAAAATAAGAACCATTAAATTAAAAAAACCTGAATAAATTTTCTTTCATGAGTAAATTTGTTCCATAATAATTCAATGTTCTGATTTATGATCATTTTTTCCATTAGAAAGTGGTTATGATCCTTATATCATTTTACTTAATTAAAAGTTAAACATGGAATACTCTTATTTTCAATAAGTATAATATTTATAATATGATATTATCAAAATTATTTATTCAACTGAAAATAGTATATGAAAATATAAAATATTTATCTACATTATAGTAATTTATTTTAAATTTTTAGTGAATAAATAATTACCTTAAATTCTTACACAACACTAATATATATTAATATAATTAACTGAAAAATATAATAAATGTTTTTAAAAATATTATTTTTTATATAATTTAAAAGATTTAATGAGTAAAAAAACTTTTTAGATCTAAATGACATATTATAAAGTTTTTAATTCATTATATTCTATTTCCCCTTTGTATTAATTTATTTGAAGTCAAATTAAATGAATAGTGTCAAATTTGACAATAATGATATTTTATGGAATTAATATTTTATGAAATTATTCAAAAATCATAAAAATATTAAATAATTTCAATTGTGACAATAAATGGTATAAAATTTCATACCCTATTCATTTATAGGCCATTTGGAAGTCTTTTTATGTAGAATGGCCTTATTATATTTTAAAATTTTGAGAAATTCCAAAAGTCCTTCTCACCTCAATTATAAAAGGGAACCCCCTCCCTCTTTTATTCACTACACATAGATACTTCTAGATAGATAAAAAACTACCCATTTATCTTCCCAATATCCTTATAAATTTTTTTGAGTTCCTGGTCTTCCAAAAATACCAACCCTAGTGTCCCTAAGAGGAGATCCGAAGGAGGACTCGTTAAGAAAAGGTAATCATCTTTTCCCACTCTTTCAAGTTTATTTCTTCTTATACTTCCTCTTCATGAGTTGTTTCCATGATAAGGAAATAAATATAGTATCATATATATTCCTAGATGTTATTATTATTATGGTACAACCATATTTTACCTTCTATCCATTCTACAAAAAATGAAAGCATTGAACATGCGTACGTACGGCATAACGTCTCTACGTCGTGGTATAAAGTTTTTCATCACCACTTTACTTGGATGGTTATAATGATAGAAATAATGGATATATATTATATTTATGAAATTATATCAATTATTTAAATTTAATATATCATGTTCTCCCTTAAAATTTCACTCATTGAGGGAATGATATCATCTCTCGTGCATACGTACAACCTATCGTATCCTCAACACGATGCAGTTCATTTTCCATGTTCAACTTTCAAAAATGGTTCTGAAACTGTATTTAATGATTTAATATTATATTTATAACATTAATATAATTTTTTATATGATGTATCTATATCCTATTCAAAATAATCAGGGCATTCATGACAAAACATGCAAGAGAAAATAAGGCAATTAACTCTTGAAATAAAGAAAATAGTGAAATATTATTAATGAATTGGTGGTAAAATGTTATAAAAGGATCATATAATATATTATAAATATTAATAATGTTTTATTATAACTTATAAACCTATTTAAAATCATTATATAGTATTTTTGAACATGTTTTAAGGAATTTGATCCTAAGGTAAGATTTTCTCATCTCACTTTATTTATGTGGGACATATGCCTTATTCACCACTTGTATCATTTTTTTTGTGTATATTCTGACCATTAATGCCTTTTATGATAAATATTTTTAATTTTTTTGGTATCTATATATCCATATTAATTTTTTTCTTTCATGGTGTTTATTATTCAAATGATACCTATGTATTAAGGGTTCATTTCACAATCTCATCATTATTCGAGATTGTTTATGTTTAAGTCTCTGTTAGGGAATATTTATCTTCCATGTTCATGTGTTATAAATATTATTTCAGAAAGGTTTTAAATATTATCCTAAAATTATTTAAAATCCTTTTTACCCATTTTAACTTTTTACAACAAAAAAAATTTTAATTAATCTTCATATCATTTTCAAAATAATACCCCTCTTGGGTTTTATCAAAAAAGTGAATGGAATATTTGTTTTAACATGTATGACATGAACGAAATTTCCATCCATCATGACCACTCAAAATTTTTAAATCTCCTTTTATAAGTTTCAAATATTATTTTCAAATAACAATATTTTCAAAAAACAAATTGTGAAATTTTAGTTTTAAAAAGTGAATTTCAAAGTGAAAAGGGTTATTTTCGTCAAGAATGTTTATAAAGATATTTTTATTCATCAATGACATCACCCCTTTAATGTAATTATGAATCACTAGGGATATGTTTTGTTAATATCATCTTTATTATTTCTATGGATGGGTTATGATCTCTTTGACTGGGGATATACTATTTTGATACCATTCAACATATTACTCTGGATGGTTTATGATTATGTTTATTGAATGGTGAAATTATTTACTTTTTGTACACTAGTTTCAATATGAATGTTTATGTTGTTATGTTTTTCCCCTATCATATTATGAATGCATTATACTTAGTAAGTGACTAGTGGGGCCTGATATATCCCCTCAACGTATCAGTAGGTCTCATGATACAAACTAGTTTGGGTTTTGGACAAGGCCTTCCCCCATTATTATAGACTTCTTAGATGAGGATTTAACAGTATGTTTTAGACATAAAAAATTATGAATTCCATCATTATGAATTCAGTTATTGATATTCTATGTGATTATTCAATTATTATAATATCCATGATTAAGTTTCATTCTCATATGATTATTTATATTTCATTATTTGATCATCATTTATTCCTGCCATATTATGCTAAATTTATTGATTAAATGGAACGTGTTTCAGTTATTTACCATGAAATATTATTTAATCCTTATTTAATCATAGCTTTCATTATATGCTTACCCTTACTGAGCATCTGATCTCACCCCTTTCTTATGTTAAAGTTTCCCCAATATACAAGGAAGTGTTTTTTGATTGATATAGAGGGATATACTAAGGGTAATAATGGAATTATAAAAGGAAATTATAAGTTGTATTTTATGTTTTAAAATATAATTCAAGATTAAATTACTTATCTAGTTTACTAAGACTAATAAACTATTCAGTCTTTTGGGATAAAATTCCTTATATCCAGTGCCAATGTAATAAAGTAACCACTGACTCTGGGCTACTGTGGTTGGGGTATTTATAAATACCATAAATGAGAAACCCAATTTTTCCATACTGTAATGGTAAGAATATGATGAAGTATATTTATTTCACACCTATCTAACTATATAGAGAGGATATGTCAATTTTTTAATGATATATCATGTCATTCCATTGATGAATGTCAAGTGTGATGGAGGTTGACCGACTCACACCACCCTATTTTATGGTGGATATTACTAGAGATGATGGATGGGCTTGGTGATAGGCAGGGGTTGTAATTGGCCTACGTAAGGGTTAATTATAGCCTATGTAAGGGTAGTACCTTGGATTCAAGACTACATAATGTTCAAGATGGTAGGTTGTATTAGGATTAAGATATGTCGTGTAAGGTTCATTTCCAAATGGGTACACCTATGTAAGGGAAATATCAATTCAAGAGCCCACAACACTAATGTTGTGTGAATTCCACTGCACCCACAAAGTAGCAAAACATTTTTACTCCAAAAATTCTAGAAGGAGTTCAGGAATGATTGAGTGATGAAATTTGAAGTAAAAAATATTCCTTTAACTAAATCAATGCTCAATGTTGGATGAAACATGTGGAAATCATCTAGAAAAAAAATTAACTCATTGATCATTACACTAAATCCAATGGGAATTAATATGATGCTCAACTACTTATAGATATTTCCCCACTCCCCTATTTGAATGATTCTACACCTGCTGATTGTAACTATGAACTTATACATTACTTTCTACAATTTTAATTTCAATACCAATTTTGTTCTTGGTTTAACTATTTTGTGAAGTCACCCCCCCCCCCTTGATTCTTCATTTTTTTCTCAATCGTCATGTCATAATTATAATATCTTCAACTCCATAACTATGGAGAACTAATAAAAGGGTCAGTGACCTAGGATGATTATACAGTCATTCAAAGTCCCTATTTTCAATTATTTATTTTATAATTATTTTCCTTGATGAAGCAGTAAAATGTATACAAGAAGATTTATAATATTCATCTTCTCTTTCCAATTATCTTTTTATTCTTCACTTTATAAAATTAGTTCTCCCTCCCACTCTTGGTTCATAGTTTATACCAATGGAGCACTATGGATTGAGGGATGAACAACATATGATGGAGCTGGTTGTAGAGACAATGGATACCTCAATTGAGTGTTTCCATTGCCTCTCCACTACAGATTGGTTGGAACTAGATGCATCATAAGAGATTTATCTTGCGTATGTTCATAACAAAAAAATAGATTAATCATAGAAATCAATGAATGATATAGATTCAATTGTTGGATGAAAACTAAAGAGGATAATTAAGAACCTGTGTGATTAACCCTAGATCAAAACCCCTTTCACCCTAGATTTGTGTATTTGACTTCTACATTTTTATTTACTTTCATAAAAATAAAAACCTCAAACATCATCTTAGTATTATTTAAAAATGAAGAAAACAAAATAAATATTAATAAGTGATTAGAATAGTGAGAATCCAACCCACACACAGTTCTTTGGAAATGGTTTTGGTTATCCATATTCTTTATTCCAAGTTTTAATAAAATAAAATTTATGTTTGATCATGGCTCACGACTTCCACGTGATCAATTTGGCACCATTTTCAGGGAGTAGAGTCGAGTTTTCACTGTCATTAACATAACTATAATTAGTGTTTTATTATTTTTCTTTTTTTCTGATTATTTTATCCTTTACTCTAATCTAGGTCCATTATTTAATAGATCCTCACCCATATTCTTTTTTTATATTCCCACAATAACCCTAAGAGATTAATTTTCGATTACAACACCATCTGTAACATTTTAAATACTCCAATGAGTGGGATGAGGGAAGTTGCTGCATGAATAGGCCTAACTACCATTAATAATAAATTCCCCCAGACCATCAAATTGAATATTATCCAACATTAGAAGATATAAAAATTTACATAAATAGATTCTTGCAATGGGAATAATAATTAAAGTTAAAAATATATATGCTAAAGGAATTAGATAAAATGTTAGCTGCAATAGCCACTAATCTCCAAGAGAGTTTGGAATAAAGGAAAAAATAAGAAGTTAAAGAGTTAGAGTCCATGGTATTTTTCCATGAATATATTCAAGAATATGAAGGGGGATTTTATAATCAGAAGACCTTAAACTAATCACTATTGAATACATCTACCCAGAGCTATTCTATCATGAAAAGAAACACAAATTTGAAACTATTGAGGGAGATCATTTTTTAAATTTTATTTCTCTTATTTTGTTGAAACTAAATTTTCATTTGGACTTCCATATTTTCTAAATATAATCATAGAATTATAAGAATTTTTAAAAGGCTTAGATACTAAAACATAATAAGAAGCAGAATAACACATTTTTAAATACAAGATGGAATGCCCACAACTTCCCCATAAAAATAAGAAAAATTCAAAGTGGCATTGAAATTAGATAATTACTTTAATGGTGAGACTAAAGAGAAAGATACCACTAACCTAAATGCATTTCATTATAAATTTTTACAAGCTAAATTATCTTTTAATCCCCCTAGTTTTAATTTTATAGATTTATCCCAACTGATGCCCATCTTGGAGGATTCTGAAGAAGAACTTATGGCATCCCCCCTTAAAGGGAAATTTAAGTTATAAATATTATAAGATATTACCCATGATAATGAATAAATAGTGTTGGGTGAGGATTTATTTAATAGTCTTCTAAAATCCACACTTGAATATTTTGAATGTGATGACACAAGGGAAGTGTTTTCTGAAGAAGAAAAAGAAGAAGCTATGGTACCTATGGAGAATCAATTACTCACTCAACATAAAATACAATGTCAAATAGAGGGAGTTATAAAAGAATAAGGATCCTTAATGTAATCTCATAAAGAAACAAAAGAAAAAGTTGTAACATATTAAAGGGAATATTTTGACATGAATTAAACTTGTTTTAATTTCATTCATATGGAATTATTTACTAAATCTATTTTAGGATATTGTGACAAAGAATTAATGGAGGATACACTAAAAGAATATACCATAATAGTTGTGTCTATGTCTGATGATATATCATACATTATCCTGTCACCCCCACCTTATCAATCATGTCACACTGATGACGAGGTAGACATATACTACTCTATCAAAGGGGGGCTCTAAGAAGTAAAGCTGATCATATTCAGAAAAAACAAAATGTGGTGGATTGAATAACATAAACTCTATACTCTTATGGATTAGGGAAGATATAAATACTTTCCATCTATGGACAGTCTAAATGCATCCCCTCTTGGGAGGGATACCCCAAGATTCTTCACCCCTTATCTTTATTTTTCCATTTTCATTTTAATGGAAACACTACAACATAAATAGGGTTTAGCGGCGGTTTTGTGGCAGCGGTTCACAAAACCATCGCTAAATGTTTTCTAAAAAAGTTTTCTAGGTGGTTTTTAATAAACCACCACTAAATCCATATTTTTTTAAAAAAATCCTGACCCTTCCCTACCCCGACACCCGTTTCCCCCAACCCTCCCGACCCCTCGCACTCCCTTCTTCCCACAACCCCCCCCCCCCCCACGGCGATCCCGCGACTTCTCCGGAGAACACGACCTCCGTCTCCGGCGACCAGTGTCTACGGTGGAGCCCGCAACCGGCGACCCGCGACCCCCCTTTTCTCGGTGACCTTTCTCACTGCGACCACAACCCCAAAGTGAGTTTTCCATTGTGGTAACATTTTTCATCTTTTTTTACAAGATTTTTTCAATATATGTTTATTATTTGATTAAAATGTTTGTTACTCTTAGTTTTAGCATGTTAATTTGAATAAAATTGTTAATTTGATACCTAATTCATGTTTAATTGAAAAATTGTTTCCATGTGTTACTGGAATTGGATATGAGTTTCCAATATTTTCATGGATTTTATTGATTTAAACTATTGATAATTCAATTTTCCCACTTTTTAAGGGTGGTAGGGAGTTTCTATGTTATAATGGATTAAATAATTCCCTAGCAGTCCTTTAATATAATTATTGGTAAATAGTGTTCCCTAATCACTAATGAGTGGTTGGGGAAATCTAAATCTTGAAAACAAATTTTTCTTTAAGAATTTCATTACTACTTCTTTGGTGACATGAGTGGTAGCTTCAACTTCTACTCATTTAGAGATATAGTAAATGCCAAAAAGGATATAGAACATGCCATATGAATAGGGGAGTGTCCCAATGAAATCTATTCCACAAATTTTGAAGATTTAGATATACAAGACCTGGTTTTGGGGTATTTCATTTCTTTTTCCAATGGTTCCAGTTCGTTGGAACCAGTCATAGCTCTGACAAAAAATTCTAATATCTTTGTGAAGTATGGGGAAAAAAGTAAATGTGGTTGGATTTTTTCTAATTTTAAATCTATGCCATGATGAATTCTAGTTGGGGAATTGTGAAACATGTCTAAAACACTTTGTATCTCATCTTCTAGGATGCAACATCGCATTAATCCATCAAGGCTCTTTGAATGTGTCAAGGGGCCCTGATGAATGCACTACGCCTGAAGAATAAGGATGATGTTGCATCCAAAAATAAGAATGAAAAATGAAAAGATAATGGGGTGAGTGAGGCAATCAGAGGTTTGTGTCGATGTTTCATGTTCCTAAGAATATTAAAATATATCCCAGAAATAGTGCAAAAAAATTGACACACCAACGCACATCGTTTAATTCTCATGGGATCCAGTCATATTATAATTTATTTTTACCCCAATTTACACTTTCTACAATGAAGTAGTATAGTTATAATGTGGGTTTGAACCCATGGGGAATGTTTTGGTGGGAATGAAACTAGGACTTTGAACCCTTTGTGTATATTTCCTCATGATATGGATTGATTTTGGGATTTGATTAATGATATTGTGTTTTTTTAGGATTTAAGAAGAAGGTAGGGTTCAAGGTAAATTTTTGGGTTCGTGTAAAAAGTATTATCTCAATCCTAACTCAAAATAGTCTAACGGCTTATGCTGCAAAGTTGTGCATAGATAAATAGTTGTTCATGGTAAAAAAAAGATCTATATAAGATTCAACTATTCCTTAGCCCGGATATAAATAACAAACTAGATGCATTAATACTAACTTCTATGGAATAATATATCACATTCTAATGGTCATAGCCTACTCTACTCCAATCAGGTCTAGTCTGTTCATTTAAACATATCTTGGTATGTTTTTCCAAAAATAATTTAATAAAGAGTTATTATATAACTTGGTTACTTGGATTAGGGTAACCAAGTTACAATTTATATATTGAATAAGTTTATACCACCCTGATTCCTGAAACTTACTCTAATTATTTTAGTTTCTAATGATTGTAATAATCAATATTAAAGAAACACTTTTATTCATTCTTGGAATACTAATAAATAATTTTTAATATGAAATTTCACAATTGAGGGGTCAAGAATCAATTAGTTCTCAACCAAAATAGCTATTAAATCAATCAACCACATACTTGAAACAACAAACAAGTAAGAACGTATAGTGAAGTAGCTGTCGAGTGAAGAGTCAACGTGAAATTAATTTCAAATGGTAAACATTTATGAATTAACTGAAGAATGTGTGTAGAACAATCAACAACAATTTGGTTTAATCAAAATGGTAACAAGGGACTAGAACATTGAACCCTTTCTATAGGATTCATTAAGAGATTGATTGAGTTTGATATCTGAATAAATCTATTGAGTTTGGATTAGGATTTATGGAGATGGTATGGATCAAGTTTAATTTTGGGATTCAGGTAAAAAGGATAATCTTGATCCCAACTTGGAATATTCAAATGGATTAGGCTGTAAATCTGTACATAGAGAACAATTTGATCATGGTCAAACCAACTAGATATATATAAGATCAAACTAATCCTTGGTTCATATATAGCTAAAAAACTAGATGAATTAATCCTATCTTATATGGAAGAATTTATTGCAGGATAATAGTCATAGCCTACTCTACTCTAATCAGGTCAGGTTCATTCATTTAAACTTCATGTGATTAGGGCTTCCAAAAATAATTGAATGAATAGTTGTTATGTAACCTATTTACTAGACTTAGGGTTACAAAGATAACATTTAAAGATTCATTAACTTCAAAACTCCCATAATATCAATCACTAACCTAATCGCTTTAGCCTCTCATGATGGTAATAATCAATAATAAATAAACAATTTAGGACATGCATAGAACATTAACAAGGAAGTTAAAATAGAACAATTCCCAATTAAGGGGTCAAGACTCAAGTAGTTCACAATCAAAATAGGTAATAAATCCATGAACAACTTACTTGAAATAATAAAAAATTATGAACTTATGGGGAAGGAGATGTTGAATGGAAATAAAAATGTGAAATAGATGCCAAGGAGAAACATTGATGAATGAACTGAATAAAACATATAGAAAAATCAGTGAAACATTGGTTTAATCAAAATAGTAACAAAAATTATATAGATTTTAGTTGGTTGTGTAAATAAGTCAAAAAACAATAGAGGAAAAGAGAAAATTGTGATGAAATAAAGTTATGTATTGTTGTATGCATGCTGGAAAGTCAATAGTGAGGATATTACATGATGTGTAAACTTCTCACATATTATAATCTCGATACATGGTTTTATCTAAAAAAATTTCTGGTGTGAATCTCTACATGATTCTTCTAGTATTGGATATTTTACTCATCTCATGATGTGTACTTGAAACTCATGATATGAATCTTCTCACGTCTTGAAATTTAATTGGGAAGAGGCCTTTGAATCTTACATGATGTGTATTTTAGATTCACGTTGGGTAATATTTTCATGAATTTTAATTTCTTTAGGACTTTATTTGAGACTTTTGACATGTCTTAATTGATTTCTACACACCATTTAAGTGATTTTCATGACGTTTAATGATCAATTTTGGCCATTTTACACAGCTTTTCCTTTGGAGTCTTGGAAACCAATTCTCTACAATAATCAACACATTCATGGTGAATTATCATGTAAAAAACAAATAATACATAATTAAATGACTCCAAAATGCATATATGATTATATATTATCAATGAGAACTTCCAAGGTTGAAAAATCCCCAACAGATTCGATGTTTTTTATCAGGGATGAAGTACTTCCAAAAAATCAGTGATATATCTTTCATTGTTGATAAATAGTATGGACTAGAGATTTATTCATATAAATTTGAACTAGTGTTTCTTGGTTTGGAAGTTGCATTTGATAAAAAATATCTTTTATTTATTAATTATTTGAAATATTCACCTTACATAATATTTTTTTATAGCCAACACTTTTATTTTTTATTCTACAATAAATTCAACATTATGGGTTATCTAACATGATTAGTATAGTGATTCAAAATAATAAATTCTTGATGTTGAACTATGGATATTTTTCACGAGATAAATGTTATCTTATTTATCCAAAATAGGGATTCCTTAGGTGTTTGATGTATTTCCCTTGGTAGATGTGAGGTTATATTTGAACAACATATTCTCTCTCAAAAACGAATTGAAGAAAATTGGTTTGATAATAGAATTTATGGATGCATCCTTCAAATTTATTTCACGTTTTTGGCTGCATGTGACTTCCTCTTCCATCTAAAAAGAACATGTTATATATTTTATGGATTATTACAAATATTTTAAGGAAAATTTTGACTTCCTATAAGATATTATGAAATACACTAATGATGTGAAATGGATCGGGACTTGGAGAAGTCAACATTTGTGTTCCAAGGATGGTATACTCTTTGGATTAGATTGGTAATCAATTTCAACAACTTATTTACTTCCATGAATACATAGAAAATATTATGGAAAAGAAATATATTAATAAAAGGATAACTAATTCATTTTGGAGTTATCAATGACTTGAAGGGTGTACTGAGTTTTTTATAGGCCTTTGAGTCATATCAGTGACACCGTGTATCATATTGACATAAAGTTGATTCCTATAAGTCACAAATGAAATAAGGATTATTTTCCTAAAGTATCAAGAAAAATAAAAGTGGTTTTCTAGATTTTAATTGATTGAAATGTTTCTTAACTAAAATGTAATTTTTAAACTGAAAACATATTTTGGTCCCATCATGTGTCAGATTGATGTGCAGATGGTTCTTACACATCGTAAATGACTTATGCATAATTGTAATAAATTATAAAGATAACCAGAGTGTTTTTTCTTGAATTTTAGTGACTTATACACATTTTTAACAAAAAAAATTCAGTTTTCCACTAAAACACACATTTCATGTCATACTGGTCACACTATTTATTAGATTGAGGTGTGGATGATTAATACACATCAAAAATGACTTATGATTGTTTTATTAAAGTATAAAAATAACATTAATTCATTTTATTAGTTTAGAGTATTTCACTCCTTTTTTTTCTTTTAAAATGTGATTTTAAAATGAAAACATTCACTTTGAGTCATTTGTTAATTAAAACACACAACACTAAATATAAACATATCAAATAAAGAAAAATACCTCTAGAATTTCTTTTGAGCTCTCATTTCTTAAATCTCTTCAGTTATTTCTTGGAAATACGACTTTGATATGGTTGGTTGGGTATGAAACCATTGAGAAACATCATTCCTCTTGGAGGATATCTATGGTCAAGCCTAAACAATCACATAATGTCTCAGGTTTAAAATGCATTAAATGTGTGATCGACGGTGTTATGATAAGTGTGTAACCTGATATTCTTACAGCTCCTCAATGAGGTGTTGACGTTGTCTCCTATAGACCAGACTTGTTTGGTTGGTTTGAAGTGTTAAATGTGATCAATGAATCATCTTTATTATATTATGTATACTTTATGATCAATGGGTCATCTTTATTATATTATGTTTCTGTAATCTTACACTATCGTATATTTTGTGTAGGCACATTGTGATATACATGGATAAAAGTTGGATCACATTATCGAGGAACACACCTCAGTATGTTAAGGGATTGAATGAGTTTTTAGATTTTTTAGTTTCTAATCGATCCGTTGAAAAGAGAATAAAATGTCCATGTCCTGAATGTAAATTCAGAACATGGTTGAAGAGAGATAAATTTTATGAACATTTAATACTGAAGCAATTCCCTGGTCAATATTTGAGTTGGATTTGGCATGAATAATTGAACGTTACAGAAAGATTGAGCATTGATGTTAATCCACAGAATGAGGTCCCAAGTTCGTCGACAATGGAAAATAAAATGCAAAACCTCATAAATGATGCATTCGGCACTACAAGACACCACTATCAACATCAAAACATATCAGAACAACCAGAAGAGGGTGCTACAAATTTCAACGTGACAAGTGATGTTTTTGAGACTGTAACACAGGCAGATCAAGATTGTAACATATCATTGGATCCTCCTCTTGATTCTTTAGAGCCAAATGTAAGAGAAAACTTCACTAAGGAAAATTTGTTTCATGATTTATTTGACGATGGAAATAAAGTGCTGTATAGTAGGTGTTTGAAATATTCAAAGCTTTCATTTCTACTGAAGTTTTAACATATCAAATGTCTATGTGTAATTACAAATAAGGCAATGTCCATGATATTGGAAGTGATTCGTGATGCATTTCCTGAAGCAAAAATCCTATAATCTTTTTATGATATGAAAAAAGTTGTTAACAAGCTTGGTTTGAATTATACAAAAATACATGTGTGTCCCAATGATTGTATGCTTTATTGGGGAGAGGATTCAAGTAGACAGAATTTCAAGAAATGTTCTTCTTCTAGATGGTAGGAAAAAGGTGATGTTGGAAGTCTGAATGAACATAATTTCATGGAGAAGAAGAAAAGGAACACACCTGCAAAGGTTTTGTGTTACTTTCCTTTGAAGCCTCGATTGTAAAGATTATTCATGTCATCGAAAACCACTGAATACATGAAGTGGCATTCTGTAGATAATAACAATGATGGGTTAATGAGACATCCACGAGATTCCCAGTCGTGGAAGACATTTGATTCATTACATCTAGATTTCTTAGCTGATCCTAGGAATGTTTGATTGGGATTGGTTTCCGATGCATTCAACCCATTTGGTACTTTGAGTACTAGTTATAGCATTTGCCAGTTGTTTTAATCCCTTATAATCTACCTCTGGGGATGTGTATAAAACAAACATATGTTATCCTTTCAATGATTATTCCTTGAAAACAAATGCCTAGAAATGATATTGATGTATACTTGTAGCCTTTTATTGATGAATTGCAGGAGTTATGAAGCAACGGTGTTGAGACATTTGATGCTTCTTCTAAAACAATGTTCAAAATGCATCCTGCTTTAATGTGGACCATTAGTGAATTCCCTGGGCTTGGGAATTTATCGGGTTGGAACACTTACAAGATTTTGGATTATCCAATTTGTAACTTTGATTTTGATCCCAAACGGTTACCTCACAGTAGAAAATGGTGCTTCTTGTGTCATCGAAGATTTCTCGATGCATCTCATAGATTCCGGCTGAACAGGTCAAAATTTAATGGTTCTAGTGATCGTAGACCACCTCTAAAGTTGTTAACTAGTTCTGAAATATTGACATAGCTTGAAAATGTTGAAACAGAATTTGGGAAGGTTCATCATTTTAATGATAGCGGAAAATGGGTCTGAAGTGCATCGTCAAGCGAAATCGAAACGCAACAATGGAAGAAGAAAATTATATTCTTCAAACTTCCGTATTGGAAATTTAATTTGTTGAGGCATAATCTTGATGTGATGCATATTGAGAATAATGTCTGTGATAATTTGATTTTCACATTGCTTAATGAGCATGGATAGTCGAAGGATCATCTCAATGCTCGTAAAGACTTACAAGCAATGAACATAAAACGTGATCTCTGGCCAGATGAGAATGAAAAGTATCATTCGGAAATTTTTGCAATGAAAAATAAGGATAAATATACATTCCTTTGAATTTTAAAGAATGTTAAGGCATCTGATTGGTATTCAAGTAACATATCAAGGTGTGTTGACTTGAAGAATCGTAAGTTACATGGATTGAAAAGTCACAATCCACATATTTTGTTACAACAGTTACTACCATTGGCATTACGTACATTATTACCTGAAAAAATTACTACTGTTGTACTCCAATTATACACATTTTTTAGACAACTATGTGAGAAGTCTCTACATCCATTTCATCTTGACAACCTCCAGGAGAGGTTTATATTGACCCTTTGTGCAATGTAGATGATCTTTCCTCCGTCATTTTTTACTATAATGATGCATTTAACTGTGCATTTGGTTGAGGAAGCTAAATTAGGATGCCCCGTTCATTATCGATGGATCTATCCAATTGAGAGGTACTTTATTTATATGTTTTTCAGTTAAGTAAATAATTTTTGGTACTTAATTAAATGCATAATTATGTTTATTTTATTTCACAGATATCTTGGGCATTTGAAATCATACGTGAAAAATAAAGCTCAACCAAAAGGCTCTATTTCTGAAGGCTATTTGGATGAGGAGTGTCTTACCTTTTGTTCTCAATACTTGGATGATATTGAGACAAGATTTAATTGAGTTGTACATGTTGACGACATATCGACTCAATCTCAAATACATCATAAATCCAAAATATTTCCTGCGATTGGCCGATCAGTTGGGAAGACCTCAAATGTGACACTGACTGAATTGGAATTATTACAGGCACATAGATATGTGATGCTGAATAGTGAAATTACAGATCCATTTATTGAAGATTTGAGGATAAAAACAAAGAGAAGAATTAAAGGCCGAACACAAAATGAGAAAGATATAACGAAAGCTCTTAATAAAGAGCTTGTACAATGGTTTTCACAACATGTAAGTTCATAAATATTTCAATAAGTAAGAATATTAGTTTGACACATACATTTTGTAAATATAATAAAGTATATTTCATTTCTCAGATCATGAATACTGAAACTCGAGCAGAGGTGTTCGAAGATTTGAAGTTTCTTGCTAGAGGCCCTCTAAAAAAAGTTAGAAAGTTTGACGCTTATAATGTGAATGGATTTAGATTTCATACAGTCGATCAAGAAGTGAGTTTTAAAACACAGAATAGAGGTATATTTACATTTTCTGAAGTGGAATACTATGGAAATATGCATGATATTATTGAATTAAACTACCACGGACATTTTTATGTTGTTTTATTCAAATGAAAATGGGTCGATATTATCAGAGGTGTTAATAGAGATTCCTTTCAATTTACTTCTGTGAACTTCTCTTGCTTGATGGATGTTGGTGATCGTGAACTGCATGATCCATATATCTTAGCATCGCAATAAAAAATGGTATATTATGTGAATGATGTTGTCGATGAAGAGTGGAGTGTAGTTGCTCAAGTAATACAAAGAGATTTGTATGATATGGGTGATGAAGTGGATAATTTGACCTCTGAAATTGAATTTAATCAACAAGAGGCAGTAGAATTATTTGTCCCTCGTGATATTGAAAATATTAGTCTAGCAAGGATGAATGAATTGGATGAAGCAATGGAGTAGGAAACCAACATGATTGAAGGGGTAAATGATTGTATGTACAATTATTTATTTATTCAGCAACCACTTGTTTCATTTCTCCAATCATTCATTATCATTGTTATATATATTTTTTCTGTTAGTACTGGGCATCTATTATCATTTTAATTTTCTTTTTCTGCATAATTTTTTTAAAATATAAATTTTGAACTTAATTTTATTTGATTAAATGATAGGAATGCCAAGGCAGAAGCGGTATACGATTTCATCTAGTTCCGCGACAGATGACGATCCATCTGGCTCCCTCCCCACGACATCTGAGGCACCAGCTGCCTACACTCCTGCACCATCTCCCCCTACACCATCTCTCACACCGTATTTTGATGTCCTATTAGAGTGTGAGTCTTTGACTCCCCCTTCCAGAGCCTCAGTAGTGGGGCAACAACACGCCCATTCCAGTTCATCACGGGCGTACTGGAGTGTCACTGTCATAGGTACAAATTTTAATTAAATAAATTTATTGCATTTTGTTTATACTAATTGTTTGCTCATTCAGGATGAAAAAAATAAAACCATGGAGAAAAACATAAAAAGTGAAGATGTTTGGAATATGACTGGTGAAAATATAGTCGTGCCATTTGATTCTTATGGGGTCCCGACGGATGATGTCGCAGGGTTACTTGGACAGATTCTAGGCCAGTTGGTAGCGGAGCCCATTTTCCTTCCTATTTCATATGATGATTGGAGACATATGACTCCAAACTAGAAAAATGAATTTTTTTATTCTCAAATAAAAGGTAAATTTATTACATTATGGTTTAATTGAATGTCATGTTACTAATATGTTCAAAATTAATTTCTGTATACAGATGTTCTTCCACTTCACAGTTTCTGATGTGATAGCACGGAAGTGGACGTTGAAAAATCTTGGTAAGAAATAGAAAGATTTCAAATGGATATTGTGGTGTGATGTCAACGATACCTCATTGACTATGCAACAAATGTATGAGAAGCTACCCAGTGGGGTACCAAAAGAACAGTGGAAAGTTTTTGTTAACAGACATCATGATGAGAAGCGGATGGTATTGACATATATATTATTACATTATCCTCATTTTAAATTTATACATGTATATGAAGAGGACATGACATTGAATACATTACTATTAAATTGAATTTTATTTATTTCAGGATCTCTCAAGAAAGAATGCTTCAAACCGGGCTAAGAAAGTCATCCCTCACACTGCGGGCTCAAAAAGCTTTTCTCAAAGCCAAACGACACTGGTAATCTTTTAATTAGTTTAAATATTTATAAGACAGTATTATCTATTTAATATATTGAATTGTTGATTTTTCTTTTCTTAATGCAGTCACAGAGTTTAGGGAACAAAGCATCCTGAAGTGTACTGTGGTTGGATGTTCACAAGAAATCAGATGGAAGTTTCGTTAATGAGTCTGCTAAAGAAGTTGGGGTATGAAGTAAATCTTGTATTATAATAACTTATTATCATTTTTTACTGTGTTAATATATATTGATATTTGATTTATAGGTAAAAATTAAAGAACTATGGGATGTCAATCCTGCGCAGTCTTACACTGTCTCCCAGGATGACCTATTTGGTAAAGTCCTAGGGAAGGAGCATCCTGGTAGAGTGCGTGGGATGGGTTTGGGACCCATACCATTTGAGTTTTTTAGTAGGCCACCATGGATGGCAGATGTATCTACTCCTGACATTATTTATCCCATACCCAATGATGCTTAGAAAGAGATTGTTTCTCTACAAAACACGGTTCACCAATAGGGGGATCAGATATCTACTTTGTAGAAAGAGTTGATTGAAATACGTTAGCATATGAGCAGATATGCCTCCGGTGGTAGTGCATATACTGGTGGTATGCAGGTAAATCACAAAAAATCAAAATTATTTAGTTTTCTAACTTTTATTGGTTTTAAGTTTTAATATAAATATGCAACCGTGTTTAATTTTCAATATAATGTTCTTACAGGTGACAGCAGAAAGTGATGATGAAGGTGGCGAGGGTGACGATGCATCATCGGACCATGAGTAGATGTATTGTTCATGTGTTGAAAAAATATGGGAATAGTTGGTTTATATATGTAACATTTGTGGCACATAGTTTCCACCAAACATTTTCATGTCCTAAGATTTCCTTGATTTCTCATGTTTCCTTTTATGCATTTTATTGATTTCTGATGTTTCTTTTTATGTCTTGATTTCTCAAGTTTGGTATACATCATTCCATTTAGGCCTGGGTTTTAATTGGTAGTCGAGATTTTGGATGACTAGGAGTTAAACCCATTGTTGATGTGTTGAAAAAATTGGGTCATTTCACATGTTATACTATTTTGAATTTGAACTAAGTAATATTCTCTTATGTTGAGATGGTTTTACTATTTTTTAGTGGTGAGGGGGTAGTGGATTCATCAAATGTAAGATTTCATAGTTTATCAATCCAATTACATGTTAATGGATTCCCATTAGTAATCCCCCTCTTATAGAGATGTATGATAAATTCATCTATGCTAAGGATGTTTGGGATGATCCCCGACAAACAACAATTTTAGTGAAAGAGATACTTATTATTGTGAAGTAGAAATTTAGGAAGGAGCTGAAAATATGTTTTCTCATTTCATTTAAGGATTGGATCCATATTTTTATTTATTACAGCGGGGACATGCCAACTACCATACACCATCATCAGTTACCTTCTCAGTAAGTTAGAAATAGTTCTAGCTCATATTTTCCTATCATAAAAGATAGGGATTATAAATCATGATTCTACTAAGTGAATTTGAAGATCTCCTTAGACCTTAGGCTGACAGGAATTATATCCATGTTTTTAATGGGTGGATTTTCCCGGATTGGGTTATGCATTTAGGTATTAGTGTCAGCACTTTGGTGATGGTGTGGAGACTTGTGAAAGAAAATACCAAAATTTGGTAGTTTTGATCCTTTCACGTCTTTATAAACTCTACAGAAACATCCAATAAGGTATAATTACTTAAATTACTAGGGGTACTCTCTAGTTTTTGTTTGGTTTGACAGAGGAGCATTTTTGTTGTTATAAATATTAAAATTCCACTGGGATCCCCAATGATTCATCTCTCCCAATTTTTCTTGAATATATCGGGAGTTCGAACCATGTCACAAATCCCCGATGAGGTTAAATATGAAATGATCCAATCTTTTATCTTCGATTTTATCCCTTTTCATGCACCAATTGGGCCAATTATTGATAACTATAGTGGTTCCCTTGATGAAAGGTCATACATGGTCTATCTTTGGGAAGGGGTACTTGAAGCCACAATGGATGAGATAATTATTTTAAAACCTTATACAACCTACGAATTCAATCATTAGTTTGATTTCACCCTAAGTGTCACCCCACTTCTTTTGGAAGACCATTGGAGGAGTGACAGCCTATATCATCCATCGATTTTGGATAATGCCGACATGTGAGAATATCAAAGCTGAAATCATATATCCTCTTGTTGATGCTCTTGCCTTCCTTTCCAAATATTATGCCCAAGAGTGGATAACATCTTGACTCTATAGTGTGATGAGGTAGTTGGTCTATCATGTGGATAGTCGTTTTTTCTCACCAGCAGCATTGTTAGTGGTGACGATAGAGATGATCAAAGATCTGGGTGAGAAATCAAGAAAGTAAACTCGTTCTAGTGATGACTACCCTAATGGTGAAATGGACTTTATTGATGAAATTAATCTTACATCATAGGCTACATATGATATGCTTGTTGAGATAAGTTCATATGAGGATTATTCTCCTTATTCCTCATTGATTCAACTAGTTATTCCTCCTCTTTCCACACATACTCCATTAGTCACACAGGTTGAGGAACAAAATAGGAAAAAAATCAGTAGATTCATGGCTTGATCACTCATACCCACATAGAAATATTCTACAGCCAAGGGGAACACATTTATAAATTATTTAATGACTTGGGTGCTGGTGGTTTTGACCGACAACCTCTATATAAAATTATGAATCAAATTTTTTTAACTTATTATGATTTGGAGACAAGTGAAATATATTTTCATGATCTTATAGATAAGGATCCTCTTTCTAGGAAGATAAGGGAGTCCTTAGAGGCATTGGAGCAAGTTCATAATTGGATATTCAAATTGTAGGCTCACATGGATTATTAGACTATACAGATATGGAGATGTGAGGAAATCATAGCTCATCTATGGAAAAATATTTTAATATCATCATGTTTCTTGGAAACTACCAAAAACATGGTTGCGGAGTTGATGTATTTGGTCAAGACTCTTCATCATAGAGTGAAATCTGAAGAAGGGGGTGATAGGAACTTTAGTGTTCGATTGACACTTCTTTCCAAACCTTTTTCAACATTTCATGTGCGATTGATCATATTTTATCATAGTTAAAACCTTATAATTCATTCCATTTTTTATAAAACGTCAGAGATACTTCAAAATGTGGAGATTCCTCCATTTTTTTAAATTATTAATGATCTAATTTTTTAGACATTCTACATTATAGTCCCTCTTACTTTCATTCACGATATGTATGCTGTTTTTATACTGCGATATTTCTGGTTTGGTTTGTCATTCAGGGCAGTGGTGCAGCAGAAGCAAAAAAAAAAAATCTGGTCAGCTTCTTGCGGCGGTTTAAACCGCCGTGAAATGTACATTGGAAGCGGTTTAAACCGCCGCTAAATGGTGAAAACCACAACTAAATGTAAAAAAAATTAATTTTCGCGGTGGTTTTAACCGCCACTAAATAGTCACATCGTAGGGGATCATTCGGCGGCGGTTCTCGTGACTTCAAGGGAGGCTTTACGGCTGTTGGATTTGAGTTTATTCGCGGTGGTTATAACCGCCGCAAATAAATTGATGTCCAGGGTTCGTAAAAACCGCTGCTAAACTCAGTAAAACTGCCGCAAAATGTGGAAGCTATGATGCTTTCCATAAACCGCCACGAAATGGAAATAACCACCGCTAATAGATTGTCGACGCTGTATTAGGCGGTGGTTTACAGAAACCGCCGCTAAATGGTGATTCTCTTGTAGTGAAAAATTTATGTTTTTATTTTATTTTTCTATAGGTTTTATCTAAGTGGACATAATATATGAGGCTAGCTCAGAGATATCCATAATATATCAGGGAAGAGTTTAACTCAAACCTTCTGAATAATAAACAACAATTTGTTTCATTCTTTATTTTTTTTGACACTACTAATTAATAATTTGTCTTTTATTTAAATATTTCACCCTAAAAAACATTGAGGGTAGTTTCATTGATATGTGAAAGCGAAGAGATTCAATCCTATTTATATTAGCTTTTAAATTATTTTTAGTTAATGTTATAGAATCTTTAAATAAAAAATGTTCTATAAATACTATAAATATCTATTTTTATTGTTTTTTATTTTCATTTTTCAAAATTTCCTTGAACATGAGTATTGTTCTACTTAGTTTAAATTTCATTCTAGAGTTAAGAATTTCAGTAGTTTTGAAATTGTATGAGTTAAATGATTTCTGAGTGAATTTTTCACTACGGTCATGCATAATTTGGTTGTATAACTTGGAAATGGATGGTGAGTGAAAATATTTTTTGTGGAATCAAAATTATAACTTGAGTTTAGTTGAATTTTTAAACTTAATCTAAGGAAACTTAAACTCTGTGGAAAAGAACACCTTAGAGAGCCAACTCAAAATAAATTGATATAATTCCTTTTAATTTTGAGTAAAATGGGCAGTTAGGATCACGTAATGCATCTCTAATACATTAGGTTCCATGTTTGTGAGTAAGCCCTCTGTACATATACCAATAAGTGCACTTTCACAGTGACTCTCACTTACATGGCTAGGAAAATTTCAAAAAATAAATAAATAAAGTGCTTAATTGTCAAAATTGATTTCATTTGGTTAAGGGGAATATTGAACCTAGATGAATAAGGAGGTAATTTACTTATAACAAAATCATTTTAGTTGTATCAATGAAGTGGAAAATTACATTTTTTTATAAGAAAATTAGGAGATAGGGATAAATAGAATTTATTATTGTTAAAACTTTGATTCCACTTAAATCTAATTAAGTACACTCCTTGATTTAGAACTTTGATTGGATTGAATTGAGAAGAGAATTAAAATCACTAAGACCTGATAATTCAAACACTATATGAATATGTGTTTATTTATTTTTCTAGTTTATATGTTTAGATATATGAATGATGAATATTTTTATCTTTATTATTTTTTAATAAATGAAATTAAATGATACAATTTCTTGGGAGTGAAATAGTTCAAGTGTGAGGTAGTAATGTGAGATGAAAATTTTAAAAAATTCTATGATTTTAATTGATAATAACCCCATAAATTAAATAGATCTCGTGTAAATTAGTGGTTTTTTGTGACTTTTGTGTATTATTGGTTTAATTATTAATTGGATCAAATAATTGTTCTTGTTGATTTATTCATTCATGGGATTAAAATAGAAAATACAAATTTTGATTTTAAAATTTAACTTATTTAATTAAAATATGGAACTAAAAATCTTTAATGGATTAATTTTGATTTTCGATTATTTTAAACATTATTTTAATTAATGGAAAATATATAAATCAATTTTTTTTTTAATTTTAATTTTCAATTTCGATTAGAATGATATTTTTAAATTATATAAATTTTATGTTTTAATTGATTGATTTAAATGAATTTAAAAATATGATTTTATTTGTTTTGAAATTTATTGGGAAAAATTGGCACAAAAAACATGATTTTTTGATTTTTTGGTTGGAAATGAGGAATGTCCAAAATTTTCACCCGAGTGATCATTATCAAAAAAAATTAAGTGACCATGTGGGTTTAATCCAATTCATCACAATAAGTTTTTCCAACCTACCACACCTATAAGTGAAACTGACCACATGATCATGGTCAATTTAGTGACCACAGAACCTGAAGTTACTGCATCTTCAAAATATCTCATGCTATTGAAATTTCAATATATCATGCCTTACACTAATTTCAATGTACCACATATTCATGGTAGATTAAAATGGGAATTAAGTGACTATGAGCATCTAAAATCCAACTAACCAAAACTAAGAACAATATGATCAAAACTAACTGATCTCGTGGTGATGATGACAAATATCCTATTGAAGATGAAGGAGATCAACTGATGCACAATGAACTAGGGTGGCATGCTGATGAATTTTTTATATGAGTAGAAACATCTACTAAATAATCATCAGTGAATTATTGAATTCTATTAACTGCAACCTAGGGAAGAAATAAGAAGATCCATTGATGCTTGAAAAGGATTTACATAATCAAATCTTGAAGATGCCAATGATTCCCAACCACAGAAGAAAAGAAGGACCACCAAGCTTGAATATGATCATGAGGAAGGTCAAACCAGATCTGAGACCCCCAAGATCTATTAAATCTCCAGCCATGCCATCCCTGCTAAAGAATCCAAATGCTATTGAAGCTTTTATCCAAGGAAACTAAGCATGTCTAGGTTGAAGAAGACATGATGTACATCAGAACCACCTAAAGAAGATCAGATATATACTGAAACCTGATGGAAATCACACTGGCTTATGATACTTACTGCCGCAACCAATGTTTTCACTGATGAATCTTATTAGCGAAGATGATGCACCTTCCTAGGATAAAGAACCCCTCATGTGTGCCATTTGGAATAATATGACTACCTCAAATGAAAAACCCAATTTTTTCATTCCAAAAATGGAAGAATCTGATGAAGAACATACATGTCACACATGTGTGACCAGATAAGGAGGATGTTTTTATCACCAAATGAGTTCTTATGTCTTTCCACTGATAAATTTCATGCATAAAGGAGATCAACCAACTCATGTCTCCCTATGTTGTGATGGATATGGCCAGAGAATATGACCAAGATGGGTGATACATAGGGGTTTCCTTAGCCTTTGTAAGGGTTATTTCTATCCTATGTAAGGGTAGCACCATAGAGGCAAGACTACATAAGGGTTGGGATGGTAGGCTATATTAGGATCATTATATGTCATGTAAGGTTCACTGCTAACCTATGTATGGGTAAACCTATATATGTTTAATATATGTTTAAGATCTCACAACACTAAAGTTATTTGATTTCCACTATACCCTAAAAGTAGAAAAAAAAATTACTCTGAAAATTCTTGAAGGAGTTCAGGCATGATCGAGGGAGGAATTTTGAATCCCAAAATATTATTTTAACTGAATCTATCTCAATAATTGGCCATAATATGTGGAACTCATATAGCAGAAAAAGTAACTAACTACTCATTGCAATAAATATGTGTGGAATTAAAATGATGCTTGAAAACTTATAAATATTTTCCCCCTCCCCCGGTTAAATAATTTTTCTCCTACTAATTGTAACTAGGAACTTCTTCATTTCTTTCTACAATTTTAATTTCAATACTAATTTTGATATTTGTTCAATTATGTTGTGAAGTTATTCTCCTAGATTATCTGTGTTTTCATCAACCACCATGACATAATTGTAATTTATTAAACTCCATAACTATAGAGAACTAACCTAAAGTCTAGGTACCAATAGAAGATTGTACATCCATTCAAATTCCTTATTTTTAATTATTTATTTATTTTATTTTTTTCCTTAAAGCAAAAATAAAATTTATAGAAGAAGATTGATGATATTAATCTACTTTATCTAATGAGAATCAGTATTTTTTTACTTTATCAAATCATTTATCCTTCCCTATATCGGTTTACAGTGCATACCAGTTGAGCATTTTTGGATTAGGGTATAAACAACATATGATGGATCTAGGTGTGGATACAGTGGATACCTTTATAGAGTGTGTCCATTTCCAATTAACTATGGAGGATATGGAACTGGATGTACCATAAGAAATTTCTCTAGCATATGTTCAAAACTACAAATTAGATGAAGCATAAAAATCGATGAATGATATTGATTTTATTATAGGATGAGAACTAAATAGGATAATAAAAATCCTATTTTATCGAACCCATATCTAAACCCATTCACTCTAGATTAGTGTGTTTAAATTATTCATTTTGTTTTGATTTCATAAAAATAAAAACCCCAAACATCATCTCAAGATAACTTAAAAATTAATAAAACAAAATAAATAATAATTAGTGATTATAATAAAGATAATTTGAAACACACACACTCCTTTGGAAATGACCTTTGTTGGCCCTATATCCCATTAAAAGTTTTTATAAAATAAAAATTATGCTTTACTGCTACCCACGACAATCACGTGATTAAAAGGGAAGATTCAATTATATTCATTATCAAATGAAATATATTTAGTTCTATAAATTGGTTATTAGATACATATTTTGGTACTCAAATTTTTATCAAATTATAGTAACCAAGTATATTTAGAATAGTTTCATGAGGTGAGGTAGATCTACGAGCCATTAATAGATCTAGACTCAGTGCAATGGCTATTGGAGACTACCACCTCAAATTGGTGACAAAAATTATCTTGGCTTTAAATAATTTTTATTTTGTTCCACCAATCACTGAAAAAATTATTTATGTATCTGATCTCGATTGGATGGTATTATTTTTAAACTCAAGAATAAAATTTGATTATTTTACAATGATAACATATGTTATGGTATGAAACACCTTAATAATGATGGTTATGTGTTGGATTACACAAACCAAGTAATAGAAATCAATAAAAAAATCTAGTTCACATGAATCATATTACATCAAACTATGGAATCACTTGATAGGTCATGTAAATGAAAAGTGATTGACAAAAATATACTAAGATGGATATTTAGATAATTTTGAACCAAAACCACTTGGGATATGTCACACTTGTTTTCAAAGAAAAGGGGCCAAAGATCGATTTAGTGGAAGGGTTGAAATAGCCACAGAGCTTCTAGAATTGGTTTATATTAATATTTGTGGACTATTTCCTATTAAATAAAGGGGTGGGTACTCACACTTCATAACTTTTACAGATTACTTTAACAAATATGGATATGTCAACTTAATGAGGTATAAGTCAGATTCCTTAGATAAATTAAAGGAACATAAGAATGAATTTGAGAATAATCTTGGTAAGAAGATAAATAAACTACACTCATGCCATGGAAAAGAATATCTTTATCAAGAATTCATTTATTATCTACATGATAGTGGGAATCGTTCCCAACTCGCGCCTCCTTATACACCATAATGGAATACTGTAAGTGAAAGGAGGAACCACAACTTTCTTGACATAGTGAGATAAATGATGATTCATGCTAGTCATTTATTATCCTTTTGGGTAGGCACATTATATATAACAAAATATACACTAAACTGAGTTCCAACTAAAGTCGTGGATGGTCTTCCATTTGAATTATAGATCGAATATATGTGTATGGGGTTGTGAAGTGTTTGTTAAGAGTTGAAACTCATTATTTAACATATATTATTCTTTAATTCAATGCTAAAATCTCACAAATTTCATATTTTAAGGGTAATTTTCATAATTTTAGGTTGTATTAATATTTTGTGGTTAATTGTGAAAATGAACTAACTTTGGAATTTAAATATTTTTTATATCATATTGATATTTCACCCATAAATTCTTTTACACTAATACAAATTTAAAAATTCATTTTTTAGGACGAAATAATATATGGGATACATTACATCCAATAAGAACCAAAACCCAATCCAACATTTTGTGGCACAAATCAATCACACAAGTCGGGCCTTGGAATTTGTGCCCAGTTCTAGATAATTTTGAAGATGATACCATATCTCACAATTTTTCAACCCAAATTATCTTAAATATCACATAGAGATAGATACGAGGTAGGAGAACAGCTTCATTAACTATTTAAATGGTAAATTTTTCTTCTATTAAGGTCGTAAATGCATGGTAAGTCATAGAATGGGAATATGAATATACTTCCATGCTAAAAATATTTTCATTAATGATCTGGTCATAACATTGGATACACATGTCCAAAAAGGATGATATTTAGTGGGAACATGGGAAATACAATTAAAAAATATAAGAAAATAATTTCAAATTCATCCATTAAATATTCCACCATGTAAAAACTTTATAAGGATATAATTAGAGGAAAAATTGTCCACTCCCCTCACTATAGAGATGTATCTCCCTCTATATTTCAAAGGGTTGGAAGATTTGGTTAGCCATTTTTATATAATTGGGGTTTATTTTGATATTTTGATTTAAATTTTAAATATATTTTAGTTAATATTCATCTCTTATCTTTAATTTTATCATTTTCCCCCCATCATGTTCCTTCTAATCTCCATGAAAATGGAGAACTAACCCTCATTGTTGTTCAGGGGAGCGGTGATGATTTGAGCTCATTATTCTTCAATTTCTTTTATTTACATTGTTATAAGAATTAAAGTAGTGGTAAAACTAGTTTTGGTGAAGTCTTCACCTTGATTCCTATAATATTGAATTCTTCTTCCTGTTGGATTTTTATTACTCTTCTTCATCATCATAATGTTGCATACTGGGTGGAGTAGCATTGTGGTGATGATTTAAGAAAATATTTTCCTACATGAGAAGGGTCGGTGTGGGGTAATAAAAATTTAATGGTAGTGTGTTGAGTGATATTTTGGACCTCAAAATTAAGTATAATATTGAGAATTAATATTTTAAAGAGTAATGATAGCATCATTGTGAACTCATGAGAACAAATATTTCTTCCTTATTAACTAATATCTTTAGGTTTTAAATTTCTTGTGTTTTGTATTTTTATTTTTATTTTAATTTATATATTTATATATCAAATTCATTTTAAAAAACCCCATTATTTTTTTAGTTTATTATAGTAGTATATTCTAGTTATAAATAGTGAAAATAGAACAATGGTGTGTGTGAGTGGCTTCCTCGAGAGATTGATCCTAGGGTGCACACTATATTGTATACATAGGTAAAAAAAATTATTGGTGTCAAATTCATGAAAAATAACTCTCATAAATATGTATCTATTCTCAAGGAAGAAAATAACTTTCACACATTTTTTTCAAAAATATCAACACAAATCATAAATTTAAAAAATGAAAAAATATAACTTCATTTCATATCTTTTATTTCATAGGTAAAGAAGTATTTTTATAGCTAGTTTTTATGTTTGGATTGATAATAATAAAATGTATGATTTCATATATTTTACATATTCAAGTTCAAAAAAATAAACTGCTTGAATAAAATTAAAAGATACAGGATAAGTGAGAAACCAAATAAATATCTTTTCAACTTATCCTGAAGAAATCAATGTTTTGAGGTTAGAGAAGAAACAAAAACAAATTGAAGATGTGGTAAAATTTGCTCCACCAAAATTCATAATTGAAGAAGTTGAGGAGGTATTGAATAAATACATATAAGATCCATTTATCATGGACCAATAATTTCTAGAGGAGGTTTCTGAAGAAGACATTCCAGTTGATGCACATGTGGGAGATCAAAAATATTTGGGTAAATACTAGTAAGACTTTATAGAATATGAAAAGGTATATTATTCTCCCATATTTTTTAATGAAAAATAATCACCTACATACCTCTATCAATCTATGGAAGAATACATAACCCATATGGTGGAATTTGAAGAAAAATTAGAGGATATTAAATACATACCTCCATACACAACAAAAATACTCCAAGAGGCATTGAGAGAGGAAGAATAATTAAAATTAGAGGTTACTTAGGGAGATAATATTTTCCTAAACACATTTTATTCTTATTTTATTTAAAATTAATTGATAATTACCAATCATTGATTTAAATTTTCAGATTCATCAAATACATGAATTTCCTTGGAGGATGGTGATGAATAAGATAATACACCTACTAAGACTGAGTTACCAGAGGGCCTTCTAGAAGAAATTACATTCTAAGATGACATAATTAAAGGGAAATACTTTTTTATTGATTCTTCATGTTTTAATCAAATTCAAGTTGAATTATTTTCTTACTTTAAATTTACCAAAATTCCTAAAACAACATCACATGATCAGGTTTTGGATGTTTAATTTGAAGAGGCAAAAGAATATGTATCCAAAGAAAGGGAGGACTAAGTGTTTTTTTATTCACATGCCTTGGAAGTTTAATACATTACAAAGAGTATGGATCTATTATAATCTATACAAGGGTATCTAATGTGAATGGATGAATATTATAAGGTAAAAAAATTGGTGGTTTAAATCACATAAACCACACCCACCATCATATTAGGGATAAAGTGTTGCAACTACTAGACTAGGAGAATTAAAAATATAGCACCCACTTGGTGAGTCAAACCAAGTTCTATACTCATTTACCTTTCTATTTCCTTTTAATTTTTTTTCTTATGTTTTTTTTGTTCTAGATTTCTTGGTCCGTGTGGTAGAATCAAGGATATTAACTCCAGGAAGCCAGTAAAAATAAAATCAGATTGTATTTTTCCCTATCTTTAGTTTTTCTACCCTAATCCTCTTATTTTGTGGAGTTTAATTAATGGGTAGTTAAATATTAAGTGTGGGGTAGTTTCAATCTACTTATGAGTCTTTTTGTCTTTTGTATTTATTTTTATTTTTTTAGGAACTTTGAGCCTAAATAAATATTTTTTTCATTTTTTCTCACTTGAATTGATTTTGGTAGAGTATTCTTGATCTTGTAATAAATGGATTTTAAATGACTGTTGATGTGAACTGTTTTCCTAAATTTTTATTTTCTATAATTTTAATGTGTTTGATCGATTTTCAAAATCTATTCCCATGAAACATTGTCTCAAATTATTTTTCCCTTCATGTGAGGTATTCTGAACCCTTTTGATATTTTCTTCCTAATACCCACAATTTCTTGAGAGAAACTTGGATTTTGTGAGAAAATAATAACTTTTTACTATTCCCTTTCAAAGCTTTTGAGATCATGAAATTTTTTTGATGTGATTGAGGATTTTTTTGGTAATTCATATTTTAACTTAATACCCACCTTTACATTTTTCATTATTTATCTCTTAGAATCCATGAATTTCTTTATAGTTTTAATCCATATTAAAAGTTGGTTATTCATTACCCACCTTCACTATTAATATTTTTTTAATGAATATTTCATGTTTGAGTGTGGGGGAAGAAATTTTCATGTGTTTTCTTTGGGAAGAATCTAATTTTTGTATGTGTGAGGTGTGTGTCATTATTATAATCATTTTAAGAATGGGAAATAGTCACTTTAATTCATCATGGTTCATTTTTATTATCTGATTCTCCCAAAAAAAGAAAAATAAAGGAAAAAATAAAAAATAAAAAAAAATAAAAAAATGGTGATGATATTTAATTATTCATTATGATTACATTTTTGGCTCATTTCCTTCTCAAAATTAAGGGAATGAATTTTCTTTCATTCATTTTATTTGATTTTCATCTCATCCTCCATTAAAAAAAGAAAAAATGGAAAAAAAATTATAATTAGGATGAAATTTTTCTTAAAATTCATTTTTTGATTTATGTACAATTTCATGAAAATGGGGGTATTGTGTTTTATGTGTAAAGGGAATTTAATAAGGTATATTTTTTGGTTTTCACTTGAATATTCATGCATTGGTATTTATGAGTTGAACCTCCTCCTTTCAGCCTTGAATTTTTAAATATTTTACTCTCTAACCCATTACCAGAGATTTGACCTTGAAATTTTCCTAATTATTAATAACATTTTTATGACTCATGTTATGAATATATGATAATTTTCATAAGCTAATGTTGACACATTCACTTTCAAAGTATGATTATAACTCAATATTTAATTTCTCTTGAGTAAAGAGTGACATTAATTTCATTGTGAGGTAAGTGTGATTGGTCCATGGATGTATTTTTTAGGTTTAATGGATTTAAATTTGAGATATAAAAATTAATGATAATTGTTTTCATAGATGAGACATGATTAAATTCAATTTTGGAAAAGATTTTGTACATTTTTTGACTATTGATTTTGGAGCATATTTTAATTCAGATATTTAATGATTTTCTAGGAGTTCAATATTTAAGTGTAAGGGATTGATGAAATTAATAATTTCACATATATTATTCAGTAATTAAAATTTTTAATTCCACCAATTTCATATTTTAAGGTCAATTTTCACAATTTAAGGTTTTATTAATATTTTGATCTTAATTATTAAAAAATCATAATTTTTTAATTTAAATATTTTTTATATCAGATTATTATTTTGGACATATCTTCTTTTAAAATAATCTAAATTGAAAAATTACTTTTTTAGGATCAAATAATTTGTGTGATACATTTCATCCAATAGAATCCAAATCTAAATCCAATATTTCAATGCCCAAATCAAGTATACAAGTCAGGCCTTGGAATCAGTACATGAATCTGGAGAATTTTGAAGAAGGGACAATATATCACAAAGTACCAACCAAAATGATCTTAAATTTATCATGGAGATATATAATACTCCTATGAAAAAGTTCATTTACTTTGTAAAAACAGATTTTTTCTTCCCACAAGGTCATAAATGCATGGGAAGTCAATGAATGGGAATACGAACAGACTATGAGGCGAAAAATATTTTCTTAAATTATCTAGTCATAACTTATAATACATATGTCAAAAAAGAATAAAATTTGGTGGTCACATGGTGAATATATAACTCCAAAACGTTTTATAATAAAACAATTTTAAATTATTCCATTTAATATTCCCACTACACATAAACTTTAAGATGAAAATAGATCCAAAATTTTCCATTACCCTCATTATAAAAATGTATCTCCCTCTCTATTTCAAAGGGTTGGCAACTTGGGTTATCCATTTTGTGTAGGAGTAGTTTTTATTCTTCTATAGTCATTTACATGTTAAATATATTTTAGTTAATCTTCCTCTATTCTCTTTTATTTCATCTTTTTTCCCCACCATGCTCCTTCTAATATCTATGAAAATAGAGAACTAACCCTCATTGTTGTTCAAGGAGGGAATGATGATATTTTGAGTTCATTGTGCTTAAATTTCTTATATTTGTTATTTAGATAATTTAAGTAGTGATGAAACCAGTTTTGGTGAATATTTCACCCTTATTTCTCTACTATTTATTTCTAATTCCCATTCAATTTTTCTTTCTCTCATTCATCGTCATAATGTTGCATACAAGGTGGAGTAACATTGTGGCAATTATGTGAGGGAGTATTTACCCATATGTGGAGGGTTAGTGTGGGATAATAAAAATTAAATGTTATGGTTTTAATTTATAATGTTTATATCAATATTTAGTAGAATATTGAGGATTAATATTTTAAAGAACAATGGTAGCATCGTCGTGAACTCTTGAGAATAATTACTTCTTTCTTCTATACCAACATCTTTGTGCTATCACTTTCTTGTGTTTTGAATTTTTTATTTCATTTTCATTTATATATTTATATATCACATGAATTTTCAATACCCCTTATTATATTAGTAGTTTATTTTAGTATTATATTCTAATTATAAATAGTTACAATAGAAAAGTGTGTTTGAGTATCCTCCAGAAGAGATTGATCCTAAGGTTCACACTATATAGCATTCATAGGTAATAAAAATTTGTTGGTGTGAGATTAATGAAAAATACCTCTCATCATTAAGGCTATCTCTAAAAACAAACTTTAACCTTGAGGCACTGAGTGTATTTTTATAGTATATCTTAAGTAAACTAAAGTATATTACATATATAACCCCTTAGATAAAAAGTTTGTGGCTAATATAAATCTCATAATTTTTTTAGAGGGAGAACATATCTAAAATAGATAGTGGGATATAGAATTATGTTTATGAATTCGTAGCTCAAGATACACAAGAGTTGTTATAGGAAAAAAATCCACAAAGCCCATGAAATATAATGTTATAGATACACAAGTACTGTGTATAAGTATATGATATGTTAGAGAACCTAAAAGATTTAGTTTTCTAGTCACCAAAGATGGTGACTCATTATTAGTTAATAATAAAGACCTTATAACCTATAAGGAAACAGTAAGTGATATAGAATTTTCCAAATATAAAGAAGCCATGAATTATAAAATAGATTCCATGTACCAAAACCATGTGTGGATTTTGGTATATTCTATAGTGTATGTAAAGACTGTTGGTTGAAAATGAGTATTCAAGAATAAACTGATCATGTATGGACCAGTTATAACCCATAAGGCATTACTGGTTATAAGAGGGTGTAAACAGTGTCAATGAATCCTTTTCACCAATTTTTATGTTGAAATCCATCAGAATTATACTTTCCATAATATCTTACATGACTATAATATTTGGAAGATGAATGTAAAAACAATCATCCTTAATGGTAACCTTCAAGAAGATGTCTTGTATGACACATCCATAAGTGTTTTTGACTCCAAAGGATGAGAGTAAGGTATACAAATTTTAGAGATCCATTTATGGATTAAATAAAGAATTTAGGTCATGGAACATTTTCTTCAATGAATCAATAAAAAAATTGTTTTCATAAATAATAAATATGAGCCTTGTGTCTAGAAATGTTTTAATGGGAGTGCAATTTTTTTCTTGATAGTGTCTGTTGATGATATACTACATGTTGGAAACAAGATACTGGTCTTACAGACTATTAAGAATTGGCTAAAATCATGCTTCTCTATAAAATACTTTAGTGAAGCATCATACATTATTGGGATCAAAAACCATCATGATAAATCCAAGAGACTACTTAGACTAATTCTAGGTACATGCATTGACAACATACTAAAGAGATTTAGTATGGACTAATCTGAGAGGGAATTCTTTCCAAAGTCATGTGGAATTCCTTCCAAGAAAATGTGTCCCTGGAATATGAGGAGATAAAAATATTGAAAAGGACTTCATATGTGTCAACAATTAGGCCACTCATTCAGGTCATGTTATTCACTAGGATAAACGTTTCTTACTCCTTAATCATAGTAGGAAGATATCAATCTGATCTATGAGAACACCATTGGATAGAAATCAAGACTATCCTAAAATAACTCAAGAAAATTGAGGATATATTTCTATTTTGTGGAGGAGATGAGGAGATAATCATCAGGGGATATATAGATGCTAGTTTCCAAATAGATCAATACAATATGAAATTGCAATCATGATATATCTTCACTCTCAATATAGGTGTTTTGAGTTGGAAGATCTCAAATAAAGACATGGTATCTGATTCCATATCATATTTTAAGTATATTTTAGCTTATGATACAACTAAAGAAGTAGTTTGGATATACAACTTCATCCAAGAGATTGGCATGGTGCCTTGTAGTAAAGACACTATCACATTGGTATGTGATAATACTACGGTGATAGATCTTACAAAAGAGTTATGGTCATATCAATGGATGAAGCACATACTTTGGAAGTGTCATATCTTGAGGGATATTTCTCGGAGAGGTGATATCACAATAAGTAGAGTTTACACAGAAGATAACGTGGAAGACCCTTTGACTAAAGCCTTATCTTAGTGGAAGCATGATCATCATCTGAGAGATAGCGGACTAAAAGTAATTAACAATTGGCTCTAGTCCATGTGGGGGTCTATTAGAGTTGGTTCCCTAAAACCAACTAATTTGTACTTTATATTGACTGTATATTCAAATATGTTAATTTTAATAAATATATCATCACATATTGATTGTTATTTTTTTTAATTTTAATGTAATAATGTTCTAAAGTATCTATCTCAGTGAAAATGTCATAGAAGCTCCCCACTATGATGTGAATCATTAAGTGCTATGATTATATTATTAAATTATATTTTATATGGTTGTATAACATCATATGATGAGACATAGATGATACAGACTATTAGGTGCGAGTAATCATGAGCGGATGAGACTTCATCATATGAAGTCCGTACTTGGTAATCTCTAAGATGGTAGATTATGAGGACAACCCCACTAGTAGGAACTCCATGTGTTAAATTTATTTGGATATTCTTATATATGAGTGTGTGTAATGATCCATATACTTTAATATTATTATAAATTTATATCATTATTCATATACTTATATGTATTTATGTATTTCTGTAAACTGTGATGACATATGTTTAATGTGAATTTAGGTATGTTGGGTGCATCATGAGTGATATGTTATTAATGAATAAGTTAATGAAGTATTTGTATCTTGAATCTTTATGGAAGATGATACCTTGAACATTTGATTTAAATATAGATTTTGTATTAAATTCCATGGCCATGGTAATGGTCGGGTTCATTTCAGAAATTCAAAGAGTGACATATTAATCATATGGGTTGATGACTGAAGTATGAAACCTTGATTATGAGATATAGAGACAAAGAGATTATATTACACGGTGATCATTCATGTTTGGTTTCCATCACTATGATATTAACTCGTTCCTACATAGGTTCTTTTATGTGTTTCTAGTTGTTAATATTAAAGTTTAGGCAAGCTCACCTAATTCCACTAAGGAAGAGGTTTGTAGGTTTACAAAATTAGTGTTTCCATTGATCTCAATTAAATTTTATTTGAATTTAATTATTTGAATAAATTTTAATCTTCTGACCAAGGAGTAATATTTATTTAGGATTTATTTATCACATAAATTTAGTGTAACGAACCAACCTAGGGAAACCAGAAAATTCACCCAAGATAGTCACCTATATGATAATGTAAAATAAAGAATAAGAAACATGTCTCATAATAAACCTGAGCAAGGAAAACCACTAGGGTACAACATAGAAGAAAAATTACATATTCATAAGACATACAAAGTCAAACCAAACTGGAAAAACTAGAAATATAAAACATGAAAAGTATAAAAAATTCCATGTATGACCATTCATCACCACCAAACCATCTTTCTATGAAGACGATGATAAAAAGAGAAACATACATGCTACATAATTCCCTTACCTTTACACGAATCTTACAAAACAACATCTCCAACCACCCAAAGGAAAAAGTAGGTTGTGACCTCAAATCCCAGTATGATACCACCAAAGAATCTATAAAAGTTATAGTATCAAGAATGAATTAGTTCTAGCTTTAAAATAAATTCAATTTACAAATCATTTTTATAAATTAAAACAATTTTAGAAAAAAATACTTTGCTTTTCATAAAAACATTCCATATTAACCAAATCTAGGAATATGTGAAGTGTGAAAGAAAATAAGTAAGAAAATATGGATACACCATAATATAATCATGTGAACATATAACCACGAAATATATCATCATGTGATAAACAATCCATAAATGAAAAATCACACCATTTAGGATCTAACCTATGGGATGCATGCGAGACATGAAATAAAATCCCCAATCTTGGCCTAAGGTGGATCCAATCAATATAACCTATAATGGAATTAAACACACTAAAGTGACATAAAACCTCTTAGGGAATTACACAAATAAATAGTCACTAGTCTATTCCCGATGCACCCAAGGTTACACAATGTGATATATTTTCCAGAAAACATTTAAAAACAATTCTTAGGTTTAAAAAAATATTTTCACATTTAAGACTTTCCACTTCCAAGTTTGAAGACCTATTTCAAAACCAAAACCACCATTTAAAGAATCAAATCCAACACCTGGTTTGCACAAATATATTTTTAAAATAAAACCCCTTTAAGATAATTAATTTCATCTAAAGAAACCATTCCAATGTAAAATCATGTATTTAAATTGAATAACTCAAAAAAATTGACAAGTACATATAGAAATTAAAGAATTAGAACCTTATATAGAGACACTTACCTCAAGAATAGAGGAAACCTAATCACCTTCGATAATAGATATTGGAAATAAGCAGATCAACCTCTGGAAGAGAAGGAATAAGAAAAAAATAAAAAGGATCGATAGAAAAACCAAATGGATCACAACCTAATTCATAAATGCAGCCAACTCCACTTCCACAATCAATGTAAATGAAAAAACAAAAATAAATCTTACCAAAGAGAAGTGACACAACTGCTGCGGGGATCAAACACCCAATGGAGTGATTTAGACAGAGGGAGACCACCTAAAATCACCATAGGGTTCAAGAGGAAGGTCTTAAAATCAAATGAAAAAGGTTTTAGGCATGTAGAATGATAAAAAAAATCTAGAATAAAACATTTCACATTGTAAAACCCTTTCACGACGTAAATTCCACCAAATTTCATATACATAGAAAAAAGTTATCGCATCAGGTTAAAAATCACAATTCTAACAATTTCACATCATGAAAAGGTTTCATGGATTTTAATTTTTCACACTCTGAATTGGACTAATGGTATATTCCCTACAAAATATTCATGTCGTGTAACTAGTTCAGGATGTGAATGTGTCCATCTGGCAGTCCGTTGCCCTGATTCTATAGAAAAAACCTCAAACTAACTCTTAATACCTTTGATACCTTTGACACATTTATACCTATACACCATTGAATGAAACAAAAAAACATCCCTAAACATTATATAAATAAAGGTTCATGAAATACTTGAAAGAATGGGATGTTACAATTCTCTCCACCATACAAGATTTCTATCCCCCTAAAGTCCTCAAGATCTTGGACTAGAAAAAAGTAATGGCTATTACTACGTCATCAACAACTCTTTATCCCACATCTCATGGTTATCATGTATACACAACCATGGTACACAGACCAAGGTAATTATTTTAACATGCAGTACCTTCTCTTGATGATCCATAATATGAACTGGTTTCTCAACCACAATGGTTTCAGGATAAAGATCAACATCCTCTCACTCAATCACATGGGAAGGATCTGGTTTATACCACCTCATCTAGGAAACATAAAACACATCATGGATGGAATCCAAATGTGATGGTAATTATAACTAATACACCATAATTACAAGATTATTTATATTATCTAATAGGTCAACAAACCTCAGTGCCAACTTACCATGTCTACCTAATCGATGGTGTCCCAAGTAAGGTGGAACTCTGAGAAAAACCTGATCACCATCCTCAAACTCTATCAGCCTATGATTATGGTTTTTATATGATTCATAATGACTCTATTCTGAGATAAATCTCTTCTAGATCAACTACACATTTTTCATCATTTCTAGAACAAGAATCATCCTAACCAAGAACCATTCTCCAAAATCTTCCCTATACAAGGGAGATATACATGGATTCCCATACAAAGCCTCAAAGGGATCCATCTTAATCAAGGCCTAATAAATATTGTTATAGGAAAACTTGACTAGAGGTAAATTTTTTTACTAAGAACCACTAAAATCAAGCACACATGCCCAGATCATATCCTTAAGAACCAGGATAACCCTCTTTATTTATCCATATGTTTGCGGATGATAATTCGTGATCAATTTAAAATGGGAACTCATCACCTCTTACAAACCTTTTAAAACCTATATGTAAACCTAGTGTATCTATCAGAAATAATCTCATAATAAATCCCATGAATCCTCAAAATATATCATACATACAAGTCCTCGAGCTATTCCACTTTTTTCGTCTCCTTGATATGGAGTAAATGTGCTGATTTCATGAGTTAATCAATAATCACCCAAATCACATCCTTCCAACTAGGATTATATGGTAAACCAATGAAAAATTACATAGAAATATCATCACATTTCCGTACTATAATGGGTAAGGGATACAAAAAACTAGCAGGTCTCTGGTGCTCTGCTTTAATTTTATGAAACATAAGACACCGTGATACAAAATATCAAATCAACAACCTCATCCCAGATCACTAATACCAATGTTTGAAGTCATGATACATATTGGTAGTTCTAGGGTGTACAAACCAACCAGAATGGTTTCCAACATCCAACAACTCATACCTCATAGAAAAATTAACAACTAACCTTCCTTGGAAAAACAAAGCACCACTAGGAGATCGAGACCACTCATCCGAGGTATTACCACCATTTAAGATTTCACTAAAGAAATGGAACTTAGTTTCAGGTACTTGATCAATCCAAACCTACTCATAAAATGATAATTAGTCATTTTTTTAATCTAGACACACTTTCCACTAAATTCTTCCACTTCCAATCTCATATTGGAAAATAAACTCATTGGCAACCACTCTTTGGCTGATTCCTTCAAGGATTGTGTTATTAATTTATTTATTAGCACATTGGAAGACACATTACCTTTCCCAGAAGTATAGGAAATTTAAATTTATAAATTCTAAAGATACGAAACCCAGTGTCTCAGTCTTAAGTTCAAATCCCTCAGATTGAAAATATACTTTAGGATTTTGTTATTTGAATATATTATAAACTAATCCCCAAAGAGGTAGTGATTCCATGTTTTTGAGTGCATACATAACCATCACCAACTCAATATTTTTGGTAGGTTAGTTCTTCTCATGAGGGAGTAACTGGAGAGATCCATAGGCCACCAACCATTTTCTTTACATCAAGCACTCCCAAAACTCATAACAGAAGCATCCCTAAAAACATCATAACATGAACATGGTTATGGAAGAATCAAAACTAGATCCAAATTCAACCTCACCTTCATTTCCTCAAAATATCAATGACATTATTCATTCCACTCAAAATTTACACCCTTACGGGTTATAGTTTTCTTCAGATATTAAATCTTGGATAATTCATAAACAATCCACCTATAATAGCCGACTAACCCCAAGAATCTTCGGATCTCAAACACGTTTCTAGGATGCTACTAAGACATAAATATTTTTACCCTTTTAGTATCCACTGTGAGACCCCTATCAGATATAACATTCCCTAGAAACTTTACTTCTTGAACCCAAAACTCGCATTTGCAAATCTTACCATACAAGCGATTTTCACTCAAGTTTATGAAAATGGTATCCAAATGGTCCATGTGATCCTCCTCTAACATGGAGTAAACCAAAATATCATCCAAAAATACAATAAAAAATATTATAATAACCAATGAAAGATCTGTTTCATCAATGTCATAAATACTGCAACAGCATTAGTGAGACTAAATAGTATAACTAGAAACTCAAAATACCCATACTAGATCCTAGATGTTGTATTAGGTATATCATCTTCTTGGAATCTCAACTGGTGGTACCATGGCTGAAGGTCAATCTATAAAAACCAATGAGCCCCTATAAGTTGATCAAAGAGATCATCAATCTTTGGCAAGGGCTATTTGTTCTTGATGATGACCTGATTTAACTTTTGATTGTCAATATAAGTTATGAGGCTCCTGTAAGAATTCTTAGAAAAGAGGATAGGTAAATATCATAATTACATTACAGGATGAATAAATACCTTAACCTTGAGTTCCCCAAGTTAGACCTTAAGTTCTACTAACTCAACAGGAATCATACAATAAGATGGCACAAAATTGGGCATTATATCAGGTATTAGGTATATAATAAACTTGACCTCTCTCTATAGTGGTTAAATAGAAAAATAATTTGGAAAGACCTTGGGGTACACACACCACTACAAGAAGTGGTCAAATCAAACAAGGTTCAACAGTATCTGGGAACATTTTCAATAACTAATATAAGATCACCCCAATATAAGGAACAACATGCCTCTCTCTCTCATACCTAGATTCCCACTCACCATGAAAAATGTGAGTGATTCCATCCATAGATAAAAACTGAACTCAACAGTGATTACATTTGTTCTGGGACTTAATGTTGATCATCCAATCCATGCCAACAATTAGGTCAAAGATATCAATATCAAGCACCACGAAGTCCCACTCCACCTCAAGGTTGACTATTTTCATTCGACATGTAGAAAATTTAAAACCTCGTTCGGGCCTATTTCCCAAAGGCATGTAAAATCCAAAAATAACGAAATAAGTTCCATACATAATCCCAAAACATCAACTAACTTTAGAGATATAAAATAATTAGTAGTACCTTTATCAAAGAAATCAAGCACCATAGAAGATGAAATAAACATTGTACCTATAACAATAGTGATCCCCACTTTAGATTCCTCTGGTATATACTTCACTACATAAAGACATCTAGTATCAAATCCTCCTTGAGATTTCCTAGCTATAGGAATATCCCCCTCAGCCTGTGGATAAGACCCACTGCCCTTGGAAGCATCAGTAGAAACCTTCAAAACTTTGGTGAGAGTGGATATAGAATTACTATCTTGGGATATCATTTCACAAAAAAAATCATTAGATGACCATATTATCCACAATTATGACAATTCTTGGGAGACTCCATACAATTAGGCTTGGTATGACCAAGACTTCCACACCGATATCAAAAAACCTTCTGTTGTCCTAAATAATCCCTTAAAACAATTCCTAAAGAAAATTTTCTACCTTTTCATGTCCTTTTTATCCAGAAGATATACTTTGGCTAAAGATAGTACCAACTGAATCTCTTACCAAACCTATTTTTCTATCTATTTCATCATCTTCCAAAGATAACTTATCAACTACCTCCAAAAAGGTTGTAAGGGCATGAGAATTAGCATCATACAAATATCAAACCTCAATCCCAACTGAAATATATGATCCATTAAGTAATCATTGGTGACTAGGTCTGGTTATGAATTCACCAATTCATCAAAATGGATGGAATGATTTAGAACGATGCACTCCCCTTGCTCTAAGTTTAGAAACCCCCAGGTATTTTCCCCTCACAACATCTCAGGATGAAACTGTTGGTTAAATATTTTCTTGGAAGAGGTACATGTAAGATCCTCATGAAAATTAGCTTGCAAAATAGATTCCAACCACATTCTTCTTGGTCCCTCAAGAACATATGTGGAAAAACCAACTATAGAGTCTTCAAGAGTTTTCAATAATTTTAAGATCCTATCAATCCAATAAATCAATTCTTTATATTCCTGGGGTCCTTTTTCACCATGAAAGATGGGTGGATACTTCTTAGAAAATTCTGAGTCATGATCTGATGCTCATCATGAGTTCCTAACACCTTATTGATCCAAAGTTTGAATAGTTTGGATTATAGATTCTACCAAATAAGGGTCACCATAGGATTTTTCTACGGAATCTGTCTCATAGATTCCTCTTTCAGATTCAGAAGATATCTTCTTAGAGGAATTATCTAAAAAATACAGGAAAAAACCCCATCAGTCATGAGCATATTCCCAAATCATAGGACCAACTTTAGGTATCCATATCAAAACTTTTAAATGAAAATAATTTAAAGCATTTATATATTTTATGTATAAAAAACTGAACAAGAAAAAGAAGGAATGGGTCCATTTAAATAATCCCTTTTTTGGTTCATTTAAATGACCTCAACCACCAAGTATCAAGCTTAGAAAAAATCCCTGACTACCAATGGTTACTCGATTTTATCCACATAATTGAGTAGTATAGGATCCTTTTCTAAAGTTTCTATCTAAATTCATATGGTCCTAACTCTTTTCTTCCAAGACACTAAACCAAACCCAGGCAGTTTCACAGTACTTCAGGTCAGGTAATGGCTCTGATAATAAATTGTAACAAACCAACCATGGGAAACTAGAAAAGTCACCCAAGATGGTCCACCACATGGTAAAGTAAAACAAAATGAAAGAAATGTGTCTCATAATAAACCTGAACAAAGAAAAATTCTAGGGTACAATGCGGATGTGAGAGTATATATCCATGAGACATATAAAATCAATCCAAACTAACCAAAACAAAAACATAAAACATGATGATTCTAAATAAGTTCATGTGTGACCATCCATCACCACCAAACCATCTCACTATGATGACTATGGTAATAAGAGAAACTACCATGATGCATGATTCCATTCCCTTTACATGTGTCCTATAAAACAATATCTAAAACCAAGGAAAAGGTAGGGTGTGAGCATAAATCCTGATAGGATACCACCAAATAATCTATATAAGTTCAATTGGTATTACACACACTAAAGTGACATAAAACCTCTTGTGTAATTACACACACTAAAGAGTCAAAATTCTATTCCTGACACACCCAAGGTAACCCAATGTGCTCAATTTTCCAAAAAACTATTTAAAAAATTCTCACATTTTAAAAAAAACATTTCCACATCTAAGCCTTTCCACTTTCGGGCTTGAAGACCCATTTCAAAACCAAAATAACCATTTTAATAATTTTATCCAACACTAGGCATGTAAAAATCCATTTTTAAAGAAAAACCATTTAAAAAAGATGAATATACCATTCTAATTTCAAATCATGCATTTACATTGTATAACTCAAATGAATTGAAAAGAAAATATAGATATTCAAGAATTAACCCCTTGTATAGATACACCAATCTCAAAAATGGAGGAAACCTAATCACCTTCAACAATAAAGATTGGAAACAAGTAGGTCATCCTATGAAAGTCAATGCATGAGGAAAAATTGTAATGGATTGAAGGATTGATAGAAAACTCAAACCGGTCACAACCCGATCCATAAATATATCCAATGTCACTGCCAAAATCAATGGAAATGAAGAAGTACAAAGACTACTTACCAAGAAGAAGTGACGCAACCACCATGGGGATCAAACCCCCGATAGAGTGATATAGAAGAAGAGAGGTAACCCAAAATCACCTAAAATATCCCTAGGGTTTGAGAGTAAGCCCTTTATATCGAATGAAAAAATATTCAGGTGTGCAGTGAGATAAAAATTATTAGACTCAAACAATTCACATCATAAACCCCTTTATGGAATGAATTCCATAAGTTTTCATATATGATGAAAAAGGCATCTCCTAGGGTTAAAAATATTGATCCTGAATATTTTATGTCATGAAAAAATTTTACGGCTTATAATATTTCACACTCTGAAATGGACTCATGATATCTTCTCTGCAAAGGATTCACAACATGTAACTAGTTCACAATATGAATATGTTCAGAAGGCAGTTCGCTATCCAAATCATGCATAAAAAACCCAAACCTACTCCAAATCCCTCTAAATCATTTTACACATTTATATTCAAACTCCATTAATTCAAACTAACATACATCAATGAACTTTAGATCAAATAGGGGTTATAAATACCTAAAATAATGGGATGTTACATTCAATAACTATTTTATATGTGAGTTGAATATTAAAATTATTATTTATTCACCATAAATTGAATATTATATTACATTTATTTATTTATCAAATGAATAGTATTTATAATTCAAGGTTCAGTAAATTCCAAGAAAGGTGTGTGGGTAGTTCCATAGTGACTGGTAATGAAAACGATATAATAAATATCATTCAAATAAATATTAATTTATTTAATGATATTTATAGTATTCATGAGACATGCACACATCAAATAAATAAAATTATTACTATTACTATTATATGTGAGGTTATCTAAGGATTTAAATATTGGATAAGAGTATCTGTGAAATTTTACTAATCCTCTATCCCTGGCCATATATATACTCGATTATATCATTTCTGTGAAGTGACTAATGGTGGAAGTAATTTGATTATACACAATGATTTACTCTCTATAGTATTATCTCAATGAAGAAATAATAATGAGATTCTCTCTAGACTAAGATATTTTTTCCACCTTCCTCCATACTTTCAAGAATGAGAGAACAAGAATCAATATTTTAACGGTGAAGGATTCTGTTGTGATTAAAGGAAGCGACACAAGATGATTGGTTTTGCCGTGGTAGCACTCAGAATGTCACCAATGAAAATTTGAGATCAAAGGTGTACATGTGGATTATCTCTAGAGGTATTTTTATTTGGATCATGTTGACATAATTATGGTAAAACCCAAACATACATTCGATCAATCAATACCAACATCAAATAAAGTATTCAAGACCAAGGTAATTTCTTTTTATTAAATTGATTATAAATTTGACATGAAAATATCATCTCTAGAGTTTTTATATTATTTTGTTATGGTTTTTTAAATATTATCTTGATAAATGTCATTCTTCATCATGTTCTTGTGATTTATTCATTGGATTTAATGAAAAAACCATCATTGGGAATAGGCTCAACCGGCTTTTGTTGTGCCTGAAACCTTCATATATGACATCAAATGCATTGTGGGTTTGGTTTATTTATTAGTATATAGATTTTTTTGTTATTTTCTTTATTCCTAGATTTATGAGGGTATTGTCTCAAATATGTATGTTTTATACCCTCTATGCTAGTATCTCAAACCAATGGTCTATTGGAGGTCGGATTTTGTGGGTCACACCAATCTTCATTTCTGGTTTGGGAGGGGTTATAGTGGGGGAGGGGAGTTTGGATGTATGGATTAGGATGAGAAATGTTATGAATGTTAGGGTTTTGGTAGTATCTAGTCATGTGAGTTGGGATAGAGGACATTTTATTTTATTTCAACTATTATATTTCATATGTATCTTCCAAAGGGTCAACCAATGTATTTGTTTAATTATTCATGTGGTGTATATTTAGTATGTCATTGCACTATTGTATATATGATACATCATATAAATGGTTTATTATTTATATAATATATTGTGGTATCTTGGAACATTGTTTTATGTCTACAAGTTTTGGGTATGTTCGTTACACAAATGGTTTGTTCCAAATTTTTTGTAGATTCGAGCACTAACTCTTATGTTTTATATTTGAGGGCTTAGTCTCTCTATGACTTTCTCAGTCCCTCGCATCTAGTTGGTAGACTTTGAAATCTATATAAGTGTGTCATAGGTCACATAATGACCCATTTGTATTATTGTTTCAGTAAACCAGGTTGAGACATTACATATTTATCCTTAGTTAAGGGTAAAAATTTGGTAAGGCATGGCCAGGTTGAGCTTGACCATTGAAATGTTGGGTGAGGGTGTACTTTTTGGACTAAGTCAGATTGAGCCAAACAATGCTAGGTGTCAGCCCAGACCGGACCTTAGGATGGCCTTAATATTTTGGTTGGTTGGGCCAATCGATTCTTTTTTATAATAAAAAATATTAAGTGAAACTATTTTGGTACTTTTCACATTTTTATAAATGTTTTTTCACTCATTTGTTATATTTCATGATTTTTATTATTTTACGATAAAATTTTTAATTTATAAACAAGTATAAAATGAATGTGAAATTGTATAATTTAATAAATACTATGAAAAAAATTGAAAATATTAAAATTATAATAGTGGTGAAATGTGAGAAGAAAAGAAGAATAGGAATTTTATTAATGATTCTGGTATCTTCCTTCTATAATCAGTACCTATCCAGGGGGTTGCACTTCCCTTTTATAGGAAGTGCAGCATGGTAAGTAGGGGATTGGTTGGGGTGAGCATCCCAGACCCATTGAAGGATTGTAGCCACCTTTCCAACAACTGCCTTCCATTGTCCCTTGGTATGCACACCCCTACCAATGTCATACGTGTTTTGATACTGCCACATTAAAAAATATTTTCTAGAAAAAAACTAGTGGGATAAAAACTAAAATAAGTAAAAGAGTATAGTCATGTATACTTCCCCTGAAAGTTACACTACATTAAAAAAATTTCAATCTACAAATACCTATATCATGTATAAGCTTTATAAAAAAGTTGGTGGTGTCTTTGTAAATAAATATTCAACATTTTCATTGGATAAAACATATTTCATGTTGATATCTCTACCCTTCATTAAATCTTGTGTAAAGGAGAAAAAATTCTATGATATGTGTTTTGTATGATCATTATTTATTAAGACTTCCTTTAATTGTGTGATTCATGCAATATTATATTTGAATAATATTATTGTGATACATTCCATAGGAAATACACTTGTCACTTGAATGTGTTGAGTCATAGACCACAACCAAACACATTCTCAACATGCTTCATGTAATGTTATTACTTTTTCATGATTTGAATATGTTTAAATGAGTGTATTATTTTTTGATCTCTAAGATATGGTAGTACCTCCAACTATGAACACATAACCAGTTTGTGATTGTGCATTATGCAGATCAGATAAATAACCTGCATCTACAAAATTGTCCATCTTCTTTTCTAATTTGGTATAATGGAATAAACCCAAATTAATAGTGCCTGAAAGATAAAAAATGTATGTTTAATTCCATTAAAATGTCTTCATGTTGGGGATAAACTAAATCTTGATAATAAATTAGTAAAAAAAGATATATTCGTATTAGTAGGATCAGCAAGATATATTAGTGCTCTGATAGCACTGATGTATGGTACTTCTGGTGCAATCAACTCCTAATTTTCTTCACAAGGTTGAAATTGATCTTTCTTGGTATTTGAAGACCAAATCACCATTTGAGTACTTAAAGGATTTTCTTTATTCATATTAAATCATTTTAAGACCTTTTTAGTGTAATTTAACTCATACAAAAAATATACCACTTGGCATATGTTCAATTTTTAATCCAAGACAATACTTGGTTTCTCCTAGGTATTTCCTTTCAAAATCATACTTTAAGTTTGTCATTTCTTTATTGATCTCTTTTGGAGTTATGATGATATTTAAATCATCAATATAAACAGTAATGATTGCATATCCATTTTTTGTTTACTTAATTAAAACACATGGTCATATGGGGTTATTTTCATACCATTTATTTAACAAATATTTACTCAAATGATTATTCCACATACGCCCAGATTTTTTTAATCCATATAAGGATTTCTATAATTTAATTGAATATAGGTATTTGGGTTTTGATTTCAATACTTTGGGTATTTTAAATCCTTAGGGATTCTCATATATATACTACTATCAAGTAACCCATATAAATAAGTTATAACAACATACATAAGATGCATATTATCCTTCTCATAAATTTAAAAGTTTATTAGGTTTCAAAAGGTAATAGAATCTATAATAATAAAATACATCTCCTCATAATCAATTATAAGACTCTGAAAAAAAAACCTTGTGCAACAAGAAGATCTTTTTATCTTACAATCTACTTTTTTTCATTATGCTTACACACAAAAAAACCATTTATATCAAATAGGGTTCATAGCTTCTGGTGTGAGTATGATATGTCCAAAAACCCTTCAACTATTAAGTGGATTTAACTCAACTTGCATTGTGTCTTCCCATTTATTCCAATTAGGTCATTTTGACATTCCATAAAAGACCTTGGTTCAGGTTCTTCATTTTATATATCATGTGACATAGAATATGAAAATATTTCATTAATATTTTCCACATTTCTTGGATTCTATATATCACTTGTAGTGGAATAATTAAGATTGATTTCATTATTTTCAAAACTTTCAGGGTTTTATATATCTCATGAATTATCTTTATGATTTTCACTATGTGTTTCTTTAAGAACACTTAAATTATGTGTTTCTTATGGAAAACATGTCTCTATAATGGGGTTTTCAATTATACTCATTCCTTTTATTTTTTGAGTATTTCTATCCTTAAATCAAATTTTTCTTCCATGATTTAGGCGTGATTTTGATATTTCTATAACATCATTATGTAGTTGTGTCTTCGGGACATCAATTATAGCTAGTGGATTTATAGTTGGTACATATGATTTAGTAATTCCCTTTGAATAAATAAATGTATTAGGAAATTGATTTTCTATTTCTTGAAATTTTAAAATCTTTTTCACTTCCATCTTACACTACTGGGTGGGAGGATCAAGAAAAGATAACGTTTTCACATTCCAAGAAATCTATAACAACTATAGTCTTTACTACACATTAATTCATGATTTATTACATAAAAGTACACATAATACAAAGCGTAATATAGAGAAGTACAGTTTATTTGAGAATTAGGTACATTACATGACAACTTAAAATAGGAAATACATCATATTTATTGAAAACTTCCTTAACATTATCATACTTAAAACTTCATGGGATAACCTAGGAGATACATAAGAAAGGGATGAGATATAAATCCTGGTAATGGAATAAACATGGAATAACATGAAATAAGTAATACATGTTAGAAAATAGTCATATAAATGTGGAATAAAATGATTGATAATAATAAATATGAACAATGAGGCATGATATAGCATGATAATCATAAATAAAACATGGGAAATGTGGAAATAACTTAAAAAACTACATAAAAAACATAGGTCAAGGCTAACTTACAAGACATCATGATGGAAAAAGTCTTATATGGGAATCAGGTTCACTCTCTATCCCAACATGACATCTCATGAGACTAAACATTACCCAATTCATTATAGAACTATATAATTCTAGGTGCACCCGTCACATTCATTTTATTCTCATGCTTAAGTGTGCCACATAGATCATAGAATGTGGATTCATTCATCATCATATTTTATTCCACAATCAAGGAATGTGGAATATATGCATATAATTACCAATTGAAATAATTATATGTGTATAAAGTTGAATACCCTTGATATGAAATGGTTATGATATTCACTATATAATTTTTTTAGCATGGAAAATCGTGGTGAAATTTCGGCAACAAAACGGTGTCACTTAAAAATTCATAAAATGGTTTTATGAGAGATAAATGGGTATATAATCATTTTTAAATAAAATGGAAAGTAATAGGGACATGTAAATACATATCCCAACATTAGGAATTGAAAATAAAAGGCATAAGATAATAAAGAAATGTTAATAAATAGGGTAATGAGAGGATCACTTACATGAGTGTGTGACTCCAAATGCTTAGGATGAGCTTCTTGAGAGCTTGGTGAAACCTTGGGAGTACTATAAAGAGGGGAGGGAAGTGTAAGGGAATTATCCAAGTATTTTTAGTGAAGATAAATGGGATATTTGTGGGTTTATATAGTCTATGGTTGGGTATTTCATTAATACTTCCAAACTTAGGTTTCAGACTCTATATAATAAAATAACCAAAAACACAAACCATCCCATGGTTTATGTCCATGGTTTCTTCCAAATGGGAGTGTTTTTCATTATTTTATAATTCCAAGGGATGGAATTAATAAAATAATACTCTTGTTGATGTGTAAGTAAGTCATACTCTTAAATAAATGATTTTAAAACTTTAAAATATATTAATGGTTTTGGTGGATTTTTAATAGATTTATAAAATTAATAAAACAAAGATAAAATAATATTATTTTGAAGTTAAAATATATATTTTATCATTTAAACCATTTATATTATTTATTAAATCACTTTTGGGTCATTATGATGTCATAATACACACCATATATTTATACGGTATTTAATTTTTACTAAAACATTCGACTATCTAAGAAAATTATGAAAGATTATCCATTGGATAATTTTGACATTTTGATTCCAAAAATAATATTAACTTTATAAAAAAATTCTAAGTATGTGAATTTTCACTTTTAAAATAATAATCAACATTTATTGAGAAATGCAGGATTTTTTGATAATAAGAGTTTTAGAACACTTATAAAAATTATATTTGGATTCATAAAAAAATATATGATCATCTATATTTAATTAAAATTATTTAATAATAATATTTTATTAAAATATTATTTATTTCAAAAATCCATTAATTCATCAAAATAAATTCCTTAATTGAATTCGAATATTGCCCAAAATTATAATTTTTGTTTTATTGTATCAAAATAAAAATCATTAATAAAGTTGAAATAATAGGATGAAAATATATTCATTATTCTATAAAAAATAATGTACATACTCATATTTATATGGTCTTGATCCATATCTCTTTAATACAATAGAAACCTCCCTAACGGTAAGGTGTGTGATGGTGAGACTTCCATGAGGTGGTTCGACGAACATGGTTTGGGTCATGATCTCGATGAGCTTGAACTTATCTTATTAACAGTTTAAATCATGCTTAAGTTATTGGATATCATCTTGGTCTTGGTCAAGGTCAAATCCTAGTGATGTTATATCCCCCATAAGATTCGATAAATGGGCTTAATATGGTATGATCCTACTAGTTGAGGCGATCACTTTCTTTTTCTGTGTCAATTGGATTTATCAATACCCTATATTTATACTAATCGCGTGATCATAGTTAAATGGATATATTATCAATGGTAAAAAAAATTAATGGTATTTTAAATATGATAGGATATAAGCCAATGAGCCCGTACCCAAGTGGTAAGGGCTCCTGCTTGGCATCCAAGAGACCCGGGTTCAAAAACGGGTGGAGGCGAATTTCCGGGGTACTATAGTAGTATTGTAGCAGTAATATAGCAGTCATTATAGTAGTTACTATTCGGTACTATATCAGCCGGAACTATTCACCAGATTTGGGCCTTCGGGCCACCGGTTTGGGCCTACGGGTTTTCAGGGCCTTCGGGTCATCAAAGGCCTGCGGGCCACAAGGGCCTTCGGGTCACGTAGACCATGGAGTAGCCCAGTTCACATAGGATAGGCCCCAGAAGAGGATCAGAGCAACAGGAGAAGTAGCCACCATATTCAGAGCTAACTGGATTGGAAGAATGAGAGGGTATGGCGGCCGCCATCGGGACCAGGCACCGTGCAGCTTTGTACGGGGAAATGCTCGCTGATTAGCAATGCAAGGTGGGGAGATAAGGAGATCAATGATTCAAATTGTTGGGGAGGGGCAGTTCTAGTGGGCTGGGCCTATGGGTCATGTATTGGGCATGGTATGCCTCTGGGCCTTCAGGTCAAGTATTGCGGTTCATGTCGGGCCTTGTGCCTTGGGCTTATGGGTCATGTACGGGTTCCCCTTCAACCCTTAAAATGGGGATTATCTATAATAATAAAAAATCCTTCGGGCCATTCGAGCTCGATAGGATATAATATAACCAAATAAGTGCATGTGTTTTCTATAACCATATTACATAATAAGGTAGTTAATTTAAATCATAAGGTGAATTTTATTTATAAAAGTTCAGGTCATTACAATCTTCCCCCCTTAAGAAATTTCACCCTCAAATTTTCTATCTCCCACACTAAAGTAGATGAGGGTAACTCTGTTTCATCACCGCATCTAGTTCCCACATCACTTCTTCAAACTATTGGTTTCTCCACAGCACTTTGACAATGTTCATTGTCTTATTTCTTGTAACTTTATCTCTATGATCTAAGATCTCCATTGGATGCTCCTCATATGATAGATAATTATCCAATGGTACCACCTCTAGATTGAGTACATGTGAGGGGTCTAGTATGTACTTCCTCATGAGTAATACATGGTTTTCATCATGTACTTTAGATAGGTTTTGTAGGAGTGTTGGTTGATATTCTACCACTTTGATGTGATCAAGTATATCAAAGGGGATGGTGTATCTTGGACTATACTTTCCCTTATTCCCAAATCTCATGACCCTCTTCCATGGAGATATGAAAAGGAATGCCATGTATCTAACCTTAAACTCTAGGTATCATTGATGATTATCCATATAGCTCTTTTTTCAACTTTGGGCTACCTTAATGTGCTACTGAATGATTTTCACCTTGCATATCATTTCATCGATAATTTTAGGTCCTAGCAGCTCACTGAATTCATCCCAGCATGTTAGTGTTCTGCATGTTTTCCCATAAAGGGCTTCATATGAAGCCATTTAGATGCTCAAGTATAAACTGTTGTTGTATGAAAATTGGACCAGATGTATATTTTAGCTTAATACTCCTTTTAAGTTTATAAAACATGATCTCAAAAAAAAATTTAGTGTATGAATAGTCCTCTCAGACTGGCCATCATTTTGAGGATGATAGGTTCTAATGAAGTTCAAATTAGAGTTTAGATCATGTTAGATACTTTTTCAAAACTTAGAGGTAAATCTCATATCTCGATTAGATACAATCGATTGTAGTAATCTATGCATCATCACCAATTATTTTATTTATATCTGTTCAAGTTGGTTCAGTGAGAAGTTATAAGAACTTGGTTCTAACTTTGAGGTACGGTTTCTTCTTTTCCTTTTCCTTTGAGTTGTTTTCTAGAAAATAAGGGAAATTTGGGAAGAATACGAAATCAGGGCTTACACACCATGTAATCCTATGAACACACCATGTAGTATGGCCATGTGTGAAGGGAATACATGGTGTGTGGTAATTTAGACAATAAAGAGAGTAAAAAACTAACTACACACCATGTACTACTTAGTACACACCGTGTAGTCATGTCGGCGGGTCCTGGAAAGTAAGTCGGCGAAAAGCTGCCGCCAAATGAACAATAAAATGATATACACGCCATGTATATGGACTTAAATGCCGTTTATTTGTTTTTTTTTGCTTAAAAATGGGCAGTATCCCTCCTATAACATTCTAGATAAAAGGGGATCATCGGGTTTCGCAAACAGCAGCGTTGAACCTTCAATCTTCTCCCAAATCTTTGTCCGAACTCCGATTGAATCACTGTTAGAAGTGTTGGAACCCAATCGGTAAGATCTCAATTACTCTTGAGTTTTTTCTTTAGATTCCATATCATGTCTGAGTTTTTAAGGTTGATAATTTATCCTTGTTTCATATATCTTTTTTATTCTAACATGAAATGTAGGATGACGCTGGACGAGGAGAGTCACATGAGGACTAGGTAGGTGGTCTTGTGCCTTTCGATAAATATCAGGTTTTTATATGTGTCGTAGTTCTATGATCCCATGTTTAGGGTTTTTCTTGGTTGATAATTTGACTCGTGTTAATACCTAATTACATTTCGATGATTGAATAAATTAATTGAATCATGATTGAGCTTATTTGGTTTGATTAAGGGTCACCCTGTGGGTGTATTATCTCTCTGATGACCATTATTTAGCTGTTTGGCCTACGATGCTGATGAGAATGCCATTGTTACCCTTTAAAGGGTTATTTAAAATGAAATTGGTTAATTAAATGTTTTTCATGTGAAATTTTTTGTTAAATCATTGTGATAGTTTAGTTCACATGTTAGTGGTGTTATAAAAATTTTCTCACATGAATTATTAAATGATAAAGTCATTCTATAGTTTAATTATCATGTGTTTCTTGATAAATGAAATATGACCACGTGAGTTGATTATTTAAAACCATGTCCTAGTGTAGGTTACATGTGTTTCTTATAATATTAATTTCCCACGTGAGCTGTTATTTTTTTAACCATGTAATAGTGTAATTTACATTTAATGTTTACTACGCCGAAATTCTGAAATGATGATATATCGGGCTTAGCCCTGAAACATATTGAAATGCTTAAACACCAGGTTTTACCTTGACATATGCTGAAATATTGATACACCAGACTTTTCCCTAATTCTAAATATGCTGAAATGTTGATACATCAAGCTTTTTCCGGATTTGAATATGCTGAAATGATCATACATCAAGTTTGGCCCAAAGACATATTTATATGGAATGACTTATGACACATTTTTCAATCTAAAGCACGAGCTTTGATTTGGTATTCACTTCTTTTGTTTAGATAGCCTGCTGAGGTATCCGTTGTGTTTACTTTATATAGGGAATTGAAAAGCTTAGGCTGGACCCTGAGACTTATATAATTTAGTGAATTTGAATTGATCAGAGAACATGAAATGAATGTAAATGAATTACAGTACTTGTAGGATTGTTCACTTTTGAGTACCTTCTAGTTTACTACATTTCACTATTGTACACTACTTTTTCATATACTCACTAATAGATTGGAACTAACCTATGGTGGTTGCCTACTGAGATTTATTTCTCACACCCTATTTGGGTCATGTTTTGGGCCCAAATAGACTATATGGTTGCAGGTGTTGATAAGGGTAAGGCCCCTTTTTCAGGTACTTGATTTATGCTTAGGGGTAGGAGAGCTTGGGACTAAGCCAAGGCTTGTGATGCTATTGAGTTTCATTTTGTTTTATCATAATTTAGTATTATATTTTAATTGATTGCAGTGTATCCTATTTTCACTATTTTTTTAGAACATGTGACATGCTGCATCATTATGATATTATATGCCTTTTGGTTATCTTTATTTTTCAGTCTTCAGTTGTTTATTTCAGTTTCATGATGTTTACTACTTCCGCTATTGTTATTATTTATTCCACTATGTTACACTCTGCCAATGAGTGTATAGTTTCCCCACTATCACACCCTAGTCCCTTGTTGCTATTAGGTAGCCTTTGGTGTTTGGGGAAATGCACTTGAGGCCAAGTGGCCAACCGGGTATGAGGTACCTTTTAGTGGCACCCGAATACGGGACATTACAAAGTGGTATCAGAGGTTTTATTTTCTAGTTTGATTTACTATTTGGAAATGATATAAAGGATATGAATTTTAGTAATTAGTTGTTCCTGAGAGTAGCTACCCTATTTACAGGTAAAATCCAAGTTTCCTTGAAATAAATTGTACTTTTGGATTTTGAGCTATTACAGTTGAATCAATTTCACCGTTGGGTGATGTACTTGTTTTGTGCTATTATTATTGATGTTATTGTGTTTTTATTTTGTTATAACTCAATGAGATGAGGGTATTCCATATCATGTATCATATAGTCACTTGTTATAAATCACATTCCATGCATACTTTCCATGCCATTTAGGGAGCATTACAGATGCATGTTGTTGTGATAGTACCTTGATAGATATGCCTGCTATTGTGATAGGTGTAATGGTACATGATATGGTTTGGATTGAATGGATGATGAAGTTTGGTTCCTAAGGTGTATGGGCCCTCTTGGACCAGAATTTGGAAGATCATGATTCATTCTTTTATATAGAATTTTGCTAGGATATGCTCTTCTTGGGTTCCAAACTTTGATTCGTGGGGAGTATGGGCCCTCATGAACTGGAATTTGGCATCCCACTAGTTGGATTTTCAGAAGAATAGGGGTTTTTTGGGAAATCTGGAGTTTCTGTCTTGAAAAAACCAGTATACATGGTGTGTAGTTTAGCCTAAAACGCCGTGTGTTCTTACCATTTGAAGGATATGATTTTCCAAGTTTTAAGAAGAACACACCGTGTACAATGTGTACACACCGTGTAGTATATGACCGTGTAATGGGACGTGTGAGAGTAAACATGATCTATTGAGTTTTTATCAGAACACGCCATGTAATTTCAGTACACGCTGTGTAGCCTACTCAGGAAGACCTCGTGTGTATCTGGTCGTGTGGCAGTACATGGCCAGGAGGATAGGCTTGTGTACACGTCGTGTGTGTGTGAACATGTTGTGAACCTAGGGTTGATACACGCCCAGGCTGGCTGTAGAACACGACCATATAACTATGTAAGGGTACATGTCATGTAATCTTTCTACACACCATGTAGTCCCTTTTTTCCAAACTTTGAGGGTCTTTTCCTATTTTGTTTTGGCACTCTAGAACGGAAAATCTTAATGATGATCTTGAACTAAGGCATGTTCTTGATGTTGTAGATTCATGCCACTCTGACATCCATGAGTTGTACGCTAGGAGAGTGGTGATGATCATACTATAGAGATGGTATTCCATGGGATAACAATGGATCCTACGGTTGTGCCAGCTGCGGCACCAGCTCCTATAACAGATGCAGTTGCAGATGAATAGTTCTATGAAGGTTTTTTTAGGTTCATACAGACCTTTTAGGAAGCATCGCAAGCTACCACATCTATGGAAGAGGTGACGCATATCTTCCAACAGCAGCATCTGCCTACTTTTTCAGGGGATGGTGGACCACACGCTACAGAATCATGGCTAGAATCAGTGATGACTATCTTTGTGCATCTGGAGACACCTATTGAGAGGAGGGTCAAGCTAACAACATGTATGTTGCATGATTCTTCCAAGAGATGGTGGGATGTTATCACTTAGGTAGGGCATCATCAGGATATGACATGGGTAGACTTTTAGGCAGCCTTCTATAATTATTATTTTCTCGAGACACTAAGGGTCGATTGAACCCGAAAGTTCATGCACCTAGAGCAGGGAAAACTATTAGTTATAGACTATTATGCCTGGTTTACTGAGCTTCAGTGATTCACACCTATTCTAATGGGTGATGAAGTATCAAAAGATAGACGATTCGAGGATGGTCTCAGGTTTGACATACGATCATAGTTTAATGTCTTCAGGTTTCCTTCTATCTATTCTATTGTGAATTAGGTGCGGATTACTGAGCGCAACCTATAGGAATATGGGGGTGTGATCTGGGGTGGTTCGGCTTTGAGATCTAGTACTATTTCTACCAGTAATAATAAGCGTCATCTGGAGTCTTCTCATAGTGACAGTAGTATAAAAAACATATCTTTTGGTAGCCAGGTGAGGTGTTACTAGTGTGAAATGATTGTTCATACTAAACCTCAATACCCTATGGACCCGGTCAAGTGCCAAGTTTTTGGAAATATGGTCCATTTATAGCGTTTCTTCATAACATTTCCTCTAGAATCTACTGAGAGAGGGTCTGCACCAACTCCACATTCAAGATTGGGGTCAGTAGCTTCTCACCAGTTATGGAATTGGAATACGTCGGGCCATTTAGGTTGAGGGGGTGGTCATGGTTGTGGTATCTAGAACCCAGGATATTAGTGACAGTAGGGAAGGTCAGCTCAGGGTAGTCAAGTAGTGTCTCAGGGCCGTAGTATAGGTTAAACTTATTCAGTGCAATAGACTCAGTAGGAGAAGGATCCCATAACTTCTACAGTTATAGGTACTATTCTAGTCACCTCTGTTTTATCTTATTCACTTTTTGATATTGTTGATACACATATTTTTCTATCTGTGGCCATTTTGGAAGGCATTGGGCTCTTTTTTTATACTTATTATGATGTTATGACTCTAGACACTCTGTTAGGGATTAGAACGGTAGGTGTGCATCAGTTCAAGGAGTGACCCCTTGAGATTGGTGGGTGTCGCTTTCTATGGAACCTCAATGTCTTAGAGATGATGGGATTTTATGTAATTATTGGAATAGACTAGTTGGTTTATTTTCGAGCCTCTGTTGATTTCTATCTCCATAGTGTGGGTTTCACATCACCAAAGGGTGAAGAGTTTCTACATAAGGTTAAATGGGATGTTCAGGTGATCCGAGCTGGACCTAAGCATCGTGGGCTAGGTGGGATGACATCCTAGATTTCAATTTTATATCTAGATGACCAGGGACCATGTCTGGAATATTTCCCTCCAATGTTTGATCGTTTCAGGTACATTTTCCCAGAAGAATTATCAGGATTACCTTCGGTCAGAGAGGTAGATTTCACTATCGAGATAGTTCTAGGAGATGCACTAGTATCCATTCCTCCTTATAGGATGGCTACGACAGAGTTGAAATATCTCAAGAGGTAGTTAGAAGATCTGTAAGATAAGGGTTTCACCCAACCAAGTACTTCTCCTTGGGTTTCACTAGTCCTTTTTGCAAAAAAGGCGGATGGTACCCTTAGGCTATGCATGGAATATTAGAAACTGAACCAGTTGACGGTTAAAAACTAATATCCCTTTCCATGTATAGATGACTTGTTTGATCAACTTCGATGATATCGGGTGTTCTCAAAGATTTAATTGAGGTCAGGATATCACCAAGTACATGTTCTAATTTCATACATACCTTGTACTGTGTATTGTAGTAGGTATGATCTATATAAGTACCTAGTTATGATGTTTGGTCTCACTAACGCGCTAGTAATTTTCATGGAGGTGATGAGCCGATGGTTCCATCCTTACCTAGATTATTTTGTGGTGGTTTTTGTGGATGATATCTTGGTGTATTCTAACAATCAACATAATCATGAAAAACACTTTGATATCATTTTTAATACACTAAGAAATCATTGTTTATATGCTAAGCTCACAAAATTCCACTTTTGGATGGATCAAATTCACTTCCTAGGTCACGTCATCTCAGAGACTAGAGTATCAGTGGACCCAGATAAGGTGAGAGTAGTAGTTACCTGGGAGCATCCCAAGAATGTTTTTGAGGTATAGAGTTTCTTGGGTATAGCTGGTTACTACAAACATTTTATATAGGACTTATCATGCTTAGAAGCACTGATGATGGGATTTACTAAGAAAGGTGTGAAGTTTGAATGGTCATATTCTTATGACGCAGCTTTTTAGGAGCTAAAGGGGCATTTGACTTTAGAACTGATAATGATATTTCAAAATCCAAGAAAGTGTTACACCGTGTACTATGACGCATCAGGTATTGGGTTGGGAGTAGTGCTTATGCAAGGTAATCAATTTGTTACATATAGGTCTCAGCAGTTGAGGCCACATGAGAGGAATTACCCAATGCATGATCTCAAGTTACTTGCAGTTGTTCATGATTTGTGCTGTTGGAGACATTATTTATTAGGAGATCATTTTGTGGTGTACATGAACCAAAACAATCTCAAATACATATTTAATCAGCATGATTTGAATCTGAGATAGCAAAGGTGGGTGAAATACCTTTAGTCGTTCGATTTGGAGCTTGCCTATACTCTTGGTAAAGGCAACACAGTGGCTGACGCACTAAGCAGGAGGACTCAGATAGATGCAGTGCAGGAGGCCAGTGGTGAGTGGAAGCTTGTGGATTTTTTCTCTGAGATTAATTTAGAGGTTCACGATAGTCAGGGACATACATATCTTTCATCTTTGGCTGTTAACTCTACCCTAATAGAAAAAGTGAGGACGAGGTAGCTATCAGATTCCAAAGGCCTAGATCTACGGAAGAGTGTGGCAGGTGAGGACCCTCCTCCTAGATGGACGATAGGTAAGGATAAAGTTCTACATATCCATGGATGTGTATGGGTTCTAGGGGATATACGTGAGGAGATGATGCGGGAGTTTCATGCTTCAGCTTGGGAAGTGAATCCCAAAGTCACTAATATGTACCGTGACTTGTGTAGTTAGTACTGGTGGTTGGGTATGAAGCAAGAAGTAGTTGGTTTTGTTATGATATGTTCCACCTGTCAGTAGGTGAAGATGGAACATTAGCGGACAACTGGGATTTTAAAGCAGTTACCTATTCCGGAGTGTAAATGGGATGATGTTATGATAGATTTTATGATGGGGTTACTGAGGTTTCCTAGAGGCAATGATGTTGTTTGGGTCGTAGTTGACAGGATCAAGAAGGTCACTCACTTCTTGCCGACCAAGGAGACATTTGGTGTTGATGATCTTGGAGATCTGTATATCTGAGAGGTGGTACAACTTCATGGGGTCCCTCATTCTATCATTTCATATAGGGACTCCCTTTTTAAATCTCATTTCTGGTAGAGTTTTCAGAGGGCGCTGGGTAAACAGGTGCTTCTAAGCATAGAATACCACCCTCAGACTGATGGCCAGTCAGAGCGTAAAATACAGGTGTTAGGAGACATGTTGTGTGCATGTGTCCTAGACTTTGGGGTCTATTGGTAGAAGCATATTTCCCTAGTCGAATTCACCTACAATAATAGTTTTTAGGCGACTATACAGATGGAACCTTATGATTCCTTGTATGGTAGTCCATGTTTTTCTCCCCTATGATGGTTAGAGGCAGGTGAGGTAGCCTTACTTGGACCACATATTGTGCAAGAGACTTCTGAGAAAGTCCACTTGATTCAGAAATGGGTGGCTACTGCACAATCTCATCAAAAATCTTAAGTTGATCATCACAGATGACCTTTGGAGTTTGAGGTCAGGGATCAAGTTTTCCAACATGTCACACCAAGGTTGGGACACAAGAAAATCAAGAGATAGGGTAATCTTTAAACTAAGATATGTCGGACTGTTTGATATTTTGGAGTGATTTGGGTTGGTTTCCTATCGGTTAAAGTTACCTCAGAGGTATCCCACCATGCATGACGTCTTCCATGTATCTTAGCTACGCCGCTATCACTCAGGCATGTCTCACATTTTTTAGCCTGAGGAGGTTGAGCTTCAAGTTGATACATCATTTGAGGATCATATGATTTATATAGTTGATAGGAGCATGAAGGTTCTCTGAGGCTGGTCAGTTCCTCTTGTACGGGTGCTATGGCAACATGGCTAAGTGCAGGAAGAGACTTGGGAGAGGGAGGTCGACGTATGTGCTCAGTGGCCAGAGTTATTCTCATATATTCCCTCACCACCCTTGGAAATTCAATTTGGGGATGAATTTCTTTAAGGGGGGAAGTTTGTAAGAACTCGGTTCTTTCTTTGAGGTACAGTTTCTTCTTTTCCTTTTCCTTTGAGTTGTTTTTGAGAAAATAATGGAAATCTGGGAAGAATACTAAATCAGGGGATACATGCCATATAAACCTATGAACACGCCATTCAGTATGGCCATGCGTGAAGGGAATAAATGGAGTGTGGGCATTTTTACAAGAAAGAGAGGGAAAAACCAACTACACACCGTGTACTGCTTAGTACACACCATGTAGTCATGTCGAAAGGTCCTGGAAAGTAAGTCGGAAAAAATGGCCACCAAATGAATAGTAAAATGATATACATGACATGTATATGAACTTACACACCATGTATTTTGTTTTTTTTCTTAAAAATTGGAAGTATCCCTCCTATAAAATTCTGGGTAGAAGGGGCTCACCGGGTTTCACAAACAGCAATGTAAAACCTTCAATCTTCTCCTAAATCTTCATCTGAACTCTGATTCAATCGCCATTAGAAGTATTGGAACCCAATCGGTAAGCTCTCAATTATTCTTGATCCATTCCTTTAGATTCCATATCATGACTGAGTTTTTAAGGTTGATATTTTATCCTTGTTTCATAGATCTTCTTCATTCTATCTTGAATTGGAGGCTAACGCTGGATGAGGAGAGTCACATGAGGACTAGGTAGGTGGTCTTGTGTCTTTCGTTAAATTTCAGGTTGTTTACATGTGTTGTAATATTGTGCTACCATGTATAGGGTGTTGCTTGGTTGATAATTTGACCCATGTTAATACCTAATGAAATTTAGGTGATTTAATAAATTAATTGAAGTATGATTGAGCTTATTTGGTTTGGTTAAGGGTCACCCTATGGGTGCATTATCCCTTAGATGACCATTATTTATCCATTTGGCCTAGGATGACGATGATCATGCCTTTGTTACCATTTGAAGGGTTATTTAAAATGAAGTTGGTTAATTAAATGTTTGAAATGTGAAAATTTTCATTAAAGCATTGTGATAGTTTAATTCACATGTTAGTCTTGTTATATAAATTTTCCCACATGAGTTATTAAATGCTAAAAGTCATGTTATAGTTTAATTAGCATGTGTTTCTTGATAAATGAAATGTTCCCATGTGAGTTGATTATTTAAAACCATGTGATAGTGTAGGTTACATGTGTTGATTATAATATGAATTGTCCACGTGAGTTTTTATTTTATTAACCATATAATAGTGTAATTTACATGTGATGTATACTATGATAAAATACTGATATGACGGGATTGTCCCTAAAACATGCTGAAATGCTTATACTCATGGTTTTACCTTGACACGTGATAAAATGATGATACACCAAGCTTGTACCTGATTCTAAATATGCTAAAATGATGATAAACTAGGCTTTTCCCTAATTTGAATATATTTAAATTCTTATACATTGGGATTGGCCCAGAGACATATTGAGATGGAATGATTTATGATGTGTCTACTTCCAAAGAACAAGCTTGGATTTGGTCTTCACTTATTTTGTTTATATAGCCTTCTGAGGTATCTGTTGTTTTTAATTTATATAGGGGATTGACAGGCTTAGTTTGGACCCTAATACTTATATAATTCAATGAATTTGAATTGATTAAATAACATGAAATAAATGTAAATAAATTACAGTACTTGTAGGATTGTTTACTTTTGAGTACCTTCTAGTTTACTGTATTTCACTATTGTACACTACTATTTCATATACTCACTGATAGATTAGCACTGACCTTTGGTGGTTGTATACTGGTATTTATTTCTCACACCCTATTTGGGTCATGTTTTGGGCCCAAATAGACTATATGGTTATAGGTGTTGATAAGGTAAAGGACACTTTTTCAGGTATTTGATTTCTTCTTAGGAGTAGGAGAGAATGGGACCAAGCCAAGGCTTGCAATGCTGCTGAGTTTCATTTTGTTTTACCGTAATTTGGTATTGTATTGTACTTGATTTCATTATATCATGTTTTCACTGTTTTCTTAGAACATGTGACATGCTGCATCATTTTGATATTATATGCCTTCTGGTTATCTTAATCTTTCAGTCTTCAGTTGTTTATTTCAGTTTCATGTTGTTTGATACTTCCTCTACTATTATTATTTATTCCATTTTATTACACTCTTCCAATGAGGGCATAGTTTCCCCACTATCACACCCTAGGCCCTCACTGCAAGTCGGAAACCTCTGGCATTTGGGGAAATATGCTTGAGGCCATGTGGCCAACCGGGAACAGGGAACCTTTTAGTGGCACCCAAATCTGGGATGTTATAGAAGTACTCTCTAATTGTGATAAAGCAAGTTTTGTTTGTAATACAATCCATAAAACCCCATACAGCATTGTTTCCTTTTGATGTCTTAGAAATTCTGGTGACAAATTCCATGGTTATATTTTCTCATTTCTATGTTGGTATGGGTAATGGTTGCATCATCCCTTTAGACTTATTCCTTTTAGCCTTCACTTGCTGACATACCTTGCACTTTGACGTATATTCAGGGATCTCCTTCTTCATATTTCCACACCAATAGTTCTCTTAGAGATATTGATACCTATTTGTGCTCCCTGGGTGAATAGAGAAGGTTGAGCTATGTGACTCATTCAAAATCTCTCTCTCTTTATCTCATTATTGGATGGAACACATAGTCCTGACCCAAATCTTATGGATATTTCCTCATCTATTTTTAACTCTTACAATTTCTCTTTTCTAATAACTTCTTCATTTTTCTAAATTTCCTCATCATTTATTTGATCATCATTTATATTTTACAAAATAGATGGTTTAGCAATCATTTGAGAAAGTGTTTATGATGTTTCTTTCTGTATGATTCACACGTCCATCCACTTCAAGTATAAGAATATCATATCCCTCTCAATTCTCATCATTGATAGAATTTCTAGATCCTTTCTACTTAGAGTGTCTACCACTTTATTTTCCTTACCATGATGATAGTGTATTGAGAAGTTATAGTCCTTGATCCACTCTAACCATAATCATTGGAACATATTAATCTCTTTCTTTGTGAATATATACTTGAGGATTTTTTGGTCCATATATATCTCACACTTATCCCCAAAGAGATAATGCCACCATATTTTCAAAGAAAATATCACATCATCCAACTCCATATCATGCGTTGGGTAGTTATGTTCATGAAATTTCAACTGCCTTAAATTATAGGCTATGAATTTGTCATTTTACATTAACACATATCCCAATCCCTTCTTCTAATCATCACTGAATACCATAAAAAGTTCTCCACTTGTGAGTAGTGTGATTATAGGTGTAGTGATAAGCTTCATTTTTAAAACCATGAATCTCTCTTCACATTCATCATTCCAAGAAAACATGACTCCATTCCAAGTTATCTTGGTAGGAGGGTTTGAAAATCATGATAAATTTATCACAAATCAACGATGGTACCCAACAATTCCAAGGAAACAATAGATATCTATCATAGATATTGGACTCATCCAACTTTCAATTTCTTCTTTCTTTTATGGGTCTACATATATCCAATTTCTTGTGATGATATTCCCTAAGAATGATACTTCCTTCAACCAAAACTCGCATTTTCTATACTTGGAATAAAGATTATCCCTTCATAAGGTCTTTAGAATAGTCCTCATATTCTCATCATGCTCCTCCTTTATTTTAGAGTATATTATAATATCATGTATAAATATTACCATAAATTTTTCAAGGTAATCCCTAAGACTCTATTCATCATGTCTATAAATATTATTAGATAATTAGTGGGTTTGAATGGAATCACTATGAGCTCATAGTGCCCATACCTTATACGAAAAGAATCCTTGGGGATATACTCTTCTCCATCCTAACTTAGGAATATTCTGACCACAGATCCACCTTAAAGAAAAATTGAGATCCATGTATTTGATTGAACAATTCATCAATCCATAGTAGAGGATACTTGTTCTTTATCGTGATCTTTTTGAGCTCACAATAATCAATGCAAAGGTGCATTTACCCATCCTTCTTATTGATGGAGAGGACCGGTGCACCCCATGGTGAAGCACTTGGTCAAATGAACCCTTTATCCAAATTCTCATGTAGTTTTTTCTTCAGTTACTCAAGTTCCACAACATCCTTTATATATAGAGTCATGGATAATGTTAATGCCCCAAGTTAAGCTCGATTGAAAATTCAACATCTTGTCTAGGAGGAGGACTAGGAAATTATTTGGGAAACACATTAGTGTATTCCCTCACAATGGGAATGTATTCGAGGATGATTCTTTCCTTAGACTCAATCCTTTGATCAAGATATGATTTCTCATCAAGAAATAATATCCATTCTTGAGATGTTGGTGATAAAGAATATTCATCCTCCTCCTTGTACTTGTATAGAATCGGGGGTTGATTCATGATACTGAGAGTGATTTCCTTCTCGTGGAAATTTATGTTAGATCTATATGAGGAAATCCAATCCATACCCAAAATTGCATCAAAATCCACCATAGGGATTATAAAAGTCTTTCTATGAAATTCAACCCACAAATTTTGACAAGGGAGGAGTTATATACTTGGTATGAAATAATTTATCCATTTTTTGTTGCTTCCATACTTTGTGGTGGTGCTTGAATATTTCTACTAAACTTTTATGATATGAAGGAATGCACTAAAAAATCAAAAATTATGTTTACTATTATTGAATAAATAATTATTATACATGTCACCACTTCATTATCGGGATCCACATCAATAGTTGTGACGGAAAAAACTCACCCTTACTACCTTAGAGGTTATTGGTTGTCTCTGGAAACACTTTTATTAGTACATTGGTTTACAAAGTTCTCATGTTCCTTACAGTTGAATCAATGAACAATTCACTGAGGGTTGAATGGATCATTCCTCTCTTCCAATGCATTAGTGGGTTTTTATTGTCATCGATCGCTAGCTAGGTGTCTTTCTTTCCCACGCCTAAATCATTTCCTTATTCACCTTAGTAAATTTTTGAGGTGCTTCTTTCCACACCTTTGAAAAGTAGGATATTGAAATTTCTTGGAACCGACAGATTTTCCCATAAGACCAACAGAATTAAACTCCACTTTACACTTCTTATCCTTGCGATACCCTTGAGATTCTCTGAACTCTATCTCAACTTTGAGGGCACGTCAGAAAATTTCCTCATAGCTATAAAAGTCTCATATCACTAGGGCTTTTCATAGACTGGGCTTTAACCCACCAAAGAAGCGGATAACCTTGCATTTGGGGGTAATGATAAATATGGAGGCGTATCATGAAAGTATTTTGAAGTTTTACTCATACACTCTGATAGATTCATTATCATTTTTCTTGAGGGAAATTCCTTTCCATTTTAAGTCGTAGAGTGCAAGGAAAATATTTATCAAAAAACATTTTTCCGTAATTCCTTCCACCCCATCACTTCGATCTCTTACTCATGCTTTGTATTCTTGATCAATGACCACCACTAATTAGATTCTCCCTCCATATGATAAATATCTAGTATAACCTTCTCTTGTTTGAAACATTGAATGGTGGAGAATATCTTCCCAATGGAGTTGATCCATTATTCTGTGATTAAGGGATTGGATGATCCATTGAAAGTCATGGGCCTTTATCATATAAAGTTCTTAATTGTATATTGTTCTTTCTTAAGGGTATTTGGGTGATCCTACTGATATAGGTTTCTATTAAAAACCTGAGTTAGCTGAGAGAGTATCATCACAAATTTCTTGATTCTTACTCCCATCAGGTTGGTCATCTCATTGGGGATGTCATCACATTTCCCTTTGAATTGGTTGTTTACCCAATTCCTCTTATTTTCGGCCATTGGATATAATAAAAGGAAAATTAGGGATGATAATTTCTAAACTGTTAAACATGTAAATATAAATCCAATTACATTAAATAGATAACTTATAAATTACATGTATTTCCTTAACTTAAGAATTTCTTGGCTTCAATCTATGTTATATGTGATCTATTTCCTAACATATATTATTATGGGAATTTTTTTTGTTCCCTTAATAATGTTTGCAATGAGATTACAGATTTACCAAATAATATCCCATGGGAGTGTCAAAATAGGTGTGAATCCAGTCCCATTTTCATGTACCAGTTCCCAGTCAAGTCTATTTTAATGTGGCATTTTCGGGTTTTACCCCAATGTACATTTGTTCCAAAGCCACATTCACTTGTAATATCCAAATAGGGATGAATTTTATTGATAAACCACTTAATATATACTTACCAAAATTTAGGGATGTTTTCTTACACTTAGTTTTATTTCTAAGGCTTTCACTAGAGTTTTCTAATCCTAATCCAAAAAATAACTAAACTTTTCCTTTGATACCAACTATAACAACCCTTATCTTTACTACACATTAATTCATGATTGATTATATAAAAGTACACATAATACAACCCGAAATATAGATAATTATAGTGTATTTAGGAGTTAGGTACATTATATAACAACTTAAAATAGTAAATACATCATCTTTATTGAAAACTTTCTTAACATGATCGTACTTAAAATTGCATGGGATAACCTAGGGACATACATAAGAAAGGGGTGAGATATAAATCCCAGTAAGGGAATAAACATGGAATAACATGAAGGAAGTAATAGATGTTATACAATAGTCATATCAATGGGGAATAAAAGGAGTGGTAATAATAAACATGAACAATTGGGTGTGATATATCATGATAATTGTAACGACCCGAAATTTTGAATAAATCTTATTTCCTAATTTTATGTGTTATTTTGTTTTGTTTTTATACTTAACAAAAATGTTTCATTTGATAACATGATTATAATTGAAATGAGACCGTTGGGTTTTGACTGTTATATGACCGTTGGTCAATATGACCGCTGGAAACTAAACGTTTCGATTTTTGTCTCTAAATACAAGTAATCTTGGTTAATTGTTATAGAAAGAAGATTCGATGGCCTCACTCAGTAGTCTTAGACCGATCGAAGCCCATCTAACAAAACTTGGGAAGGAGGTAGCACCACTGGGATTTGCTCTGGACCAAACCCAAGTCGAACTTCATCGTGTGAAGCTAGAACAGAATCGCCTTTTCAAGAAGTTCAAACTGATAGAAATTACTACTCGTGCGATGTTAGCCGATCCTCCCTCGGATTCTCTCACCTTAGCACACCTTACACTTAGGTCCTATGCTGGTGTGATAAGGGGATATGTAAGGAGACCGTAACTGCCTTGTGTAATCCTTTGTTTTAAATAAAAATTGGGATTTCTTCTTATGATGAAGTTTATGAATTTTCAAATGACCGGATAAATATAGTATGCATATTTTTGATGAATTTTAGAAAAAGGATATTTTAAAAATGTTTATGTAAACCTTAAATAATTAAAAATGTGTAATGATATTCAAAAAATGGTCTTCTACAATTATGCTCAGTACGAAATTTAGAGTCTAATAAGATCAACTTAATTTTTGATGAATAGTAAATTATGAATAGTGATTTTATGATTAGGATTAGTAATGTATCCAAATGGATTAGTAATCTCACTTAAAGAAAGTATTAATATAATTTAGGCACCTTGATTAAGTAATATGATTCAATAAATGGTTAAATAACGATTTCATAAATTATTATTCAAGTATTAGTTTTTTTCGAGTGAATAGTGTTTTTTAATTAAAAATTAAATTAAAAATATTTAAAAAATTATTTTTATAAAATGGATTTCATTTTTGAACTCAGAGCACCGATATTATGTTATGGTAACTTTTGGGGTTTTTTCGAAAAAAAATGAATTTTCAGTGAATAGTGTATTTATTTAAAAAATAAATTAAAAATATTTAGAAAATTATTTTTATAAAATGGATTTCATTTTTTAAATCAGAGAATTGATATTTGGTTAAGGTGAAATTTTGGGATTATTTTGAGAAAGTTGAATTTTCGATGAATAGTGAAAATACAGTTTTTAAGTTACGGGTGTTTAATGACATCATTAAATGATGTATTAAGTATTTAATCAATATGGTCGACTTATGAATAGTAAGATAAGGTATGAGGTGTCCCAAGTGGCCAATACCATGGGCAAATACCATGGGCAAGCCCATGGTTTTGCCAGAACCACTAATGAGGTGTCCCTTTGCCATTAATGCCTTGTCCCCTCACTTTCCCTATAAATACCAAGCCATCCTCTCATCCATTAGACTCCCCACTCTCCCCCAATTAAGTTCTGGTCTCATTACCTCCCAAGGAGTCCTCCCAAGGTGCCCCCAAGCCCTTAAGGTCCCAACCTTTGAGTTTTAAGAGTTACGTTTTAAGGTAGGGGATCTGATCTCTCTCTTTCTTTTCAAGAAATCTCTTTTATGTAATTTCTTTTATGCTCCATGTTCTTATGTTAAATGGTTTTCTTTTATAATCCTCTTACTTCCCTTTTCATGTTCACATAATGAGAGATCCACTCTTACTCTCATTATTTCGTTTTATGAAGTTTTAAGTGGCGCCGTTAGGCTGCCGAAATTTTTGTAACGGATTCTTTCTCCCTTCTCATTTTTCAAGATCTATTTTCATGTAAAGTATTTCAAGTTCATTTATGTTATATTGGGGTATGATATCTAAATTTATCATAATTATCTTTTATTATCATATGATGAGATACCCCATTTGATCTCTTCAATTCAGTATTTTTAAGTTTTAAGTGGCGTCGTTAGGATGTCGAATTTTTAAGTGGTTCTTCACCCTTCTCGTTTTGAAGTTCTACTTTCATGTCAATTATTTCAAGTTCCTTTTTGTTATGTTTTGGTATGATATATATATCTATCATACTGATCTTTTATGACCATATGATGAGAGAACCCATTTAATCTCTTCAATTCAGTATTTTGAAGTTTTAAGTGGCGCCGTTAGGCTGCCGAATTTTTAAGTGGTTTTTCACCCTTCTCGTTTTGAAGTTCTACTTTCATGTCAATTCTTTCAAGTTCCTTTTTGTTATGTTGGGGTATGATCTCTATATCTATCATACTGATCTTTTATTACCATATGATGAGATACACCATTTTATCTCTTCAATTCAGTATTTCGAAGTTTAAGTGGCGCCGTTAGGCTACTAAATTTTTAAGTGGTCCTTGCACCTTTCTACCTTTTCAAAGTTCTAATTCCATGTCAAGTCTTGAAAGTTCATTTTTATTATGTTGGGGTATGATCTCTATATCTATCATACTGATATTTTATGTTCATATTATGAGAGACACTATTTGATCTCATCAATTCATTTTTGGCTGAAGTTTATGTAACGTTGTTAGGCTGCCGAATTTTCATAAGAGAAATCTTATTTTTGTCTTCCTTTAATGTTCTTCATTTCATATAGTATATTTTCAAATTTCATTACGATGTTCTTAAATCCATTATATTCTATCCCTCTACTATTTTATGGGTCATTTATGAATGTTTGACCCATGTCCCCTCTCTTTTCAATGTTTTCTAAAAACCTTGTAACATAGCCGTTATGCTGCAGAATTTTCGTCTCAAAATGTCTCTCTCTTTTTTCTAAAGATATTTTATTTTATTAAGTGAATACTCAAATCTCTACCTTCTATATGGGTATTCACATATATACCAAGATGTTCTATTTTAAATTCTGGGATTTACATACATGAAACCCACTTTCCCTTTTTGTGGGTTTAAAGTGACATAAAGATCATGTCTTTAAAGCTGTTTTTAAAACGTTATGATTATGAAATGAAACCCATTTATTTTATTCTATATGGGTCATTTATGAAATTTTTGATGATGATATATCTGTCTCACATGATAATAAAGGAAAATTTAAGGGTACGCCCTGATAGCGCTCCAATGCATTGGGTAATGATGTAACCACTAGAGATTACAATTTTCACGATATCTTGGTGAATAACCTTGGTAATTTTCAAATGACACCTTGGGGATGGACCTTGGTGATATGTTCATGATTGTATATATTAAATGTTTCAGCCACATCTTCAAGTTATGAAAAATGTTATTTTTATTATGATATGCCTCATGATTTCTTTCTCATGCCTTAATGTTCTTTTCATGACCTTATTGAAGTATCTCAAGTTCACATGTAAAATGTTTCTCTTGTTTCCCTTACTGGGCCTTCTACTCACCCTTTCTTTTGATGTATGTCCCCAGGTTATGAGATGCAGTAATAAACCAAGGATGAACATGAGTAGAAGCCTTTCAAGTGTTTAAGAAGAATATTTTATGTTTTCATGTTTAAAGTTCCTGGTTTCCAAGACACTAAACCTTAAAGATCCTCGGTTTTGTAAAATGTAATGAAAGATTATGTGATAAAAAGGCGGAATGTTATAGTTGGTATCAAAGTATGGTTTAGTTATTTGTGGAAATTAGGATATGAAAACTCTAGGAATAACCCTATAGAAATGTTTAAATATAGGAAATCTTCCTGGTATTTTGGTGAGTATTGAGTAAGGGGTTTCCAAGCAAATACATCCCTATCTGGATACGAGCAGGTAGAGGTGGCTCTGGCACAGATGTACATAGGGCTAAAACCTGAAAACACCGCTTTGAGCTAGACTCGAACGGGAACTGGTACACGACAACGGTCCTTGCTGCACTCTTGGTTACGACACTCTCAGGGGATATACTTTGGTAAATTCATAAGCTTAGTATGAACCATTGTTAAAGGAACAAAGATAAAATAAAATAAAGATTCACATAAGAATATATGATCATGGATAACCTAGATGGGAACCTAGGGGATCACAAGTTACGGTATACTTTTCTTCTACAAGTTATCCTTATATGCTTTCAGTTCCTTTTCATGATTATTGGCTAAGTACTTAAGCCCCTAATTATGCTTTCTCTTCTTATTTAATGGTGGGAAATGGAAGAACATGTCCCAAAAACCAATGTGATAGGAAATGCGATGATTTTCGTATTTATATGACAGGGATAATTAGGGGATTAAAATATGATTATTATTTTGGAAGACGTTCACTATTTTGGGGACCCTATATGATCGAGGTAAATAGATTACTACGTTATTTTCATTGAGGAGTAAGGTTGACTTATATTTTGAAGAATCGATGAATTTAAGGGGGACTTATAGTAATTTAGGTTACTTATGGGAATGATTAACCTATCTTGGGTAAAATATGTTTAGGTTAGATACTTTTGTTATAAGATGTTAGGAGTGGTTGATGTTGTTTGGAGATGAACAATGAAGTTTATTTTGGAAGACTATGTTATCAAAACCTTCTTGTATTTGGGTTTCAATCTTAGTTTGGTTTATTTTGAGGAATTTTAAGGACCGTTATTTATGGAATGGACTATGATGAACTTTGGGTAGTACCATGGAACTTTGAAGATTTAAAATTAGTTTCCATTCCTATGGGATTTTTTTTTTTGAAGAGTTGTTTTACCTTACCCTTTCTGTTTTTGGGATAATGTTTAAAGATAGAAGAAATAGATAGTTAATTTTTTGTGGATTATGTGATTCTCTAGAAGATTATTCTTGTGTTTTGATGAGACCAAGTAGTTTTGAATGCTCATAGTTTGGAGAAAAGATTAGTTTTGGGTAAAAACTTATTAAAGGATGAAAATTTACATGAAGGTAGGTATATTTTATTATGTTTGGTTCTATATAGTAAATGAATTCCTTAAAATTATGAAAAGGAACATAAAACAAAAAAGTTGTTGGTTTACGTTTCCTACTATGTAATCAAAGACCGTTTACACACATCATAAGTTTTGGATTTTCTTATGGTTAACTTTCTCCTAATCATGTTTTCTATCACTCTCCCTCAGAACTTGACCCTTTGTTTTTTCTTCCATGTCCATGTTTTCCTACATGGAATCCTAGTATGGGTTAACTCGGGTGACCTTTTTACTTCCCTTTATTTCTTTTAAAGTAATAGTTTTACTGAGTCCTTTTCTGGTGTGGTAATTTCAATGAAATTTCAAAACCCAGTTTTAAAAATTGCGAGGACGCAATTTCTTAAGGGGGGAAGATTGTAACGACCCGAAATTTTGAATAAATCTTGTTTCCTAATTTTATCTGTTATTTTATTTTGTTTTTATACTCAACAAAAATGTTTCATTTGATAACATGATTATAATTAAAATGAGACCGTTGGGTTTTGACTGTTATATGAACATTGGTCAATATGACTACTGGAAACTAAACGTTTCGATTTTTGTCTCTAAATACAAGTAATCTTGGTTAATTATTATAGAAAGAAGATTTGATGGCCTCACCCAGTATTCTTGGACCGATCGAAGCCCATCTAACAAAACTTGGGAAGGAGGTAGCACCATTGGGCTTTGCTCTGGACCAAACCCAAGCCAAACTTCATCGTGTGAAGCTAGAACGGAATCGCCTTTGCGAGAAGTTAAAACTGATAGAAATTACTACTCGTGCGATGTTAGCCGAGCCTCCCTCAGATTCTCTCACCTTATCACACCTTACACTTAGGTCCTATGCTGGTGTGATAAGGGGATATGTAAGGAGACCATAACTGCCTTGTGTAATCCTTTGTTTTAAATAAAAATTTGGATTTCTTCTTATGATGAAGTTTATGAATTTTCAAATGACCGGATAAATATAGTATGCATATTTTTAATGAATTTTAGAAAAATGATATTTTAAAAATGTTTATGTAAACCTTAAATAATTAAAAATGTGTAATTATATTCAAAAAATGGTCTTCTACAATTATGCTCAGTACAAAATTTAGAGTCTAATAAGATCAACTTAATTTTTGATGAATAGTAAATTATGAATAGTGATTTTATGATTAGGATTAGTAATGTGTCCAAATGGATTAGTAATCTCACTTAAAGAAAGTATTAATATAATCTAGGCACCTTGATTAAGTAATGTGATTCAATAAAATGGTTAAATAATGATTTCATAAATTATTATTCAAGTATTAGTTTTTGTCGAGTGAATGGTGTTTTTTAATTAAAAATTAAATTAAAAATATTTAAAAAATTATTTTTATAAAATGGATTTCATTTTTGAACTCAGAGCACCGATATTATGTTATGGTAATTTTTGGGGTTTTTCTGAAAAAAATGAATTTTCGGTGAATAGTGTATTTATTTAAAAAATAAATTAAAAATATTTAGAAAATTATTTTTATAAAATTGAGTTCATTTTTGAAATCAGAGCATTGATATTTGGTTAAGGTGAAATTTTGGGATTATTCTGAGAAAGTTGAATTTTTGATGAATAGTGAAAATACTGTTTTTAAGTTACGGGTTTTTAATGACATCATTAAATGATGTATTAAGTATGTAATCAATATGGCTGACTTATGAATAGTAAGATAAGGTATGAGGTGTCCCAAGTGTCCAATACCATGGGCAAATACCATGGGCAAGCCCATGGTTTTTTCAAAACCACTAATGAGGTGTCCCTTGGCCATTAATGCCCTGTCCCCTCACTTTCCCTATAAATACCAAGCCATCCTCTCATCCATTCGACTCCCCACTCTCCCCCAATGAAGTTCTGGTCTCATTACCTCCCAAGGAGTCCTCCCAAGGTGCCCCCAATCCCTTAAGGTCCCAACCTTTGAGTTTTAAGAGTTACATTTTAAGGTAAGGGATCCGATCTCTCTCTTTCTTTTCAAGAGATCTCTTTTATGTAATTTATTTTATTCTCCATGTTATTATGTTAAAGCGTGTTCTTTTATACTCCTATTACTGCCCTTTTCATGTTCAAATAATGATATATCCCCTCTTACTCTCATTATTTCGTTTTATGAAGTTTTAAGTGGCGCCGTTAGGCTGCCGAAATTTTTGTAACGGATTCTTTCTCCCTTCTCATTTTTCAAGATCTATTTTCATGTAGAGTATTTCAAGTTCCTTTATTTTATGTTGGGGTATGATCTCTAAATTTATCATACTGATATTTTATGATCATATTATGAGAGACCCCATTTTATCTTTTCAATTCAGTATTTTGAAGTTTTAAGTGGCGCCGTTAGGCTGCCGAATTTTTAAGTGGTTCTTCACCCTTCTCGTTTTGAAGTTCTACTTTCATGTCAATTCTTTCAAGTTCCTTTTTGTTATGTTGGGGTATGATCTCTATATCTATCATACTGATATTTTATGACCATATTATGAGATAACCTATTTGATCTCTTCAATTCAGTATTTTGAAGTTTTAAGTGGCGCCGTTAGGCTGCCGAATTTTTAAGTGGTTCTTCACCCTTCTCGTTTTGAAGTTCTACTTTCATGTCAATTCTTTCAAGTTCCTTTTTGTTATGTTGGGGTATGATCTCTATATCTATCATACTGATCTTTTATGGCCATATGATGAGAGACACCATTTTATCTCTTCAATTCAGTATTTTGAAGTTTAAGTGGCGTCGTTAGGCTACTAAATTTTTAAGTGGTCCTTGCACCTTTCTCCCTTTTCAAAGTTCTAATTCCATGTCAAGTCTTGAAAGTTCCTTTTTATTATGTTGGGGTATGATCTCTATATCTATCATAATGATCTTTTATGTTCATATTATGAGATACCCTATTTGATCTCATCAATTCATTTTTGGTTGAAGTTTATGTAACGCTGTTAGGCTGCCGAATTTTCATAAGAGAAATCTTATTTTTATCTTCCTTTAATGTTCTTCATTTCATATGGTATATTTTCAAATTTCATTTACATGTTCTTAAAACCCTTATATTATGTCCCTCTACTGTTTTATGGGTCATTTATGAATGTTTGACTCATGTCCCCTCTCTTTTCAATGTTTTCTAAAAACCTTGTATCATAGCCGTTATGCTGCAGAATTTTCGTCTCAAAATGTCTTTCACTTTTTTCTAAAGATATTTTATTTTATTAAGTGAATACTCAAATCTCTGCCTTATATATGGGTATTCACATATATACCAAGATGTTCTATTTTAAATTCTGGGATTTACAAACATGAAACCCGCTTTCCCTTTTCGTGGGTTTAAAGTGATGTAAAGATCATGTCTTTAAAGAAGTTTTTAAAATGTTATGATTATGAAATGAAACCCATTTATTTTATGCTATATGGGTCATTTATGAAATTTTTGATGATGATATATGTGGCTCACATGATAATAAAGGCAAATTTAAGGGTGCTCCCTGATAGCGCTCCAATGCATTGGGTAATGATGTAACCACTAGAGATTACAATTTTCACGATATCTTGGTGAATAACCTTGGTAATTTTCAAATGACACCTTGGGGATGGACCTTGGTGATATGTTCATGATTTTCTATATTAAATGTTGGAGCCACATCTTCAAGTTATGAAAAATTTTATTTTTATTATGATATGCCTCATGATTTTTTTCTCATGCCTTAATGTTCTTTTCATGACCTTATTGAAGTATCTCAAGTTCACATGTAAAATGTTTCTCTTGTTTCCCTTACTGGGCCTTCTGCTCACCCTTTCTTTTGATGTATGTCCCCAGGTTATGAGATGCAGTAATGAACCTAGGATGAACATGAGGAGAATCCTTTCAAGTGTTTAAGAATAATCTTTTATGTTTTCATGTTTAAAGTTACTGGTTTCCAATAAACCTTAAAGATCCTCGGTTTTGTAAAATGTAATGAAATATTATGTGATAAAAAGGCGGGATGTTATAATAATCGTAAAGGAAGCATGGGAAATGTGATAACAACTCAAAACATTGAATCATAAACATAGTTCAAAGATAACTACCAATACATAATGATATAAAAAGTCTCATAAATGAATAAGGTTCACTCTATGTCCCAAAATGACATCTCATGATACTAAGCATTACCCAATGCATTAGATCACTATATAATTTTGGGCGCACCCATCACATTCATTTCATTCTCATGCTTAAGTGTGCCACAGAGATCATAGAGCATGGATTCATTCATCACCATATTTTATTCCATGATCAAGGAGTGTGGAATACATAAATTTAAGTCCCAATTCAAAGAAGTATAATTGTATAAAGGTGAATAAACTTTATAGGAAATTGGTATGGTATTCACTACATAATTGTTTTGGCATGAAAAATCACGGTGAAATTTCAACAGCATAAAGGTGTCAATTAAAAATTCATAAAATGGGTTAATGAGAGAAAAGGGGTCTCGAATAATTTCTACATAAAATGAGAAGTAATACGGACATTAAAATACATATCCCAACATTAGGAATTGAAAATAGAATGCATAATATAATAAAGAAACTTTAATAAATTGGGGAATGAAAGGATCCCTTACTTGAGTGTATGATTCCAAATGCTTGGGATGAGCTTATTGAGATATTGGTGGAACCTTGGGAGGACTCTAAAGATGGTAGGGAAGAGTAAGAAAATTATACAAGTATTTTTAGTGCAGAGAAATGTGATCTTGGGTGGGTTCATATAGGAAATGAGTATGGATTTCTTTAATATTTCTCAAACTTAGGTTTTGGACTCTATAAAATGAAATAACCAAAATCACAAACCTTACCAGGGTTTTTTTCAATGGTTTATAAAAAATGGGAGTGTTTATCATTATTTTATAATTAAAATGGATAGAGTTAATAAAATAATGCCCTTACTGATTTGGAAATGAGTCATACTCTTAAATAAATTATTTTAAAACCTTAAAATATATTAATGGTTTTGGAGGATTCATAATGGATTTAAAAAATTAATAAAATAAACATAAAATCACATTATTTTAAATTAAAAACATATAGTTGGTCTTTGAAACCATTTATATTATTTATTACATCACTTTTGGGTCATTATGATTTCATAATACACACCGTATATTTATACGATATTTAATTTTTCCCTGAAAGTTTGACACTCTCAGAAAATTATGAAAAATTCACCGTTGAATAATTTAGATGTTTTAATTCCAAAAATAATTAATTTTATAAAAATAATTTTTTAGGTATATGAATTTTAAATTTTAAAATAAGAATCAACATTTATTGAGAAATGTTGGATTTTTTTACAATAACAGTTTTTGAACACTAATAAAAATTATATTTTGATTCATAAAAAGTATATTATAATTTATGTTTAATTAAAATTATTTAATAATAATATTTTATTAAAAATTTATTTATTTAAAAAATATATTAATTCATCAAAATAAATTCCTTAATTGAATTTGAATATTAACCAAAATTACAATTTTTGTTTTATTGTATCAAAATAAAAATCATTTATAAAGTAACAATAATATGATGAAAATATATTAATTATTATATAAAAAATAATATACATACTCATATTTCTATGGTTTTGATACATATTCATTTAATAGAATATAAAACACCCTAAGGGTAAGGTGTGTGATGGTGAGACTTTAATGGGGTGGTTCAGTGAACATGGTTTGGGTCATGATCTCAATGAGCTTGAACTTCTCTCGTAAAAAGATTTTCTCATGATTAAGTTATTAAATATTTGCTTGGTCTTGGTAAAGGTCAAATCTCATTGATTTTATCCCCCTAATAATCTTTGATAAATTGGCTTTATATGATACGATCTTACTGGTTGAGGCCATCACTTCTTTTGTCTGTGTCAATTGGATTTATCAAAACCCTATATTTATAATAATCATGTGATCAATGTTCAATGGCTATATTATCAACGGTAAAGATTCTTAACGATATTTTAAATTATATAGGATACAATAAAACCAAATAATTTCATGTGTTATCTATAATCATATTACACAATAAGACTTTTAATTTAAATCATAAGGGGAATTTTATTTATAAAAGTACAGGTCATTACAAAATCTCATCCCTTTGTTTATTTTCTCCCTATAATACCAAGAATACTTATTCATTAAATTGAAAATCATAAAAATGTGTTGTAAATACATCACTGGTTTGTGGTTCAAGATATCTGGAAATGGATGAGGATTCATATCCCACATATGTTCCCAACCTCCTTTGAGGTCTCATATTTGTACATTGTGGAGGATTAATTGGTACATATACTACACAACCAAAGATTGTTAAGTTGTAGATGTCAGTATCTTGGCCAAAATCCAATTTGAGTGGAGAGTGATTATGATATTCACTTGCCCTAATGAGAATTAATGTTGAATCATGCAATATTTCATGGCCCCATACAGATCTTGATATCTTTGTTCTCATTATTAATGATTTAGCAATAAGTTAGAGGTGTTTTATCAGTGATTCAGATAAACCATTTTGTGCATGAACATGGAAGACTGGATGTTCCACAGTGATCCCTATTTCTATACAATAATCATTGAAATGTTGAGAGGTAAATTTTCCATCATTATCGATCCTTTCTTTTTTTATGATATTATTAGGGAATTGTGCTCAAAATTTAATTATTTGAGCAAGAAATCATTAAAACACTACACTATGTGTTGAGATCAAACATACATGTGACCATATACTGGATGAATCAATTAATACCATAAAATGTTTAGATATCCCACATGATGGATTAATTTTTCCACATATATCCCCTTGAATTAATTCAAAAAAGTCTGGAATTTCAACCTTATTAATAGCTAGAGATGGTATCACAATCATTTTTCCAAGAAAACAAATCTCACATGGAATATTTCTTATTGGATAGATCCTATTGACCTTTGCTGAATGCCCATGGGAAATTTCAATGATTTTTTACATCATTCCTAAATTGGGATGACCTAATCGTTGATGTCACAAATTAATAATTTTTTATCCATTATTTACTACCATATATTTTTTGATTGAACTTATATATGTATAATGAAATCGAGCTGATAATTTTGGTAGTTGTTATAGTACATGACCCTTACCAGATTTAAAAATGGTATTACACGTCTACTTTTTATTTCGCTCGGAGTATCATATCCATACTGGTATATATCATTGAAACTTAACAAGTTTCTTTTGGACTTTGGGGAAAACAATGCAACTCTTATAAAAAATTGTGTCCCATTATTTAAAAAACTCACTTTACTTGTCCCTTTTGTAAAATATGCAGGACCTGATATAGTATTCACAATTGGACTTGTTGGTTTATAATTAGAAAAATATTTTTTATTTTTAAGAATTGTGTGCATTTCTCCACTATCTAGTATGCAAATATTTTTCATATTTAATAAATCCATTTAAATTATTCAAAGTAAAAAAAATAATATTATAAGAAACACCTTGTGAAATTCAAATAATACAACATCTAAAATATAAATCATATAGAACAAAAAAACATATCATATATCATAACTACTTTAATTTTTCTAAGTTATTTCTAACTATCATCTCATCAAATTCACAAGTAAAATCACCCACTTCGAGGTAAGTGAAATTATCATTTCATGTCTCGTGATTCTCAGTAAAATTCACCACCATTTCTTTCCCTTTATAGGATGTCTCTGCAAAGTGTGGTTCATTCTTCTTTACTTAAATATATTATTTATATATTATACAAATATTCTCTATGGTTTGGAAAACTTGATACCAATGTCCCTTAGAACCACACCTATATCAAGAATCATCAGGATTCCTTAGAGTTATTGAGCTGATATTTCTTTGATTCTATTATTCATTTCAAAAGGCCCATGGTTATGACCACATCCTTAATTTCCATCGTGAGAATCATGTCCTTAATTTCTTCCATTATTATTTTCATTAAAAATAGAATATTCCTCAAGAAATTATACTATTGAACCATTAGGAAGAAACTGATTGTTTTTAATCAAAATCTTACTATTTTTCTCTACTACAAGTAATGATGATATGAGAACAGAATATTTTATATATCCTCACAAGAAATATTTTTATTGTATGGTGATGTGAGATGTATGAAATGTCATATATGTCTTTTCAAGAATATCGGTATCTGTAATCCCAATACTGCAGTACTTTAGCCGTGATACAAATCTATATATGGAAGAATTATAATAAATGGCCCTTTTATAGTCTTGGAAGCATAAAGCATTCCATTCATCACAGGTTGTTGAAAGAACTACCTCCTTTTTATGATAATGTCTCACTTTCAAACTCCTCCAAATCTTACATGGATCTCTTTTTGGTGAAGTATTCACATTTCAAACCCTCATCGAGATATCTTATGAGGAAGATCATCTCTTTTGCTTTATATTTTAGGGTTTATGAATTATTTTATTTAATTGTTTTCATGAGATCCATCGATTCAATATGCATTTCAACATCCATCATCCACATCATGTAATTACTTCCAGTAATATTAAGAGTGGTTAATTTGAGTTTCATGATATTTTACAAGATGATAACTAGGATAGAGAGATAGAAAAAAAACATTATTATTATTCAAAATATGAATACAACTATAATTTAAATTTCGGTTAAAGAAAATAAAATGGTATAAAAAACATTAAAATTAGGTTAATATTATCATTTAATATTATATATATATATATCGTCCCTAGGGTCCATCTCGGTTGGTAGAGGCTCTACAGGGTCTCGGCGAGGTCTCGGGTTTGAGTCTCGCTGAGTTCTTACCTGTTGGTTTAGAGTATGATTTTCATTGTATTTATCCCCCTCCCCGAACTATTGTAATAATTATATATATATATATATATCATTTTAATTGTTTAATAAATTTTTCACGTGGGGGTTTGAAATAAATAAATCAATATATCACATTGATTATTTAAAATTTTCTTGCGTGTACAGATTTATTAATTAGACCGTCCAATCAGGCGATGAAAAACAAATAAATTAAAATTGTCTGAATAGGTGATTATACACTAAATGAGGATAATATTAATTGTTAATATATATAATTTTAATGTGATTTATTATTAATAAACAACATTTTAGTGAATTTTACACTTTGAACATCATTTCATATTATGATTGTAATTCTTTCTTAAAATGCACTATTATGTGGTACATTTTTTAACATCATTTAAAGTACCCAAGGATTCATATGATTTTAAGGAATGTATTTATCCATATTTCAATTTTATATTTTGGTAATTTGATCTACACTTCATTATGAACATGTTTCATTCAGGGATCAATGTAGAATTCATGGAAGAAATGGGGATATCTTGTGATCAAAGGAAACAATTCTGGAGAAGTCATATTGGAAACCGGCCCACTAATGAGAATGTGGGGCCCAACATACAGGCCCAATGAATCCAAAATTTCGTGGGCTGATATAATACATGTGGAGGAACAACTAAATCTTCATGATCCAATGCTAATTCGGCCTTCATGGTGGTCATTAAGGCGGCCCAATTTCGAGATAAAATTCTGATCCATATTCTTCGGCCCAGAAAAAAATACTACCAATATGATCATATATCAGAATCCGTAACTCCAAATAGGACCAAATTTTACAAGAGGTTAAAAGACATCAGGGGATCTATTTTCTTATTCTATAGACCACACTGATTTTGCCATCTAGAAGGTATTTCAAGCATGTTTGTTCGGTGGATGAAAGTTGGCTTCCACCTCGGGTCAAGTGTGGAAAAGTCCAAGTTCCACAAACTTTCCACCACCCTAGGCCTACCATAATCAAGTGGGATGCTTTGTACTGTTGGATGCACGACCCAAGGCTCAAAAAGTTCCTATTTAAGTCAGTGGTGTTGGAGGAGTTTTTCATCTTTGGTGATTTGTTCAATTGTAATGTTATGATGCGATTTTGTTGTCTCAAGTTTGTCTTTCACATGTAAGTTGTTCATTTCACCTTATTTTCTTAATAAAAGCTCTTCTTTTACTCTTATTATGTTGTTATTAATATCACTTTGATACCGTTAGTTCAAGGGGTGAATTTATTCACACTAAGCCTTGTGAAATTATTCACACAATGGTGGAGTGATCATTTTCTTTTTATTGTTTTCTTTACTTCTTAAATTCCTCCCTCATGAGTCTACTTCCTGCTTCCATTGAAACCATAGCATCAATGAAGGGATAACCCACTTTTGGGTTGATCTAAGGGAGTATAAAGGGGCTGGATTGGATGTTTTTTATCACCCAATTAATGTATAATCACTTATTTAATTGAGATTTTTATTTTTTTATTTTTAAACTCCCTCGTCCTTGTTGAATTTAAGGCCACACACTTCATGTGCTAATACGAACCTTTACCTTGAAGTGATCAAAACTTTGATCCTTCAAGTGTATAGGTGATTAGTATTAGAGGGTGTAGGCATTAAACCAGTAAGTGATGATGTTGTTTTATCTTCTTAAATGAACCCATCTCAAATATAAGAAATTTAAATCATTGAAAAGGAAATACGTCCAATCCACCCCTTGTAATAACCTAGTATCAACCCTTCTCATAATTTGAATTCACTTAAGAATTTTAGTTTTAACTTAAAAACATCTAAAATCAAACCAATGTTGGCCACTTAATATCCAAAAATAGTCCATATAATGTATGTGTCCATAGGTTACTTCTTAGGTCTCTAAGGATTCGACAACCCAAGATAAACTACAAGGACCATTCTACCTTCATCTCTTGGGTAAATTTGAGAGAGAATCAAATTTTGGCGCCTTTTCCGGGGATCTAAGTAAGTTATATTAGACATTATCATCTTTTTTTAATCCTTATTCTCTGTTCTCACCCCCTCACTCCTATAGAATTCAATTTTGAACAAATCCAAACATGGGAAACCTATCCCTACATTGATCACCCAACCCCATGTGTGATGTACAATGACCGCCCTAAATTATACTTGTGGGATAATCAAAAACCTAATGAACCACAATGTTTTTACTCCTATGATCCAAAAAACATTCCAACATATAACGAGTTTCAATCCCCACAAATCCAATCCGAACACCCTTTTATGCAATTCCAACAACTTAATTATCCACCTGGAATAGACCATATTTCTCAACCCCTTTCCCATAATTATCCACAACCATTACTTGAAAAATTGTGTCAAAAAATGGAGAAAATGAATTTTGAGGTTTCATCATTGAGGTTAGAAATACAAAGCATTAAAAATTTTGAGGAACCCATCCCCATACAAACTCTCCCTTCCATAACCTTATGTGAAGTGTCTAGTTTCCCACAAACCTCTCATGAATTTACTGAAGATAAAACCTTTGGATTTAGGGAATATGAGTAGGATCAAGGAATTTTTTATAGGTGTTTAAATCAAGAGGAAACTTATTTTTTATTCACAAGAGGATAATTTGACATCATGCATTGAGTGTCCTGAATATCACTCCATTGATTCTTCAGAACAAAAAATTATTGAACCATTGGGAGAAATCACAAACTTTGAGTCCATAAACATTCTTAACACTGATATTTACAATTTTTTTGTTGAATCTTCTATTCAAAAGGAACCAATTTTGTTGAGAAATTTGGAAAATGAAACTGATTTGGATTCAAAATCTCAACCTATGTTTGAATATACTATCCAACCTGATATCAAAATTATTGTCCTTCCTTGCATGATCAAGTATCAATTCATAGGATATAACCATGAACTTTTAGTTGGAATTTATTCTTATCTTAAAACCAAAAAAGTTGGAATGACCATTGATGTCTTTGGAAAAACTACAGTGGAAACTGGATCAACCATTTCAAACATTCCTTGGATTTTCCCACTCATTGTAGAACATAGGTTTGTACATGACACAAATTATAAACATAAAATCAATATAAAACTAGTAGAAGTGGTGAAACATGTGGTGATTAAAATGCTTAAAGTTGGTATTGGGTAAGTTAGGGGTGTTCATGTCGGGCTAACGACGTTAAACAAAGCGCTTCATGGGAGGCAACCCATGGTTTTCAAGTTTCCTATCATTTTGTTGTTTTAATAAACTTTATATTTTAAAAAGGTTTAATTAATCATTTTGATATTTAATAAAAAATAGATTGTTGACTTATTCTTCTATTCTGAGTATGGATGGTTATGAAAGGGGAGCACCATATTCATCTGTGTCACGTGGTGTGATCCTTGAGTAATGCCTTACCCAGAAATTTAAAAAGAAGACAATGTATCATCAGTTTGTTTTATTTTAATGTGTTTGTTGGTTAAAATAAAATTACAAAAAATAAAAAATAATAATATAATAATAATAATAATAATAATAAGGGAAATTTCGTGGGTCGTGGGTCAAACCCCGTCACAACCGGCGAAGCCGTGGGGATTTGAACCTGGGACCGAAGGGAGATAGGGGCACGCGCTTACCACTAACCTACGGCTTTTTGTGCTTCCTTATTCTATAATTTTTATATATATACTTATATTTTACTTTCTTTATTATATAAATATATATATATATATATATATATTGTTCTGTTTTTTTTTCCTTTTTCTACTAGGGAACTCAACAAGTGACATGGATATCAAAGGATTAAAAAGGAGCAGTAAGAACTTCAACTTCAACCACAAGGTGACTTCATTCTATGATACTCATATTTCAATTTCCTTTTTGAAATTCCCTTATCTGCCTCTACTCCTTATAAATTTTTATTTCTTGAAACACTAGGGATAGTTTTGTTTTAAGTTGGAGGGGAGATAAAATAAAAAATGCTTTTGTGTCAAAAAAATGAAAGATTTGAAAAAAAATTGTGCAAATGGAAGGAAAAATTCCTTTAACTTTGAACATGGTAATACACATTGCACACTTTGAAATTGAATATCAAATAATTTAGCATGCCCTGATTCTGATTTTAATCCTTGTATAATTTCATGATCATAGATTTTGGAAAGTGTGGTTGTCCAATGTGATATTTCATCATTTATATTTTCATCCAAATAAAAAAAAGATCACAATGCACGTCCTTTGGATAGTGGGGTATTAGTTTGAGTTCATGGGGTCCCCTAAATAAATAGCATATGTTTGGTGATCATTTTAGTTTTAATATGAGTATTCAATAAAAAAAATTAAAAAAAACAATAAATTTGCGCGTAGAGCAATGAAATGACCTAATGCGTGGCTTTTGGCACTCGGGGATCATGACTCCATACTTGTCTGGCCCAGTGTTAGTATTTTTATCTCTATTTCTAGTAATTTGAATTTTTTTTTGACTTATTTAACTCGAGATGATGCCCTAGTATGTGGGCTTCACTTGGTTCCCTAAGGTCTTTGAGCCTGGGAGTCATCGGAAAAGTCTCTCTATAGGGGTTGACTCTTTTGAGTGCAATTTCAATTACCATGGAAAAATTGAAAAAACAAAAAAAAACAAAAAAAATATTTGAATACTCATCTTAATATTGAAATTTGATTCCACCTAGAGCTTCTTTAATTTCCCCCTTTAATAAATATTAACCCTCATGTCTATTGTGATGCACAACACATCCTCATACTTAATTGATATTGGATGAAATATGGAAATGAATTTGAACAAAGGAATGGGCTTGGGATTGGGATCTACTTATGAAACTATCATGTATTAAAATATTTTGATGGGTTTCATGATTGTTTGTAATAAGTGTTTTTGGTGATCATTGTGTATTAAAATGTTTTTTGGAAAAAGGAATTCGAATTTCATATTGTTGAGATATATTTTTCTCGGGACTTGCAAAACTCAAGTTGTGGGGTGTGATTAGCCACTAAATGAGGATAATATTCATTGTTAATATATATAATTTTTATGTGATTTATTATTCATAAACACCATTTTATTTCATTTTACACTTTGAACATCATTTCACATTATGATTGTAATTCTTTCTTAAAATGCACTATTATGTGGTACATTTTTTAACATCATTTAAAGTACCCAATGATTCATCTGATTTTAAGGAATGTAATTATCCATATTTAAATTTGATATTTTTTTTAATTTGATATAAACTTCATTATGAACATGTTTCATTCAGGGATAAATGGATAATTTATGGAAGAAGATGGGGATATCTTGGGATGAAAGGAAACAATTCTGGAGAAGTCAGATTGGACACCAGCCCACTGATGAAAATTTGGGGCCCAACATAAAGGCCCAATGAATCCCAAATTTCTTAGGATGATATAAGACATGTAGAGGAACAAATCACGCTTCAGGATCCAATGCTAATTCGGCCTCCATGGTGGTCATTAAGGCGTCCTAATTTGGAGATAAAATTCTGGTCCAGATTCTTTGTCCCAAAAACAAATCCTACCAATATGATCATATCTCGGAATCCGTAACTCCAAATAGGCCCAAAATTTACAAGAGGTTATAATAAATCATGGGATCCATTTTTTTCTTGTATGGACCACTCTTATTTGGCCATATTGAATGTATTTCAAGCGCATCTGTTCGGTGGATGAAAGTTGGCTTCCACCTCGGGTCAAGTGTGGAAAAGTCCAAGTTCCACAAACTTTCCACCACCCTAGGCCTACCATAATCAAGTGGGACACTTTGTAATATTGGAGTCTCGACCCAAGGCTTAAAAAATTCCTATTTAAGTCAGTGATTTTGGAGGATTGTTTTCATCTTTGGTTCTTTGTTCAATTGTAATGTTATGCTGCGATTTTGTTGTCTCAAGTTTGTCTTTCACATGTAAGTTGTTCAATTCACATTAGTTTCTTAATAAAAGCTCTTATTTTCCTCTTATTATGTTTTTATTGATTTCAATTTGATACCATTAGTTCAAGGTGTGAATTTATTCACACTAATCCTTGTGAAATTATTCACACAATGGTGGAGTGATCATTTTCTTTTTATTGTTTTCTTTACTTCTTCAATTCCTCCCTCATGAGTCCACTTCTCGCTTCCATTGAAACCATATAATCAATGGAGGGATAACACACTTATGGGTTGATCCAAGGGAGTATAAAGGGTATGGATTGGATGTTTTTTATCACCCCATTAATGTATAATCACTTCTTTAATTGAGATTTTTATTTTTTGATTTTTAAACTCCATCGTCCTTGTTGAATTTAAGGCCACACACTTCATGTGCTAATACGAACATTTACCTTGAAGTTATCAAAACTTTGATCCTTCAAGTGTATAGGATATTAGTATTAAAGGGTGTAGGTATTAAACCAGTAAGTGATGATGTTGTTTTATCTTCTTAAATGAATCCATCTCAAATATAATAAATTGAAATCATTGAAAAGGAAATACGTCAAATCCACCCCTTGTAATAACCTAGGATCAACCCTTCTCATAATTTGAATTCACTTAAGACTTTTAGTGTTAACTTAAACCCATCTAAAATCAAACCAAATTTGGCCACTTAATAGCCAAAAATAGTCCATAGAATGTACGTGTCCATAGGTTACTTCTTAGGTCTCTGAGGATTCGACAACCCAATCTAAACTACAAGGACCGTTCTACCTTCATCTCTTGGGTAAATTTGAGCGAGAATCAATAGGTGGTAGCCCGACTTTATGGATGATTAACTATTTTCAATGGAATTTTTTCCATTTCAAATATTCATTTGTTCAAAATTATTTGCAATGAAATTTAATTTTCGTCCAATACTTTAGACCGATTGGGAATTTGCAATGGAATTCTAATTCTACAGCAAATACCCATTGCAAATGAGTTTGGCACCGAGCGGCTGTAAATCCCACCAAAACTATTTGTGATGGAATAGTTTCTTTCATCACAAATATTAACTATTTGCGATGGAGTTACCAATTCATTGCAAATAGTCCAATTTTAGGGACTATTTAAAATGGGTCATTTTCCTGTTACAAATGACTCGTCGCAAAAATTTAATTTTCTAGTAATGAACAACTAGTTTTTTTATTATTTATGATTTTGTATTAGTGATGAACTCTCATCACAAAATGTCATTTGAGATGTGATTCCATCGTTAATACTTCATGGAAAATAGCAGTGCCTCTATTGCGGTTATTTGAATAGACAGTGAAAAATATGGTTTAAGATGAAAGGAATAAATAATTAGAACCATACAACCAGGCATTGATAATAAGGTTTAAAATAAAAATGTACATTTCTTCCTCTTTGAGCATTTTTTCTAATAATGTGTTGTGAAAACAAAAAATGAAAAGAGTGAAATTAGAATAATGGGGAAAGGTGAGTAGAAAAGATGAAAAAAAAATTTATTAATGATTATGGTATCTCTATTATATGAGAATTACCTATCTAGTAGGGCTACATTATAATTTTATAAGCAGTACACTATGGTAGTTTGGGGATGGGTGGGTGTGGGAAGCCCACCCCTCCACTTTTTAGCGGGTTCCTAACAATAAAAACATTTTTTAACAAATAAAAATTTATTTTTTTATAATATTTTCATATTTTAAATTTAAAAATAGATCCCACTCTATTGACAGGGGAGAGAATGAATTTGATAATATTATTTTATTATATAAAATGATAGTGTGCGACTGTTCATACACGGTAGCTAGTTTTTTTCTTCTTCTCCTGGATAAAGATTTCACACCATAACTGCACCCCTAGTAGGTTACTTGTCCTGATCCGAATTTTCTCCCTTGTATAGGTACCACCTTGCACACATCACAAAGTAACCCAAATTCAACACCTCCAACACAGTTATTAAGTAGTAGAAGCAATCCAGCCTCCCCCTATTCAGGTCATCTTCCAGCCAGTTCGAATCACTGTCGGACCCGGTGCCAGTAGTGAGGTAGTGAGCCATAGACACCAGCAAATTACTAGCATAACTTGACCCTAAAAATCCACAAAACAAGAACACATCCTTGATGCTCCTCATGTTCTCTGGGAACTTCCGGTTGTATAATTCCACCTGAACCACCACCACGAATGCCTCTAAGACACCAGACAGGAACAGCTATGACACTAGCCATAGGGTGGAGAGGGAGGACACGACGTGGACCTTCTAGTTAACCCTAAGCCCCAACATCGAGATTGCGATTCTCCTTTAGTGATGCTATACCAGCCTTGATAAAGGTCATACTAGTGTATCATGGTATTAAGATTTCATGATCCTACAGCAAAAATAAAGGTATATAACGAATTCATAATTAATTAAAATAAAAATTACATCACAAATAAAATAAAAACAAAACACTATATTATAGACATTTAAAACATCATTATCAAGAACAATTTATCATAAAAATTCAAAAACATTAATGGTTTCATTGTCTTTATCACCCAACTTTATCTAAAAAATTCTCTATCATAGTATAAATTTCTAAAAAAACACCCTAACTAGAGAAAAATAATCAATATGTATAATAAAATAATTTTTTTGTTAGTAATACTATAAAAAAATTAATTAAGCATAAATATGAAACAATGCATTAATAAAATGTCTTTTTTTAACTAAAAGAACACAATTTAACTCATATCGGTCACACTGTGTATCAGATTGAGGTGAGACTAATTATTACACATCACAAATGACTTATGGATTATCGTCTTAAAATATCAATATAACTTGAATGTGTTTTCTTGTTTTTTAGTATGTCATGAGTGTTTTGAACTAAAATGTCATTTCTAAACTTGGAGTACATAGTTTGAGTCATACCAGACACACCATGTATTGAATGGAGACGTAGATGATTCTTACATGTCACAAATAACTTATGGATCATTTTCCTAAAGTATCAAAACAATCTGAATATGTTTTCTCAATTTTTTATATGTGATGTATGTTCGGAACTAAAATGCCAATCTTAAATAAAAAGACACACTTTGAGTTATACCTATCACTCTATGCATTAGATTGATGTTGTATTGATTATTTCATTCCACAAATGACTTAAAAATAATTTTCTTAAAGTATTAATGTATTTTCTTGGTTTTGAGTATGCCACATGCCTTTTTTATGAAAATGTCATTTTAAACTGAAAACACGCACGTAGAGTGATAGTGGTCATATAATGTGTCATTTTGATATGAGACTACTTACAACACATCAAAAATGATTTATCAATCATTTTTTTAAATTATAAAGAAAATTCAAGCCTGTAATGACTAACTTTAGTGAGTAACACACATTTTGAACTAAAATGTCAATTTTAAACTCATAATCGACACTTTAATCCATACCGGGTACATTGTATAAAATTGAGGTGAAACTTATTCCAATATGTAAAAAATCACTTATAGATAATTGTTTTAAATTATCAAAACAATCCGAATGTGTTTTATCAGTTTTGTGTATGTGATGTGTGTTTTGAACTAAAATGTAAATTTTATATAAAAAGACACACTTTGAGTCATACCAGTCAAATCATGCATCATATTGATGTACGGTTGATTCCTACATGTTAAAAATGAATGAAGGATTGTTATCCAAAAATATAAAAACATTATTAATGTGTTTTCCCAATTTTTAGTATGTCACATGTGTTTTGAACTAAAATGTCATTTTTAAACTCAAAACACCCAATTTGAGTCATAAGAGTCACATCGTGTGTCAGTTTTATGTGACACTAATTTCAACACATCAAAAATGAATTATCAATAATTTACCTAAAGTATCAAGACAATATAGGAATATTTTCTTGGTTTTCAATGAGCGATAGACGTTTTGAACTAAAATATCAATTTTAATCTGATAACATACACTTTGAGTCATACTGAGCGCACTGTGTATCAGATTGAGGTGCAGCTAATTCCTACATGTCAAAAATAATTTATGGACTATTTTCCTAAATAATAAAAGAAATATGAATAAATTTTATGAGTTTTGAGTATGTGACATGTGTTTTGAACTAAAACATCAATTTTAAATAAAAAACACACTTTGAGTCATAACGACAACATCATGCATCATATTGATGAGAAGCTGATTACTTTATATGACAAATGACTTAAAGATCGTTATCCAAAAGTTTCAAAATATTATGAATGAGTTTTATCTATTTTGAGTATGTCACATGCCTTTTTTATTAAAATGTCAATTTAAATGGAAAAAACGCACTTTGGGTCATACCAGACACATCGTGTTTCAGCTTGATGTGAAACTAATTCCTACATATAAAAAATGACTTATGAATCATTTTCCTAAAGTATCAAGGTAATTTGGGCATGTGTTCCTAATTTTCAGTGAGTGACGCATGTTTTGAACTAAAATGTCAATTTTAAACTGATAACATATACATTGAGTCATATCGAGCACATCGTGTATCTAATTGAGGTGCGGCCAATTCCTAAATGTATAAAATTATTTACAGATCATTTTTATAAATTATCAAAAAAAAATATAAATTTGTTTTCTTGGTTTTGAGTATGTGAATTTTGTTTTGAACTAAAATGTTAATTTTAAATAAAAAAAGAATTTGAGTCATACCGGTCACATCGTGTGTTAGATTAACATGTGGCTGATTCCTACATGTCACAAATGACTTATGGATCATTTTCTTAAAGTATCAAAACAATATGAATATGTTTTCTTGGTTTTGAGTAAGTGACTTTTTAATTAAAATGTCAATTTAAACTGAAAACACACACTTTGATTCATACCGATAGCATCATGTGTTAGTTTAATGTGTGAATAATTAATACATGTCAAAAATTACTTATGAATGATTTTACTTAAGTATCAAGAAAATCAAAGTATGTTTGATCAATTTTTAGTGTGTAACGTGTGTTTTGAACTAAAATGTCAATTTTAAATAGATAACATACACTTTGAGTCATATCGGGCACACCGTGCATCAGATTATGGTGAGGCTGATTCCTACATGTCACAAATGATTTATGAATCATTTTCCTAAAGTATCAAAATAATTCAAATGAGTTTTCTCAATTTTGAGTATGTGACTTTTGTTTTAAACTAAAATTTCAATTTTAAATAAAAACACACTTTGAATCATACAAGTCACACCATGCATATAATTGATGTGTGGTTGATTCCTACACATTAAAAATTACTTATGGATCATTTTCCTAAAGTATAAAAATAATATGAATTCATTTTCTTAGTTTTGAGTACGTGCCTCTTTTATTAAAATGTCAATTTGAACTAAAAACACACACTTTGAGTCACACTGGTCACATCGTATGTTAGTTTCATGTGAGACTAATTCCTAAATTTCATAAATAACTTATGAATAATTTTCCTAAAGTATCAAAAAAATATAACTGAGTTTTCTCAGTTTTCAGTATTTGATACACATTTTGAACTAAAATGTCAATTTTAAACCGATAACATACACTTTGAGTCATACTAGGTGCATCGTGTTTCATATTGAGGTGTAGATGATTCCTACATAACATAAATGATTTATGAATCATTTTCATAAAGTATCAACACAATATGAATTCATTTCCTCATTTTTTTTAGTATGTAATGTGTGTTTTAAACTAAAATGTCAATTTTAAACTGAAAACATGAAATTTGAGTCATACCAGATACACCATACATCATATTAAGGTGTAGTTGATTCATACACATAAAAAATTAATTATAGATAATTTTCTTAAATTATAAAAACAATTTGAATGTGTTTTATTGATTTTGAGTATGTGATGTGTGTCTTGAACTAAAATTAAATTATAAACTAAAAACATACACTTCCATTCATACCGAGCACACTGTGTATCAGATTGACGTGTGTCTAATTAATTTGTGGTTGTTTCTTACACCATTCAATACAATGTTCATGATATATATTTTGGGAAGTCATACTTCTCCATTCAACTATTTCAAAACCCCTTGGTAGATGTATCCTTACGATTCACTTCACATTTTAGGCAGTATGTAGTTTCCTCTTCCATTCAAAAGGAACATGTTATCTCTTTGCTATCTTTTTGTAGATGGTTGAAAGAAAAATATGACTTCCCAAAATTTATTTTAAAAAAACTAAATGAGTATTAGATAAAAAAGATAAGGAAATTAACCAAAAAATATTAGATAAAATTATAAAAAAATTAAATAAATATATAGTAGGAATTCACCTTTTCATGATTTCTATATACATTCTCAAACTATTTCCATATCACTATTATCTCAATTTCATTCTCAAAGTAAAATCTCTCATGAGAACGAGCAGCTTTAAACATGTTACTAGCTTTATCATACTAGGTACACTGTGTATTGGATTGAGGTGCGGCTGATTCCTACACATCACAAATGACTTATGAATCATTTTCCTAAAGTATCAAAACAATCTGAATGTGTTTTCTTGATTTTGATTATGAAAATGTGTTTTGAACTAAAATTTAAATTTCAAACTAAAAACATAAACATTGAGTCATATTGGGAATATCGTGTATCATATTGAGGTGTGGTTGATTCCTACACATCACAATACATTCAACATTTGGTGTTATCTAACAATATTGTTGTTTGATAACAAAGAATATTTAATGCATTGAAAAAAAAGTGCATCATCATGAGTGCATCATCCTTATAGATGAATTCACTTATTTATTATCTCTGTGAAAATTAACAAAATAAGTATTAGATAAAAATGAAAAGGAAATTAACTAAAAAATCAGATAAAATGATCAGAAAATTAACAAAATAATTAGTAAGAAGTCATCTATTCCTGATGTCTATATACATTCTAACACTATATATTCTTCCCATTCGTTTCTAAAAAATATATTTCATCTTGTGAAGATGAGGATTTTTGATATTCCTGGTAGAAATGGAAAAATATAAATAGAAAAATAATTAACAAACATTTAAAATGAAATTGTAATTATCCTTGAAAATACCACTTTAGGGATGCTAGTTTATTTATGGAATAAGATATCTTTCATAAATTTTCAAACATATTAATTGCACTATTTTCCATTATTATTATTTTTGGTCACTTCAGAAACATTAAAAAAATAAGTATTTTTTTCATATATTTTTTGATAGTAGAATGTTATTATATATACACTAATACTTATCTATTTTTAGAAGTCGATAGGATTTTTGTGCTCATGGACTTTCCTCATGTTATGATTTAGATGATATTTAGACTATAACATTCCCCTTTTCCTCATTGTATTGAGAAGGTGGAAGGATATTACTAGGCCTTAGGTTACATCCCCAAGATTCTAGAGGCTGAAAATAAAGGCCAAGGGCTTCATTAAATAAGTGGGGGATGGTTTTTTCCTTTGATAAAAACACAACCAACCAAACAAGACATATCCAAATAAACATTACATGATACATGATACATGATATCAATGAAAGAAACTCAAATCATACCATTTATTTCAAAATAAACTACACAATAGTACAACAACGGAAGACCACTAAACATACAAGTACATGGCGGAAGATTACAAGACCCACAAAACTCAAAGATAACCAGAAAAACAAATCTCCACATGCTCCATGATCCAACTCCACCAAAATAGTCAAAGTATCATGAAGTACTGGTAAATATGTGTGACACTTTACCTTTACCCGTGTCCTAGTAGACGATTTCTGCAAAATCACCAAAGTGCTAAAGTATGGGTGAGTAATGGAACTCATTAGATTTTCCACCAATGACTTTTCTACTCATGCCACTAGGATAGAATATGTTAGAAAAATTTATATAAAATATATTATATAAAAAAATTCCGAAACATTTTATATTAAAATATAAACAAGTTCCAATAAAACCATGTTTTCATAACAACATCAAGTTCTATGGAAAACAACTAAATAATACTTTAAACCCCTTTTTCACATTCATTTTGGAATAACCATTCTATTCCACATATCCACAAATCCAACCATGCATGAATCATTATAAAAGTTCCATACTTATGAGTGGTTTCTTCTCGATCTACCAAATCGTGAAAAGGTAATTAAATCCAATGTGCCATTACACCTTTGGCACCAAGCACCAAGTCATATTCAAACCAATCCTCATAAATTCAATATGAACTCACGCCAACCCATTATACCAAACCATTCCCAAACCATTATTTCAACCATTTCAATAAAACCATTATTTTATTAAAAAATCAAAAAACCATTTTAATAAAACCAAACTTTTATTGAAAATACTTTTCCATGAATTAAAATCAAAAAATCATTTTAAAATCATCATTTTAAAATCAAGTTACCAAAATCACTTTCCAAAAAAAATGCCCAATTTCCATAATACCACAAACCATCACTCAAGAGGGTTTTAAACAATCATTAAACAATGAATACAAAATAAATTACAATAAAAACAATTAATTTTAAACTAATTCTTAAAGTTATAAAAATAGGAGTCGAGGGTGAATCCACCTACCATGAGAAATTTGGTGAAAATGATAAACAATAAGAAATGTCCATGAAACCAGGTTAAATCTCTATGAACCCACCTTAGATATCTTCCCATATCATCAAAAAATCCAAATATATTCATATTTTTTATCCACTATCTTAGATAAATCCAAATCAAATGTATATCTAAAAAACTGAAAGAGATATAGAAGTGGATCTAATAAAAATCACCAATAATGACCAAGAACAGTCACTTACTACAAGTATTCAACTTAAAATCACTAAGGGAAGCCTTCGGATCACCTTTGGATTGATGGGAGAATCTTCCTTATCCTTTGGGAGGAGATAATATTGAGTTAGGGCTACATAGGAGGAAAAGCGATGGAGTTAGAGACCAAAATGAGTGAGATACACAATTTTAGGATCTCATTTTTTACCCATGCATGATTAATCAAATGGTTAGGAAAATCATGCGCTAACCATGTGCTAGCCACTACCTCAAGGATGAACTTCACATGGTTACTAAACTGTGTTCCAACCATTCCAAAGCTCACTATCTCAACATTACCCCACTTAGCATGGTTTGTTCAACCCATGTGTTTCTTGTGTGCCACCCATGCGCCTTCCCTTTAACCTATGTCTCACTGTGCATGGTTTCTTATAGGTGTTGAACGGTATTCCCAAACCATGAACCAACCATTCACCTATAGAAAATCCCCAAAAACACTTTAAAAGGTTCCCAAAATATCTCAAACTTAACCCAAACACTTTATATACTTAAAAATCATAAAATAAGGGTTATTTACTTGAAACTAATGGGTGTTACATTCTCTCCATCAATTGCCTTTCTGTACCTAGAAAGTAGAAAACCATCAATTCTATGAAAGAGGTATGACCATTTCTCTTTCATTTATTTCTTATGTTCCCAAGTATCTTCATGGATCTGACCATGTTGTCACAAATACCGCACTAGACTGATGCTTCTTCCATGGAAGAATTTCTCTTGCCTATCCAAAATCCGCACAATCATGTGAACCAACAAAACAACTAGCTTTAGGTCAACGTGATCTCATCAGATCACATGGTCAAGATCAGGATGAAACCTTTTCAACTGAGAGACATTGAACACATTATGTACCCACACTGAACCATAGTGGCAATGCTATCCAATATTCCACCTCACTAACCCATTCAAGTATCTCAAAAGGTCATATGTTTTGAGTATATAACTTTCCCTACTTCCCAAAACAGCGATATCCAAGCCTTGGAGAGATCCTCAAGATCACAAGATCACTCATTGAAAACAAAAATGGCCTTCTACTATGATCCACATATGATTTTTGATGACTCTGAGCCATATCCATCCTCTTTTTGATCAACTAAATCTTCTCCATTGTCTCTTGGACAAGGATTGTCCCATTTAGTGAAGTCTCACCTATTTACACCCAAAAAAGTGGAGAACGATAAGGACGCCCATAAAATGATTTAAAAGGATCCATAAGTATCGAGGTCTGATAGTTGTTGTTATATGATAACTCCACCAAGGATATGTGTTCCTCCCATGTGCCACCAAAATACATTACAAAATCCCACAACATGTCTTCCAATGTTTGTATCGTCATTTCGGATTGCACATCCATATGAGGATGATACGCCATACTCATTGTCAACTGAGTCCCAAGGTATTTCTATAAGGATTTATGAAAATTATACATAAACCTCATATATCTTTCTGATATGATTGAAATTGGTATGCCATGTCTCTTTACGACATCTCAGGTATAGATTTTCGACAAGTCATCCACTATATGAGATTCATGAATATGGATGAAATGGGACAACTTTGTGAGCTGATCCACTATCACCCATATGGAATCTTGTTTCTGAACTATTCTTAGGAGACCTGTTACAAAATCCAAAGCTATCTGCTCCCATTTCCAAACAAGGAATATATAAATACTGCAACATACCTACTAGTCATTGATGCTCTCCCTTAACTTGCAGACAATTTAAGCATCTGGAAACAAACTCATCCACCTTCCTTTTCATGTCAACCCACTAAAACTGTGCTTTCAATGCCTTATACATCTTCTATATTCTAGGACGGAAAACCCATCTCAAATGGTGGTAAACATGAAGAAGTTTCTTCTGATAATCCATAGGTATAACCATCCAATTTTTGATTCAGAACACTGAACACCCATCCAGCCTCTATCCCTTAATGGTCTCCCCACCATTGATTTTTCACCTCATATCCCTACATTCTGCATGTAAAGACCCCAACCCCAGTTCTCCAGAGCTAGTGCCTTATTTTATTACATTGATATATAAACAAGGAATTCATATCTCGAAGGAATGAATAGATTAATAGCATTGAAAAACCATATACATACATAATTGTTACATTACAACATGAAATGAAATACAACATATCAACTTCACATAAACTTCTAGATTTTCCCTACAATAAATTCACAATATACTTCTTTTCATGCTGGGGAAAAATAAAATGTAAGAAATGGGTGATCTCAGATGCTCATTAAGGGTAAGTAATACAGTGGAAGCATAAGTAATAAGGCATGGTGAATAAATAAAAGTACACATGCCATTAAAACACAAATTTGAGCATAATATGGTAGGAATAAAAGTAGAATAATTCCATAATAAAACATAACAATGGATACTCTACTAGTCGAATAATCACATGGAATATCAATTTATAGATTCATAATGAGGTAATTCATAATGTTAGACAACATAATCATACCATCAAGGCCTTGGCCAAGACACCATACATAATGGGTAAAAACCTAGGATAGTTTGTCTCATGAGACCTACCGATGCATCGAGGGGATTTAGTGGACTCCACCCATCACTTACTAAGTCCAATTAATTCCTAATATGAAAGGGGATAAACATAATCAACATATACATTCACATTGAAACTATCATATGAAATGTAAATAACTTTCTCCAAATAGTAAACATAAACACCAACCTTTCAGAGTAATATGGTGAATGGTATCAAGATAGAAAATCCACAGTCAAACTAATCGTAAACCATTAAATAAAATATGGTAGATGATATCATAAAATATTAATCCCAATTAAACATAATAATCAATAATAGTGTTGAAATAGATGGAAATACTCTTATAAAATCATCGAGTAAAACTTGAGAGAAATACTCTTTTACTTTTCAAAGAAGAGTTATTTTGGAAAAATATTTTTATAAAACCAAAAGTGAGATAATATAGTTTTTTCATATTCAAATGAGTGATTTTAGAAAAATAATAGTGGATTAAAACAGATTATATAGTGCACTTGAAAATAGGTAAGAATTCGAGAAGTTCCCTTGAATCGGGCTTGTTTAGTGTGAAGGATTTGAGAAAGATCCTTTTAAAACATGTAACTCACCATAAAATAATGTGTGAGTATGATTGGTATAAATATATAACATTAAAAAATAATTTATGAGGAGTATATAAAAAAATTAAGAATTTAATTTGGGAAAATATATAAAAATAGAAACTCGAAATAAATTGGAGGTTTGGATAGAAAACCATTACCTTATGTTTGAATGTGTTCTGCGCTTGACCTTAAAATCCTGGATAATCAAATTAAATACATTAATTAATTAATTTATAACCATATATACGTATATTTTATTCACTGTAGATTTATTAAGTTTATTTATGTCCTTATTGATAAGTTATAAGATTGAATTCCATCATTTTAGAGTGTTCATTTCCTTGATTTCATGATTGGTTCGCTTGATTATAAGTAATAAAGTTCATGTGAAATGGGTATAATTCTCCAGAATTGGAATTTAATGTTATTAATTAAAAAACATAAGTTTAATTGGTGTTATTAATTATTTTGTTTCCATAAATTAGAATTAATCATTAGATAACATGTTAATGATAATAATTTAGCTTAATTTTAGCGGTTTTTCGATCACAACGAACTAGTTTTGTTCTATTATTTAATATCATGTATATAAAATGGTTCTAGATACTTAAATAAAATATAATACATATTTTATAATATGTTTCAACCATAAAAATTGTATCATGATTATCCTTGAAGGATAATTTTAAGAATGAAAGTTCATCGTCCACGAAGACTGGCACCTCAGAGATGATGATTTTGTTTTTAAAAGAGAGAGAGAGAGAGAGTAAGGGGTTGATGATGGATCATCCATTAACATGATATAATTGTAGTATATATATATTATATTATATTTATAATGATCATTTGGACAGAGGAGGTTAGGAGATAATCATAAAAGAAAATAATTTGAAATTAAATTAAATCAAATAGGAAGAGGATTTACCACTTGAATTAACCTCCTTGAGAACCTCCTTAAGGGAAGGGGTTTTGGTCTTTTAGCAAGACCAAGAGCTCCTAGATGTTAGGATAGACTAGGGAAGAGTATTTTGGTATAACTTTGACAAGATTCAAGGTTTAGATAAATGAATAGAATAGGGGGTGAGGGTGGTTTTTATAGTGGAGGAGAGGGATGATTTCTCATTATTATATTCTTTATTTTATTATGTTTCTAAATAAAACCAATAGTTTTGATTATTTTGAATAAATATAGTAATAAATTCATGTGAGTTATAACCAAGGGTTCTTACATCATTCATGACTCAAGGAATAGTGTATTTAGCTTATAATGTATTTATACTGTAAATTACCGTATTTTACTATTCACTAAACATTCAAGTGTTTCAGAATAATCCCAAAATTTCACCCTAACTATTTTTTGACATATAGAATTAAAAAATTGACTACATTATAACAAAATAAATTTTTAAATATGTGAAATTTAATTCTTAAATAAAATCATTATTTACTTGAAAAATACAAATTTTAAATTTAAAACTAATTTTACAACACTTTAAAAAATTAAATAAAGTCTCATAAAATTATCATAAAATCATACGAAAAAAAATATTTATTTATGAAAATATTTTATGTAAATGAATTTTATTTTAAATCAATTTATTAATTTAAAATTGTAATTAAATATTTTTTATTCAAAAAAATACCAACACTTAATTATTAATTTTTGAAATATTCACTCTCATTTATAAAGTGCCTAAATTTTATTTACACTTACATGGGTGAGGTTACTATTTATAAGGGTCATATTACTGTCCATAAGGATTCATTACTATTCATAAGGGTCAAGTTACTATTCATAAAAAATGTAAGTTGATCCTATGAGAATCTAAATATCTTACTAATCGCAACTGTGTATATACATTTTTAGAAATTCAAAACACAAAGTAGAAAAATTATGTCTAAGAGCTATGTTATAACTAACTCATATAAATAACAAAGTGTTTGTTTTGTAGATACTTGGTGTTTCATACATTCTATATTAAATTTATTTGTAAATCATTGGGGTGTTACATTCTTCCCCCCTTACAAAAATTTCATCCTCAAAATTACCAAAATGTTACCTCATAAAAAGATTTGGGTAATTATTCATCATAAGATCCTCAGGATCGCACATTGCATCTTCAATTTTATGATTTTTCCAAAGTAACTTTACCAGCTGAGTCATCTGATTCATCAACATTTGTTCCTTATTCTCCAAAATATGGATAGGCTCTTCATAGTAAGATAAGTCTAGTTCCAATTATATACCTTTATAAGTGAGTACATGTGTTGGTTCTGGCATGTACTTTCTCAAAAATGAGACATGAAACACATTGTGTACCTTAGAAAGGCTAAGAGGCATTGTCAAACGATAAGCCATAGCTCCAATTCTCTCCAGAATTTTAAAAGATCCAATATACCTAGGGATTAGTTTCCCTTTGTTCCCAAATCTTATAACACCCTTCCATGGAGATGCTTTCAAGAAAACATGATCTCCCACTTGAAATTCCAAATCCTTCCTTTGATTATCAGCATAGCTCTTTTTAATTATTTGAGATACTTCGATATGGGTTTGAATAGTCTTTACCTTGGTTGTTGTTTCCTCCATAAGCTTTGGGCCTAGAAGTTTTCTTTCACCAAATTCATCCCAACATGTTGGTGTATGACATATCTTTCTGTAAAATGCTTCATATGGTGCCATTTTAATACTTGAATGGAAAAAATTATTGTAATAAAACTCTATCAAATGTAAATATTAATCCCACATACCTTGAAAATCATGTGAGCATGATCTCAACATGTATTTCAAAGTTTGGATCATCCTTTCTAACTACCTATTAATTTGAGGGTGATAAGCAGTACTCAAATGAAGCTCAGTGTCCAAATATTTCTGAAGACCTTTCTAGAATTTTAATGTAAAACATAGATCATGATCAGACACAATTTAGAGATGTTATCCATAAATCCTTACAACTTCATTGATATAGATTCATACAAGGCTCTCCAGTGTAAAATCTTCCCTTATAGTAAGAAAATGTGCAGATTTGGTAAGTCAATCAACAATCACCCATATTGCATTATTATTTCTTAGGGGATTTGGTTATCCAGTGAAAAAAATCATAGTGATGTCATCCCATTTTTATGTAGGAATAGTCGGGGGTTACATGAAACCTCTAGGATGTTGTCTTTCAGCCTTCACTTATTGACAGACTAAACATATTGATACATAATCAGCAATTTCCTGCTTCATATTTTCCCACTAAAAATATTCCTTCAAGTCTCTATACATATTAATGCTACCATGGTGTATAGAGAAATTTGAGCTATGGGCATCATCCAATAAATCCCTTTTTAGCTCGGGGATAGAGAGAACACATAGCCTCCTCCCAAAATTCCTAATTCCATCCTCATACATGAAGTCTTCCAACTACCCATCATTCATAGAATTTATTTTCTTTTAAATATTCATATCATCAGACTGAGAAATTTTAATCTTTTCTAGTAAATATAGTTTATCAACCATTTCAAAAAGTAGTGATGCTTCCCCTCACTTGATAATTTTCATATCCATCCTTACTAGATCCATGTACATAGGTTCCTTTTCAATACTCATCTTGTTCAAAACTCCATGATCCATCCTTATCAATGCATCTGCTACTTTATTCATCTTTCTCAGGTGGTAGTGTATCGAACAATCATAATCCTTGAGTAGCTTGAGCCATTACCTTTTCCTTATGTTGAGTTCTTTTTTTGAGAATATGTATTTTAAGATCTTGTGATCTGTATATATCTCACACCTTTCTCCATAGAGATAGTGTCTCCATATCTTCATAGTAAATATTACAACTGCTAACTTAGGATCATGAGTCGGATAGTTCTATTCATGAGTTTTTAACTACCTTTATGTATAGGTAATAACTATATCATTCTGTATAAGTAAAAATCCAAGTCCTTTCTTTTATGCATCACTATATATCACAAATCCACCATTTCCTGATGGTAGCATCAAAATTGGATCATTCACTAACCTCTTATTCAATTATTCAAAACATTCTTCACATTATTTTGTCTATATGAACTTAACCCATTTACAATTAAGCTTGGATAATGGGTTAGATAATTAGGTGAAGTTTTAAATGAAAATATGATAATAACCTGCTAAACTAATAAAACTATGTACCTTAGTTATGTTTGTTAGTGTAGGCCATTACTGAACTACCTTTGTCTTTGTAGGATCAACTAATATTCCATCTTTAAAAACAATATGGCCAAGAAAAGAAATTGTTTGAATCTATAATTCACACTTTCTAAACTTCTCATATATTTCATTTCTTCTAAGATTTTTCAGAACAATCTGCAAGTTATTCTCATGGTATTCATATCTTTTAGAGTATACCAAGATAGAATTAATAAATACCATAACAAATTCATCAAGATATTCCTTGAAAACTCTATTCATTAGATATATGAAAATAGAGGTTTCATTAGTTAGTCTAAAATGAATTACTATAAACTCGTAATTACTATACCTGGTTTTAAATGTTGTCTTTGTAATATATTCATTCCTTACATGCAAATTATGATATCCAGATCGAAGTTCAATCTTCGAAAAATATTGGGCTCCGTTAATTTGATCAAATAAATCATCAATCTGAGGAATAGGATACTTTTTCTTTATTGTAATATCATTGATATCCCTATAGTCAATGCACAAGCTTAGTAGTTATGACCGCATAAGATTTTCCTTTCTACCTTGGCCTTGTTTGGGTAATGTTTCCTTAACACTTAGGAAAATTATTTTCATAATGTCCCATATCTTTATAATTATAGCATTGAACATTGGTAGATTCTTTCTTTCCCTTATAATCATGGTCTTGGTGGCCTTTTCCACCACACTAGTAACAAACACCCATGTCCTTTATGAAAGTGTCATGGTTTTTCTTCCCACAAATATCATAGGATGTAAAATCAAATCTTTCCTTATTCCATTTTTCCTTATTTCCTTTTCCAAAGTGTTCAGCAACCCTCTTCGTCTATTTCATTCCTTTAAGTTCATAAGACTTATAGAATTTTTTTCTATCTTGATTGCACATGAGACTATATCTTTGTATGATGAGAAAGTTTGGGAAACTAGTTCCCTTTGGAGTAATGGTTTTAAACCATAATATAATCAATAAATATTGCTCCTCGGATTACGTATATAGTCCATGACATTACTTTCTAGCCTTGTAAAGTTGGATTTATACTTTTCAACATTCTCATCCTCTTTCTACCACAAATTCAAGAATTTTCTTTCTATATCTGCTCATTGTTCTCAAAGATAATATTTTTCTAGGAAAAGTTCTTTAAAATCCCTCCATTTTATATTTTTAATCTCTTCTTCTTCCTTTTTGTTTTGAATTAGTGACCACCATTGATCTTTATCTCCTGATAGATGATAAACTACCATGACAAACTTCTCTCTTTCATTACTTCCCAAAGTGAGAAATATCTTCTCTAGGGAACTTATCCACTGCTCAGCTACAAATGGGTTTGTATTCCCATTGAATGATGGAGGTTTTTGTCACATAAAGTGGTCTAACATTTCTCCTACACATTGTGGTTTAGGATTCTCTATATGGGTATAGTTATTGTTCATAACTTGAGTCATCTGTCCCAGTATAGTTATAAGTTGCTTAGCACTAGTCGCAGTTCCATAACCAACATCATTATCTTACATAGGAGGGAAATCCCTACATGGTATATGTGCATTCATGTGGTTTCCATTCCTTCCACTAGGCATCATTTATAAATAATGACATAAACTAAATTGGGTTATGAATCATAATGTATAATTTCAAACTAGTAAAATACTTAACATAAATTTAAATACTATGCATGTCTAATCTCATAATCAAAAGCATGGTTTCTTTGGGGACATATTTACAATTAAATCCTTCATAATTGTTTGTAAATAAAATTTGAATTATCCTAAAAATATTCCCTGAGAGTGTCAAACCAGGTGCGCAGTAAGGCTCATTGTCATGTACCAGGTTACCCCAAGTTAGGCTCGGAACACCTTGTCGAAGTTGTTACTCCTAGGTATATCTATTCTAGAACCATGTCCACTTATAGTATCCAGATATGGATGTATTTTATAGGAAGATCCATATAATATATACCTTACCAAAATTCTAGTATATTCTTGTATGCCTATTCTCAAAGTCTATCTTAGAGTTTTGTTCCCTAATCTATATTTTCTAAATCTAGTTTCCAAGTATTCTACTAAACTTCCTCTGATACCAACTGTAAAGACACCAAACCCAGTTACCCAGAGTCAATGCATTATTTTATTACATTAGAATATAAATAATGAAGTCATATCCCAAAGGAATGAATAGTTTAGTAGCATTGGAAAACTAGATACATACATAATTGTTACATTACAACATGAAATTAAATACAACATATCAACTTCACATAAACTTCTATATTATCCCTAAAATTAATTTATAATATACTTCTTCACATCCTGGGGAAAAATAAAATATAAGAAAGGGGCGATCTCATATGCTCAGTAAAGGTAAGTAATACAGTGGAAGCATAAGTAATAAGGCATGGTGAATAAATAAAAGTACACATTCCATTAAAACATAAACTTGAGCATAATATGGAAGGAATAAAAGATGAATAAAGTCATAATAAAACATAAACATGGATAATCTACTAGTCAAATAATCACATGGAATATAAATTACTATTTTCATAATGAGGGAATGCATAATGTTGGACATCATAATCATGTCATCAAGGCCCCATCCAAGACACCACACATAATTGGTAAAAACTCAGGTTAGTTTGTCTCATGAGACTTATCAATGCATCGAGGGGATATATCAAGTCCCACCCATCACTTACTAGGTCTAATTCATTCCTCATATGAAAGTTGATAAACATAATCAACATATACATTTATATTGAAAATAACATATGAAATTTAAATAACTTTCCCCAATTAGTAAATGTCAACACTAATCATTTAGAGTAATATGGTGAATGGTATCAAGATAGAAAATATACATTCAAACTAATCATAAAACATTCAATAAAATCTGGTATATGATATCATAAAATATTAATCCCAATTAAGAACAATAATCAACATGAGTTTTTAAATATATTGAAATACTCTTATAAAATCATCGAGTAAAACTTGAAAGAAATACTCTTTTACTTTGAAAAGAAGAGTTCTTTTGGAAAAATCTTTGTATAAAATCAGAAGTGAGAAAATATAGTTTTTTCATTAAAAAATGAGTGATTTTAAAACAATAATGGTGGATTAAAATATATTATAAATTTCACTTTAAAATATGTAAGAATTTGAGAAGTTCCCTTGAATCGGTCTTCTTTATCGTGAAGAATTTGAGAAAGATCCTTTTAAAACATGTAAATACCCATAAAATAAAGAATGATTATGATTGGTAAATATATATAGAACATTAAAAAAATATTTATAAGGATTATATAATAATAATTAAGAATTTAATTGGGTAAAATAGGGGAAAATATAACCTGAAATAAATTAGAGGTTCGGGTAGAAAACCCTTACCTTATGTCAGAATGTGTTCTTCACTTGAGCTTAGCATCTCGGATAATCAAATTAAATCCATTAATTAATTAATTAATAACCTTATATATATATTTGATTCAATATAGTTTTATTAAGTTCATTTATTTCCTTATTGATAAGTTATAATATTGAATTCCGTCGTTTTGGAGTGTTTTTTCCTTGATTTCATGATTGGTTCGCTTGATTATAAGTAATGGAGTTCATGTAAAATGGGTATAATTCTCCAGAATTTTAATTTCATGTTATTAATGAAAAAATATAATTTTAATTTTTTTTATGTATTATTTTGTTTCCATAAATTAGGATGAATCGTTAGATAACACATTAATGATAATCGTTTAGCTTAATTTTAGCGGTTTTTCGATCCTAATGAACTAGCTTTGTTCTGTTATTTAATATCATGTATATGAAATGGTTACAGAACCTTAAATAATATATAATACATATTTTTTAATCTGATTCAAACATAAAAATGGTATCATGACCATCATTTAAGGAGAAATTTAAGAACGAAATTTTGTCATCTACAAAGGTCGTAAATCGGCACCTCTCGGATGATGATTTCATTTTAAAAAGAGAGAGAGATAGAGAGTAAGGGTATTGATGATGGATCATCCATTAACATGATTTAATTATATTATATGGATGATACTAGATTTATCATGATCATTTGGATAGAGGAGGTGAGGAGATAATAATAAAAGAAAATAATTTGAAATGAAATTAAATGAAATATGAAGAGAATTTACCTCTTGAATTAACCTCTTGAGAACCTCCTTAAGGGAAGGGGTTTTGGTCTTTTGGAAAGACCAAGTGCTTATAGACATGAGGATATACTAGCAAATAATATTTAGGAATAACTTTGAAAAGTTTCAAGGCCTAGATGAGTGAAGAGAAGAGGGGGTGAGGGGTGGTTTTTATACTGGAGGAGATGGGTGATTTCTCATTATTCTATTCATTATTTTATTATTTTTTTCAAGACAACCAATAGTATTTATTATGGTAAATAAATAAATTAATAAGTGAATTTGAGTTAAAACCAAGGGTTTTTACATCATCCATGACTCAATAAATAGTGTATTTATCTTATAATGTATTTATACTATAAATTACTGTATTTTACTATTCACTAAAAATTCAAATATTTCAGAAAAATCAAAAAAACTCACCCTAACCATTTTTCAACATATAAAATTAAAAAATAGATTCCATTTTAATTAAATAATTTTATAAATATGTGAAATTTAATTTTTAAATAAAATCATTATTTACTTCAAAAATATAGATTTTAATTTAAAACTGATTTTACAACACTTTAAAAAATTAACTAATGTCTCATAAAATTGTACTAAAATCATATGACATCAAAATATTTATTTAGGAATACATCTTATGAAAATTAATTTTATTTTAAATAAATTTATTAATTAAAATTTTTAATTAAATATTTATTATTCAAAAAAACACCAACACTTATTTATTAATTTTTAAAATATTCACTCTCATTTATAAGGTGCCTAAATTTTATTTAAACTTAAATGGGTGAGGTTATTATTCATAAGGGTCACATTATTATTCATAAGTGTACATTATTATTCATAATGGTTAAGTTACTATTCACTAAAAATGTAATTTGATCCTATCAGACTGTAAATATCTTACTAATTGCAACCGTGTATATCCATTTTTCAAATTTTAAAACATAGAAGTGGAAAAATTATGTCTAACAGCTAAGTTATAACTAAATCCTATAAATAAAAAACTATTTTTTTTTTCACAGAGACATAGTGGTTCATGCATTCTATATTAAATTTTGTTGTAAATCCTTGGGGTGTTGGACTGCATCGTATGTTTGTGCCTCTTTAACCATCTTCACTAAATCAGGAACAAGAGAAACTGGAATGAAAACCACAAATTTACCTCATTCTTCACATTCATATTTAATGTCGACTAGGACCAACATCAACTACCACTCATCTGAGGATCCTTTTTCCAAATGAGTGTATGAATTTCTACATAATGCATCATCCACTGAATTTTCTTTACTTGGTTTATACATTAAGTCAAAGTCAAAAATTTGGAGATAATTTATCCATATTCTTTTCCTTAGATTCAAATCCTATTGTGAAAAAATATGTTTCAACATTGTTTGATCCATAAACACAGTAAATTTCACACTAAAGAGGTAATGAAGTCAAGTATTCAAAGCATGGACTAAGACAACTAACTCTAAATCATGTGTTGGGTAGTTATTATCATGAACCCTTATATACCTTGATCCATAAGCAATGACATGATCTCCTTGCATGAGAACACACCCCAGCCCAGATCCTAAAGCATCACAATACACCATGTACCCTTTCCCAGGTTTTAGAAAAATCAAGATTGGTGTTGATGTAAGTCAAAACATTAGCTCTTAAAATACTTTTGGAATTATTCATCCCATTGGAATGGAAAATTTTTCTTTGTAAAAGTTTTCATAGGTGAAGATAGTCATGATAAGTTGTGAACAAAGCATCAGTATTAACCAGCTAGTCTAAGAAAACTTCATATCTCAAAGATATTGTTTGGCATTTTCTAAGAGATAACGATTTCTATCTACTCAGAATCCATAGAAACACCTATTTCAGAAATTACATGTCCAAGAAATCATACCTCTTATATAAAAAAAATAAACTTTGATAATTTGGAATATAATTGATAGTCTCTCAATATTTCCAACACTATCGCCAAGTGTTTCTCATGCTCATCCCATGTCCCTGAATACACCAATATGCCATCTACAAACACAACCATGAAAGAATCCAGATATCTCTGAAATATCTAATTCATCATTTCCATAAATATTTTTGGTTCATTTTGTAAGACCAAAAGTCATTACCACATATTCATAATGTTAATATCTTCTTTTGAAATCTGTCTTTGGAATATCCTCCTTCTGAAATCACAATTGGTGATATCCTGATCGCAATTCAATCTTAGATAACCACTAAGATCCCATAAATTTATCAAATAAATCATAAATGCATGGAATTGGATACCAATTATTTATCATAACTTGGTTAATCTTACGATAATCCACACATATTTTTAGAGTTCCATCTACCTTTTTCACAAATAAGGTCGATGTTTCCCACAGAGACTTGCTAGGCCAAATGAACCATTTGTTTTCCAATTCTTACAACTACACTTTCAATTACCCTAATTCAGTCGGTTCCATCCTTTAAGATGGAAGGGAAATAGGACTGGTCCCTGTAATGAGATCAATCATAAAATCTACTTCCCTTATAGGTAGTAACCCTGAGAAATTGTTAGGAAAAACATCTGGAAACTGATCAACCACTGCTGAAAAACTATTAATCTCGATCTCATCCATCAATTCCAAGGTCAAAGCTTCCAACTGGTATAAGATTTTCCCAACCACTGGTGCCAAAAATCCTATTGTACCTACCTTTACATTCCTTTGTCCTCTTAAGAGATGATCAACACCATCCTCAGTTTCAAAACTAACAAAACTACTATAAAAATCGATGCGAGCCTTGAACATTGTTAACCAATACATACCCAAGATTATATAATATGCATTAATCTCCATCATAGAGAAATCCCATTTCATCTTAGCTCTATCAATAGTTATAGAACATGCTCTACCCACAAAGGCTAAAAATTATCTTTTCCCAAGAAGAGTTTGCAGTTTTATCACATAATGCATCATCCTAACTTTTATATTTATAAAATCAGTAGAAAGAGGGGAAATAAAGAAATGGGATGCATAAATGTCAAAAAAAACTTGCATAAGGGTAGAATTCAAAAGGATCATACCTCTCGTCGTATATAGTTCAGCCTGATCATCCAGAATCACCTACTCATCTCCATATAATTACTTTGTCACTGCACTTTGTTCTTTGTTTCCCTACTGAGATTTCCCTTGCTGAGGAGTCATGGTATTCCTAGAATCACCATGGATAACTCTGTTCTAGTGACAAGAGGTATTCTGCTTCTCTCTTCCCATCAAATCATATGACGCTTGCGATACCTAAGAAGTGCCCTAAGCACCCGGCCTCAAAGTACTGTGATAATAGCGCTAAATATGCCCCATATTATTGCAATTTTGGCATTCACTTGGCGGTGTCTTACTTTCTCTCTTCATGTGGTTTAAGGAACCACATTGGAAACTTCCATTTTTTGTGAGTCTTGAAGGAAGGTTCACCAATTCAACCATATGATTTTGATTCATTCTCCTGCCTTAAAAATATGTGTCCATCTTCCACTTGTTCCCAGCATTATAATTCCCATCATTTTCTAGGGGTATCAACATACTTCCTCCTCCCATAGCTCCTGGTATTTCCTTTTTATCCACTATCTTCCTATTGAATATCTTTGTATAGTCTGTAATATATAGCACAACAATCTTCAAGATAATCTCTTGTCTCAAGACTGATTCAAATACATGTTCCTTCAAGGATACACTAGAATTAATTTTGGGTGAAAATCATGATAAATTCATGAATTTAGGATTATACTTGATCACATAGAGATTTTCCTTCTTCAGGATGAAGAAGTTCAGCATTATCTAAATTTTGAACGTATAAGGATAGAATTTTTTGTTGAAAAATTCTTAAAAATCCTCCCAACCAAGGCCTTGATCCACTTTATCCTACACAACTAGGTCCCACCACTAGCGTGCAAGGTCCTACAGCATATACGTTGCTACTTTGAATTTCAACTCCGTTGGCATGCCAATGAAATCAAAGTAATGATTCATACTATTCAACCACACCTCTGCTTTTTCTGGTTCCAAATCACACCAAAATATGGGTGGATTATAATTATTCAATTGGACAAAATGATCTTCTTACCTTGGATCATCCCTTCTTTTCCCACTGTCCACCGCCTGAAATACTTGGACAATACTCTGAACCAGATGGTGGTTCACCTATAGATCAGGTGAAACAATATTCACTATAGCTTCTTCCTATTGGTTTCTATAACTCCTACCGGGTGTCATTTTCTATAAAACAAAACAAAAGACACATGTATCACTCTCTATCAATTGAAGGATTATAATTTCAAAGTATATCACATCAACTATGACAACATTTCTTTCCAAAAACAACCTTTTTCTCAATCAACCATTTTTAAAAAATATATACTAAATTTTGAAAATCAAACTATTTTCAAAATACCACAATCATGCTCTTTTTCAAAATCCTTCATTTGAAAAAAACTTTAACATTTTTCAAAAACCAATATTAGTGCACCAAATCATAAATAACTACTAAAAATGAAATATTCATTCCTAATGGGAATTCATTTTTCTAATGCATTTCATGATCATCTCATTGGATAAACTCATGATAATGAGATTTCATATCCTATAAGTGTATCCAAACCACTTATGTACCCAACTCACTGATAACTTTAAGTTTATTATAAAAAGTTTAGTTAAATCTATTTATGATCTACATTTTATGTCCTGATGATCCTATTCCTTTCTACTAACCTGATATAAGGAATAGATCTGAATGATTGTCATCTCCAAGACCAATAAACTGAAGACCACTTATTAGGAAATGATCGAACAAGATCATATTACTTATCTTAACTAGAATTTGGACCAAAAAAATTGATACCATTTTTAATGTACCCCTTGTCTTTATTGGATTGAGAATGTGGAAGGATTTTACTAGGCCTTAGGCAATATCCCCAAGATTCCAAAGACTGGTAATAAATGAAAAGGGCTTCATTAAATAGGTGGGGGTGATTTTCCCTTTGAGAAAAACATGACCAATGAGACAAGACATATCCAAATAAACTACAACATGATGAATTATATCAATGAAAGACACTCAAAGAATACCATTTATATCAAAATCAACTACACAAGATTACCACAATGGAAGACTACTAAACAACCAAGTATACAATAGAAGACTACAAGACCAACTAAACTCAAAGATGACCACGGGTCTAAATCTCCACATTCTCCATGCTCCAAATCCACCAAAATAGTCCAAGTATCATGAAGTACTACTAAATATGTGTGATAATTTACCTTTTCTCATGTATTGGTAGATGATATATGCAAAAGCACCAAAGTGCCAAATCAGGGGTGAGTAATGAAACTCAGTAGATTTTCCCCCAATGACTTTCCTACCCACACCACTAGGATAGAACAAGTTAGTAACATTTATATAAAGAATTTTATATAAAACAATTCCTAAAATAGTTTATATCAAAATATAAACAAGTTCCAATAAAACTATTTTCTCAAAACAACATCAAGTTCCAATTAAAACAACCAAAAAATACTTTAAACTCTATTTTCACATTCATTTTGGCATAAAACTTCTATTCCACATACCCACACATCCATCCATGCATTCATCATTATAATTGTTCCATACTCATGAATAGTTTCTCTTCAATCTACTAAGCCATCACAAGGTAATTAAATCTCATGTTTCATTACACCTTTGGCACTAATCACTAAGTCATATTTCAATTGGGCCTCTTAATTGCTATATGAACTCACACCAACCCATTATTCCAAACCATTCTAAAACCATAATTTCAATAATTTAGATAAAACTATTATTTTATTGAAAACCATTCAAACAACCATTTTAATAAAACAAAAATTTTATTTAAAACACTTTTCCATGCATCAAAACCAAACGATCATTTTAAAATCAAGATACTGAAATCACTTTCTAACAAAACACCCAATTTCTATAATCCCAAAAACCATCACTCAATAGGGTTTTCAAAAATTATTTCACAATGAATACAAAATCAATTTCAATGAAAATATTCTATTTTAAACTAACCCTTCAAGTTCTAAAAGGAGGAGTCGAGAGTGAAGTCACCTACCTCGAGAAGTTGGTGAAAACGATAAACAAAACGAAACGTCAAAAAAACTGGGTTGAATCTCCAAGAACCTTCCTTAGATCTCTTAACATATCATAAAAAAATCCAAATATAATCATATTTGGCTTACAATATCAAATATCTATCCATATCGTATGTAGATCTAAGAAACCGATAGATATAGAGGAGTATATCTAAGAAAAGGCAGTAAGAACGACCAAGAATGATCACTTACCTCGAGGATTCAGCTTCAAATCACCAAGGGATGCCTTCAGATAACCTCTATATCAATGGGAGAAACTTTCTTATCCTTTTTTAAGAGAGAATATTGAGTTAGGACCGTATAGGAGAAAACAAGATGGATTTAGAGAACAAAATGAATGAGATCCACAATTTTTGGATCTCACTTTTGAAACATGCACAGTTAGTGGCATAGTTAGGAAAACTATATGCTAACCATGCATCAACCACTTCCTCAAGGATGAAACTCAAATGGTTAGCTCACATGGTTACCAAACCATGCACCAACCATTCAAAAGATCATTGTCTCAACATTTCTCCACTTATCATAGTTTGGTCAACCCGTGAGTTGCCTGTGCACTACTTGTGCACCTTCCCTTTATCCTATGTCTCACTATGTATGGTTTTTTGTAGTCATTTCATGGTTTTCCCAAACCGTGCACCAACCGTTCACCTGTATAAAATCCCCAAAAATACTCAAAAATGTTCCCAAACTCTCACAAACTTAACCCAAACACTTTATATACTTAACAAAATTAAAGAAGGGTTACTTGAAATCAAGGGTGCTACATAGTCACTGACCTATCATAACATAATTTTCGTTAAAATGTAATATAAAGTATATAAATTGAATTTTATTTGTAAAATTTTACATCTATTTTATTACAAATTGATAAACATCATCACATGTGGTTGGTTTTTTGGGTATCCATGCATTGAATCCATAAAATAAATCCTTGGAGTATCCAAATTAATTACAATGAGTAACTAATGCTACCTAAAAAAAGAAATAAGTAATTAAAGGAATGAAAATATATTTTATATGATTAAATTATAGATTTTTACCCCTGAATCATGGGTATTAAGAAGAATCTGACATTTATAAGTTTGATTTAAAACATTATGTCTAGTTTATCCACTATTACTTAATATTTATTTGGTTCCAATGAGAATAGTTGTGTAGAAGTGATGTGAGGAATAATGAGTCCAAATTTCAATTCATAGGGTTTTCTCTTCAAATAGTATTGATATATATTCCTCAAAAAATTATGAATAGAATTTAGTTATAATTAACAGAGTAGATCAACTATTGGAAAAACAAATCATCAAACCCCACCTCATATATACATTTACAACTGAGACTTCTATCCATTCATTATTGAGGATTTCATTTACATTATTAAGACCAAGATAGTATTTAATGGACTCTTCATACATTTGTTCTTCAAAATTAATTATGGTCGTATCACCAATTTTAAATGATGTATCCACATGAACCTTTAATGTTAGTAAATGTGGAATTTGAATGGGTGGGGTAAAGGTACTTTCTGAAGATCTTTTTAATTGGTTGGTTGATCCTTTATATTTTTTTATTTTACCTTAAATTTCACCCATTCCTTTTGTACTTATATAATAACATTCATCAATTCAAGACCTTTTTATAAATTGTTAAAGTTTTTTCATAAAAAAAAAATTGGAAAGGAATAACTTCTTGTCTACATGTATTTTTACAAGATCAAAAGGCCATGCTATGAAAGTTCCAATAGAAAGATTGATTGTTTGAATATCTATATCATAAAGTGGAATGGGTACATCATCACTCAACTTATAATGTATATTAATTTCCACTCTCACATAACCTATTGGATGTTTTTTGTTGTATAGAATATCTCCTAGGATATTGTACATGGTACCCCTCACAACAAGGCAATGAGTGGGTGTTGGTAGATATAAATCACAATCATTTTCACCCTATAGAATATATGTACAGGAAAGGTATCAATGTCTTCCTTATTCACATTTTATAGAATCAATTATGACAATTTTGATTACCTATTTTAAGGAATCCCATTTAGGGGGATGTCTAGCCTCAAAGCTGGTGGGTGTGGGGGGGATCTTCACATAGTGGTTGTTGTTATGTTGTTTCTTCTCTTTGATTCCCTCCCATAACATTTTCTAATAACTCAGTCTATTAATTAATTTTTTATTTTATAATATCTAAAAATGCCTATATATATATATTCAATTTTCTTATCTTTATCCTCATATTCATTATTTTCTCAAAATATGTTTGGGGTGACACCCCAAAAACCACACCTATGATGTGGTCATACTGTTCTGGGTGCTTTGATACCTCTGATAATAGTTGTTCATTGGGTACAAATGATGATTATTATTATGTATAAGTTGTATAAAAAATATAGTAAAATTAGTGATCATTATTATGTAATACCGTTTTAAATATTATTTTTCAAATATTTCATACTTACACATGCTTCCCACACTTTTTATGGGTTTTCATCTATAATATCTCATATTTATTTACACATGTCTCCTTCCATAGCACATGAAATGGGATGGAAGTGACTTTGGATTTCTATTCATCAATATTTATATAAATAATAGAACATAATTATATAATTGTTTCATGTCACATAAAATAATTAATTTAGATTTAAAATATGTACCATTTTTTCAAGTAAAGCGTAACCTATCCTTGTTTTACGATAGGGGTATATTGTTTTTACAGCATGTTGCTTATTTTCAGCACTAAATTGTTTTTTCATAAATTAATAATTATTAATCAAGGTGATTAATACACATAATTTCAAGTAATGTATTACTAATCAAAATATACCTCAAAAGATATCTTCTCATGATGACCAATAAATTCATTCCACATTTATTGGTTTATTAGGTGTTCATACATCTGTGGTGGGTGTAGGTTTATTTTACCTTAAGTATCTTTGAGATGATAATTCATAATAATTGTCCAAAAGCCTCTATAATACTTTATATCAAGAATTAATATAATCTTAATTCAATATTCATCTACTATAAATTCACTCTATAAAGGATAATAAATAATAAATCAACATTTCATTTTTTTTTAGTAAAATAAAGAAAGTATATTATAATGTTACCCTAATATCTTCCCAAATTAGTGCCTTAAGTGTTGACACAACATTGTGCCATGAATATACATCAACTAGAATGCACATTCGAGTGGTAATACCAATGTAACTTCTAGGTATGGCCTTGTTGTGGTTAACAGGTTGGCCGCATGCATTCCATCCAGCCTCAAATTTGATGCCTTTGTTTCTTTAATTTTTAATTTTTGCTAACACCACCATGATAAGATGCTCCATTTTTTTATGGTACATGGGTTGTTCACTATCTACCATTTACTCATCTTCAACATCATCACTATATTATTCATATGCATCAGTAGAATTGGCATGTGTGGAAGCTTGTTGTTGCTATGCATTGGGAGAATTAGCATGTTGAGAAACATATTATTCCTTAGGATTGGGAGCATCAGCATGTGCAGAATTCATTATCTACAGAAGTGGTTGAAAATTTTATTAAATCACATAAACAAAGCAGTGGGAAGATAATAATATTAGGAAATTAAATGTATATTATAAAATATATATAAACTGATTATTGAACTATTTTTCTTAAAGGTTGAAGGGATTTTACCCCTCTATCAAGTATCAAAATCTCCTCATTGTGGTACCCTCTGACATACAAAACCTCATATACATTGGGACCATTAAAAAATTATTTCAAAATTCCAATGAAAGGTTCATCCTTAATTTAATATACATTTGACCCTTCAGTGGTTTTGAATGATCATAGAACAACTGATCACTTTCAGTTTCCAGGATCTGGAACATAAAATACTTTTACTAACTATGATTCCATTATAAACGGTTCATATTTTTACCCTTACTTACTAAAATACACTTTCACAAATCCCAACTCATCTATTTTAATTTCACTCCTATTATCAATCCACTTGCATTGAAAATTAGGAACTTTTAATGTTGTATAATCCAAATATCATATTTTTTATGATTCTAAAGTATGACATATTCACATAAATTGGATTTTTGTCCTTAGTACCAAATACATGCATCACTTCTGCCACAAGTGTAACTCCATTATTTTTTATTTTACTGAATTCATCGTGTTCATTTGTATAAAACATATAACCATTAATTACATAAACATTATAAGATAATAAATTCATAATTGTTCCTCTAGATAACCTTTAAAGTCATTCTGAAATTGAATCTGGATTTGCAGTTGACTCCTTAAAAATATTCTCTCAAAACCACCCCATAAATTTTTGATGATGTGTATTTTATATCCATCTTTCATCCCTTAATGGATTCAAATGCCTAATAATTACTCTATGGATTCCAACATATATCAAAACATCTAAACCGTTATGAAAAAACATAAATGTGAACCTTCTCCCAGTGTATAATAGTAATCATGACAACATCTATTCTAGAAATTCATTTACCCACAAGCCTCCTGGTGTGACAAGATTTCAGTAGACCAATGCTTTCCACATCAGATAGGTTATCATTATGAAATTAAATGGTTTCCTCAACAACATATATCTCTACAATAAAACCTTCCAGACAACTTTAATTCTTGAAATACCCTTTCAAAATATTTATATAACATTTAATGGGGTACATCTATCTATAATATACATGAACACATAGTTGGATATCTCTTAATAAGTGAACCATCAATTGAACCATCATATCAAAGAAATTTTATGGGAATAACATCTCCAATTCACATAATATGACTAAAATTTACTTTTCTATAGTTGAAATTTTCTGCAGGTATATAACTTTTCTGCATATAGATTTGAAAAAGAAACAAATCTTGGTTAATTTCTGACATACATTCTTGGGAAAAATGAAACATAAAGATACATGCATTAAATCTTGCATCAAAACATGAAATTATTGTTCTTTTAGACCCTTTAACTTTAAATTATTCATTAACATGATATTCTTGATATTTTATGAATACCTCTATGGAACCTTTATATCATTCAAGAAGTTGTAAAACTGATACCTCTCTTACCTGGAAAGAATGTTAGCAGATGGAGGAAGAAAAGTCAATTTTCACTCATCACTAGTGCCAAATCTTCTTGTATCCCAATTTCAATCACATTCATAAGTAATATCTGATGTGTGGGAATCATTTTTATGTCAATCCGACACACGGTGTGACCAGTCTGACTCAAAGTGCATGTTTTCAGTTTAAAATGATATTTTAGTAAAAACCAAAAAGTGACATACTCAAAACTAATAAAACACATTCATATTATTTTGATACTTTATAATAATGATCCATAAGTCATTTTTGATGTGTAGGAGTCATCCTCACCTCAATCTGAAACATGGTGTGACCGGTATGACTCCAAGTGTGCCTTTTTATTTCAAATTGAAATTTTAATAAAAAAGAAAATTGACATACTCAAAAGTAATAAAATGTATTCATATTATTTGGATACTTTTGATAAATTATCCATAAGTCATTTTTGACATGTAGGAATCAGTTGCACCTCAATAAAATACATAGTGTGTTGGGTATGACTCAAAGTGTTTGTTATTAGTTGAAAATTGACATTTTAGTTTAAAATGTGTGTCACTCACTAAAAACCAAGAAAATGCACTCATTTATCTTGATAATTTAGGGAAAATATTTATAAGTTACTTTTGATTTGTAGGAATTAGTCTCATGTAAAACAGACACACTATTTGACCGGTATGACTCAAAGTGTGTGTTTCCAATTTAAAATGACATTTTAGTAAAAAAAAGTTAGATACTAAAAACTAATCAAACGCATTTGGATTGTATTTATAATTTAGTAAAATGATCCATAATTCATTTATGACATGTAGGAATTGGCCGCATCTCAATCCAACACACAGTGTGGCCGGTATGAGTCCTAGTGTGTCTTTTTTATTTAAAATTGACATTTTAGAAAAAAAGAAAAGTGACATACACAAAATTGATAAAACACATTAATATTGTTTTGTTATTTTAGAAAAATTATACATAAGTTATTTTTAACATGTGTGAATAATTTTCACCTCAATATGATACATGGTGTGCCCGATATGACTCAAGGTGTCCGTTATCAGTTTGAAATTGACATTTTATTTCAAAATGTGCGTCAATCATTTAAAACTGAGCAAACATGATCATACTGTCATAAAAATTTAGGAAAAAAATTAAAAAGTCATTTTTGATGTGTAGGAATCAATCTCACATCAAACTGACACACGATGTGACCAGTATGACTCAAAGTGCATGTTTTCAGTTTAAAATGAAATTTCAGGAAAAAAAAGTGATATACTCAAAACCAAGCAAATGCATTCAAATTATTTTGATACTTTATGGGGAAAATCCATAATTCATTGTGATTTTTAGGAAGAAATCGCACCTCAATCTAATGCATTGTGTGACCAGTATTACTCAAATCATGTGATTTTTAGTTAAAAATGACATTTTATTAATGTATTGTTTCATATTTATGTTTAATTTATTTTTTTATAGTATTACTAACATAAGAGTTTTTTTTCTTATATAGTTGGATTTTTTTTTCTCGAGTTGTGGTGGTTTGTTTGGTAACTGATATCATGATTTGGTTTTTTTTAGAGGGGTTTGGGATCCAAAGAAAATGAAACCATTGATGTTTTTCAATTTTTGTGATAAATTATACTTGGTAATGTAATTGTACAAAAAAATGTTTGAAATGTCTATAATAGTGTCTTTTTTCTTATATTTTTTATGTTTTTTTATTTCAATTAAATTATTATTATTTTCATATCCTGTATTTTTTGTATATGCATATATTTTTTGTTGTATTGTGCTATAATTTTAACATTACACTTCAATAGTATGACCTTTATCAATGGTATTTTGAGCGATGATAAAGATGGATCTTTATGAACGGTGATAAAATATCATATTTTTCATCATTTTTTAGTGGTGATAAAGGTCCCTCTATATCAATGTTTTTCTAACGTCGATAAAATGGGACCATTTAACAATTCCTAGATCAATAGTACATTTTTAGCATTGATAAAGGATTTTTTTTAGCATTAATAAAAACATGTTCAGTAGTAGCGGGTCACCCTAGGCCTGATCACGAGCCGACCTTAATCTTTTGGTTGGGATCATTTTTTATAATAAAAAAATTATCTATGTGAAACTATTTTGGTAATTTTCACTTTTATATAAAAAAAATCATGTGATGTTTTTAATTATTTTATGTCAAAATCTTCAATTTATAAACATGTATAAGATGAGTGTAAAATTTTATAATTTAATAGTAGCAACTTTTTTAAAAAAATTATTTTTTATTTTTTATAATATTGGATTTTAGGTTTTGTTGTCTTTTAAAATTAAAAATGGATCCCAATATATTGATGGGAGAGAATGAATTTTATATTACTATTTTAATATATAAAACGATAGTGTATGACCCTACAGACTGTTGGAATTACAAACCAAATCCATCTAGTGGAAATTCAAAGGGTCTTCCCCATGTGGTTGTTTCATTTCATTAATGTGTCTCTTTCATTTCTTTAATGTGGTTGTTTAATTTATTTAATGTGCCTATTTCATTTCTTTAATGTGTTTTTTTTATTTCTCTAATGTGTCTATTTTATTTATTTAATGTGTCTGTTTCATTTCTTTGAAAATTCCTATAAACTATTGGCAAGTGTAGTCTGTAAAATATGTGAAATTAAAGCTTGAAAGCAGTTTATTTTTTGGTGTTCCATTTTTCATTCTCACATTTTCAGTCTTGTACAGACAACAAACTCGTATCAAAGGCCAAGGTTCCAAGGCATCCTTCAATTTCCAAGCCTTTATTTCTTCAAAATATCCATCACAATCCAGCTGCAAGTTCCTAAGTTGTCTTAGGAAAACTATGAAAGGTGGTTCATCCAAATGAAGTCATTTTTCAGGTCACAATAATTATGAGATATTTTCACTGATGGGTATATAATACCCACTATCAAGGAATAAGTTAACTTCACAAATGAAGAAAAAATAATTCTCAAAAATCAAAGTAAGAAATAAAACAAGGAGTCGTTCCTCCTCTATCAAGGGTTGGATAAATCAAACTTTGAAAAATATTGTCGAAGCAACATCAAGAAATAAATCTTGGGATACCATTTTTCCCATTTTCAAGGGTGTTGATCGAGTGAATTGAGTTCATATTCAAACACTAAGAGCAGAGTTCGAAGTGGCGCAAGTGAAGGAATGTGAGATTATCTCTCACAAATTCTCCCATTTAATTGTTATAATTAACAATTTGAAAAGAAATGGTGAAAATTTTTAAGACATTTGTGTCATTGAAAAGGTTTTTCTATCTCTCATAGCCAAGTTTGAGCATGTGGTTGTGGAAATCAAATAATAAAAGTACTTTGAAAAACTATCCATTGAATAATTTATGGGATCATTGAAAGTGCACGATAAATGAATGAAAAAGAATATTAGTTCAATTCTAGAACATGCATTAGAGTCTAATTTGACTCTACAATAACAAAATAATGGCTATACGCAATGAGAAAGTCATGTAACTAGTAATCGTGCAAGAGGAAGAGGGTGTGGATATCGTCTAACCCATCAATAAAAACAATACAATTTCACCAGCTTCCATGTAAGAAGAAATGGTGGAGGCCAATTTACGCATGGTCATGGAAATGCAATGAATGTTCAATGTCATAATTGCAATAAATTTGGCCATTATGCCTCAAAGTGTTAGAGAAAAATGGATCAAGACAAATAATCTAACTATGTTGAAGCATCTCACCATGAATAAGAAGTCACCACACTCCTCCTCACACGAGAAAAGGCATGTGAATGACCGGATGTATGGTATCTCTACATGGGTTCAATAAACCATATAAGTGGTAACAAAAAACTATTTGAGGAACACACATAAGGATTTTGTGGCAACATGAGTTTTGGTGACTCATCAAAGGTGCCTATGATTGTCCAAGGAAAAATTAAAATCTACCATAATAATGGTGATATGAATTGCATCTCTAATGTGTATTATGTACCAAACATGAAATATAATATCCGTAGTATCAACCAAATCCTTTAGAAGGGGTATTTCATACACATGGAGAACTCTTTTCTCTATATAATATATGCTCACAAAATACTTGTTTCTCTAGTCCAAATGGTGGAAAATCACATGTTTTCGCTGTATATTAACATAAAGGCTGAGCATTTTCTCTTTAGACTCATGAATAATGACACATAGAGATGAAATATTCACTTTGGGAATCTCTATTTTAGTGACCTTAAACTCTTATCCTCATCAAACATGGTTCATGGATTGTTTGAAATTGAAGTTTCAAATCATGTTTGTGAGGTGTGTACACTTGTTAAGCAACAAAAGAATTCCTTCCCAAGTGGAGTGTCTAGAAGATAAAAAAAACTTCATTTGTTTCACACTGATATTTGTGGACCACTTGAAACACCCTCACATGGAGGTAATAAATACTTTATTACCCTGATTAATGATTTCAGTAGAAAATTTTGGGTGTATTTCATTAAATAAAAATCTTTCACTTTTACTATCTTTAAAATTTTCAAAGCCTCTATTGAAGTTGAAAGTGGTCACAAAATCAAATTACTCAGATCTAACATAGGTGTAAAATAAACTTCAAATGAATTTCAAGATTTTTGTAGGGAATAATGCATCAAGAAGAAATACATTGTATCCTACATTCTACAGTAAAATTTCATTTCATAAAAAAATATCCAAACCATTCTCGACATGTTGAGGACCATGCTGAAGGAGAAAGGGCATATAAAGAGCTTATGGGTAGAGGTAGTTGCATGTAATAAATACCTTCTCAATCAGTGTCCAACCAAGAGCGTCATAAATTTGACACCAAAATAGGCATGGAGCGGCTATGAACCGAGCGTGGTGAACCAAAGAATCTTTGGGTTTTTCACCTATACTCAAGTTTCAAAAGATATAAGAATGAATATAGATGATCAATGAGAAAATTGTATATTCATTGGCTATAGTGAAGCATCTTAATCCTATAATCTCTAAAATCTACTAACCAATAAAATAGTGGTGAGTAGAGATTTGGTCTTTAGTGAGGAAGAAGCTTGGAAATGGAATGATGATGAATCAAACAAAGATATTCCAGTAGAAATAGAAGATCCTGAAGAAAGGCATGAATATCACGAGAAAACACTAGCAACAACTTCCCCAGGTGCATCATTAGTATGTAGAAGTCCAGGAGTACATTCCATCACTCCTAAAAGTACTCCATCAAGTCAAATTTTGGCCATCTCATCCTCACCCATGGCACCTATAAAAATGAAAAACTTAAGCAACATCTATGAGGAAACTGAAGAGGTAAATCTTTTTTTTTCTTGTATATAGATCATGAGCCTCTGACATTTTAGGAATCCATAAAAGAAGAATTTTAGAGAATCACTATGAAAGAAGAAATTCATTCCATAGAGAAAAATGGAATATGGGAGATGAATACACTTCCTAATAACTATAAAATCATTAGTGTTGAATGGGAGTACAAGATCAATCAAAATGTTGATGGTGAGATCAAATGCTATAAGTAAAGGCTTGTAGAAAATGGGTATAAAAAGAAGTATGGGGTGGACTATGAAAAAGACTTCGCTCTTGTTGCTTGTCGAGACACCGTGAGGATGATTATATCCCTTGAATTCCATCACAGTTGGATGATCTGCCAACTGGATGTGAAATATGCATTCCTAAATAGAATTTTAGAAGAATATATCTATGTTTACCAGCCTAAAGGCTTTGTTATGTAAGGGGAGGAACATAAGGTGTATCAACTAAATAAATCCCTCTATGGGTTGAAGTAAGCTCCACGTGCTTGGAATTCACGCATCGAAAACTATCTTCAAGAGAACGGTTTCTCCCAATGTCCATATGAGCATACAGTTTACATCAATAAAAATACTCATGGTTATATTCTTATATAATGATTATATTCTAATGATTTGTTGTTTATAGGGAAAAACCGACTGATATTTGATGAATTCAAGAAGTCCAAGTTTAAAGAGTTTGAGATGAATTATGGAGGTCTTATGTCCTTTTTTCTGGGCATTGAAGTAAAACAAAAACATGGTGGCATCTACATATCTCATAAGAAGTATGTATATGAATTACTTGAAAAGTTAAAGATGGCCAATTGCAATGTTGTAAACACTTCTCTAACAATAAGATTAAAACTGAAAAATATGAAGAAAGAAGAATCATTGACTCAACTTTATTCAAGAGTCTAATTGAAAGCCTAAGGTACCTCACAATAACAAGGACATATATCGTCTACAGTGTTGGGCCTCTAAGTAGGTACATGGAAACACAAAAATAATCACACTGGATTTCCAAAAAAAGATTCCTTAGGTATGTCAAAGGAATGGTGGAATTTGATCTTTTCTATCCATATAATAATGAAGCAATGCTATATGGATACTCAAGCAGTGATTGGGGAGGTGACCAGGATGAAAGGAAAATAACCATTGAATATGTATTATTTCTTGGAAGGACTGCTTTCACATGGAATTTGAAGAAGCAGAGTGTTGTCACCCTATCCACATGTGAAGAAAAGTATATAGCCGCATCTTCTACTGTTTGTGAAGGAATTTTGTTGAGAAAACTTTCTAAAGGAGATGAAGTATTTGTATGATGGATCTACAGTCATATATGTGGATAATAATCTAGTGATTGAACTAGCTAAAAATATGGTTCATCATGGAAGAATAAAATATATTGATACCTGATATCATTTTCTAAGAGATCATGTGAAGTAGAAAATGATAAAATTGGAGTATTTCCATACTACGGACCATATGGATGATATTTTCACAAAATCATTACCGACAGACACGTTCAAAAAACTAAGAACAATGCTTGGAATTAAGCATGTTTTGGTTTGAAGGGGAGTGTTGGAATTGGAAACAAAATCTATCTGGTGGAAATTCAAAGGGTCTTCCCCATGTGGATGTTTCATTTCTTTAATTTTTTCATTTCCTTTATTTAATTTCATTGTTTCATTTCTTTAATGTGATTGTTTAGTTTCTTTAATATGTATTCATTTCATTTATTTGGAAATGATTTCTTAAAATATTTGAAATGAAAGCTTTGAAGTTAGTTTCTTTTGGTGTTTCATTTTTCATTCTTGAGGCTTGTACACCCAGCACAGACATGGCAACTGGTTTTTTTCTTCTACTCGATAATGCTTTCACACCATATCTTAACCCCCAACATGTTTATTGCTAAAATTATAATTTTCTCCCTTGTATAGGTACCACATTGCACACATCACAAAGTAACCCAAGTTCAACACCTCCAACGCACCTATCAAGTAGTAGAACCAATCCAGCCTCCCCCTGTTAAGGTCCTATACCAGCCAGTTTGAACCCCCACTGGCGTCGGTGCTCGTGGTGAGGTGGTGAGCCACAGACACCAAAAAATTACTAGGGTGTCATAAATTTATCCTAAAACCATATGACAATAAAATATTTATTTAGTAATACATTTTATGAAAATTACTTTTATTTTAAATCAATTTATTAATTTAAAATTGTAATTAAATAATTATTTTCAAAAAAAAACAACACTTAATTATTAATTTTTAAAATATTCACTCTCATTTATAAGGTGCCTAAATTTTATTTATACTTACATGGGTGAGGTTACTATTCATAATGGTTATATTACTGTTAATAAGGGCACATTACTATTCCTATGGGTCAAGTTACTATTCACCAAAATTGTAAGTTGATCCCATAAAACGCTAAATATCTTACTAATCACAACTGTGTATTTCTATTTTTCAGAATTCAAAACAAATAAGCGGAAAAATTATGTCTAACGGCTGGGTTATAACTAACTCCTATAAATAACAAAGTGTTTATGTCATAGAGACTCGGTGTTTTATGCATTCTATATTAAATTAATTTGTAAATACTTAGGGTGTTACACTACATCATATTTCTGTGCCTCTTTAACCATATTCACTAAATTATGGACAAGAAAAACTAGAAATAAAACCACAAATTTACTATGGTCTTCACATTCCAAGTTCATGTCGGCTAGGACCGACATCAACTGCCACTCATCTGAGGATCCTTTTTTCAAATGAGCGTATGACTTTATAATTAATGAATCAGCCATAGAATTACCTTTACTCGGTGTATACATTAATTCAAAGTCAAAAATTTATAGATATTGCATCCATCTTCTTTTCCTCATATTCAAATCCCATTGTGAAAAAATATGTTTCAATATTTTTTATCTATAAACATAGTAAATTTCTCGCAAAAGATATAATGACTTCAAGTCTTAAAATCATGGACTAATACAACTAACTCCAAATCATTTTTTTGGTAGTTTTTCTCATGAACCCTTAACTACCTTGATCCATAAGAAATGACATGATCTCCTTACATGAGAACACACCCCATCCAAGATCCCAAAGCATCACAATACACCATATACCCTTTCCTTGGTTCTAGAAAATCAAGATTGGTGTTGATGTAAGGAAAACCTTTAAATCTTGAAAAGACTTCTAGAATTCTTCTTCCCATTTTAATGGAACATTTTCCTTTTTCAAATATGTCATGGGTGAAGACAGTCATGATAATTCTTAAACAAAGCATCAATAATAACCAGCTAGGCCAAGAAAAATTCATATCTCAAAGATATTGTTTAGAGGTTTCTAAGAGATAACGACTTATATATTCTCTAGATCTACAAACACACCTCTTTAAAAAATTATATGTCCAATAAATCATACCTCTTATATATAAAAACACAATTAGATAATTTTTAATACAATTGAAAGTCTCTAAATATTCCCAACACTATAGCCAAGTGTTGATCATGCTCAGCCAGTGTCCTTGAATACACCAATATGTCATCCAAAAACACCACCATAAAAGAATCCAAATATTTCTAAAATATCTGATTCATAATTTCTATAAATATTTTTTGTGCATTCATAATACTGAAATGAATTACCACATATTCATAATGGTAATATCTGCTTCTTAAAGTTGTGTTTGGAATATCCTCCTTCAGAAATCACAATTGGTGATATCCTAATTTCAAGTCAATCTTAGAGAACCACTGAGATCCCATAAATTGATCAAACATATCATAAATTCATGGAAGTGGATACTGATTCTTTATCATAACTTGGTTAAGCTTATGATAATCCACACATGACCTTAGAGTTCCATCTACCTTTTTCACAAATAAGGATGATTCTTCCCACAGACATGTGTAGGCCGAATGAACCCTTTGCTTTCTAGTTATTCCAACTACACTATCAATTCCCTTAATTCAGTTGGTTCCATCCTATAAGATGGAATGAAAAAAGTAATGGTCCCCAGAATGAGATAAATTATAAACTTCACTTCCCTTATAAGTGGTAACCCTAAGAAATTTTTAGAAAAAACATCTGGAAACTGATCAACCACTTCTAGAAAACTATTACTCTTGATCTCATCCATAAATTACAAGGTAAAAGTTATCAACTAGTACAAGATCGTCCCAACCGGTGATTCCAAAAATCCCATTGTACCTACCTTTACATTCCTTTATCCTCTACAGAGATTCTCGACACCATCCTCAATTGCAAAACTAACAAAACTACTATAACAATCGATGTGAGCGTTGAACGTTGTTAACCAATCCATACCCAGGATTATTTCATATACATTCATATATAGCATAGAGAAATACCATTACATCTTATATCTATCAATAGTTATAGAACATGCTCTACACACAAAGGCTCAACATTCTCTTTTCCCAAGAGGAGTTTTCAGTTTTATCATAGAAGGCATCATCTCAACTTTTATATTTAGAAAATCAACAGAAAGAGAGGAAATAAAGGAATGGGATGCATTGGGGTCAAAAAAACTTGTATAAGGGTATAATTCAAAGGGATCATACCTTGAACCATAGATGGTCTAGCCTGATCATCCAAAATCACCTACTCAGCTTTATATAATTGTTTTGTCACTGCACTCTGTTCTTTGTTTCCCTGTTGAGATTTCATTTGTTAAGGAGTCATGGTATTCCTAGAATCACCATGGAAAACTCTATTCTTCTAATGAGATCTATTCTTCTTCCCTCTTCCCATCAAAGCATATGATACCTTCGATACCTGATAAGTGTCTCGAGCACCCGTCCTTAGAGAACTACTATAATAGCACTAAAGATGCCCCATATTATTGAAATTTTGGAATTCTCTTACTGGTGTCTTACACTCTCACTTCATGTGGTTGAAGGTACCATATTGGAAGCATCCATTTTTTTCATGAGTCTCTAAGGAAGGTTCATCGATCCAGCTGTCTGATTTTGATTCATTCTCCCACCTTGGAAATATGTGTCCCTCTTCCGCTTCTTCCCAGCATTAGAGTTCCCACCATTTTTTATGGGTATCAACATAATTCCTCCTCCCATAGATCCCAGGATGTCCTTTTTATCCATTGTCTCTCTATTGACTATCTTTGTATATTCCTTAATACAAAGCATAACAATATTTGAGAGAATCTCATGTCTCAGTCCTGATTTAATGATGTGTGCCTTCAAGGACACACAAGCAGTAATTTTGGGTGAAAATCATGATAAATTCATCAATTTAGTCATATACTCAATGACATATATATTTTATTGCTTCAAACTGAATAATCCCATAATTATCTGAATTTTTAATGTATGAGGATAGAATTACTTATTGAAAAATTATTCAAAATCCTCCCAATCAAGGCCTTGATCCACTTTATCCTACAAAACTAGGTCCCAACACTTGCATGCAAGATCCTCCAGTATATAAGTTGATAGTCTGACTTTCAACTCTACTAGCATGCTGATGAAATCGAAGATATGATTCATCATGATCAACCACACCTCTGCTTTTTCTGGTTATGAATCATCACAAAAGATGGGTGGATTATACTTCTAGAATTAGACAAAATGATCCACTTTCCTTAGATTATCCCTCTTATTCCCATTTTCCACTGCCTGAAACACTTGGACAATACTATGAATCATCTATTGGTTCACGTGTGGATTGGGTTCAACCACATTCTCTGTAGCTTCTTTCGTTTGGTTCCTACAATGCCTATCGAGTGTCATTTTCTATACAACAAAAAAATGACATAAGTCTCACTCTCTATCAATTAAAGGCTTATAATTTCAAATTCTATCACATAAACTATCACAACATTTCTTTCCAAAACTAAAATTTTCCTCATTCAACCATTTTTGAAAAATCTCTACTTGATTTTGAAAATCAAACTATTTTCAAAATACAACAATCATTCTCTTTTTCAAAATCCTTCATTTGAAAAAAAACTTGAACGTTTTTCAAAAACCAACACGTGCGCACCAAATCATAAATCATTACTAAAAAATAAATGTGCATTCCTAGTGGGAAGTCATTTTTTCTAATGCATGTCATACTTGTCTCATTGGATAAACCCGTGACAATGATATTTCAAATCCTATAACTGTATCCAAACCACTTATGTACCCAACTCCCTAGTAACTTGAAGTTCAACATAAAAACTTTTTTTATGTCTTTCTATGCTCTACATTTCCAGTCCCGAAAATCCTATTCCTTTCTACCAACCCAACACAATTAATAGACCCAAATAACAATCAACTCCAAGACTTAGAAACTAAATACCACTTGTTAGTCAAGGATCGAACAAGATGATATTACTTGTCTCAACCAGACTTTGGAACGAGATAAACTAATACCATTTGTAACATCCCCCTTCTCCTCATTGGCTTGTGAAGTTGGAAGGATGTTACTAGGCCTTGATGATATCCCCAAGATGCTAAAGGCTGGCAATAAATGCAAAGGGCTTCATTAAATAGGTGAGGGACAATTTTCCCTTTGAGAAAAACAGAACCAACCAAACGAGACATATCCAAATAAATTAATACATGATGCATGATATCAATGAAATACACTTAAATCATACCATTTATATCAAAATAAACTACACAAGAGTACCATAATGGAAGACTACTAAACAACCAAGTATACGGTGGAATACTAAAAGACCAACAAAACTAAAAGATGACCACAACTCTAAAGATCCACATAATCCATGATCCAACTCCACCAAAATAGTCCAAGTATCATGAAGTACTACTAAATATGTGTGATACTTTAACTTTTCCCATGTCTTGATAGATGATATCTGCAAAAGCACCAAAGTTCCAAAGTAGGGGTGAGTAATGAAACTCAATAGATTTTCCCCAATGTCTTCCCTACCCATGCCACTAGGATAGAACATGTTATAAACATTTATATAAATCAGTTTATATAAAAAATTCCTAAAATAGTTTATATCAAAATATAAATAAGTTTTAATAAAACAATTTTCTCAAAACAACATCAAATTCCAAGGAAAGCAACCAAACAATATTTTAAATTCCCTTTTCATATTCATTTTGGAATAACCCTTCTATTACACATATCAACACATCCAAACATGCATGTATCATTATGACAGTTCCATACTCATAAAAGATTTCTTGTAGATCTACCAAGTCATCACAAGTTAACTAAATCTCATGTGCCATTACACCTTTGGTACTGAGCACCAATTCATATTTTAACTGTGCCTCGTAAATGCTATATGAACTGACACCAACCCATTATTACAAATCATACCAAAACCATCATTTAAACCATTTCAATAAAACCTTTATTTTATTGAAAACCTTTAAAACAACTATTTCAATAAAACCAAACTTTTATTGAAAACACTATGCATCAAATCCAAACAATCAATTTAAAATCAAGATACCAAAATCACTTTCTAACAAAACACCCAATTTCCATAATCCCACAAACCATCACTCAAGAGTGTTTTCAAAAATTATTTCACAATGAATACACAATAAAATTCAGTCAAAAAATCAATTTGAAAGTAACCCTTCAAGTTCTAAAAATAGGAGTCGAGAGTTAATCCACCTACCTCGAGAAATTGGTGAAAATGATAAACAAAATGAAACCTCCACAAAAAAAGGTTTAATCTCCAAGAACCTACCTTAGATATCTTAACATATCATAAAAAATCCAAATATAATCATATTTTTCATTAAATATATTATATGTATCCACAAAATATTTATATCTATGAAACTGATAGATACAGATAAGTAGATCTAAGAAAAATCACTAAGAATGACCCAGAATGATCACTTACCTCAAGGATTCAGCTTCAAATCAACAAGGGAAGCCTTTATATCACCTCCATATTGTTGATAGAACCTTACTTATCATTTTGGAAGAGATAATATTGAGTTAGGACTACATAGGAGGAAAAAAAGGGAGTTAGAGAGAAAAATGAGTGAGATCCACAATTTTAGGATATCACTTTTTAATTGGTCATGATTAGTCACATGGTTAGGAAAACTATGTGCTAACCATGCGTCAACCACTTCCTCCAGGATGAACCTTGAATGTTTATCTCACACGGTTACCAAACCATGAACCAACCATACCAAATACCATTGTATTAACATTTTCCCATTTAGCACAGTTTGGTCAACCCATGCGCTGCCTGTGCACTTTCCCTTTAGCCTCTATCTCATTATACACGGTTTCCTGTAGGCATTTCACGATTTTCCCAAATCATGAACCAACCTTGAACCTATATAAAATCCCTAAAAACACTCCAAAAGGTTTATAAACTCTTCCAAACTTAACCCAAACACTTTATATACTTAAAAATTATAAAATAAGGGTTACTTACTTGAAACTAGGGTTATACATAGTTCATTCCCTATCATAACAGAATTTTCATTAAAATATAATATAAAATATATAACTTGAAATTTATTTGTAAAATGTTACATGTATTATATTACAAATTGATAAAGTTCATCACGTGGGGTTGGTTTGTTGGGTATCCATGCATTGAATCCAAAAAATAAATATCTGGAGTATCCAAATTAATTATAATGAGTAGTTAATTCTACTTAAAAAAAGAAATAATTAATGGAAGGAATGAAAATATATCTTATATAATAAAATTGTAGAGTTTTACCCCTGCATCATGGGTATTAAGAAGAGTCTGACATATATAAATTTTATTTCAAAAATTTTGTCTAGTTTTTCTACTATTACTTCATATTTCTTTGGTTATAATAAGAATAGTTATGTAGAAGTGATGTGGGGAATAATGAGTCCAAATTTCCATTCATAGGGTTTTCCCTTCAAATGGTATTGATATATATGCCTCAAAAAATTATGAATAGTATTTAGTCATAATTAACATATTAGATCCACTATTAGAAAAACAAATTATCAAACCACACCTCATATATACATTTACAACTAATACTCCTAGACATTATTGATTTAGGATTTCATTTACATTATTAAGACCAAGATAGTCTGTAATGGCCTCTCCATATATTTTTTCTTAAAAATAAATTATGGTCATATCACCACTTTTAAACGGTGTCTCCACATGAACCTTTAATGTTAGTAAATTTAGAATTTCAATGGGTGGGGTAGAGGTACTTTCTGAAGATATTTTTAATTGGTTGGTTGATTCTGTAGATTTTTTTATTCTACCTTCCATTTCACCCATTCCCTTTGTACTTCTGTAATAACATTCATCAATTCAAGCCTTTTTTCATTAATTGTTAAAGGTGTTTCATAAAAAATAAATTTTAAAGGAATAAATTCTTGTTGATATGTATTTTTAAAATATAAAAATATCATGCTATGAAAGTTAAAATAGCAAGATAAATTGTATAAATATCCATGTCATCAAGTGAAACAGGTAGCTCGACACTCAGCTTATAATCTATATGAATCCCCACTCTCACATAACCTATTAGAAGTTTTTTGTTGTATAGAATATCTCCTAGGATATTATACATGGAATCCCTCACAACAAGGCAATGAGTGGGTGTTGGTAGATATAAAACAAAATCATCTTCACCCTATATAATATCTATATAGGAAAGGTAGCAGTGTCTTCCTGATTCACATTTCATAGAATCAGTTATAATAATATTGATGACCTCTTTTGAAGCATCACTTTGAGGGGAATTTCTTTCCTCAAAGCTAGTGGGTGGGGGGGGTATTCACATAGTGGTTGTTATTGTGTTTTTTCTTCTCTTTGATTCCTTCCCGTGACATTTTCTAACAAATCAATCTACTAATTAATTTTTCATTCTATAATAGCTAATTGTGCTCTCATCTCTTCAATTTTTTTATCTTTATCCTCCTATTCATTTATTTTCTCAAAATATGTTTAGGGTGACACCCTAAAACCCACACCTCTAACGTGGCCATACCATTCTGGGTTCTTCAATACCACTGATAATAGTTGTTCATCAGGTACAACTGATGATGATTCTTGTGTCTAAGTTGGATAAAATATATAGGAAAATAAGTGATCATTATTATGTAATACCAATTTAAAGCACTTTTTTTAATATTTCATACTTACACATGTTTCCAACACTTTTTATGGGTTTTCATCTATTAGTATCTCATATTTATTTACATGTGTCTCCTTCCATAGTACATGAAATGGGATGGAAGTGATTTTGGATTTTGATTCATCAATATTTATATAAAAAAATGGACATAATTATATTATTTTTTCATGTCACATAAAATTATTAATTTAGATTTTAAATATGTACCATTTTTTCAGGTGATGTTTACCCCATCATTATTTTACGGTATGGGTACGTTGTTTTTACACCACGTTGCTTATTTTCAGCACTCAATTAATGTTTTATAAATTAAAAATTATTAATCAAGGTGATTAATACATGTATTTTCAAGTAATTTATTACTAATCACAATATACCTAAAAATATATCTTCTCATGAGGACTAATAAATGAATTCCATGTTTATTGGTTTATTAGGTGTTCATGTATCTGTGGTGGGTGCAAGTTTATTTTACCTTAAGCATATTTGAGATGATAATTCATAATAATTTTCCAAAATACTCTATAATCCTTTATAGAAAGAATTAATATAAACTTTATTCGATATTCATCTATTATAAATTCACTCTATAAGGTATAATGAAGAGTAAATCAACATTCATTATTTTGTTTTTTAGTAAAATAAAGAAAGTATATTATAATGTTTCCTTAATCTCTTCCCAAATTAGTTCCTTAAGCATGGTCACAACATTGTGCCATGAATCTACATCAACCAACATGTATATTCGAGTGGTATTAACAATGTAACTTATGGACAGAGCCTTGTTGTGGTTAATAGGTTGGCCGCATGCATTCTATCCAACCTCAAATTTGATGTCTTTGTTTCTTTCCTTAATAATTTTTGTTAATGCTGCCACGCTAAGATGCTCTATTTTTTGGGGGGACATGGGTTGTTCCCCATCTACCATTTACTCATCTTCAACATCATCAATATCTTGTTAATATGAATCAGTAGCATTGGAATGTGTAGAATCTTATTGTTCCTCTACAATGAGAGAATTAGCATGTTGAGAAACCTATTGTTCCTCATGATTGGGAGCATCAGCATGTGAAAAAGTAATTATCTATAGAAGTGGTTGAATATTTAATTTAGATCACATAAATGAAGCAGTGGGCAGATAATAATATTATGAAATTCAATGTATATCACAAAAAAAATATAAACTGATTATTGAACTCTTCTTTTAAAGGTTCAAGGGATTTAACCCCTCTATCGAGTATCAAAATCTCCTCATTGTGGTACCCTATGACATACAATACCCCATCTACATTGCGACCACTATGAAATTATTACAACATCTCAATGAAAGGGTCATCCTTAGTTGAATATACATTTGACCCTTCAGTGGTTTTGGATGATCACAGAACAACTGATCACTTTCAGTTTGCAGGATCTGGAACATAAAATACTTGTATTGCCTATGATTCCATTATAAACAGTTCATCTTTTTACCCTTACTTACTAAAATCCACTTTAATTAATCCCAACTCATATATTTTAATTTCACTCTTGTTATCAACCCACTTGTATTGAAAAATCGGTACTTGGAATGTTGTATAATCCAAATCCCATATTTTTTTATGATTCCAAAGTATGAAATATTCACATAAATTGGAATTATTCCCTTGATACCAGATACATGCATCACTTCTACCACAAGTGTAACTCCATTATTTTGGATTGTACTACATTCATCATGTTCATTTTTATAAAACATATAACCATTAATTACATAACCATTATAAGATAATATAATCATACTTGGTCCTCTATATAACCTTCAAATTCATTCTGAAATTGAATCTGGATTTTCAGTTGACTCCTTAAAAATATGCTCTTAAACCCATCCCATAAATTTTTGATTATGTGTATTTTATATCCAGCTTTCATCCCTTAATGGATTCAAATTTCTAATAATTACTTTGTGGATTTCAATATATATCACAACATCTAAACCATTATGAAAAACATAAAGGTGATCCTACTCCCACTCTATAATAGTAATTGTGAAAACATCTATTCGAGACATTCCTTCACCTAAAAGCCTCCTGGTGTGATGAGATATCGATAGAACAATGATTTTCACATAAAAAAGGTAGTTGTTATGAAATTCAACAGCTTCCACAACAATATATCACTCTACAATACAACCTTCCAGACAATTTTGATTCTTTAAATACCCTTTAAAAATATTTATATACCATTCAATGGGGTAAATCCATCTATAATATATAGGACCACATAGTCGGATATCTCTTACCAAGTGAACCATCATTTGAACCATCATATCAAAGAAATTTTGTGGGAATAAAATCTCTAATTCACATAATATGACTCCAATTTTATTTTCTATTGTTTTAAATTTCTACAGGTATAAAACTTTGTTGCATATATATTTGAAAAAGAAACAAATATTTGTTAATGTATGTCATACATTCTTGGTAACAATGAAACATAAAGCTACATGCATTAGATCTTGCATCAAAACATGAAATTCATTTTATTTTAAACCATTTAACTTTAAATTATTCATTGATATGATATTATTTATATTTTATGAATACCCCTCTAGAACCTTTATATCATTCAAGTTTTTAAAGTGATATCTCTCTTACCTGGAAAGTGTGTTAGTAGCTGGAGGAAGAAAAGTCCCTTTTCACTCTTCACTGGTGCCAAATATTCCTATATCCTAATTTCAATCATATTCATAAGTAATTTTTGATGTGTAGGAATCATCTACATGTCAATCCGACACACGGTGCTACTGGTATGACTCAAAGTGCATGTTTTCGGTTTAAAATGACATTTTAGTAAAAACCAAAAAGTGACATACTCAAAACTAGGAAAAAACATTTATATTATTTTGATACATTATAATAATGATCCATAAGTCATTTTTTGATTTGTAGGATCATAATTACCTCAATCTAACACACGGTGTGACTGGTATGACTCCAAGTGTGCCTTTTATTTAAAATTGACATTTTAATAAAAAAGAATATTGACATACTCAAATTTAAGAAAAAACATTCAGATTATTTTGATACTTTTGATAAATGATTCATAAGTTGTTTGTGACATGTAGGAATTAGTCTCACCTCAATCTGATACATGGTGTGTCGAGTATGACTCAAATTTTCCGTTATTAGTTGAAAATTGACATTTTAGTTAAAAACATGTGTCACTCACTGAAAAATGAGCAACCACACTTGGATCATCTTGGTAGTTTAGGAAAACTATTTTTAAGTTATTTTTGATGTGTAGGAATTAGTATCATATCAAACAAACACACTATGTGACTGGTATGACTTAAAGTCCATGTTTTCAATTTAAAATGATATTTTAGTAAAAAAACAAGTGAGATACTCAAAACCAATCAAACGCATTTAGATTGTCTTTATACTTTAGAAAAATGATCCATAAGTCATTTATGATATGTAGGAATTGGATGCATCTCAATCCAATGCACAGTGTAACCGGTATGAGTCCAAGTGTGTCTTTTTATTTAAAATTGACATTTTAGTAAAAAAAACACTAGTGACATACTCAAAAATGAGAAAACACATTTAAATTGTTTTGATATTTTAGAACAATGATCCATAATTTATTTTTGACATCTGTTAATTATTCTCACCTCAATCCGATACATGGTGTGCTAGATATGACTCAAACTATCCATTATCATTTTGAAATTGACATTTTAGTTCAAAATGTGTGTCACTCATTGAAAATCGAGCAAATATGCTCAAATTTTCTTAAAAATTTAGGAAAAAAATTCATAAGTCATTTGTGATGTGTAGGAATGAGTATCACATCAAACTGACACACGATGTGAATAGTATGACTCAAAGTGTGTGTTTTTAGTTTAAAGTGACATTTTAGTAAAAAAAACAAGCGACATACTCAAAACCAAGAAAATGCATTTATATTGTTTTTATACTTTAGGGAAAAAATCCATAATTCATTATGATTTGTAGGAAGAAACCACACTTCAATATGACGTACGGTGTGACCGATATTACTCAAATCATGTGATTTCATTTAAAAAATGACATTTTATTAATGTATTGTTTCATATTTATGTTTAATATGTTTTTTATAGTATTACTAACATAAGATTTGTTTTCTTATATAGGTGGATTTTTTTTCTTGAGTTGTATTGGTTTGTTCGGTAACTGATATCATGATTTGGTTTTTTTAGAGGGGTTTGGGGAGAAATAAAATGAAACCATTGATGTTTTTGAATGTTTATGATAAATTATACTTGGTAATGTAATTTTACTAAACAATGTTTAAAATTTCTATAATAGTGTCATTTTTTATTGTATTTTTTATGTTATTTTTATTTCAATTAAATTTTGATTTTTTTATATCATGTATTTGTTGTTGTAGTGTGTTATAATTTTAATAGCAGACTGCAACAGTATGACCTTTATTAGTGGTATTTCAAGTGATGATAAAGACAGATCTTTATGAACGCTGATAAAAGATCATCTTTATCAGTGTTTTTTAGTGGTGATAAAGGTCCATCTTTATCAATATTTTTCTAGCATTGATAAAAGGGGATCATTTAACAGTTCTTAGATCAATATTACATTTTTAGCACTGATGAAGGCTTTTCTAGTGTTGATAAAAACATTTTATGTAGTAGCGGGTCACCCCGGGCCTGATCTCGGGCGGACTGTAATATTTTGGTCAGGATTGTTTTTTATAATAAAAAAATTATCTAAGTGAAACTATTTTGGTACTTTTCACTTTTTTATAAAAAAATCATGTGATTTTTTTTATTATTTTATGACAAAATTTTCAATTTATAAACATGTATAATATGAGTGTAAAATTGTATAATTTAATAATAGCATTTTTTTAAAACAATTAAAATTTTAATTTTTTATAATATTGGATTTTAGGTATTATCGTATTTTAAATTTAAAAATGGATCCCAATCTATTGATGGTTGTAACGCCTGAGACTTTTATGAGAAATATTTTGTTTTTATCAAAGGAATCTTTCACTACACACAACACTAGCTTGGCTTGCTTTACACGCAACCGCGGCCTTCCTCGATAGCTTGCGTCGTATGCAATACCGAGTTTCACTAAACAACGATATGCTATTAAAATATTATTAAAACTAGCCATTATGAATAGTACTAACTAAATTTTGAATTTTATAACATTTTAATTCAACTTATACATTTTCTATAATGAGGTATAAAAGCAAAATCAGTTTTTTTTTATAAAAGAAATATTTTTCAAAAAATATAGCTTTGCCTCCTTTTGATGGAGCACCCACATTAAATATAGTTTTTGACATGTTTATAAGTTCAATTTGACAAAATAAAATTCTTCTTTTGAATCAGGGTATAAAAATTTACTTTGGATAATTTTTTGATATTTTTCTGATAACTTTCATATTTTGATGAATAGTAAAAATACGCTAATTTTTAATTAAAAACAATTTTTTTCATTGAGATAATTTAAATGGATAAATTATAATATTGAATGGTTTTAAAGTATAAATATAATTTATTTTTACCGTTTGATATAATTTATGTCATTAACATTAATTTCACATTAAATTCATAGGTAAAAACATTTCAATCTTTGGCAATGTTTTAACTTCTAAAACCCGTTTTCTTAACAACGGGATTTATTTTAAATTAATTACTGAAACTTATATGTTTTGAATTTTGAAAAATCGATTCCATATTCAGAATCAGTGAGTCCAAATTATGTTAATAGAAAACTTTTTATTTTTGGGCATTATGAATAGTAACTACGGTAAATTTTATTTACCATAGTTAAAGGTAAATCGGGTAATTAAGGGTAAATATAAGATTATAAAATTACCCTAACACCTGATAAAATCCTATTGGATGACTAAAAGTCGACCCATATCACCTAAGGGTTGGATTAGATTCATTTAATGGACTTTTTTCCATGAAAATGATTTAATTATTATTAAAACCAAAGAATGTGACAACATGTCACTTTCTTAAATCTTATAAGTATAATAATTTTAATTTGGTGATAAACTTAATGAAACTTCAAACATGAATAGTTTACAGAAATCTAATATAATTATCTACATCATAGGAATTTATTTAGAATTTTTGAGGATTAAATAATTATCATTAATTATGACACAATAGTGATGTTGAAATTATTTTATTAATTAAAATATCAAATAAATTGTTTTAAAAATATTAAAATAAATATTATATGAACTATTTAATGTGATAAACTAATTTTCTAGATACATATGACATTTTATGAATCTATTAAATCTTTTAGTTCGAACATATCTTCTGTATATATTTTATTTAAATTCAAATAAATGAATAGTTTCAAAATTGACACTATTGTTATTTTATAAAAATAACATATTATAAAATTGTTTAAAAATCACAAAAATATTTAAAAATTATAAATTAAAATTTATATGGTCTAAAATGTCATAAAGTGTCAAATTATGGAAAATTCAAAACACATATGTAATTATTTATAATAATTTAAAATTTAGAATATTATTACCACAAATAAAATTAAATTGATAAATAAGGATAAATCAAGTTGATAATGTTTAAAATAAATTCCTAACATGTCTAAATTTTATTGGTTGATGATATTACAACCCTATCTCATCTAATATTTAGATATGAGTCATTTTGGAAGTTTTTAAGTGGGGTTGGGATTTAATATAAACTAATATTTCTTATATTTCCAAAGGTGCCCCTCTCCTCCCTTATAAAAGGGCACCTCCTACCTCTCTTCCTCACACCAATTTGAGACTTCAAGCTCGGCCAAACCCTACCCATTTCACTTCCACACTTCCTTAGAAACCTACTAGAGGTACTGGTCTCATCAAAAGACCAACTCTAGTGCCTTAAGAGAAAGTTTAAAGGAGGCACTTCGAGAAAGAGGTAATACCTTCTACCGTTTTATTCAAGTTCCATTCTTCTTCTACTACCTCTTCTTTAGTTGTTTCATTATGAGGTAATAACATCAGTATAACTTATATACTGATATGTTATTATAAATATGAAACAACCCTATTTTACCTCTTATCCATCCTACGGAAAATGAAATCACAGTGCGTGCGTACGTACGGAATACCGTCTCCACACCGTGGTGAAATCTATTTTCCACAACCACCTTACTTGGATGGGTATAAGGGTGAAAGTAATGAATATATATGATTATTGTAAAGTGGTATTTATTCTTAAATATTATACATACACTCCAATACAATTCCACGATCATGGGAACGATATCATCGCTCGTGCGTACGTACGGAATACCGTCTCCACGATGTGATGTGATTCGTTCTACATGATATTCATTGCATAATGATTATATAAATGAATTTAATTAATGAATATGATATATATTACACTAATACCATTCTGGAAATGAGGTATCTATAATCTAAAGAGAATAATAAGAATTTATTCGACAAACACGCATAAGAACAAAAATTAATAAACACCCGAGTAACAAGTAGTAATGAAATATTACTAATAAGAAGCTAAGAATATGACCATATATGATATCATAACAATAAGTATGATTCTGTAATAAGTCAATAACATTATTTAAATCATTATACAGGAGTTTCGGACACTTACGAAGCAAATCGGACCTAAGGTAAGGGAAAATATCACAATCTCATTTTATCCGAGATTGTTTATACTTTGGTACTTACTGGGGTGTATTTTATCATCCACATCCATGTTTCCTCAATATGTAATATTGTTTCCATCCACCTAAAATTTTGTAAATCCAATTTTACCCTTAGGTGAGTTTTTAGTAAAATATATAAAAGGAATATTTTGTCGTTTTTCGTACGAGGTACTTTTTGACTTTTCCGATAAAAGTACGAAAAGAATGCTTTTTTAACTTATACGGCATGAATGGATTTTTTAAAAACATTATTTCCAAGAAGCTTACTTTACAATTTTTCAAGTTTATTTTTAATCAACTTCTTTTAGTTTAAAATTGTATGACATGTTAAGAAAGGAAAATGTTTTTGAAGTAGAAAGGATATTTTCCTCAAGAATGGAGTTCAACTGTTTTATCAAAATTATTTTCCATCTAAGATAATAAAGGGTTCTGTTTCCATCCCTATTTTTACATTGATTTGATTATGTTGTGATGGAATTATTTTTATGAATTCCTTTATCTTATATGAATTGTTTTATGATGTCACGATGTTTAAGATTCCCATTTTTATTACATGGGTTATGCTATGATGTATGGTTTATGATTTTGTGGCACACATAATAATGGTATCATTATGAGATGGGTGGGACCTATATCTCCCTCCAATGCATTGGGTAAAGATTTTATATCTCATGAGATAGACATGGCTAGAACAGTAGGTTATACCGGTTCAGTGAAACAAGACTGAAACGAGGAGTGAACTCGGTTCAGAAATGGACTTTGTCCACTAATATAGTCTTGGAAATGAGTCTTGACTAATAAGAAATGATTCTCTATGATTATGTGTGTATGCCACAAAGTTTCATGTTTTAAGTTATGATTATTGGGATTTCATTTCACTACTATGATTTATCTCAGGTTATGAAATTATGCTCTCTTTTGCAGGTTAAGATTTCCAAAATGTTATGTTCTTATGAATATGATGTGATTGATATTTATTTTGTTTACCCTTACTGAGCATTTGAGCTCACCCTTTTGTATGTTTTCTTTCCCCAGGTCAGGAAGAAGCTTATTAAGTAATATATGCCAAAAGGGACTATAGATATGATGAATTAAATGGGAGACAGTGTAGACGCTTTATGAACCAGTTGTTTATGTTTTCCAGTTTCTAAAGACACTATACCTATACGGTCCTTTCGTGGTTTTTTATATGTTGTAATAAGTATGCTTCAATTTTGAAGTATTAACAATGTATGTAAAGTATGGGTCGTTATAGTTGGTATTAGAGGAAAGGTATAGTCAACCTTTGGAAACTAGGATGTGAAAGCCTTAGTAAGAACCCTAAGGATAATTCTAATCATAGAACACAATCTTAGTGTTTTTGAAATGGCCATGAATAACCTAGGATAATACCTTAAGTGTGAAATTTTATTCTTGATTATGTGGTTTTCCTATTATAATTTGTGTTGCTCACACTATTCTTCTTGGTTTTAGTCAATGGCTGGAACCTGAAGGAACCGTGTTAATACGGAATGCGACGGGCAATGCAATGATTGTCCCCCTGAGCAACCAAACGTTATGGGAGCAGGAATGCAAAATCTTGTAGCCATGATCACACAACTTTCTCAAGCTATGAATCATGCAGTACTTCCAAACGAGAAAAGGAAGGAGCAACATTTTGTTGAATACTTCATGAGGCAGTGTCCACCTTCTTTCAGCGGGTCTACTGATCCATTAGTTGCTGAACAATGGATTGGTACTACTGAAAAGATATTTTCAGTTCTTCAATGTTCTGAACATGATAAAGTCATCCTAGTAGTGTATTGTTTGGAAGGAGATACTGATCAATGGTGGAATCTTATTAAGAATACGAGGCAAAGGGATGAAATTGAGTCCATGGAATGGGACAAGTTCAAGAACTTATTTTTCAATAAGTACTTCCCTCGTATTCTCCGAACAAAGATGGAGAAGGAGTTTCTTGAACTGAAGCAAAAGGATGATGAATCTGTTGGTACCTATGAAGCAAATTTTACAAGACTTTCAAGGTATGCTTCTGGTATTATTATCCAACCTAAGAGTAAGATCGATCGATTCATTAGTGGATTAAAACCAAGTCTTCGAAGGTCCTTAGCCATAAGGGACTTCAATAGCTACGAGGAAATCGTTCGATGTGCTCTCAAAGTTGAGATGGAGATTAGAGTAACCCATCAGTCATATAGGTTTGATAAGAAGAGGAAAATGGAATTCAAAGGAAAATATAAAGAGCACACTGAAAAGAAAATGAGCTTTCCCTTAAGTGTGGAAAGAAACATGGAGGGAGTTGTCTTAAAGGGACAAGTAAATGTTTCAAATGTGGAAAGGAAGGTCATCGGGCATTTGAATGCCGCGATGATGGGAAGAAGATGTCTAATGATGCAAACAAAGGAAGGGATACACAGAATGAACCTACTACACTTCAATGTTTCAAGTGAAAGGATATGGGACATTATACCAATAAATTACCTAATCCAAGGGTTGATGATGATGGTCGACGTCAACAAACTCTTAAGGCTAAAGACAAAGGAAAGTCACATGCAATTTCTATCAGCGATGTGGAGTACGATAATGATGTGGTGAAAGGTACACTTACCATCCACTCTAAAGTAGAAAATGTTTTATTTGATTCTGGATCCTCCCACTCTTTTATTTCTGAAGAATTTTCTAAGGGTATCACCGTATTACCTCAACAATTAGATGTTGAGTTATCTGTGACAACACCTAATGGCACAACAGTCGCATCAAAAGTTTATAATTCTTCCCCAATTGAATTTTGTGGGAAATTGCTTCCTGCAAATCTTGTGATCCTTCCTATAGTGGAATTTTATGTGATTCTTGGCATGGATTGGCTTTGTTTATATGGAGCTCATATCAATTTCCAAAGAAGGGAAGTCACATTTCATATTCTAGATCAATCTATGATCGTCTATCGATGCAAGGATGAACATAACCTTCCAGTGGAAATTTCTTCCATATTATGGGTCTTGACTCCACTTAATGAAGGTTATTTATCTCAAATGGTTGGTGAGAAACTCACAATTAAGAATATGTCCATTGTACGAGAGTTTGATGATGTCTTTCTAGAGGAATTTCTAGGTCTTCCACCAAATCGTGAAGTTGAGTTTTCAATAGAACTCGTACCGGGTGCTTTGCCTATTTCAAAGACACCTTATAGAATGGCCCCAATTGAGTTGTAGGAATTGAAGAAGAAACTCTAAGATAATCTTGATAAGGGATTCATACGCCCTAGTGCATCACCTTGGGGAGCACCTGTTCTATTTGTTAAGAAGAAAGATGGATCAATGAGACTCTGCATTGATTATCGAGAACTTAACAAGATCACTATCAAGAACAAATATCCTCTCCCATGCATTGATGAATTATTTGACCAACTACATGGAGCTCAATACTTTTCCAAGATTGATCTTCGTTCAGGGTATCATCAATTGAGGGTCAAAAGGGAGGATATACCAAAGACGGCTTTCCGTACAAGGTATGGACACTATGAATTTATAGTGATGCCATTTGGTCTTACTAATGCCCCTGTTATCTTCATGGATCTGATGAATAGAGTCTTTAGAGACTATCTTGATCAATTTGTGGTAGTCTTTATAGATGATATTCTTGTATATTCAAAGAGCAAGGAAGAACATGAAGATCACTTGAGAATTATATTGAATACCCTGAGAAAGGAGAAGCTTTATTCCAAATTTACCAAGTGTGAATTTTGGCTTCAAAAAGTTTCATTTTTGGGTCACATAATCTCAAAACAGGGGATATCTGTGGATCCAGCAAAAACAGAGGTTATTGAAAGATGGTCGAGACCAACAACAGTAACTGAGATCCGAAGTTTTCTTGGTTTGGCTGGATATTATCGACGTTTTGTGAAATATTTTTCATGATTATCTAATCCACTCACCAAGTTGACTCGAAAAGGAGTTAAGTTTGTTTGGACGGAAGAATGTGAAGAGAATTTCAAGGAGTTGAAAAGAAGGTTATCCAGTGCACCTGTGCTCACACTGCCTTATAGTGGAGAAAGGTTTGTGATCTATAGTGATGCATCCAAGAAGGGATTGGGGTGTGTTCTTATGCAAAATGATATGGTGATATCTTATGCCTCACGACAATTGAAAATCCATGAACAAAATTACCCAACTCATGATTTGGAGTTAGCTGCGGTAATCTTTGCATTAAAGATTTAGAGGAATTACCTTTATGGTGAAAGGTGTGATATTTATACTAATCATAAAAGTTTAAAGTATATTTTCACACAAAAGGAGCTGAATATGCATCAAAGAAGATGGTTGGAGATGATTAAGGATTACGACTGCTCAATTCATTACCACCCTAGGAAAGAAAACAAGGTGGCAGATGAATTAAGTCGACAAGACCATGCCAGTTTATCCATGATGAGGATCACAACAGATCCAATATTTATGGATTTACAAAGGATGGATCTTGGAATTATTATGGAAGGGGGAAAATCGTATCTTTCTCAAATGAATGTTCAACCATCTATACATGTAAAGATTAAAGAGGCACAGAAAGAAGATGTAGAGTTACAAAAGAAGGTGAGAAAAGTTCCTGAATTCCACCTTGATTGTGATGGGATAATAAAGTTCTGGAATTGGGTTTGTGTTCCTCCCATCCCCGAATTAAAGAAGGAGCTGCTGGATGAGGCTCAGAGTTCTTCATTCTCTATTCATCCTGGAAGCACGAAGATGTATAGGGACCTGAAAGAGTACTTCTGGTGGGATGGCATGAAAAGAGATGTTGCTGAATATGTCTCTCGATGCTTGGTTTGTCAGCAAGTTAAAGCTGAGAGACAGAAGTCGAAGGGGATGTTACAACCATTACCCATACCCGAATGGAAATGGGAAAACATCACTATGGACTTTGTCACAGGACTTCCTAAAACATCCAAAGGCAATAATGCTATCTGGGTCATAGTTGATCATCTTACAAAGTCCGCACATTTCATTGCTATTAGAGAGGATTTCTCTCTAGATCAGCTTGCTAGGATATATGTAAAGTAAGTGGTAAGATTGCATGGAGTACCACTTTCTATTATATCTTATCGGGATCCGAGATTTACCTCGAAGTTCTGGCGAAGTCTTCAGTATACGCTGGATATAGAGTTGAGTTTCAGCACTGCTTATCATCCTCAAACAGACGGTCAGTCTGAGAGACCAATTCAAACTCTAGAAGATATGTTGAGAGCTTTCTCTATGGATTTAAAAGGTGTTTGGGATCAACACCTACCTTTGGTGGAATTTTCTTATAATAATAGCTTTCACTCCAGTATTCAGATGTATCCTTATGAATCTCTCTATGGAACGAAATGCAGGACTCCAACTTGCTGGGGTAAAGTTGGGGAAAGAAATCTATTAGGACCTGATCTTGTTGACGAGATGGCAGAAAAGGTCCGATCTATTCAACAACACATAAGAGCAGCTCAAAGTCGACAGAAAATTTATGCCGACAACTGAAGAAAAGACCTAGAGTTTGAAGTGGGTGATAAAGTGTTCTTACGAATATCTCCCTGGAAGAGGGTCATGAGATTTGGAAAGAAGGGGAAGTTGAGCCCTAGATATATCGGTGCTTTCGAAATACTGGATCATGTTGGAAAGGTAAGTTACCGATTGGCACTTCCACCGAATCTCTCTCAAGTTCATGATGTGTTCCATGTATCTCTCCTGAGAAAGTACATACCTGATCCTTCACATGTACTCAGCTCAGAAGTTGTACCGCTGGAGCAAGATCTTTCTTATGAAGAACAACCGATAGAGATTCTGGATCGTAGTGAAAAAGTCCTATGAAACAATACCACTCGCTTGGTGAAAGTTTTATAGAGGAACCACCAATTAGAAGAAGCTACATGGGAGCTTGAGGATATGATGAGGGAGAGGTATCCTCATCTTTTTGTTACAAAGTGACGAATTTCGAGGGAAAAATTCATTTTAAGGGGGTAGAATGTAACGCCCGATACTTTTATGAGAAATATTTTGTTTTTATCAAAGGAATCTTTCACTACACACAACACTAGCTTGGCTTGCTTTACACGCAACTGCGGCCTTCCTCGATAGCTTGTGTCGTACGCAATACCGAGTTTCACTAAACAACGATATGCTATTAAAATATTATTAAAACTAGCCGTTATGAATAGTACTAACTGAATTTTGAATTTTATAACATTTTAATTCAACTTATACATTTTATAGAATGAGGTATAAAAGCAAAATCAGTTTTTTTTTGGATAAAAGAAATATTTTTCAAAAAATATAGTTTTGTCGCCTTTTGATGGCGCACCCACATTAAATCTAGTTTTTGACATTTTTATAAGTTCAATTTGAAAAAATAAAATTATTCTTTTGAATCAGGGTATAAAAATTTACTTTGGATAATTTTTTGATATTTTTCTGATAACTTTCATATTTTGATGAATAGTAAAAATACACTAATTTTTAATTAAAAACATTTTTTTTCATTGAGATAATTTATATGAATAAATTATAATATTTAATGGTTTTAAAGTATAAATAGAATATATTTTTACCATTTGATATAATGTATGTCATTAACATTAATTTCACATTGAATTCATAGGTAAAAACATTCCAATCTTTGGCAATGTTTTAACTTCAAAAACCCGTTTTCTTAACAATGGGATTTATTTTAAATTAATTACTGCAACTTATATGTTTTGAATTTTGAAAAATGGATTCCATATTCAGAATCAGTGGGTCAAAATTATGTTAATAGACTACTTTTTATTTTTGGTCATTATGAATAGTAACTACGGTAAATTTTATTTACCATAGTTAAAGGTAAATCGGGTAATTAAGGGTAAATATAAGATTATAAAATTACCCTAACACCAGCTAAAATTCTATTGGATGACTAAAAGTCGACACATATCACCTAAGGGTAATATTAGATTCATTTAATGGACTTTTGTCCATGAAAATGATTTAATTATTATTAAAACCAAAGAATGTGACAACATGTCACTTTCTTAAATCTTATAAGTATAATAATTTTAATTTGGTGATAAACTTAATGAAACTTTGAACATGAATAGTCTCCAGAAATCTAATATAATTATCTACATCATAGGAATTTATTTATAATTTTTAGGGATTAAATAATTATCATTAATTATGACACAATAGTGATGTTGAAATTATTTTATTAATTAAAATATCAAATAAATTGTTTTAAAAATATTAAAATAAATATTATATGAACTATTTAATGTGCTAAACAAATTTTCTAGATACATATGACATTTTATGAATCTATTAAAGCTTTTAGTTTGATCATATCTTCTGTATATATTTTATTTAAATTCAAATAAATGAATAGTGTCAAAATTGACACTATTATTATTTTATAAAAATAACATATTATAAATTTTTTTAAAAATCACAAAAATATTTAAAAATTATAAATTAAAATTTATATGGTCTAAAATGTAATAAAGTGTAAAATTATGGAAAATTCACAAAACATATGTAATTATTTATAATAATTTAAAATTTAGAATATTATTACCACAAATAAAATTAAATTGATAAATAAGGATAAATCAAGTTGATAATGTTTAAAATAAATTCCTAACATGTATAAATTTTATTGGTTGATGAGATTAAAACCCTATCTCATCTAATCGTCAGATATGAGTCATTTTGGAAGCTTTTGATTGGGGTTGGGATTTAATATAAACTAATATTTCGTATATTTCCAAAGGTGCCCCTCTCCTCCCTTATAAAAGGGCACCTCCTCCCTCTCTTCCTCACACCAATTTGAGACTTCAATCTTAAACAAACCCTGACCATTTCACTTCCCTACTTCCTTAGAAACCTACTATAGGTACTGGTCTCATCAAAAGACCAACTCTAGTGCCTTAAGAGAAAGTTTAAAGGAGGCACTTCGAGAAAGAGGTAATACCTTCTACCGTTTTCTTCAAGTTCCATTCTTCTTCTACTACCTCTTCTTTAGTTGTTTCATTATGAGGTAATAACATCAGTATAACTTATATACTGATATTTTATTATAAATATGAAACAACCCTATTTCACCTCTTATCCATCCTACGGAAAACGAAATCACCGCACGTGCGTACGTACGGAATACCGTCTCCATGTCGTGGTGAAATCTATTTTCCACCACCACCTTAATTGGATGGGTATAAGGGTGAAAGTAATGAATATATATGATTATTTTAAAGTGTTATTGATTCTTAAATATTATACATACACTCCAATACAATTCCACGATCATGGGAACGATATCATCGCTCGTGCGTACGTACGGAATACCATCTCCACGATGTGATGTGATTCGTTATACATGATCTTCATTGCATAATGATTATATAAATGAATTTAATGAATTAATATGATATATATTACACTAATATTATTCTGTAAATGAGGTATCTATAACCTAAATAGAATAATAAGAATTTATTCGACAAACACGCATAAGAACAAAAAGTAATAAACACCCGAATAACAAGTAGTAATGAAATATTACTAATAAGAAGCTAAGAATATGACCATATATGATATCATAACAATAATTATGATTCTTTAATAATTAAATAACATTATTTAAATCATTATACAGGAGGTTCGGACACTTACGAAGCAAATTGGACCTAAGGTAAGGGAAAATATCACAATCTCATTTTATCCGAGATTGTTTATACTTTGGTATTTACTGGGGTGTATTTTATCATCCACATCCATGTTTCCTCAATATGTAATATTGTTTCCATCCACCTACAATTTTGTAAATCCAATTTTATCCTTTGGTGAGTTTTTAGTAAAAGATATAAAAGGAATCTTTTGTCGTTTTTCGTACGATGTACTTTTTGACTTTTCCGACAAAAGTATGAAAAGAATGTTTTTTTTAACTTATACGAAATGAATGGATTTTTTAAAAACATTATTTACAAGAAGCTTAATTTACAAGTTTTCAAGTTTATTTTTAATCAACTTCTTTTAGTTTAAAATTGTATGACATGTTAAGAAAGGAAAAAAAATTTGAAGTAGAAAGGATATTTTCCTCAAGAATGGAGTTCAAGTGTTTTATCAAAATTATTTTTCATCTAAGATAATAAAGGGTTCTGTTTCCATCCCTATTTTTACATTGATTTGATTATGTTGTGATGGAATTATTTTTATTAATTCCTTTATCTTATATGAATTATTTTATGATGTCACGATGTTTAAGATTCCCATTTTTATTACATGGGTTATGCTATGATGTATGGTTTATGATTTTGTAGCACACATAAGAATGGTATCATTATGAGATGGGTGGGACCTATATCTCCCTCCAATGCATTGGGTAAAGATTTTATATCTCATGAGATAGACATGTCTGGAACGGTAGGTTATACCGGTTCAGTGAAACAGGACTGAAACGAGGAGTGAACTCGGTTCAGAAATGGACTTTGTCCACTAAGATAGTCTTGGAAATGAGTATTGACTAATAAGAAATGATTCTCTGTGATTATGTGTGTATGCCACAAAGTTTCATGTTTTAATTTATTATTATTGGGATTTCATTTCACTGCTATAATTTATCCCAGGTTATGAAATTATGCTATCTTTTGCAGGTTAAGATTTCCAAAATGTTATGTTCTTATGAATATGATGTGATTGATATTTATTTTGTTTACCCTTACTGAGCATTTGAGATCACCCTTTTGTATGTTTTCTTTCCCCAGGTCAGGAAGAGTCTTATTAAGTAAGATATGCCAAAAGGGACTATAGATATTATGAATTAAATGGGAGACAGTGTAGATGCTTTATGAACCAGTTGTTTATGTTTCCCAGTTTCTAAAGACACTATACCTATACGGTACTTTCATGGTTTGTTATATGTTGTAATAAGTATGCTTCAATTTTGAAGTATTAACAATGTATGTAAAGTATGGGTCGTTATAATGGTAGATAATGAATTTGATATTACTATTTTAATATATAAAACAACAGTGTATGACCGCGCAGACTGTTGGAATTGCAAACTAAATCCATCTGGTGGAAATTCACAGGGTCTTCCCCATCCGGTTGTTTCATTTCTTTAATCTGTCTGTTTCATTTCTTTAATGTGGCTATTTAATTTCTTTAATGTGTCCATTTCATTTCTGTATTTTGTTTGTTTCATTTCTCTAATGTGTCTTTTTCATTTCTTTAATGTGTCTATTTCATTTCTTTGGAAATGCCTATAAATTGTTGGTAAGTGTAGTCTGTAAAATATATGAAATGAAATATTGAAATTATTTTCTTTTGTGGTGTCCCATTTTTCCTTCTCACATTTTTAGGCTTATACAGCCAACAAACTGGTATCAAATTCGAAGGATCCATGGCATCCTCCAATTTTCAAACCTTTATTTCTTCAAAAATGGCCAGTACAATCCAGATGCAAGTTCCTAAGTTGTCTAAGGACAACTATGAAAGGTGGTGCATCCAAATTAAGGCATTGTTCGGATCTCATGAATTATAAAAGATCTTCATTGATGGGTATATAATACCCACTATGGAGGAAGAATCTTCCTTCACAAATGAAGAAAAAAAATCTCAAAAATCAAAGGAAGAAAGACAATAAGGAGTTGTTCCTCCTCTATCAAGGGTTGGATGAATTAACCTTTGAAAATATTGTTGAAGCAACATCAAGAAAGCAATCTTGGGATACCCTTGGAACCATCTTCAAGGGTGTTGATCGAGTGAAGCGAGTTCATCTTCAAACACTAAGAGAAGAGTTTGAAGCGGTGCACATGAAGGAAGGTGAGAGTATCTATGACTACTTCTCCCATTTAATTATTATTACTAACAATTTCAAAAAAAATGGTGAAAAAGTGGAAGACATTAGTGTAATTGAAAAGGCAATGTGATCTCTCATAGCCAATTTTGAGCACGTGGTTATGGAAATTGAATAATCAAAGGACTTGGAAAAACTATCCATTGAAGAATTGATGGGATCGTTGCAAGTGCATGAGCAAAGAATGCAAAAGAATTCTAGTTCAATGCTTGAACATGCCTTAGGAGTCTAATTTGACTCTACAAGAACAAAATAATGTCCATACCCAATGAGGCGGTCATGGCACTAGTAATCATGCAATAGGGAGAGGGCATGGATATCATCCAAGACATTAACAAAAAAAATCACCAACTTCTGTGGAAGAGGAAATGGTGGAGGCTGATTTACGCATGGTATTGGAAACACAAAGAACGTTCAATGTCACAATTGAAATAAATTTGGCCATTATGCCTCTAAGTGTTGGAGAAAAATGGATCAAGACAAACAATCCAACTATATTGAATCATCTCACCATGAATAATAAGTCACCGCTCCTCCTCGCACAAGAAAAGGAATATGAATGACCGGATATATGGTATCTCTCCATGGGTGCAAGAAACCATATGAGTGGTAATAAAAACTGTTTGTGGAATACACAGAAGGATTTTGTGGCTACACAAGTTTTTTAAAATTGTCAAAGGTGTCTGTGATTGGCCAAGGAAAGATTAAAATCTATCATAATAATGGTGATCTGAATTACATCTCTAATGTGTATTATATACCAAACATAAAAAATAATTTCCTTAGTATCAACCAACTCCTTATAAAGGGGTATGTCATACACATGGAGAAATATTTTCTCTATATAAGAGATGCTCATAGGATACTTGTTTCTCAAGTCCAAATGGTGAAAAATCACATGTTTCTACTGCATATCAACACAAAGGCTAAGCAATTTCTCTTTGGACTCATGAAGAATGACTTATGGATATGGAATATTCTCTTTGGGAATATCTATTTCAGTGGTCTTAAACTCTTATCCTCATCAAACATGGTGCATGGCTTGTTGGAAATTAAATTTTAAAATCATGTGTGTGAGGTGTGTACACTCGGTAAGAAACAAAATAATTTCTTCCCAAGTGGAGTGTCCAGAAGAGAAAAAAAACAACTTTAGTTGGTTCACACTGATATTTGTGAACCACTTTAAACACCCTCACTTGGAGGTAATAAATACTCTATTACCCTCATTGATTATTTCAGCAGAAAAATTTGGGTGTATTTCATCAAATAAAAATCTTTTGATTTTACTATCTTTAAATTTTTCAAAGCCTATGTTGAAGTATAAAGTGGTCACAAAATCAAAGTACTCAGATCTAACAGAGGTGGAAAATAAAATTCAAATGCATTTCAAGATTTTTGCAGGGAACAAGGCATCAAGCAGCAATACACTATAGCCTACATGCCACAACAAAATGGCATTGCATAACGAAAGAACCAAACCATCCTCAACATGACAAGGTCCATGATAAAGTAGAAATGTTTGCCAAAGAGCTTCTAGGAAGAGGTGGTTTCATATACTACATACATTCTCAATCGGTTTCTAACCAAGAGTGTCAGAAATTTGACACAACAAGAGGCATGGAGAGACTACAAACCAAGTGTGGTGAACCTAAGAATCTTTGATTTTGTCTCATATACTCAAGTTTCAAAAGAAATAATAAGGAATCTTGATGATCATAGTGAAAAGTGCATCTTCATCGGCTACAGTGAAGCATCTAAACCCTACAAGATCTACAATCCATTAACCAATAAAGTAGTGGTGAGTAGAGATGTGATCTTTAGTGAGGAAGAAGCTTGGAAATGGAATGATGATGAGTCAAACAAATATATTCTAGTTGAAACAGAAGATTTTGAAGAAAGGTATGATTATCAAGAGCAAACATTCGCAACACCATCCTCGGGCGCATCATTAGTACGTAAAATTCCAGTAGTTCATTACATCAATCCGAAAAGCACCCCATCAAGTCAAATTTTGGCTAGCTCGTCCTCACCCATGGCTCCTATAAAAATGAAAAACTTAAGTGACATCTATGAGAAAACTTAAGAGGTAAATATTTTTTGCTTATATATAGATCATGAGCCTCTGAAGTTTCAGGAATCTATAAGAGAAGAATGTTGGAGAATCACTATGAAAGAATAAATTCATTACATGGAGAAAAATGACACATGGGAGATGAATACACTTTCTAATAGCCATAAAACCATTAGCGTCAAATGGGTGTGCAAGATCAAGCGAAATGCTGATGGAGAGATTGAATTCTACAAGGCAAGGCTCATAGAAAAGGGGTAAAAAATGAAGTATGGGGTTGATTATGAAGAAGAATTCACTCCTGTTGCTCGCCTAGACACCGTGAGGATGATTATCTCCCTTGCAGTCTATCGCGATTGGATGATCTACCAACTGGATATGAAATATGCATTCCTGAATGGAATTATAGAAGAAGAGAACTATGTTGACCAGCCTGAAGGCTTTGTTAGGGAAGGAGAGGAACACAAGATGTATCGATTGAAGAAATCCCTCTATGGGTTGAAGCAAGATCTATGTTGTTGGAATTCACACATCGACAACTATCTTCGAGAGAATGGTTTTGACCAATGTGCATATGAGCATGCGGTTTTCATCAAGAAAAATGCTCATGGTGATATGCTTATAGCATTCTTGTATGTTGATGATTTGTTGTTTACAGGGAAATGTCGGCCGATATTCAATGAATTCAAGATGATCATGTTTAAGGAGAGTGAGATGAATGATGGAGGTCCTATGTCCTTTTTTCTGGTCATTGAAGTAAATAAGCAACATGGTGGCGTCTATATATCTCAGAAGAAGTGTGCTAAGGAATTGCTTAAAAAGTTCAAGATGGTAAATTACAATCCCATAAACACGCCTATAGCAACGAGCTTAAAACGGAAAAAAGACAGATAAGGAAGAAGAGTCGAATAGACTTTTTTCAAGAATCTGAATGGAAACATAAGGTACCTCACAATCACAAGGCCAGATATCATCTACAGTATTGGGCTTCTAAGTAGGTACATGGAAATGCAAAAAGAATCACATTGGGTATCTGTAAAATGAATCCTCAGGTACGTTAAAGGAACAGTAGAATTTGGTCTTTTTTATCCATACAATAATGAAGCAATGCTATATGGATACTCAGAGAGTGATTGGTAAGGTGACCAAGATGAAATGAAAAATCACCATGGGATATGTATTTTTTCTTGGAACAGCTACTTTTACATGGAATTCGAAGAAGCAGAGTGTGGTCGCTCTATCCACATGTTAAGCAGAGTATGTAGCAGCATCGTCCACTATTTGTGAAGAAATTTGGTTGAGAAACCTACTAAAGGATATGAAGCATCTGTAGGATGGATCCACAGTCATATATGTGGATAATAAGTTACCAATAGAACTATCTAAAAATACGGTGCAGAAGAAGAAAACACATTGATACTTAATATCATTTTCTAAGAGATCATGTGAAGTAGAAAATGATAAAATTAGAGTATTGTCATACTACAGAACTTGTGTCTGATATTTTCACAAATAGATTACCAACAAATGCATTCAAAAAACTAAGAATGATACTCAGAATAAATTTCTTTAATATGCTTGTTTCATTTATTTAATGTGTTAGTTTCATTTATTTAACATGTCTCAGTTTCATTTCTTTGGAAATGGGTTTCTAAAATACCTAAAATTAGAGCTTTAAAATCAGTTTCTTTGAGGGAGTTTTTTTTAAATGCTTTTTGGGAAAAAATTAAAATAGAATAGGTTGATTTTTTTAAAAAATACACCTTAAAGGCGGCATTACTGATGCCGCCTTTTCCCTAAAACAATAAAAAAATTATTTTAATTATGATTTTTATATATTTAAAATTTTAATTTTTTATTATTATGTTGTTATAGTTATATATATATATATATATAACTTAATATTTCAACATAGTTTATCTTTTATTCAAGTATGTGACTTTTCTAGCCTATAAAATATAAACTATGAGACTGATATGAATGAAATTTTAAACATTTATTAAACATATAATAGGTAGTTGAAATTAAAAAAAAATCTTAAAAAATGTTGATAAAAAATAATTCATAAGTTTTATAATCCACCTACTTGAAACTTAAAAATGTTTCAAGTAAGTGACTTTGCTAGCCTATATAATATAAACTATAAGAAAAATATGAATAAAATTTTAAACCTTTATTAAACATATAACAAGTAGTTGAAAATAAAAAGAAAATCTTAAAAAATATTGATGAAAAATAATTTATAATCTTTCTAATCCACCTACTTGAAACTTAAAAATATTTCAAGTACGTGACTTTTCTAGCCTATATAATATAAACTATAGGACAGATATGAATAAAATTTCAAAAATTTCTTAAACATATAACAAGTAGTCAAAAATAAAAATAATTTCTTAAAAAATGTTGATGAAAAATAATTTATAAGATTTCTAATCCACATACTTGAAACTTAAAAAAATTTCATGTACGTGACTTTGCTAGAATATATAATATAAACTATAAGAAATATATGAATAAAATTTTAAACATTTCTTAAACATATAACAAGTAGTAGAAAATAAAAATAATTTCTTAAAAAATGTTGATGAAAAATAATTTATAAGCTTTATAATCCACCTACTTGAAACTTAAAAATATTTCGAGTACGTGACTTTGCTAGCCTATATAATATATACTATATAACCGATATGAATTAAATTGTAAACATTGGCTAAATATATAATAAATAGTTGAAAATAAAAATAATTTCTTAAAAAAATTTGATTAAAAATAATTTATAAGCTTTCAAATCCACCTACTTGAAACCTAAAAATGTTTCTTCAAGTACGTGTCTTTGCTAGCCTATATAATATAAACTATAAGACAGATATGAATGAAATTTTAAACATTGATTAAACATATAACAAGTATTCGAAAATAAAAATAATTTCTTACAAAATTTTGATGAAAAATAATTTATAATCTTTCTAATACACCTACTTGAAACTTAAAAATGTTTCAAGTACGTTCCTTTTCTAGCCTATATAATATAAACTATAAGACTGATATGAATGAAATTTTAAACATTGGTTAAACATATAACAAGTAGTTGAATTTTTAATTTATATTTATATGGGTCGTATAGTTTATATTTTATAGGCTTTCAAAGTCAAATAGGTGGCTTAAGATCCTCCTCGAAATTCATTCTTTTCGCTCTCACTTCTGATTTACTTTTCTTACATTCCTTTCATTATCATTTATTTATTTTATTTATGAAACTCTTTATTTTCAAAAACTTTTTAGATGATTAGGCTATCTTTTAAATTTTATTTACATTGTTTGTATACTGTATATTTTTTAATATTTTACAGATATTTACTTGAAATTTAATAATTATTTCTTTGTTTCAAATAGTCGACTTTGAGAGTTGTCAAATATAAATTGTGCCTAAAATATAAATGAAAACTGAAATACTAGATAAACATATAATAAGAGCTAATAGTAATAATAGTATTTTCATTTCAGTAGACATAAAACATGTGAATGAACATGTACAATCAATGTCTATGTCTATGGCGAGGAGATTCTGCCCCACACGGTGGTCTGCGAATAGTATGTATGCGTCGAGTGCGCATAGAGTATGATGGCCTGGAGAGGGCTGATCCTAGAGAACTGGAACATGAACTGGAGAATCCTATATCGTGTGTCAGTGGGAGGAGTTTTCAACTGCATCTCGTACTGCCCTCCGGATCCTTCTCCCACTAGGGTGGTAGAAGGACCTGTCATCATCACAGTGGGGAACTAAGCATGCGATGGAGCTATACCCCAAGACTGCAATGGATCTGGAACCCAAGGCTATGATGGATCTAGACCTCAAGGTTGTGATGGATCTAGAACCCAATATGGAGAGAAATACGGATATCCTGTCAGGAAAGACGGATCTCATGCCACCTGAGGCACATCTTGAATCGGCTGATCCTGGACTACTAGAGGGATAACCTATGCCTATGGAACAAGTGAGGGATCACATGCAGCACGATGTTGTCTATGTCATCGTGGTCATGGATCCTTAGCACCTGCATAAGTTGTAGGATGTTCCTCTGGGGCAGGAACCTCCTCTCTCTATGCCGGATGCTCGAAGATGATCTCGGAAAGCACATGAAAAGATGCCCTTGCCTCCAGCACTGCAACATGGATGGCTGCCCGGCTAAAGACCCCATATTCCTCTTCATAACTCATGCGAACAAGCTGCTCTGTGTGACTGCCCTGTAAAGAGATTCAAAATGAATTAGAAAGTAGTTCAATAAAAAAACTAATGGAAATTTATTGACTTACCATCCTCTGCATCTCTATGTCAGGTCAGGTAAGATACAGTATAGACTTCAGTCTATTCCATGGCGCATACTCAACCTGATCTGAAAGAAATAATCAATTTGTAGGAACAACCTGAATACAAAACTCTATACATCTGTGCCAGCAGTTGATAAAGAGGTCATGTACTCGGGGCTAGTCCTCATCCAGCATCCCTTTCAGCTTCATCCCATGAATCTGCTCTATCTGTCTCGACGGTAATGGAATCGATTGAGTACATAAAAATTGGTGCATGAATTTGTTAGGCTATTTCCACTCAATAATATGGAAGTGAATGAGGGGCACTACAGCCATAGCATCCTCAAACCCAATAGTGCAGTATGCTGGAAACTGGTCCATAATACTCCAGTATGGAAGCCATGAAATCTGAAATGACTTGTGACTTTGTCAAAAAAGCACCTAACTAAAAACCAAAATTGATGCTATTATAAATATGTTAGACAGTGATAGATTGTATATACATACCTGATCAGGTAAGAGGCAGTCCAAATGGAGCCAATATACGCCCAAATGTTGCCTCAGAACCGCGTTGAAATTGTGTCATTGACACCACCTGTAAAATACATCATCGATAGTGAAAAATAATGAGAAATTGAAGTCAATAACTCATAGTACCATTAGAAACCAATAAAATTGACTGATCATACCAGCGTCCATGCGGAGTGTCATGCAGCACCTCCATCTCAATCGGCAGACCAGCAAGTTCAGGGCGGAATACGGGGATGCGATCTCATGCCCACATATGAATAAGGATGAAGCATCCCCCCGAGACATGTGCAGTCCCGATGGGATAGCCTACATAATGCTCTTTACATGTATGCCAAGCAGGCTAATCCCCAGTTGTACGTCCCAGCCTGATCAAAGTCCTCTAGTAGATACATCATGTGCATGTGCATTCTTGAGTGATCAATACACATGGTCCCGTCAATGAGCCGTAATATATATGCACGGGCATAACGCATGACAGCCTGCTCATCATCATCATCATGTAAATGTGGAATTTGTGCCTCCAACCAAGGCATAGATATGGACGCTCCATCTGTAGCCCTACAGTCGGACAAAATGTCAACACCTAACAAGCGCTGAGCAAGGTCTGGCCAAGCTACAAGAGTGTGTCCAATAATGGGTCTCCCCTGGATAGGAAGACCAATAAGAACCGCCACATCCTAGAGGGTGATGGTCATCTCTCCTTCAGGTAGGTGGAATGTGTGTGTCTCTGGTCTCCACATCTCATTGAGGGCAGCAAGTAGGTGATGGTCTACAAATGTGAAATCTGATACGACAAGGCCATAGAAGCCAGCATAGCGCAAGTATAATCTAATGGAATGTGGAGGCTCCCTGTGATGAAAATGGTGCACTCAACACAGCCTGATTGATCGATCTGCACCACCCTCTAACACGACCTGGGAAATATGGGTATGCTATTGAGTGAGTAGTATGGTATCATCCATCTGCATATAAACAAATAAAATGAATCATAAGTGTAAAATGTAAATATAAATTTATGGTCAGCATAATGTTATATGACTTGTAGAATACAAGACATGCCATGTTTATTCACATTATTTTATGAATTTATTTTTACCAAAAGAAATATAATTATCCATATCTTTTTGTTTTGAATGAAATAAAGATAACAAGAGGAAAGAAGAGAAAAAAATAGATGGAAAAAATTATGTTGTGAAAGAATTTTATTAATGAAAATATCTTTGTAAGAATTTTATTAATTGATACATGCTTTAAGGGAATATATCTAAAAGGGAGCACATATCTACTTGATATAGTTGGTGAAATAGTGACTTGGATTTAGTCAATGCTAAGAGATGCATAGATAGTTGGAATAGGTGGAAAGAATTATCTTGTGAAATAATTTTATTGATGAAAATATCTTTGTAAGAATTTTATTAATTGATACATGCTTTAAGGGAATATATCTAGTTTTTTGGATTTTTTATAAGGTTTTAGGGTTTAGGGTTATGAATTTTGGGTTAGGGTTTAGGTTTGAAGGTTTAGGGTTTAGAATTTTGATATTAAGGTTTAGGACAAATGTTTTTGGGTTTAGTGCTCTGCTTTTGGGTTTTGGGGTTTAGAAAACCACGAAAAAAAAAGAAGAGATAACAAAATATAATTTACAATATGGGTTAAGTGTTCTGCTTTTGGATTTATAAAATAAATTCTATAATCTAAGATTTTATTTAAGGAATAAGGAGAAAGTTAATTCTTGAAAGCATGCATGTTTTTATTAAGGAGTTAAGATTAATAGGGTATTAATATATTAGGTATGTGTCACTAAGATATACATTTTTAGAATAATCGCATACTAATTTTTAGAATCGTAGAGACAATATTTATAAATTATTAGGTCTTGAATTTGGTTAGACATATTTTGGAGGAGTTTTATGATTAACTAATTATGGATTGGATTAATATAAACCATGTGAATTACTAATGATGTTTTAGGAATTTATCTAATTATCTATATTGAATAACTTATGCTAATCATTATGATACTATTATTTCGTTATATAAAAGTTTATTAATATATCAAACACATAATGTTATAAAAAACCATGGTAAAGGGAAGATGTTTTTAGGTTTACAATTCATCTTTTAGGTTTTAGTATTTAGAGATTAGGGTTTCAGATATTGACTTTTGGGTCTAGGTTTTTGGATTATTTGTAATGTTTTAGGGTTTAGGTTTATGAATTTTGGGTTAGGGTTTAGGTTTATGAATTTTGACTTAGGGTTTAGGTTTTAAGATTTACGATTTATAATTTTGATATTAAGGTTTTGGAAAGATTTTTTTGGGTTCAATGCTCTGCTTTTGGGTTTTGGGGTTTAGAAAAATGCGAAAAAAGTAGAGATAACAACATATAATTTACAATATGAGAATGTCACAGTGAAGACAATACATCATTCTGAATGAGAGTGTGAACTCGACCCAACAAAGTTAGGGAATCGTTTCCGGTTATGACCTTATTTATGATATATGGAGCATCTCAAACTCTACCCTTGTTCTTGAGACTAGTCCATCTCATTACGCATCCTACTGGCCTTTGGTCTCCCATGAGGACGCAACTGATTGATTTAGGTATCACTATCGGCTGACCTTTGGGCATTGGGAAATAACGATACTCCCTAATAGGTGTCCATGGTGCAGCATAACAGTTAGCAATGGTATCCATCCGGTACACTAGATCAACATATTCTTCCCATGATATGTTCACAGAGGCACATGTTGCGATGACGTGTGTGCATGGAAACCGTAAGGCCTGAAAGTTTCCACATTGACATTACCTCGTCTCTAGTAATACCACCATTTTTTCATCGATACGATTTATGATGGGGTCTAAATGCTCTTGAACTTCAAATCAAGAGTCTTCTCATCAAAAAAGGCAAACATGATAACCAGAAGCTTCTTCAATATTCTTTTCAATCTCTCGTTTAAAGTGCCTTTCGTACCTTAGCCCCTGTTGTATTCCGTCTGATGCTAGTTTTTGTCTATCAACAAAGTACTTCACGCATCGACATAATGTATCCTGAACTAGGGTGCTTATAGGTAGCTTGCGAAGCCCTTTGAAGATAGCATTGATGCACTCCACAATGTTTGTGGTCATGTGTTCGTACCTCTTCCCCCCGTCATATGACAATGTCCATTTTTCTTTTGGAATCTACATCATATAATCATAAACTTCTTGATTAGCCTGGTGGATTTGTTCAAAACGTTATTCAAACTGCCGTTGATCCGACTCATATGCTATACAGAATATATGATATTTCACATAATTTGATTTTATCTTTATGTTGAAATAGTAAAAAATAATAAATACAATGCGTATCGAGCCTCGTGATTGCCTTCTTCATCGATTCATTGTGGATTTTTTTATACGCATTGATAGAAATGCGTCTAATGCATAACTGATGATGTGCATTTGGGTATCTCCATGTATCAGGATCTGCATTGATTTCCTCATTAATTTCCCAATGGCGATCAGATATCAAACAAACACCTCAAATGTTGGTGCCAGAAACCAACTACATGATTCATAGTTTTCTTTCTCTACAATAGAAAAGGAAAGTGAAAGAGGTGAACGGTTTCCATCTTAGGTTACCGCAATCAACAATACACCCTTGTATTTTCCATGTAGAAACATTCCATCAATCTGAATGAACTGTTTGCTGAAACGAAATGTGGAAATACAAGGGAGGAATGCCCAGAACAACTGATGAAATTGAACACGAGATAGATCAAGTCGGTTATCATGAGACACATGTTTGTTTGTATCAAGATGGAAGAAAACATGGTTATGATACCTCAGTATGGCTAGCAATTGTGGCAACGCCCATGTGAGTCATCTCAATCACCATATACCTTCACAATTGCCTTTTGTTTCGTCATCCATGTCTTATTATAGGAAATCTTATAATCGAATGTTTGTTGTATCCTCTCTTGCACAAGGGATATCAGAACATCTTGACATGTCTTAATCATCTCAACAAAAATAGATGACACAAATTCTGCATCCAATGAGGTATGATCTTGTGTTAGGCTTGGTTGAACGCAAGTATGAGCTGCCTCAATCCTCGAGATTCTCCAACCTCCAAATGTAAAGTCTGGAATCGCCCTCAAGAAAAATCTACAATCATCCTCATACTTCTCACACCGTATGACATATTTATTACAACATTATTCGTGAACTATATAGTTGCAGTGCCTCTCAATTTGAAATCTCTTCAGCATGCTTTTTAATGCATATTTACTTGGAAAATTCCTTCCAACATATAAGATTTTGTCCAACTCACTAAACCTATCTGGTATAACTCTGGGGAACTCAGTTGCCGATGTGAGAACATTATTGTTGAATTTAGGCACACGTGTCATTGCTTCTGACCAATATGAAAGGAGTGGTGGATGATTTATTGTAGGTTGAGGTTGATGTATAACTAATGCATTTCTTGAAACCTCCTTCTTAACTTCCATTGATCCCTCCTCATCAGCAATGTTGTCACCATCTGATCTGTCATTACAAAACTCCTCATCGGAAGTTGGATTGACATGTATATCTGAGAGATCATCTAGGTTGTCCTCTTCTGCGTCATTCGGAATATGCTCAATTTCATAGGGTGGATTGTCTTTAACCACTCTTGTAATTCTACATCTTCATACAACTGGATGTTGTTGTACAGCAGAAACATCAACATATAACTCCATCATGGTACCATCTGACCGTTGAGAAAATAAATTAATTGCTTAGACCCATTGCGCATCAGCAACCAATGGAAAAGCTAGACGTCACAGTGTTGTCAGGAATTGCAAATGTCTATAGCTCAAAGACTTGATCTCTTGATCGGGTCCCAGATTTAAGGAACCACAAATTCTCTCTTGAAGGTCACTTATGGTTAGACAATCAGTTGTACTAACCACCGTTATTGGTCGTGTACTGTAAGAAGCTCCTTGCTCAGTTTGAATAACCTCCCCATAGCAGTACACACAGGCAAACATGACTCTCTACGTCAAAAATGTTTCTTTCATCAAAATTATAAGAGTGTAACAAATATTAACAATGATGGTTGACCATATAATATTTATTAGAATGTAAGCTAAATTTTACCTCATGTACGAAGTGAGACTTATCTCATCCAAACCTCATTCTATTGAAAAATGTCAATGAATTTATTGTATGTCCTAAAACATTCATGTGTTATTTAATGTGTCTGTTCTTCTTCTTTTCACTTTATATGATCATAAGTATCGTTAGCTAATCATTATATGGATTCATGTTTTAATCCTATGTTATTTATTAATTATTCTATAATAAATAATTGCTAATAATAAATATTATTCCTAAACTGTATAATCTTTACGATACTAACATTTTAAAACATTTTCTTCTCCATTTCATTTTATATAATCATAATTGTCATTTTATCAACTGATTTTCTTAATACAGTTTTTAACTAATCAGTCATTCTTTAATCACTAGTTAATCATTATTAATTTATTCTTTAATTATTTATTCTTTAATCATTAATCATATTATATTCATTAGTTAATTATAATTAACTAATCATTTGTATTCATTTTTAATCCTAAGTTATCATTAATTAATATATAATTAATCATTACTAATAATAAGTATTATTTCTAAACTATATATAACTAATTAAACTACTTAATACATAACATCTTTAATTACTAATAATAACTTTCATTCGTTAATACTTTTGTCCTTATTTCATTCTATAACATCATAATTATCATTTTATCATTGATAAATATACTGATTTGATTTTTATTTTCTTAGATATTTTAGTAGTTTATAAAGAAAATATGAATCATCTTAAGCATATCCCCCAGGAGGCAGTTTTTTTATTCAACTCTGGTGGGGAAGTCTTTCACACCATAACCGCACCCCCGGAAGGTTTCTTGCTACTATCCTCATTTCCTCCCTTGTATAGGTACCACCTTGCGCACATCACAAAGTAACCCAAATTCAACACCTCCAACGCACCTATCAAGTAGTAGAACCAATCCAGCTTCCCCCTGTTCAGGTCCTCCGCCAGCCAGTTCGAATCCCCGCCGGTGCCGGCGCCGGCGCTGAGGTGGTGAACCGCAGACACCAGCAAATTACTAGCATAACTCGACCCCGCAAAGCCGCAGAACAAGAACGCCGCCCCGATGCTCCTCATGTTCTCCGGGAACTGCCGGTAGTAGAACTCCACCTGACCCACCACCGCGAACGCCTCTGAGACGCCGGACAGGCACAGCTGCGGCACCAGCCACAGGGCCGAGAGGGAGGACACGGCGTGTCCCTTCTGGTCAACCCCGAGGACCGGCGCCGTGAGCGCGACGCTCCTTCTGCGTTGCTCCACCAGCCCGGAGACGACCATGGTGAGCACTCCCAGGACCATGCCGACGCCCATCTTCTGGAGCACCGTGATCCCCGCTTCTTTCCCGGTGACTCGCCGGAGGGCGGGGACCAGGAGGCGGTCGTAGATGGGTATCCAGATGGTGAGGCTGAGCATGGCGAAGGCGATGTAGGAGGCCGCCGGAATTCTGAAGCCGCCGCCGCCGAGGCGGCGGTCGGACTGCAGGGCCTGGAAAACCACGAACGTTTGCTGCTGGACATTCGAGATGTTGTAGATCATGCAGGCCACCCATATGGGGAGCACCCTTATCAGGCACTTCACCTCCTCGGATTGCTGGATGTTGGTGAGCCTCCATGGAGCTGCGGCAGATCCGTCGGCGTTGAACTTGTCCTCCGGTGTCCGGATTGCCCCCTTGTCCAGGAATCTGAACTGACTCGTGTGAGGGAGTCTGCAGTTGACGGAACCCGGCCGGAGATGGTTGAAGAGCGACAGCTCCGGCTGGTCCGGCAACCGCAGATCCCTCTTTTTGACGGCGGCCACCACCACCTGGGCGGCGCTCGTCAGCGGGCTGCCCTCCGGCATGACTCTCACATACACCGGGGTGCCCAGGAAGAAGAAGAGGCAGGAGAGGGCCATGAGGGCGGTGGGGATGGCCAGCCCGAGGCTCCAGCTGACGCTGGACTGGACGTAGACGATGAAGGTGAGGGACGCCACCATGGCGAAGGTGAAGGTGAAGTAGTACCAGTTGAAGAAGCTGGTGACGGCCCGCTTCCCGGCGGCGGTGCGGGGGTCGAACTGGTCGGCCCCGAAGGCGAGGTTGCAGGGCCGGATCCCGCCCGCCCCCACCACCAGGAGCGCGAATCCAAGCATCAGGAACGCCAGCTGCGGCGGCGTGGCGCCCTCGCACCCCTCCCCGCCGCCGCAGCGGGGAGGATGAAGGCGCGGGATCGCCGCCGTCAGCGTCAGCACCAGCATTCCGGTGAGGGAGGAGAGGGAGGCGACGGCGAGAGTGGAGTAGCGGCCGTAGAATGTGTCGGAGAGGAAGGCGCCGAGGAGAGGGGCGAAGTTGGTGGTGCCGGTGAAGGTATTGACGAGCTTGGTGGCGGCGAGGCTCCTCATGTGGAAGACGGATGTGAGGTAGACCAGCAGGTTCGAGGAGGTGCCGATCGTCCCCAGCTTCTCAAACGTCTCGTTCCCTGCCACCACACCAATCAAAACCAGAGCCCACAAAGCGGACCCACAGATCATAAGAATCAAAAACACCATGTCGAGCCGCGTACCGATGATGAAGGGCATGGCCTTGATCCCTGGATACCGGAACTTGGGCTCGCCGTAATCCTGCTCGCCGCCGCCGCCGCCGCCCCCATCTTGCTGTCCACCCTCCTGTGTCGTCATGCCCACCCTCCTCCTGAAACCAGCTCGCTTACTGTCGCGTGCTGTGTGTAGAAGAAGAAGAGAGAGACTGGATTTCTGACAGGCGCTTACCGGTGAGTCTTCGCCGGGACGGTATGGTGGCCGTCTGGTTCTGATCCATATATACAAGGCGACTCACAGAGATGCCCTCCGACGACTTGAGTCAACGAATTCACACCTCATTGTTGACTTTTATTTTTCACGCTCACTTTTTTAGATTAATAAAATATATACCGATTATTACATTAAAATTTTATTCTAGTCCGCATTCGGGTGACTAAAATATTTATTAAATTAATATTTTGAAAGGTTATGATTGTGGAATAACGAGTGAGGTTCCCAACCAAGTTTTTTTTTAAAAATAATCAATTAGATTAAGGAAAAATTTAAAATGTATTATAGTCAATATTCGGGTGATTAAAATATTTAATAAATTAATATCTTGAACTTGATGATTGTTAAATAAAGAGTGAGGTCCCGCATCAAGTTTTTAAAAAAATAATTAATTAAATTACAAGGAAAAATGAATTCAAAGGTCAAAAACATTGAATTTATTTAACCAAATAAACCCATCATTTATAAATGTAGGGATATAATCATCATTCATTACTATATCATCTCGAATAATCACTAATAATGGGGTCCTTTAGCACTGGTGCAATGTGACGTTAAATTTACATCACACCACAACAAAAGATGCAGGTATAACAAATTCATGATTTAATTGAAATAAAAAATACAACACAAATACAAGAAAAAAACACTTTATTATCGACATTTAAAACATTTGTTTTGTGCAATTACATTAGCAAGTGCAATTTATCATAAACATTCAAAAATATCAATGGTTTCATTTTCTTCGGCACCTGACCCTCTCTCAAAAAAGTCTGATCATAGTATTAGTTGTCGAACTACGATCAAAAGAATCCACTTGTATAGGAAAACAATTATTATGTTAGTAATATTATAAAAAAAATAAACATAAATATAAAACAATACATTAATAAAATGTCTTTTAAACTAAAAACACATAATTTGACTCATACCACCCACATATCAGATTGAGGTTTGACTGATTCCTACACATCACAAATGACTTATGAATTATTGTCTTAAAATATCAAAACAATCTAAATGTGTTTTCTTGTTTTTTAGTATGTCACGTATGTGTTGAACTAAAATGTCATTTTTTAACTCAAAACTCATAATTTGAGTTAGACCAGACACACCGTGTATCGAATTAATGTGTGATTGATTCTTATATGTCACAAATAACTTATGGATCATTGTCATAAAGTATCAAAACAGTCCAAATGTGTTTTCTCGGTTTTCAATATGTGACGTGTGTTTTGAACTAAAATGTCAATTTTAAATAAAAAAACACATTTTGAGTCATACCAGTCACTATTGTGCATCAAATTGACATGCCGTTGATTTTACACGTCATAAATGACTTAAAGATCATTGTTTTCAAGTATCAAAACAATCTGAATGTGTTTGCTCAGTTTTGAGTATGACACACGCCTTTTTTTACTAAAAGCCCATTTTAAGCTGAAAACACAAATGTTGAGCCATAACGGTCACATCATGTGTTAGTTTGACGTGAGACTGATTCCAACAAATCACAAATGATTTATGAATCGTTGTTATTAAGTATCAAGACAATCTGAATACGTTTGCTAAGTTTTCAGTGAGTGACACATGTTTTGAACTAAAATGTCAATTTTAAATTAATAACAGACACTTTGAGTCATACTGGGCACGTTGTGTATCAGATTGAGGTGCGGATGATTGCTACACGTAACAGATCACTTATAAATAATTGTCTGATAGTATCAAAACAATTTGAATGCATTTGCTCGATTTTGAGTATGTGATATGTGTTTTGAACTAAAATGTCAATTTTAAATAAAAAGACACACTTAGAGTCATATCAATTATAATGTGCGTCAGATTGACATTTGGTTGATTTCTACATCTCATAAATGACTTAATGATCATTTTCCTAATGTATCAAAACAAATTAAATGCGTTTTCTTGATTTTGAATATTTCACATGTCTTTTTTACTAAAATGTCAATTTAAATTAAAAACATACACTTTAAGTCATACTGATCACATCGCGTGTTGGTTTGATGTGAGACTGATTCCTGCATATCATGAATGACTTATGAATAATTGTATTAAAGTATCAAGATAATCTGAGTGTGTTTGCTCGGTTTTCAGCGAGTGATACACGTTTTGAACTAAAATGTCAATTTTAAACTAATAAAATACATTTTGAGTCATACCGGACACACAATGTATCAGATTGAGGTGCGGCTGATTCCTGCACATCACAAATGATTTATGAAATGTTTTCTTAAAGTATCAAAACAATGCAAATGTGTTTTCTCAGTTTTGAGTATGTGGTGTGTGTTTTTAAACTAAAATGTCAATTTTAAATAAAAAACACTTTGAGTCATACTAACCACATCACATGTCTAATGGATGAACGGTTTATTCCTACACATCATAAATTAATTAAGAATTATTATCCTAAAGTATCAAAAAAATATGAATGTGTTTGCTCAATTTTGAGCATGTCATGTGGCTTTTTTATTTAAATGTCGATTTAAATTGAAAACATGCACTTTGGGTCATACCAGTCACATCGTGTATCGGTTTGACGTGCGACTAATTTCTACATGTCATAAATGACTTATGAATCATTTTCCTAAAGTATCATGACAATCAGAGTGTGTTTTCTTTGTTTTCAGTGAGTGACACACGTTTTGAACTAAAATGTCAATTTTAAACTGATAACATATATTTCGAGTCATATCGGGAACACTATGTATCGGATTGAGGTGTGAATAATTCCCACATTTCATAAATGTTTTATGGATCATTTTCCTGAAATATCAAAACAATATGAATGCATTTGCCCAGTTTTGAGTATGTGACTTGTGTTTTGAACTAAAATGTCATTTTTAGATAAAAACATACTTTGAATCATACCGATCACACCGTGCGTCGGATTGACGTGCATTTGATTCCAACACATCACAAATGACTTATAGATCATTTTCTTAAAGTATCAAAATAATCCAATTTTTTTCTTGGTTTTGAGCACGTTCCTTTTTATTAAAATGTCAATTTAAAATAAAAATACATACTTTGAGTCATATCGGTCACATCGCGCGTCAGTTTAACGCGCGACTAATTCCTACACGTCACAAATGACTTATGAATTGTTGTCCTAAAGTATCAAGAAAATCTGAGCGCGTTTTCTCAGTTTCCAGTGTGTGAAACATGTTTTGAACTAAAATGAAAATTTTAAACTGATAACATACACTTTGAGTCATACCAGACACACCATGTATCAGATTGCAGTGCGGTAGATTCCTACACATCAAAAATGATTTACGAGTAGTTTTTCTAAAGTATGAAAGCAATGTTTATATGTTTTCTCGATTTTGAGTATGTGACTTGTGTTTTAAACTAAAATATCAATTTTAGATAAAAACACATTTTGAGTCATATCAGTCACATCGTGCATCAGATTGATGTGCGGTTAATTCCTACACATCAAAAATAACTTATGGATCATTTTCCTAAAATATCAAAATAATCCGAATTCATTTTCTTAGTTTTGAGTACATTCCTTTTTTTATTAAAATGTCAATTTGAACTGAAAACATGCACTTGGATTCATACTAGTCACATCGCATGTTAGTTTGACATGCGACTAATTCCTACATGTTATAAATGAGTTATGAATAATTTTTCTAAAGGATCAAGACAATTCGAGCTCATTTTCTAGGGTTTCAATGCGTGAAACACATTTTGAACTAAAATGTCAATTTTAAACTAATAACATACACTCTGAGTCATACTAGGAACACCATGTATCAGATTGAGGTGCGACTAATTCCTCTACATAATAAATGATTTATGGATCATTTTCCTAAAGTATCAACATAGTCTGAATGCATTTACTATGTTTTGAGTATGTGACATGTGTTTTAAACTAAAATATCAATTTTAAAATGAAAAAATGCACTTTAAGTCACACTGGACACACCATGTATCATATTGAGATGTGGTTGATTTTTATACATCACAAATAACTTATGGATGATTTTCCTAAAGTATCAAAAAAATACGAATGTGTTTTCTTGATTTTGAGTATGCAATGGGTGTTTTGAACTAAATGTAAATTATAAAGTAAAAACATACACTTCGAGTCATACTAAGAACATTGTGTATCATATTGACATGCAACTGATTAAGGTGTGGCTAATTCCTACACCATTTAAGATAATGTTCATGATAGATCTTTTGGAAAGTTATAATTTTCTATTCAACTATTGCAAAATCCCTTGATAGATGCATCCTTATGATTCAATTCACGTTTCAGGAAACATGTGGTTTCCTCTTCCATATGAAAGGAACATGTTCTCTCTTTTCTAGCTTGTTTCAAATAATTGAAAGAAAAATATGAATTCCCAAATGATCAATGGAAAAAAATAAGTATCAGATAAAAATGATAAGAAAATTAACTTAAAAAAATAGATAAATTTGTAAACATACTGACCACAATCTTTGCTATTAGTTTGTTTCGGGCACTGTAGAAACATTGATAAAAATATGTAATTTATTTTGATATATGTTTTGATATTGGAATGTTATTATATATACCCTAATGTTTATCCATTTTTAGAAGTTGATAGGTTTTTTTCTCATGGACTGTCCTTATGCCATTATTTTGATGATATTTAAACACCACCCCATCATAACAGAATTTTCATTAAAACATAATATAAAATGTATAAGTTGATGTTTATTTGTAAAATGTTGCATATAGTGTATTATAAATTGATAAACATCATCACATGTGGTCAGTTTTTTGGGTATCCATGCATTGAATAAAGAAAATAAATCTTTGGAGTATACAAATTGATTACAACAAGTAACCAATAATTTATAAAAAACAAAAAGGAATAAGTAATGAAAGGAATGAAAATATATTTGATATGATTAAATTGTAGAGTTTAACCCCTACATGGCGGGTATTAAGAAGAGTCCTTCTTCTGTAAGTTTTCTTTCAAACATTTTGGAAAGTTTGTCCACTATTACTTCATATTTATTTAGTTCCAATGAGAATAGTTGTGTAGAAGTTATGTGAGGAATAATGAGTCCAAATTTCTATTCATAGGGGTTTCCCTTTAAATAGTATTGATATATAATCCTAAAAAAATTATGAATAGTATTTAGTCATAATTAACATAGTAGATCAGTTATTGGACAAACAAATTGTAAAGAATTGATCCCAGTTGCCCAGAGTCATTGCCTTATTTCATTACATTAGCATGATTACAAGAAATTAATATCCCAAATTAATGAATAGTTTAGTAGTTTTGGAAAACTAGATACATACATAAGTTCAACATCACAACTTGAAGGGAAAACAATATAGCATTTCCATTGGAAACTCCATAACTCCTAAATAATCCCTACAAGTCATTCATAATATTCATCTTCGCAACCTGGGGGAAATAAAACATAAGAAAGGGGTGAACTCAGATGCTCAGTAAGGGTAAGTAAAATAGTGGAAGTAATCATAAACATAAACACTAGGCATGGATAACAACTAAAAACACATGCCTTAAAAAATATACTTGAGCATAATATGGTTGGAACAATGGCTGAATAAATAATGCCATATAAATAGTCGAATGAAACTTCACCATGGATATTCTACTAGTAGAATAATCATATAATTTATCAATTAATAATATCATAATGATGGAATTCATATTCCGGACATCTAAATCACACTGTTAAGGCATCATCCAAGACATCCAAAAATGATTAAGGCCTCAGCCAAAACCATATATGAAAATGGGAAATGCCTCGACCAAGTCTATATCTATTTATCTCATGAGACCTACCGATGCATATAGGGGATATAGAGGGACCCACCCATCACTTACTAAGTCCAATTAATTCCTCATATGAATGGGGATACACATAAAAAATATATACATTCATATTGAAACTAACATATGAAATGTAAATAACTTTCCTCAAACATTAAACATAAACACTAGCCATTCAGAGTAATATGGTGAATGGTTTCAAGATAGAACATACATAGTCAAACTAATCATAAACCATTAAATAAAACATGGTATATGATATCAGAAAATATTAAACCCAATTAATCATAAGAATAAACAAATAGTGTTGAAATAGATGAAATTACTCTTATAAAAATCGTCGAGTAATTCTTGAGAGAAATACAATTTTACTTTGAAAAGAAGAGTTCTTTTAGATTTTTTTATAAAAAACCAGAAATTATATAAGATATTATTTTATAATAAAATGTTTGATTTTATAAAAATAATGGTGGATCAAGATAGAATATAGAGTTTACTTGAAAATGGGTAAGAATTCAAAAAGTTCCCTTGAATCAGGCTTATTTATTGAGAAGAAATTTTGAAAGATCCTTTTAAAACATGTAAGTCCCCATAAAAAAAGAAAAATTCTGATTAATACACATATATAGAACATTAAAACAGAGTTTATGAGGAGTACATAAGAATAATTGAGAATTCCATTGAGGTAAGTAGAGAATAAGAGTAACCCAAAATAAAATGGAGGTTCAGGTAGAAAACCCTTACCTTACGTCCGAATGTATTCTTCTCTTGACCTTAATGTCCTGGATAATAAAATTAAATCCATTAATAAATTGATTCATAACCTTATATACATATATTTTATTTATTATAATTTTATTATGTTCATTTATGACCTTTTGGATGAGTTATAAAATTCAAATTTATCGCTCGAGAGCATTCGTTTCCATGGTTTTCACGATCGATATACTTGTATATGAGTATGGAAGTTCATGTTGAATGGATATAGTTATATATAATTGAATTTATATATTATTAATGAACATCCATAAGTGTAAATGGTTATATATATCATTTGGTTACATGGTATGAGGATGAATCAATAGATAATACATTAGTGATAATCATTTAGATTTTTTTGGCGGTGTCTCGATTATTACAAACTAGTTTTATTTTATTAATTAATATCATGTATAAATGATGGTTATAAAATCATTACATAATATATAATAAATATTTTAGAATTTTTTTCAACCATAAAATGGTTTCATGACCATCCTTAAAGAAGAAATTGAAGAAAGAGACTTCGTCGTCCACGAAGGTTGAAAATTGGCACCTCCCAGACGATGATTTCGTTTATAAAATAAGAGAGAGAGAGTAAGGAGATTGATAATGATTATTAAATTAACATGATATAATTAAAATATATATATGATACTAGAGTTATTAAGATCAATTGGATAGATTATGTTAGAAGAGAATAAGAAAATAAGATAAATTGAAATGAAATTAAATGAAAAAGGGAAGAGGATTTACCTCTTGAAATATCCTTCTTGAGAACCTCCTTAAGGGAAGGGGTTTTGGTCTTTTGGAAAGACCAAGATATCTTGGACATGGGGAGGGACTAGGGAATAGTATTTGGGCAGAACTTTGAGAAGATGAATGGATTAGATGAGTGAAGAGAAGAGGGAGTAAGGGGTGATTTTTATAGTGGAGGAGATGAGTGATTTTTGAATATCTTATTCATTATTTTATTATTTTTCTCAATAAAAGTAATAGTGTTTGATTATTATGACCAAAACCAGTAATGGGTGCATATGAGTTATAACCAAGTGTTCTTACATCTAAATTACATTACCTATGACTCAATAAATCATGTATTTATCATTTATCATAAATTATCGTATTTTAGTATTCACAAAAACTTCAAGTATTTTAGAAAAATCCAAAAAATTCACCCCAAACATTTTTCTATGTATAGAATTCAAATATGGACTCCATTTTATCAATATAATTTTTTAAACATATAAAAATTAATTTTTAAATAAAATAATCATTTAGTCAAAAAATATAGTTTTTAAAACTAAAACTGATTTTATAATACCATAAAAAATTAACTAAGGTATTATTAAATTATCCTAAAACCATAGGAAAACAAAATATTTATTTAGAAACACATTTTATGAAAATTAATTTTATTTTGAATCAATTTTATTAATTTAAAATTGAAATTAAATATTTATTACTCACAAAAATACCAACACTTAATTATTAATTTTTAAAATATTTAATCTCATTTATAAGGTGTCTAAATTTTATTTATACCTAAATAGGCGTGGTTAATTTTAATAAGGGTCGTATTACTATTCATAAGGGTATATTACTATTCATAAGGGTTACATTACTATTCACAAAAAATCTAAGTTGATCCTATCAGACTCTAAATATCTTACTAATCGCAACTGTGTATGTCCATTTTTAAAATTCAAAACATAGGAGCGACAAAAATTTTGTTTAACGACTATGTTATATCTATATCCTATAACAAAGTGTTTGTTTCATAGAGACTCAGTATTCCATACATTCTATTTTAAATTTATTTGTAAATCATTGGGGTGTTACATTCTTCCCCCCTTATAAAAATTTCATCCTCAAAATTACCAGAATGTTACCTCATAAAAAGATTTGGGTAGTTCTTCATCATAAGTTCCTCGGGCTCCCACATAACCTCTTTAATTTTATTATTTTTCCAAAGTACCTTTACCAGCCAAGTCGTCCGATTCTTCAACACCTGTTCTTTAGTGTCCTAAATCTGAATAGGCTCTTCATAGTAAGATAAGTCATGTTCGAATTCTATACCTTTAGAAGTGAGGACATGTGCTGGGTCTAGCATGTACTTTCTCAACAATGAGACATGGATCACATTATGTAATTTAAATAGGCTAGAAGGCATTTCCATATGATAATCCACAACTTCAATTCTCTCCAAAATCTCAAAAGGTTCAATATACCTGGGTATTAGTTTCTCTTTATTTTCAAATCTTATAGAACCCTTCTTTGGAGATAATTTCAAGAAAATGTGATCTCCCAATTGAAATTCCAAATCATTCCTTCGATTAACAGCATATATCTTTTTCCTAATTTGAGCTGCTTTGATATGGTTTTGAATAGTCTTTACCTTTTCTATTGTTTCCTCTACATGATTTGGGCCCACAAGCTTCCTTTCACCAAATTCATCCCAACATGTTGGCATCTCTTTCCATACAATGCTTCATATGGTGCCATTTGAATACTAGAATAGAAACTATTGTTATGGGAAAACTCCACCAAAGGTAAATTCTGATCCCACATACCCTGAAAGTCAAGTGAACATGATCTCAACATGTCTTCTAAAGTTTTCATTGTCCTTTTTTATTGCCTTTCAATTTGAGGGTGACAAGAAGTACTCAATCAAAACTCAGTATCCAAATATTTTTAAAGAATTTTACTTAATTTTGATGTGAATCATGGATCATGATTAGACACAATTGAGATAGGTGCTCCATGAAGTCTCAAAACTTCATTTATATAGAGTTGTGCAAGGTGATCCAGTGGAAAATCCTCTCTTATAGCGAGGAAATGTGCAGATTTCATAAGTCGATCAACAATTACCCATATTGCATCATTCTTTCTTGGAATTTTGGTAATCCAGTGACAAAATACATGGTGATTTCATCCCCTTTCTATATAGGAATAGGCATAGGTTGCATGACTCCTGTAGGATGTCATCGTTTAGCCTTCACTTATTGACATACTAAATATCGTGATACATAATCAACAATTTCCCACCTCATGTTGTCCCACAAAAAACGTTCCTTCAAATATCTATACATTTTAGTTCCAGTAGGGTGTATATAGAAATTTTATCTATAAGAATCATCCAATAACTCCCTTTTTAGCTTGGGTATAGAGGGAACACGTAGCCTCTTCCCAAATTTTAGAATTCCATCCTCACACATGAAGTTATCCAACTTCCCATCATTCAAATATTTAATTTTCTTTTGAATATTCTCATCATAAAACTGAGATGTTTTAATGCTTTCCAATAAAGATGGTTGGGTAACCAATTGAAAAAGTAATCATGTTTCATCTTCCTTGAAAATTCTCATATCCATATTTACTAGATCTATGAATACAGGATCCCTTTCAATCCTCATTTTGTTTAAAACTCTATGATCCTTCCTTCTCAATGCATCAACTACCTTATTTTCCTATCCTGGGTGTTAGTGTATGGAATAATAATAATCCTTGAGTAGCTTGAGATATATTATTTTCCTCATGTTGAGTTATTTTTATGAGATGATATGTTTTAAACTCTTGTGATCCGTATATATTTCACACCTTTCTCCATAGAGATAGTGTCTCCATATCTTCAGAGTAAAGATTGCAGCTGATAACTGAAGGTCATGAGTTGGATAATTTTATTCATGAATCTTTTTCTGACTTGATTCATAGGAAATAACTCTATCATTATTCATAAGGAAATAGCCAAGTCCTTTCTTTGATGCATCACTATATATCACAAATCCACCATTTCTCGATGGTAGAGTCAGGATCAGATAATTCACTAATATTCTCTTCAATTCTTCAAAACATTCTTCATGTTATTTTTTCCATATGAATTTAACACCTTTATGAGTAATATTGGTTACTGGGTTCACTAATCAGGAAAAGTTCTAGAAGAAATGCCGATAATAACCTGATAAACCAATAAAAATATATACCTCAGTTATGTTCGTTGGAGTATTCCATTACTGAACCGCCTTTTTCTTTTCCGGATCAACTAAGATTCCATCCTCAGAGATAATATGGCCAAGAAATGATACTGATTGAAGCCAAAATCCCCACTTTCTAAACTTCCCATATAATTCATTTATTCTAAGAGTTTTCAGAATAGTAAATAAGTGATTCTCATGGTCTTCATAGCTTTTGGAGTATAATAGGATATCATTAATAAATACCACAACAAAGTTATCAAGATATTCCCCAAAAAATATATTCATTAGATCTATGAAAACCGAGGGTGCATTAGCCATTCTAAAAGGAATTACTATAAAATCGTAATGCCCATACCTGGTTCTAAATGTTATCTTTGCAATATCTTCCTTCCTCACACGCAACTGATGATATCCAAATTGAAGGTCAATCTTTGAAAAATATTTGGATATGTGAAGTTTATTAAATAAATCATGAACGTGAAGAAGCGGATACTTGTTCTTTATTGTAATAGCATTGATCTCCCTATAGTCAATGCATAGCCTCATAGATACATATTTCTTCTTAAAGAAAAGAATAGGGACTCCCTATGGAGAAACACTAGGGAAAATAAATTCTTTATCATTGAATTCCTATAGTTGTTTCTTTAGTTATACTAACTCCACAGTGGCCATTCTATAAGAAGTATTCGATATAGGTCTTGAACCAGGAATTAAATCAATAGAGAACTCCACTTCCCACACTGGATGATGTCTAGGTAAATCCTCTGAAAAAACATCAATATATTCTTGCACAATAGATACATACTCAATTTGAATATTTCTTTCTTCACCCATATATATTATGTTCTCATCCTCACTAAGAATTTCATTAAGTAGAGCTAATGGGTGTGGATCTAGATAAGAATTAAATGATGACGTTTCTGCTATAAACATAAGGGATTCTATATCATTCTCAAAAATTGTATCTTCCTTATTTTTGCAATAGATTTTCGCATCATAATTTGAAATAAAATCCATAATGAGGATTATATCAAAGTAAATCATGGGTATGATGATAAGGTTATAAACTAAAGCATTTTTATGTGTTATAAGGGGTATTGATCGACACATCTTTGTTGCAATGATACTTTCCTTAGGTGTTTTGACTGACAACTCCTTTATTAAATCAAATTTCTTGGAAAAATAGAAAGATATAAAAGAATGTGATGATCCAGAATCAAATAAATCATTGTATAAGTTTGAGGAAATGATTAAAGTACCATCCACAACATCATTAGGAATTTCAACCTCAGCAGTTGTGATCGCATAAGCTTGGACTTCCTCCCTTGTCCTTTTCTGAGGCACATTTTCTTGACGATTTGAAAAATCATTATCATAGTGTCCCATATCCCTACAATTATAGTATTGAAAATTGATAGCTTATTTATTTCCCTTAAAATCACCAATATGATGACCTTTATGTCCACACTTATAGAACACTCTTTTTCTTTTTAAGCAGGCACCAGGGTGTTTCCTTCCATAAGTATCACATGTTGAAAAATTACCCTTTTTATTCCTCCCCTTATCCATTCTATCCTCTTCTACCCTATTCTTCTATTGTTTTCCCTTAAATTCATAATAATTAGAGAATTATTTCTCTATCTTTATAGCACATGAGACAATGTCTTCATATGATGAGAAACTTTGGGAGACTAGTTCCCTTCGTAGGAATGGTTTTAAACCATCAAAGAATCAATCAATATTGATCCCTTGGATTATGTATATAATCAATATCATGCCTTTATAACCTTGTAAATTTGGATTTATACTTTTCAACATTTTCATCCTCTTTCTGTCTGAGACTCAAGAATTGCCTCTCCATATCCGCTCATTGTTCATGAGGAAAATATTTTTCTTGGAAAATTTCCTTAAAATACCTCCATTCCATTTATTATATTTCTTCTTCCTACTTTGTGTTTTGAATTAACAAACACCACTGATCTGAATCTCCCAATAGACAATAAACTGCCATGACAGCCTTCTCTCTTTCATTACATCCCAAAGCTAGAAATATCTTCTCTAAATAACTTATCCACTACTCTACTACAAATGGGTTTGTAGTGACATTGAATAATGGAGGTTGTTGTCACATAAAGTGGTCTAACATTGCTCCTCCACATTGTGGGTCATGATGATCTATATGGGTAAGGTTATTGTTCATAACCTGAGTCAGCTGCCCTAGTATAATTATAAGTTTCTCAGCACTAGTTGTAGCTCCAGTACCAATATCATTATCTTGCATAGGAGGGTAATACCTACATGGGATAAATACATTGATATGGTTTCCATTCCTTCCACTAGGTTCTATTTATAAATAATGGAACACACTAGATTAGGTAATGAATTATAATGTATAGTCTCAACATGAAAAATACTTAACAAAATTTAAATCCTATGCATATCTGATAAACATCACATATTTGAGGAAAAATTTACTTTTAAATCTTTAATAATGTCTTGTAAAGAAAATGTGAATTATCCTAAGCATATCCCTCAATAGTGTCAAACTAGGTGCACAGTAAGGCCCGTTGTCATGTACTAGGTTACCCTAGGTCAAGCCCAAAATACCTTGTTGGAGTTGTTACTCCTAGTAACATCTATGCCAGAACCACATTCACCTGTAGTATCCAGATAGGTATGTATTTTCTAGGAAGATCTACATAATATTTTCCTTACCAAAATTCTAGGATATTCTTGTATGTTTACCCTCAAATTACATTTTAGGGTTTTTTTCCCTAATCTATATTTTCTAATTCTAGTCTCCAAATTTTCTACTAAACTTCCTTTGATACCAATTGTAAAGACCCGACTGCAGTTTCCTAGAGAAGGTGCCTTATTTCATTACATTGAAATGGTTAAAATAAATTTTTATCCCAAAGGAATGAATAGTTTAGTAGTTTTGGAAAACCAAATACATACATAAGTTCAAAATTATAACTTTAAGGGAAAAACAATATAACATTTCCATTAGAAACTCTATAACTCCTAAATTATCCCTACAAGTCATTCATAATATTCACCTTCACAACCTGGGCGAAATAAAACATAAGAAAGGGGTGAGATTATATTCTCAGTAAGGGTAATTAATACAAATAAAGTAATCATAAACATAAACACTAGGCATAGAGAACAACTAAAAACATATTCCTTTAAAAATATACTTGATCATAATATGGTAAGGATAAAGGCTGAATAAATAATTCCATATAAATAGTCGAATAAAACTTCACCATGGATATTATACTAGTTAAATAATAACATTATTTATCAATTAATTATATCATAATGAGGTAATGAATATGTCAGACATTTGAATCACACCTTCAAGGACTCGACAAAGACATCTGAAAATGATTACGACCTTAGAAAAAACCATATCTGAAAATGGGCAAGGCCTTAGCCAAGTCCATATCTGTTTGTCTCATGAGACATACTGATGCATCGAGGGGTTATAACGGGCCCCAAAAATCACTTAATAAGTCCATTTCATTCTTCATATGAATGAGGATAAACATAAAAAACATATACATTCATATTGAAACTAACATATGAAATGTAAATAACTTTCCGCGAATATTAAACATAAACACTAACCATTCAGAGTAATATGGTGAATGGTTTCAAGATAACACATCCATAGTCAAAATAATCATAAAACATTTAATAAAATATGGTAGATGATATCATAAAATATTATCCCCAATTAATCATAAGAATCAACACATAGTGTTGAAATAGATGAAATTACTCTTATAAAAATCACCGAGTAAATCTTGAGAGAAATACTCTTTTACTTGGAAAAGAAGAGTTCATTTGGATTTTTTTTTTATAAAAATAGAAGTTAAATAAGATAGTTTTTTATAATAAAATTTCTGATTTTATAAAAATAATTATGGCTTAAGACAGAATATAGAGTGTACTTGAAAATAGGTAAGAATTTAAAAAGTTCCCTTAAATTGGGCTTGTTTATCGAGAAGAATTTTTGAAATATCCTTCTAAAACATATAACTCCACATAAAATAAATAAGGATTATGATTGGTACAAATATATATAAAATTCACACATAATTTATGAGGATTAAATAACAATAATTGAGAATTCCATTGATGTAACTAGAGAATAAGAGTAACCTGAAAGAAAATGGAGGTTCGAGTAGAAAACCCTTACCTTACATTCGAATGTATTCTTAGGTTGATCTTAATGTCCTGGATAATAAAATTATATCCATTAATTAATTGATTTATAGACTTATATATATGTATTTTATTTATTATAATTTTATTATGTTCATTTATGGCCTTTTGTATGATTTATAAAATACAAATTTATCGCTTAGGAGCGTTTGTTTCCTTGGTTTTCATGATCGGTATACTTATATATGAGTATGGAAGTTCATGTGGAATGGATATAATTTTACAGAAATGAATTTATATATTATTAATGAAAATTAATAGGTGTAAATGGTTATATATATCATTTGGTTACATGTTATTATTATGAATCAATAGATAAGACATTAGTGATAATGATTTAGATTATTTTGGCGGTATCTCGATTATTACAAACTAGTTTTGTTCTATTATTTAATATCATGTATAAATTATGGTTCCTGAATCATTAAATAATATATAATAAATATTTAAGAATATGTTTCAACCATAAAAATTGTTTTATGACCATAATTGAATAATAAATTGAAGAACGAGACTTCGTTGTCCACGAAGGTTGTAAATTGTCACTTCCCAGACGATGATTTCATTTATAAAACAAAAGAGAGAGAGTAAGGATATTGATAATGGTTATTAAATTAAAATGATATAATTATAGTAAATATATGATTATGTAGTTATCAAGATCAATTGTACATAATAGGTTATGATAGAATAAGAAAATAAGATAAATTGAAATGAAATTAAATGAAAAGGGAAGAGGATTTACCTCTTGAAATATCCTTCTTGAGAACCTCCTTAAGGGAAGAGGTTTTGGTCTTTTGGAAATACTGAGAGCTCCTAGACATGGGGAGGGACTAGGGAATAGTATTTGGGAAGAACTTTGATAATATTCAAGGCTTATATTAGTGAAGAGAATAGGGATTGAGGAGTAGTTTTTATATTGGAGGAGATGAGTTTTGAATAGCTTATTCATTATTTTACTATTTTCTTCAAGAAAAGAAATCGTGTTTGATTATTGTGAAAAAATAGTAATAGGTTCATGTGATTTTGAATCAAGTGTTATTACATTATCCTTACATCACCTATGACTCAATAAATCATGTATTTAGCAATTATCGCAAATTATCGTATTTTACTATTCACAAAATTCATGTATTTTAGAAAAATCCCAAAAATTCACCCTAACCATTTTTTGATTTATAAAATTCAAATATGGACTCAATTTTATCAAAATAATTTTCTGAATATGTGAAATTTATTTTTTTAAATAAAATCACCATTTACTCAAAAAATACAGTTTTTAAAACTAAAACAGATTTTATAATACCCTAAAAAATTAACTAAGGCCTTATTAAATTATCCTAAAATCAGAGGAAAAAAATATTTATTTAGAAACAAATTTTATGAAAATGAATTTTATTTTTAATTAATTTAAAATTTTAATTAAATATTTATTACTCACAAAAATACCTACACTTGATTATTAATTTTTAAAACATCCACTCTCATTTATAAGGTGGCTAAATTTTATTTATACTTACATGGGTGAGGTTACTATTCATAAGGGTCATATTATTATTCAGAAGGGTACATTACTATTCATAAGGTTCAAGTTACTATTAACCAAAAATGTAAGTTGACCCTATTAGACTCTAAATATATTATTGATCACAATTGTGTATGTCCGTTTTTCAAAATCTAAAACACAGAAGCGATGAAATTATGTGTAACGACTAGGTTATATCTATCTCCTATAACAAAGTGTTTGTTTCATAGAGACTCAATGTCCCATGCATTTTATATTAAATTTATTTGTAAATCCTTGGGGTGTTACACAAATCATGAAAATACACCTCATGTATACATTTAAAATTGAGACTCCTAGCCATTCATGCTTGAGGATTTCATTTACATTCTCAAGAACGAGATAGTATGTAATGGACTCTCTATAAATTTATTCTTCAAAATAAAATATGGTTGTATCACCACTTTTTAACATTGTATCTATATGAACCTTTAATTTTATTAAATGTATAAGTTGAATGGGTAGGGTAAAGGTAATTTCTAAAGATATTTTTGTTTGTTTGGTTGATCCTTTAGATCATTTTGATTTGAATGTATATTTCACTCCTTCCCTTTGTCTGTTTGTAATGAAATTCATCAGTTTAGGAATTTTTTCATTAATTATTAAAGGTCTTTCATAAAAATAAATTAGAAAGGAACACCTTCTTGTCAACATGTATTTTTACAAGATCAAAATACCATTCTATGAAAGTTCCAATATCAAGATCAAATGTATGAATATCCACATCATCAAGTGGAACAGGTATCTCAACGCTCAGCTCATGATCTATGTGAATACACACTCTCACATGAACTATTGAAATTTTGTTGTTGTGTAGAATATCTCCTTGGATATTATACACAGTACCTCTTGAAACAAGGTGATGAGTGGGTGTTGATAGATATAAATCAAAATCATTTTAACCCTATATAATATTAGCACAGGAAAGGTATGAGTGTCTTCCTGATTTATATTTCACAAAAATAATTATGAAAATAATTATTGCCTCTTTCAATGCATCCATTTAAGGGGAATGTATTACCTCAAAGTTGGTGGGGATGGGTGGGGGTGGTGGGGATCTTCACATAGTGGTTATTGCTATGTTGTTTATGAACTTTTATTCCTTCCCATAAAATTTTCTAAAAAATCAGACTTACAATTAAGTTTTTCTTCTAGAGAAGCTAACCATGGGTGAATCTCTTCCATTTTCTTATCTTTATATCCCAGATCATTTCTTTTCTCAAAATATGTTCAGGGAGACACCCCAAAACCCACACCTCTAATGTGACCATACTGTTTTGGATGCCTTAATGCCACTGATAGTAGTTATTCATTGGGTAGAATTGATGATATTTATTATGTCTAAATTGGATAAAAAATATGTGAAAATAAGTAATCATTGTTATTTAATACCAATTTAAATATTTTTTTATTATTCTATACTTACACATGCTTCCCACACTTTTTTGTGTGTTTTCATCTACTAGTATCCCATATTTATTTATACATACCTCCTTCAATAGCACATGATGTGGGATGGAAGTGACTTTATATTTCTATTCATAAATCTATATATAAGAAAAAGAACATAATTATATTATTTTTTCATGTAACATAAAATTATTATTGTAGATTTAAAATACATACACTTCTTTTTCAAGTGAAGCATACCCCATCTTTGCTTTACAGTAGGGGTATGTTGGTTGTGCTGCAAATTGGTTATTTTAAAAATCAATTTCTATTTCATAAATTAAAAATTCACAATCAAAGTGATTACTACATGTATTTTCTAGAAATATATTACCAATCACAATGTACCTAAAAATATGTCTACTCCTAACGACCAATAAACACATTCCAAATTTGTTGGTTTATCAATTGTGAATATGTCTATGATGGGTGTGAGTTTATTTTACCTTCAACATCTTTGAGATGATACTTTATAATAATTATTTGAAAGAATCTGTGAGACTTTATAGTGACCATTAATACAAATTTCATTTGGGATTCATTTACTATAAATGTACTCTATAAGGTATAATGAAGAGTAAATCAATATTTAATTATTTATTTTAGTAAAATAAAGAAAACATATCATAACATCACGCTAATCTATTCCCAAATTAGTGCCTCAAGCATGGGAACAGTATTGTGCCACAAATCTATATCAACCAGAACATGCATTCCAATTGTAAGCCCAATGTAATTTTGAACATGGACTTGTTGGGGTTAATAGGCTAGCCGCATGTATTCCATCCAACCTCAAATTTTATGCCTTTGTTTCTTGCCTTAATATTTTTTGCTAACACCATCATGCTATGATGCTCCATTTTTTTTCTGGGACATGGGTTATTCACCATCTACCATTTCCTTAGCTTCAACATCATCAATATATAGTTCCTCTGGATTAATAACATCAACATGTGTAGAATCTTGTTGTTCCTTTGTATTGAGAGAATAATTATGCTGAGAAACCTATTATTCCATAGTATTGGGATCATCAACATGTACAAAAGTCCTTATCTGCATAAGTGGTTGAATATTTAATTTAGATTACGTAAATGAAGTAGTGAACAAATAATAATATGAGGTAACATAATGTATTTTTTTTAAAATATAACCCGATTATTGAACTATCCTTTTTTAAATGTTGAAGGAATTTGAACCCTATATCAATTTTCAAAATCCCCTCATTATTTCCTCCTCAAACATAAAATACCCAATCTACATTGAGATCACTGCAAAATTATTATGATATCCTAATAAAAGGGTCATCCTTAGTTGAATTGACATATGAACCTTCAATGGTTTTAGTCAATAATAGAATAATTAACCACTTTCAGTTTGTAGGATTTGGAGCATAAAATACTTTTACTTCATATGATTCCATTTTAAACAGTTCATATTTATACCTTTCCTTATTGAAATCCACTTTCGAGAATCCCAATTCATCTATTTTAATTTCCCTATTTTTATCAACACACTTGAATTAAAAAATCATCACTTGGAATGCTGTATAATCCAACTCCCATATTTGTTTATTGATTTCAAAGTATGAAATATTTTCATAAATTATATTTTTGTCCTTGGTACTAGGTACATTCATTGCTTTAGCCACACACTACTACAAATACGACTTTTAAAAGCGCTAGAAACCTCCTTTAACAGCGCTAGAAAAGTGATGTTAATCACGAAGAAGATAAGGGTGGGTGGGGGGGCCCTTTAATAGTGCTAAAAAATCACTAATAAAGGTCCCCCTTTATCAGTGATATTTAAGCACGGATAAAGGGCCACCTTTATCAGTGCTAGTTTGAGGGCTGATAAAGGCCCAATTTATCAACGTTATTTTGAGCCCTGATAAAGTCCCAATTTATTATTTCTTAATTAGCGCTGATAAAGGCCAAGTTCCCTGAGAAAACCCAGAACCTACACAACAATTGCACACCTACATACCTGCACAAAAACACACAAACAAAACATGTAAACATAGAAAAAAACAACACCTGCACACAAAACAACTACACAAAACAACACCTACACACAATCAAAGCATAGAAGAACAGAACAACGTATACAAGAGTTTCAAAAACAATTATATATACATTTACTAGAAATAATGGATACAAAAAACACACTACTATATACATTTAAAACAATGTTTTATATGGTTATAATTACAATTATCCAACAAATAGTTAAAAACATTTATGTTTCATCCTTTTTTCATCCGTGATCCCCTCTCAAAAATTGTCGTCCATGGTATTAGTTGCCGAACAAAGCATAGAAACTCAAGAAAAAAATCCACCTATATAAGAAAACAAATATTATGTTATTAATACAATAATGAAATAAATTAAACATTAATATGAAATAATACATTAATAAAATGTCAATTTTTAATAAAAAAGACACATTTGGGTAGGCAGGGGGCCATAAGACTAGATGATACTTGATAACTAACCTTGATATGGGTAGGTAAGAGGCCTTAAGACTAGATGTTGTGTGAAATGGCGTGGTAAGGAAGTGTAATGGTGGTGAGATGTGTTACTTGTTACAACCTTTTATATTGGTGATATTTGTATATATACAATGATATGGCTGTTTGACCATCATGAGATGTGTTACCCGTTACAACCTTTACATATCTATATTTCCTTGGATTGAATTAATATTTTATAAGAGGCTCAACATGATTCATTGAATTATAAATATTGTTTTGTTAAGATTACATGGATGAGAAAATAAGAGGAAGAAATGTAAACAACAACATGGAATCCAAAAAGTTTCATTTATTCACAATAAAAAAAGGGAGGAATCTCCATAGTCTAGAGTCTCTCCCATAACTCCCAAAATATGGGGGGTAGAATAAATTTAGAATACTCAAAATAGTATGTGCTCAGAATACCCCCTCAAGATCTACTATCCAATTCTCTAGAGTAGCTATGGATTAACACAAATGATCAACTGATTTAGTTTCCACATCTACACCCAACAACATCAAATCTAGAATTTTATTCCATAATGATAATATTATGCTACTTTATCACTATTTTCTCTACAACATTGAACATTTATTATAGGTGATACAATTCCTATTAGAGGCTGTCTATCTCATACCTCCCATCAATGAAGAAATTTTTATGAGCTTCTACTTCTATTGTACACATGGATGCTTCATTCAAGTCCTCATTGTAATATTGAATGTCCAAATTTTATGCCTCCACCATCGATACTCTCAGCTCGATGAACCTCTTTTTATCCATCATGGTGACCACCTCCTTCACACTAGCATGGAGTTATTGATAATATAACTCACTATAATTAGATCATATCCCCCACCAACTGGAACTTATTTCATGGGAACCCCATACATTGTTACCAAATCCGTTGGCACCCTCCTTGTTGATGGTGTTGGATCTAAGCGCCTCATTTTCTTCTAAGACATCTAAAGAGTTGTGGGTCTTCTGGAAGATGTTTTTTTGTATGGAATGTAACTTTTTGATGATTCTAGATCCCCCGTGTCCTCTTCCTCATCCACTATTAGAAGATCTATGTGCTTTATCACCAATGGATCCAACTAACCATTCGGGTATGATCGGACCAAGGTATGGACATAAGACTTGGAGAGGCAAAAAACCCACACTATCCAGAGGGAAGGTCACCCAAACCTAAGTTTCCTATCAGGTGAACATTATCCACAATTTGTGAGCCACCATGGGATGCATTTTTGAATAGATGTGGGGAGGAGTGGGGAATTTCATCTGAATGCACTGGACTATCTCCTAAAGTGGTATGATTCATAACACTCATATAATATATTTTAATTAATCCAAGTGGATAAAAAACCCTCACATATGGCTAATATATAGGCTTAGGATACATTATAACCCTTTACATTATTAGTAATTTCACAGGTTGGTGCTCCGTATGGTATAAAAAATCTGATCATATTGGTTCACTTTTCTCTTGATCTTTTAGTTCTTTAGCGTGATTATCCAGACCTCACTGATACTTTATAAAAATTTCTTGAACTGATAACTTGGAATGTTGTGAGTATTAAGTGACTCATATCCACCAATGTGGGCCCCCATCCAACCCCACCGTAGTTGGAAGGGGCTAAATATTCTGAATGGGGCATACCCCTATATATGTGGTAAAGTTGGCAATATAACTTAGCCAACATGGGAAAAAACAAGATAATAATCATACCACCTACAATAACCTCTACCATCATTAAGTTGGAGACCATAACTCCACCTTTTTCTGCCTTGTGAATAAGTACCCGCTTAGGTACATTGCTAAGAATCTTACTAGATGAAGAAGGTGATGGTCCTGGGAGGTGACTGACCATCCCTATTAATTTAATTGACACTCTTAAACTATTTTAAAGTGATAAACCTCTTCCCCATAGGATTATCATGATGGAAAATCCTTGGAATTCTTATTCAGACACTCATGCCAAGTCTTCTTGATGAACAAGTCAGCCCACTTCTTGAAGGGGATGTCAACCCCTGGATAAGGGTCCTTCCCAAGGGATGTTCTGGATAGATTGATGAGATCCTTCATAATGGGAGGATTATATTCCATGTCATCTTGAGTATATGAGGGATAAATTTACTCATCATACTTGTCTCCTAAAATCATCTCACCATAGATCATCTTAATGTCCCATATACTGATGTTGAACTTACCATACATAAAATGAAATGTGTTCATGTATTGACTTTATAAACTGAACAAGTCTACCATCATAATTTTTTTGCAATAATTAAGGTTTTGGTAAGACTAAATAGATTCATAAAATTTTATCTTTTTTAGCTCAACCACAAACTCTATGGCAGTACAATGAACCAAGAAGGGACAACCTCAGTTCATCCCAAAACTTCCACCTAATATAATAACCCATCCAAATAACCAACCAAACATCTAATATGATATAGAATTATACATTTTTGATATTTAAATATGGGTTTTAAGCTCAAAATCATGTTAGAACCCTTTAAAATCAATCCACACAGGCTTCAAAATTAACCGTTAGAGATGTCTTCTTTGGAGATGAAATTACCCACATATGAGATGTTCTCCCTGAACATATTATTAGTCTTAAGGATGTAGGAGGGAGGCATGATCCCTTAATGAGGTGGAGAGATCATAACATCATTTCAAATAACAAACCCATATAAGGGAAACTAATTAGAAAATTGAAAATTCAAGACATTTTTTCCCATCAAGCTTTTAAGATGCTTGTGAGTGGACTGAATGACTATGCACTAGTTGACTTCCACACTATCAACCATTGTAGTCCAATGAACTATAGCCTCCTCAGCTTCAATTCTTGAATTCATTTGTATCATAAGAAAGAGAAAATTTAGATTAATTATATAAATGGAGTATTTTGTGTTAAAAATGGACTTGAGTAAGAAAGGGGAACATGACTAATTAGAAATATCATATTAAGTGAATGACTTGTTCAAAGTCATGTGATCACATGACCATTATAAGATCATGTGATAAAATGAACCTGGGAGATTTATACGATTACACGACCCTTGAAGCTTTATGCGATCATGTAAATAAGACAAGAATACACGAATCATGGTTCAAGTGAATTAACTTAATTGATTATGTGATTTGTTTATGTGATTTGATCATGTGATGAGATCACACGATCAGTTCACATGAAGCATTCATACAAAGGAGATTATGTGACACAATCACATGAAGAGTCTTATGTGAAGCAGATAAAAAATCTAAGAGTTCTTGTAGAGCTATGAAATATTGACTCATTAGTGAAATAGATTTCCCATTACTCTCCTATCTATAAGAAATTTCACAAAATACCAAGAGTATCCTAGAATACTAAAAGAAAAATAGAAGCCCAAGGGAATCAGTCAGGTATTCAATTCCTTATAACAAAGTCCTTTTTTATTCTTCTAGAATTTTTATTTGAGGTGTGTATGCATCTGGGCATTGATGTGATGCAAGTTCTATATGAGGTGCATAGGCACCCATATTTTGATGGGCATGCATATGTATATACGATGTGGGTTTATTTGAGCAATTGTTGAGATGAAAGATCTATGGACAATGATTTTAATATGCAAACATCAAGATTACCTCTGTGACTGAGCAGACACAACGTCATTGCAATTCTTGCAAAGGCATGTCACATGGATAGAAATCTTCTAAAATAAACGAACCCTGCAAGGAATAATGAAAATCAAATCAGCATTTCATTATATAATTTTTCATTAAAATATACATATTATATCGTAACATTACCTTTAAATATTTCCAAAGGGTTTATTTGGTCCATATATAAGCTAATAACAAAACTAATGATTCTTTTTGCACTTTACTATGGTTGGTTAACTACATCTTAGCATAGAATCTGATCTGAACTTCGGATCCGACATCCCCGTGATGCTCTCATCCGACACCATCTCTATGATATCATCATTCAGTGTTAACCTTTTATTCTCTTCCTGCACCCAAGTGAATGTTGAATGATGATATCATAGAGATGGTGTCCGATGAGAGCATCAGGGGGAAACCGGATTGGAAGTTTAGATCAGATGCTATGCTAAGAGGTAGTTAACCAACAGTAGTGAATAATCCTTAGTTTTGTTATTAAATTTTTGAGTGCTACACAACCAATATTCTTCTAACACACTGAATCAGTAGAAACAACTACATAAATGACCAAAATACAGAATATAAATGATCCATTCCATAATAGTTTAGGTCTAGTGCTTTTGTAAACATGGAAACATAAAGAACTAGTTCATAAGAGTCTCTCATTAAGTTATGCTTTACTAAAAAGAAAAATCATTTCTAAAATAATTCTTCATAACCTAAGTATATAAAACATAATAAAGGGTGATCATATATGCTCAATAAGTGTAAACAAGGGAGATATCAATGATCATATAAGGATAACATAAGTAGTCAGAATTCACATTCATCCTATTTTTGTACAATCTTCCATCAGGTATGCTGCCCATTCATTTATAAACACATCTATATCATCTTGTGAATATAAGTTTTTTCTACAGTAATGGAAGTACTAAAAAAATATAAATACACAAAGGATTAATAAATATTTTAAATGAAATCGTAATTATTTTAAAAAATACCTCTTCAGGGATGCAAGTTTGTTGATAAAATACGACCTCTTTCATAAATTTACAAACACAATAACCACATTCCTTTCCATTTTTTTTGTTTTGGACACTACAAAAACATCGATAAAATAATTAATTTGTTTTGATATGTGTTTGGATAGTGCAATTTTATTATATATACCAAGATATGTGTCCAGTTTTAGATCTTGTAGGCATTCTTATCCTTAGGCCCTGGATTCATTCCATGAAGTAGATGATATTGATTCACCACCCTATCATAACAGAATATTCATTAAAAGATAATATAAATTATATAATTAGATGTTTAGTTCTAAAATGATAGATCTAGTGTATTCAAAATTTAAAAATTCCATCATACATGGTTGGTTTGTTGCCTATCCATGCATTGAATCCAGAAAATAAATATTTGGAGTATCTAAATTGACTGCAATCAGCATCCAATACTGCCTAAAAACACAAAAAGGAATAAGTAATGAAAGAAATGAAAATACAGTTAATATGATTAAATTGTAGAGTTTTACCCCTGCATTGTTGGTATTAAAAAGTCTATCATCCATAATTTTGTTTTCAAATGATTTGAGTAGGGATAAAATTATTTCATCCTCTTTATCAGAATATATTTCTTCTTTTGAAGAGGTGATGTGAGGACTAACGAGTCCAAATTTTTGTTCATAGGAAAATATCTTCAATTTTTTTTTCATATATATGCCTGCGAAAAATATGAAATGTATTTAGTCATAATTATCATAGTATATTAGCTTTTTTAAAATCAAGTCATGAAAACATACCTCATGTATACATTTATAACTGAGGCACCTAGCCATTCATACTTGAGTATTTCATTTACATTTTTAGCACTAATGAAATCTGATTTCTCCTCTTCATATATTTTTTTTTCAAAATCAACTGTGTGAGAATTGTCATCTATCAACTTTGTATCCACATGAGACTACAATGATATTAAATGTGAATATAGAATGGGTGGGGTGAAGGTGCTCTTAGTAGATCGTTTCAATCAATTGGTTGATCCTTGAGATAGTTTTGATCTGATCTTTCATTTTACCCCCTTCTATTTGTCGTTCTATAATAAAATTCATCAGTTTAGACCTTTTTTCATTAAATGTTAAAGGTTCAGCTTGAAAAATAAATTGTAAATGGATACCTCCTTGTCGACATGTTTTTTTACAAGAATTGACGGCCATGCGATGAATGTTCCAACACCTTGTTTGACCATATGAATTTCATCATTTTCATTTGAAATAGGTATCTAGGTACTCATCTCATTAGCTACGTTAATCGACACTCTGACATGATCTATTGGAAGTTTTCTGTTGTGTAGCATGTCTTTTTGCATATTGAAAACCGTATCCCTCACTACAAAAAATAGGTGGGAGTTGATATATATAAATCACAGTCATTTTCACCCTGTAGAATATTATTACAGGAAAGGTATAAATGTCTATGTGATTCACATTTCACATAAACAATTATTATAACATTGATTACCTCAGCTAAGTCTATTTTTTATGGGAATGGCTTGCCTCAAAGCTGGTGGGGGGGGGGTGGGGTGGGGTGGGGTGGGATCATTACGCATGGGTTGTTGTTGAGTTGTTTCTTATATTTTCCTCCCCCATCAAACTTACTATCATCTCTCTCTAGTATTGTAATTCTTCTTGAAACATAGCTATTGTTTCTCTCATCTTTTTCATTTCCTCAGTTTGATCCACCACTTGTTTTTCTTTCTAAAAATATGTTCGGGGTGTCACCCCAGAACCAGCAACTCTAACGCGGCCACACTGTTCTAGCTACTTCAAGGCCATTGAAAGTATGTCTGCATCTGGTGCGGGTGTTGTTGATTCCTATGACTATGTCAAATAGAAAATATATAAACATAAGTAGTCATTGTTATGTAATAGCAATTTAAATCGAATAAAATTTATATTATATCATACTTAAACATGTTTCCCACACTTTTTTGTGTGTTTTCATCTATCAGTATACCCTCTTTATTTACACGATCATCCTTCCACAACACATGGCATGGGATGGAAGTGGATTTAGATTTTGATTCATCAATATACATATAAACTGAGGAACATGGTTATGGTGTTGTTTTATGTCACATAAAAGTATTACTGTAGATTTAAAATACGTACTAATTTTTTCTCAAGTGAGGCGTACCCCATCCTTGATTTATGGCAGGGGTACGCTGGTTTTCTTTCCTATTCCTTATTTTCAGCACTCATTTTCTATTTCATAAATAAAAAACTATAAATCAAAGTGATGAATAAAAGAAACATCAAACAACGTATTACCAGACACAATGTACTTGAAAAGTCTGCACCCCACGACGGTTGGAAAACACATACCACACTCCTTGGGATATCAAGTGTGCATAAAGAGGAGGTGGGTGTGGCTTGATTTTCCCTTCAACATCTTTAAGATGATATTTTGTTAAAATTATGCAGAAGCCTCTATGAATCCTTCCTACAACTCTTAATACATATTCCTTGTATGAGGCATCTACTATAAATTCACTCTATAATGGATGATGAAGATTAAGTCAATGTTTTAGTATTTTATTTTATTTTAATAAATTAAAGAAATGATATCATAATGTTACCATAATCACTTCCCACATTAGTGTCTAAATCCCAGTGAAAACATGGTGCCATGAATGTACATTAATCGGCACGCATTGCCGAGTGATGATTCCAATGTAGCTACTAAAGATGGCTTTGTTGGGGTTAAAATATTGGCCTCTCTAATTCCATCCCACCTCAAATTTGATGCCTTTTGATTTTGACTTAAGGATTTTGGCTAACACTATCAAACTACGATGCTATTGTTTTTTTGCGCCATCAGGGTTTCATTTTCTACCATTTCCTCAAAATCATCATCATTATGTTTTTCCAGAGCACCAGGATCGGCACTACGACCATCAACAATAGGTTGAAAAACTTGTTGTACCTAAGCACTGGGACCGGAAACAATAGGTTGAGAAACCTGTTATTGCTCTACACTGGGACCAGCAGTAGCAGGTTGAGAGACCTGTTGTGACTCGGGATTGGGTGTATCAGCAGGTATAGAAGTAATTATCTACAGAAGTAGTTTAAAATTTAATTTAGATTATATAAAAGTAGTAGTGAATAGATAATAACATAACATAACACAATGTATATTACAATAAAAAAACAACCCGATTATTGAACTCTCTTTTTTTAAAGGATGAAGATATTTTACCCCTTTCTAGACTATGTAAATCCATTCATTGTGGTCTCTTATGACATAAAAAACACCATCTACATTGGGATATCTGCAAAATGATTATGAAGTCCCAATTAAAGGGTCATCCTTCATTGGACTTTCATCCGGCCCTTCAGTTGTTCTGGTCGATAATAGAATAATTGACCAGTTTTGGTTTGTAGGATCTAGAATATAAAATACTTGTACTATGACAACCCTGCTTTTTGTTACAACTTAAACATGATTTATTACATAAAACTTCACTTGATACAACAATGAAGATCGAGAGGTTTAGTGTCTTTGGGGCTTAGGATCATTACATAAAAATTTAAACATGAAATACAACATCCTTATTGAAAACTTCCTTTACATGACCACTACATTCCTTCGTACTTAGCATTGCATAGGATAACCTGAGGACATGCATAAGAAAAGGGTGAGCTATAAAGCCCAGTAAGTGAGTACACAATGAATAACATGAGGAGTACAATACATGTTAGGCAATAGGCATATCAATAGAGCATAAGAGAGACATGAACATAAAGGCATGATAAAGCATGATAATCATAACATGGAAATGTGGCAACAACACTTATCATTGAATTAGCATGAGCCAAGGCTCATTGCACATGGAGCATGAGTAAACCCTCATTGCACTTGAAGCACGAGTAAACCCTCATTGCACTTGAATTAGCATGAGTAAACACTCATTGCACATGACGTATCATGATACTATACTTTACCCAATGCATTGGAGCGCTATCAGGGCGCACCCTTCTTAAACATTTCATTTCATGCATAAGTGTGCCACATGGATCATAAAACATGGATTCATAAAACATAATCATTTATTCCACGATAAAGGAATGTGGAATTCATACATGAAACTTTACAATCAATAAGTAAACGTGCATAAAGGTGAATACCCTTGATGGAGAAATGGGCATGGTATTCACTACACAATGACAATGGCTTAGAAAATCGGTGTGATTTCGGCAGCGTAACGGCGTGACATAAGAATTCATAAAAAAGGCTGATGAGAGAGAAAGGGGTTCCTCATCATATTTACATGTAATGGAAAGTAAGAAGGTCATATAGATACATGTCCCAACAATTGAAAATTAATTTAGATTCATGATACAAAAGTATTGCTTGAATATAGAAGAGGAGAAAAAGGTTCCTTTCGGAATTTCGGCATAGTAACAGGTGTACATGGGAGGCATTTAATGAGAGAGAAAGGGGTCTCCCATCATTAAAACAATAAGAGGGCAGTATGGTAGAGGTGCTAAACCATACCCCAACATTCATAAATTAAATTAAAAGGGCAATACAACTTAAAGAAAATTGACAAAAAAGAGAAAGGAAGAAAAACCCTTACTTGGAAGTGTGCTTCCAAAGGCTAGAGAGAGGCTTGTGAGAGGCTTCTTGGGAGCTTGGGGCACCTTGAGAGGATTCTAGAGAGAGTAGGGCAGAGTTTGGACGAACTTCAAGGGCTTTGGGTGAGGAGGAAGTGGGAGCTTGGGTGGGTTTATATAGGAAAGGTGAGAGAATTCTTTATTATTTAGGTTTGGGACCCCTTATATTAAAATAATCCAAACCACAAACCATCCCATGGTATTTGCCCATGGTTTCTGGAAAAGGGAAGAGGAAAACAATATTTTACAAGTCCAAGGTCCGAACTTATTAAAAAAATAGGGTTGCTTATGTGGAGGTGAGTCACACTCCCATGGAAATTAATTTAAAAAGGCAAAGTGTTGAATAAGTCTTGAGGGCTCCATTAATGCTTTGAAAAGTGAGTCAAAAAAAACCCAAAACCTCATTATTTTATTGATAAAACACATATTGGCCGAACATAAGGATTATGGTATTTTATTACATCACCATTGGGTCATTATGATGTTATAAAACACATTATATATTTAAATGGTATTTAATTTTTACCCAAAAATTTGACTGTCTCAGAAAATTATGAAAAATTCACCGTTGGATAATTTCGACGTCCTGATTCCAAAAATAATATTTATTTTATCTAAATAATTTTCTAAATATGTGAATTTTCACTTTTAAAATAAAAACCAACATTTATAAAAATTCACGGGTTTTGACAGAAATGGCTTTCAAACCTTAATAAAAATTTTAATTGCATTCATAAAATTATAAGATCATTTATATTTAATAAAAATTAATTTAATATTAATAATAATATTTTATTAAAATATTATTTAATTCAAAAATCCTTTAATTTAATAAAATATAATTCTTAATTAAATAATAACTAAAAACATCATTTGTACTTTAAAAACTAATTACAATGCATCAAAAATGACTAGAAATTATATTCATTATTATATACAAAAATAATGTACATGAACATGGTGCTACTTATTTGTTACATAACCCCTTAAAATAGCCGCATAAGACCTAAGGGTAAAGTGTGCGATGGTGACAGACTCTTGGGGTTGCTCGGATAACATCGCTCGAGTGGTAATCTCTATCAACTTCCATTTTTCCCGTAGACGATCACGTTCGAGCTTGACTTGATGAAGCTCAGCTTGGGCTTGGTCAAGGGCAAAGCCCAAAGACGCCACCTCCTTTCCGAGCTCCGACAAATGAGCTTCGTAAGGGGCAATTCTACTGGATGAGGCCATCGCTTCCTTTGTCTGAGTAGAGAATTGGTTCGTTAAAGACTTATATTTAAACTACCCAGATGATCACTGTTCAACGGCTATAAAAGTAACGGTCACAAATCTTAACGTAAAACTTAAAGAAGTTGACATCTTATAAAAAAAATTTTCATAAAGAAACATTTAACTGGATCAAGAGGGATTTTCCATTAATGAAACTTTGGGTCGTTACAACATTCCCCCCTTAAGAAATTTCGCCCTCGAAATTTTCCTTTTCCCACACTAAAACAAATGTGGGTAACTTAGATTCATCATATCCTCCGACTCCCAAGTTGCTTCTTCAAACTTGTGGTTTCTCCACAACACCTTGACGAGGGGCATTGTCTTATTTCGTAGAACTTTTTCTCTACGATCTAAGATCTTCACTGGTTGCTCCTCATAAGAAAGATCGTCTTCTAATTGTACCACCTCGGAAGAGAGTACATGTGAAGGGTCTGGTATGTACTTCCTTAAGAGGGATACATGGAAGACATCATGCACCTTGGCCATAGTAGGTGGAAGTGCTAGTCGATAGGCCACAGCCCCAACACGATCAAGAATCTCGAAGGGGCCGATGTACCTTGGACTTAACTTCCCTTTCTTCCCAAACCTCATGACCTTCTTCCACGGAGATATGCGTAAAAACACCATGTCTCCGACTTTAAACTCAAGGTCTCGTCGACGATTATCTGCATAACTCTTCTGTCGACTTTGGGCTGCCTTGATATGCTGCTGAATGGTTTTCACCTTCTCCACCATTTCTTCGACCATTTCTGGTCCAAGCAGCTTACGTTCACCGACCTCATCCCAACATGCCAGTGTTCTACACCTTTTCCCATATAGGGCTTCATATGGTGCCATTTGGATGCTCGAGTGGAAACTATTATTATAAGAGAACTCAACTAGAGGAAGATGTTGATCCCATCCTCCTTTAAAGTCCATTGAGCACGCTCTCAACATATCCTCAAGTGTTTGGATAGTCCGCTCGGATTGGCCATCAGTTTGAGGATGATAGGCCGTACTGAAGTTCAGTTCAGTATTCAGAGCATGTTGAAGACTCTTCCAAAACTTAGAGGTAAATCTTGGATCTCGGTCCGACACAATAGATAGTGGTACTCCATGCAACCGTACCACTTCCCTGATATATATCTGTGCCAGTTGATCCAAAGAGAAATCCTCTCGAATAGCAATGAAGTGTGCAGTCTTTGTAAGACGATCCACAATAACCCAGATTGCATTGTTGCTTTTGGATGTCCTTGGAAGTCCAGTGACGAAGTCCATGGTGATGTTCTCCCATTTCCATTCTGGTATGGGCAATGGTTGCATCATCCCCTTAGACTTCTGCCTCTCTGCCTTCACTTGCTGACATACCAGGCACTTTGATGTATATTCGGCGATCTCCTTCTTCATATTATCCCACCAAAAGTTTTCTCAGATATCTCGATACATCTTTGTGCTCCCTGGGTGAATAGAGAAATTTGAACTATGTGCATCATCCAAAAGTTCCTTCTTCAGCTCCGAACTTGATGGGACACATAGTCTTTTCCCAAACCGCACAATTCCTTCTTCATTAACATTAAACTCTGAGGATTTTCCCTTTTTGATAGCTTCCACTTTTTCTTGGATTCTCACATCATCCTTTTGAGCATCCTTTAACCTTTCCAAAAGAGATGGTTGAGCAATCATTTGTGAAAGGATTGATGATGTTCCCTTCTTTATGATTCCCACGTCCATCTTCATCAAGTCTAAGAAGATTGCATCCTTCTCAATTCTCATCATTGATAGAATTGCTGGATCCTTTCTACTTAGGGCATCCGCCACCTTGTTCACCTTCCCAGGGTGGTAATGTATTGAACAGTCATAATCCTTGATGAGCTCTATCCATCTTCTCTGGCGCATATTAAGCTCTTTCTGTGTGAATATATATTTAAGACTCTTGTGGTCAGTATATATCTCACATTTCTCCCCATAGAGATAATGCCGCCAAATTTTCAAGGCAAAGATCACCGCCGCCAACTCCAGATCATGCGTTGGATAGTTTCGCTCATGGATTTTCAACTGCCTTGAGGCATAGGATATCACTTTATCATTCTTCATCAGCACACATCCTAAGCCCTTCTTCGAAGCATCACTGAATACCACAAAAAGCTCCCCACTTGTGGGTAAAGTGAGCACAGGTGCAGTGATAAGCCTCCTTTTCAACTCCTTGAAGCTTTCTTCGCATTCATCACTCCAAGCAAACTTTACTCCCTTTCGAGTTAGCTTGGTAAGAGGGTTGGACAATCGTGAGAAGTTTCTCACAAATCGTCGATAATATCCAGCTAACCCCAAGAAGCTACGGATATCAGTTACCGATGTTGGCCTCGGCCATCCCTCAATTGCATCTGTTTTGGAGGGGTCCACAGATATCCCATTGCTTGTGATGATATGGCCCAAGAATGAGACCTCCTTCAACCAGAACTCACACTTTCTGTACTTGGCATAGAGCTTCTCCTTGCGCAAAGTCTCCAGTACAGTTCTTAAATGCTCCTCATGATCCTCCTTGGTTTTGGAGTATATTAGAATATCATCTATAAAGACTACCACAAATTTATCTAGGTAATCTCTAAAGACTCTATTCATCAAGTCCATGAATATTGATGGAGTATTGGGGAGTCCAAAAGGCATTACTATGAATTCATAGTGCCCGTACCTTGTACGAAAAGCAGTCTTGGGGATATCTTCCTTCTTCACCCTTACTTGATAATATCCCGACCGCAAGTCGACCTTGGAGAAGTATTGTGCTCCACGCAGCTGATCAAACAAGTCATCGATTCTTGGGAGAGGATACTTGTTCTTTATCGTGATTTTGTTAAGTTCACGATAATCGATGCAAAGCCGCATTGACCCATCCTTCTTCTTGACGAAGAGGACTGGTGCACCCCATGGTGATGCACTTGGGCGTATAAACCCTTTATCCAGATTCTCCTGTAGTTGTTTCTTCAGTTCTTCAAGCTCAACCACAACCATTCTATATGGAGTCTTGGATATTGGTAGCGCCCCAGGTATAAGTTCAATTGAGAACTCAACATCTCTTCTTGGAGGAAGACTAGGAAGTTCCTCGGGAAATACTTCAGCGAATTCCCTCACAATAGGCATTTCTTCAAGGGTGGTTTCTTCCTTGGACTCAATCATCTGAGCCAGATATGCGTGCTCATAAGGTAGTAATATCCATGCTTGAGATGATGGAGCTAAAGGAGATTCATCTTCCTCCTGACACTTGTAAAGAATCGGGGGTCGATTCTCCATATGGAGTGTGATTTCCCTCTCCCGACAATTTATGTTGGCTCTATATAAGGAAAGCCAATCCATGCCAAGAATTGCATCAAATTCCACCAAAGGGAGTATGACGAGGTTCGCCGGGAAATTCAATCCACCGATTATAATAGGGGAGGACTTATACTCATGGGATGCAATGATTGCCCCATTTGCCGTACTCACCGACATCTTTACTTCCATGATTTGTGGTGGTGCAGGGATTATTCTACTAAAATTTTGAGATATAAAAGAATGCGTAGAACCTGAATCAAAAAGTACGTTCGCTATCCTTGAATGAATAACTAGCGTACCTGTCACCACTTCGTTGTCGGGGTTCACTTCGGCAGAAGTGATGGCAAAAGCTCTTCCTTGCTGTCTTGGAGGTTGTTGATTGCCTCCGATAACCCTTGGATTAGGGCACTGATTCGCAAAATGACCCGGTTCTTTGAATTTGAAGCATTGAACAACGCGTTGTGGTTCGAACGGAGCGTTCCTCCCCTCCGTCGCAGCCGCGGGTCCTTCTTGCTGACAGTTAACAGCTAGGTGCCCTTCTCTTCCACACTTGAAGCATTTTCTTGTCCCCCTAAGGCAATTTCCAGGGTGCTTCTTTCCACACTTTTGGCAAGTGGGGTGCTGGAATTTCTTAGCGCCGTTGGATTTATCCATCGGACCACCAGCATTGAAGTCCACCTTCCGCTTCTTGTCCCCATGATACCCCTGTGATTCTACGATCTCCATTTCAACCTTGAGGGCACATCGGACAATTTCCTCATAGCTGTCGAAGTCACGGATCGCTAATGCTTTCCGCAAGCTAGGCTTCAGCCCACCAAAGAAGCGGTCAACCTTGCATTCGGGGGTAACGACAAAGCCGGAAGCGTATCGTGCAAGCCTTGTGAAGTTTGCCTCGTACGCTCCCACAGATTCCTCATCTTTCTGCTTGAGGGAAAGGAAGTCCCTTTCCATCTTAAGACGGAGGGTGCGTGGAAAATATTTATCGAAAAACATCTTCCGGAATACCTTCCATTCCAAAGCCTCGATCTCCTCCTCAGGCTTCGTATTTTTGATCAACGTCCACCATTGATCAGCTTCACCCTCCATACGATAAGCATCCAAGAGAACCTTCTCCTTTTCAGAGCATTGTAGGATAGAGAATATCTTTTCAATGGAGTTGATCCATTGTTCAACAATCGTGGGATCGGATGATCCACTAAAAGTAGGAGGCCTTTGTCTCATGAAGCTTTCAATAGCGACTTGTTCTTTCTTAGGGGGGGTTGAACGTTCCTCTTGACCAGTGTTTCTATTCAAAACTTGAGTTAGATGAGAGAGAAGCGTGACAAAGTTCGCGATTCCCGCTCCCATTGGATTGGGCATCTCATAAGTACAGTCATCACACTGATCTTCACAACGGTTGTTAGCCCGAGTTCTCCTATTACCGGCCATTGACTGGAATAAAAGGAAAGTTAGGGGTAACACATAAAGGGTAATCCAAAGACAAAAGTTGATGACTTATAAATAAACTTTAATCTCTTTAACTCATGAGTCTATAGGATTCAATCCAGGATTTTCATGATCTTCCTTCTAACATATATTATTAGGGGGCATTTTTCCCTTAATAAGGGTTCATACTAAGATTGTGAATTTATCAAAACATATCCCCCGGGAGTGTCGTAACCAAGAGTGCATCAAGGCCCGTTGTCGTGCACCAGTTCCCGTTCGAGTCTAGCTCAAAGCGGTGTTTTCGGGTTTTACCCCTAGGATACATCTGTGCCAGAGCCGCCTCTACCTGCTCGTATCCAGACAGGGATGTATTTGTTTGATAAAACACTTACTTAGTATTTACCAAAACTTAGGGATGTTTTTATTATGCTTAGTCTTGTATCTAAGGATTTACTAGGGTTTCCTAATCCCAAAAATAACTAAACCTATCCTTTGATACCAACGATGACAACCCTGCTTTTTGTTACAACTTAAACATGCTTTATTACATAAAACTTCACTTGATACAACAATGAAGATCGAGAGGTTTAGTGTCTTTGGGGCTTAGGATCATTACATAAAAATTTAAACATGAAATACAACATCCTTATTGAAAACTTCCTTTACATGACCACTATATTCCTTCGTACTTAGCATTGCATAGGATAACCTGAGGACATGCATAAGAAAAGGGTGAGCTATAAAGCCCAGTAAGGGAGTACACAATGAATAACATGAGGAGTACAATACATGTTAGGCAATAGGCATATCAATAGAGCATAAGAGAGACATGAACATAAAGGCATGATAAAGCATGATAATCATAACATGGAAATGTGGCAACAACACTTATCATTGAATTAGCATGAGCCAAGGCTCATTGCACATGGAGCATGAGTAAACCCTCATTGCACTTGAAGCACGAGTAAACCCTCGTTGCACTTGAATTAGCATGAGTAAACAGTCATTGCACATGACGTATCATGATACTATACTTTACCCAATGCATTGGAGCTCTATCAGGGCGCACCCTTCTTAAACATTTCATTTCATGCATAAGTGTGCCACATGGATCATAAAACATGGATTCATAAAACATAATCATTTATTCCACGATAAAGGAATGTGGAATTCATACATGAAACTTTACAATCAATAAGTAAACGTGCATAAAGGTGAATACCCTTGATGGAGAAATGGGCATGGTATTCACTACACAATGATAATGGCTTAGAAAATCGGTGTGATTTCGGCAGCGTAACGGCGTTACATAAGAATTCATAAAAAAGGCTGATGAGAGAGAAAGGGGTTACTCATCATATTTACATGTAATGGACAGTAATAAGGTCATATAGATACATGTCCCAACAATTGAAAAGGAATTTAGATTCATGATACAAAAGTATTGCTTGAATATAGAAGAGGAGAAAAAGGTTCCTTTCGGAATTTCGGCATAGTAACGGGTGTACATGGGAGGCATTTAATGAGAGAGAAAGGGGTCTCCCATCATTCAAACAATAAGAGGGCAGTATGGGAGAGGTGCGAAACCATACCCCAACATTCATAAATTAAATTAAAAGGGAAATACAACTTAAAGAAAATTGACAAAAAAGAGAAAGGAAGAAAAACCCTTACTTGGAAGTGTGCTTCCAAAGGCTAGAGAGAGGCTTGTGAGAGGCTTCTTGGGAGCTTGGGGCACCTTGAGAGGATTCTAGAGAGAGTAGGGCAGAGTTTGGACGAACTTCAAGGGCTTTGGGTGAGGAGGAAGTGGGAGCTTGGGTGGGTTTATATAGGAAAGGTGAGAGAATTCTTTATTATTTAGGTTTGAGACCCCTTATATTAAAATAATCCAAACCACAAACCATCCCATGGTATTTGCCCATGGTTTCTGGAAAAGGGAAGAGGAAAACAATATTTTACAAGGCCAAGGTCCGAAATTATTAAAAAATTAGGGTTGCTTATGTGGAGGTGAGTCACACTCCCATGGAAATTAATTTAAAAAGGCAAAGTGTTGAATAAGTCTTGAGGGCTCCATTAATGCTTTGAAAAGTGAGTCAAACAAACCCAAAACCTCATTATTTTATTGATAAAACACATATTGGCCGAACATAAGGATTATGGTATTTTATTACATCACCATTGGGTCATTATGATGTCATAAAACACATTATATATTTAAATGGTATTTAATTTTTACCCAAAAATTTGACTGTCTCAGAAAATTATGAAAAATTCACCGTTGGATAATTTCGACGTCCTGATTCCAAAAATAATATTTATTTTATCTAAATAATTTTCTAAATATGTGAATTTTCACTTTTAAAATAAAAACCGACATTTATAAAAATTCACGGGTTTTGACAGAAATGGCTTTCAAACCTTAATAAAAATTTTAATTGCATTCATAAAATTATAAGATCATTTATATTTAATAAAAATTAATTTAATATTAATAATAATATTTTATTAAAATATTATTTAATTCAAAAATCCTTTAATTTAATAAAATATAATTCTTAATTAAATAATAACTAAAAACATCATTTGTACTTTAAAAACTAATTACAATGCATCAAAAATGACTAGAAATTATATTCATTATTATATACAAAAATAATGTACATGAACATGGTGCTACTTATTTGTTACATAACCCCTTAAAATAGCCGCATAAGACCTAAGGGTAAGGTGTGCGATGGTGACAGACTCTTGGGGTTGCTCGGATAACATCGCTCGAGTGGTAATCTCTATCAACTTCCATTTTTCCCGTAGACGATCACGTTCGAGCTTGACTTGATGAAGCTCAGCTTGGGCTTGGTCAAGGGAAAAGCCCAAAGACGCCAACTCCTTTCCGAGCTCCGACAAATGGGCTTCGTAAGGGGAAATTCTACTGGATGAGGCCATCGCTTCCTTTGTCTGAGTAGAGAATTGGTTCGTTAAAGACTTATATTTAAACTACCCAGATGATCACTGTTCAACGGCTATAAAAGTAACGGTCACAAATCTTAACGTAAAACTTAAAGAAGTTGACATCTTATAAAAACATTTTTCATAAAGAAACATTTAACTGGATCAAGAGGGATTTTCCATTAATGAAACTTTGGGTCGTTACATGTACTACCTGTGATGCCATTATAAATGGTTCGTCTTTTTACCCTTCCTTACTAAAATCAAATTTCAGGAATCCCAATTCATCTATTTTAACAACAATCCTATTATCAACCCACTTGCATTGAAAAATTTCACTTGGAACTTCATATAATCCAACTCCCATATTTGTTTGATGATGCCAAAGTATGACATATTCGCATAAATTGGATTTATTTCTTTAGCACTGGAAACATTCATTATTTCAGCCACAAGTGTAACCCCACTATTCTACATGGTACTTTCTTCATCATGTTCATTAGTATAAAATGTATAACCATAAACTACATAAGCATTGTAAGATAATATATACACACTTTCTCCTCCGGCTAGCGATCAAAGTTGTTATAAAATTGAGTCCGGATTTTTATCTAACTTCTTAAAAATATAGTCCCAAAACCACCCTATAAACTATAGATTATGTATATCTAATATCTATTTTTTAGCCCTATATGGATTCAAATGACTAATAATTTCTTTGTGGGTTTGAACATATGGGTCACCGTCAAAACTGTTATGCAAAACGTAAAGGTGGGCCTACTCCCGATCTGTAATATTGATTGTGACAGCCTCTCTTCTAGAAATTCCTTCACCCTCAAGCTGCCCAGTGTGACGAGATTTTAGTAGGCCAATGTTTTCCACAACAGATAGGTATTCAGTACAGAATTCAACAACTTCCTCAACAATATATTTCTTTGTAATACAACCCTCTAGCTGACCTCGATTTTTGACATACCCTTTAAAAATATTCATATACCATTCAATGGGGTACATCCATCTATAATTTACATGACCACATAGTTGAATCTCTATCACCAAATGAACCATCAAATGAAAAATCATATCAAAGAATGTCTGTGGGAAGAACATTTACTATTCACATAATATTACGATAATTTCTCTTTCCATAGTTGCCAATTTCACCAGGTCAATAACTTTACTGCATATAGATTTGAAGAATAAACAAATCTTCACTAATGTATGGTTGACATTCTAGGAAAAAATGAAACATAAATCTATAGGAATTATATCTTGCATCAAAACATGGCAATCATGTGATTTCAGACCCTTTAACTTTAAATCACTCATTGAAACGATGTTCTTGATATTTGATGAATACTCCTATAGAACCTTTATGTCACTCAAGAAGTTAAAAAACTGATATCTCTCCTACCTGGAAAGAGTGTAAGCAGTAAGAAGAAGAAATGTTCTTTTTTCACCCTTCACTAGTGCCAACTCTTCTCACATTCCCATCTCAACCATGTCCAATCTAGCCTTAATTCCATCCATTTTTTGCTGGGTGCATTTAGCAATGTGTCTATGATGTTATCACATACATTTTTTTCAACATGCATAACATTAAGAAAATTTCTGACATACAGACAATTCCAGTATGGTAATTCAAAAAAAAATGATATCTTTTTCCAACCAGTTTTCGTAAGGTTTTTCGAAAATGGTTTACCAAAAGTAGTGTCCACATATTTTAATTTCTCAAACAATTGATCACCTATTAGTGGAGATGGTGCTTTACGTTCTTCTTAACTTCCATCAAATGATGTCTTCTAAGATCGATACTTATTCCATCGGGGTAGAAATATGCGATGTCCTAGAAACACGGTTTTAGATGAATGTTTCAACCTAATTGACTGTGTACCTTGTTTGAAAATGGGACACCCTTGAGTTCCTTTAATTCTATATCCTGAAAAATTTCCATAAAAAGGAAAGTCATTTATCATCCCATACAACATGAATCTCAAAGTGAAATCTTCATTTTTTAAGAATCATACAACGTAACACCTAAATCCCACAATAATTTCAAATCCTCGATCAATGGAGACAAATAAACATCAATATTATTACCCGGCTATTTTGGTCCTGATATAAGCATAGATAACATGATGTATTTTCATTTCATTCATAACTATGATGGTAAGTTATAATTTACCAACATAACTGGCCATGTACTGTGACTATTGCTTTGAAAACCAAAAGGATTCACTCCATCTGTAGATAATGCAAGACAAAGGTTTCTCAGCTCGTTTCTAAATTCAGGATACTCATGACCAATTCTCTTCCACTAATGAGAGTCTGCTGGGTGACATAGTTTCCCATCTTTAATTCTTGTATCTACATGCCATATCAATTGTCCTACAGTATCCTTACTTCTATATAGGAACCTAAACCTTGGAATGATAGGAAATTACCATACAACTTTTGTAGGACTGGATTCATCTTTCTTGTATCAAAAAGAAGCACACTTTGGGCATTCTTTAAGTGATTTTTGGTCCTTTAAAAACAATATACAGTCATTGGGGCAGGCGTGTATTCTTTCAGAGATCATACCCATCAAGCGTAACATTCTTTTGGTATCGTATGTTCAGCTCGAGATCTCATTATCTTCTGGGAGGATGTCATTCAGGAGAGCAAGTAGTTCCGTGAAACTAACATCACTCCACCTGTTTCCTAATTTGAAATTATAAAGCTTCAGTATGACTGAAAATCCTTTATATTTAGTGAAACCAGCATACAATGACGTGTTTGCACAACTATTTAACTTCTCAAACAATTTTGGGCAATCATGAAGTTCATCTTCAACTATCCTTTCCATTTCCTCAATACAATCTTCATCATCATTCACATATGTATTCACATCCTCCATACGATCATCTTCATTGTTCATTCTTGTAATCATATTAGATGATCCATAAAAGGTAGTATTATCCCAGCCACTACCTGTATTCATTTTTCCCCATGTTTATTCCAACATGTATAACTTAGATCTATTCTGTGATAGATCAAGCATTCTTCCAACTCCTCTAGACTAATTTGTCTTGAATAACAATAGCGTAAACATGGACAAAGGATTTGAGAAGGGTCATATGCATGATCTTTTTCAAACTTGATAAACTATTTTATGCCATATTCATACTCTTTTCTCAACCGATTGAAATTCATCCATTCTTTATTCATATTCATATTTTTTGATACAGTAATATTAATTTTTAAGAAAATAATTACACAAAATATGTTCAACTAGGGTCATAATCCAACTATAATCAATGGAACTAGCTATGGTAAAAAATACCCTTACCTCTCCATGCATTACTCAAGACCAAATTAGATCACACCCATCTTCCCAACCACCTGATCAATGGAACCAGCTATGAGAATCCCTTTTACTAGAATGTTTTAGTATCCCACATGTGATCTATATGCATTGTTGTAAACCCATTTTTTAGCATTTCTCAAGAAACATAATGTCTCTAGTCAAGAACTATGGTACTAAACTAATAGATGGAATGATTTTCAATAGAGTTCTTGTGGTTTGAAGGATTCATTACATGTGTTGTTATGGTTATTTGACTAGGGTGTCCATAAATTATCTCATAAAGTCCTCTAGTGAAGTGGTTTTCTAAGATTTAATATAATTTCACTAGTAACAAAGTGGTAGTGCCATTGAAACATGTAAAGTTTGGATTGATATTCAATGGTGGAAGAACTACAACATGAAAAATAAATGGAATACCAATCATAACAACAACTACAACACCATACAAACACACAATTGTGCTCACAATCACAACACTATACAAACCAAACAATCAAAATTTCATATTTTACAAAGCATATTTTTTTTCAATTCCATTTGATAATTAAGGTTTTATCACAGAAGTTTTATTATCCTAGGGGTATTCATTCATTAGTCATGAATACGTAAATTACCAATTTTTATATTCAAATGTTCAATAGGAACCAACCAACATGCAATTCATTTAATGTGCAAATAAGGACCAATAACGACCATGATTTTCAGCAGGGCATTTAGCCTATACATTTCACAACATAACCATCAATATCAAATAGTAATAACACGAGAACAATAAGAAAACAATGAGTAAGAGGAGAAAAATCATCATAAAGGTTTCATTCAGTGCGCGACAGAGGTGCATTCGTGGTAGAGGAGAGGCGCGCGTCAGAGGATATTTCCAACTGAAAATAAAACATAAAATGAGAACTCACATGTTAAAAAATTTTATTGGTCAATAGTGGGATTTTATTTTCCCTCTATGATACCTTGTTCCTGTTTATTTTTTTTCATATCTACTATTTTCCTAGATTTTCAACTTATGAATGGGACATGTTTTCTTTTCAGGAGAAATATAATTTTTAATTTACTATAATTTATGAGTAAAATATTCAACATTAATTTTCTTTTTTCCCAGGGGATCATTGCTATCCTATAGGGATCAATAATGCCTCTTAGGTTAGTGTAAATTCAGACCAGTTGTTGGTTATGATACCAGCCTAGGCCATATCATTACATTTCCAATTTTAATTGACCCATGTCTATTTAAATATATGATTGGGAGGGGGGGGGGGGGGGTTCAGACACTAATATATAGAAGGAATAAGAGAGGTAAAAATTATACTAGGCTCTCCAATACAAGTGATGAAAGATGAAACATACACTGGGTGAGGGAGAACCACCTAAGAGGAGAGGAAGAGGAGGGTGGAATAGCATGAAGGGGTTTTGGATGAGAAAAGGGAAAAATATAGTAAAACATAAAAGGTTCAAAGGGGAAGGAGGTGGGATGTCTGAGGGAGGGGGTAGGGAGGCTGTAGGGGTGTGGGGGAGGGGGTGTAGGCTCTCTAGGGAGGGGTGGGGGGGGGGGGTTGTCCAGGTGGGGGGGGGGGGCTGTAGGGGTGTGTGTGTGGGGGGGGGGGATATCCACTATGAAACGACCATTATGGATCCTAAAGAGTGAATTATGAGAGGGAAAATTTATGGGGAAGAGGGGTTTGGGTGATGGGGTTGAGTGGATAATAAGGAATAGGGGAACCTCATTAAAAAGACTAAAAAAATCTCTTTTCATTTGAAGAATAGGGTAGATTATGGTGTAGCCTAAGGTTATATTGCATAGTGCACCGTATGATGTCACATTATTGAATTACCACAAGGTATACACTATAATAGTCATCCCCTATGAAGAACCATTAAATCTTGATCATGAATTGTGATGTGACTATATGCCTCATTGAATAACATACACCCCCAAAAAATAGTATGGAGGGCATAAAATAGCCAACGTCCCACATGATCCAAACCATTAACATAAGGTGAGTCCCATGGATAAACTCACATACATAAAATAGGACCTAAATAGGAATAACCAATCTAACCTCTAACACAATCTAAATCACTAATACTAGGTATTATGCATGGATAATAAGATATACTATAAGTGGATCGTGAGAAGGTCATAAAAGAGCCAACTTACTACCTGAGAAGGACTACCAATGTAAGATGAATCCCTTAGATAAATGAACATACATAAAGCAGATCCTAGGGATGGTATAACATAGTTAATCTTCAACACAATCCGAACCACTAAAATAATTTATGTCTTGTGGAAAATCGCATATACCCCATGATGTATAGCCAAACATAAACTTTAATTTTTTTTGAAAGAATGGTAACCTTGGTGGATTATCTCTACATTTCAATCTCAAGGTCTCTAGACCTCATCCTCATCATAGATATATAATAACGATTAAGATATAATGAACAAGCATGGAAGATAAGCCTCATCCTAGATCTTAACTAGCCAATGATTGATACTTAGCATCGAGTAAGAGGCTATTACATAAGAATCTCATACATGAACCATCCTAAGCAGACTCACTAAACATATCCATCATTAGAATATCCTATAGTTAAAAAATATATCATGATGATCCCAAGACCTATAGGTAATAATATATCAACAAGAAATATCTTTATTCATATTTAGTTACCAACCCACACCACCCCATGTGTGGATTTCCCTACCCTTAAGGTCATAATGAATCCACATTATCATTTCCACTAACATCATAATCAACCCCTTTCCATGTACTATACCTATAAGGGTTCTAAGGGAGATGTCACAATTTCATATAGCAATGATAAATATTTTCTGTGGGATAATCCATACAAACCATGTACTCAATATGATATAAGATTTAAAATAATCCTTGATATACCTCACACAACAACCTACCCACTGGTTATTCCATCACTAGTACCCACCAAGGCATACCCCCAATCACACTATGCAGTACTACCACAAAGGACCACAACTAAGGATATCCAAATCTCTAGTAAAGACATGGTCTTTACCAATAAATTTCACATCACTATCACTCTACCCCAATTAACAATCCATATAAAGAACCTTTCCATGTGATTACTATAATTCTTCCCTCATAAAAACCTCCACCCATGACCCTTATAAAATGATTGATCATAATCCCATTCATACAGTTTCAACCTAGGCTATTACTAATTAATAACATCAACCAATACCACTATAGGGTCCATTAGACCTAACTCTTCACACCAACTGTCTTTCTAATGCAGAAGAGTAAAAATTCATTACATAAGAGACTCATTGGGGGGGAATCCGTGTGATGTAGAGGAGGCTTCCGGAATGGTCTTCAGATGAGGAGGGCACACCAGAGAAAGTCATGTGGACAAGGGGACCACACAAGAAAGAGGAGGAGAAGGAGGCGAAGGAGGAGGAGTAGGAGGCGACCGCGATGAGGAGGATGAGTTGGTGGCCGGAGAAGGAGGAGGAGGAGGATGAAGCAACAACGAAGGAGGAGGAAAAGTAGGGTCATGGCAGAGGAGGGATCATGATGGAGGAGGAGGAGGACAGTCGTAGTGGAGGAGGAGGAAAAGGTTGTGGTGGCGGAGGAGGAGGAGGAGGAGGGGTCGCGACGGAGGAGAGGTCGACATCATAGTGTTTAGCTTCCACGAAGGCTTGAATGAGTGCGAGGGAGGAGGGGCCTGTTAGGGTTATTTTATAAAAACCATCGGAACCTTTATTAGTGCTAGTTAAAAGCTCTGATAAAACACCTATTTATCAATGTTAAAATTATAGTGCTGATAAATACTTCTTTTATCATTCCTTTTTTAGGGATGATAAATATATGGCTTTATCAGCACTAAAAAAGCACTGATAAAGGTATAATTTTAATAATTTATGTATATTCTTATATATTTATTTAAAATGATATATAGGATAAATATATATATATATATATATATATTTATTAGTAATTATAACTATAAATAGTATATATTTATAAATATTGGTATATAATTGTTAATATATTTATATTAATAAAATTATAATTACAAATGTATTTGAAAAGTATTTATATATATCATTAAAAATATAATAAAATATATTTATTATTTAAATATATTTAATGTAATTTTGTAAGTACATTTTTTAGAACATATATAGTTCACATGGGTAACATTATGAATTAATCAATATACCACATCATGTAATGTACAAATGAACATTCATGCATTTGATACATAACATATACGCATATATTCATTGACCAAATTCATTAGAAAACACACATATATTCAGTAATTTTAATTATATATATATATATATATATATATTAAAAAGTATTATATATTTATAAATAAAATAAATATAAGAAATATATTAAATATAGAAAATATAATATATACAATGAATTAATCTTATAAATCTAATAAATCTATAATAAATATAATAAATATATTTATTATTTAATGTAATTTATTATAATCTTATAATTATTTAATTATATATATATATATATATATTTAATTATAATCTTAGAAATATTTTTTTCAATTAAAACATTATATATATATATTTTTGAATTATTAAAAAAATATATATTAATTATAAACATTTGTTTTTTATTTAATGTATTCAAATAAAAATTATTTTTTGAATATAAATATACTAATTTTATATAAATTAATAATAAAATATTTTATCAGTTCTTTTAGCTAGTACTGATAAATGCCTCCGCTTTATCAGCACTTTCTTCTTCGCACTGATAAAGGGTAGCGCCTCCCTTGCCCTGTTTTGTGGTAGTGACAAGTGTTACTCCATTATTTTGGATTGTGCCGGTTTCATGATGTTTTTATATATAAAACATATAACCATTAATTATATAACCATTATAAGATAATACATGCACACTTGTTCCTTGAGATAACCATTAAAGTCATTCTGAAATTGAATCTGGATTTTCAGTTGACTGCTTAAAAATATGGTCTGAAAACCATCCTATAAGCTATTGATCATGTGTATCTGATATTCAGCTTTCATCCATTGATGGATTCAAATGACTAATACTTACATTTTGGGTTTCAACATATGGAACAACCTCTAAACTAATATGAAAAACATAAAGGTGATCCTACTTATGCTCTGTAATAATAATTGTGACAACATATATTTTGGAAATTCCTTCACCCACAAGCCTCTTAGTGTGATGAGATTTTGGTAGACCAATGCATTCCATATCAAAAAGATAGTCAGTATAGAATTAAATGTATTTCTCAAAAAAATATCACTCCTTAATAAAACCTTCTAGAATACTTTTATTTTTGACATACCCATTCAAAATATGCATAGGGGACATCCATATATAATGTACAGGACCACATAGTCGAATCTATCTTACCAAGTGAACTGTCAAATCAACCATCATATTAATGAATTACTATGAGAATAATATCTCTAATTTACATAATATGATAGATATTTCCTTTTCTATAGTTGGAAATTTCATTGGTCTATAACTTTGCTGCATATAGATTTGAAAAATAAATAGAGATTGGTTAATTTATAACATATATTCTTGGAAAAAATACAACATAAAGCTATAGGAATTAGATATTACATCAAAACATGAATGTTATGTGATTTCATACCCTTTAACTTTAAATCAACCATTGACATGATATTCTTAATATTTGATAAATACCCATCTGGAACCTTTACATAATTCAAGAAGTTGAAAAAATGATATCTTTTTTCCCTAGAAAGAGTGTAAGAATATATAGGAATAATAGTTTATTTTTTACTCTTCACTGACACCAAATATTCTCGTATCCCCATGTCAATCATGTCCAAACTATCCTTAACTCCATCCTTTGTTTTTCTAGGTGAATTTAGTAACATTCCAATGACATTATCACATATATTTTTTCCGCATGCATAACATCAAGAAAATTATTGGCATACAAACAATTCTAGTATAGTAGTTCAATAAAAATGATCACTTTTCCAACTAGTTTTTGTAAGGTTTTTTAAAAAAGGTTTACCAAAAAAATGTCTATATCTTTTACTTTCTCAAATAGTTGATCACTTGTTAGTGGAAATAGTGTTGTACCTTCTTCTGAACTCCCATAAAATGATGTCATCCAAGATCGGTATTTATGTCACCAGGGTAGAAATCTATGATGACCTAGAAACAAAGTATTCGATGAATGTTTTAGGCTAATTGACTATGTATCTTGTTCATAAATGGGAAACCCTTAAGTTCCTTTAATTCTATATCCTGAAAAATTTCTATAAGATGTAAACCCATTTATAATCCTATAAAACATGGCTCTCAACATGAAATCTTAATTTCTATAAACATCATACAATATAGCACCTGAATCCTACAATAATTTCAAATCTCTGATCAATGGATCCAAATAAACAACAATATCATTACTTGGTTGTTTTGGTCCTAATATAAGTAGAGATAACATAATGTATTTTCATTTTATGAATAACTATAGTGGAAAGTTAAAATTTACCAACATAACCAACCATGTATTGTGAGTGGTTCTTTAAAAACAAAAATGATTCACTCTATATACAGATAGCATAAGACAAAGGTTTCTCAGCTTGTTTCCAAATTCAAGACACTCGTGATCAATTTTCTTCCACTGAGAAGATTCTTTCGGGTGATGAAATTTCCCATCTTTAATTCTTGTATCTGTGTGCCATATTAATTTCCTTAAAATATCCTCACTTCCATATAGGTTTATAAACCTTATAATGATTATAAATTACCATACAACTTTCATAGGACCCGATTCATCTTTCTTGTATCGAGAAGCACCACACTTTTGGGAAATTTTTAAGTGATTTATGTTCCTTGTGAAACATTATACATTCATTTGAATAGAAATGTATTATTTCAAAGATCATACTTTTGAGAATGTATTGTATCAACAATACTCTATAAATATCATTGATTTTGATGCTCAGAAATACCCTATTTTGTTTCACTAATGATATCACTTTAAGTGGATATTAGGAAATTAATATTATTTGTAATATTTATTCTGGAATTTTTTTCAAGTTATTTATCCACAAGAAATATTCATTAACATTTTCAAAACATGTTTTAGTGTTTTCTGGAAACATTGTTCATATCCTATATTGGTAAGAATTTCATAAGGAATGAACCCTATGTTTCAGAGCAGCGTGTATGGATCATGAACACTAAACTGCTAGGAAATTTTGGTTAAAGAACCCTATGTTTGGATGAAACCATACATTTTTAAGAAGGTAAAGTATAGTTAAGGAACCATACATAAGTAAGGAAACTTATGTTTTAGGAAAAAAACGTATGGTATTCCAAATCTACTTTTATGTTCAACCCTACATTGTCAACCCTATGTTTTGTATTTTTTCATTCTATGAAGGAACCTTACGTTTTACTATTCAATGATGGAGATTTTAAATCTGTGTTTCTATATAATATTTCTACAATGGTATTGATAGAAATAAAGATCGATTCAAATCTCACTTAGGACAGATTCAAAGGATTGTTATGATTGATTTAAAGACTCATATTCAATGGAGTAAGTCACTCCTACTTCTAAGGAAATTTATGACCCTCGTGGATGATTTAAATTTAAATATTTGTGATATTTTAGGAAAGTTTTTTTTGGATTTATTCAACTGAAAGAAAATACTTTTGTTATATATATATATTATCAGATCATTTTTGTGTAAAATATAAAGATATATATGATATTCAAGTGTTATACGATTCAATATAAAAACTGCATACTTTCTGTGAATATGTTTTTGCAGATCTACTGAAAAGAATGATCGACTCTATTATTTTTTGAAAGAGGATACACTTTGAATATATAATTTTCAACCTCATACTGATACTTGTTTGTTTCTTTATAATTGAAGAAAATTTTAACCAGGACCACTTCAAAGATTTTATTACTTGAATAAATTCATCTTTGAAGAAGAAGATCTGTATTCTATCAATTTCTACTGCAACTATGAAGTTCAACCAGAACCATCAAAAAATCAAACTCTTTTGATTTATTAGAGTTTTGACTGCTCGGATTCAGTCATGGATTAAGTGTCGACTTCTTGTACTAAGCTATGGATAACCAGTTCCCCATTAAAGAACTAGAATTATCTACTAATCCTTTTTGTAAAAGTGTCAACTGCTTTCACTCAGTTCTAGATTTAAATGTCTTATGATAAGAGGACCTTTCTAGTAAAATTCACCAAGCTCGCTGAGAGAGAGTTGGTGGAGTGGAATAGGGGATTTTTTTCACTAAACCACTATAAAAATTATTGTGTTCATTATTTCTATTTATCTTCTAATCATATTTCTTACTAAAGAGAATACTGCATATCTACATAAATCACAAAGAGAATTAAATTCCAGAATCTATGAATATTATCGAAAAGACACAATTCACCCTCTATTATGTATCTTTGTATTATTCCTACCTAATAATTCGTATCATATGTGAGCTTTGGTAAAAAATCTCTAGTAATATCAAAATAATAAGTTCTATATAAAGCAGATGGAAATGGATGATCCAAAAGAAGGTATGTCTATGATTCAAGATCTATATTTTAATAGTGACAACTATGGATTTAGGAAATCACAGATGATCATATATTTTAATAATCTTGAATTTAAATTTTATTCTCAGATCATCATTCTATATGTGATTCCTGAGAATCTAAAAACTTGGAATGCTGCACAAGAAGCTGAATATGATATCAAATTAAAGTTAATGAATGCTATCATTACTGTAATGACCCGCCAATTCTCATTGTATTGAGAGTACAAAAAGTAATTACTAGGCCTTAAACGATATCCCCAAGATGCCAAAGGCTAGAAATAAATACCTAAGGGTTTCAAATATAAGTTGGGGGATGATTTACGCTTTAATAAATAACCCATAAACCAACCATAACCAAACATTCACTATATGATGCATGGACAAATGAAAGACCAATAAACACTTCATTCATATCAAACTACATCAAGGTATACAACAGCGGAAGACCAAACTAAGCATCAAAGTACAAAGCAGATGAACAATTCAAGACTCTCAAAAGACACTACAACTCCATGATCCAAAAGCTCCAAGCTCCACAACATCTCCCAGGCATCACCACAAGCCACTAGCAATAAGATGCTTTACCTTTACTTGTGTCCCGGAATACGACATCTGCAAAAGCACCAACGTGCCAAAGAAGGGGTGAGTATAAAAATTAGTAGGTTTTCCCCAATTACTTCCCTACTCACGCCACTAGGATAGAAGAGTTAGACACATTTATATAAAAACAGTTTATATAAAACTTTTTCTCAAAAGAAGTTTATAACTAAATATAAAAAAGTTTCCAAAACCATTCATAACCAAAGGCATTTCAAGAGTAATTGAAACCAATTTTCCAGCAAGTTATTTTTCCTGAAAATAACCAAAAAAGCTTTAGAATCATATCACAAGATCCCTTTTTGGCACACCCAAACCATTCCATAACCCACGCAACCAACCATGAATGCTACCTAGAAGAGGGGAGAAGCCATAACCCTTATCCATCCCAACAATTATGGGGGAGACTTCTTACCCTTATCCAACCCAAATGCACATGAATATTTGACGGGGGAGATCCCTAACCCTTATACATCCCAACACTGATGGGGGAGACTCTTAACCCTTATCCATCCCGAATTCAATATGAATGTTTGACAGGGGAGATCCCTAACCCTTATCTATCCCAAAACTAATGGGGGATACTCCTAACCCTTGTCCGTACCGAATGAAATATGAACACACACCACATCTTCCCATCAATCCTTCCAAAACACCCTTTCAATAAAAACACCTTTTTATTGAAAACCATTTACATCAAAACCATTTAAATTCCAAACCATTTAAATTCCAAACCATTTAAATTCCAAACCATTTCAATAAAACTCCCTTTTTATTGAAAACCAATTCCATCAAAGTCATTTCAATCTCAAAAAATTTCAATAAAACAACCTTTTTATTGAAAATCCATTTTTCATCAAACCATTTACAATTTCAGAAAATCCATAATTTAAAATCAACATTTTAAATTTAAGAAGCCAAAACACTTTTCACAACAATTCACCAAGATTTCACAATTTCACTAAAACCCTAAATCATCACTAAAGAAGATTTATTATATGCATTTCACAATCAATTCCACACCAAACACTCAATTTGAAAGCATGCCAATTAGTTCTACTAAGTGGAGTCGAGAAAGAAGCCCCCTACCTTTAGGGTTTTGATGGAAACCACCACGAACAAAGAATGCTCAAGAAAACTGGGTTGCTTATTCAAGAAACCACCTTAGATCTCTTCTCCTAGCAATATCAAGACTAAATCTCATCATGGAATCCACACACTTAGATCTACCCCTAACGGGCGTAGATCTAAGAAACCGAGAAAAGAGGAGAATTAGATCTAAGTAGATCTAAGAAATCGATCAAGAATGAAGAAGAACAATCACATACCTCAAGAATCCGGCTTTGATTCAACAAGAGAAGCCTTTGGATCACCTCCGGAACGATGGGAGAACCTTATATGATCTTAGGAAAAGAAAAATCCCGAGTTAGGGCCACTTAGGATAAAAAATGAGGCACTTAGAGGAAAAACTTTTGAGATCCACTTTTATAGGATCTCATTTAAGTGGCCACACGGTTTGCCCGCATGGTTATACAAACCGTGCACTAACCGTGCGTTAGCCACTATCTCAGAAGACACTCCATGCACAGTTTGGCCACATGGTTAGACAAACCTTGCGCCGCCCATGCAGAAGATACTGCCTCCAAGACCAACTACGTACAATTTGGCCGCATGGTTTAGACAACCCGTGCACTGCTTGTGCAACTTCCCCTTTGCCTAAAAACATTATTTAAAGTTCTCCCAACTCCCCCATTCATCACCCTTACTTTAAAACCATTAAAAGCATCAAGAAAGTTTTATATACCAGAAACCGGGGGTACTACATTCCCCCCACCATTGGTCTTTCCATCCTCAGAAAGTAGAAAACCTTCACCCAATTGAAAGAGTTATGGACACTGCTCTTTCATTTCCTTTTTACATTCCAAAGTCTCTTCCTGAATCTGACCATACTGCCATAAGACCTACACTAGATCGATGATTTTTTCCCGCAAGACTTTCTCTTGCCTATCCACAATTTGTACCAGGACATGTATCAACAAAGCATCTGGATCTAGGTCAACGTGATCCCATATGATCACATGGTCAAGATCAGGCTGATACTTTTTCAACTGAGATACATGGAAGACATTATGCACCAAACTGAACCATGGTGGTAATTCCAACCGATATTTCACCTCTCCAACCCATTCCAGTATCTCAAAAGGGCCAATGTATCTAGAAGATAACATGACCTTCTTCCCAAAATTATGATGTCCAAGCCTTGTAGAGATCCTCAAGAAGACACAATCACCCAAAAGGAATGACAACAGTCTTCGACGGTGATCTGCATAAGATTTCTGACGACTCTGAGCCATCTCCATCCTCTTTCTAATAAACTGGGTCTTCTCTATTGTCTCTTGGACAAGGCTTGGACCAACTAGTGAAGTTTCACCCGTTTCCACCCAGCATAGTGGAGAACGACAAGGACGCCCATACAATACTTCAAATGGAGCCATGCGTATCAAGGCTTGATAGCTTTTATTTTATGTGAACTCCACTAAGAGTATATGCTCCTCCCATGAGCCACCAAAATCCATTACACAAGCCCGCAACATATCTTCCAAAGTTTTTATCTTCTGCTTGGATTTCCCATCCGTTTGGGGATGATATGCCGTGCTCATAGTCAACTGAGTTCCAAGAGCTTGCTATAATGATTTTTAGAAATGATATGTGAACCTCAGATCTCTATCTAAGACTATAGACACTGGTACACCATACCTCTTTACTACTTCTCGGATATAGATTTTTGAAAGATCTTCCACCGCATGGGTTTCACGAATTGGGATGAAATGGTCCGACTTTGTTAGACGATCCATTATCACCCAAATGGCATAGTGTTTTCGGACCATTCTTGGAAGACCTGTAACAAAATCCATTGTTATCTAATCCCATTTCCACACTGGGATAGGTAAATATTGTAACATAACAGCTGGTCTATGATGCTCTGCTTTAACCTGCTAATAAGTTAAGCACTGCGAGACGAACTCGGCCACCTTCCTTTTCATTCCACTCCACCAAAACCGCTCCTTCAATGTCTTATACATCTTCTGTGTACCTGGATGTACAACCCATCTTGAATGGTGATAAGCATGAAGGAGTTTTTCCTAAAAAACCATATGTACAATCATACGATCTCTGAAACACAAAAATGAACCCCCATCAAGGTTCCATCCATCAATAGTCTCCCCACCATCGAGTTTTGAACCTACAACCATACATTCTGCATCAAATGTTTGTTCTTCTTTGATCATCTTTACTAAATCAGGAACAAGTGTAGCTAAAAAGAAAACAATAACATTACCTCGATATTTACATTCCACATGCATGTCGACTAAGACCGACATCAACTGCCATTCATTTAAAGCTTCTTTTGCTAACTGAGCATATGACATTATACTCAATGCATCCACCACCGAATTTCCTTTCCTGGGTGTGTGCATCAAGTCAAAGTCAAACATTTGGAGATAATCCATCCATCTCCTTTTCCTGAGATTCAAATATCGATGTGAGAAAATGTGTTTCAAGATTTTGTGATCCATAAAAACAATAAATTTCTCACCAAATAGATAATGTCTCCATGTTATCAAAGCATGAATGACTGCAGCTAAGTCTAAATCATGTGTTGGGTAATTTTTCTCATGCTCCCTCAACTTCCTTGAACCATAAGCAACCACATGATCTATTTACATGAGAACACAACCCAACCCTGATCCCGAAGCATCACAATACACCACATAACACTGTCCTGATTCTGAAAAGATCAAGATAGGTGCCGATGTAAGCTGAAATTTCAGTTCCTGAAAGGATTTATGAAATTCTTCCATCCATTGGAAGAGAGAATTATTCTTTGTCAGAGCTGTCATTGGTGAAGATAGTCGTGAGAAATCATGCACAAAGCGTCGGTAATAACTAGATATACCAAGAAAACTGCATATCTCGAACACATTCTTCAGTGGTTTCCAAGAGATAACTGCTTCTATCTTTTCAGGATCAACAAAAATGCCTTTATTAGAAATGACATGGCCAAGGAAACGTACTACCCGTATCCAAAAATCACACTTTGATAATTTGGAATACAAACAATGATCTCTCAAGATTTGTAACACTATTTCCAGGTGCACCTCATGATCAAACCTTGTTTTTGAATCGACCAAAATATCTTCTATAAACACCACAACAAAAGAATCTAGATATCGCTGAAATATCTGATTCATCAAAGCCATGAAGACCGTTGGTGCATTAGTTAGACCAAAAGGCATGAATACATATTTGTAGTGGCCATATCTTCTTCTGAAAGCTGTCTTTGGAATATACTCCTTCCGAACTCACAATTGGTGATATCCTGATCGAAAGTCAATCTTGGAGAACCACTGAGCTCCCCTTAACTGATCGAATAGATCATCATTGCGTGTAAGTGGATATCTATTCTTTATCGTAATTTGGTTAAGCTTACGATAATCAACACATAGTCAAAGAGTTACATCTGCCTTCTTCACAAACAACACCAGTGTTGCCCATGGAGAAGTACTTAGTTGAATGAAACCCTTTCTTTCCATCCCCTCTAACTGCACTTTCAATTTCTGTAACTCTGTTGGTGCCATCCTATAAGACAGAAGGTAAATAGGACTAGTCCCCGGAATTAGATCAATTGTAAACTCCACTTCCCTTAGAGGTGGTAACCCTAAGAAGTTATTGGGAAAGAAATATAGAAATTGATCCACAACAGCTGGAAAACTATTTTCCTCAATCTCTTCCATTGATGCCAAAGTCAAAGCTGCTAGTTGGTAAGAGATCGTTCCCATCATTGGTGCCAACAAGATTTTTTCACTTTTCTTTACCATCCTCTCTCCTCTGAAGAGATGGTTGATGCCTTCCTCAGTCATGAAACTAACCGTTCTCCTATAACAGTCGATGTGAGCCTTAAACATTTCCAACCAATCCATACCCAATATTACGTCATAGACATCCATGTCCAACATCGAGAATTCCCAATTTAACTCAGCTCCATCAAAAGTTATAGCACATGCTCTAAACACAAAGTCTTGACATTATATTTCACCAAGAGGTGTTTTCAGTTTCAAAACAGAAGGCATCATTTCTAGTTTTAAACATAGCAAGTCAACAACACGAGAAGAAATGAAGGAATGTGATTCACCAGTATCAAAGAGCACTTGCACAAGGGTAGAATTTAAAAGAATCACACATCTCACCATAGATGGTCCATCCTGATCATTGACCATCATCTGCTCAGCTCCATACAATTTCTTCATTGATGCACTGTTCTCCTTATTGCCTTGCCGATATGTCCCTGGTTGAGGAGTCATGGTATTTCGATAATCACCATGGCTAGCTCTGTTATGTTGACGAGACTGATTCTGTTGTCCAGGTCCTGTCAAACCATATGATGCTTGCGACGCCTGAGGGGTGTCATGCGCACCCGACCTCGATACATTCCTACAATAGCGATGTAGATGCCCCATCTTCTTGCAATTGTGACATGCTCTAGGTTTTTCCATACAATCTCTCCTTTTGTGGTCAATCGAACCACATTGAAAACAACCTGATTTGCTCTGGGGTTATGGAGGAAGGTTCACTGATCCCGCTGTCTGGTTCTGATTTTCACTCGCACCGTGGAAATAGGTATCCCTTTTCCTCTTGTTCCCAGCGGTTGAGTTATCACCGTTTCCTGTAGGTATCATCATTCCTCCTCCCATCGATCTTGAGATATCACGTTTAGCAACAGTTTATCTATTCACCATCTATGTATAATACGTAATACAAAGAACCATAATATTTGATTGAATATCTTTCCTTATCCCCAATTCGAAGATGTGTGCCTTCAAAGATGCACTTGCTGCAACCTCTGGTGCAAAACGGACTAAGTTCATGAACTTAGCCGCATACTCTGTGACAGAGAGACTCTCTTGTTTTAGGCTGAAGAAGTCTGTCATTTTATAGATCTTGAACATGTGAGGATAGAATTGTTTGTTGAAAAATTCTTCAAAATCCTCCCAGGTAAGGCCTTCATCCAATTTAGCCTGCATCGCTAAATCCCCCCAATGACATGCAAGATCCTCAAGCATATACATCGCCAACTTTACTTTTAGCTCTACTGGTGTGTCAATGAAATTGAAGATACGATTCATCCTACTTAGACACACCTCCACCTTCTCGGGTTCAGCATCACCCCGAAAGTTCAGTGGATCCTGCTTCATGAACTAGATGGTATGATCCACATGCCTTGGTTCATTCCTCCAGTTCCCTGTATCCACAACATGAAAATCCTGGACAATACTCTGAACCATCTTGGTTCACATGTGGTTTTGGTGCAACCACATTCTCTACAGCCTCTGGGTTGGTTCCGACGATGCCTATCGGGTGCCATTTTCTAAACCAATAACAAACTCCATCAATATCACTCTCTAGCAACTGATGGCTTAGAATTTCAAATTCTATCACATCATCTATCACAACATTGTTTTCAAAACAACCTTTCTCCCATGTTCACATTTTTTGAAAACATTCCTCATGACTTTTGAAAATCAACCCATTTTCAAAATACACCAAATACCCTGTTTTCAAAATCTTTTACTTGAAAACAATTTCTGCATTTTTCAAAAATTCACACCTTGTACAACATCCTTACTCATTACTCACAATGAGATATGAAATCCTAGTGGGAAGTAATTCCTCTACAATTCATTTCATGCTCATCTCATTGGCTAAACCCATGGAAATGAGATTTACCAACAGTCTATAAGTGTATCCAAAACACTTATATACCCAACACCATGGTAACTTAAAGTTCAACATAAATGGGTTAGCTACGTCCTTTTATGCTATACATTTGAAGTTCTGACAATCCTACTCCTGTCTAAGATTTCGACCTAAGGAATAGACAAGAATGAATTTCAACTCCAAGACCAAGAAAATTGATGACTACTTGTTAGGAAAGGACCGAACAAGCTGATACCATTTGTAATGACCCATCAATTCTAATTGGATTGAGAGTACAAAGAGTCATTACTAGGACTTAAGCGACATCCCCAAGATGCCAAAGGCTGGCAATAAATGCCGAAGTGTTTCAAATATAAGTTGGGGGAAGATTTACCCTTTAAGAAATAACCCATAAACCAACCATAACCAAACATTCACTATATGATGCATGAACAAATGAAATACTAATAAACACTTCATTCATATCAAACTACATCAAGGTACACAGCAACGGAAGACCAAAATAAGCATCAAAGTACATAGCGGATGAAAAATTCAAGACTCTCAAAAGACACTACAACTCCATGCTCCACAAGATCCAATCTCTACAACATCTCCCAAGCATCACCACAAGCCACTAACAATAAGATGCTTTACCTTTACTTGTATCATGGAATACAACATCTGCAAAAGCACCAACGTGCCAAAGAAGGTATAGCGACCCGACCTTTTCTTACATTAATATTACATCATTTCAAAGATAAAAAACATAATAGTATTACACATAGAGTATCCAAAGGTTTAGTGTCTTGGGAAAACTAGGACCACAAATAATAAATACAATATCAAGAATAAACATTTAATTAATCTCTTCATCTCTAGCTTCTTATTGACACTTGTCCTCTCCTTAGTACATGTAGCCACCTGAGGATATACACAAAAATGGGTGATCTAGAAGCCCAGTAAGAGGTTAGATAATAACAAAATAGCATGGGGTGAGCATAATCATGACATAGGAAAAAGATCATGAACATGAGAAGAGCATAAATAAAAGACTTGAAATGCGGCAATGCATAAAAATGAAACATCATGTCTTAGTGGTTAACTACCACACATACTTGTGAACCAAGCTAGCATATTTTTCACACATCATTTAACACTTACACATGAGATTCATCACTTTACCCAATTAATTGGAGCGCTATATAATTCCGAGCGCACCCGTCACATTTAAACATTCATATTGCACTATATAATTCCGGGTGCACCTGTCACATCATAACATTATCATTTATCATGCATGCCACAATGAACATATACCATAAATGAACATAACTAACCCATGTAACGGAATGAGTTTCATCTCATAATAACATATTCATAAACTTTGGGTTCCCAAAAGAAAAAGGGAGCAACATACTTGATACAAGAACCATCAACTTTGAATGAGGGGTAAAAGTTGAGTTCTTAAGAGAAGAGTTCTTTTGGAAAACATTTGGATTGACATAAACTTCATTAGAAAACATTTATATCCCAGAAAAGGAAATACAATGATGAAAAAATGATCTTTAAGGAGTTACCATATCAAAAATGGAGTGAAAGAGGTAGAACCCGAAGGATAAAAGTTGGGTTCGAGAATTTCCCCTTGTACTCGAATGCCCCCTTATCTTTAATGTCCTATATAATGACATTATATTCATTAATTAGAAATTACAGAACCTTTTATACATCAATAGGGTTCATTATTGTTTCATTATGTCATATTATGTTCCTTTTGATGACTTATAGATTTTAAAAACATTGTTCGGGGATGTTCATTTTTATGGTTTTCTTGAGTTGTTCACTTGTATTCATAAATTGAAGTTTGGGTAGAACATGGTTAAACATAAAGAACTGATATTACATGTCATTAATGATATTTCAGGAGTTTGGATGATCTTATAATGAATCAAATTAGATCCATGTGGATGAATCATTAGATAATAATTAAATGATGGTTATTTGGGTCAACTTGGGCGGTTTTTGGATCACAGCGAACTTGTTTTAACTTGTCACTTAGTAATATGGCCATAGGTTATTTCCAGAAATTTAAATAGAAAATAATACATATAAAATATTCTGTTTCCATGATAAAAATGGTTTAATGACCAGATCTGAAGGTAGAAATGGAAGAAGAAAGTATGTCATTCTTGAAGGTGATAAATTAACACCTCACGAACAACGTTCTCTTTAATAAAATAAAAGGAATAGGGAAAGGGGTTTAGATGATATAAGATACCATTAGAATCATAAAATTATAGAATATGTATAATAATGGAGTTATAATACAATTTTGATGAAGATGGATGTGGAGAGATCAAGAAATGAACTTGAATTTGAAAGGAAATTAAAGGAGAAGAGGGGGGGAAATTACCTCTAGAATCTTCCTCTTTAGAACCTCATTAAGAGCCTAAGATTGGGATTTTGATGAGACCATAAGCTCTTGGACGTGGGGTAGGGGATAGGAAAGGTGTTTGGACAGAGTTTAGAGAAGGCTTGGAGCTTGAGAGGTGTGAGGAAAAGAGGGTGTGAAGGGTGGCTTTTATAGTGGAGGGGAGAGGGGTTTCCTTAATATAAAATTCATTAGTTTATTATTTTCACCTAATACAAGGAATAGTGATTGTTGAACGAAAAAGAATAGTAATTTTATAATTTAATCCCGAACCAAGTGGGCTTACATCAGTAGAACATCACACATGACCCTATAATTATCTTATTTAGCTTATTTTGTAAATTACGGTATTTCACTATTTATAAAAAATTCAAGTGTCAGAAAAATACCAAAAATTTACCCCAACCATTTTTAGACGTGTAGAATCCAAAAATGAATTCCATTTTTCAAAAATAAATTTCTAATTATTATTAATTTAATATTTAATTAAAACCATAATTTACATAAAAAAACCGTTTTTAAAATTAAAACTGACTTTATAGTGCTTTCAAAAATTACGTAGGGTCTTATAAAATTATATAAAAACTATAATAAATTGATTCAATAATTTATGAATACATTTTAGGGAAATAAATATTCTTTTAAATTAATTAATTAATTAAAATTAATTATTTATGACTTAAAAGATACCAAAACGTTTACCAAGGTCAAATTGTCACTTTCTAAGATGTCTAAATTTTATTTTATTATTCATAGGTAATGTTACTCTTATGTTGGATGATTTACTATTCATAAGGGTCATATTACTATTCATAAGGGTATGTTACTATTCCTAAGGGTACGTTACTATTCACCAAAAAATATTTTTGTTTCATTAGACTCCAAAAAACATCTTGAATACAACCGTGTATGTCGGATTTTCAAAATTCCAAACATAGGAGTGACAAACTTATGTTTAAAGGTCAATTATCACTTAGTAGTTCATTATGTTGTGTTTTCATGTTATTTTATGACATAAATATAAGAAGGGAATTTCCATTGAAAAAATTTGGGTCATTACATTCTTCCCCCTAAAGAAATTTCACCCCCAAAATTTCACTTTACACAAACAGGTGAGGGTACTTCTCTTTCATTGGCTCTTATGGTTCCCAAGTTGCTTCCTCAAACTTATGGTTCCTCCACAACACTTTGACAAGATGGGTTGTCTTGTTGCGTAGAACCTTATCTCTCCGATCCATAATCTTTACCGGCTGCTCCTCATAGGAGAGATCATCTTCCAGCTGCACCACCTCTAAGTTTAGTACATGTGAGGGGTCGGGTATGTACTTCCTCAGTAGTGATACATGAAACACATCATGAACTTGTGCCATATTTGGTGGAAGTGAAAGACGATAGGCCACAACTCCTATACGATCAAGGATCTCAAAGGGGCCAATATACCTTGGTCTTAGCTTCCCTTTCTTCCCGAATCGCATGACTCTCTTCCATGGAGATATTCAAAGGAAGAATTTATCTCCAACGTCAAACTCCAAGTCCCTTCGACGATTTTCAGCATAGATCTTTTGCCGACTTTGAGCATCTTTGATGTGTTTTTGGATGACTTGAACCTTCTCTGTCATCTCTTGAACAAGATCGGGTCCAAGTAGCTTTCTTTCTCCAACTTCATCCCAACAGGTTGGAGTTCTACATCGCTTCCCATAAAGAGCTTCAAACGGAGCCATCCGAATACTCGAGTGGAATCTATTGTTGTATGAGAACTCAACCAATGGGAGATGCTGATCCCAACCACCTTTGAATTCAAGAGAGCAGGATCTTAGCATATCTTCAAGAATCTGAATAGTCCTTTCAGACTGGCCATCAGTTTGGGAGTGATAGGCTGTGCTGAAATTTAATTCAGTACTCAAAGCATGTTGAAGGATCCTCCAGAATTTAGATGTGAACCTTGGATCACGGTCAGAGACAATTGATAGTGGAACACCGTGCAGTCTCACCACTTCCTTCACATATATATTTGCAAGTTGTTCAAGCGAGAGGTATTCCTGAATAGTGATAAAATGGGCAGTCTTGGTGAGTCGGTCAACCACAACCCATATCGCATTATTTCCCTTTGATGTCTTTGGGAGACCTGTGACAAAGTCCATAGTAACATTTTCCCATTTCCACACGGGTATAGGCAATGGCTGCATCATACCCTTGGACTTTTGTCGCTCAGCTTTAACTTGCTGACATACCAAGCACCTTGATATATATTCCAAAATCTCCTTCTTCATGTTATCCCACTAGAAGTGTTCTCGGAGATCATGATACATCTTGGTACTCCCAGGATGGATAGAGAAAGTTGAGCTATGTGCATTATCCAATAGCTCCCTCTTTATCCCGGGTGATGAAGGCACACAAAGCCACGTTCCAAACTGAATCACCCCATCATTGTCGATATGGAACTCTTGCAGCTTCCATTATTTTACTGCATTCACCCTCTTTTGTATCTCCACATCATCCATTTGTTCTTCCATAATCTTCTCTTGGATGGATGTTTGCACAATCATTTGGGCAAGGTAGGATGTATCCCATGACCTTATGATTTCAAAATCCATTCTTTGCATATCCAAGAAGATAAGGGCTTTCTCAATCTACAGCATGGATAAAGTAGCAGGTTCTTTTCTACTTAGAGCATCATCTGCCTTGTTCGACTTTTCAAGATGATAGTGAATAGAGCAATCGTAATCCTTGATTAGCTCTAACCATCTCCTTTGACGCATGTTGAGCTCCTTTTGTGTGAATATATAATTTAGGCTATTGTGGTCAGTGTATATGTCACACTTCTCACCATAAAGGTAGTGCCGCTAGATTTTCAAGGCAAAAATCACGGCTGCCAGCTCTAGATCATGCGTCAGGTAGTTCTGCTCATGGATCTTCAACTATTGTGAGGCGTAGGCTATCACATTATCATTTTTCATGAGTACACAACCCAAGCCTTTCTTTTAAGAATCACTGTATATCAAAAAACTTTCTACACTTTTCGGTAGTGTGAGTATAGGTGAAGTGATCAGCCTTCTCTTTAGCTCCTTGAATCTTCCCTCACATTCTTCCATCTAGATATACTTTACCCCTTTCCTTGTTAACTTAGTTAGCGGGCTTGACAATCGTGAGAAGTTTCTCACAAAACGTCGGTAGTACCCAGCTAATCCAAGAAAACTACGGATTTCTGTGACACTAAAGGGCCTGGGCCATTCCTCAATCGCCTTTTTCTTTGAAGGATCCACAGAAATTCCCTCACTTGTAATCACATGTCCCAAGAACGTGACTTGATTCATCCCAAAGTCACACTTGCTGAACTTGGCGTACAACTTTTCCTTTCTTAATGTCGCCAACACAAGTCTTAGATGTTCTTCATGTTCCTCCTTTCTCTTGGAGTAGATGAGAATATAATCGATAAACACTACCACAAATTTGTCAAGGTAATGTCTAAAAACTCTATTCATCAAATCCATGAAGATTGCAGGGGCATTAGTAAGTCCAAAGGGCATCACCAAAAACTCATAGTGCCCATACCTTGTACGGAAGGCAATCTTCTGAATATCTTCCTTCTTCACCTTTACCTGATGATATCTAGAATGAAGATCCATCTTTGAGAAGTATTGAGCTCCTCTTAACTAATCGAACTAGTTATAAATCCTTGGGAGAGGATACTTGTTATTTATAGTGATCTTGTTGAGTTCTCGATAATTGATACACAGCCGCATGGTTCCATCCTTCTTCTTCACAAAGAGCACTGGCACACCCCAAAGTGATGCAATAGAGCATATGAACACTTTGTCCAGATTCTCTTGCAGCTGCTTCTTTAACTCCTCCAGTTCGATAGGATCCATTCTATAGGGGCACTTTGAGATAGGAGTAGCTCCGGGTATGAGTTCAATTGAGAATTCTACCTCACAATCCAGGGGAATTCTGGGTAACTCTTTGAGAAATACATCATCGTATTCCCTCAGAATGGGCATTTCCTCAAGGTTGGAACTTTCCTTCAACTCAACCATTTGGGCAAGGTATGCTTCTTTATAGGGAATCAACACCCATACCATTGAATGATTTTTCAAAGGAGATTTATGATCTTCCTTGAATTTGTATAGGATCATGGGATGGTTTGGAATATGAAAAGATATTTTCTTTTCCAAACAGTTGATATGCGCTCTATATAACGAGAGCCAGTCCATTCCCATTATAGCATCGAATTCCACCAAGGGAAGTACTGCGAGATTTTCTGGAAGAATATTCCCACATACGCCAATGGGAGAAGAGTCAAACACTTGGGTTGCAATTATTTCACCAATTTATGTTTTTACAGATATCTATACTTCAAGGTTTCGAGGCTTCGATTCTATAGTTATAACAAACTTGGAAGTTATAAAGGAATGCGTAGAACCAGAATCAAATAAGACTTTTCCCATTATTGAGTGAATAGGAAGTGTACCCTGTACGACTTCATTATCATGCTCCACCTCCGCAGTACTGATGGCATAAGACTTCCCTTTTTCCTTTGGATTTGGTGGCTTCTGACGCTGATTAACCTCAAGGGATCGAGGTTTAGTGCACTGGTTTGCATAGTTCCCTAGATCCCTACAGTTGTAGCATTGAACCATGAGTGGTTCTCTACTTTCATCGGCTATATTATCCTTCATTTTTGTGTATTTTCGACACTCTTGAGAATGGTTTACTTCTTTCCCACACTTGAATCATTTCCCATTCCCTTTGAGGCAGTTCCCATTGTGCAACTTCCCACATTTTTAGCATGTGGGTCGTTGATTTTTCTTCCCAACTTTATCATTAGATCCACCAGCTTGAAACTCCATCTTTCTTTTCTTATCCCCATAGCCATGGGACCATTCTCCAAACTCCATCTCCACTTTGATATCACACCTAAAAACTTCTTCATAACTACCAAAGTCTCGAATTACAAGAGACTTTCGTAGGTATGGTTTTAATCCACTAAAGAATCTATCAATTTTTCTATCATTGTTGATAAAAAAACCAGAAGTGTACCTTGCAAGCCTTGTGAAATTTTCTTCATAGGTTGTGACAGATTCTCCTTATTTTTTCTTGAGCTCTATTAATTCTCACTCCATATTTGTGTGAAGAGTTTGTGGGAAATACTTATTAAGAAACATTATCTTAAAGTCTTCCCATTCCATCTCTTCAATTTCCTCCCTTGGATTGGTGTTCTTAATCAAATCCCACCATTGATCAAATTCGACATCAAGACGATAAAAAAATAGAGTAACCTTCTACATCTCAGAATAGTGAAGCACAAAAAAGATCTTCTCCATGGAGTTGACTCACTGTTCTGCAACTAGTGGATCGAAAGATCCACAAAACGCCGGTGGTCGTTGCCGCATAAAACATTCAATAGCGAGTTGCTCCCTCTTTGGTGAAGGAGGGCGTTGCCCATTATTATGGTTATTATTCATAACCTGAGATAATTAGGTAAGCATCTCCATGAAGTTTTGAACTCCACCTCCCAAATCGTTGGGGATGTTGTTCAGGAAATCATTGCATTGGCCCTCGTAAGAGTTGTTGGCCTGATTTCTCCTGGTTCCCACCATTTTCTAAAATAGAAAAGGTTAGAACAAAACATAAGTAAACAAGTCAGAAATAAATTATTCGTTTAAAAAATTTATACCAAAAACATAACATATGGGATCCCTAGGTAAATATTCTTGTGTGCATATTTTTACTTAGTCTCATGCTGTAGGTTTTCCCTAGGGTTCACTAATCCTAATTCCCAAATTAACTAAACCTTGCCTCTGATACCAACTATAGCGACCCGGAATTTTCTTACATTACTATTACATCATTTCAAAGATAAACAATATAATAGTATTACACATAGAGGATCCAAAGGTTTAGTGTCTTGGGCAAACTAGGACCACACATAACAAATACAATATCAAGAATAAACATTTAATTAATCTCTTCATCTCTAGCTTCTTATTGACACTTGTCCTCTCCTTAGTACATGTAGCCATCTGAGGATATACATAAAAAGGGGTGATCTAGAATCCCAGTAAGAGGTTAGATAATAAAAAAATATCAAGGGGTGAGCATAATCATGACATAGGTAAAATATCACAAATATGAGAAGAGCATAAATAAAAGACTTGAAATGCGGAAATGCATAAAAATGAAACATCATGTCTTAGTGTTTAACTACCACAAATACTTGTGAACCAAGCTAGAATCTTGTTCAAACATCATTTCACACTTACAAATGAGATTCATCACTTTACCCAATGAATTGGAGTGCTATATAATTCCGGGCGCACCCGTCACAATTAAACATTCATATTGCGCTATATAATTCTGGGCGCACCCGTCACATCATAACATTATCATTTATCATGCATGCCACAATGAACATATAACATAAATGAACATAACTAACCCATGTAAAGGAATGGGTTTCATCTCATAAGAACATATTCATAAACTTTGGGTTCCCAAAATAAAGAGGGAACAACATACTTGATACAAGAACCATCAACTTTGAATGAGGGGTAAAATTTGAGTTCTTAAGAGAAGAGTTCTTTTGGAAAACATTTGGATTTACATAAAATTCATTATAAAACATTTATATCCCAGAAAATTAAAGAAAATAATGAACAAATTATCTTTAAGGAGTGACCATATCAAAAATGGAGTGAAAGAGGTAGAACCCGAAGGATGAAAGTTGGGTTCGAGAATTTCCCCTTGTACTCGAATGCCCCCTTTTCTTTAATGTCCTGTATAATTAAATTATATTCATTAATTAGAAATTCCAGAACCTTTTATACATTAATAGGGTTAATTATGGTTTCATTATTTCATATTATGTTCCTTTGAATGACTTATAGATTTTAAAAACATTGTTCGGGGATGTTCATTTTTATGGCTTTCTTAAGTTATTTACTTGTATTCATACATTGAAGTTTGGGTAGAACATGGGTAAACATCCAGAATAGATATTACCTTTCATTAATGATATTTCAGGAGTTTGGATGATCTAATAATTGTTGAGCAATGTATTGTTTTCAAACAATTCAAAATAATGTTTTTTAAAGGGGGAGATTATTTTAAATAATACTCTGTCTCTTTATGATGATTTTGATGCTCACAAATACCCTTAATTATTTACTAATTATTTCGTTGAGTATTTTGCAGGAATTTATTTTATTTATTTATTTCATATAACGAGATTTCATACTTCATTTATTCTGAGATCAATTTTAGCGCGTTCTGGAATCACTGTAGCGCGAGATCAATTTTAGCGCGTTCTGGAATCACTGTAGCGCGAGATCAATTTTAGCGCATTCTGGAATCACTGTAGCGCGAGATCAATTTTAGCGCATTCTGGAATCACTGTAGCGCGAGGTCAGTTTTAGCGCGTACTGGAATCACTGTTCATACCCTACGTTGATGAACGTAACGTATGGATGAAAAGTTTACTTTTTATGTTAAAAGAAACGTATGGTTAAGGAACCTTACGTTATTTTGAAACGTATGGTTAATGAACCTTACGTTGTTGAAAAGTATGGAAGAAGAACATTACGTTTGGAAGGAACCTTACGTTTTTGTTGTTGGACAAGTATGGAAGAGAAACTGTACGTTAGTTTTCAGTGTTGAGTTTGTTTCTCAAAAGTATGGATCATCAACCTTACTTTTATAATCAACCGTACGTTCTTTGGAGAGTTGAAGCAAGACAAAGTATGGATGATCAACCCTACGTTTGAATGCTGAAGAGAAAGCGGATTATTAAGCGGATTTCGAGCCGATTCTTAAGTACGACTTTGACTGAATCAAAGACGATTTTCAACGGATTAATGATTGATTTAAACGGAGCTTTTTATGCCGATTCTTCAGGGGAGTTACAACGGCTCTGTTATTTCATTTTTTTTAATATCGCAAATCTAAAGGATATTTTCATGGATCTATTTATACGGAAGATTTTTCTCAGATTTGAATATATATGTTCTATCTTGGAAACTTCGGATATATATATACACAGGAAAGTGTATGAAATATATAGATTGATCTTTTAACGAGCAAGAAACAGAGACTGTGTGAAGGCATTCTTTTCTGGTGATCGAGAAGAAGTGTAAAACCTTTTTTACAGAAGGAAGATCTTGATAGCAGATTCACGTGTTCTACATCGACTATCTGTTGTGAATCTACTGCTGCTGAAGTTGTGAAGTTTCTTGTAATATCTATTGCAACTGGATCGACTCAGAACTGTTTTGATTACAGATCTTTATTTTCTGAAGACGACGATCTATCTACTGTCAATTGCATTCTGTTGCAATTGTGAAGAACAACTGGAGACGTGTTTTCTTTATCGAAACCATTTTTATTTTTGAGTGATCAGCTTCTCGTTCTAAGCTGTGTGGGTTCGTGTTTGAACCAGGAAGGCTGTGTTTGCCTGAAACTTGTAAAGGTGTCAATTGCCTGTACTCAGTTGTGAACAGGTCTGTGGAAACGAGGACCAGATAGTGAAAATCGCCAAACTCATGAATTTGAGCGTTGGTGGAGTGGACTAGGGGCCTTCTGTTCCCCGAACCACTATACATCCGTGTGTTCATGCTTTTACTTTTTCCGCTGCATATTTAATCGTGCTAAAGCATAGTGGACAGAATTTGTCTAAATTGAAGAGATTGTAATAATTTTGAAAAGACACAATTCACCCCCCTCTTGTGTGTAATCCGTAGATTCAGATCCAACAATTGGTATCAGAGGAGGAGCTTCTTATTTTTAAAGTCTTATCAAGCTAGAAGTATTTAAAGATTATACATAGTGTATCATGGCTGATACGAGAGAGGGAATGTCAATGGTCAGAGCACCTTACTTTAATGGAGATAATTATGGCTGCTGGAAATCACGTATGATTATTTATCTGAAAAATCTTGGTTACAAAGTCTATTCAAAGATTCTGACTCCCTATGAAATTCTTGAAAATCCCGATACATGGAGTGCTGCTACAGAGGCTGAGTATGACATGAATTCAAAAGCTATGAATGCAATCATCTGTGGTCTAGGACTGGATGAATTTAACAGAGTATCTCAATGCCCGACTGCATATGAAATGTGGCAAACAATAGCTGTTGCTTATGAAGGAACAGATAATGTAAGACAGATGAGATATGCAACTGTTAAATTAAAATTTGATACTTTCAGAATGATTGAAGGAGAGAGAATCACTCAGATGAATGGAAGATTGACAGAAATTGTCAATAATATAACAGCTCTAGGAGAACCAATCAAGCAGGCTGATCAAGCGTTAAAGGTACTGAGCGTACTTCCTACTCAATGGAATGGAATCTCTGCAGCAATCAGACAATCAACTTCTGTTAAAGATCTAACTATGAGAGAGCTGATTGGTACATTGATGATGTACGAGGCTGAAATGCAAGATGAGGTAAATGAGCATAAAGTCTACATAAAAAGGGAAAATACTGCTTTGAAAGTGACTTCTCAACAAAAGGATAGAAAGATGAAGAACAGAGAAGTAAGTGCTAAATCAGAAAGCTCTGATTCTTCAAATTCGGATGAAGAACTGGCTCAGCTAGCCAGAAAATTCAGAAAGTTCTACAGTAAGAAGAAAGACTTCAAGAAATCCTTCAAGAAGGATAGCAAGGAAGTGAGATGTTATGAATGCAAAAAGATGGGACATATCAGACCGGATTGCCCAAAATTGAAAGATGCAAAGAAGAAGAAATTCTTCAAAATAGATGATTATGAGCAGAAAGACAAGAAAGCTATGAAAGCTACTTGGAGTGTTTATGAAGACTCAAGTAATTCTTCTGAATCAAGCTCAGAGAAGGAGGAAGCCAATTTAAAAGCAAATATGTGTTTCATGGCTGAAACTGATGAGGTACACTCATACTACTCCTCTGACTCAAATAATGAATCAAACTCTGAAACAAGCTTCTCAAATAAAAAACTTGCAGCTTACTGCAATATGCTTGAAAAAAGGTATGACTCATTATTTAAAAAATATAAATCTATAAAGAACTTGCATAAAGCTATTTCAGATGAGAGAAATACTTTGCTAAAACAACATAAGGAATTAATTGACAAATACAACTCTGCTGACTCAAATAAAATTAATTTTGAATCAAAAATAAAAACTCTACAGGATGAAGTAGAATCTTATAAAAAGGCTGCATTAGTTTTTACAAAAGGAGAAAACGCCTTAAATGAGATACTTGGAAAAACTGTAATTAAAAAGGAAAGGTTTGGAATTGGAAGTAAAGGAGAAAAACCTAAGTTATACAAAAATTATTTTGTTCCTAGCACTAAACAGGTTATTTGTAACTTCTGTGGAACAAAAGGTCATATAGATAAAAACTGTTTTCTAAGACAACCTCAAATATGTGGAATTAAGAAAGCTTATATTTCCAATGATCTATATGATTCAATCAATTTTAAGAAAACAAAGCAAATCTGGATACCCAGATCACTGCTTGCTAACACTCCTGGACCCAACAAAATATGGGTACCAAAGCAATTTGTTTGAATGTCTTTGCAGGTAGCAGGTCACCAAAGAAAGAAAGAAATATGGTATATGGACAGTGGCTGCTCAAGACACATGAGTGGAACTTCAGCTAATTTCTATTCTCTTACTCGAAAGGAAGGAGGACTTGTCACCTTTGGTGACAATGCCAAAGGAAAGATTATTGGTATTGGAACAGTTGGAGATCCAGAGACAGTCTCAATCAACAAAGTACTTTATGTACAAGGGTTAAAACACAATCTGATAAGTATCTCTCAACTCTGTGATGATGGATACACTTTTGATTTTACTAACAATAGTTGTACTGTTTCTAAAGATAAACTGTTTAAGTTTAGAGCACCCAGAACTGATAATGTTTATACTTTGGATTTGTATTCCTTGTGTAAACAACAAGTAAACTGCTTAACTGCTAATATAAGTGAATCCTGGATCTGGCATAGAAGACTTGGTCATTGCAATATATATGCTTTACATAAATTATCTAAGAAACATCTAGTTTCTGATTTGCCTAGTCTCAAATTTGAAAATGACAGATTCTGTGATGCATGTCAGCTTGGCAAGCAACACAAATCATCATTCAAATCTGTTAATAAAGTTGCTACAACTAAACCTCTAGAAATTATCCATATGGATTTGTTTGGACCTTCAAGAGTAGAAAGTTTAGCTGGTAAATTATATGTTTATGTATTAGTTGATGATTATTCTAGATTTACTTGGATTTTCTTTTTGAAATTTAAAAGTGAAGCTTTTAGTTTATTTGAAGGTTTTTGTAAATCTATTCAAAATGAAAAAGGTTTTAATATAATCTCATTGAGAAGTGATCATGGTGGAGAATTTGGGAACCAGGAATTTAATTCCTTTTGCTCAAACATGGGTATTAAACACACCTTCTCTGCTCCAAGAACACCTCAACAGAATGGGATTGTAGAAAGAAGAAATAGAACTATTCAAGAAATGGCTAGAACTATGTTAAATGAATATAGCCTACCTATATATTTCTGGGCAGAAGCTGTTAATACAGCTTGTTATATAATGAATAGAATTTTAATAAGACCTATTTTGAAAAAGACACCCTATGAACTATGGAATAACAGAAAACCTAAAGTAAATTACTTTAAAGTTTTTGGATGCAAGGTTTATATCTTGAATACCAAAGATAATCTTGGTAAATTTGATCCAAAATCTGATAAAGGTATTTTCTTAGGATATTCTGCAACCTCCAAAGCTTATAGAGTCTATAATAAAAAGTCAAGGATTGTTGAAGAATCAGTTCATGTGAAATTTGATGAATCTGATCCTTTTGAGAAAAGGATAGAACAAATAGATGAACCTGATTCTAATGAAAACATGAGACTTGAGAATTTAAAGAATGATTTTGAAAATGATATAAAAGAAATTCAGTCCAGTTCAGAAGAACATGACACTGAAGAACCTTTGAATGTAATGCCTAGAAAGTCTAGAACCTTAAAGAATCACCCTTTAGAATCTGTGATAGGTGACTTAGAGACTGGTATTCAAACTAGAAGAAACCTTGGAAACATAGTTGAATTCTCTGCTTTCCTATCCCAACAAGAACCTAAGACCATAGAAGAAGCCTTAGATGATGAGAGCTGGGTAATAGCAATGCAGGATGAATTGAACCAGTTCAAGAGAAATAAGGTTTGGGAGTTAGTTGAAAGACCACATGATTATCCAGTAATAGGAACTAAATGGGTCTTTAGGAATAAACAGGATGATCAAGGGATAATAACTAGAAATAAAGCAAGATTAGTAGCTAAAGGATATAATCAAGAAGAAGGAATAGATTATGATGAGACCTTTGCACCTGTAGCCAGGTTAGAAGCCATTAGAATCCTTTTAGCCTATGCATCTTATATTAATTTTAAATTATTTCAGATGGATGTTAAATCTGCCTTTTTAAATGGTTATTTAATGGAGGAAGTTTTTGTTGAGCAACCTCCTGGTTTTGAAAATTCTCAAAAACCAGATTCTGTTTTCAAACTTACTAAAGCTCTTTATGGCCTTAAACAAGCACCTAGAGCTTGGTATGAAAGACTAAGTTCTTTTCTTTTGAAAAATGATTTTACTGTTGGACTGGCAGATCCAACACTCTTTAAGAAAACTGTGAAAAATAATGTTTTGTTGGTTCAAATTTATGTTGATGATGTAATTTTTGGATCAACAGATAAAATTCTTTGTCCTGAATTTTCAGAATTAATGCAAAAAGAATTTGAAATGAGTATGATGGGAGAATTAAATTTCTTTTTGGGTCTTCAAATATTTCAAAAAGATTTTGGAAATGTTTTAAATCAATGCAAATACATTACTGATTTACTTAAGAAATTTGGACTTGAAAACAGCAAGCCATTTACAACTCCTATGTGTACTAATATAAAACTTGATTTGGATGAAACTGGAAAATCAGTGGACAACAAGTTATATAGAGGTATGATTGGTAGTTTGTTATATCTTACTGCTAGTAGACCAGATATAATGTATTCAGTATGTCTTTGTGCTCGATTTCAATCAAATCCCAAAGAATCCCATTTAACTGCTGTTAAAAGAATTTTTAGATATTTAAAAGGTACTATTTATCAATCTATGCTTTATCCAAAAACCTCTGATTTTAATTTAATTTCATATTCAGATGCTGACTTTGGAAGCTGTAGATTAGATAGGAAGAGTACTTCAGGAACATGTCACTTTTTAGGGAAGTCTTTAGTATCATGGTCTAGTAAGAAACAACACTCAGTTGACCTGTCAACAGCCGAGGCAGAATATGTGTCTGTAGGTAGTTGCTGTGCACAGGTGTTGTGGATGAAAAACACTCTTATGGACTTTGGATTAAATTTCAATATTACACCTATTTTATGTGATAATACTAGTGCAATTAATATTTCAAAAAATCCTATTAGTCATTCTAGAAATAAGCACATTGATATAAGACATCACTTTTTAAGAGATCATGTGTTTAAAAAGGATATATTTTTAGAATTTGTAAATACAGAAAATCAATTAGCAGATATTTTTACTAAACCACTTCCCACGGCAAGGTTTGAATTTATTAAGGGGGAGTTAGGTTTATTTAATTTTAAATAGTTTTTTTTAAAATCTTATTCTGTTTTCGAATTCTGCTTAATTTCTGTTTCCCGCTATAAGTAATTTTATTTTGTTTTAAATAAAAGTAATGATTAGTGATTACATGGGAATCAAGGCTGTCAGAACCGTTTCACCTTCTAAACTGCTTCACCTTTTTCGGAAACCCTTTCGAAAACCTAAAACCGCACATCTGCTCCAAAACCCTTTTCTGAATCTTCAAACCCTAAACTTACGAACCTTCAGAAATCGTTGTTGGAATGGAAAAGACTAAGCGTCCAGATGAAGCCGAGAGCAGTACTACAAAGAAACCTAAGGTAGTTAGTCGAAAAATACTGCAAGGTAAAGTCATAGATTTAGAGTGGCTGTTTGAAACTAATTTACTGTTGAAGCAAGCGTTGTCGTTTCAAAGCCTTGAGCAAGCTTTTAATAGTGAAAATTCTGAGTTTCTATATGAGGTAGAAATGAGACATTTCTTTAGAACTGTTCAGTTTAGCCTTGGAGATACAGAGGATAGTTTATTGGCTCAAATAGAGGATAAGGACTTTTCAATATCATCTGTAGAGATAAGTCAAATTCTTAACTGCCCTCATGAAGGAGTTTTTCATTTCGATTTACGGAATATTGGAGATTCTGTACATAATTCTGAAGACATTATGTCTTTTCTGTTTGGAACCAGAGTGATAAAGAAGATGTTTATTAAGGATTTGGATCCCGATCAGAAAATTTTGGTAAAATTTGTTCAGACTGGTTTAGCACCAAGAATGGCTGAAATGGAGAAAATCCTATACCCTAACATGTACATAATGTATCTTCTGATGTGTGATATTAAGTTTAATTTTCCTCGGTTTATGATAAGATATCTGAGTTACTGCTGTCAGAGTGAAGCAAGAATGACCTTTTTCCCTTATGGAAGGTTCATTTCTTTGTTTTTGTTTAAAAGAGGAATGATCAGATTGGTAGATGCTGGGGTGAAATGTCACCACAGTAATGTTTTTAATGCTGGAACTTTGAGGAAAGTAGGATACTTCTGGATCACAATTAAAGGAAAACTCTTACCTGTTGGAGCTGAGGAAAACTCGGAGAGTGCTCAGGCTCAACCGGCTAAGTCCAAGGAGGGACAAGCAGAATCAAGAGTTAGTACAGTGGCAAGGAGAATTCGTTTTGAGATGGAGGAAGTTGAGGAAGAGAGAAGTCAAGAAGGACTTCAATCTAGAAGGAAGAGGTCAATTGATGAAGAAATTATCTCTCCTGCCTTGAAATCCTCTGAACCGTTACTTTCTTATTCATTTGTGAGAGAAGCTGTTGTGGAGCAGACTGCACCGATAGAGGAACCAGCAGCTCAAACAGAAACTCAAAAAGAACCTCAATCTGCTGCTGTGGCTGTTGAAAAAGTAATTCAACAAGAACAACTTATGGAGGCAGTGCCTGGTGAAGAAGTGGCCCGACCTCAAGATTTACATGAAAATATTGTTCTTGACCAATCAGTAGAAGTCAGAGAGACTACTGTTCGTGATGAACATACTTCTGAAGCTAATACAGAGGTACTTCAGGAAGATTTTTCAGTGGAAGAGTTTTAGGCTTCAAAAGATAGTTCAGTGGATCAACCTTGTCAGGACAAGGACAAAGAACAGTCAGATGCAGATTCCTTACCACTTGCCCTGCTTCATCAATCTAATTCTGGACATGAGAATCGAGCACAGGGTTCCCCTGATTCGAGAAAAGAAGAAGTTATTGAGTTGTACAAGCGTATCTCTCAGTTAGAATCTGAGAATGTTAGTCTCAGAAATTCTCTGAACTTAGAGCAGTTGAAGTTTCAGAAGCTGAAAGAATGTACTGTTTCAAGACAGGAAGTAGATTTGTTTAAGACTGATATGCTGCATGCTGTTGATCAGTTAAAATCAGAGATGGTAAATAAAGATGATTTGTCTGAGTTGAAGATTTACATGGAGAATAAATTTGAGTCTGTTGCAAACAGTGCTGTGAGTGGATCAGGCTCTTCACCTGATTTGATTCGGAAATTTCAAGCAATTACTGCAGCAATGAGCAATATGAGTGACAGATTACACGATATTCAGTGTAATAGTGCCCCTTTGTCAGTTTTTCTAGATAATCAGAGATTTTTAGTGGATCAGTTGACATCTGGAGAGCAACCGATTAGGATTCTTTTGAATCAGTTATCAGAAAAACTGGCTCTTTTTGTTGAAAAAGAAGAAAGAATGCATGAGTTTTTCAGAGTTAATTTGATTGAAGATATTCATATGACTCAAGAGAATAGAGATCTTATCATCAAGTTAGGAGATGGGATGATGAAGAGGCTCATAGAACAGTTTACAGAGATAAAGACCGCGATTCAAAGGAGATAGACACCTTTTTCCCTGTCTTATCTATGAACCTTGATTCCTCTGTATATCACAATCGTTTATATATAACAGCTTGTGAATGAAAATTCTTTTCTTACTTCTTTTTTGTTTTGTTGTTTATTGATTTATGATTGAGTTAGCCAGTATAACAAATTCACTTATTCATACACAGTTAATTATAGCATTTACTTATAGTTCAGTGCAATATTGAATGTGTTCAAATCCGTAATTTTTCATTCTTTTTGATATCACAAAAAGGGGGATAATTTGGATAAACACAACATTTAAATTCATTTGTTTCCTATGAAGAAATTTGGATATATGGGAGAATTTGGATATATACGACATTTATCTTTTATCTATTTTTTAGCTGAAAATTTATTTTTATGGGGGAGAAATTTTATTATAGTTAAATATTGTTTTAATCCTTTCAAAATTCTAAAATTTTATAAAACTAATTTTTCAATAAAGATTGCAATTAAATTATTTCTATTATTTTATGGGTTTTGTGATCATCAAAAAGGGGGAGATTGTTGAGCAATGTATTGTTTTCAAACAATTCAAAATAATGTTTTTTAAAGGGGGAGATTATTTTAAATAATACTCTGTCTATTTATGATGATTTTAATGCTCACAAATACCCTTAATTATTTACTAATTATTTCGTTGAGTATTTTGTAGGAATTTATTTTATTTATTTATTTCATATAACGAGATTTCATACTTCATTTATTCCGAGATCAATTTTAGCACGTTCTGGAATCACTGTAGCGCGAGATCAATTTTAGCGCGTTCTGGAATCACTGTAGCGCGAGATCAATTTTAGCGCATTCTGGAATCACTGTAGCGCGAGATCAGTTTTAGCGCGTACTGGAATCACTGTTCATACCCTACGTTGATGAACGTAACGTATGGATGAAAAGATTACTTTTTATATTAAAAGAAACGTATGGTTAAGGAACCTTACGTTATTTTGAAACGTATGGTTAATGAACCTTACGTTGTTGAAAAGTATGGAAGAAGAACATTACGTTTGGAAGGAACCTTACGTTTTTGTTGTTGGACAAGTATGGAAGAGAAACCGTACGTTAGTTTTCAGTGTTGAGTTTGTTTCTCAAAAGTATGGATCATCAACCTTACTTTTATAATCAACCGTACGTTCTTTGGAGAGTTGAAGCAAGACAAAGTATGGATGATCAACCCTACGTTTGAATGCTGAAAAGAAAGCGGATTATTAAGCAGATTTCGAGCCGATTCTTAAGTACGACTTTGACTGAATCAAAGACGATTTTCAACGGATTAATGATTGATTTAAACGGAGCTTTTTATGCCGATTCTTCAGGGGAGTTACAAAGGCTCTGTTATTTCATTTATTTTTTTAATATCGCGAATCTAAAGGAGATTTTCATGGATCTATTTATGCGGAAGATTTTTCTCAGATTTGAATATATATGTTCTATCTTGGAAACTTCGGATATATAAATACACAGGAAAGTGTATGAAATATATAGATTGATCTTTTAACGAGCAAGAAACAGAGACTGTGTGAAGGCGTTCTTTTCTGGTGATCGAGAAGAAGTGTAAAACCTTTTTTACCGAAGGAAGATCTTGATAGCAGATTCATGTGTTCTACATCGACTATCTGTTGTGAATCTACTGCTGCTGAAGTTGTGAAGTTTCTTGTAATATCTATTGCAACTGGATCGACTCAGAACTGTTTTGATTACAGATCTTTATTTTCTGAAGACGAAGATCTATCTACTGTCAATTGCATTCTGTTGCAATTGTGAAGAACAACTGGAGAAGTGTTTTCTTTATCAAAACCCTTTTTATTTTTGAGTGATCAGCTTCTCGTTCTAAGCTGTGTGGGTTCGTGTTTGAACCAGGAAGGCTGTGTTTGCCTGAAACTTGTAAAGGTGTCAACTGCCTGTACTCAGTTGTGAACATGTCTGTGGAAACGAGGACCAGATAGTGAAAATCGCCAAGCTCGTGGATTTGAGCGTTGGTGGAGTGGACTAGGGGCCTTCTGTTCCCCGAACCACTATACATCCGTGTGTTCATGCTTTTACTTTTTCCGCTGCATATTTAATCGTGCTAAAGCATAGTGGACAGAATTTGTCTAAATTGAAGAGATTGTAATAATTTTGAAAAGACACAATTCACCCCCTGTCTTGTGTGTAATCCGTAGATTCAGATCCAATAATAATGAATCAAATTAGATCCATGTGGATGAATCATTAGATAAGAATTAAATGATGGTTATTTGGGTCAATTTGGGCGGTTTTTGGATCACAACGAACTTGTTTTAACTTGTCACTTAGTAATATGGCCATAGGTTATTTCCATAACTTTAAATAGAAAATAATACATATAAAATATTATGGTTCCACCATAAAAATGGTTTCATTACAAGATCTGAAGGTAGAAATGGAAGAAGAAAGTATGTCGTTCTTGAAGGTGATAAATTAACACATCACGAACAACGTTCTGTTTAATAAAATAAAAGGAAGAGGGAAAGGGGTTTGGATGATATAATATACCATTAGAATCATAAAATTACAGAATATGTATAATAATTCAGTTATAATACAATTTGTATGAAGATGGGTGGGGAGAGATCAAGAAATGAACTTGAATTTGAAAGGAAATTAAAGGAGAAGAGGGAGGGAAATTACCTCTAGAATCTTCCTCTTGAGAACCTTCTTAAGGGCCTAATCTTGGTCTTTTGATGAGAACATAAGACATTGGACGTGGGGGAGGGTCTAGGGAAGGTGTTTGGGCAGAGTTTAGATAAGACTTGGAGCTTGAGAGGTGTGAGAAAAAGAGGGTGTGAAGGGTGGCTTTTATAGTGGAGGGGAGATGGGTTTCCTTAATATAAAATTCATTAGTTTATTAATTTAACCTAAGACAAGGAATAGTGAGTCTTGAACGACCAAGAATATTAATTTTATAATTTAATCCCGAAACAAGTGGGATTACATCAGCAGAACATCACACATGACCCTATAATTAGCTTATTTAGCTTATTTTGTAAATTACAGTATTTCACTATTCATAAAAAATTCAAGTATCTCAGAAAAATCCCAAAAATTTACCCCAACCATTTTCAATGTGTAAAATCCAAAAATTAAGTCCATTTTTCAAAAATAAATTTCTAATTATTATTAATTTAATATTTAATTAAAATCATAATTTACTTAAAAAAACCATTTTTAAAATTAAAACTGACTTTATAGTGCTTTCAAAAATTACGTAGGGTCTTATAAAGTTATATAAAAACTATAAGAAATTGATTCAATAATTTATGAATACATTTTAGGGAAATAAATATTCTTTTAAATTAATTAATTAATTAAAATTAATTATTTATGACTTACAAAATACCAAAACGTTTACTAAGGTGAAATTGTCACTTTCTAAGATGTCTAAATTTTATTTTATTATTCATAGGTAATTTTACTCTTATGTTGGATGATTTAATATTCATAAGGGTCAGATTACTATTCATAAGGGTATGTTACTATTCCTAAGGGTACATTACTATTCACCAAAAATTATTTTTATTTCATTAGACTCCAAAAAACATCTTGAACACAACCGTGTATGTCAGATTTTCAAAATTCCAAACATAGGAATGACAAAATTATGTTTAAAGGTAACTTATCACTTAGTAGTTCATTATGTTGTGTTTTCATGTTATTTTATGACATAAATATAAGAAGAGAATTTACATTGAAAAACTTTGGGTCGTTACAGAAGGGGTGAGTATAAAACTTAGTAGGTTTTCCCAAATGACTTCCCTACTCAGGCCACTAGGATAGAAGAGTTATCCACATTTATATAAAAAGATTTTATATAAAACTTTATCTCAAAAGCAGTTTATAACTAAATATAAACAAGTTTCCAAAACCATTCATAACCAAAGGCATTTCAAGAGCAATTGAAACCAATTTTTTTAGCAAGTTATTTTTCCAGAAAAATAACCAAACAAGCTTTAGAACCATATCACAAGATCCCTTTTTGGCACACCCAAACCATTCCACAACCCATGAAACCAACCATGCATGCTACTTGGAATAGGGGAGAAGCCCTAAACCTTATCTATCCCAACAATGATGGGAGAGACTTCTTACCCTTATCCAACCCAAATGCACATGAATGTTTGACGGGGGAGAGCCCTAACCCTTATCTATCCCAACCATGATGGGTGAGACTCCTAACCCTTATCCATCCCGAATGCAATATGAATGTTTGACGGGGGAGAGCCCTAACCCTTATCCATCCCAACACTGATGGGGGAGACTTCTAATCCTTGTCCATCATGAATGCAATATGAACACACACCACACCTGCCCATCAATCATGCCAAAACACCCTTTCAATTAAAAAACCTTTTTATTGAAATCCATTTACATAAAAAACATTTCAATGCCCAACCATTTCAATTCTAAACCATTTTAATAAAACTCCCTTTTTATTGAAAACCAATTCCATCAAAGTCATTTCAATCTCAAACCATTTCAATAAAACACCCTTTTTAATGAAAACCAATTTTTCATCAAACCAGTTACAATTTCAGAAAATCCATAATTTAAAATCAATATTTTAAATTCAAGAAGCCAAAACACTTTGCACAACAATTCACAAAGATTTCACAATTTCACTAAAACCATAAATCATCACTAAAGAAGATTTATTATATTATTTTCACAATCAATTCCACACTACCCACTCAATTTGAAAGCATGCAAATCAGTTCTACTAAGTGGAGTCAAGAATGAATCCCCCTACCTTTAGGGTTTTGACGGAAACCACAACGATTGAAGAACGCTCACAAAAACCGGGTTGCTTATTCAAGAACCCACCTTAGATCTCTTATCCAAGAAATATCAAGACCAAATCTCATCATATTTGGCATCCACACACTTAGATCTACCCATAATGGAGGTATATCTAAGAAACTAGGAAAATAGGAGAAGAATATCTAAGTAGATCTAAGAAATCGACCAAGAACGAAGAAGAACGATCACATACCTCAAGAATCTAGATTTGATTTTCCAAGAGAAGCCTTTGGATCACCTCTGGAACAATGGGAGAACCTTATTTGACCTTAGGAGAAGCCAAATCCTGAGTTAGGGCCACTTAGGAGGAAAAATGAGGCACTTAGAGGCAAAACGCGTGAGATCCACTTTTATAGGATCTCATTTAAGTGGCCACATGGTTTTCCCGCATGGCTAGAAAAACTATGCGCTAACCATGTGTTAGCCACTATCTTGGAAGACACTCCATGCACGGTTTGTCCGCATGGTTAGAAAAACCGTGTACCACCCGTGCAGAAGCTATTGCCTCCAAAACCAACTACGCACGGTTTGGACGCACGATTTAGACAACCCGTGTGCTACCCGTGCGACTTACCTTTTGCCTCAAAACATCATTTAAAGTTCTCCCAACTATCCCATTCGTCACCCTTAATTTAAAACCATTAAAAGCATCAATAAAGGGCAACATACCAGAAACTGGGGGTACTACAATTACTGGAATTGGTCCCGACTAATTTAATCATGTATCATAATTCCCTACTACCTATGAGATATGGTAGACTATTGTTATTTCATAAAAATTAATAGACAATATTAAATAATTGAGTTATGTTACTACAAAAATAAATTTTGAAACCTTTAGAATATTTGATGGAGAAAGAATTACTCAAATGAAGGGATGGTTAATAGAAATTGTCAACAATATTATTTCTATAAGAGATCCAATTTCATAATCAGATCAAGCACTGAAAGTACTTAGAGTACTTCCCACTAAAAAGAATAGAATATCTGCAACTATTAGAAAATCATCACCGGTCAATAATTTTACTATGATAGAATTAATTGGAACATTGATGATGTATAAAGTAGAAATAAAATATGAATTTGAAGATCACAAGATAGTGAAAAGGGAAAATACTGATATAAAAGTCATATATAAGAATAATGAAATAAAATCAAAACAAGATGTAAAAATTGACAAAGATTTAGACTATTCAGACTCTAAAATGGAACTTTCTCAACTGACCAAAAAGCTTAGAAAATTCTACAAGAATAAAAGAGGCTTCAATAAATATTTTAATAAGGATGAAAAGGAACCTAGAGAAGTAAGATATTATGAATACAAAAATATGGGTCACATAAGACCTGATTTCCCTCAATTGAAAGGAGAAAGAAGAAGAAAAAAAAAGAAATATCGGAAGAAATATGATTATGAACATAAAGGAAAAGAGACAAGAAAGATACGTGGAGTGTATCTGAAGTCTCCAATAGCTCTTCAAAATCTGATTCGGATAAATAGCCACAAAAACTTAAATCCAATATGTTCTTTATGAATATGGAATAAAAATAGGTATAAACCTATTAATCTTCCGATTTTGACTTTTATAGTTGCTCAAATAATAAATTAGATGCTTACTATTCAATGCTAGAATAGAAATATGATTCTTTAATAAATAATCATAAATAATTAAAAAATATTCACAATTCTATTTTTTTATAAAAGAAACAATGCTAAAAAAACATCAAGAACTAATTGAAAATTTTAATCCATCCACATAGAACTTTATTATTCATGAAAATTAAATTAAATAATTACACAATGAAGTAAAATATTATAAAAGTGCTGCAAGTATTTTAAAAAAAGGAGAACAAAAACTGAATGAGATTCTTTGAAATAATGTTATTAAAAGATAATTTTTTTTGGAATAGGAAGCAAGGGTAAAAAATCAAAATTATACAAACATTATTTTTTGCCCAATTCAATTAATACCACCTGATATTACTCTAGAATAAGAGTTCATTACACTAAAAACTATTATTTAAGAAATCCTAAAATAATTGGTATTAAAAAATATTTTATTTCAAAAAATATAATTGAAGTAAGTAATATAAATTATGTAAAAATAAGGCAGATATGGATTCTTAGATCACTGATTTCTGACACAGATGGACCCAAGAAAATATGGGTACCAAAACTTTCATGTGTTTAAATGATTTTACAGAAGAAAGGCCATAAGAAAAAAAATGTTATATGTTATATGGAAAGTGGATACTCTAGAAACATTATTGAAGACTCTAAAAATTTCCATAAACTGACACTGATGGATGGAGGTATAGTCACTTCTGTTGATAATGAAAAAGGAAAGATTGTTGGAGTTGGAACTGTTTTATATACAAAGTCAATCTCAATCAACAAAAAACTGTATTTATAAGGGATAAAGCACAAATTGATAATTATTTATCAACTTTGTGATGACAACTTTTATGTTTATTTCTCTAAAAATTCATGATTTGGATTTAAAGATAAAATGCTTAAATTTAGAGCACCAAGAACTGAAAATGTTTATACCTTGGATCTAAATTTCTTATGTAAACAAAAAGTGAACTATTTAACTGCTAAGACAAATGAGTCATGGATCTGACATAGAATACTTGGAAATTGAAATATATATGTTTTATATAAATTACCAAGAAATAATTAATTTCTGATTTTCCTAGTAAAATTTGACTATGACAGATTCTGTGATGCATGTAAAATCAACAAACAACATAAATTGTCTTTCTAATCGATTAACAAAATTTCTACATCTAAAACATTAGAACTTATCTACAAGGATCTATTTGAAACATCTAGGGTATAAATTTTGGCTTGAAAATTATATTTTTATGTTTTAGTTGATGATTTTTTAAGATTTACTTTGGTTTATTTTTTAAAACTCAAAAGTGAAGTATACATTTTTTTTGAAAGATTTTACAAAATTATTCAAAATGAAAAGGATTTTAAAATAATTTTATTGAGAAGTGATCATGATGGAGAATTTTAGAATCAAGAATTTAATTATTTTTGATCAAATTTTTGTATTAAAAAGACCATTTATGCACTAAAAACACATCAACAAAATAGAATTGTTGAAAGAAAAAACTGAACTATTCAAGAAGTGGCAAGGACTATACTAAATAAATACAGTCTTCCTACCTATTTATGGGAATAAGATGTAAGTACAACTTTCTATATCATGAATAGAGTTTTATTAAGACCAATTTTTAAAAAGACACCCTATGAACCATATAATAATAGAAAACCTAAAGTAAAGTACTTTAAAGTTTTTGGATGCAAGGTATATATATTGAATACTTAAGACAACCTTGGTAAATTAAATCCAAAATATAATGAATGAATCTTTCTAGGATATTCTACTAATTCTAAAGCCTATAATGTGTTTAATAAAATGTTAAGGATTATTGAAGAATCAGTTCATGTGAAGTTTGATGAAATTTACCCTTTCATTAAAGAAAAAAATCAAATAGATGATAAAACTGACACTTTAGAAATAATGTGACTTGAAACTCCTAAAGTTGATTTTGAAAATGATATAAATGAAATTCAGTTCAGTCTATAATAATATGAAACTGAAGATACCAAAAGTGTCTTACCTAGATAGTCTAGAATCTTAAAAGACCATCCTTTAGAAACCACTATAAGAAACCTATACACAAGAGTTAGGTTTTGAAGAAATATAGAAAACCTATATGAATGATATACCTTTCTATCTTAGTTAAAACCTAAGTCTATTGAAGAAGGTTTCAAATATGTGATCTGGTTATTAGACGTGCAAGAAGAACTAAACCAATTCATAAGAAAGAAAGTTTGGGAATTAGTAGACAAACCATCAGATTATCCAGTAATAGGAACTAAATGGATCTTTAGAAATAAAAAAGATGATCAAGAGATCATAACCATAAAAAAACCTAGATTAGTAGAAAAATGATATAATCAGGAAGAAGGAATATATTATTATGAAACCTTTTAACCTGAAGCTAGATTAGAAGCCGTCATAATCTTTTTAGCTTATGCATCTCATATGAATTTAAAATTATATTAGATGGATGTTAAATTTTTCTTTTTAAATGGATATTTAATGAAGGAAGTTTATGTTGAACAACCCCCATGTTTTTAAAACCCTCATAAACAAAATTATATTTTTAAAATTACTAATGCTTTTTATGGTCTTAAATAAGCACCTAGAGCTTAGTATGAAAGATTAATATCTTTTTTGTTGGGGAATGGATTTTCTATGGGATTAGTAGATCTTAATCTTTTTAAGAAAACTATTTTTTCTAATATTTCATGAGTACAAATTTATATTGATGATATTATTTTCAGTTCAAAAAATAAAAATATTTGTAATGATTTTTCAAATCTAATGGAATAATAATTTGAAATGAGTATAAAGGGAGAATTAAATTTCTTTTTATGATTTTAGATTTATCAAAAAGATTATGGAAATTTTTTAAATAAAATTAAAAATATTATTGATTTATTAAAGACTTTTGGACTAGAAAATAGTAATACTTATACAACTCCCATGTGTACCAATATAAAACTTGATTTGGATGAAACTAGAAAACCAGTTGATAACAAGATATATTGAGGTATGATTGTTAGTTTATTATATATGACTGCTAGTAGACCAAACATATTGTTTTATGTATGTTTATATTCTATATTTCAATGAAACTGAAAATAATCCCATCTTACTACTGTCAAAATAATATTTATATATTTAAAAGGAACTATTTTTCAATCTCTTCTTTATCCAAAAAATCTTGATTTTAATTTAATTTCATATTCATATTCTGATTTTGGATGATGTAGATTAGATAGAAAAAGAACCTTAGGAACCTATCACTTTTAAGGTAAATCCTTAGTGTCATGATCAAGTAAGGAACAAAATTAAGTTGCTCTGTCAATAGCTGAGCTAGAATATGTGTTTTCTGGAAGTTTCTATGCACAAGTGTTGTGGATGAAACACACTCTACTATATTTTGGACTAAATTTTAATAATATACCTATTTTATGTGATAATAATAGTGTAATAATTATTTCTAAAAATCAAAAAATTCACTCTTGGACTAAGAATATTGGTATAAGACATCATTTTAGAAGATATCATGTTCCTAAAAAGGATATATCTTTAGAATTTATAAATAAAAAATATTAATTAGCTGATATTTTTACTAAACCACTTCCCACTGTATGTTTTGATTTTATTAAGGGGGAGCTAGGGATATTTAATTTTAAATAATTTTTTATTAATTTAATTTAATTTATTTTATTTTATTTCTATATCAGTTATTTTTATTTAGAGATTCTTCATTTATTAGTTTAAATAAATTTTTTATTTTTCCTTTTTTTAAAGAACGACTTTTCAAAATTAAAATTTAATGATTACCCTATGTAATCAGTATGAGAAACTAGACCGTGTCCCCAATACATCAGAAATATATTCATCTCTCCTTAACCTTCGATTTCAAACCTTTTAGACTTCTAGAGACCTCATCTTTCTTCCAAGCCATAGAATATGAATACCTATAACCCTCATATTCTAAGCAATGAAAAAGACAAAGAAAACAAATGAAGGTGAACCAAGTGATCTGAAGCATCAACATGTCCCCTTTAGGAAGATTCTTAAAGGTAAGGTTATTGATTTTGAATGACTGTATCAGACGAACCTTCTAATCAAGAAATATCTTGCATTTCAAGGTTTGAAATTTCTATTTAATGAAGAAAATAAAATTTTCATTTATGAAATAGAACTAAATTTTTTATAGAAATGTTCAACTTTGTTTTGGTGAAATAGAGAATAAAATGTCTTCATGATTAATTGATAAAGAGTTTTCGATCTCCTCAGTAGAAATTTCTCATATTTTAAAATTCCCCCATAAAGAAGTATTCTATTTTGATCTTTAATCAACTGGAAATCAGGATCAAAAATCAGATGATATCATGTATTTTTTTTGGTTAAAAAAATATTAGGAAAATATTTGTAAAAGATATTAAGGATGACCAAAAAGTTTTAGTAAATTTCATTCAAACATCCATGATTCTAAGGACTACTGAGTTGGAAAGGATTTGTACCCAAACATGTATATAATGTTTCTATTTATCAGTGATATTAAGTTGAACTTTCCCGTATATATACTAATATATCTAAATCACTTCTTCTAATTAGAGGCTAGGATTTCATTTTATCCCTATGGATGAATAATTTCTCTTCTTCTGTATAGAAAGAATAAGATCCAACTTATTGATTCTCGAGATAGATATTGATTAGACACTAAATGAGGCCAATATTCATTGTTAATATATATAATATTCATGTTCTTTATTATTCATAAACACCATTTTAGTGAATTTTACACTTTGAACATCATTTCACATTATGATTGTAATACCTTCTTAAAATGCACTATTATGTGGTACATTTTTGAACATCATTTGAAGTACCCAATGATTCATATGATTTTAAGGAATGTAATTATCCATATTTTAATTTTATATTTTGTTAAATTTATCTAAACTTCAATATGATCATGTTTCATTTAGGGATCAATGGAGAATTTATGGAATAATATGGGGATATTTTGTGATGAAAGGAAGCAAGTCTAGAGAAGGCAGATTGGACACCATCCCACTGATAATAATGTGGGACCCACAATACAGACCCGATGAATCCCAAATTTTTTTGTATGATAGAAGACATGTATATGAACAAATCACTCTTCAGGATCCAATGCTAATTCGGCCTAAATTGTGGACATTTTGGCGGCCCAAATTAGAGATAAAATTCTGGGCCTGATTCTGATGCCTAGAAAAACAGCCCACTAATATGATTATATCTCGGAATCCACAACTCCAAATGGGTCCAAATTTTACAGGCGGTTATAAGACATCCATAGATCTATTTTCGGATCATATGGACCACTCTGATTCGTCAATATAGAAGGTCTTTCAAGCGCTTCTGTTCGGTGAAGGAAAGCTGACTGCCACCTCGGGTCAAGGGTGGAAAAATCAACTCTCCCTTACTTTCCACCCACCTAGGCCTACCACAATTAATTTAGGAGACTTGGACTGTTGGAGTATCGAACCAAAGGCTAAAAAATTCCTATTTAAGGCATTGGTGTTGGAGGATTGAAGAATCTTGGATTCTTTGTTCAATTATAATGTTGTGCTGCAATTTTGTTGTCTCAAATTTGTCTTTCACATGTAAGTTGTTCAATTTACTTTAGTTTCTTAATAAAAGTTCTTCTTCTACTCTTATTATATTGTTATTCATATCACTTTGATACCTTTGGATCATGGTGTTAATTTATTCACACCAAACCTTGTGAAATTATTCACACAACGGTGGAGTGATCATTTTATTTTTGTTGTTTTCTTTACTTCTCCATTTCCTCCCTCATGAGTCTACTTTCCGCTTCCATTGAAACTATGGGATCAATGGAGGGATAACCCTCTTATGGGTTGACCCAAGGGAGTAGAAAGGGGATGGATTGGATGTTATTTATCACCTCATTAATGTATAATCACTTCTTTAATTGAGATTTTTATTTGATGATTTTTAAACTCCGTCGTCCTTGTTGAATTTAAGGCCACACACTTCAAGTGCTAATACGAACCTTTACCTTTAAGTGCTCAAAACTTTTATCCTTCAAGTGTTTATGTGATTAGTATTAAAGGGTTTAGGAATTAAACCAGTAAGTGATGATGTTGTTTTATCTCCTTAAATGAACCCATCTCAAATATAAGAAATTGAAATCCTTAAAAAGGAAATACGTCCAATCCACCCCGAGCAATAACCTAGGATCAACTCATTCTTTTAAATTTAATTCACTTAAGTATCTTAGAGTTACTTTAAAACCATATAAAATCAACCCAAGTTGGCCACTTTATAGCCAAAAACATTCCGTATAATGTACGTGTCTATAGGTTACTTCTTAGGTCTCTGAGGATTCGACAACCCAAGCTAAACTACAAGGACCGTCTTACCTTCTTCTCTTGGGTAAATTTGAGCGAGAATCAAATTTTGGCGCTGTTTTTGGGGACCTAAGTAAGTTATCTTAGACACTATCATCTTTTTTTTTCATCCCACTTCTCTTATCTCATCCCCAATTTCATTTCTATGGAAAATCCTTTTGAACAAATCCAAACATGGGGAACCTCTCCTTACTTTGATCACTCCACACCAAGTGAGATGTACAATGACCATCCTAGTTTCTACTGGTGGGATAATAAAAAACCTAATGAACCAAAATGTTTTTACTCCCATGATCCACAAAACATCCCAACATATAATGAGTTTCAATCCCCACAAAGCCAATCTGAACACCATCCTATGCAATTCCAACAACTTAATTATCCACCTAGAATAGACCATCTGTCTCAACCCCTTATCCATCATAATCCACATACATTACTTTAAAAATTGTGTCAAAAAATGGAGATAATGAATTTTGAAGTTTCATCATTGAGTTAGAACTACAAAGTATTAAAAATTGTGAGGAACTCATCCCAACACAAATTGTCCCTTCCATAACCTTATGTGAAGTGTCTAGTTTCCCACAAACCTCTCATGAATTTATTAAAGAACCAACCTTTGGATTTGGGATAGATGAAGAATATCAATTAATTGTTGAAGGGTCTTTAAATCAGAAGGAAATTGACTTTTTGGATTCAAAAGTGGAGAATTTGACATCATGGATTGAGTCTCCTAAGTATAACTCCATTGATAAATTTTCAAAAACACAAATCACTGAACCATTAAGAGAAATCACAAAATTTGAGTCCATGCCCATTCCTGAAACTAATCTTTATAATTTTGTGGTTGAATCTTCTATTCAAAAGGAACCAATTTTGTTGAGAAATTTGGAAAATGAAACTGAGTTGGATTCAAAATATCAACTTGTGTCTAAATGTCCTATCCAACCTGAGCTCATAATTATTGTCCTTCCCTCACCTCTAAATAATCCCTTAATAAGTTATAATCATAACCTTTAAATTGGAATTCATTCTTCTCTTGAAACCAAAAAATTTGGAATGATCATTGATATCTTAGGAAATACTATAGAGGAAACTAGATCAACCATTTGTGATATTCCTTGGATTTTACCACTCTTTTTAGAACATAGGTTTGTGCATGAAACAAATTATAAAAATAGAATCAATCTCAACCTAGTAGAATTGGTGAAACATGTGGTCCTTAAAATGTTGAAAATTGGTATCGGGTAAGTTGTGGGGTTCAAGTCGAGCTAATGACGTTAAACAAAACGCTACATGGGAGGAAACCCATGGTTTTAAAGTTTCTTATCATTTTGTTGTTTTAATAAAATTTATATTTTAATTAATCATTTTTATATTTAAAAAAAATAGACTGTTGACCTGTTCTTCTATTATGAGTATGGATGGGTATGAAAGGGGAGCACCATATTCATCCGTGTCACGTGGTGTGATCCTTGAGTAATACCTTACCCATAAATTTAAAAAGCAGACAATGTATCATCAGTTTATTTTATTTTATATATATAATTATATTTTACTTATATATATATATACTCTTTTGTTTTGTTTGTTTGTTTTTCCTTTTTCTACTAGGTAACTCTGAAAGCGACATGGATATCAAAGGACTAAATTGGAGCAGCAAGAACTTCAAACTTCAACCACCAGGTGACTTCATTCCATGACCCTCATTTTCAATTTCCTTTTTGAACTTTCATTCTCTACCTCTACCCCCTTCTAAATTTCCTTTTCTTTAAACACTTGGGATAGTGTTATTTTAAGTTGGGGGGGGGAGATAAAATAAAAAAGGCTTTTGTGTCAAAAAAATGATAACTGATTTGAAAAAAAATTGTGTAAATGGAAGGAAAAATTCCTTTAACTTTGACCATGGTAATACACATTGCACACTTTGAAACTGAATATCAAATAATTTAGCATGCCCTGATTCTAATTTTAATCCTTGTATAATTTCATGAGAATAGATTTTGGAAAGTGTGGCTGTCCAATGTGATATTTCATCATTTATATTTTCATCCAAATAAAAAAAAGATCACAATGCACGTCCTTTGGATAGTGGGGTATTAGTTTAAGTTCATGGGGTCCCCCAAATAAATAGCATAGGTTTGGTGATAATTTTAGTTTAATATGAGTATTCAAAAAAAAATATTAAAAAAAAATTGCACGTAGAGCAATGAAATGACCTAATCCGTGGCTTTCGGCACTTGGGGATCATGACTCCATAGTTGTCTGGCCTAGAGTTAGTAATTTTATCTCTATTTTTGGTAATTTGAATTTGTTTTTGACTGAGTTAACTTGATATGATGCCCGAGTACGTGGGCTTCACTTGGTTCCCTAAGGTCTTTGAGCCTGGGAGTCATCGGCAAAGTCTCGCTACAGGGGTTGACTCTTTTGAGTGCAATTTCAATTACCATGGCAAAATTGCAAAAAAAAAAAACAAAAAAAAAAAAAAAACAAAAAAAAAAATATAGAATACAATTTTTTTTGAATACTCATCTTAATATTGAAATGTGATTCCACTTAGCACTTCCGTAATTTTCCCCTTGAATAAATATGAACCCCCATGTCTATTGTGATGCACAACACATCCTCATACTTAATTGATATTGGATGAAATATGGCAATGAATTTGAACAAAGGAATGGGCCCGGGATTGGGATATTCTTATGAAACTATCTTGTATTAAAATATTTTGATGGGTTTCATGATTGTTTGGTATAAGGGTTTCTAGTGATCATTGTGTATTAAAATGTTTTTGGAAAAGGGAATTCAAATTTCATATTGTTGAGATATATTTTGCTCGGGACTAGAAAAACTCAAGTTGGGGGGTGTGATTAGCTACTAAATGAGGCTAATATTCATTGTTAATATATATAATATTCATGTTATTTATTATTCATAAACACTATTTTAGTGCATTTTACACTTTGAACATCATTTCACATTATGATTGTAATACCTTCTTAAAATGCACTATTATGTGGTACATTTTTGAACATCATTTGAAGTACCCAATGATTCATATGATTTTAAGGAATGTAATTATCCATATTTTAATTTTATATTTTGGTAAATTTATCTACACTTCAATATGATAATGTTTCATTTAGGGATAAATGGAGAATTCATGGAAGAATATGGGGATATTTTGTGATGAAAGAAAGCAATTCTAGAGAAGACAGATTGGAAACCATCTCACTGATGAGAATGTGGGACCCACAATACAGACCCGATGAATCCCAAATTTTGTGGTATTCTATAAGACATTTATAGGAACAAATCACTATTCAGGATCCAAATCTAATTCGGCCTATATTGTGGTAATTTTGGTGGCCCAAATTAGAGATAAAATTCTGGGCCTGATTCTGCGGCCCAGAAAAACAGCCCACTAATATGATTATATCTCAGAATCCAAAACTCCAAATGGACCCAAATTTTACAGGCGGTTATAAGAAATCTGGAGATCTATTTTATTCTTCTATGGACCACTCTTATTCGGCCATATAGAAGGTCTTACAAGTGCGTCTGTTTGGTGAATGAAAGCTGGCTTCCACCTCGGGTCAAGGGTGGAAAAACCAACTCTCCCTTACTTTCCATCCACATATGGCCTACCACAATTAATTGAGGAGACTTGGACTATTGGAGGATTGAAAAAAGGGCTCAAAAATGACTATTTAAGGCAGTGGTGTTGGAGGATTGAATAATCTTAGATTCTTTGTTCAATTATAATGTTATGCTGCAATTTTGTTGTCTCAAATTTGTCTTTCACATGTAAGTTGTTCAATTCACTTTAGTTTCATAATAAAAGTTCTTCTTATACTATTATTATGTTGTTCTTCATATCACTTTGATACCTTTGGATCATGGTGTGAATTTATTCACACCAAACCTTGTGAAATTATTCACACAACGATGGAGTGATCATTTTATTTTTGTTGTTTTCTTTACTTCTCCATTTCCTCCCTCATGAGTCTACTTTCCACTTCCATTGAAACCATGGGATCAATGGAGGGATAACCCACTTATGGGTTGATCCAAGGGAGTATCAAGGGGCTTTATTGGATGTTATTTATAACCTCATTAATGTATAATCACTTCTTTAATTGAGATTTTTATTTGATAATTTTTAAACTCCGTCATCCTTGTTGAATTTAAGGCCACACACTTCAAGTGCTAATACGAACCTTTACCTTGAATTGCTCAAAAATTTGATCCTTCAAGTGTATAGGTGATTAGTATTAAAGGGTGTAGGAATTAAACCAGTAAGTGATGATGTTGTTTTATCTCCTTAAATGAACCCATCTCAAATATAAGAAATTGAAATCATTAAAAAGGAAATACGTCCAATCCACCCCGAGCGATAACCTAGGATCAACTCATTATTTTAAATTGAATTCAATTTAAGTATCTTAGAGTTCCTTTAAACCCATCTAAAATAAACCCAATTTGGCCACTCCATAGCCAAAAATAGTCCGTAGAATGTACGTGTCTATAGGTTACTTCTTATGTCTCTGAGGATTCGACAACCCAAGATAAACTACAGGACCGTCTTACCTTCTTCTCTTGGGTAAATTTGAGCGAGAATCAGATATCATCACAATAATGTTCTAAATGTTGGTACCTTAATAAAATTAGGTTTATTTTGGATTATAGTGAAAGTTCATCAGTTTCCAATGACTATAACTGATCATCATATATTAGGTCCTCTTGCTCATAGGGAGTAAAAAAATATCAAATCTGCAGGATCATTTTTTTTAGAAATCAAGAAATTGGAGAATCTAGAATAGAAGGTGTTTCTAAACCTACAAAAATAAAGCTATGTTATGATTCTACATATCTTGTTGACGAATCTTCTGAAGCAGTATCCAATTAGGAACATGTTAAAATGCCCATGATTAGAGAAGATCCTTAGCATAAAGATCCAGAGGGAGACACACCTGAACCTGGTGATAAGACTTGATTAGTGCATTTGGGAGAAACAAATCATTCTGAGGAACAACATGCAAAAATTCAATTTCAAGGACAAAAATTTTATCATCAATCAAATAAAAAAAAATAAAATTCTCAAGAAGGAGTTAAAATTCAGAAATAAGTAACTAAAACCATTGAAATTTTTGAGCTTCAGGCTGTCTTTTATATTAGTCAATCCATGGAAAGCACAGTTTCTGTATCATGTGAAAGGAAAAAAAATCCTTGATTATATTTATTTTTCAAGTGAAATGACTTTGGTAAAGTCTTTAGATATTGTGGAAGTAGCTACTTAGTCAAATAATCCAATTGAAGGAACATCTTATTCACTAAACAATCATATAGAAGACTTGGTTATCAAGTTCAATAAGGTACAAGAGGAGAACTCTAGTCTTTGACAAGAACTAAAATCTACAAGGAAATATTTAGAAGATTTAATAAATTAATATGATTCATAATTGGAATTAGAATCTATTAAAAATCAATTATGATAATTCAGAGGAAATTATGTTTCAAAAAGATATTTTGATTCTTTTAAGAGAGTCATGCTTGATCAGTTTGGAAAGTTGAAATCAGAATCTATTTCCTAAATATATTTTTTAGATTTGAAATGGTATTTGGTAAGTCTGTTAAAATCAATTAAAGGAAGTTTCATTCAATTAAGAGCTTCTACTTATACACCACCTAATTCTCCAGAATTAATCAGAATATTTGAAGCAATCACTTCAGTAATGGATAACATGAATGGTAAAATTTAATATATTTAGTGTAATAGTGCACCTCTGCATGTATTGTTGAATAATAAAAATGATCTTATCGATAAATTTATTTCAATTGAACCAGTCATTAGAATTATTCTCAATAAGTTTAGTGAAAATATTTCTCAGTTTCTGCAAACCGAGGAAAATATTCATGACTTTCTCAAAGTCAATCTGGTTGAAAATTTTAAAGTGAGTCAAGATTCAATAATTTTGATAAAGAAATTGGATGAAAATTTTTCAGAAAGGTTACAAGGTCATATGATAGAGTTAAAAGAACTTTTTTAGGATACTCAGGATTTTCTAGAACCCATAAACCTCTCATGATCAAAACCTTCCCCCATCTACCATCCATCTTGTTCAAACCTTTTCCTCAAATCCAAAATCACTTATGTATTTATAATTTTTTTAATAATTTTTTTGTTTATTATTGATATTCTCTATATAATTTATATGTTTTATTGTTTGTTTTTCTCCACTGCTAGAACATATAATTATTTTTATTTACAATAGAAGGAAAAATTCACTTACTATTATGTGAAAAATTAAATGTGTTTTAATCCTTTTTCTTACAATTTATTTTTGATATCGCAAAAGGGAGAGAAAATTGGGTAAAAACAACATTATCAAATTAAGAGTATCTATTTTAAATCACAATAGTACTGTAAAATCTAAATAATGAAGTGAATAATTAATTTTCAAAACGTAAAGTATTTTATTTAAAAATATTAATTCCTTAGTGTTTACAAAATCCTATATTTTCTATAAATTATTTTATGGGTTTTATGATCATTAAAAAGGGGGATATTGTTGGGCATGTATTGTCTCAAAAATACTCTATAAATATTACTGATTTTGATTCCCACAAATACCCTTACTTGTTTTACTAATGATATTACTTTAAGCATTTTCAGGAAATTAATATTATTTTCAATACTTATTATGGAACTACTTTCAAGTTATTTATCCTCAATGAATATTCATCACAATGTTCAGAAAATGTTTTAGTGTTTTTTAGAAATTATATTCATACCCTACATTGGTAAGCATAAATAAGGAATAAAACATACATTTCAAAGAAGCACATATGGATCATGAACCCTACACTGCCAATAAAGTATGGTTAAAGAACTCAACATTTGGATGGAACCTTACATTTATAAGAAGGGAAAGTATGGTTAAGGAACCCTATGTAAGTAAGGAAAGCTACATTTGAGGAAACAAACATATGGTATATCAACCCTACTTTTATGGTCAACCCTATGTTGTTAACCCCACATTTGATATTTTTTCATTTTATGAAGGAACCCTATGTTTGAATATTCAATGATGAAGATTTTAAATCTGTGTTTCTATCTAAGATTTCTACAACGGTCTTGATAGGAATAAATATCGATTAAAATCAAACTTATGACTGATTAAAAGTATCATTATGATTTATTCAAAGAACCATATTCAATGGAATAAATCACTTCTACTTATAAGGAAAGTTATGACCCTCCTGGAAAATTTAAATTTGAATATTTGTGACCTCTCAGGAAATATTCTTGGATCTACTAAATCAACAGAAAATCCTTTTTTTCTATATATATATATGATTAGATCGTTTTCGTGTAAAATATACAAAGATATATGATATTCAGTCATGATATGATTCAATATAAAAACTTTATACTTTATATGAATATATTTTTTCAGATCTACTATAAAGAATGATCGACTCTATTATTTTATGAAAGTGACTACAATTTGAAGACATAATTTTCAACCTCGTACTGCTTCTTGTTTGTTTCTGTATAATTAAAGATCATTTTCAACCAAGATCATTTCAAATATTTTCTTACTTTAAGACATTCATCTTTGAAGAAGAAGATCTGTATTCTGTCAGTTACTACTGGAACTGTGAAGTTCAAGCTGAACATCAACAAATCAAACACTTTTGATCTATTGGAGTTTTGACTACTTGGATTTAGTCATGAATTAAGTGTCAGCTTCTGTTACTAAGATATGGATAACCAGTTCCCTCTAAAAGAACTAAAAGGATCTGTTTAACCTTATTGTAAAGGTTTAAACTACCTACACTTAGTTTTGTATTTGAAGGTCTCTTGATAAGAGATCCTTTCTAGTAAAACTCACCAAGATTGTAGAGAGAGAATTGGTGGAGTGGACTAAGGGGATATTTTTTCCCATAACCACTATAAAAATTACTTTTTTATTTTTATTTATGTTTATCCGCTGATCATATTTCACACTGAAGAGAAAAATGCATATTTTCATAAATTACAGAGTGTTAAAATCCAATTTTTTTGAATATTATCAAAAAACACAATTCATCCCCTCTTTTGTATCTTTGTATTATTCCGACCTAACACATACCCATTGAACGTATCATTTATTTATTATCATATGTTTGGAAAGGAAGATCATTATCTTATGAGATCATATCATTCAAGAGAGCAATTAATTCAGTGAAACCAAAGTCACTCCATACATTTATAGCTTTTATATTATATCTCTTCAGTATGGATGACAATGCTTTATATTTAGTGAAACCATTATACAATGGAATTCTGTCACAAATCTTTACACTACTACAAAAACGGGCTTTATCAGTGCTCAAAATGGGCTTTAATAGAGCTAAAAAAGTTCTGTAAATCTCAGCACTGATGGGGGGGGGGATCCTTATATTAGCACTAAAAATGCACTGTTAAAGGGAAATTTTATCAGTTCTAAAAAACCACTGATAAAGGGCTCCTTTATCAGTGCTAAAAAAGTGCTAATAAATTCCCTTCCCGCTATAACATAAAATTCTATAGTTGCACACCCAAAAAAGACCTACAAAAAAAATCAGCATATCAATAAGTATACCCAAACAAAATTAACACACAATTCATAAGGTAATTACAACAAGTATACAAATACAACAAGTATACCCATACAATAAGTATACCCATACACCATTAATACATAATTCATAAGTTAATTAAATACATAAAGAATTCAATTTAGAATTTAGGGGGGGTGGGGGGGGGGGTGTTCAGGTGTTTGAGGTGGATGTCCAAGGGGGGTAGGGGGTAGGGGGTGTCCAGGGGGTGGAGGGGGGAGGGGCTGTCCAGTGTGGTGGTGGTGGTGGTGGGGGGGGGGGGGTCAGTCCATGGTGGTGTCCAAGGGGGGTGGGGTGGTGTCCAAGGGGTTAGGGGGCTTTCTAGGGGGTGGGGGTGTCCAAGGGGGTGGGGGAGGGGGTGTCCAGGGGGTGGGGGTGGTGTCCAGGGAGGGTGGGGGGTTGTACACGGGGGTGGGGTGGTGTCCAGGGAGTGGGGGTGGCTATCCATGGGGGTGGGGTGGTGTCCAGGGTGGGGGGGGGGCTTCCCTTGGTGGTGTCCAGGGAGGTGGGGTGGTGTCCAGGGGGTTGGGGGGGGGGGATTTCCAGGGGTGGGGGTGACCAAGTGGTGGGGTGGTGTCTAGGGGGGTGGGGGTGTATGTCCATGGGGGTGGGGGTGTCTAGGGGGTGGGAGGGTGTCTAGGAGGTGGGATGGTGTCTAGGAGGGGTGGGGTGTGTGTGTGTGTGGGGGGGGGGGGGGGGGTTATCTAGGGGGTTGGGGGTGTCTAGGGGGTGGGTGGGTGGGGGGGTGTCCAGGGTGGTGGTGGTGGTGGGGGGTGGCTGTCCTGGGGGGTGGGGTGGTGTCCAGGGGTGGTGGGGTGGTGTCCAGGGGGTTGGGGGGATTTCCAGGGGTGTGGTGGGGTGTCTAGGGGGTGGGGGTGTCCAGAGGGTGGGGGGTGTCCAGGGGGTGGGGGGTGTCCAGGGGGTGGGGGTGTCTAGGGGGTGGGGTGGTGTTCAGGGGGGTGGGGGTGGCTGTCTAGTGGGTGGGGGGGGGGGGGTCCAGGTGGTGGGGTGGTGTTTAGGAGGGGTGGGGGGGGGGGGTGCGTCCGGAGGGGGGGGCATCCATGGGGTTGGGGGTGTCCAGGGGGTGGGGGTGGGGGTGGGGGGGGCTATCCATGGGGGTGTCCAGGGGGGGTGGGGGGTGTCTAGGGGGTTGGGGGGGCTTTCCATGGGGTGGGCGGTGTCCAGGGGTGGGGGGGTGTCCAGGGGATGGGGTGGTGTCCAGGGGGTGGGGGCGGTCCAGGGGGTTGGGGGGCTGTCCAAGGGGGGTTGGGTGATGTCTAGGGGGATGGGGGTGACTGTCCATGGGGGTGGGTGTGTCCAGGGGTGGGGGTGGGTGTGTCCAAGTGGTGGGGTTGTGTCTAGGAGGGGTGTGGGGTCGTCTAGGGGGTGGGGTGGGGGGAGTCTAGGGGTTGGGGGTGTCTAGGGGGTGGGGGGGGGATATCCAGGGTGGTGGTGGTGGTGGTGGTGGGGGGGGGGGGGCTATCCATGGGGGTGTCCAGGGGGTGGTGGTGGTCAGTTTTCCCTATGTCAATCCAAATGCATTTGGTCGGTTTTTCATATGTCAGTTATTGTTTTCACTTAAAATTATGTCCATTTTAAACAAAAGAGAGACACTTTGAGTGATACCAGCCACACCGTGCCTCAGATTGAGGCGAGGTTGACTCGTACACATCACAAATGACCCATGGATCGTTCTCCTAAATTGGAAACACAATCCAAATGCATTTGGTTGGTTTTCTATACATTAGTTGTTGTTTTCATTTAAAATTATATCCATTTTAAACAAAATAGAGACACTTTATAGTCTTATTTATTCTTCACACTTGTAATCATATCAAATGATACATAAAATGAAATGTTATCCCAATCACTAGATACATTCACTTTTTCCATGTGTTTAGTCCAACATTTATAAATTTGATCTATTCTGTGATTGATCAAGTGTTCTTCCAACTCCTCTGAACTAATTAGTCTTGAATAAAAACAAATTAAACATGGAAAAAGGACTTGAGAAGTGTCATATGAATTATCTTTTGAAAAATTGATGCACTCTTTCACTACATCCTCATACTATTTTTTCATATGATTGGAATCCATCTATTTTCAATTGATATCCATTCTATTTGATTCAATAATATTAATATTTAACAAAACAAATAAATATACAAAATGTACGAGCTTAGAACTTATAAAATGAAATTCTTAAAGAATCATTTAAGCTACATGAAACTATTGTTCTAAGATAATAATATCCAAATGATGCATATTGAGATTGTCTTATAGTGGTGAATATTATTGAAGGAAGGAAATGTGTGATATATATATGAAGTTACAAATAATCTAATTAAATTTTCATATATTGAAAAACACATAGACTAAAGATGGTTTCTATAATTTTGGTGGGAGGGATTACAACATGAGAGAGAAGTTGATGTTTATTAATTTCTTCACTTGGTGTGTGGTAGGTCATATGGTGTTTCAGTGATAGGATTATTAGGAGAAAAACTTTATATTTTTTCTAATGATGAAAATGTTAATAGGTCATAATCACATGGTCTTGAGAGCCTAAGGTTTGAAGAAACTCTTGAATTTAAATACAATGAACCAGGAGTCTCAGAATGGGATTCTCAAGCTATTGGAAAAAGAAATGAAAAATATAACTAGGGTTTCATGAATGCTTCAAATTTAAACAATTCACATGGTTGGGATGAAGCCTAAAAGAATAGAAATAAAAATAATTATTGGTTTCAGAAGGAACAATCAACATCAATACAATTAGAATAAGTTTCCTAGTGTGATAAGAAGAAAGCCTCATCTCACACTAATGATTGGATTATAATCCCTAATACCTAGGATAACCTAAAAAAACCCATCCTCAGTGGAACCAAAAAATAAAATCAACTTTAAAAAAAAATGAAAAAGTGGAAACTGGGGGAAAGAGAAAGAACACACTAAAAAGACATAGCCACTTGATAATTAGAACTGAGTTTGAAATGAAAGTGAAATGAATATTAAATAGAGTCACCAGTGGGAGACAACTATTACTAGTAAAAATTTACAGAACTAGGGAACTAATAATGAAAAAGAAGGTGAATTAACCTACTTAATATTGATCTTAAACTTTCTATTGTGTACACACACTTTTTTTTATCATTCTTATAAGAAGGAATTTGTAACAGCACACGAGGTTAGAGATTTGTGTTGAAAATGACTATCGTAGATGTTCACAACAATGAGAATATAATAACGATTGTGCTTATTAGACATGGTAATTGAAGAAAATGGGTTGAATTGTTTTATTTTAATCCATGGGAGTAGGAAGCATACATGGAACTTAGAGCAGATTACCATCTATGCACTGTAAAAAACATACCTACTTATCATTTGAAATCACCAACTTACATGATAAGTGGAAAGAGTTTTTACTATGCAAATATGGTCCTTTCATCCACATCCTCATACAGTCAGGAGCTCCATGCAATCAGAGTGAGAAATTTGAAAAGGAATATCTCATGTAGCATTAATTCAATGATATATCACATGATTAAATATAAAGATAAGATCCAAAAAAATAGTGAGTGATTAAAATAAATAAGAGGGAGGAGTTGATGTTTATTCATTTCTTCACTTGGTACGTGGAAGACTAGTTAGTTTTTCAGTGATATGATTATTAGGAGTCGAAGATGTTTTTTTTAGATGATGAAAATGTTGATAGGGCCCAATAATATGGTCTTGAGAACCCAAAATTTGAAGAAAATATTGAATTTAAATCAAACGAACCAAAAATCTCAGGCTGGGGTTCTGACGTTCCATTCCTATTTGAGACAATTCACATTTCATCAAAGGGTCCTTTCAAGAACCCATGCTAAGAAATTCAATTCATTAAACACCACATGCCACTTTAAAGCATTACATTTCTTAAATCAAAGTAAAAATTTTTAAACAACCCAATAGGAATAGAAAACCAGCACCATCATCATAACAAAGATTTTAAAAAATAAATCAACTTTTATAAAACACGACATGAAAGTAAAATAGGCCAATCAGGGCATTGTAATTTGAAAGGACTATCAACTTTTGAAAATACCATTTGGATAATACCTTTTTTAAGAACAACATTTAAAAACCAAGTTCAGGATATAGAATTTGAGTTCTTGAACCACCCTTTTTCCTTAAATATGTATTCATTTATAAATATAGATATAAATCATCCCATTGCACATATTCACACATCATCATGTGAAGATATGCAATAATGTATCAATATTTATATCTATGTATATCTGTATAATTATCAAAATAATCATGAAATAATTTTTTATCAATCTCTATAAATATAATAAATTAGAACAAATCATACAAACTAGATTAAACCCATTTCATAATTCCTATAAAAATTATAAACAAATCAAGAGATATTAAAATGATTGGAGTTTTTCTTCCTGGTAATGGAAGAAAATGAGTAAAATTGTTTTATTTTAATCCATTGGAGTATGAAGGATACCTAGAACTTGGAGCGGATTAACATCCGTGCACTACAAAAAATCTATCTACTTATCATTTGTAGCCATCACCTTACATGATAAGTGGGTAAAGTTTTTTATAGTGCACAACTAGGATCTCCATGTAAGTAGAGTGATAAATTATGATGAATGAGTGAAATAAATGTGAGGGGGAGGGAGAGGGTGAAACCTCGATGGCTTGAGGCAAGAGAGATTGGGCGGATAATCAGAAATCTAGATTGAGGAAAAATAAGATCACTCGCTTGCACTGTTGAAAAACTTTGAGAAAATTCAAAACACATAAATTTGTTTGAGGGGGAGCGACTGATCTTAAGTCACATACCTTGGGTTTTGAAAGCATTGATTCAGCCAAGATGTTTGAGGGAGTGCAATGGAAAAGCTTTAGTTCCACGAGAGCTTGAACGACACGAGGATAGAGAACTTTGTTAGGGTTCTATTTAAAAGACTGAAAAGGGTTTTATCATCACTTTTTTAGTGCCGATAAAGACCTATATAATTAATTTTAATAATATAATTAATACAATTAAAAAATTTAAATGCATATAATTATAAATAAATATAATGTATATAATTATAAATAAATATAAATATATATTATTTTAAATAAATATTTATATAATTATAAATATATTTAAATAATTGTAAATATTTATTTATAAATATAATTATAAATAAATATAAATAAATATAATTATAAAAAAAAAACAATCTATATAACTAAAAATATATTAAAAGAATTGTAAATATGTATTTATAAATATAATTATAGATATATAATTATAATTATAATTATAAATAAATATAATTATAAATATTTGTATTTAATTATAGATATATTTAAATAATTATATATATTTAAATAATTATATATATATATTTATTAAATAAAGAAATATAATTATAAATATAATAAATATAAGAAATATATTTATTATAATTTTAAAATTATATATATATATATATATATTAATAATAATTTAAATATTTTTTTATAAATTATATATATATATATATAATTTTAAATATATTTATGTAATTATATATATTTATATAATTACATATATTTTTATTAATATATATATATAATTATAAATATATATATATAATTATAAATATAATAAATATATTTATTATTTAAATATATTTATTACAATTTTATAATTATTTTAAAATATAATTAATTATTTACAATTACATAAGTACTTTTTTTAAATAAATAAATAAATAAATAAATAAATATATAAATATATATATATATAATTATAATTATAAATATATAATTTTATAAATATAGTAAATATACATTTATAAATATATTTGTTTAGAAATATTTAATTACAAATATTTATTTAAAAATATTTATTTAAATATATATTTTTATAAATATATTTCTCACATTATTAATGAATATATATACTTAAATGCATAAATGTTAAAAATGAGTGAAATTGAATAATTAAAAATGAAGAGACTTAAAAAATATTTAAAAAATGGAAATTTTTTATTAATTATAAAAATTATTAAAAAATTAAAAATGAGTATATATTAAAATGAATATGAATACATATTAAAAGTATTAAACCTATTAAATAAATATGTATAAATTTTAAAAACTGAATAAATTCCAAAATATCAAAGATTAATAAATTTAAAAAATGAAAAAAATAATATTAACTAAAATAATATTAAAAATGATTAAATAAAATTAAATAAATTACAAAAATATTACTATATAAATTACAAAATTATTAAAAAATTCATTTAAATAGATTAATTATATAAATTTCAAACATATTTTAAATGTTAAAAATTAATAGACAAAAATAAATAAATTATATTCATATAAATTACAAACATATTGAAAATATTACATGTACAATAAATAAATATACGCATGAATAGATATTACAAAATGATTAAATTCCAACAAATATAAAAATCAGTAAACATTAAAAATGAATAAATACTATTAAATGAAAGAAATATTAAAAATGAATAAATAGAATTTAATAGAAAAACTATTTTAAAAAATGTATTCATATAAGATTGACAACATGAATTGTAAACACATATAGAAATAAAGGAAATATTAAAAAAATGAATTTAAATAACTTAATTATATAAACTCCAAACATTTTAAAAATATTACAACTTAATAAATAAAATTTAATAAATACCAATCATATAAATTTAAAATATATTAAAAATAATACTTATTAAAATATAAATATGTATAAAAAATGAATAAATCCCAAAAATATTATATCAAAAATGAAAAAATATACATCAAATGCGAAATAAGTACATGTAATGACCCGGACTTTTATAAATAAAATTCCCTTTGTGATTTAATTAAATTTACTACTACGTATTATGGTTAGAGTGAACACATGAAATTCCTTAGATTTATTACATCCATTCGGATTTAAAGGACTGTAAGCATCATAACCATTGATAACATATCCATTGAATAGTGATCATATGATTTGTATAAATATAGGATTTTGAAAAATCTAATTGACACAGAGAAAGGAAGTGACGACCTCAACGAGTAGGATTGTTCCCCTTGAAGTCCATTTATCAGATCTTCCAAGGCAGATAACATCACTGAGATTTTACCTTGACCAATCCCAAGTCGAGATCCAATAACTAAAGCATGAGCAAAACTGTTTATGAGATAATTTCAAGCTCATAAAGATCACAATCCAAACCATGTATGCCGAACCACCCCATGAAAGTCTCACCATCACGCACCCTACACTTAGGGTGTTTGCTGATGTAATAAAGGTATATGTATCAAGACCCTAATAATATGAATATGTATATTATATTTTCAATATAATAATGGTTATATTTATTTCTTATTATTATTACTTTATAAATGATTTTTATTTTGATTTGATAAAACAAAAATTATTTTTTGGGTAATATGTAATTTAAATTAAGACATTCCTTTTGATAAATTAATTAATTTTTGAAATAAATTATATTTTAATAAAATATTAATATTAAATAATATCCATTAAGAATAATTTATAATATAATTTTAAGATGTTAAAAATAAATTTTATAAGGGTTTGAAAACTGTTATTGTCAAAAAAACCATCATTTCTCAGTAAATGTCAGTTCTTTCTCTTTTTTTTAAAGGGAATTCCCTTGTGTGGCCTTTTCGAACCCTCCACACATGGAAACCCCCCTCCCCCACAAAGGGGTCACTCCCCTGAGGTAGCGCCCCAACCGGGGAAGGAGCTGTTGCCAGTCGAGATGGCAGAGCGTCCTGAAGGGTGACGACCCAACAGCAATGGTACGTCCAGCGATTCTTCAGCAATTGTAATCATAATGTAAAAATTATTCAATGGTGATTTTTTCATAATTTTCTGAGATAGTCGAATTTTTGGGTAAAAATTAAATATGGTATTAATATATGGTGTGTATTATGACATCATAATGACCCAAAAGTGATGTGATAAATGATATAAAATATATCCACAACCAAATCTATGTTTACCCCTTAATATAGTATTTTTTAGGTTATTTGATTAATTTTATAAATTCATTATGAATCTTCCAATACCTATAATATATTTAAAGGTTTTAAAATAATTTTTTTAATAAAACAACTCACTTCCACATCACCAAGGGTAATATTTCAATTCATTCAGCCCTTGTAATTAGAAAATAATTAAAAATACCCCCTTTTTGCATAAAACATGGGAAAAAACCAAGGGGAGGTTTGTGGTTTTGATTACTTTATTATATAGAGTCCAAAACCTAAGTTTGGAAAAAAATAAAGAACTCCCCTATATTTTCCTATCTAAACCCACCCAAGATCCCATTATTCATCACAAAAAATCCTTGGATCATATCCTTACTCTTCCATTCCCTCTATAGAGACCTCCCAAGGTTCCCCAAGCTTTCAAGAAGCTCCTCCCAAGATTTTGGAATCACCCTCTCAAGGTAAGGGATCATCTCATTCTCCTCTTTATTCAAGTATCTTCAATATCTTATGCCTTTTATCTCCAATTCCCAATGTTTGGATATGTTGTTCCATATTACCCTTACTACCGTTATTATTTCTAAATTATTATAGACCGATTTAACTTTCATTAAGATCTCTAATGAACATTAATGTTCCCCCGTTATACTGCTAAAATTTCATTGTGATTTTCCATGACAAACAAATGTATAGTGAATACCCATATCCATTTTCTATCAAGGGTGTTAAACTTTATGAAATTATACTTATTTGGTTTGTGACTTACATTTATGTAATCCACACTCCATTATCATGGGATTAAATGTGATGAAATATGTTCTTATGTATATGATCTATGTGTCACACTTAGGATTGTACATGATATGATTATGATGAGTGTGCCATGATAGCACTATAATACATTCGGTAATGTTTTAGTCTCATGAGATTCCATGTATGGTGAATGATAGGTTATCTTAAGCACATTATCTTATGTTGTCTTGGTGGTAAAAATTGACTTATTCTTACGATTCCATGTTTAAAGTTGTTTCTGCATTACCATATTTCCATCATGTTTTCATGCTATATCATGCCTCATTGTTCGTGTTTATGATTCTCACCCCTTTTATGTCTCATTGATATGAAAATTCTATAACATGCAATACCTTCTTCATGTTATTTTTTTATTATTCCATTACTGGGATTTATAGTTCACCCCTTTATTATGTATGTCCCCAGGTTATCCTACGCTATTTTAAGTATGATGTAATATTATGAGCATGTTAAAGAAGTTTTAAATAATGGTGATGTACCCCTTATTTTAAGTTGTTATATAATGTTCCTAATTACCCAAATACACTAGAAATTTCAATAATTTAGGTTTTATTTTGTGTACCATTATGTAAAAAATAATTAATTAGTGTGTAATAAATACAAGGGTTGTCATAGTTGGAATCAAAGGAATGTTTTGTTATTTTTCGGATTAGGATTAGAAAACTCTAGATAAAGATTAGGGATAAGAATAAACATATGAATACATCCCTAAAATTTTGTATAGAATAGAGTAAGTGGTTTCTAAAAAAATACATCCCTTTCCGGATACTATAAGTGGATATGGATCTACCACATACATACCTAGGGTTAAAACAAAAAAACACCACATTGATATAGACTTGATTGGGAATTGGTTCATGAAAACAGGCCTTACTCTACACCTAGTTTGACACTCCCAGGGTATATGCTTTGGTAAATTCATAATCTCTTCATGGACCATTTTTAAGTGAATAAAAATTCCTATAAGAGTCTATGTTAAAAAATAAATCATGGATAATGCAACGTCCCGGTTCCGGAAGCCACCCAGAGGCGCCCCGTACCCGGTTGGTCACATGGCCTCAAGTGCATTTCCCCAAATGCCAGAGGCTGCTGACTAGTAGCAAGGGACTTGGGTGTGATAGTGGGGAAACTATTCCCTCATTGGAAGAGTACACAATGGAAGAAAAAACAAATAACAATAATAGTGGAAGCAGTAGACATCCAAACAATAGTAAACAGCAGAAGACTGATAAATAAACAACTAGAGCAGAAATATATGTAAATGATGCATGATGCTCATATGTCAAGGAAAACAGCCAAAAAAGTCACAATGCTGAATACAGTACTAAAACAATGTATAAAAGAAAAAAATATGAGCAAATCCTCAGCATCGCAAGCCTCAGCTTGGTCCCATGCTCTCCATCTCCAGTGCAATCAAGAACCTGAAGTAGAAGGGAGCTTGCCCTTATCTATACCTGCAACAATATAATCTGCTTGGGCCCAAAAGCATATCCCAAACTGGGTGTGAGACGAGGTCCCAGTAGGCAACCACCCAAAGATCTGTGCCTAACAGTCAGTGAATATATGGCAGGTAAAGTAAAGTAAGCAGTAAAAAGTAAGCAGTAAACAGTAAGCAGTAAACAGGAAGCAGTAAACAGGATAGAACACAGTAGTAACAATCCACAGTTTCTAGCATATAATCTACAAACAAGAAACATCCACTCAAGAAAGTAGAAAAAAGGTAACCTATGGGTATTCATCACAGTCTAACCCCTAAGGTTCAACCTACAAGTACTATCAACCCTATGGGAGCCACACACAGTCTCACCCCTCTGGTTCAGCTAAAGAATAGACTCTCTGAGGAAGCACTCACTATCAATTCCCCCTATAGTCTCGTGTCGTACTAAAGACTCTATGGGGAAGCACTCAATGTCTATTCCCCTTGTAGCCCGCGTCGAGGAAATATAGACTCTCTGAGTAAGCACTCAACGTCAATTACCCCTGTGGTCTCACATCGTAAATTAAAGACACTCTGGAGAATCCCTTACATCAATTCTCCCTATGGTCTACTATACTTGGTTCTCACAACCCTGTGTAAAATAAACATGCATAGCGGGCATATCGGCCCAAGTAAACCTCAATAACTACTTGGATATCATTCTAAGGCACCCAAAATACAGTTCAACAGTTCCACTATCCTACAACTAGGCATGGAAACTAGAAAAATTCCAAACTAGAAAAACAAGCATGGAAAAACATCCAGAGTACAGTAAAAGAATGACCCTACACACAAGCAATTACCTCTACTCAAGAAATCAAGAAAAGTAGGCAAATAATAGGGGAAAAACAAGAAACACGCAATACCCCATTCAAGGGTATTGGTGGAATTTTCACAAAATATTCACAGAATTCCTACGGTAAGGAACAAACCACCTACCTTGATGATAGGATAACGATATACATGAACCATGACGACTGATTCTACTTAGAACGCCAAGGATCTAAGAAAACGTTAAAAACGCTCAACCAACGATATCTCGAGAAAGATGAGAAATTGGAAAACAAGGCTCTAGGAGAAGGAATAAATCACTGCTGTGGTTCTAACGCAATCGACGGTGGTTGATTCGGAGAATGTATGGAGGCTCGGGAATCAGAAGAAGAATCACGGTCGTACGAGTCGCTCTCAAACGAAGAACCTGAAGAAGGGGTGTGTTCTATCCATCAGGCGCGACCCCGATGCGTTTAATGAAAAATAAAGAAAGTACACAGCGTGTACTTCTGGGGTACATGGTGTGTACTCTGTTTTTTCATACTCCACTTTAATCGGCCACCACATCACCCCTACACACCATGTGTGTGTCCCGGACACGACCAACACATGGCTTGGTGCGGCAAGGGAGTACACGGCGTGTACTCATAATATACACGGCGTGTACTTCAAAAATTTCCAAAAACCCCTATTTTCTCCAAAAACTCTAGGAAAAAGGAAAACATACCTGAAACGAAGATCCTAGTTCTTACAAACTTCCCCCCTTAAAGAAATTCGTCCCCAAATTTCCCTAACGAGGTGGAGAAGAAGAAACCCCGAACAGCTCTAGCCACTGCGATTGTACATCGGCCTCCCTTTCCCAGGTCTCGTCCTGTACTCTCCCATGTTTACACAACACCCGTACTAGAGGAACAGACTATCCACGGAGAACCTTCGTACTGCGATCGACAATCCCGATAGGATGCTCCTCAAACAATGCATCCGCTTCGAGCTCAACCTCCTCAGGCTGAAAGACATGAGGTGGGTCTGAAAAGTAACGTCGAAGCTGAGAGACGTGGAAGGCGTCATGCATGGCTTGGTACCTCTGAGGTAACTACAAGCGATAGTCAACCGACCCAACTCTCTCCAATACCTCAAATGGCCCGACGTACCATGGTGAAAGTTTACCCTGTTTCCGAATCCTTTTGTGTCCCAACCTAGGTGCGAGACACAGGAAAACCTGATCCCTTACCTCGAACTCCAGAGGTCATATCCGCTGATCAACATAAGTATTCTGTCAAGAATGTGCTGTAGCCATCCTATTCTGAATCAACTCTATATGCTTTGAGGTCTCTTGAACAAGACAAGGTCCCAATAAAGATGCCTCTCCTGCCTCCAGCCAACATAAGGGTAATTGGCATGGACTACCGTACAAAGCCTCATAAGGTGCCATCTAAATAGTTTCCTAGAAACTATTGTTATAGGAAAACTCCACCAGGGGAATATGCTTCTCCCAAGAAACACCAAAGTATAGAATGAAATCTCGGAGCATATCCTCAAGCACCTGGATCGTACGCTCGGATTGGCCATCTGTATGGGGATGGTATGCTGTACTCAGAATTACCTGTGTACCCAAAGCCTTCTGAAGTCCCTGCTAGAACTGAGAAGTAAAGCGCGAATCCCTATCTGAAACAATGGAGTGGGGAACTCCATGCAGAGACAAAATTTCTCAGATGTATAGCCATCCCAGATCATCAACACTGAAGGTCTCCTTGATCAGTAAGAAGTAAGAAAAATTCGTAAGCCTGTCGACTATAACCCAAACAACATCATTCCCTCAAGGCGACCTCAACAATCCGGTCATGAAGTCCATCGCAACATCATTCCACTTCCACTCCGGAATGGGTAACTGCTTCAAAAGGCATGCTGGTCGCTGATTATCTACCTTCACCTGCTGACAAGTAGAACACCACAAGACGAAACCAGCAACATCCATCTTTATACCTGGACACCAGTACTGGAGATGAAGATCCTGATACATCTTGGTGACGCCAAGTTGAACTGCCCAAAATGAGGAATGAAAATACCGCATCAGCTCCTCGCGTATGTCTACTGGCACCCATACGCGTCTCTGGAAATGCAAGATCTCATCCTTGCCCACTGTCCATCCAAGAATAGGGTCCTATCCTTACACACTCTCCCGCAGGACTAAGCCTTCCGAGTCTGATAGATTCCTCATCCGCACCTGATTCAGAAGTGTAGAGGTAACAACTACAGAAGATTGGTAAGTCTGTCCCTGTCTGTCGTGCACCTGCAGATGCATCTCAGAGAACAGATCCATAAGCTGCCACTCACTAATTGCTTCCTGAACTTTCTACATCTAAGTTCTCCTACTCAACACATTTTCCACTGCGTTGCCCTTTCCCGGCGTATATGCAATCTCGAAATCAAAATACTGAAGATACTCAACCCACCTGCGCTGCCTCAGATTCAGATCATGCTGAGTGAAGATGTACTTGAGACTCTTGTGGTCGGTGAAAACCACAACGTGATCTCCCAGATGGTAATGTCTCCAATAGCTTAAGGCATGAACAACAGCTGCCAACTCCAGATCGTGCGTTGGGTAGTTCCTTTCATGTGGCCTCAACTGACGAGACCCATTCGCAACGACTCCATCTCCCTGCATAAGCACAACGCCCAGCTCGACACCTGATGCATCACAATAAACTATATAGCTCTTTCCTGGCTCTAGAAAGACTAGTATCGGTGCTGATGTCAACCTTCCTTTCAGCTTCTGAAAGGCTGACTCACAAGAGTCTGACCATAAGAACTTCACCCCCTTCTTGGTCAGACCTATCAAAGGTTCTTCAAGGCATGAAAAGTCCTGAATGAAGCGTCTGTATTATCCAGCCAACCCCAGGAAACTCCGTAACTCAAAACAGTTCTTCGGATGCTCCCAGGAAACTACAGCTCTCACTTTCTCTGGGTATACAGATACTCCCCCCTCTGAGATGACATGACTTAAGAAGTGAATCTGATCCATCCAAAAGTGGCACTTCGAGTTTTTAGCATAAAGCCGATCCTCTCTCAGTGTACTCAGAACGATCTCAAGATGGTTAGCATGGTCGTGTCGAGTGTGAGAGTACACCAAGATATCATCCACGAAGACCATGATTAAGGAATCCAAGTAAGGATAGAACACTCGGTTCATCAGTGCCATGAAAACTGCTAGCGCATTCGTGAGACCGAAGGGCATAACCGTATACTCGTAGAGACTATACCTGCTCCTAAAGTCTGTCAAAGGTATATCTGATGGTCTAACGTGAAACTGATGGTAACCGGACCTCAAATCGATCTTTGAGAGCATGAGGGCTCCTCGAAGCTGATCGAAGAGATCATCAATCCTTGGAAAGGGATATCGGTTCTTGACCATCAACTGGTTCAGCTTCTGATAATCCACACAGAGCCTAAGGGTACCATCTGCCTTCTTCGTAAATAGGACAGGAAATCCCCAAGGAGAAGTACTGGGTCAGATGAAACCCTTTTCCTGAAACTCCTCCAACTGCTTCTTGAGCTCTTGCAACTCAGGTGTAGCCATACTATAGGGAGGAATGGACACCGATGTCGCTCCTGGAATGAGCTCAATAGAGAAGTCCACTTCACGCTCTGGAGGAAAACCTGAAAAGTCATCTAGAAAGACATCTTTGAAATGATCCACGACTGTAGGAAAGTCCAACTGTGAAGTCCCATGATCATCCAGATAAAGAATAGAAATTTGGGCTGTCACCCTTCCTAGCCCATGATGCTCGAGTCCTATTCGACTCGCCTGGACATCACATTCGCCTCTATGAAGAAAATATTCACCCTCTGGTGAAATGAAACTTACCCTGAAGAGATAAAAGTTGAAAAATTCCTGGAAGGGAACCAACCAGTCCATCCTGAGAATGACATCATAGCCTGTCATCTCTAGGACATAGATATCCCATAAGAATGATACCCTGCAACCTTGAGAGGGCACTCTCTGCACTGACGTACACTAGATTTCCTCGTCCCCAAAGGTGTGTCTAGTGTCAAAAATTCAGCAGAAGAAAGGATATAGAGCTCAAGGATCTCCACAATAGAAATAGATATAAAGCTATGCATAGCACCAGTATCAAAAATAGATGAAGATAAAACTGAGGTTACTAAGATCGTACCTCGAACGGTAGAAGGTCTGAGATCCTACTCCTGATAGGTCTGCTCCACCACAAAAGTCTGGCTTGCCCCGTGGCCCTATGACCCTGCCTGAGCACTCTAAGTTGATCCTCCCTATTGGAGCTGAAGGACTGTTGACTGAATTCCACGACCTCAACCTCCACCTCAGCCCGAACGGTCGAAAGAACTCCAGTTTCCTGACTAGTGAGAAACTGGTGGTGCTGCTCCCGAATGAGCAGTCATGGAAGAACTCCCGTCACCAGCTACTGGTGAGAAAACCTGAAAAAAACGCTGAAGGTGACCCATCTTGCTGCAAGATCGGAATTCCACTGGGTCTCTCTGGCATTGCAGCCTCGTGTGCCCGACCCTTCCACACCGGTAGCATACTACCCGGCTACCTGAAGATGTATCTCCCCTCCTCAGATCACCGCGTGTAGACTCCCTACAGTGCTTCCTGCTGTCAACTGGAGGGACACTAGCTCTGGAAGCAGAACCGCCCTGGCTCGTAGCTTCGGAGTCTCTTAGATTTCTCTCTACAATTAGAACCTAGTTGACGATGGAAGTGATGGAAGTCAACTATAAGAGATTCACCTGTGAGCGGATCTCCTGCCTGAGACCATCCTCAAACTTCCTTGCTAAGAACACCCCCTTCCATCCCGAAGGGGTGTGAAATGATGTAGCTCGGTGAAACGAGATGAGTACTCTATAACAGAAAGAGTACCTTTCTCTAGACTCATGAACTCCCGGGCTCGATCGGCCCTCAGGGTCTCCGGGTAGAAGTAACCGTAGAACACGCCCTGGAACTCCTCCCAAGACATAACCTGTTGATGACCCGCCTGTGAGATCATGTCCCACCACCTCTTGGCAGAGTCTTGAAGCATGTAGGTGTCGAGCTTGACCCACCTCTCTATAGGTGTATCCATATTCTCAAAGATAGTTAGCATGGATTCCATCCATGACTCTACAGCCGGTGGTCCTCCTTCCCCCGAGAAAGTAAGAGGATGCTACTGCTGGAAAACCCGCGTCAAGTCTGCCATAGATGTGGCAGAAGGCAGTGATCCCTGGAAGGTCTGCATCATCCTCATAAAACCTTCCCTGAACTGTGCATCCACACCTGCAACTGGTATGACAGCCGGTTCCAAGGCTGGCCCGACTGGAGGATCGGCAGGAAGTCCCTGATCAGCCATATATGGCGTCTGATCACTGCCCTACAACTGAAGTACAACCAGAGGACGTCTTGGAGGCATAACTATGAAAGATCAAAAGCATACTTAGATCAGAAAAACAAGGACATAGAATAAAGGAGTACAAAATAGAAATAAGGGAAAGAAACACTCAAGTTTTACAAAACAAGACTACATGGCGTGTATAAGCTCAACATGGTGTGTACTTAACTCTATCCCCCTACCCGTGTCTCCTTTCACGACTAACCCACATGGTCTTCTTGAACTGAGACTACACGGTGTATTCCTGGTGGACACAGTGTGTAGTAGACAAGGTTTCAACGACCTGTGTTGTTAGTTACACGACCGTCTACACGGCTGAGACTACACGTCATGTTCCGAATAAACACGGCGTGCACTTGAAGATTTATTCCGACCCATGTTGTTGGTGACACGACCAAGTACATGACTGACCCTTACACGGCGTGTTCTGATTGAACACAATGTTTATAAGAGGAGATAACACCATCCCGTGTTGTTCGTGACATGGTCGGGTGCTGAGAACAAGGATACACTATGTGTTCATACACAACACGATGTGTATGACACGAGCTTCTCCGACCCGTGTTGTTAGTGACACGGCCGGGTACTGAGAACAAGGATACACGACGTGTATGACAAAAGCTTTCTTGACTCGTGTTTTTAGTGACATGGCCAGGTACATAGCTTACTACTACACGACGTGTATAAACTCTACACGGTGTGTTCCTGGAGATATTTCACAACCCGTGTTTCTGCTCACATAGTCAGTGACACGATTTAAACCTACATGTCGTGTATATATAAGGTACATGCCATGTATTCTTGTTTTTTCCAGGCAGTAGCTCTGAAACTACACCGAATCCCAGAAAACACCGAAAAAGAGCATGAAGGTGCCAAATTACGACCCGTGAGGGCCCATACTCCCCACGAATCAAAGCTTGGTATCCAATACAGTCATATGTAAGGAAAACAGGTCAATGAATCACCAATTTCCAATTCAAGAGGGCCCATAACACCACAAGAACCAAAATTTGGAATTCATTTAAACAAGTTACAATACCACAGTCCCCTACCAAACAAGAGGGATTCTGTCAAAGCATCTATCACAACAGCATGCATAATCTACACAAAGTCTATCACAACTACATGCAATTTCTAATGCACCTTAGATGGCATGGAAAGAATGCATGGCATGTGATTTCTAATAAGTGCATATATGATGCATGAGATGGAATACCCTCATCTCATTGGGTTGTGATAGAAATAGAACCATAATAGTAACAACAATAACAACACAAGGCATGTGGATCACTCTGGTTGAAATCATATCAATCGTAAAATCTCAAAACCAGAAAACTGCAATAATCGAGGTAGTATGGCTTTTCCCTGTACACGGGTCAACTACTCCCAAGAACAACTTAATACCAAGTACCAAATCCGTATTATCCCTGACTAAAGGCTCCAAACTGTAAATCAAGAGAAAATAACTCCTCTGATACCACTTTGTAACGTCCCGGTTCCGGAAGCCACCCAGAGGCGCCCCGTACCCAGTTGGTCACATGGCCTCAAGTGCATTTCCCCAAACACCAGAGGCTGCCGACTAGTAGCGAGGGCCTTGGGTGTGATAGTAAAGAAACTATACCCTCATTGGCAGAGTACACAACGGAAGAAAAAACAAATAACAACAATAGCGGAAGCAGTAGACATCCATACAAGAGTAAACAATGGAAGACTGATAAATAAACAACTGGAGTAGAAATATATGTAAATGATGCATGATGCACATATGTCTAGGAAAACAGCCAAACAAGTCACAATGATGAATACAATACTAAACCAAATTACAAAAGAAAAACAGATGAGCAACTCCTTAGCATCACAAGCCTCATCTTGGTCCCATGCTCTCCAGCTCCAGTGCAATCAAGAACCTGAAGTAGAAGGGCACTTTCCCTTATCTATACCTACAACAATATAATCTGATTGGGCCCAAAATCATAGCCCAAACAGGGTGTGAGACAAGGTCCCAGTAGGAAACCACCCAAAGATCTGTGCCTAACAGTCAGTGAATATATGGCAGGTAAAGTACAGTAAGCAGTAAATAGTAAGCAGTAAATAGTAAGCAGTAAACAGAAAGCAATAAACAGGATAGAACACAGCAGTAACAATCCACAGTTTCTAGCATATAATATATAAAAAAGAAACATCCACTCAAGCAAGTAGAACAAAAAAGGTAACCTCTGGGTATTCCACACAGCCTAACCCCTAAGGTTCAACCTACAAGTACTAGCAACCCTCTGGGAGGCACACACAGTCTCACCCCTCTGGTTCAGCTAAAGAATAGACTCTCTGAGGAAGCACTCACCATCAATTCCCCCTATAGTATCATGCCGTACTAAAGGCTCTTTGGGGAAGCACTCAACATATATTCCCCCTGTGGCCCGTGTCGAGGAACTACAGACTCTCTGAGGAAGCACTCAACGTCAATTCCCCATATGGTCTCGCATTGTAAATTAAAGAAACTCTAGAGAATCCCTTACGTCCATTCTACCTATGGTCCACTACACTAGGTTCTCACAGCCCTGTTTAAAATAAACATGCATAGTGCGTGTATCGGCCTAAGTAAACCTCAATAAATACTTGCTTATCATTCTAAGGCACCCAGCATATAGTTCAACAGTTCCACTATCCTACAACAAGGCATAGCAACTGGAAAAATGCCGAACTAGGAAAACAAGCATGGAAAAACATCCAGAGTACAGTAAAAGAATGAACCTACACACAAGTAATTACCTCTATTCAAGAAATCAAGCAAATCATGAAAACAACAGGGGAAAAACAGGAAACACGCAATACCCCGTTCAAGGGTATTGGTGGAATTTGCACAAAATATTCATAGACTTCCTACGGAAAGGCACAAACCACCTACCTTGATGCTAAGAGAATGATATACATGAACCATGATAACTGATTCTCCTTATAACATCAAGGATCTAAGAAAATGTCAAAAAATATCAACCAATGATATATCAAGAAAGAGGAGAAATTGGAAAACAAGGCTCTAGGAGAAGTAAGAACTCACCGCTGCGGTTCCAACGCAATCGAAAACGGTTGATTCGGAGCACGGATAGAGGCTTGGGAATTCAGAGAAGAATCACGGTCGTACGGGTCACTCTCGGATAAAGAACCTGAAGAAGGGGTGTGTTCTATCCATCAGGCGCGACCCCAGTGCGTTTAATGAAAAAAAGAAAGTACATGGTGTGTACTTCTGGGGTACACGGTGTGTACTCTGTTTTTCTTTACTCTGCTTTAAGCGGCCTCCACATCACCCCTACACACCGTGTGTGTGGCCCAAACACGGCCAACACACAGCTTGGCGCATCAAGGGAGTACACGACATGTAATCAGAAAGTACATGGCGTGTACTTCAAAAATTTCCAGAAACCCCTATTTTCTCCAAAAACTCCAGGAAAAAGGAAAACATGCCTGAAACAAAGATCCAGGTTCTTATAGATTCAATAGATTGAAGCCTAAAAATTCATAAGTTAAGGAAGTACATTTCATTTATAAATTAAACTTTTAATGTTATTGGATTACTATTTATTTGTTTAATATTTTAAATTTACTCATCCCTAATTTTCCTTTTATTCTAGAAAATGGTTGGAAATAGGAGGAACCGAGTAAACAAAAAATGTGAAGGGAAATGTGATAACTTCCAAAATAAGGTTTCCAACCTAATGGGAGTAGGAATCCAAACTTTATGATGATACTCTCTCGCTTGAATCAGGTTCTGAATAGAAACCTGAATCAAGAGGAACACCCAAACCCCCCTAATAAAGAACAAGCTGCAATTCAGACCTTTATGTGACAAATGCCTCCAACATTCAATGGATCATATGATCCCTTAATCATAGAAAAATGGATAAACTCCATTGAGAAGATCTTATACATATTTAAATGTCACAAGAAAGAGAAGGTTGTACTTACTGTTTATGTATAGAGGGAGAATATGATCAGTAGGGGGAATTGATCAAGAATATGAAGCCTGAGGAAGATATATAAGTGATGGGGTGGAAGAAATTATGTAAAATGTTTTTGATAAATATATTCCACACACTCTCTAACTTAAAATGGAAATAGATTTACTTTCCATCAAACAAAAATATGATGAATCCCTTGGGGAGTATGAGGGAAACTTCACAATACTTTCACGATACACCTTCGTCTTTATTGTTACCCTTGAATAAAAATTTGACAGCTTCTTTAGTGGGATAAGACCTAGTCTATAAAAATCCCTAGCGGTCAAAGACTTTTATATCTATGATTAAATTGTTTAGTGTTCCCTCAAAGTAAAAATGGATATTTTCCAATCTCAAGGGTCTCATAGGGATACAAATAATAATGTGGAGTTTACTTTTGGTAGTGAAATGGAAAAATCTAACAATGGTAAGAAATTTAAACATAATTATTTTCAAAAGGGTAGAAATAAGCACCCTATAAATTACCTAAGGGGGAAGAGTACATGATTTATGCACAAAAATAAAGGTAACTTAGCTAGATATTTTCAATAGGAGAAACCCACCAATGTAATTGAAGAAAGGAATTCTATATCCTACCCACATCCTATTGTCTAATATTTCAACTAAAATGTAACGACCCAAACTTTTGTTAATGAAAATTCCTCTTGATCTAATTAAATGTCTCATTATGTAAAATGGTTATATAAAATATGAACTTCCTTGTTTTTATGTTTTTATATTTCAAAATACCATTAATAATTGTGACCATTGCTAATTTATCCATTGAACAGTGATCACATGATTAGTATAAATATAGGGATTTAACAAATCCAATTTACTTAAACAAAGGAAGTGATAACCTCATCCAGTAGATTTTCCTCATATGAAGGCCATTTTTCAGAGCTCATAAATGAGGTGGTGTCATTGGGCTTTGCTCTTGACCAAGCCCAAGCTGAGCTTCAACACGTTAAGCTCAAGCGGAACCGCCTATAGGAGAAGTGGAAGTTGATAGAGATTACCACCCAGGCGATGTTATCCAAGCCACCACAAGAGTCTATCACCATTGCACACCTTACCCTTTAGTCTTATACAAGTGTTATAAGGGGTTATGTAACAAGACCTTAGAACTATGATTATGTGCATTATTTTTCTATATAATAAAGAATATACATTTATTTTATTATTGTTACATTGTAAATAGTTTTTAAAGCACAAATAGTATTTTTAGTTAATATTCAGTTATGAAATCTATTTTGATGAATTAATGGATTTTTGAATTATATAATATTTTAATAAAATATTGTTACTAAATTACTTTTTATTAAATATAACTGATCGTATAATTTTTAGGAATACAATTGTAATTTTTATTAAGGTTTGAAAGCCGTTTTTTTCAAAACCCATAAATTTTTGATAAACATGAGTTTTTATGTAAAATGTAAAAATTCACATACTTATAAAATTATTTGGATAAAATTAATATTATTTTTGGAATCAAGATGTCGAAATTATCCAATGGTGAATTTTTCATAATTTTCTGAGAAAGTTGATTTTTTTGGTAAAAATCAAAATACCATTTAGTTATATAATGTGTTTTATGACATCATAATGAACCAATAGTGATGTAATAAAATAATATAAACATTATTTTCAGACAATATATTTTTTACCATTAAAATATTGTGATTTTAGGTTTGTTTAATTTATTTTACAAATCTTTAGTGGACCCTCCAAGACTTATAAAACATTTTAACTTTTTAAATTGATTTCCTTGAGATTGTGACTCACCTCCACATAAGAAAGCATAATATTTTAAGAATTTAGGCCATTGGAATTATAAAATAATGTTTTCTACTCCCCTTTGGCAAAAAACATGGGCAAAAACCATGGGATGGTTTGTGGTTTTGGTTAGTTTAATGTGTAGGGTCCAAAACCAAAATAATAAAGAATTCCTTCCCTTTTCCTATATAAACCCACCCAAGCTCCCACTTCCTCTTCACTCAAAGCCTTTAGAGCCTGACCAAACTCTTCCCTCATCTCACTAGAATCCTCCCATGGTGATCTAATCTCCTAATAAGCCTCTCTCAATCCTCTCCCAAGCCTTTGGGATCACACTTCCAAGTAAGGGATTCCTTCCTTTCTCATTTTATCCAAGTTTCTTAATATTGTTATGCCCTTTTATTTTCAATTATAAATGTTGGGGTATGATTTCACACCCACACGTAATTTCTTATTTATGTTTTAATTATTATATACCCCTTTTCTCTCTCATTAGTTCCCCCCATGTACACCCGTTACCATGCCGAAATTCCGTAAGAAATTTATCTCTCCTCATTTACATTCAAGAAATTATTTTGTATTGTGAATACAAATTCCATTACTTATGTTGGGAAATGTATCTATATGAACAAATTAGTTTACATTTTATGTACATATGATGATACACCCTTTTCTCTCTCATCAACCTTTTTATGAAGTCTTATGTCACGCCGTTATGCTTCTGAAATTGTACTGCCATTTTCTGAGCCAAAATAATTGTGTAGTGAATACCATGCCCATTTCTCTATCAAGGGTATTAACCTTTATGAACATTTAATTATTTATGGTAGAGTTTCATATATTAATTCCAAATTACTTTACCATGTATTAAATTATGATGTTTAATGAATCTATGTTGTAGGATCTTGTGGCACACTTATGCATGAAATGAAATGTTTAAGAAGGGTGCACCCTGATAGATTTACAATGCATTGGATAAAGATTAGTATCACGATATTTCAAGTGAAATAAGAGTTTAATAATGATAATTCAAGTGAAATTAGGGTTTAATCATGCTAATTCAAGTGCAATGATGGTTTACTCATGATCCTTGTGCAATGAGCCTTGGCTCATGCTAATACCATGTTAAGTGTTATTTCCACATTTCCATGTCGGGATAATCATGATTTATCATGGATTTATGTTCATATTTCTTTTATTCTCCATTTATATTCCTATTTCCTAACATGTATTGTATTCATCATGTTATACCTTGTTTACTCCTTTACTAGGCTTTATAGCTCACCCTTTTCTTATGCATATCCTTAGGTTATCCCATGCAATTATAAGTATGAGGGAATGTAGTGGTCATATAAAGGAAGTTTTCAATAAAGATGTTATATTTCATGTTTTAAGTCATTATGTAAAGTTCCTAATTTCCCAAGACACTAGACCTCTTGATACTCAGAGTTGTCTTAAGTGAAAGTTTATGTAATAAATCATGTTTAAGTGTGTAATAAAAAGCAGGGTTGTTATAGTTAGTATCAAAGGGAGGTTTAGTTATTTTTGTGATTAGGATTAGAAAAACCTAGTGAAATCCTTATGGATAATACTAAGTATAATAAAAACATCCCTAAGTTTTGGTGAGTATTGAGTAAGTGTTTTATCAAGCAATACATCCCTTTCTGGATACGAGTAAGTAGAGGCGGCTCTGGTATAGATATACCTTGGGGTGAAAACTCTGACAAGGAGTTTTGGGCTTGACTCGAGGTATCCTAGTACAGAAAATTGTCCTTGATACACTCTTGGTTATGAAACTCCCAGGGGATATGATTTGGTAAATTCACAATCTTAGTATGAACCATTATTAAGGGAATAAAAAAATTCCCCTAATAATATATGTTGGAAAGTATATCATTGATAACATAGATTGAAGCCTAGGAATTCATAAGTTAAGGAAATAAGTGTAAATTATAATGCATCTATTTTTGTCTTTGGATTACCCTTTATGTTTTACCCCTAAAATTACTTTTATTCCAGCCAATGGCTGGTAATAGTAGGACTCAGGCTAACAACCGATGCGAAGATCAATGTGAAGACTATTCTAATGAGATACCAAATCCAATGGGAGCGACAATCATGAAATTTGTCATGATAATATCTCATTTAAATCAAGAATTGAATAGAAACATGGGTCAAGAGGAACGTTCAACCCCCCCCTAAGAAAGAACAAGTCGCAATCAAGAGCTTCATGAGACAAAGTCCACCTACTTTTAATGGATCATCCGATCCCTCAATTGCCAAACAATGGATCATCTCCATTGAAAAGATCTTCTCTACCCTTCAATGTTCTGAAAAAGAGAAGGTTCTTATATATTCTTATCATATGTAGGGTGAAGATGATAAATAGTTGACATTGATAAAAAAATACGAAGCCTGAGGAGGAGATCGAGACATTAGAATGGAAGGATTTGTGGAAAATGTTTTTCAACAAATATTTTCCTCGCACCCTCTGACTTAATATGGAAAGAGAATTACTTCCCCTCAAGAAAAAAGACAAATAATCCGTAATAGAGTATGAGGAAAAATTCACAAGGATTGCACAATACACCTCTAGCTTTGTCGTTACCCCCGAATATAAGGTTGACCACTTCTTTGGTGGGATAAAACCTAGACTACGGAAAGCTCTAGAGATCTGTAACTTCGATAGATATGAGGAAATTTTACTATGTGTCCTAAAAGTCGAAATGGAGATTGGTGAATCTTAGGGGTATCATGGGGATAAGAATCATAATGTGGACTTCAATTCTAGTGGTCCAATGGATAAAACCAATGGTGCTAAGAAAACCCAGTACCCCACTTTCCAAAGGTGCAGACAGAAGCACCCCAGAAATTGAATGAAGGGGATGAGGAATTGATTTAGGTGTGGAAGAGAAGGGCACATAACCATTAAATGATGACAAGATAAACCCGTGGCTATGAAAAAGGAGAGGAACACTCTGTTAGAACCTCCACATGTTGTTCATTACTTCAACTTCAAAGAACCAGGGCACCTTGAAAATTAGTGAACTATGCCAAGGGTTTTCGGAGGCAGCCAATAACCTCCAAGGCAGCAAGGGAGAGATTTTTCCATCACTACCACTAAAGTGATCCTTGACAATGAAGTGCTGATAGGTATGATTGTTATTCATTCAAGAATAGTGAATGTACTTTTTGATTCTGGTTCTGCTCATACTTTTATATCCTGAAAGTTTAGTAGAACAATCTCAACACCACCACAAATCATGGAAGTAAATATGTCGGTGAGAATAAAAAATGGGGAAATCATTGCATCTCATGAATATAACACCTCCCCAATCACAATATATGGAATGAAATTTCCAGTGAACCTCATTATACTCCCTCTGATGAATTTTGATGCAATTATTGGCATGGATTGGTTTTCCTTATATAGAGCCAACATAAATTTACATGAGAGGGAAATCACTCTCCATATGGAGAATCAACCCCTAATTCTGTACAAGTGAAAGGAGGAGGATAAATATTCCTTGTCACCATCATCTCAAGAATGGGTATTAATGCCCTATGAGCACACATATCCAGATTAGATGATTGAGTCTAAGGAAGAAACCATCCTCGAAGACATGCCTATTGTGAGAGAATTTGCTGAAGGGTTTCCTAAGGAATTTTCTTGTCTTCCACCTAGAAGATATTTTGAATTATAAATTGAACTTATACCTATCGAATTTCCAATATCCAAGACTCCGTATAAAATGGTTTTTGTGGAGATTGGGGAGCTGAAGAAACAACTATAGCAGAATCTGGATAAAGATTTTATACGCTCAAGTGATTCACCATGGGGTACACCAGTCCTCTTCATTAAGTAGAAGGATGAGTCAATGCACATTTGAATTGATTATCGTGAGCTCAACAAAATCACGATAAAGAACAAGTATCCTATTCCCCAAATTGATGAATTGTTCGATCAGCTACGTGGAGAACAATATTTCTCCAAGGTAGATTTGTGGTTAGGATATTACCAAGTAAGGGTGAATAATGAGGATATCACCAAGACTGCTTTTCATACAAGGTATAACCACTATAAATTCATTATAATGCCTTTCAAAATCACTAATTCTCCAGAAATCTTCATGGACTTGATTAATAGTGTATTTAGAGATTACCTCAACAAGTTTGTGATAGTCTTTATTGATGATATTCTAATATTCTTCAAAACCAAGGAGGATCATGAGGATCATCTAAGAACTATACTAGAGACCTTGTGAGAGGAGAAGCTCTATGCAAAGTACAACAAGTGTGAGTTTTGGTTGAAGGAGGCCCCATTCTTGGGCCATATCATCACAAGCAATGTGATATTTGTGGATCCCTCCAAGATAGTTGCAACTGAGGGAAGGCCAAGGCCAACATTAGTAATGGATATCCATAGCTTCTTGGGGTTAGCTGGATATTATCACCTATTTGTGAGAAATTTCTCACGATTTTCAAACCCTCTTACCAAGATAACTCAGAAGGGAGTAAAGTTTTCTTGGAGTGATGAATACAAAGAGAGATTCAAGGAGTTGAAAATGAGACTTATCACTACACCCATGCTCACTATAAGAACCCACATTCTTAGACCGGATAAAATACAAGATTTTTTTTACAATTTCGTTTATCAGTGGGTCAGTTTTAAAACCGCGCTTCAGAACGAGGTTCTGAGTGCGCGAACCGGTTCAAGCAGTGACATCGGGCTGTGCATGGGCAGTTAGACCATGTAGGTCAAGTCACACAGTTGACTTATTGTCAAAACGTGTTATCTAATTATTTTTTAATTAATGGATGTTTTAATAATAATAATAGTGAGAGATTATTATTATTAAATGTTGTGAAAACGTGTTTAATAAAATAATGGTCGAACGAGATTAAATGTGGATGTTTTAATAATAATAATTTTGGAAGATTATTATTATTAAATATTATGCAGACATGTTTACTTAAGTGGCGGTGAAATGCCATTAAATGTGACATTTTAGTTTGACAAAGAACATCAATTTAAAATCAAGTGTTAGTGGATTTAAATTGACGTTGAATTTTTTATTTGAAGGAGCGTCATTTTAACGCGATATCTTAATTGCGGTATCTTCGTAATGAAGCATATAATTAATTAAAGGGAATTTAATTAAAAGAGATGTTATAACTATTATTAGTTATTATTATTTTACTAAATAATAACAGACTAAGTTATGGGGTTGACTTGAATAATTAAATAATAGTGGGGTGATAATAATGAGTTTTAATATTACCTTAAATGGATTGAACAATTAAATGGGGAAATTTAATTGCCATTGTTTATTTTTTTAAGAAATAATAATAGATTTGTTTGGTTAGCTTTAATGGAATAAATGGTTGATTTGTTTTTAAATATGTTGAGTATAATATATATATATTGAAGTTGTAATATGTATTATAAATATAAATTAAAAAGAGAAAAGGATGAAAAAGGAGGGAGGGAATTCCTTCCACGCTGGACAAGAAATCACGCCTCACCCTTGGGGATTTCTCCCAAAAACATGGCTCTCCCTCCTTAAAGAAACCCTAAGGTGGCTGGATCTCCCATCAGCAGCTCCTCCCTCTTCTCTCTGGATGGCGCGACCTCCTCCGAGCAGGCAAGCAATGCGCAAGCCCTACAAGCTCTATCTGCTGCGCGACCAACCCCGCGACCGGACCCCCCCTCAGCTTCTCTTCCTCCACAACACACGGATCAGATGGGTCTCCTCCCTCATCCTCTGCATGATGTAGTAGATCCGACTGGAATCCTACTATCCCACGCGGCCAGCTCCCCTCCTCCCCTGGATGGCGCAACCTCCTCTGAGCAGTCATGCAGCGTGACGCCCCGGTCTCCTCTCCTTACTAGCGCACGAATAGGCTCTCTGACTTCTCCCTGTAGCAGCGCCTGGACAGCCATCCTCACATGGTGCCTTCCTCCTCCTCCCATGGTAGCTTTTCCCCTTCAGTTTCTCCCCTGGACGGTGCAGCGCACAACCAGGCGCGATCGGAGCAGCCCATGCAACGGCCGTGCAACACGACTCGGAAAACCCCACACATGTGTATGGTGCGGCCAGCAACCAGGCATGCGATTCACCAGATGTCCTCCTCCATGCTTCTCCCCTAGCACGACACCCCCTACTCATCCTCATGGTGCAGCACTCAACCCTCCTAGATAGTGGCTGTGCGGCGCGACCCCAAATCTTGATGGTCCTTCTTACGCAACATTTTCTCTGACGTCGTTCTTTGTTTGGGTCCAATTCAAGGAGGTATGACCTTCCTTCATAGTCTTCTTCATCGCTGTCGTGATTCAAAGCGGATTTGATGCCATTTTAACATTGACCAAAACCCTCGATTAGGATTTGATAGATTGTTGCATTCTCCTGATTTCACGGTTGTGAAACAACATCCCAGGACACACTGGACCATGCTCCGACAACCGCAGTTGGGTACGATTACATTTTATCACCGATGTTGGGTAAGAAAATTCATATACATAATTATTGTATATTTTACGCCTTTTTTTATTAATGAAATTGAGTATGCAAACCCTTGTGGCCTTCATCTGGTTCAGAGTCAGTTTAACTGAGTTGTTAATTTTAGCAATATATTGCTGTTTACGTTGAAGGTTATATATACGCATCACTTTTATGTATATATATATATATATAAAGATATATATATATATATATATAATATACGCACATCAAAGTCACGCACGTGCGACTGCGTGACCGATAAAGCAAGGCGTGTTAACCTGGGTCCACTCTGAGGGAAAATCGGAAGCCAACATCCAAGTATATCGTCCTTATCACCTCAAGGTAGGAGGTTTATGCCTTTATGTAGAAAGTCTTTGAATATTTTGTGCAATTTCTCCAATTCCCTTGGATGGGAATTGTGCGTTTTCCTATTTTTCCCTTGATTGATTGCCTTCTTGCTTGACTGCTATAGTAGAGGTTTACCCTTGTGAATAGAGTAGTTTTTGCTGTACTCTGGACGTTTACCGTACTTGCCTTGCCTGTTAGGTGTTATGCCAGTTTCCAGGCCTAGTTGTAGGATAGTGGAACTGTTGTGCTGTTTTACTGCTGAGCCCTAGAATGATAGCCAAGTAGTTCTTGAGGTTTATTTGGGCGATACACGCGCGTTATTCATGTTTATTTCACACAGGACTGTGAGAACCTAGTGTAGTAGACCATAGGGATAATAGACGTAATGTCTTCTCTAGTGTGTCTTTGAATACGATATGAGACCACATGAGGAATTGACAATGAGTGCTTCCTCAGAGAGTCTTTAGTTCCTCAACGCGGGCCACAAGGGGAATGATCTTGGTAGCACGACTGATCTTCTTGATGATCTTGGTTTCCTCTTAGTGCACTCTCTCAAATGCGACAAGCATGTCCCCCATCTTGAACTCATGCTAGAGGCACTAGGATAGCGTTGGTTACATGCCACACTAAAGTTTTAAAGCTGTAGGCTTGTCTTGTGATCTCCTTCATAGTTGTTCCCAGAATGTGTGATTTCCTTAATATTTGACCTTATTCATGCTAAGGCATGATTGTTTTCAATAAAATTGTGATGTTTTGACTTCGGAACATCAACGAAGATCAGGTCAGGACTTCAGTGTACGTATAGTTGGTAATATAATGGTTTTAAAGACACGTCATCAGTTAAAGGATGAGTGTGGGTTTTGGGTCAGCGATGTCTTCTGAGGAAGCATGTGTAACCACTTTCTATTGGTTGATTGAGACTGAACGTTTTCGTTGATGAGGTCCCTGTAATGGCCTCAGATGTAAAGATTCATTTTGGTGTTTGGGTTTTAAATTAATTGTTGGCTTGGGTTTTAAAAGCTTAAGTGAGGTTTTATTAGGAAACGCTTAAAGATGCATTGGGCGTTGGGAAGGCAATGCGTTCTTGTTGAACGGAACCTCACAAACCTTGTAGGTCGGGTGATGTTTTCGTTGGTTCCCGAAGGCTTCTCGAGGATGAGAAGTTTTTAAGTTGGGTAGTTTGTAAGAACCCTCATTCTTAGACTGAATAAAATACGAGATTTTTTTTTAAATTTTTATTTATCGGTGGGTCAGTTTTAAAACCACGCTTCAGAACGAGGTTCCGAGTGTGCGAACCGGTTCAAGAGGTGACATCGGGCTGTGCATGGGCAGTTAGACCATGCGGGTCAAGTCACGCAGTTGACCGATTTTCAAAACATTTTATCTAAATATTTTTGAATTAATGGATGTTTTAATAATAATAATAGTGATAGATTATTATTGTTAAATGTTGTGAAAACACGTTTAATAAAATGATGGTCAAACGAGATTAAATGTGGATGTTTTAATAATAATAATTTTGGAAGATTATTATTATTAACTATTACACAGATGTGTTTACTTAAGTGGTGGTAAAATTCCATTAAATGTGACGTTGCAGTTTGACAAAGAACGTCAATTTAAAATCAAGTGTTAGATCATTGAGAAAAAGTTCTATGAAATACAACAATGCCCCTTGTCATGGTGTTGTGGTGAAACCAAAAGTTTGAATAAGCAACATGGGAATCAGAGGAAGTGATGAATCAGAGTTACTCATATCTATTTTAGTGTGGGAAAAGGAAATTTCAAGGGTGAAATTTCTTAAGGGGATAATATTGTAACAACTCAAACATTTTTAATGAAAATTACTCTTGATCTAATTAAATGTATCATTATGTAAAATTGTTATATAAAATATGCACTTCTTTGTTTTTTTTGTTTTTGGATTTCCAAATATCATTAATAATTTTGACCATTTCTAATATAGCCATTGAACAGTTATCACATGATTAGTATAAATATAGGGCTTTAACAAATCCAATTTACTCAGACAAAGGAAGCAATGACCTTATCCAGTAGACTTGCCCTGTATGAAGCCTATTTGTCGGAGCTCAGAAAGGAGGTGGAGTCATTGGTCTTAACTCTTGATGAATCCCAAGACTAGATTCAACACGTTAATCTTGAGTGGAACCGCCTATGGAAGAAGTAGAATTTGATAGAGATTACCACCCGAGCGATGTTATCCGAGCCACTCGAAGAGTTTGTCACCATCGCACGCCTTACCCTTCAGTCTTATGCGGGTGTTATAAGGGTTATGTAATAAGACCTTTACACTATGATTATGTGCATTACTTTGTTATATAATAAATAATATACATTCATTTTATTATGGTTACGTTTTACATAGTTTTTAAAGAACAAATAGTATTTTTAGTTAATATTCAATTATGAAATCTATTTTTAAGAATTAATGGATTTTTGAATTAAATAATATTTTAATAAAATATTATTACTAAATTAACTTTTATTAAATATATATTATTGTATAATTTTTAGGAATACAATTGTAATTTTTATTATGGTTTGAAATCTGTTTTTGTCAAAACCCCTGAATTTTCGATAAACGTCGGTTTTTATTTTAGAAGTAAAAATTTTCATATTTAGAAAATTATTTAGATAAAATGAAAATTATTTTTGGAATCAAGATTTAAAAATTATCCAACAGTGAATTTTTCATAATTTTTTGAGAGTTGAATTTTTAGGTAAACAATTAAATACTGTTTAATTATATAATGTGTTTTATGATATCATAATGACCCAATTGTGATGTAATAAAATAGTATAAAAATTATGTTTGGCCAATAAATTTTTTACCATTAAAATAATGTGATTTTAGGTTTGTTTGATTTATTTTACAAATCTTTAGTGGACCCTCCAAGACTTATAAAACATTTTAACTTTTTAAATAGATTTCCTTTAGAGTGTGACTCACCTCCACATAAGCAAGACTAATATTTTAAGAAGTTCATCCATTGGCCTTATAAAATAATATTTTCCACTCCCATTTGGAAAAAACCATGGAGAAAAACCATGGTCTAGTTTGTGGTTATGGTTAGTTTAATGTGTAGGGTCCAACACCAAAATAATAAATAATTCCTTCCCTTTTCCTATATAAACCCACCCAAGATCCCACTTCCTCTTCTCTCAATGCCTTTAGAGCTCGAACAAACTATTCCCTCATCTCTCTATAATCCTCCCAAGGCACCCCAATCTTTCAATAATCCTCTCTCAATCCTCTCCCAAGCCTTTGGGATCACACTTCCAAGTAAGGGATTCCTTCCTTTCTCATTTTATCCAAACTTCTTAATATTGCTACGCCCTTTTATTTTCAATTATAAATATTGGGGTATGATTTCAAACCTCCCCTATACTGCCCTATTTATGTTTGAATGATGACATACCCCTTTTCTATCTCATTAATTCCTCACATGTACCCCCATTACTATGTCAAAATTCCGTAAAGAATTTATCTCTTCTCATTTACATTAAAGCAATTATTTTGTATTATGAATCCAAATTCCATTACTTATGTTGGAAAATGTATCTATATGAACCCCTTACTATCCATTTTATTTACATATGATGATACACCCTTTTCTATCTCATCAACCTTTTTTATGAAGTCTTATGTCACGCTGTTATGCTGCCAAAATTGCACCGACATTTTCCGAGCCAAAATCATTGTGTAGTGAATACCATGCCAATTTCTCTATCAAGGGTATTCAACTTTATGCACATTTACTTATTGATGGAATAGTTTCATCTATGAATTCTACATTCCTTTATCGTGGAATAAATTATGATATTTAATGAATTTATGTTGTATGATCTTGTGGTACACTTATGCATGAAATGAAATGTTTAAGAAGGGTGTGTTTGATAGCAATCCAATGCCTTGGGTAAAGATTAGTATCACGATACTTCAAGTGAAATGAGGGTTTACTCATGCTAATTCAAGTGAAATTAGGGTTTAATCATGCTAATTCAAGTGAATTGAGGGTTTACTCATGCTCCATGTGCAATGATCCTTGGCTAATGATAATACCATGTTAAGTGTTGTTGCTACATTTCCATATTGTGATAATCATACTTTATCATGCCTTTATGTTCATGTTTATTTTATGCTCCATTGATATGCCTATTTCTTAACATGTATTGTATTCTTCATGTTATGCATTGTTTACTCCTTTACTGGGATTTATAGATCACTCTTTTCTTATGCATTTCCTCAGGTTATTCCATGCAATGCTAAGTATGAGGGAATGTAGTGGTCATGTAAAGAAAGTTTTCAATAAAGATGTTGTGTTTCATGTTTTAAGTCATTATTTAAAGTTCCTAATTTCCCAATACACTAGACCTATATATCCTTAGAGTTGTCTTAAGTGAAATTTTATGTAATAAATCATGTTTAAGTGTGTAATAAAAGGTAGGGTTGTTATATTAAAGGAATAAGGACACTATGTGAACCACTACCCTAATCCAAGGGTTGCCAAAGAAAATCAATGCCAATGACCTACAAGGCAGCAAGGGAGAGTATATTCCATCACAACCACTGAGGTGGATCCTGATAATGTAGTAGTCACAAGTATGCTAGTTATTCATTCAATAATAGTGAATGTATTTTTTTATTTTGGTTATACTCATTCTTTCATATAATACAAGTTTAATAGAACTATTCAAACACCATCATAAAGTATATAAGTAGAGATTTTTGTGAAAACGACATATGTATAAATTATTGCATCCCAAGTATATAACTCCACCCCTATCAATATTTGTGGGATGAAATTACTAGAAAACCTTGTGATACTCCCTTCTGTCAAATTTGATGAAATTATAGATATGGATTGGTTTTAATTATATAGAGCCAACATAAATTTCCATGAGAATTAAATCACTTTATGTATCATGAATCATCCCTCGATTCTGTATAAGAGTAAATAAGAGGATTAATCTTATTCATAACCAACATCTCAAGCATGGATATTATTTCCCTATGATCAAATGTATCTAGATCATCCCTGGAGAAATTCTCATTGTACAGGAATTCATAGATGCGTTTCCTGAAGAATTTCATGGTCTTCCTCCTAGTTGAGAGGTTAAATTTTCAATCCAGTTTATGCTTAGGGTGATTACACTATCAAAGAATCCATATATAATGTATGTTGCGGAACTTGAGGATATGAAGAAACAACTATAGGAGAATTTATATAAAGGGTTCATACATTCAAGTACTTTAACTTGGGATGCACCGGTACTCTTCATCATAAACAAGGATGAGTCAATGTGCCTTTTCATTGATTATAGTGAACTAAAAAAATCACAATATAGAACTAGTATCCTCTACCATGGATTGATGACTCATTCGATCAGCTATTTGTAGCCTAATATTTTTCAAAGGTAGATCTTTAGTCATGGTTTTATCAAGTAAGGGTGAAGAAGGAGGATATCCCCAGACTAATTTCCATACAAGGTATGACTACTATGAGATCATAGTAATTCCATTTAGAATCACTAATGATTCAGAAATATTCATGTAATTTATGAATAGAGTCTTTATATATTACCTCAAAAAATTTGTGGTAGTCTATATAGATGATATTATAATATACTCTACAAGAAAGGAGAAGTATGAGAAGCATTTGAGAACTGTGATAAAGAACTTCTAAAAGGATAAGATTTATGAAAAGAACAAAAAATGTGAGTTATAGTTGAAGGAAGTCTCATTATTGAGTCTTATTATCATAAGTAATGGGATATATATGGACCCTTAAAATATAGAAGCAATTTAAGTATCGCTGGGGACAAAATCTATGATATAAATTCGTAGTTTCCTTGGATTAGCTGGGAAATATCATCGATTTTTAAGGAATTTATCATGATTTTCAAAACTTTTAAACAAACTGAGTTTTAAGGGAGGCACGTGTTTTTAGAATAATGAATGAAAAGAGATCTTAAATTAGTTAAAAAAGATTCCTATCACTACACCTGTACTTATGCTACCTATAAGAGGGTAACTTTTCATGGTATATAATGATACTTTGAAGAATGGATTAGGCCATGTATTAATTCATAATGAAAAAGTAATAACCTATGTCTGAGGTGAATTGAAAGTTTACGAATAGAAATACCCAACACATGATTTGGAGTTGGCTATAGTGATCTTTGTGTTTAAAATATGTAAACATTATCTCTTTAGGGAGAAGTGTGAAATATAATCATAAGATCCTCAAGTATATATTCACATAGAAATAGATAAATATGAACCAATGAATATGGTTAGATATAATTAAGGAATATGATTTCTCAATCCACTACCATATTGGGATAGAAAATAAAGTGGAATACACTCTAAGTAGAAATAATCTAACAATTTTTCATTGACGAGAATTGAGAAGGATTTGATCATATTAGACTTGAAAAGGATGGAAATGGGAATCAGAAAGGAAGGAACATAATCAATACTTTCACAAATGATTTCTCAACTAACCATTCTATATAAGATTAATTATTCTCAAAGAGAAAATGTGTGAATTTAGAAGAAAGTGGAATTTATAAGAAAAGATAAATCCTCAAATTTCAAAATTAAAGAAGAAGGAGTTGTAAGATTTGGGTCAAGAATATTTATACCATCAAATCCCAAGTTAAAGAAGGAGATGTTGGATGATGCACATAGCTCAAAATTTTTCATTTATCTAGGTAGCACAAATATGCATTGAGATATCTGAGAGCACTATTAGTGGAACAATATGAAGAAGGCGATCACATAATATACATAAATATGAATTGTATGTTATAAAGTGAAAGAATAAAGGAATAAATCCAAGGGGATGATGTTACCATTACCCATACCTACATGGAAATGGTAAAACATAACCATTGAATTTTTCACTGGTCTTTTGAATACATCAATAAGAAATAATTCTATATGGGTTGTAGTTTATCATCTTACAAAGTCTTTTCACTTCATTGAAATTCAAGGGGATTTTTCAATCGATAAAATTTCAAGGATATACATTAGAAAATTGGTGAGGATATATGGAATACCAATATTAATTCTATTTGATCAAGATCTAAGATTTACCTCTAAGTTTTGGAAGAGTCTCCAACATGCTCTAAATACTGAGTTGAACTTCTGCATGACTTATCACCCTCAGACCAATGACCAATCGAAGTGGACTATACAGAAACTTGAGGACATGTTGAGAGCATACCCAACTGACTTAAAAGGAGGATGAGATCAACATATTCCTTTTATCAAGTTCTCATACAATAATAGTTTCCACTTAATAATAAAAATTCCCCCTATGAAGCCCTTAATGGGAATAGGTGTAAAACACCTGAATTATGGTATGAATTTAGGGAACACAAAATGATAGGTCTTGAAATGGTTGAGGAAATAGTGGAAAAGGTCAAGACCATTCAGTAGAACATTAGTGATAATCTGATTCGATAGAAGAGCTATAATGAAAATCATCAATGATACCTAGAGTTTGAGTTTGGAGATAAGTTATTCCTCCACATATTTTCATGGAATTAATTCATGAGATTTGGGAAGAAGGGAAATATTATTCTAAGATACATTGTTCCCTTTGAGGTCCTTGATCACATTAGAGCAGTGGACTATCAACCAATACTCCCACCTAACCTATCTTAAGTACATGATATGTTCCATGTATCTATCTTGAGGGAGTAGATACCAGACTCTTCACATGTACTAAATCCAGAGGTGGTACCCTTGGAGAATGATCTTTCATATGACAAGTAGCCGGTGAAGATCTTAGATCACAAAGACAAAGTTCCTTGAAATAAGACAATGTAACTAGTAAAACTGATATGGAGAAACCAAAAGTTTGAATAAGTGATGTGGGAACTCGAGGATGTGGTGAAACAAAATTACCCTCACCTTTTTTGGTGTGAGAAATGAAAATTTTGAGGGTTAAATTTCTGAAAGGGGGAAGATTATAAAGACTTGAAATTTTATAAATTAAATTACCTTTGTGATTTAATTAAATGTCCTATTATGTATTATGGTTATAGAAAACACATGTAATTCTTTGGATTAATTATATACTATCAGATTTAAAAGACCGTTAAGAATCAAAACCATTGATAGTATAGCCATTGAATAGTGATCATATGATTATTATAAATATAAAGTTTTAATAAATCTAATTAACACATACAAAGGATGTGATGAACTCAACCAATAGTATTCTACCATATGAATCCCATTTATCATAGCTTCTAAGGGAGATAACATCACTGGGATTTTCCCTTGACCCATCCCAAGTCGATATCCAACAACTAAAGCTTGAGTGAAACCATTTACGAGATAAGTTAAATCTCATAAAGATCACATCACAAACCATTTACTCAAAATCAATAAGGGTAATATTTTAATAATTTTTTACCTTAGACATATAAAATAATTAAAAACTCTCCCGTTTGGTAGAAACCATGGAAAGGTTTTTGGTTTTTATTACTTTATTATATAGATTCCAAAACCTATGTTTGGAAAATAATAAAGAACTTCCCTCTCTTTTACTATATAAACCCTCCCAATCTCCCATTTTTCTCCACTAAAAATACTTGGATCACATCCTAACTCTTCCATCCCCTCTCTAGAGTCCTCCTAAGGTCCCCTAAATCTCTCAATAATCTATTAATAAGATTTTTGAATCACCATATCAAGGTAATGGATCCTCTACTTATCCTCTTTATTCAAGTATCTTTATTATCTTATGCCTTTTATCTCCAATTCATAATATTAGGATATGTTCTTCCATATTACCCTTACTACCCTTATGATTTCTAAATAATGATAAACCCTTTTTACTCTCATTAATAACTCTCATGAACATTTATGTTCCCCTATTATACTTCCAAAATTTCTTCACGATTTTCTTTTCCAAAAAATTGTGTAGTGAATACCTGTACCTAATTACTATCAAGGGTGTCCACCTTTATGCACTTATAATTATTTTATTGGGGAATTACATGTATATAATACACAATCCATTATCATAGGATTAAATGTGATGAAATATGTTCTTATGTATATGATCTATGTGGCACACTTATGCATGTATGTGATATGATTATGATGGGTGCATCCAGATAACGCTCAAATGCAGTGGGTAATGTTTTAGTCTCATGATATTCCTTGTATAGTGAATGGGAGGTTATCATAAGTATATTATGTAATATTTTAATGGTGGTTAGCCTTGAATTATGCTTATGATGTCATGTTTAAAGTTGTTGTCACATTCCCATGTTGCCATTATGTTATCATGCTATATCATGCCACATTGTTCATGTTTATGATTATCACCCCCTTATATGTCTCATTGATATTTCTATTTTCTAACATGTAATAAATTCTTCATGTTATTCTTTTGTTATTCCCTTAATGGTTATCCCATGCAATTTTAAGTTTGATAGTATATTATGAGCTTGTTAATAAAGTTTTTAATAATGGCGAAGTACCTCCTATTTTAAGTTGTTATGAATTGTACCTAATTACCCAAAGATGCTATACTTCTCGATCTTCAGGGTTGTATTGTGTGTAGATTTATGTAGTAAATCATGAATTAATGTGTAATAAAGAGAAGGGTTATCATCATACATGCCATACATACACATGTACACATGTTTTTATAAAAATATAGACATAAAATTTTACATGTACAACATATATATATACAAATACAAACACACACACACACACACAACATAATGCATACACCTATATGCACATAGAAATTCATATAAATATATAAATTCAAATATCACATATTAAAAATACATCATTTATATTATATTTTTTAAATTATTAAAAAATATATATTAATATATCATATTTATATTAATTATATACATTCATTTTGTAATTAATTTATATTAAAAAAATTATTATTTTTAATATAAATATGATAATTATATAAATATCAATAATATTTTTTATCAAAAGTTTTTATCTACATTGATAAATATTATCCTTTATAAGTAATAAAAAATTTTCTAATAAGGGTTACACTTTTATTAGCACTGATAAAAGTTACACTAATCATAATTTTTAGCTAGTGCTGATAAAATCCAATGTTAGATAAAGTGTGGTCTTTGGTAGTGGATCCATGAAAATAAATTATAATTTTCGGTCCTTCAATATCATTCTCCCTTAAATTAAAAAGGAATACATGTACACTTTTTTATATAGTAAAGGTGGGCCTATAAGGGAAAATCACACATAGATCTAGGCCCATTTTGATTTTGCGTATTTTAGCGTGTTTTTAATAGAGACAAAAAATTAAAAGCTAGCCCGCTTTTCATATAAGTCATAAAATCTCACAGGCCATCCTATATTTTTTATTTATAATGAAGGTAATTTTTTTTATAATAGAGGTAATTTTAATATTTTATCATGTGCTCATGGTTTCTTGGAAAGTTAGCCACAACATTTGTATGGGAATCGCCGTCGCTGGCGGTTCACGACGCTAATAGTGTCTCTGTCGCTCAAGGAGTTCACTCACAGAGGATTTGTCTCCCCATAGGAGTCCATTTCCTAAGGAGTTCACACAATAGTTTTTGTTGTATAGGGAGTTCATATAAACAAAATAATACTCAATGGGGAGGTGGTGTCACTTAGAGGGGTTTTTTCAGTGCCGTAAGAGGGCTTCATCTTCATTCAGGAAAACTTACAGCACCCCAGTGGGATTCATGAATTGTATCACCTAGGGATTCATTAAAAGGGATGAAAAAAATCTTTATTCACTATTGTGGAGGGGTATCATTCTCATAAGGGTTATAAAATATCGGTTTTTGAGTTTATAAAATTTGAAGGGCATTTTTGAAGGGGTAACATGTTAATTTAATGAATTTAATGACCATGTAAATATTATATAATGGTTTTTTTGAGTTTATAATGAGGTTTTTATCATTTGGGGAACATTTTATATGGACTAGAAGTGTTTTGCGTTGTAGCACAATTGGAAATTTAAATAAATTATATTTAAAAGTGCATGTATATTTTTTCTCACCTAAGTTTTTGGAGAATTTTTTTTGTTTCTCATAAAATATGATCTCAAAAAAAATTATGAGCACACCATTAATCCTTGAATACATAATTTTTCATTACTGTGAAAGTTTGGTGATTTTTGGAGGACATTGTATTTGAACGCATTTTATAAAATTAAATTGATTAATTATTAAATTTAGTTATTTTTTAGTGTGATACATTTATTTAAGTTTCTCCCAAACTTTATTTTGGATAAAAACTTCATTGTATTCAGGATGTTCAAGGCATGGTATTTCATTTTATGTCAGTTTCAAATTTAATTGCACTCTATACCTAACCCGATCCCATCCCAAGTGCTCATCTTGTCTTTAAATAACAAAAAAAACATTTAATTACCACATAGGAATCTGATTTCAACAAATTAATAGTCAATATTGCTATATTTTTTACATATACCATCATAAAGAAAATTTCATGGGCATTTGGGTTTTTTTGAGGGGTGTTTTGATCATTTAGTGAAATTGGGTTTTGAGATTAATGGTGACCCAATGAAAAATTATTATAAGGGAATTTACCAGACTATTTTAATGATAAGAGCATAATGAAACATTTTTTTCATCAATTAGAAGCCCTGTAATTTGATGAAAATGAAAAATTAAAACTTTTGAAGTTAATGACTATATGGATGATCTGATGATGATTTTTACAGCTATGACTTGTGATTCTCTTTTAATGTGACCCATGATCATGAAAATAATAATGGGGATTACTCATGAATCATGTTTATGATATAATGTGTTGTTTTTAAAAGGTTTAATATGTATAAAATTATGTTACCTATTTAACCCTCCTATTATAAAGGATAGTGTGTATGCGTTGGTTAGAGTAGGATACTCAAGAGGGGGTGAATTGAGTTCCTATAAAAATATCTTTTTAAAAATATTTATTAAGATTTCCCAATTTAAAAAACAAAACAGGCCAAGTAACCAAAGTAGTATATTTATAATAGCTTTGAATATTCGATTAATTTATTAAAAGATTAATTAATTCTAAGTTACAAAAATTTGAAAGATTGATATAACTTTTGAAAGCAATTTAGTAAATCAAAAATAGTTATAAAAACTATCTAATATTAACTATCAAAGAAAAGAATTTTTTTTTGTTTTGAATAAACAAAGACAAATAAGAAAACATAACTTTAACACAACAGATAAAAACAAGAGGTTCAGTCTAAAGTAGAGACCTTATAATCTTTACTTAGTGATCAAATTACACCAAGTAGTTTATATAAAAAAGTTTGATCCATACCGTAGATTAGGGTTTACAATATAATATAGGCCTTCTAGGTTAACTAGACCTATACCATAGTTTTATATTTGAAAAAAAATACAACCAGGTCACACAGAGACCTCTTCCACAATTATAAATGGTATATAAAGATGAGTGAGTGAGGATATCTTGTATATTCTAGCTTAGTTCAGGATATAGTGTGTGCTTTTGATACAGATACACACACTACTCAAAAAGTTTTATAATTATACACAATAGAGTATAAATAATGAGAGAGATATTTATAATTCTATGAGTGATGTGATTAATGCTACTCGACTTCTTGAGTAAGCAGATGTGAAGCTTGAGTCCAATTCTAGAAAACAGACACAAAAAACAGAGTGTTGTTGATGCTCTATGTTCCGGTTTCTAGTGAGATGCTTCATGTATATTCTCTATTTTGATTTTTTGCTGTAGGAATGTTCGCAATCTTTGGTTCACAATAAAATATTTCTTTTTTACAGCTAGAAGGATTGGTGTGTATCTATTTTCTCTTCTTGGTCTTGTGTGTAACACCTCATATATCAATCTGCTCGCACACCACCTTTTATTTAATCTTGGGCGTTTTTATTTTGTCTGATAGGAATCATGATCTCCATCACATGCATGTACCTTGTACCTAGTACCTCCTACTAACATGGGTAAAAAATATCATTAATAATATTAATATCATTAAATAACTCAAATATGAATGTTAGTAATATTTTTGATTTAAATGATAAATGAAGAAGTGACTAAGTCTGGAATGGTGTTATAGGAGCAGTGAATTAGGAGAGGTGACTCATCCTTTGTCTTTTAATGATGTATTCATAATAGCGTCTCAAGAATGATGTCTTAGACTTTGTGAAAATTCTAGACCAGTGCCATGAGAATGGTGTCTCAGACTTTGTGAAAATTCTAGACCGGTGTCATGAGAACGATGTCTCAGACTTTGTTAAAATCCAGCAATGGTGAATTTTAAACTGGTAGGAACAATGTGTTGTCCATGTAAATGGTGTATGGTCCTTTATGAGAATTTTGAACTGGTGGGAATGGTGTATTGTCCATGTCAATAATGTCTGGTATTTTTTGAGAGTTCAGAACTAGTAGGAATGGTGTCTTGTCTATGTCAATGATGTATGGTCCTTTGTGAGAATTATGAACTGGTATATCGAAATAATGATGTCTCATACTTTACTAAATTTTAGACTGAACGGTGTCACTACAAAAGTGACTCATACTTTGCTGATTGTTTGACTGAACAGTGAGACCAGTAACTGTGAGTCCACTGACTGGTGACTCATACTTAGTCAAAAATTTGCAACCTGTCTTATAATGAAATACTTAACAGAATATATTAATATTGTACATAAACATAATGAATCATAATGACACAAGGTTGAACATGATTAAACATGATTTGTGAGAATTAAAAATAGATAAGTTCATCCATCTCCCCCCTTTTGATGATCACAAATCATGTAATTTTCAAGACATACATAATGATCACAGTAAAGGATAAATATTTTGCTTAAAATATCAGATAGATTATGTGAAATCAAGACATAAAAAATATTAATTAAATTCAGCATAAAAAGAATAATATTAGAGAATACATATTAAATATTAGAGCTTATACTCATATGTTAGTATTAGAGCTTCATAAGAGTGTTAGGTGAGTTAAATTCCATCTCTGAGTTCTCCCCCTTTTAGAATTATCAAAAAGAAAATAATAAAACAAAAATTAAGAATAAGCATAAAAGGTTGTGAACAAATGAATGGAAGAGAGATCACATTTCATTGAGTTCATTAATACAATTCAATCACAAAAAGTACATCATAGATCTATAAAAAATAATCCAATCAATATGGATCTAAGTCCACCTCCTCTTTTTCCTTGTGAGAGACATCAGGTGTAAAAGAATTAGTTGCATAAGTGGTAGGCATGGAAGGTTCAAAGATAGTAGAGAGTGAAGGTAGAGGAATCCATTCAAAAATAGAATTTGGAAGGATTGGTCTGGAGGAATAATGAGTTAAATAATACTCAGTAATGACTAGTTTGATCTAGCTCAGAGCCTGATCGGGGTTCATGGTTACAGGTGAAAAATAAGTACAGGTAGAAGGAATCAAGCCCGATCATAAAGGGATAACAGCCAGAGAAACTATTACTGTGTTATTATGATGTAGATAAGGCTTCAATAGATTGATGAAGCCCTTGATGACTTCACCACCATATTCCATAGATTTCTCAAAATCATTCTTGTTCTCCATGAACTTCTAAAGGGTAGGAGTAAAGTCCTTCAACTGTTTGACTTTCTCTTTGAAATCTCAAGTCATTGGTGGTTGCTTCAAATTATCCAATAAATAATTAAAATGATTTTTCAGATGGTGTTTGATATATATCCTCTTAAAATAGTAATCCTCTTTATGGGAGATATTTTCTTGAGAATCAGTGGTAGTTTTTGAGTAAGATCTAACTATGTCATGCACATACTCACTGTGCTTTTTAATCTTACCAAGGTTTTCCTGACTAGAACCACCAATAGAAGATTGAATATCTTCTCTAATCACTGATCTAATCAAATCATTTTCCAAAGGCTAAGAAGTATGTGTAGAAGATGATTAAGCTGGAGCAGCTACTGTGAAGATATTAATACTTTTAGGAACTATCTCCAATGAGAATTTATATTCATCTATCAGTCGATTGATTATATCCACAAGACAATGCATTTCATTGGCTAATTTGGAAATGTTCATGATAATTTCTTCAACCACTGAAATCAAATTAGGTTTAATCTAATATATGACCTTTCTTGAGAGCATGTCAACATCAACCTCAATTAGAATAGCAACCAGAGCTGGAGCAGAAGCATCTTGTAAGTCCTTCATCTCTTTAAAAAATGATTTTAAGGAATTAAAATCATCATTCAGCTATTTGTTTTCAAGCCTTTCCTCTTGTATTTCATTAAGAATCTTGGGTTGAGTTTTCTATATTAACTTTTGTAGAAGCATTGCAATATACCTTTTACCAAGATTGGTCACAGGAGCAGGCTCTGAATTCATAATATTTCCAATACTAGATAACATATTTTCACCAAAATCTTTTAAATATTCACGAATCACATAGTTTTAAGTTGTTTGTATAAGAGTAGGAACATATAATGGCTCTTTAATAGAAATCACTTCCTTAGATGTGATGGATTTGAGTTGAAACATTTTTGAAAGGTCTATTTTCTTAACTGAGGATCTCTAAGAGACATAAACATCAAAATAACTTAGAAACTTGTATCAGACATCAACTAATCTTGGATCAAGAGGATTTTGAACTTCAATCCTCTCCAGACTGAGGTTTTTCTCCCCCTCAACAGATGATTCCCTTGGATAATTAAGTGATTCCATTATCTGAACTCTTTTCACATCTACTAATATTTCTTGATACATTTCATTCTTAGCAATATTTTCTTCTTATTGGATAGCTAGTAAAACACTTTATCCAGTAGGTAAAGAGATTTCTCTTTTAGTTTCTTTATCAAGATTATACCCATTAACCTTACTAGGATCTTTTTTTATCCTTTTCTGTTCTATTAGATTCTTTAGCTTCACCTATAGTGGCTTCTCCTTCTACAATTTCTCCTTTTTCTTATTTCTCCTTATCAACAACTTCTTCCATAATAAATTCTTCCCCATCAACAAATTATCCCTGAGATATATTTTCTACACTTATTCATGAATTCCTCTATTGCCTTCTTTCTTAGAAACATTCACCTCTTCAACACTTGCTTCCATTTGTTCATCTGAGTATTCTACCACCTCATCTGGTTCCAAACTGGGGTCAGTGATATCCTTGGGTCTCAAGGGATGTTCAACAGGATTAAAATCCTCATAAATATTTTCATTGTCTTTAACAAAGTCATTTTCCATGGATTGCAACTCATTTTCATTCTCCTACATATCTCTTTAGACAAAAAAAAGTTTTAATCCTCAATAATTTCTTCATTTTACCTTACTAATCCTTTGTCTTGTAGAATTTTAGAGACGAACCTTGAATATAATAGGGAAGTAGATTTAGAGGAGGGTTTTATCATATCCCACATATGAAGGACAAGATATTTTTACAAGTTTATCTTATGACCATTTTTCAAGAGATATAACAAGAACACATCTTGATTTTTTTAGGTAGCAAAATCATTTTTCCTTGGACAGATAAGATTTTGAATGAACTTGAACAACAATCTGGTTTCTGCATCCAACTCAGTAGAAACATTTCTTCTCCTCTTTCTATCTCCCATTAAATCACCAAAATCCTCTTTTAGGCTAAAAATATCACTTGGAAGTGGAGGTCCTCCTTGATGATACTCAAAGATACCTTGATAAGGTACTTTTAAACAATCATACCACAACCTCAAAGAAAAAGAAAATCTTTTTCTATTTACCCAAATTTTTTCTATGAAATAATCTTTGGCATTGAACGAAAACTCCACATACTGATAAAACTCAAAAAAAAAAAAGATTAGGGTATAAGGATCTTTTGTTATTGATAAATTATTCTAGACATCCCTACTCTTCCAAAACTCTAAGAACAATCCAATTACTTGAAATACTCCATTGTGTACAAATTTCCTTTTCTAGAATGACTACCCTATTTACGAGACCAAGGTTCAATGGTTCCTCATGCATTTTGATCAGAGCCTTTTTCAATTTCTTTGAAGATTGATGTTTTTATAGGGTCGAAGAAGATGGAATCTTCAACCTTGCCATTACCAACATGAATAGAGAGTTCAAAGAAGAACTAAGGGCTCAAAAGAGAGAGATGTTTTTTGGTTTCAGGAGTTTGAGAGAAAGAGTGAAGTGGGAAGTGATATGGAGTGACCGATTTTTATCATTTAGGAATTTTAAAGTCATAAAATGAAAATGCGATATAAAATAAAATGAAATCAAATAATTAAAACTACTATGAAGGAAAAATTACTAAGTATAAAATGGTGAGACCTTACGGTGTGCTATCAATGATGTCATCACAATAATGTCACATAAATAGTGATAAATTAATCAGTGAGACCACAAACGGTGAGACAACAATTGGTGAGACATCAATTGGTGGGACCACAAATGGTGAGATAGAAATCAGTGAGACATCAAACAGTTACTCAAAATTGATCATACCTAATTCATGTATGATGTAACTCATTCTTTCATAATTTTATGGCTTATTAAATATGTTAGAAAGCTGATGTTCTATGCTAATTAATTCCAAAGTGATATCACCTTTTTGATAACGATTTCTCAAAAAGTGATATCTTACATCAATATGTTTTGTCCTTGAATGAGAAAATGGATTCTTAGATATGTTAATAGCACTTGTGTTATCAAAATTTATAGGGACATGTCTAAATTGGTATCCAAAATCTAGAAAAGTGTGTTTCATCCACAAAATCTGAGCAAAAAAACTACCAGGAGCTATGTATTCAGCTTAAGCAGTAGATAATGAAACATAATTTTTATATTTACTACACCATGACACTAAATACTTTCCCAAAAAGTGACATCTTCTAGAGGTGTTTTTTATATCTAACTTGTAACCACCAAAATTAGCATTAGAATAACTAAGTCAAATTATTGACTTCTAGGATAGAACGATCCAAAGTTTGTTGTATGTTTGAGGTATTTGAAAATTATTTTAACAATAAGAATATGTGACTCTTTAGTATTTGCTTAAAAATGAGCACACATACATACACTAAACATAATATCAGGTTGGATAGAATTCAAGTAGAGAAGACTTCCAATCATACCTTTGTAATTGGTTTGATCAACATATTTTCTATTTTCATTAAGATATAATTTATAGGTGGTACTCATAGGAGTATCACTACTTTTAGTTCTATCAAAAATAAAATGTTTCAGAATATCCTTATTATATTTACATTGATTCAAAATAATACCTTCTTTATTTTGAATGATTTTAAATCCAAGAAATAATTTAAGTTCACCAATTAAACTCATTTCAAATACATTTTGCATAATTTTTAAAAAATCAACACATAAAGAATTTTTTGAAGATCCAAAAATAATATAATCAACTTAGATTTGAACTACCAAAAAATATTTAGAAATTCTTTCTATAAAAATATTAGGATTAGATATACCTTTTTTAAAACCTTTAGAAATATGAAAAGTGCTGAGCCTATCATACTAAGATCTTAGAGCCTATTTTAACCATATAAAGCTTTTTTTAACTTAAAAACATGATTTGGAAAATGAGGGTTTTAAAAACCAAGGGGTTGTTCAACAAAAACATCCTTAACTATATACCCATTTAAGAATACACTTTTAACATCCATATGATATAGTTTGAAAGTTATATGATTTTCATATACTACTAGGATTCTAATGGATTCAAGTCTAGAAACTAGTGAAAAGGTTTCTTTATATTTAATTAATTCTTCTTGACTATATCCTTGTGCAAATAGTATTTAATTATTTCTTACTATAGTTCCTTCTTCATCTAATTTGTTTATAAATACCCATTTAGTGCCTATGTTTAAGGTGTATTTAGGTTTATACACCAACTTCCAAACATTATTGCTTTGAAAATTATTCCACTCTTCTTGCATAGCCATCACCCAAAATTCATCATTGATTACATCATTAATGTTTTTAGGTTCAAGTTGTGATAATCAGTCTTGATATTCAACCTGGTTTCTAAGAGAAAATCTAGTTTATGTACCTTCTATATGTCTCCAACTACAACATCTAAGGGATAGTTCTTAAGAGTTCAAATAGATCTAGAAAAGGAAGGACTAGTCACTTCAGGTTCATCAGTAGGTTCAGGTTCACTATGAGTAGAGTCTAGAGATTTTCCAGAACTAGAGGATTTAAAATATTTCTTAACAACAGCATCAAGGGGTCTATCAAATATGTCCAGATTGGATAGATCATCCTTAATATTTTCAAGAGGAGTTTTAGGTTCATGTGGATCTATTTCATCAAATTTAACATGTATATATTATTCCACACATTTTGTTCTCTTAATAAAAACTGTATAAGATTTAATAGAGGTTGAGTAACCTAAGAAAATACCTTCATCACTTTTGGATGCAAATTTTTCAATATTATCTTTTGTGTTAAGAATATAGGCTTTGCAACCAAAGACTTTTAAGTATCTAACTTTGGATTTCCTATTATTCCAAAGCCCATAGGGAGTTTTCTTAAGAATTTGTCTGATTAAGACTCTGTTAATTACGTAACAAGATTCATTCACAGTTTCATCCCAAAAATAAATAGGTAAGTCATATTCATTAAACATAGTCCGAGATATTTCTTGTAAGGTTCTATTTATTCTTTCTGAAACTCCATTATATTGGGGTTTCTCAGGAGTAGAAAATTTATGACTATCGCTATTTTGTGAGAAAAAAGATTCAAACTATTTCTTCTCAAAATCATGACCATGGTCACTTCTTAAGGATTTATTTCTAAGACCACTTAGGTTCTCTAAAAATCTTGAATACTTGGTGAAGTAAGAACCAAATTCAGTTTTGTGAGCTTAAAATAAGGTCCAAGTATACCTAGAAAAATAATCTACAAGAACTTAGACATAGTGATTTCCATTAATATTTGAAAATCTAGATGACCCAAAAAAATCCATGCGAACCGACTCAAGTGGTTGAGAAGTTGAAGCTTCTTTCTTTGGGTTGAAAGATATTTTGTGTTGTTTTCCCTTTTGAAAATGGTTGCTGACTTTATTGTTTAGAAATTCTAGTTTGGGTAGATCCTTGAATAAACCTTTTCTAGTGATATTTCTAAGTGAGTGTATGTTACATTGGCTTAGTCTCCTATGACATATCCAAGACTCCTTATGAAAGGAACTTAATAAAGAAACATTTTGAGAAACTAAAGAATCAAACTTTACAACATAAATATTCTTATTTCTAAAAGCAGTAAATACTAACTTATTTTTAGAATTAAAAACATTTAAATCATCACTTTAAACTTTAGCATGAAATCCATAATCACATAACTAAGAGATACTAAGAAAATTTTATTTTAAACCCTAAAAAAATGAACATTATAAATTAAAACTGAATTAGAGTTACCAATCTAGACAAGGCCAATAATTATTCCTTTTGAATTGTCACCAATGGTGAAATTCCCACCATAAACTTTAGTAGGATTCTTGAAGCTTGATTAGTCCCCTGTAATGTGTCTTGAACATCCACTATCTAAGTACCATAAATTTTATAGGATCTCTTCAAGCATGATTCATATAAAAACAAATCATACAAGAAAATATTTTGATACCCAGACTTTATTGGGTCCAGTAACATTAGTAATAAAGGATTTGGGAACCCACATTTGTTTCATGGGTTTCCTATAAAAAATTTGTAAGGATTTGAAAAAATAAACTTTATTTTGTCTAGAAATACTACAAGAAGTGAAAGATTTTCCATTTCTAGAACTAGTATAAAATTTATCAATTTTAGGCACAAAAACTGATTTTCTAGATTGTGTTGCAAAAATACTCTGTCTAGGTTGGTATCCAATACCAGTAGTATATTTTGGTGACACTTGTTTACCAAGAATTTTTGTGAGAGTATTACTTATATTGGTAAAATTTTATAAGTCCTTTTTCAATTTCTCATTAGACAATTTAAGTTCATTGTTTTCTTTAAGAAATTGAGCATTATTTTCTTTCTCCTCAGTAAGCTTAGATTTAACAGTAGGGGTAAGAGCATATTGTTTCTTTAAAACTTTATATTTATATTTTAACTCATTACATGTATCTTAAAGAATTTTTTAGTACTCAAGAATTTCCTCATTAGTCATGTTTTTAGAATCATATTCATCTCCAGAATAATAAGAATTATGTATAGGAGATTCTAGTGTTACCTTAGATGTGTTTGTCATAAAACACATATTGGATTTATTTTAATTTTCATCATGTGAGGATTCTGACTCATTGGCTCTATCTTTAGAATCACTCCATGTTTCATTCATTTAATTTTTGTATCTTCTATCCTTATCCACATATTCTTTTTTTTATTTTAGTTTTAGATAGTCAGCCTTTACATGTCCTCTTCTCTTACACTCATAAAAAACTATTTCATTTGAGTTATCACCTCTCTTCCAGTCCTTTTTTCAATTTCCATTATTGGGATAATTTTCTCTGCACCTAAGCTTCTTGAAAAAAATTCGTCTTTCTATAGAATATTTTGAATATTCTGGATATTTGAGCCATTTTATCATCACCATTAGATAATGTTTCTTCATTCCTTGAACTATTAGAATGATTTTGTGCCTTTTCCTTTTCTTTATTCTTAGAAGCGGTGGTTTTGAAATCCACTAAATTTCTCTTTGGTTCATCATCATCTTCTTTGTACACCTTTAATCCTTCCTCATAAATTATCATCTCCTTTACTGGAAACTTACTGATATTACAAGATTCTCTAATTGACTCTAAGGTTCCCCTCCATCTGTCTGGTAGACATATAAAAATTTGCATGATTTGTTTCTTGGATATAAATTCATTTTCGAGAGAGATAATAGTATTTAGAATTTAATTAAAACTAAGATACATGTCATAGATAGGTTCATCAAGATTCATTTTGAAGTTATCATACTTGATAGTATATGTGTTAAATTTCATTTCCTTAACGTTAGTTGTTCCTTCATGTGAAACAGTTAGAGTATCCCAAATTTCATGGGATGTTTTACATGAATAAATCCTATTAAATTATTCATCTCCTAAAGAACAATATAAGGCATTCATAGATTTGAATTTATTATTATAACCAGTCTTGGTTGGGTCATCCCAAGTATTTTGGTTAGTAGTAATAATCTTATATTCATCTACAATGGAAGAAAAAAATTTCAAAACCCATTCTTTCTAAATGCATTTTCATCTTAATTTTCCAATAGGCATAATTAGTTCCATTGAAAAATGAAGGTCGGTTGGTAGTGGCTCCTTCAAATATATTATCCATAATTAAAAATAAATAATAGATTTTTATTGAGCTAAAAATTTAGAACTAATATAAATTTAGATATCTTTAAAACACAACTATAATTATAGTTGAAAAATTAGAGAGAAAAAAAAGAACCTTAAAAAACAAGCCTTTGATACCAAATGTTGGTCGGAGTAGGACACTCAAGAGGGGGGTGAATTGAGTTCCCATAAAAATTTTCATTTTAAAAATATTTTTTAAGAGTCCCCAATTTAAAAAACAAAATAGAACAGTTAACCAAATTAGTATATTTATAATAGTTTTGAATGTTCAATTAATTTCTCAAAAGATTGATTAATTCTCAATCATAGAAATTTTAAATATTGATATAAATTTTTAAAGTAATTTACTAAAGAAAAAATATTTATAAACACTATCTAATATTAACTATAAAAGAAAAGTAAAGATTTCTGGTTTTAATATACAAAGACAAATAAGAAAACAGAACTTTAACACAATTAATAAAAACAAGAGGTTGAGTGTCAAACAGAGACCTAGTCATCTTTACTTGGTGATCACCTTACACCAATAAATTTATATAAACAAGGTTGACCCACACCTTGGATTGGGGTTTACAATAGCATAAAAGCTGTCCAGGTCAACTAGACCTCTACCACAGTTTTATATGGGAAACAAAATACAACCAGGTCACACATAGACCTCTTCCAAAGTTATATGTGGGATTAAAATGGCATATAAATATGAGTGAGTGAGGATGTATTGTATCCTCTAGTTTAACTCCGGAGAGAGAGATTTTTTGTGATACAGATACACACACTGCTTAAAAAGTAGTAAAATTATACACAGCAGAGCATAAATAATGAAAGAGATGTTTATAATTCTTGAGTAAGAATATATAAAGCTTGAGTCCACTTTTGGAAATCAGACACAAAAAACAGAGTGTCTTTGATGTTCTATGTTCTAGTTTTCAATGAGATGCTTCTTGTTGATTCTCTATTTTGATTTATCACTACAAGGATGTTCACACTCTTTGGTTCACAGATAATTATTTCTTGTTTATAGCTAACCAGATTGGTGTGTATCTATTTTCTCTTCCTGGTCTTGTGTGTCATACCTCGTATATCAATCTGCTCGCACACCACCTTTTATTTAATTTTGGGTGTTTTTCTTTTGGTTGGAAGGAATAATGATATCCATCACGTGTAAGTACCTCATATCTAGTACTGCCTTCTGACACGAGTATAAAAGATCATTAATAATATCAGTATCATTAAATAACTCAAATATGACCATTAGTAATAATTTTTAATTTCAATGATAAATGAATAAATAACTATGTCTGGAATAGTGTCACAGGAGCGGTGACTCAAGAGCGGTGACTTAGAAGAGGTGGTTCAGTCTTTTTCTTTGAATGGTGTCTTAAGAATGGTGTCTCAAGAATGGCGTCTCAGACCTTGCGAAAATTCTGGAATAGTTTCATGAGAACAATGTCTGAGACTTTGTGAAAATTCTAGATCTGTGTCCTAAGAATGGTGTCTCAGAATTTGAAAAAATTCTAGACCAGTGTCATGAGAACGGTGTCTCAGACTTTATGAAAATCCAGTGATAATGTCTGGTCCTTTGTGATAATTATGAACTGGTAGGAATAGTGTCTTGTCTATGTCAATGGTGTCTAGTCCTTTGTGGGAATTCTGAACTGGTAGCGTTGGTGTCTTGTCTATTTCAATAGTGTTTGGTCCTTTGTGAGAATTCTGAATTGGTAGGAACAATTTCTTGTCCATGTCAATGGTGTCTGGTCCTTAGTGAGAATTTTGAACTGGTAGATCGAAACAATGTCGTTTCATACTTTACTGAATTTCATATTGAGTGGTGTCATTGCATTGGTGACTCATACTTTTCTGATTTTCTTACTGAATGGTGACTCATACTTAGTCAAAAAGTTACAACGTGTCTTATGAAGTAATACTTAACAAAATAGATTAAGATTATACATAAACATAATGAATCATAATGACACAAGATTAAACATGATTAAACCTGATTTGTGAGCATTAAAACTAGAGTATTCCAACAGTATGGATTATATATTGGATGATAATAGTGGATTATATTCTATGGTTTGATACATGATGATGATGGAATGATCTAAAATAGGATAATACATGTCAAAGTTTCTTCAATCATAGGATGATCCTATGAGTATGATTTGATGTGCTCTACAATCCAAGTCCCCCAACTTGACTGTGATGATGATGATGAGTATTATGACTCAAATAGGATGATAGTTATAATGGATCGATCATAAATATAGAGATAACCAAATAAATAATACTATGATGACTTGATGAGGTTTGTGATGATGATTGTGATAATTATACTGATGATAGGTAGAATTTTAATGTTTATGGAAATGATTACCTTGATGATTTGATGAGGTGATAAGTTCATATTTTAAAGATATACCTAATTTCCTTCTACGACATGTGATAATTGTATTAAAAAATTATTCATGATAGATGTTCCCAAAATATGTTAGATAAATACAACCCCTAAAATGTTTTCCTATGTGGATGGCGGTGTGACTACAAACAATTCATTTGACTTGATTTTTGTGGGTGTAGTCATGCACTTAGTCTTTATTGATGATAATGGGAAATCATTCCATGATGCGTGAGTACCAAACACAATATCATTGGGAGAACCGCTGAGAGTTAAACCATACTGTATTATTACATCCCTTATTCCATTTTGTGATTCAGGAGTACTACACAATATTTTGGTGGGAGTGAAAGTGAGGGATTATTCATACCCTGGATGCACTACCTTATTCTAGATTATGTGATGTGGGAGTACTGCACATGATTATAGTAGGAGCATAATTGATGTACATGTTTAATCATGACACAGGATATGAAAGTGATTACTTTTATTGGTTTTTATTTTATGTTATGAGAGTATTGATCACAACATAACTAGCACCCAAGGGTAGTTTTCTCAGCTGTAACCCAACACACATTGAGTGAGTAACTAGTGTGATAGACAAACTGTAGTCCTAGTTCTATCCTCAACTATGGACATGGATTTGAGGTTGAGGTAGATATAAAGAGGGAAACATGAGGTTGGTTTCCTTTATGACTATGAAATAGGGTGATGTGTTATGCCAGCAAGGTTGGTGAAAATAGGTTGTTAGACGTTAAAACTATTGGTTACTAAGTTAGTGAGAGTGGTCTGTAATGGATGTTATTATTATTTTTGTGTGAGTGAGATGTTTACTTATATATTATTCCCATGTTTTTAGGGAGTTTGATCATTGGTGAGTTGGAAAATAGTTAAATGAATGTATATACTATAGGGTTTTGTAAAATTTTACTAGATTACCTTGTTGACCTTTGGGTAAGGATTATAGAACTATGAGAGAAAAATGAAACCTTGTTGATTTTTTTGTTTCATTATTTTACTAGTATGATTTTGTATGAGATGTTAGGTCCTTATGGGGACAAACTATTGCATATAAGGTTAAGGGAATATTCCATAAAGCCATGTTATATGATATGGTATGTTTTATGGTATAACATGCATCTAACAAAAGTTTTTTTTTATTCTTTGGGGAATGTCATATTTGAAAATATAAAGATGTCGTGAAGACTAACTTGGGTGGTTATATTTTATGGTATAGTGATATAATATGTTGGCTTCATGAAAATTTATTATTATACAATATGTTTGAGCTGTAATTCCATGAATCGAATGGTTCGATGCATTTATTTCTTACATTAATCATTTAGTCTCTTAAATTTTAAATATTTTAACATTCAAATATTCTAAAAATTGGCAACCATTGATAATCCATTTTATTATATGAAATAGATGAGAGAGTAATCAAGAAAGGTTCACATGGGATGTAATCGAAGTATTTACTCATATATTTATGAAACATACGAGTAAAGTAATGGATCATGAAGTATCCTCATATCCTATATAAATAGGTCTTTTACATGGGTAGTTTTCATGCAATCCTAAAAAAATAATTGGCAAAAACTTCCCCCTCTCAAATCTCTCCTTATTCCGACTTACTTTCTTTTGAGATACTAGCATATAATGAAGGGTGAAAAATCACACCCAAAGTGTTTGGGTGATTCAGTGCAATCTGTGGCTACGCCTTAGAGAGAATAACATTTCAGTTTTTACTTGTTGATCTCAATGAAGCATAAAAAGGTAAATGATTATAGAATTCAACAATAAGAGGTACACATGTTCATTTCCAGTATTGTATTATTTTAGTTTCAATGGTATGGTACTATTGGTTTAAAGGTTTATTTATCTATTATGACATGATATTAATTTTTAATATATTTTTAGAAATAATTATATTGATATAATTTCCCCTACATTAATTGACATGCCCTGGACCATCAGGACCCCACCCAAGATGACCGTAATATGAGTGTGTCACCCAAATCCAACCTCCAATAGGATAGCGGCTGGTGACTTGAATCAAGCAGGTTTATCACACATGATGGGAGGTCTTATCGTAATTGTAACAAACTAACCCTTGTCAACCTACCATGTAACCAGGGTCGGCCCCCCACAAGGTCCAAGGTGCATTATCGATCGCCCCACGTTGACGACTAACACCAGAGTATCAATACTAATTTAGTGGGAATAGTTTTACCCTTAAAATCAAATAAAACATGCCAAGGATTCCAATTAGGAATCCAACATGACACTTCTATAAGTTGGATGTCCACGCCATCAAAATAATATTTTATAAAAATATAAACCATGAAAAATAGAGCATAATCATCAACAATATAATAATAATCCATAATCAGAATACAAAATAAAACTTAAATAAGAAATCTTAAACATCCCATAAATATAAATTAGATTAAGAATATATTCTAGGCTAAATACTATAATACAATAAAAAAAATCCTAATATATCAAAATATAGAGCATCCCAAAATTTCAAGAAAGCTATCACCATGTGGTCCTTTTCCACCACTAACTTGTATGATAAAAGATAAAATAACCATCAAGATTCCTTGTTATGAGATTGAGTTATTTTTTCCTTTATCTATGTCATAAAAACAAATTCTACATATTCCCAATGAAATATGAAGACTATGAGGAAAATCCCAGTAGGATACCACCATGAATCAAAATATCACTTTTTAGAGTGAAGATCAAATTTTATAGTTTGACAAGATTATTTTTAAAATCATTTCTTTGATTTTTTTATAAATCCTTTAGTTTTTATAAAAAAATCCATGAGGATGAACAACATGGAAAATGAAATCACAAGAAAATTTAAGGGAAACAAGATACCACTAACATTCTCATAATATAACAATACATGGGAATAAAAATAATAGAAATCATAACTAGTTAAAGAATATGCGCAACATGGGGAATATTAGACCTATGGGATCTAGGTGTCATAGAATCACTCATAAAACACTAGATGGACTATATGATCCCAAACAAGTAGTAATACTTGATACCTCTCAAGGCCTCACTGAAAATGAAATCCACCGAACTCATCCCTAAGTCTAGGGAAGTAAAAATCCTAAAACCCACAAATCCAAGGTCTCCCATGTGCACCCATAATAATATCCATCACATAAATTAAATCCCATTATCAAGAAGTAATATTTTCAAAACAATTCCCTTTCAAAATATCATTTAAAAACAAAATTTTTCTTTAATAAAATTTATGAAATTCTTCATAGGTATAAAATTCATTTTGAAAGAGGAAACTCAAAAACATATCACTATTTTCCCAATACACACTATGTTCAAAAACAAATTCATGCACAAAATCCTTCATCAAATCAATCCAAGTTTGATGAATCAATAAAAGTAAAGGAAAACCTAATAAAAAAGTTAATATAAGAGAAAATTATATATATATATATAGTGGAACCTACCTCAAAAGTGTTGAAACATTGTAACCTTTAAAAATTATCATTAGGATGGAAGAAGAGGGATCCTTACTGACCAAAACATCCAATAAATTCATTAAAACACAACCAAACTCCTTGTTCATTAGGGTAGGAGGGATGAGATTGAAAAGGAAGAAAATGAGATTAGAGGGAGAAATAAATAAGAATCAATTAAGAATCATTATTTTATATTGAGGAATCCGTCAAATTGGGAGTAGATTCACCCTGAAACAAAGGGATAAGGGAAGCTATGGATGTGAGAAAACCTGGGTCTTATGAGGGATGGGAAATAGGTTATAAAATGTGGAGTGATGGGATTTAAGTAATTTCAAAAAATTTAAATCCCCATCATGATTTCATGGTTTGTCCGCATGGGTTTCCAAATTGTACACTAATCATGCAGGTTACTCAATACACTGATTTATGCCACACAATTTGAAAAACTGTAGAGTGACTGTATAAAACAAATCTGGAATCCCACACCTATAACCCCCCAAATTTTTATGACCCTATTTTTTTTGAAAAAATTAATTTTTATTTTATTTCTTTCATTGCATGCTACACCAAGTTAAGCTTGCGCTACATGAAATACCAACTTGGCTTGCATTACACACAACACTGAGTTTTTATGAAACAACATTGTATTATTGTAATTATTTATATAATATCATTATAACATATCCATTAAACTTAGTAATATTAATATAAATAACTAATTTTTAAATATTATTTATAATGATTTTATATAAACAAAACACATTGATAATAAAACATATAATTTGTGGTAAAGTCTTTATATGTGTAAAAATACCATTTTTTAAAATTAAATGTTTTTAAGGTCCTACTGGTAACATTAATAAAATTAATTTTAGACAATTTTAGAAATTTAATTTTATAAATTAAACATCATTTTTGGATGAATAGTGAAAGATACGTGATTTTAATTCAAAAATGATTTTTTATCTAATTTAGTTATATAGTTAATTATATTTTAATTTGGTTTTAGAGAGTTATTAGGGAATTTTTATATCAATTAATACAACTTAATTCATTGGAAAAATTTCTCATTGAAATTGGATATAAAAACATTTCAAATCTTTACACATTTTCACTTAAACAAACCCTCTACCGTGATACATCGGTGAGATTAATTTTAAATAAATTTCTACCACTTATGTGATTAGAATTTAGAAAAATGGATTCCATATTTGGAATCATAATAATTTATAATTTATGATAAGGCCAACTTATTTTTTTACCAAAAATATTAGCGATAGTAATTAAAATTAGTTATAACGATTAAGGTAAAAATTAGCTTACTTAATGATTAAACCTTAATCTTAAGAGGCCAAATACCCTATAAACATGTAAAAAATTCATTTTATATCCAAATTTAGACCAAGTACCACATATTATATAATTTTATCAATTATCGGATTCCCATGATTTAAGGGAGACCTCTCAATAGTGTTTACATTTTTATATTTACCAGAATTTCACTCCTCCTCCCTTATAAAAAGACACTCACACCCCTAATTTCATACACCTCTCTATAAAATTTGGATTATAAAATAACTTCTCAAATATACTCCAAAAATCCATCACTTATAGCTATAAGAATACCTTTGGGCATAAATCCAACCAAGGAAGCCCTTTGGTGTAAACCAAGAGGAGTTTCCCAAAGAAGTGGTAACATCCTTACTCAAGCTTCTTTATTTTATTTTCATTATCCACCACTTAAAATATTCTTATTACATGATTATATAATAACCTAAATATCCAAAATACACTTACTCTTTTAGATTATAAGTATTATACTTACACTTACACACACTTCCATCTAATGGGTAACGAACTTACCGTTTTTGTGCACGACGAACTACCACCTCACGAAATGATATTATTCATTTTTTCCTTTACCACATTTATTAGTTGGGAATTATATTATAAAATATGTTTTTATATTATATATATGATACATATTATGTATTTATAATTCTTTAAATATTATATAAAACATACCTTTATTCTTTCCATTTTGCGTAAATAGGATAACTTCGTTCGTGGAAGTGTGGACTACTACATCCTCAAAGAGATGTGATTCATTCACACTTTACATATAATGTATTAAGGATGAGTTTAGTAAAATTATATAACATATATAAAATAATATTTATACTATAATTAGAATATATATATACACATATATTTCATTTACTTTCTTTCTTTCAAAACCATAACTAAATGGAAACAATGTTCATGCGTACATACGACCTACCATCTGCATGAATGGTGCATTACATTTCATATTTCTATTATTTATATATTATCATAAATATTTATATACTGAATATATATGATCTTTATATCCTGATTTACATTCTATAAATAAGTAAATCTTGATCTATGTAAGAATATGAAGATTTAAAAGTCAAAACATGTTTGAAAAACAAAATAAATATTACCCAAAACATAACATCAACATAAAGTTGTTAATCAAAGGGTAATACAATGCCATAAAAAAATAATATATAGTATTTTATATAATAATATGGTTCTTTAGTATATTTTCAATAAAATTATATTTATACAGGATTTTTTATGAGTATGATGAGAGTCAAGACATATGGTAATGGGATTTCTCATCTCACTTTTATTTCTATGAGACTTATGACTTATTAATCACTCATTTATTTTGTGTGGTGTATATAATACCCATGAATTCATTCTATGATTATTATACTTAAATTTATGGGTATTTATATATACATTTTATGTTCTTTATTTCATGTGGTTTATGTTCCAACAGTTACCAAATTAGTAAAATAGTTTTCTCTCAATTTTCTTTCTTTGAGACACATACCGTGTTATGAACCTATATTTTTCTATGAGGTGTATATAATTAATTTGAAATATTATATCATTAATTTAATTCTTTTAATTAAATTTTAAGCTTCATGTAATGTCATTTTCTTACATGGGAAGTTTTATTCAAAGTTACCAAGTGGTAAGAGTTTATTGCAACCATCCCATCATTTATCGAGATTGTTTTTGATTATGATTTCATTGATGAAATCTTATAATCCATATCTCAAGAAAAATAATGAATTTTATTCTAATATATTTATTCATGATTTATTCATGTATTATTACCATTTTTATACTCTTTATTACTTAAGATAATTAAGATGATGTTTTTAAGAAAATCTAACCTTATTTATCTCTTTAGTCAGACACCTATTTTATTCTAAAATCATGTATTAAAAATGTTTTCAAAAATGATTTTAAAATTATATGTTGATATCATTTTATAGGAAAAAGGATTTAAAATAAGTTTTATGTTTTTAAAAACTTTATTTATAACTTTTCAATGTATTTTAAAATAAACGGTTTTTAAAAATGTTTTCAAGATTTCATTTTATGTTTTCAAAGAAAAATGTTTTCAAAGAATTTATGTTTTAAAAGATTTTTTTAAATAATAAAGGATATTTTCCCCAATAAATGTTTTTAAAATGATATTTCCAAATTATTTTACATCCAAGATGATATCAATTGTTGTTACTCATGCCTTTTTAGGAAATGATCCAAAGGTTCCATTCATTTTCTTTCTCAGAATGATTTATGTTTTAATGGCATGATGTTTATGAAAAAAGTTTATCTTTCATGGGTTATACTATTATGAATCCCACTTCTTTTTATGGGTTATTCTATTATTAAATTATTATGAAACCTGCCACTTTAATACAAGTAATGATATGATTACATGTTTATGAAACCCATTTCATTTCATGGGTTATGATATGATTGTTTATGATATTGTGGAACATGTATTTATGATTTCATTATGAGATGGGTGGGACCTGTATCCCTATCCAATTCATTTTGTAAAGATTTATATCTCATGATATAATGATGAGAAGAAATTTGATGGTCTTGATCCACTATGGAAGATGGGTAAACCTGGTTTACTATGGGAGGATGAGGAAACCTGATCCATTCTGGGAATATGGGGAAACCCAATCCACTATGGGAAGATGGGGAAACCTAATCCCTTATAAGGAAAGTACTATGAATGGGGATGGTGGTGTGTCTAACCCCATAGGTGTGGTCCCCATTAAGTTCCCTAATAAGTTATAGCAATGAATTATGACTTATAGGGAATGATATTACATGTTTATGTATATGCCAAAATTCCATGTCTTACTCCTATGCTATGCTTTCATAGATTATGATCTTGATTACATTATGATTAATGTCTTTTGAAATAATAATCTTTATTCCATGATTCATGTTTATGATATTTGATATTTATGATATGATCTTCTAATGTTATAATCATGTTCTTACACCCTTATGCACATGTTTATGCTTATATATCTGCCTTGATTATCCTAATTGAGCATATGAGATCACCCATTTTTATGTTTCCTTCCCTAGGTTATAAAATTTATCATGTATGATATGTCTAAGAAGGGTTATATTCTTGGAGAACCTAGTGGGAGATAATGTGGATTTCTTATGTACTAGTGTTTATGTTTCCATGTTTCCAAAGGCACTAGACTTTTATAGTCTTTCGGTGTCTTTTTGTGTAATGTTTTAAGTATTATGAAAAAATGATGAAATTTTATTGTATGAAAAGAGAGGGTCTCTATAGTTGGTATTAGAGAAAAATTTTAGTTAAACTTTAGAGACTAGGATGATAAAAACTTAATGAGAACCCTAAAAAAATTCCTAATGATAATTCTAAGGATGATGAAAAGTATAAGAAAATGTACTGGAATTTTGGTAAAGGATAGAGTGAGTGATTTCTAAGAAATACATACCTATATGGATACTAAAAATGGATGTGGTTTTGGTATAGATATACCTAGGGGTAACAACTATGGAAAGGTGTATCAGACCTGACTCGAGCATAACCTAGTACATGAGAACAGACCTTACTATGCACTTGGTTAGACACACACTGGGGATATTATTTGGGAATTCAGAAACTATTAATGAACCATCATGAAGGATTATTAAAGAAGTTATCTATAACATAGGATAAACCTATGGAGTCATTTATTAAATAATGTGTCATAATTTAGATATCCTATAAATGGTTTTTCATGATTATGTGGTTCCTCACTAGGGTAACTATTTCTTACTCAATGATTTTTGGTTTTAGTCAATGATTGGAACTTAAAGGAACCACTTTAATGGTGATTATGATGAACAATGCAACAATTTTCCTCCTAAGAAACCAAATTCTATATGAGATGGAATGAAAAATCTTATTGCTATAATCACCCAAAATTTTCAAGATATGAATCATGATGAGATTCCAAATGAGAAAAGGAGGTAACAACATTATATTTATCCCTTCAAGAGGCAACATCCACCTTATTTCAGTGGGTATTTTGATCCACTTGTTTTTGAACACTGAATTAGTACCACTGAAAATATATTCATTATTCCCAAGTGTTTAGAACATGAGAAAGTCATTCTGAATGTTTATCGGTTGGAAGGTGAGGCAGACCGATGGTGGAATTTAATCAAGAATACGAGGAATCAATATGAAATTGATTCCATGGATTGGAATGAATTAAAGAAATTATTATTCAATAATTAATTTCATTATGTTATTTTCATGAATATGGAAAAATATTTCTTCGAGTTGAATCAAAAGGCTAATGAATTCATCGGTACCTATGAGTCTAATTTTACAAGACTTGTGAGGTACTCTTATGGAATTATCATCCAACCTGAAATTAATGTTGATAGGTTCTTTAGTGGCTTAAAGGAAAGTATCAGAAGGGTGTTTTCCATAAGAGACTTTAGTAACTATGAAGAAATTGTGTATTGTTCAATCAAAGTTGAAATAGAGGTTGGATTTATGTATCAATATCATAGTTTTAATAAGAATAGGAATGTGGAGTTCAAAGGAAAATCTAAAAACCATAGATATAAGAAGATGAGCCTTCCTTTATTCTCTAAGTGTGGAAATAAGAATGAAGGGAATTGTATTATGGGTTCTAATAAATGTTTTAAGTGCAAAAGGGAAGGCCATAGGGTAATTAGTTACCACACTAATGGGAAGAAGTTGGAAAATGATTCAAATAGAGTAAAAGATACACAAATTGAACATTCCACACTTAAGTTCTTCAATGTAAGGAGGATGGGCATTATGCTATCCAGTACCCAAACCTAAGGGTTGGTGATGATGATCAATGTCAAGAACCTATTAAACTAAGGGAAATGGGAGATCTCACGTGATCATTATATCTTATGAGGGGCGTGATAATGACATGGTTAAAGGTACAATTACCATTCACTATAAAACTACTAATGACTTATTTGATTATGGATCTACCCACTCTTTCATATCTAAATAATTTTATATTGTTATTAATATTCCACCCAAAAAATAGATATGGAATTATATGTACAAACCCCTAATGGTATGATGATAGCATCTCAAGTCTATGATTCATTTATGGTTGATGTTTGTGGGAATATAATTCCTTAAAATCTTTTCATTATTCCTTTAGTTGAGTTTGATGCCATCTTAGTCATGTATTGGATTTATTTAGATAAATACAACATCAATTTTGAAATAATGGAAGTTATTATTGATGTTTCAAACCAAAATATGGTCGTCTATCAATGTGAAGTTAAGTATGCACTTCTTATAGATATTACATCCAGTGTATGGGTCTTAATTACCATTAAAAAGGATTGTTTATCTCAAATGGTTGGGTAGAAAATAGACATTGATGACATGACTATTGTTTGGGAATTTTTGGATGTCTTCCCGAAAGAGTTTTCTAGCCTTCCACCAAAACATAAAGTTGAGTTATCAATAGAAATGTCACCTGGTTCTGCACAAATTTCAAAGACTCCCTATAGAATGAACCTAATCGAGTTTCAAGAATTGAATAAGAAAATTCAAGAAAACCCTGGTAAGTGATTTAATCATCCAAGTGTGTCACCTTGGGGTGAACCTATTCTCTTCATGAAAAAACATGGATCAATGTGACTCTGTATTTTTTATCGATATTTGAAAAAGATCACAATCAAGAAAAATTATCCTCTTCCTCGTATTTATGTCTTGTTTGATCAACTATATGGAGATCAACACTTTTCTAAGATTGAACTTCATTCTGGATATAATCAATTGAGGGTAAAGAAAGACTATATAATCAAGATGACATTCTATATAAGGTTTGGACACTATGAATATATAGTGACGCCTTTTGGTCTTAATAATGACCCTACTATCTTCATGGATTTGATGAATAGAGTCAAAAGAGTTCAACTTGATTAGTTTTTGGTAGTATTTATAAATGAAGTCCTTATCTATTCAAGGAGAAAATAAGACCATGAAGACCACTTGGGAATTATACTAAATACCCTAAGGAAGGATAAGATGTATGAAAAATTTACAACGTGTGAATTTTGGATTCAAAAAGTTTTATTTTTGGGTCACATAATCTAATGATATGTTATAACCATAGATCCATCAAAGATGGAGGATATTGAATTTTGGTCTAGACTGACCATGGTAACTGAGATCCATATATTTCTTGGTTTATCTAGATATTATCTATGGTTTGTGGATAATTTCTCATGACTATCAAATACTCTGACCAAGTTAACATAGAAGGACTCTAAGTTTCTCTGGATAGATTAATGTGAGGAGAATTTTAAGTAACTAAAGAGAAGGTTGGTCAGTGCACCTGTGATTACATTACCCTATAGTAGAGAAGGTTTTTTAATGCATAGTGATGAATCCAATAAGGTATTGATATGTGTTCTTATGCAGAATAACATGGTTATTTATTATGCCTAGCGATAGTTTAAGATTCAAGAGAAAATTTACCCAACTCATGATTTAGAGTTAGCTTTGTTAATTTTTTCATTAAAGATATGAAGGAATTGTCTTTATGAATAAAAATGTGATATATATACCAATAATAAAAGTATTAAATATATATTCACACATAAGGAGTTGAACATGCACTAGAGAATATGGTTATAATTGGTAACATATTATGATTTCTCAATACATTAAGACCTTAGGAAAGAGAATAAGGTGGTCAATGCTTTGAGTTTAAAGGATTATGATAGCCTATCTATGATGAGAATCTCAAAAGAGATAATATTTATAGATTTTTAAAGGATGGATATAGAAATACTGAAGGATGGAAAAAATAATTATCTTTATAAATTGAATGTTCAACCCTCCATCCATGTAAAGATTAAAGAGGTGCATAAGGAATATGTAGAGCTTCAAAATAAGGTTAAAAATGTTCATGATTTTACCCTTGATTAGGATGGGATGATGAGGTCCAAGAACCATTTATCTGTTCCTTCCATACCATATTTGAAGAAGAAGATATTAGAAGAAGATCATAGTTTTTCATTCTTTGTTCATATTAGAAGTACGAATATGTATAGATATTTGAAAGAATACTTCTAGTGGAATGACATGAAGAGAGATATCACAAATTTTGTATATCAGTGCTTGGTATGCCATCAAGTTAAGTATGAAAGACTAAGGGTATTTTGTATCCATTACCCATATCAGAATAGAAATGGGAGAACATCACTATGGATTTTGTCATCAGACTCCCCAAAACCTCTAAAGGGTTTAAATCTATATGAGTGGTATTTTATCACCTTACCAAGTCATCACACTTCATCAATATCAAGGAATACTTCTCTCAGGATAAAATTTTGAGGATATACATTGAGAAAGTGGCAAGGTTGCATGGAGGACCAGATTACATTGTATCAGATCGAGATTCAAGGATTACCTCAAAGTTTTGGTGAAGTATTCAGGAGGCACTTGATTTAGAATTAAGTTTCAGAATTACTTATCATCCTCAGATAGATGGTCAGTATGAAAGGTCAATTCAAACCCTAGGGGATATTTTGAGATCTTTTTTGTTGGATTTCAAAGGTGGTTGGGATCAAAATCCTCTTGTAGTTGAGTTTTCTTACAACAATATCTTTTACTCAAGAATTCAGACAGAACCTTATAAATCCCTTTATGGGAAGAAATTTGGAGCTCCAATGTGTTGGGATGAATTTGGAGAAATACATCTATTGGCACCCGAGATAGATGAAGAAATAATCGAGAAGGTTAGAACCATTCAACAACATATCAATGCATCATATAGTCAGTAGAAAAGTTATGCTAAAAACCAATGGTGTTATATTGAATTCTAAGTAATTGATAATGTTTTTCTATAGATTTCTCCCTGGAATAAGGTTATGAGGTTTGATAATAAATATAAATTAAGCCCTAGGTATATGGGCACCCTTGAGATTGTTGTTCTTATTAGGATAGTCACCTATATATTTGAACTTCCTCTAAATATATATCAAATCCATGATGTGTTCCATGTATCTCTCTTGAGGAAGTAAAAACCTAACCCTTCACATAAACTGAACTCAAAGGGAATACCACTGGAGCAAGATATTTCTAACAAGGGAAAACCAGTTGAAATTATAGATCATATGAAGAAATTTCTTCAAAATAAGACCACTCATCAGGTAAAAGTTTTGCGGAGAATCCTCTAGTTATAGGAAGCTATGTGGGAACATGAGGATATAATGAGGCAAATGTATCCTTATTTTTTTTGTTTCAAAATTACAAATTTTTAGGGAGAAATTCATTTTAAGGGGGATAGAATGTAACTCCCTGAGTTTTTATGACCTTTTTTTAGAATAAATTAATTTTTCTTTGATGAATCACATTGAATGATACAATAAGTTAATATTTCATTATACACTACAATAAGATAATCTTGTGATATATGAAACACCAACCATGATTTTTTTACACCCAACATTGAGTTTTGATGAAACAACATTTTATTATTATAATTATTTAAATGAGATTGTTATAACATAGCTGTTAAACTTAGTAATAGGAATAGTAATAAATAATTTTTAAATATTATTCATAATGGTTTTATATAAAAAAACATATTGATAATAAAACATGTAATTTTTGGTAAAGTCTTTATATGTTTGAAAATATGATTTTCTCAAATGAACTACTTTTTATGTCATTCTAGGTATAATAATGAAATTAATTTTAGACACTTTTAGAAATTTAATTTGATAAAATAAACATCATTTTTTAATTTTTAATTTCAAAATTATATTAGGGTGAATTTTAGGTATTTTTCTAAAAAACATCATTTTTGGATGAATAGTGAAAGATACATGATTTTAATTCAAAACCACTTTTTTTTCTAATTTAGTTATATAGATAAATTATATTTTAATTTAGTTTTAAAGTTTAATCAGATAATTTTTATATTAATTAATACAATTTTGTTCATTGGAACCAATTTTACATTGAAATTGGATATAAAAACATTTCAAACTTTTACACATTTTCACTTAAAAAAACCCACTGCTGTGACTTGTCTGTGAGATTAGTTTTAAATAAATTTATGCCAATTATGTGATTATAATTTGAAAAAATTGATTACATATTTTTAATCATAATATGTATAATAATGTCAACTTAGTTTTTGACCAAAAATATTAGTGAGAGTAATTAAAATTAATTACAACGATTAAGGTAAAAATTAGCTACTTAATGATTAATCCTTAATCTTAAGACTCAAAATACCCTATAAACAGTTAAAAAATCCATTTTATGGAAAAATTTAGGGAAATTCCCATCTTGGATCAAATTTTATCAACTATTGGATTCCCATGATGTGATGGAGACATCTCAATAGTGTTTACCTTTTTATATTTACAAGAATGCCACTCCTCCTCCCTTAAAAAAGGATACTCATCCCTCACTTACTTAAAACTCTCAAGACACTTTTTCTTGGAAAAAAACCACCCAAATATCCTCCAAAAATACCTCCATTATACCTATAATACTCCATTTTGGTATAAATCCTACCAAGTAAGGCCTTTGGTGCAAACCAAGAGGTGTTACCCAAAGAAGATGTAACATCTTTCCTTAAGCTCCTTTGTTTTATTTTCATTCTACACAACCTAAAATATTCTTATTACATGATTATATAATAATATAATTATCTTAAATATACCTATATTTTGTTATTATAAGGGTTATACCTACATTTATTCACACTTCCATCTAATGGGTAATGAACTTACTATTTTTGTGTACGACGAACTACCGCCTCACGAAATGAGTGTTCATTTTTACTTTACCACCTCTGATGGTTGGGAAATATGATAGACACTATATTTTTATATGTTATACATGTATCTTTTATTTTTATAATAATTTAATTATTATATGAAACATACATTCATTCTTTCTATTTTTTGTAAATATGATAACTTTGTTTGTGGAAGTGTGGACTACTGCCTCCTTAAAGCGATGTGATTTGTTCACACTATACATGAAGTGTATTAAGGATGGGTTTAATAAATTTATATGATAAATAAGTTATTATAATTCTACTATAATTAGAATATATATATACATATATTCCATTTACTTACTTTCTTTCAAAATAATAATTAAACAAAAACAACATTCATGCGTACATACAACCTTCTGTCTCCATGAATGATGTATTCCATTTTATATTTCTATTATTTATAGATTATTATAAATATTTATATAATGAATATATATATATATATAATATTTATATCATGTTTTAATTTTTTTAAATAAGTAAATCATGGTCTATGTTACAGGATCAAGGATAACAAGTCAAAAAATGTATGAAAAACAAAACATATATTACCCAGAACATAACATTAACATGAAGTTGTTAATAAATGGTTAATATAATTATATAACCAAATAATACATGGTATTAGATATAATAATATGGTTATTTAATATATTTATAATAAAATTATATTTATTATATAGGAATTTTGTATAAGTAATATGAGAGTTAAGATATAAGGTTAGGGGATTTCTCGTTACACTTTTATTTCTGTGAGACTTATGACTTATTCACCACTCATTTCATTTTTGTGATGTATATAATGAAAATGAATATATTATATTATTATTATACTTAAATTTATGGGTATTTACATATTAATTTTATTATATCTATTCCATGGTGTTTATATTTCAAAATTTACCAAATCAGTGTAGTAGTTTGGTCTTAATTTGCCTTCTTTGAGACAAATGCCGTATTATGCACCTAAAATTTTCTATAAGATGTATATAATGTATTTGACATGTTATATCATGAATATACTTATTTTAATGATATTTTAAGCTTCATGTAATTTTATTTTCTTATATGGTTAGTTTTATTCAAAGTTACCAAGTGGTAAGAGTTTATTGCAACAATCCCATCATTTATCGGGATTGTTTATGATTATGCTTTCATTGATGAAATATTATAATCAATATCTCAAGAAAACTCATGAATTTTATTCTAATATATTTATTCATTATTTATTCATGTATTATTACCATTTTTACACTCTTTGATACTTAATATAATTAAGATAATATTTTTAAGAAAACCTGACCCTATTTCTCTCTTCAGTTAGATACCTGTTTTATTCTAAAACCATGTTTTCTATAATGTTTTCAAAAATGATTTTAAAATGATATTTTTATCTAATTTGTAAATAAAAATGATTTTATAAATTTTTTATGGTTTTTAAATATTTCTTTATATGTTTTGAAAGTATTTTCAAATAAATGGTTTTCAAAAATGTTTTCAAACTTTAATTTTATGTTTTTAAAGAAAAAGGTTTTCAAAAAGATTTATATTTTAAAAGGAATTTTTATATAAGAAAGGATTTTTTATGAAAGAAATTTTTTTAAAAGGATATTTTAAAATTATTTTCAATCCAATATGGCATCAATTGGTGTTACTGATGCCTTTTTAGGAAATGATCCAAAGTTTGTATTCATATTCTTTCTTTGAATGGTTTATGTTTTGATGACATGATTTTTATAAAACCTATTTCTATTTCAAGGGTTATATTCTTATGAAAACTGATTATTTTCATGATTTATGTTTTTATGAAATGATTATGAAACCTTTCTATTTTCCACAGGCTATGATATGATCACATTTTTATGACACCCATTTCATTTCACGGGTTATGATATAATTGTTTAGGATCTTATGGAACATGCTTGTATGATTTTATTATGAGATGGGTGGGATCTATATCTCAATCAAATGAATTGGGTAAATATTTATATCTCATTAGATAATTATGGGAATCAAGTAAACGAGCTTGATCCACTATGGAATATGGGGAAACTTGATCTAATATGGGAAGATGAGGAAACCTGATCCACTTTGGGAAACCTAATCCACTATGTAAAGATGGAGAACCCAAACCCTTACAAGGAAAGTAATATGAATGAGGATGTTGGTGTGTCCTGAATAGTAGGTGTAGTCCCTATGAAGTTCATTGATAAGTTCTAGTGATTCATTCTAACACATAGGGAATGATATTACATGTTTATGTGTATGCCACAATTCCCTGTCTTAATCTTTTGGTATGATTTCATGGAATATTCTCCTGATTACCTTATAATTAATGTCTTATGAACTCCCAATATTTATTAAATGATTCATTTTTATGATCTTTGATATGAAGGGTGTGATATTATAATGTTATGATCACATTAACATACTAATATGCTCATGTTTATGCTTACATATATCCCTTGTTTACCGTTACTGAGCATTTGAGATAAATTTTTATGTTTTCTTCCCCTGGTTATGAAGATATGTATTACGTATGATATGTATAATAAGGGATCTAGTCTTGGAGAACCTAGTGGGAGATAATTTATCTCACTAATGTACTAGTGTTTAGGTTTCCTTGTTTCTAAAGGCACTAGACTAATACGGACTTTGGATGTCTTTTTGTGCAATGTATTAATTATTTCAAACAAATTATGAAATGTCATTGTATGAAAAGAAATATTCACTATACCACCCCCATTCACATGGTTTTTAACATGTTTACTAATAACCACGCACTAATTGCACACCTAGGATGTTTTCCCAAATTTTCACGTTTTTGACCCCAAACACCTAAAAACTCTAAAATCACTTTGAATAAAATAAAATTATAATTTAAATGCATTATAGTAACCCAAATAGTGTCACACTAATTCACCTATACACAAAGACAAACATCCACATATGATATAATAATACATTATATATGATAAAAACAACAATAATATATAATGTATGTGATAAATGCTAAAATGCACAAATGAGTAACAAGTTCATAAACCATAAAATAAAAATGGAAAAAATACACACCTAAAAAACCCAATGGTAAATTCAACCTAATGAAAGTGAGGGTAGTGAAACCTATAAAATGATAAAGTTACCAATGTGATTTCCATCCACTCCCATCTTCTTTAGGAACCACTAAGATCTTACTCTATAAAAAACCGTTTCCACCCTAATCATCATTATACTATTTATAGTCTTCATAATACACAACACATGTGGGTGAAATTCCAATACTGAGGTGAGTATATACATACCCAATAGGACATCCTAAAAACCAAAAAGGAATAAATGAGGTACTTTAGTCATCTCAAACCTAAAATGGTAAAGGAAAAATTACTCAGGGAAGAAGAACACAAAAACACAAAACCAAATATTATTTAAGATATAGAAATCAGTACACCAAGTCCCACTCTTTATAGTCCAACCATAAAAAAATATTACCCACTATAATAAACCATGATAAAAACAACCCAATAAATCCATAAACATTCCATCTCACTAATTGTAGTAAGGGACCCATAGGTTACCAATGTAAGTATTGGTCAAGGGAGTTCCAAAATTTAGTGGAGGGCCTACTCCTCATTGAGTGAGTACATACAAGGAGGGAGTATGTAATTACATTAGTAAAGGAGACACATTTGATGATTTATGGAATTTTTATTGTGGAAGTTCCAAACCTATTTGACTATGTGGGGGTATGTGTTCCTTATTATGTGAAAGGGTGTACTAACTCGATGCGTGAATTGAAGAGTAACCGCACCCTATTTTTATGGGGGAGTACCAAACTCCATATCTCCAGGGGTGAACCATTCCCTATCATTAATTCACAATAAGGAGAGTATGAAAACTCATGTAATGATCCTCTCATCATGCCCAAACCTAGTCATCAACCCTATAGAGAAAAGGAAACTAAACTTCCCAACCCACCTTAAGTCTTACCTCTGATGCTGAAGAGGGAGGTAATATAGATATTTAAATAAAAAAATTATATTAGGATATTAGTTTTCCTAATGGTGTCATATGGGAAATGAAATTTTGAAACACCCATAAAAGGCATGTATCTGGCTATTCCCCATTAGTGTACAGACCTAGTTGTGGAACAATGCATATTGTTGCACCATAACACTCGACCCATCAACCTCATACTACAAAAAGGAACTTCTTGCCGTATCTTTCCTTTTTTCCATATACATCCATACTATAGTCAACACCTTCATGTCATAGCCTAGTCTCATGTTATAATCATCAAGTACTAAGGATTGGGAACAAATCATCCTTAGCAGCATGATTGTCTAAAGGTTTAATCTTATATATCACCAAGATGAGGTGATCATGATGAAACGTATCATGTATTTGGGTGATCCTCCATTTAGAAAAGTAGATAATTCAAAATACCATTTGTTTTGGTGTTAAATGTCTTATCATAGTGAAACGTGACCTTATGAAACAAAGAATTTTTACTACCATTATCCTCAAACAACATTTTAAAGTCCCGAACCAACTTACCTTTACTATGGTAGCTGGAACGGTGGGTCACATGGCCTCAAGCACGCCTCCCCATATTCCAGAGGATGTCAACTAGTAGCATGGGTGTAAGGAGGTTTTATTGAGGAGACTATACCCTCATGATTAGAGTAACACAACTGCATATCAGATAATAAATAATAGACAACAACATAAGTAGTAATAAATAAATTACAATGCAGTGGAAGGATAATATAAACTAAAAGTAAAATATGGCCAATGATAAAATACTACAATGCATGTAAGTCCAGATGATGATATACATTAACTAAATAATGGACACAAATAATTCTACAAGATACAATACAATACATAAATAAAGAAATAAAATCCTTGAGGGAGAACTCCACAAGAATTTTGATCTCCTACTCAGACATTTGCTCCTAACTCCTAGGTACTGGAAAACAACATTATAAATAATCCAAGTTACTACAAAAATAAGTTCTACTCAGGTACCCTAGTGTAATGGAGGCCAGAGTAGGGTGTGGGATATAAATCCCAGCAAGTTACCACACACCGTGTCTATGACTGAATCTAGACCATGTATATAAGTAAGTATTGAACATGAAATATGAAATTTTAAATAGTAATAAAATAATAACACTAGTTGACTCAGGTACCAATCAGACACCTGGTAGTCTCTACCTACTTCAGCTCATGACTAGGATGAATGTATGATCAGTCACCATGCATATATAGTAATTATATATATGTATATAATATAGTTATATATCTAATCCACCTATATAAACCAAGTATACACAGATGTAAGTGATCATATAACTAGAATACTAGGTGATAACTGGACCAGGTGTAACTCAGTAATCCATAACCAGTCTAGACAAGCCTATAAGCTCAAGTAATAGGGAAAATTACCTACATCCCAATAGAGTGTAAGATGTCATTCTAGAAACTTGGTATGGTGAGTGATCCATCATGTCATCACTACAAATATGGATCATGACACCTCATACAAACTTCATACATATTGTCAATGGTGTGAGACTTCATGAACTCAACACCTGATATAAGGGAGAATGATTTTCTTCCGTACTCAACAAATCCCTTACCATTATTCCACAACCTATATTAAGGCTTAATCATATAAAAATAGTAATAACAAAATCCACGAGGTATTACCTTTCATGCTCTACATTTATTAAGACCATTTAACAAACAAGGGCATCACAATTATAACAATTCATATAATCAATTATTATATAATCATAAAACAAGGTGTGGTCATACCACCCAATTAAATCTAACCATTTAATTAATTGAAGGAAGTAAATCCATTATAAAAATTCCAGTCTATTTAATACATTCCATTTAATTAAATAGAACATGGTAAATCATTTTAAGAGGGGAATCCATCTTGTATGATCCATTAAACATCATTAATCCATTTCAAATAGATATCTCACTTATGGTAAGCCATCATTAAGGATGATATATCCTATATAATCCAATCAATTAAATAATTTATCATGGAATTATAGTTTAGTAAGCTCAATGGATCACTTAGAAAGGTGGCATGGTTAAAGGTGGAAATTGCCTATATGGGAAATTCTATTTAAATAGTAATCCAAGCCCTTAGGATGAGTTTGGTTCATTAAAAATCTATATCAATGGAGAAATAAACCATTTAATAACATCGATAAGTCCATGCAATAAAAATTACATATTTCAAGCAATACAAAAAGAGCATAGGTAAAAACCAAAGTAATAGATCCAATCAAGATATAATACACCAATCACAACTTTTTAATTTCAAAGACAGTGCACCCCATCTGAGGGATTTATTATAAAATCATTACACTGTTCACCAAATAATTATATCCTTTTTAGAAGGGAATTCCCCAGTGTGGCCTTTTCAAAACCTCCACACAGAGAAACCCCCCTCCCCCACGAAGGGGGTGTACCCAAAGGCAACTCCCCAGCCGGGGAAGGATCCGTTGCCAGCCGAGATGGCAGAGCGTCCCAGAGGGTAACGACCCGTCAACAATGGTTCGTCACAAAGATCTGTCAGCAATTGGGCCACGCCTCGTTTTTTCCACCCAAAGGAGTCCGGGCAACCCGGCAAGGTTGGTGGATCCCGGGGGAGAGGCTCACCCCGAAAGCAGACTCCCATGATTCGAACCCTGAACCTTTCAAAGAACAACCTGTTTTATCCCAATTAAGCATTAAACTAATGAGTAATAAATCAATTAACTAATTTAAACTATTTAGATAAGAAACACTCAAACATGGAATAAAACTACAAATCTTTAAATGGAACTTAGTATGTGATAATATCACTTGAACAAATACATACAAGGGGAAATTGCATTTATAGCCTAAGAAAAATTCTTAGGAGGTGTTCTGGGTTTTTAATCATTTAATTACAATAAAAAAATTAAGACGGAACTCCCAAGGGGTGTCTGTGATTAAGGTTTACATACTTAATATACCAAAAAAGGATCACATGTAGTGTATCTAGGTGCGTTGATCAATTTGATATGAAGAACTCAATAAAAAAACTGATTCTTGGAAAAGTCCAGTGTGCAACACAATGAAAGTATTTGTATTTCAATGGAAATTTATGGAGAAAGTCATAGAACACCAACCTTATGCTTAGGATGTATCACTCATCCAATATCAAGCTTTTATTCGGTCCTGTTTGGAATAAATCTATGAAACAAACCTTCACCCTGAAAATAGGGGAAATGAGATTGCACCTTGATAACTTTTTCGATAAGAGATTAAATGAAGAATGATAAAAAAGGAATAAAGATATTACTGATGAAAATTCATAGAGACCAATTGTTCTTGGATTAGATGATGGATGGATGAGTTATCTTCTTGTATAGAATAGTCTTGAGGAGGAATCCAAGTCGCTTGGGAGGAGGTCTCATGCGAGAGGAGGATAATAAAAGAAGAGGAGGAAAGAGAATAAAACCCATTAAGGAAAAAATAGTGATTTTACCCCTAAAAACTATATTGTATGGTTTTTATGCATGGTTTGGCCAAACCGTGCACCAACCATGCGACACCCACTACCTAAGAAACCCACCTCACATGGTTTACCTGCATGGTTTGACCTAACCGTGCAACAATATTGTGATGAATAGTGAGAGGGTACTATCTAAGTTCCAATTAATGTGTGAGCTAGTCACATGGTTTGGGTAACCCATGAAAAACCCCTGTAGGGTATTTTAACCTCCCTTCTGTGGCTACACAGTTTTCTGTTTGAGGTCATACGGTTTTAGACAAACTATGCACCTCTGTTAGACCACCCAGACCTTGAGATTTCAGATACCGATGCTCCCGAAACTCAATGGAGCACCCAAGGGACCCCTGATGCATCTACCCAAGTCTATAAACAACATATTTAAGTGTTATAAATATCATAATTATGTTTTGAAGATCGATTCAAAGTACAACCTGACCAATAAATGAAAACAATTTCAAATTCCCTTGAAATTTTACCTTGGCTCAAAACACTGGTCATTACAACCTCCCCACCTTAGAACTTCTCATCATAGAGAATCCTTAGAGAACAAAATAAAAAAATATAATGACCTATAAGGGTCATGAATTCTCATTAAAATGGTTGCATTGCATTTCAAAACTCCAAACACACCTCCGAGAATTACAAAAACATATGACACTTAAGCCATCAAAACCCAGGCAGATGCTCATCCTCTAATTAAAACATGAAACGAAGCTTACCCGATCCCATTTTATAATGGATATGATCATGTCATCATCTCATTAAAAATCTGTCTGATGGTGGTTCCCACCATAACCCTGAAAATTATAAGGGGACAATTTTGATCCACGTTACCTCCACCATCAAAAATGCCTTAAAAATCATGCCTCTAAGCATTCTAGTGACACTCCAAGAGTGGTTTCTTTAACCAGGAGAACCTGATTACTTCCAATGTCATATCTGGGATCTCATCGGAAAGAAATGGTCAAATCCTGATTGAAAAAACTAAAACTGGTCCCAAAAGTTTTCCTTGAAGGAAACTGCCAACCCTAAACCACACCCACCTTATCCCGATGTCGTGTTTTAAAATAGTTCCCTTAAGCTATATCCCTTTAACAAGAGGGATAATGTGTCGATCCACCTCCGTCTAACCATTCACAGAATTCCTGACTTAGACATCAGATGTAAGCCGACCTAAATCATAAGTCTTCCAAGGAATCTTTCATTTACAACAAGCACATCCACTAAAGTCCACAAATGACTTCCAGTGACATTCCTTGGTCAAACCACCACCTCAACATTTATTTCATCATGCCTCAAAAAATAAGGGTGTAACCATAATACATCCCACTAGAATCATCACCCTTTATACACCACCTCCAAGCTCGACAAAAAGTCTGGGATAACCTCAGATTCAATACAATGGAGTCCATGAAACTAACACAAGGAATTCCATACTCCATATTTATGAGAGAGATGTTGGAAAAAAGCCACAATGTCCACACTAGAACATTGATTGATCCCAGAGAGACATCCTCCTGGTGGTCAAGTAAAAGGAAATGTTGGTTTCCAAGATTCCATCAAAGGTGTTCCTACACTGGAATCCCAATATCACTCAGGACTAACCAAGACTCGATAGAAACCACATGTTAGTGTAGAACGCTAAGAAAACCAACCAAACAAGACCAATGAATTTTAAAACTTTAACATGCTATAAAACCGACTCTATATTAGTGTATCAATGAAAATGTCAAGATATGAGACATTCTCATCACTAATAAAGAGTACACTAAGAGGAAACCAAAATAAGAACAATCAATCCACTACGGGTTGACCTCTTGAAAGAATATCATCTCACCTACAAATGCATCGACACAAATCAAACCATGATACCTTCACCACCTGAGGCGTTCCATGATCGCTCAAACTTAACCACTCAAGTACATTCAAAAACAAATTTTTTTTCAAGGGTTTCATACATATCCAACCATTTCAATGTCATGCTACCGAGAATGCACTGACACGATTCAAAACTTTCAAGCCTAAATGGAACTCAAGAAAGACTATTTATCTCCCAATTGTACTCCTTTTTTGTGTTCCTTATATATAGAAGGGAACATATTCACTAGAACTGATGTGATTATCCTCACCTTAGGAGTTTCCTAGTCATCGAAAGAGGAGAGGGACCAACCGCTCATAAGTACGCTAGATCAGATTCACCTTAAACAAACGTGCGATACTTCTATGAGTCATGTTAACATACATCAAAAAATTTGACATGAAATCCAAAACCAACTAACCAATGTGTCAAAACACCCGATTATCTTAGAAGTTATCCCAAGAATTGGGAAGATCTTGATTCCTTTTAATGACCATGTCACTCTACTCCATTGGTGACCCCAGAACATACCTAACAACACAAGGCTCAACGATTACACTGAACTCAACCAGTTTGTTACACTATTTAGTAGTCGACAGAAACCACGTACCTGAACACATATTACCCTAAGGTTTTAGAAGTAATATGACACATCCTTGACACTATCTATAGGGTGTCTTCCCTATACATTCAAGTATCAAGTGGTCTATACAAGATATTTAAACCAAATTCATATTTCCCCATATGACCATTAACCTAGAAAATGATGTACAAAGTCATACAACACAGATGAATAAAAAATGGGGCCACACAACCTAAAAAGAATCCGACCTAACCTTGGAATGTCTAAACTACTTAAACCAAGCATTACTCGATGCTCACGCCCATAACAAGGGTCAAAGACACCATGAACACCCATTCAAAAAAGGGTTTCATTTAGAAGCTAAGAGTGCTAATAGGGACAATGACATTCAAATGACACCAAATGTAAGAAAAATCATAGGATTAGCAAGGTATTTTAGCTTCAAGGGTGACACCTACCATGAGATATCCCCTTACAAGAGTATAAGAATCGACCCTGTCAATAGGGCATGTTAAACAAAAATCACTAGGCTTAAGATCCTATCATTTAAAATATTTATAATAAGAAAAAACCTATGTAAAATGCTCACAATTCCATTTTAAGGCTACACAAAGGGTTATTAAAACTAACCTTACATGAGGGTTTAAACAAAGGAAACCACTTCAGGTTCTATTTTAAAGTCATTACATTGATTTACCTTCTAACTTTAAACATTTAGAATATTTAGAACAAAACAACAAGGAATTTAAGAAAGTATTATGAAAGTTACTTTTTTAAACACTAATCATTTATCGACATCTCATCATAAATAAAGAATCAATTTAATTAATTTTTAAGTTATAAAAGATAAGATGACCTATGATGGTCTTATTAATCCAACTTGGTTTCATCAGAATGAAACCCAATATCAGTTGATTAATTATTGAAATTACCAACACCTAAATGAGTCATATCATAAGAAACATGCCCTAACTAACCTACTTGGGTACATTTGTGCATTTTAGAAGTTAACCAATTCATTACAGATTAAAATTAAGTAGGATTTACATTCTAACAATTTCATAGCATAACATGCTCATATAACCAATTGTTTGATTACATGGGTTTCCACCACCCTAATATATAAAGTGTCCATAAAATTTATAGAATGAAGTATAGATCCCATTTAATCAAAATAAATTTTTATTTTAGAATATAAAATTTTCATATATATCAGTTTAGTTATATGGGTGAAAATATATCAATCCATAAACCACCCATACACTTTATAGATTTTCATTTGGATTCCATTAATTCAAAACCAATTCACTTTATAATTTAAACTTTAGGTTACCTTTAAATTTTAATAATGGTATATAGATATAAATACTAAGATCAAAGTATGTTTCGAGTATATAGGTACCTCTTCCCAATTATAAAGTTCTCATGCACCTTACAATTGAAACTAGTTCCCATTTAATCACAACCACTATATTTAGACCATGAAACCATTTATATATCAAAATAAAACTAACATGTTATGATAAGCTATAAACATAGAGGAACATGATATAAACATAGAAGCATGATGTATAAGAAAAACATTCTAAATAAAGATGAAGCATGGAATATAATCACATAATAATGTTATACAAGTAGGTAGGATAAAGAAAATAAGATCATGGAATAACATATAACATGCATGATAATGAATACATGGAATGAAATACACTCAATGAAAAAATTACAATCAATAAGCAATATACAAATGCAATAACATGGCATGGAATATGCATGACATGTGAATTTTTTTATGTGCCTATATAATGAATGAAATGATTCATTTTTGACATACCAGGACAAGGGTATAATACCATGATTTCATATGTCAATAAGAAGTAGAAAGTAAACCAATCACTCAAGGTAATATCATAATAAACTGTAACAACTAACAACATGAACATCAATCCCATCACTATCCACTTGGACATTTCCCTATGGGTGGGGTGAACAATCCCTAACATGGATATTTACCAAGAATAGAAACATTAATAGTCTCCAATCTACTAAATCAAAATAGCAAGACAATGGAAAAGAACTGCACTGATACCAATTTGTAACATCTCAACCCGACTTACCTCTAAGACAGTAGCCAAACTGGTGGGTCACATATCTAAGGACCGAGACCCCAATTTCCATAACCTGATGCCTTATATTAATACATTGGTATGTTTACAAGGAATTTTAATCCCAAAGGACCGAATAGTTTAGTAGTTTTGGAATACCAGATACAAAAATAATATTTACATTACAACATGAATTCAAAAAAACATTGCATATCCATTTGAAACACCCATAAACTCTTAGATCATTCCTACTAGTCCTTCATAATAACATTCATATTCACATCCTTGGGAAAAGTAAAACATAAGAAAGGGGTAAGATCAGATTCCCAATAAGGGTAATTAATACAATGGAAGTTATCATAAACTTAAACATTAGGCATGGTGAATAACTAAAAACACATTCGCTTAAAAGTAAACTTGGGCATAATATGGTAGGAATGAAATTTGAATACATAAATCCATATAAATGATCATAAGAGAATGAAACTTAACCATGGATATTATACTAGTAAAAAAATCACATTGTTTATAAATTACTATTATTATAATAAGGGAAGTCATAATGCCCGACATCTGAAACATGTTTCCAAGGCCTAAACTAAGATGTCTGAAAATACTAGGGTAAGGCCTCGACCAAAAACCAATTTTATTTGTGTCATAAGACTTACCAATAAATTAAGGGGATATAGAGGGACCCACCTATCACTTTCTAAGTATAATTAATTCATTATATTAATGGGTTTAAATGTAAACATCATATATATATTTAATTTAAATAACTTTCCGAATCTGTAAACATAATTACGAACCATTCTGAGTAGTATGGTGAATGGTATCAAGATAGAAAATCCATAGTCAAACTGATGAAAAAAAATTTAATAAAAAATTTTGGATAATAAACAAAATATATTATCCTTTAGAATACATAAAATTCAATATAGGTATTGAAATATGAAAAAATACTTTAATATAATCATTGAGGACTTTTTGGGATAAATAAAATTTTACTTTGAAAAGAAGAGTTATTTTGGAAAAATATTTTCATAAAACTAGAAATGAACTAAGATAGTTTTTATATGATAAAATTAGTGGTTTTATAAAAATAATTGTGTCTTAAAATTGATTATAGAGTGAAATTTAACATTGGTAAGAATTTGAGAAGTTTCCTTTAATCAGGCTTTCTTATCGTGAATAATTTAAAAGGGTTAAAACATGTATTTTCCACAAAAAATATGAACAGATTAGAATACATGATTTTGGAACATATAAAAATAATTTATAAGAATTATATGAAATAAATAAATGATTACATTGGTTTATAGTGGAATAAATCACAACTTGAATGAAATAAAGGTTCAAGAAGGAAACCCTTACCTTATGTCTGAATGAGTTCAATACTTGAAATTAACATCTTGGATAATAAAATTAATTAATTAAGAAACTTTTATATAGGTATTTTATTTATTTTATTTTTATTAAGTTCATTTACGACCATATTGATGAGTTATAGAGTTTAATTTCATCGTTTTGGAGCATTCGTTTTCTTGGTTTTCATGACCGGTTAACTTGTTTATAAGCAATGAAATTCTTGTTAATGGGTAAAATTATCTTGATTTAGAATTAAATTTTGTTAATGAGAATATATAAGTTTAAATGTTTATATATATCATGTGGTTATATGTTATGAGGATGAATCATTAGATAATACATTTAGTGATAATTGTTTAGATTATTTGGCGGCATTTCGATCTCCACAAACTAGTTTTGCTGTATGAATTAATATTATATATATATACCAGTTCCAGAACATTAAATAATACATAAGAAATATTTTATAATCTGGTTCAACCGTAAAAATGGTTTCATGACCTGACTTTAAGGAGAAATTAAAGAACAAATGTTCGTCATCCACAAAGGTTGTAAATCGATACCTCTCGGATGATGATTTCGTTTTTAAAATAAAAGAGAGGGAGAAAGAAGATTGATGATTGTTATTAAATTAACATGATATAATTATAGTATATAAATTATAATATATTTATCATTATAATTTGGTCAAATTAGTCTAGGAGATAATAATAAAAGAAAGAACTTGAAAAGAAAAATACAAGGAAAAGGAAGAGGATTTTACCACTTGAATACTCCTCCTTGAGAATATCCTTATGGGGATTAATTTTTGTCTTTTGATGATACCAAGAGATTTTTAAAATGGGTGAGGATATTTGTAAGATTATTTGGTAGAAATTTTATATGGCTCAAAGTTTGGAATGTGTGAGGAGAAGAGGGAGTGAGAGGTGTTTTTTATAGTGGAGGAGATGGGTAATTTCTCATTATTTTATTAATTATTTTATTATTTTGATCAAGACAACCAATAGTGTTGATTATTGTGACTAAATACAGAAATAAGTGAATTTGAGTTCAAACCAAGTGTGATTACATCAACCATGACTCAAGTAATAGTGTATTTAGCTTATAATGTATTTATATTATAAATTATCAAATTTTACTATTCACTAAAAATTCAAGCATTTCAGAAATATTCGAAAATTCACCCTAACCATTTTTTGATGTGAGTAATTCAGAAATGAACTCCATTTTATGAAAATAATTTTATAAATATGAGATTTTTTTTTAATTTAAATCTTCATTTACTTGAAAAATATAGTTTTTAAAATTAAAACTGATTTTATAACATCCTGAAAAATTAACTAAGGTATTATTAAATTATCCTAAAATCATAGGGAAAAAATATTGATTTATGAATAAGTTTTATGAAAATGTATTTTCTTTTAAATCAATTTATTAACTATAAAATTTTAATTAAATATTTATTATTCACAAAAATACTAAAACTTAATTATTAATTTTTAAATATTCACTTACTAATACCAAGATATAATTATATCATTGTCTCATTTATAAGGTGAATAAATTTTATTTATACTTTCATGGGTGTGGTTACTATTCATTAGGCCGATTTATTATTCATAAGGGTCATATTACTATTCCTAAAATCAAGTTACTATTCACAAAAAATGTAAGTTAATCCTATCAGACCCAAAATATCATACTCATCGCAACCATGTACATCTATTTTTCAAAATTAAAATCACAGAGGTGAAAAAATTATGTTTAATGGATAGGTTAAAATAATAAAGTGTTGTTTCAAGGAGGCTTAGTGTTGCATGCATTACATTCTGTATTATTTTTTTTGTAAATCATTTGGGCGTTACATTCTTCCCCCCTATAAAAATTTTTTCAACAAAATTTATAGAATGTTACCTCACAAAAAGATTTGGGTCAGTATTTATTATAATTTTCTTAGGCTCTCACATCACCTCTTCAATTTTATGATTTTTCCTTAGTACCTTTACCAGCCGAGTCATATGATTCCTCAAAACCTATTCTTTAGTGTCCAAAATTCGGATTGGATCTTCATAGTATGATAACTCTAGTTCTAATTCTATTCCTTTATAAGTGTGTACATGTGTTGGGTCTGGCATGTACTTCCTTAAAAAAGAGACATGGAACACATTTTGTACCTTAGAAAGGCTAGAAGGCATTTCCAAATGATAGAACACAACTCCAATTATCTATAGAATTTCAAAAGGACCAATGTATCGAGGGATGAATTTTCCTTTCTTCTCAAATCTTATAACACCCTTCCATGGAGATAATTTCAAAAAAAAAATGATATCCTACTTGAAATTCATAATCCTTCCTTCGATTATCAGTATAAATATTTTTACTTCTTTGAGTTGCTTTGATATGGGTTTGAATAGTCTTTACCTTTACTATTGTTTCCTCCAAAATCTATGGGCACATGATCTTCCTTTCACCAACTTCATCCCAACAAGATGGTGTACAAAATATCTTTCCATACAATGCTTCATATGGTGCCATTAGAATACTTGAATGGAAAATATTATTATAGGAAAACTATACCAAAGGTTAATACTAATCCCATGTACCATGAAAATCAAGTGAGGATAATCTCAATATCTCTTATAAAGTTTGGATCATCCTTTATGACTACCAATCATTTTGAGGGTGATAGGAAGTACTCAAATGAAGCTCAGAATCCAAATATTTCTAAATAATTTTCCAGAATTTTGATGTAAATCATGGATCATGATTAGACACAATTGAGATAGGGGATCCATAAAGTCTTAAAACCTTATTAATATAGAGTCGTGCAAGGTGGTCTAGTGGAAAAACTTCCTTCATAGTGAGGAAATGTGAAGATTTGGTAATCCAATCAATCATCACCCATACTGCATCATTCCTTTATGGAGTTTTTGGTAATCCAGTGACAAAATCCTTAGTGATGTGATACCATTTCCATGTAGGAATAGGAAGAGGTTGCAAGACTCCTCTAGTACGTTGTCTCTTAGCCTTGACCTGTTGACAAACTAAACATCTTGATACATAATCTGCAATTTCCCACTTCATTTTTTCCCACCATAAATGTTCCTTTAGATCTATATACATCTTAGTGCTACCAGGGTGTATAGAGAAATTTGAGTTATGAGCATCATCCAATAACTCTCTTTTTATCTCAGGTATATATGGAACACATATCCTCCTCCAAAATTTCACAATTCCATCTTAACATATGAAGTCTAGAAACTTCCCATCATTCACATCTATAATTTTCTTTTAAATTTTCTCATTATCATATTGAGAACTTTTAATTACTTATAATAAATATGGTCGGGTAACCAATTGAAAAAGTAATTATACTTCACCTTCCTTGATAATTTCCATATCCAAACTTACTAAATATTTGTACATAGGATCCTTATCAATCCTAATTCTATTTAGAACCCCATGATCCTTCATTCTTAATGCATCTGCTACCTTATTTTCCTTCCCTAGGTGGTAGAGTATTGAACAATCATAATACTTTAGTATCTCAAGTCATCACCTTTGCCTCATGTTTAGTTCTTTCTATGAGAAAATATATTTCAAACTCTTTTGATCTGTATATATCTCACATATTTCACCATATAGATAGTGTATCCATATATTTAGAGAAAATATTGTAGCTGCTAACTCAAGATCATGAGTTGGATAGTTCTATTCATGAGTTTTTAACTGTCTTGATGCATAGGTAATTACTCTATCATTCTACATAAGGACACAACCATGTCCTTTCTTTGATGCATCACTATAAATCAAAAATCCACCATTTCCTAATGGTAGATTCAAGATAAGAGAACTCAATAATCTCCTCTTCAATTATTGAAAACATTATTTGCATTATTTTGTTCATACAAACTTAACCCCTTTACGAGTAAGCTTGGATAATGAGTTAGCTAATCGGGAAAAGTTCTAAACGAAACACCGATAATAACCTGCTAAACTAATAAAACCACTTACCTCAGTTATGTTCATTGGAGAAGTCTATTCCTAAACTTCCTTTTTCTTTATAGGAACAACTATGATTCCATCCTTAGAGATAATATGTCTAAGAAAAGAAACATTTTGAAGCCTGAATTCACACTTCCTAAACTTCCCATATAACTCATTTATTCTAATAGTCTTCATAATAATTCACAAGTGATTATCATGATCTTAGTAGATTTTGGAGTATAATAAGATATCATTAATAAATATCACAAAAAATTCATCAAGATATTCCTTGAAAACTCTATTCATTAGATCCATGAAAACATAGGGTTCATTAGTAAGTCCAAAAGGCATTACTGTAAACTCATAATTCCCATACCTGGTTTGAAATACCGTCTTTGGAATATCTTTCTTCCTCATACACAACTGATGCTATACAGAACAAAGGTCAATCTTCAAAAAATACTGGGCTCCATGATGTTGATCAAATAAACCATCAATCCAAGGAAATGGATACTTTTTCTTTATTGTAATAGCATTGATTTCTCTATAGTTAATGCATAGCCTCATGGATCCATATTTCTTCTTGACAAAGAGAATAGGGGATCCCACAAAGAAACTCAAGGGTAGATAAATCTTTTATCACTCAATTCCTCTAGTTTTTTCTTCAGTTATACTAATTCCACTATGGCCATTCTATAAGGAGTATTTGATATAGGCCTTTCACTAGGAATTAAATCAATAAAAAACTCAATTTCCTTCTCCTGATGATGTCCAGGTAAATCCTCTGTAAATACATCAATACATTCTTTCACAATAGGTATATCCTCAAATTTAATATTTCTTTCATCACCCATAGATATTGTTTTATCTTTCTCTCTAATAATTGAATTTAGTGGAGCTATTAGGGGTGAATCTAGATAATAATCAAACGATGAAGTTTTTTCTCTAAAGATAAGGTATTCTTCATCATTCTAAAAAATTATAACTTCCTTCTTCTTGAAATATATTTTCACATCACAACTTGAAATCCAATTCATACCAAGAATTATATGAAATTCAATCATGGGTATTTTGAAAAGTTCATAAATTAAAGAACGTTTATATTTCATAAGGGGAACTAATAGACACATCTTTATTAAAATTATACTTACCTTAAGAGTTTTAATAACAAATACTTTATTAAATGAAATTGAAAATGTATAATTTTCTTAGAAAACTGGGAATATATAAAAGAATGAAACAATCCATAATCAAATAAAGTATTAGATATGTTTGAGGAAACAATTGAAGTACCTACCGCTCCACATCATTAGAGACTTCAACATCAGCAGTTGTGATCACATAAGCTTGGTGTTTCTACCTTGGACTTATTTGGGCAATGTTTCATTGATTTTTAAGAAAATCATTGGCAGAATATCCCATATCTTTAGAATTTTAGCACTGGACATTAGTAGATTCTTTATTTCCCTTGCAATCATGATATTAGTGGCCTCTTTATCTACATTTGTAATAGACTCTTTTTCCTTTTAAGTAGGCTCCAAGGTGTTTCTTTCCACAAGTATCACATGTTATAAAACTCCCCTTTTTATTCTTCCCATTATCCATTATTTTCTTTTCCACCCTATTTTTCTCTTTCTTTATTTTAAAGTCATAAGAATTAGATAATTTTTTCTCTATCTTGATTACACATGAGATTATATCTTCATATGATGAGAAAATTTGGGAAAACAGTTCCTTTTTTAGAAATGGTTTTAAACCATCAAACAATTGATCAATCTTTCTCCTCAAATTATGTATGTAGTCCACAACATGCCTTTCTAGACTTATAAAATTGGATTCATGATTCTTAATGTTTTTATCCTCTTTTTGGTTCAAACTCAAGAATTGCCTCTCCATATCTTCTTATTGTTATCAAGGAAAATATTTTTCTAAGAATATTTCTTTACAGTACCTCTATTCCATTTCTTCTATTTCTTCCACCTTCATCATGTTTTGAATTAGTGTCACACCTGGCATTTGTGCTGTGTCTCATTTCTAATTATTTTTATTTTTATTTTATCTTATAATTTTTTCTTCTTTTAATTGTTATTATAAATTTTATATGAAATGCTGGCTGAGCCTGATTGTGGTTTTGTGCTTTTGCACTGATAAAGAAGCATTTTGGCCTTGACAATATTCAGTGCACCGTGGCCTTGGGAAAGGCGTGACATGATTTTGAAACCACGCAAACTCGCCTGGTCCACTGGGTGACCTGCCAATGTCCAATTAATTAAATAAAATGACCTTATGATAAATAAATAAAATTAAATTTGTTAGAAATTTTAATAAATTATTTCAATTATCACAATAATAATATTATTGGGGATGTAATTGTTATGATTATTTTTATTAATGTTGTTATAATTGTTGTAACTTTTATTTTATAACTATAAAATTATTACTATTATTTTTGTAATTAGTTTTAGTTTATTATTATTATTACTATTATATTAATTATTATTATTATTAGTTTTATTATTATTATTATTATTTGTTTTATTTTTAGTTCTAATTATGTCTTTACTCTTTTTTTATTTTTGTTTTATTTTTCCCCTTGTTAGGGTTTTGCAGCGCGCCCCACTTCTTCTTTTTTCTCCTCTCCCACTCAGGTCGTTCCCCCCTGATTTCCTATTATCCCCATCACGACACCCCCTCCCATCTCATTCTTCTCCTCATCATGCCACCCACATCTTTCTCCATCCAGCAACCAGCTCGTTGCACCAGCCTCCCCCTCTTCCCCGTTGCACCTTGCTCCCTTCGGACTCGCACGAACACCCAGCCGACCTCCTCCTTCCACCTAACTCCTTCGCGCCACCTCCCCTCCTTCACCAGCGACCTCCCTTCAGCTCGGCAGTGAACCAACCCCCCAGCTCGCACTCCCCTACCCTAGACGCGACGAATCACCCCCCTCCTCGTCGGACCACTCCAACGGTGCACCACCACCCTTCGACGAACCCGAACACCCCTACCAGCGTACCCACACCAGTGCACTTTCCCTTGTCCAAGTTCCCCCGACCTGGAGACTCTCCCGCTTCTTTCTAGCTTGAGGTTTCATCACATTAGCCTCCCCTTGCAGCTAGAATCCCCCCTTATTCTTGCGAGCAACCCCGACGAATCATCGTCTTCTCCTTCTGTGCGCACCGACCCATTCATATGAGTCTCTTCCCCTTTAAATTTGAGTTTTTTTGTTTTGGTTTTTCTAGCAGATATGAGGTTCGATTTTATGGTTCTAACTTGAAGTTTTTAATTTGAATTCATGATTTTGAGTTCGCGCGAGGTTCCTTGCGGTGCAAACTGCGCGCGATTGATGTTTAGTGCTAAATTTTAAAGGTTTCACGTCAATTCTCGGGGTTGGACGTCGAGGTAGGTGGTTCTGTGTTTAAGTGTTACTTGATGAATTATCTACTTGACTAATTAATTTATAATGCTCTTTGATTTATTCTTTTGGGTGTGAATTTGTTTTTCATGAAGTTTCCTATTCGTTAGTTTTGTCTGGTAGCATGTTCACGTGGTGTGGGTGTGTTCATTGGCTGGAATCTTATTTTAGTCAATTGTTAGTGTTTTAAAGTATGTGCAGTTAGCTTTTCATATGTGAAAAGTGAAATGTTTTCATTATAGAGTTTTTATAAAGTTTTCATTTGCTTTTGTGAAAATGCGCAAAGTGCGCATTTTATGTTCTGGTGTAGCATTCACATGCGTTTGTTCAAAAAGGGAATTTGAGTGCATATTTGGTGTTTGGAGTCATGTTTTATCTTCTGGTTTGATTAATAAAATTTCTAGTGTTTTGTTTAATCGGTAAAATGTTCTTTTAACAGTGCGGGTGAGTTATTAATTGATGAAAGTGATGAAATTTGTGTTCTTGATGTGGCGTTGGGTGTGTTTGGTCATGAAAGAGGGTTGAGTTGTTTTTGTGTGTTAAATCCATGTTATGTTTATTTTTAAAGAATTTGTATACAAATAATTTAATATGATTTAATAAAATTATTAAAGATAAAAATTTAATATGTTTTAAATAAACAATTATTAGAAATGCAGAAATTGTTTTAGTTGAGTTGGACAAATTCTTTTGGCGTGCGTATTTTTCCAAATGGGTTTCTCTGTGTGTGAAAGTGTGACGTTTGGTTTATGTAACACTCTGATTGTTTTCTTTGTCTGATTTTGACATGAAATGTGAAATTGAAACATCTTGAGCACAAAAGGGGAAGCCTGGGTATTAGGTGGGTGGACTAGACTAGCGTGCTAGTGATACAGGAGTGGTCCAGCCCAGTTTCACTTAGCTGGATTGACGCTCACAACACTAACTAAACATTGGATGATGATCGGAGACCACTAGGTTATGGATGTATTTCCCTATCTAGTGGCTCGTGCACGAGAATGTATTTTGTTGTGATTCCTATACTGTTCACCGAGACGTGAGGTTCTAGTGTCCCATTCCTTTTTCTAGTATCTTTAGGGCCTCTCCCACTTTTGGTGCTCCTAGACTACTATACACTCACCATCGGCTTACGTCGCGGCTTTTGGGTTTTTGTGAAGGTGGGGGTTTCTTTTATTAAAGGGTGTTTTCTTTTCTTTAAGATGTCCTTTTTTTAAAGTGTTTTATGTATAGAAACTATTTCTTTAAAGTTGTTTAAGCTTTGGTGTCCTTTCATTTAATTAGCCTTCAAATGTTTTTGTTATCTAATGTTTACACGTGGAACCTTTTTTTGGGTGACGTACTGCTGGGATTTTGACTCACACCCTGCATACACCTTTGGGTGTATGTAGACTCTGTTTCTCATGTATTCCAGGTTGTGACATTGAGCTCAACGATGGTGGTTCTGGTCATGATGGTCTTCTCGTGCAGGTTGGTGTTGTGGCGTGTGGGTGCTACGCCTCTCTGGTTTCTTGGAGGTTTGAGTCTGAATTTGAGTTTCTTTTGTTGTTTCTTATTTCGGATGTTGGTTTAAGTTGTAAACCTCTTAATTTGTTTTTAGTTTAAGGCCATGTTTGGTTGTCTATTTTCAGTCTCAGTTTCTTTATCTTATCAGTGGTTTTGTATTTACTATTTCGGGTAAAATCATTCCCATGTGTTAGTTTTGATACCCGGGCACTTGTGCCAGCCCGTGGGGATCGGGAATTCCCTTCGGGCCATGTCGTGGACTGGGTTGGGCGCTGGGTCGGATGATGACCCGGCCTGGTTCATGAAAATTAGAAACCAACACAGATTGTAAGGACCCAACCTTAAAATATTACATAATCATTAATTAAATGAATAATTCACATTAAGGATCTTTTCAGGTTTAGAGTTTTAGATAATTAGGCCATAACTATTACATTTCATTTAAAAAAACAAAGTAGACACTTCTACCTAGTTTCCATTATTTTCACAAAACAAGAACTCTTGAAAAAAAGAGTCATGTCTAGTTCCATGTTTAAGACTTCATGAATTTTCCTTGATCCCATCCTTGACCCTATTCCACATTATGTCCTGTGAAAAACATTTAAAAAACTTGGGATGAGCAAAAAGCTCAGTAAGGGATAAACAAAGAAGAAAAACTGTTAGTTTTTCAAAACAAAAAGTAAACCATGAATACTTTATCATAAGTAATACTTTTCACCTTTATGAAGTAGTAAATACTCTTCAATGAATAAAAGATTACTACTTACCTTTTTTTAACCAAAAGATTACCATAAACCCATATAAAGAACATATAACATATAAAGGTAACTTGGGACATAAACATACTTAAATGGAATAGCTATATGGTCAAATTCCACACATATCACTAAATGGAATATCCATATGGCCAACTTCCATACCCAATGTATTGGAGGTTATGATGTAACCACCCATCCTGGTTTGTTACGGCACCACCTGTCATTTGGTTTATCAAGTAACCACCAGTCAAATGTCCAAGTACCATTATAAAATCATAACACATAAAAAAAATATAAAGGAAAGAAAACATTTCCACATTTCAATCACAATATATCACTTAAATATATTGACATAAAAAATCCATTATCAAAACCATTTTCAATACCAAAATACATAAAATAGTATATGGTATTTATTTTCCTCGAAAAAAAAACATTACGACTTGTTAAGGAAGCCAAAGAACAAATAATACTCGCGGCGGCGGAAAGGTGGTTATCACTGCTTACGTTAAAAGAAACATTCATTTTTGTTGTTTAGTAAAATTCTTTGTAGAAAAAAATTCCCTTTTAAAAGTCAAGGGTGTTTATACAACATATAAAATAATGCCGTGTATTAAAACAAAATATGCCTCAATGAAAGGAGATTGAGACGAAGTCCCTTACCTCGTGTCCGAATTTACCCGTTCATTCTTTAATATCCTGAATAATAAACTAAAGTTAATTTCTACTTGATTAAGAACCTTTATAAATTTTATTATTTCTTTTATATCACTTATCACCATGTTATAAAAATTATGTAATCATTCAAGTTAATAATGTTCGTTTTGTTGATATTTGGTACTTGAGTCACAAAGGAACACCTTATAGTTACAAGTTGTTCATATGTTCAAAATTTCATTATATCCAGAATTATATTCAAGATTTATATATCATATATATCATATATATCCAGTATATACATTTATTTATAATAGTACATAACATTTGGAGGTAGGGAATGAAATGCACCGTTCATGGAGACGGTAAGCCGTACGTACGCATGAACGCTACTTCCATTTATATTTCTTATTTTAATGGAATTAAAACATAATGATACATAGATATATTATAATTCCAGTATAATATCATATAATATAATTAACTCCATCCTTTATACATCCCACATATGGCATTAACAAGTCATGTCACTTTGAGGGGGCGGTAGTCCGCATTTCTTCAAATGAAATTATCGTGTTTATACATAATGGAAACCATAAAGGTATGATATAAAGGAAAAATACAGAAGCATAAAGAAAACATAAACATAATATATATAATATATAAATATTGTTCCATCTTAATGACCACCAAGAGAGGCGGTAGAAGATAATCGAACAATCATCGTTTCGTGAGGTGTTAGTTTGTCATCAACAGAAACAATATGTTCTTCACCCATTAGATGGAGGTGTGTGTAAGTGTAGTATGAATCCTTCTCATAAAAACAACCTAGTATATTGAGTATAATGGTGTTGTTATAAAAGAAAGGAATAAAAAGAGTTTAGGGGTTGGAGAAGTAAAATAAAATAAAATAAGTTAAGAGAAACCATTACCTTTAATTTGGGTAACTCCCTTTGGTTTGAACCAAAATGGTTTGTTTAAGTGCCCTATGCCTAAGGTAAGGCTTCTAGGTGTAATATAGGGATGTAGGGAGATTAATTGGGCAGATTTTGGTCGAGACAAAAGGCTTGAGAGGTGTGAGTAATTGGTTATAAATGGTCTCCTTTTATAAGGGGGAGGAGGGGCTCTTTAGGAAAGTGTGAAAATATTATTTTATTATATAATGATATTCGGTTTCTAAAGGTCCAAAAATCATTAGATTCAAATATAAGATGACTCATGGTTGAAATAAAATCATCCAATAAAAATTTTATATGATTTGGATGTTATTTTAATATTTATAATCTTATTTATTTAAATGATTTATTAATGAGGTAAACACTGCATCATTATTGTGTCATAAATAATTTAATTTATTAGATGTATAAAAATTATAAAAAAATACCATGATATAGGAAATATATTTATATTTCCAATGAATATTTATAGTCAAAAATATTACTTATATAACTTCATATAAAAATTAATTTACTAAGATATTTTTGTTTATGTCATTTTTCCTTTACTTTAAATTAATTAATCTAAAGTGTCATTATCATTCATAAGTGGCTCCATGGGGTCCCAAAATCGACCCAAGGATGCCCATGGTCGGAAATTAATCATAAAATAAGGTTAGGACAAGTTTTAAGGTAATTTTGAATTATTATAATATTCTTTTTACCTTGAATTATCCGATTTACCTTTAACCACAATAAATAAGTCAAAAGTTACTATTCACCAAAAATTATTTTCATCTTATTGAACCACATTTTACTTGATAATAATAACCATGTATGTCATATTCTTAAAATTAAATTCACAGAATTGGTAAATTTTCATTTAAATGAAAAAGTCAGTTTTTTAATTACTACTAAGTGGTTTCACTATTCATCAAAAATTGAAGTTTTTCAGAAAACTACCAAAACTTCAGCCTAAGCTATATTTGATATTTCAAATTCAAAAATAATTTCTATTTTACCAAATTCAAAACATAGAAGTTGCATTAATTAATTTAAAATTAATTCCCATTGTTAAAACAAATAGCGTGTTTTTAAGAAACAATAACTATCAAAAGATTGACACTTGTTTATGTCCAAATTCAAAGTGAAATTAATTCCAATGACCAAAATTGGATTAAATGGTAAAAATATATTCTAATTACACTTTAAAACAAATTAAAAGGATAATCTAACCAAATTAAAAAATTATATTAAAATACAGTTTTGAATTAAAATACAATATTTTTCACTATTCATAAAAAATGAACTTTATCGAAAAAATTTCAAAAATTTACACAAAGTAAAATTTGATTTCCCCATTCTAATGAAGGATTTTATTTGGTCAAATATAATGTATTAAAGTGACCAAAACTATATTTAAAGAGGGTTCTCCATTAAAAGGCGGTAAATCGAACTTTTAATGTAAATTATGCTTAAAATTAGATTCATTCACATTTTAAACCTCTAACTTTTATTGGATAAAAGTAAATATATTTAACAAACATGTATAATCATATAGTAGTTAGTTTTGTTCATTCCTTCCAATATAATTACTAGGAATTAACTTCCATTTAAAATAATAATATTATATTATTAGTGTGCAATGTAAGATTTCAATGAAACCCGTTGTTGTGTATCGAGTACGCTATCAAACATACAAACCCTTTTAAAGTAAAATTAATATTTAATTAAAAAATATTAATAAGTATGAAAATATCTTATTCTTCATTTACCTGGGATGTTACATCCTTCCCCCCTTTTTGGAAATTGCGTCCTCGCAATTTTTATTCACTTATCAAAATAAGTGGGGGTATTTATCCCTCATAGAATTTTCAGATTCCTACATTGCCTCTTCAACCATATGGTTTTTCCACAAAACCTTTACCTGGTGAATTACCTTATTCCGCAACACTTTCTCTCTTCAGTCAAGAATCTGGACTTGTTGTTCCTCATAAGAGAGATTCTCTTCTAACTGAACTACCTCTCGGCTCAAAACATGAGATGGATCTGGCATATAATTTCTCGACATCGAAACATGAAAAACATTGTGTACATGGGATAAACATGGAGGTAAAGACACTTTGTACGCAACTAATCCAACTTTCTCCAAGATTTCATAAGGTCTAATGAACCTCGGTCTCAACTTTCTCTTCTTACCAAAATGCATCACACTTTTCTATGGAGAAAATTTGAGAAAGACATGATCACCTACCTCAAAAGAAATATCCTTCCTTCGGTTATCCACATAACTTTTCTATCTTCTTTGAGTTGTTATCATGTGCTTCTGAATCAACTAAACTTTCTCTGCCATCTCTTCTAACAATTCTGGTCCCATCATCTTCCTTTCACCTACTTCATTCTAAAAAGTTGGAGTTCGAAAACACTTTCCATATAATGTCTCAAATGGAGCCATCTGTATGCTGGAATGAAAACTGTTATTATAATAAAATTCAACCAAAGAAATATGTTGGTCCCAAATTCCCTGGTAATCCAGTGAACAAGCACGTAGCATATCTTCTAAGTTCTGAATTGTTTGTTCTGAATTCCCATCTGATTGCGGATGAAAAGCTGTACTAAAATTTAATTCAGTACCCAACAACTTCTGAAGGCCTTTCCAAAAAGTTATAAGTAAACCTAGGATCACAATCAGATACAATAGAGAGGGGAACTCTATGCAACCTGACCATCTCTTTAACATACAACTGCGAAAGTTGATCTAGAGACAAAGTATCTCGAATAGGAAGGAAATGAGAAAATGTATTGAATCAATCAACTATAACCCTGATTGCATTATTACCTCGAGATGTATTCAGTAATCCCACAACAAAGTCCATGGATATATTTTCCCATTTCCACTCTGGCACCGGTAAGGACTAAAGAATCCATTTCGGTAACTACCACTCTGCTTTAACTTGCTGACAAGTCAAACACTTCATAGTAAAATCAGCAATATCTCTTTTCATTCCATCCTACTAGTAATACTCTTGAAGATATCTGTACATCTTAGTACTACCAGGATGAACTGAAAACGTAGAACTATGAGCTTCACATAACATCTCATTATTAAACTTTGAATCACAAGGCACACATAATCTCTTCCCAAACCTCAAAACACAATCATTATCATTGTTAAAATCAGGAAACTTACCCTTCTGAACCAACTCTACCTTTTTCTACAACTCACTGTCTTCTTTCTACGCTTGCGTTATTCTGTTTGATAGAGATGATTTCACTGACACCTGAAAGAAAACAAGAATAATTTCCTACACCAATAACTTCTATGCCAAAGTTCATCAAATAAAAAAACCAAAGGATCTCATTCTGAACGTAACATGGTTAATGATGCATTACTTTTTCAACTCAAAGCATCAGCCACTTTATTTTCTTTTCCCGGATGGTAATGGATCGTGCAATCATAATCCTTGATTAATTCCAGCCATATTCTATGTCTCATGTTCAATTTTTTCTGAGTGAATATATACTTTAAAGTTTTTTGGTTAGTATATTTTTCACATTTTACTCCATACAAATGATGCCTCCAAATTTTTAAAGCAAAAACAACAGCAGCTAATTCCAAATCATGTGTAGGGTAATTTAACTCACGAGGTTTCAACTAACATGAAACATAAGCAATTACCTGATCATTCTACATAAGGACACATCCAATTCCTTTCAATGAATCATCACTATAAATAAAAAACTCACCATTTCCGGAAGGCAGTTCCAAAACTGAAGAATTCACCAATCTTCTTTTTAATTTCTGAAAACAATCATCACATTATTTTGTCCAAATGAACATAACACCTTTTCAAGTTAACTTAGTCATTGGACTAGATAACCATGAAAAATTATCAAAAAACCTCTAATAATAACCTGCCAAACCAAGAAAACTACATATCTTGGTTATATTTGTGGGTCTTTGCCATTCTTCAACAAATTTTGTTTTAGTAGGATCAATAGTTATTCCATTTTTTGAAACAATGTGATCAAGGAAAGAAATTTTGTTTAACCAAAACTCACACTTTATGAATTTCCCATAAAGTTTATTTTCTTTTAAGGTTTTCAAGATGACCCTTAAATGACTTTTATGCTCCTATTTACTTTTAGAATAAACCAAAATATCATCAATGAACACAACCACAAACTTATCCAAGAACTCATGGAAAATTATATTCATAAGATCCATGAATACAACAGGTGCATTGGTTAAACCAAAAGGCATAACTAAAAATTTATAATGTCCATATCTAGTATGAAATGTGGTCTTCAGAATGTCTACTTCTTTCACTTTCAACTGATGGTACCCGATCTCAAGTCAATCTTCGAAAAATACTGAGCTCCCTGGAGCTGATCAAACAAATCATCTATATGAGGCAAAGGATACTTGTTCTTAATAGTGATGTTATTGAGTTATCTATAATCAATGCAAAGTCTCATTGAACCATCTTTTTTTTTAACAAATATGATAGAATCACCCCATGGTGATGTGCTAGGTCAAATGAAACCTTTATCCAATAACTCATGCAATTGCTTCTTTAACTCTAAAAGTTCAATTTGAGACATTCTATAAGGGGGTTTTGAAATTGTCTTAGCATCAAGAACTAAGTAAACAGTAAATTCAACATCCCGATTAGATATAATACCAGGAAACTCATCAAGAAAAACATCAAGATCCTCATTTACCACTGGCACATCATTAATCTAAACAGTTCATTTATTTTCAACAATATGTGCAAGGTAACATTAATTTACATCTTTTACTAGTTTCTCAGCTTCCTAATATGTTTTCAAAATAAAAGGTTCATTCTTGTACACAAACTGTAAATATTTCTAAAATGAAACCTTTTTAGCTCTACAGTCAATCTTAGAACGATAAACAAATAGCCAATCCATGCCCAAAATAACATCAAAATCTACTAGAGGCAAAACAATAAGGTTTGCAGGTAGATTCTTCCCGCACACAAGGACAAGAAGGATCTTATGTCTTCTTTTTGTCTCAACATTTCATCCAGGTGTTTTTACCATAAGTTTTGTATTCATATCTTAAGATGGAATTCCCAATTTATTAGAAAACTTCTTAGAAATGAAAGAGTGTGTAGACCCTAAATCGAACAACACATTGACATAATATGAATAAATAAACAGTGTACCTGATACTACTTTGTTTGATAGCCCAACATCTATTGAAGTAGTTGCAAAGGATTTCACCACCCCTTTCTTCTTGTAGTTTGGCTGCTTTCCCTCAATTGAGTTCTTTGCTGGACACTCATTTTAATAATGACCCATTTAATTACACTTAAAACATCTTACCGATGGCTTTTAATTGCCTGCTTGATCATCTTCCTTACAGTTATAAGCAATATGAACAGACTTACCACATCGGAAGCACTTTCCATACTTAGATAAAAATTCTCCAAGATTCTTTTTACCACACTTTTCACAAGTTGGATATTTAATTTTCTTACCTACAGGCTTCTTTGATGAATTATTTATCTTTTCCTGCCAAATGGACCTCTTATTCTGTTGTTTGTCAATGAACACTTGATCATCATAAATCTCCATTTCCACCTTCTCCACACATCAAACAAGTTTTTCATAACTTTTGAACTCTCGAGAGGCTAATGTTCTTTGATATCGTGGATTCAGTCTTGAGTAAAATCTATTTATCTTACTATCAAGATCTTAGATGAAATTTGGAGCATACCTTTCCAGTCGAGTGAATTTTTATTCATAAACAGCCACTTAGTCATCCTCCTGCCTTAATTCTAGGAATTGTTTTTCCATCCTTAGATGAACCACCATAGGAAAATATTTCTCAAGAAACATACCTTTGAATTTATCCCAATCAAGAGCATCAATCTCCTCACTATCCCTGATATTTTTCACCATCGACCACCACTGACCAGATTCACCTTCAAAAAGGTAAACAGAGAGACTAACCTTTTGATGTTCTAGACTCCCCATGACATCAAAAATCTTCTCCAGTGCTTTAATCCACCCTTCATCTAGCACAAGGTTAGATGATCCTCAGAATGATGGAGGATGTTGCCTCATGAAATGCTCTACTACTGACATGTTCCTCTGCGGTTGATCTGGTTGATCTCGTGTATAGATACCACCACCATTTATAGCCTGAGTCAACTATTCCATCACTGCAACAAACTATTCAGTTCTGATTCTAACTATCTCAGGTTGATGATTTGGAAGGTTGTATTCCTCCTAATGTCGTCCCAACATAGATGCCCTATTTCCTCTATGGAAAACCATTCTGAACACATAAATCTCTTAGGTGAAGTAACATGGTAATCTATAAATGCTATATGATTTCAATATTAACATAAATTACATTATGGATATTAATTTAACAATACCCTAACTCCTAAAGTTGTCTAAACCGACCTATGATACCAACTATAAGGACCCGACCTTAAAACATTACATAATCATGAATTGAATGAATAATTCACATTAAAAATATTTCCAGGTTTAGATTTTTAGAGAATTAGGCCATAAATATTAAATTTCATTTAAAAAAAATACAAATTAGATACTTCTACTCATTTTCTATTTTTTTCACAAAACATGAATTCTTGAAAAAAGATTCATGTCTAGTTCCATGTTTAAGACAACATTAATTTTCATTGATCCCATCCTTGACCCTATTCCACATTATGTCATGTGAAAAACATTTCAAAAACTTAGGATGAGCATAAAAAGCTCAGTAAGGGATACACAAAGAAGGAAAACTATTAGTTTTTCAAAACAACAAGTAAACCATGAATAATTTTTCATAATTAATACTTTTCACCTTTATGAATTATTAAATACTCTTCACTAAATAAAAGATCACTACCTACCCTTTTGTAACCAAAATATTACCATAAAACCCATACAAAGAACACATAACATATAAAGGTTACTTGGGACATAAACATACTTAAATGGAATAACCATACATTCGACTTCCACACATATCACTAAATGAAATAGCCATATAACCGAATTCCATACCCAATGAATTGGAGGTTTTGACGTAACCACCCATCCTGGTATATCATGGCACCACCCGTCATTTGGTTTATCACGTAACCACCCGTCAAATGTCCAAGTACCATTATAAAATCATAACACATAAAACAAATATAAAGGAAAGAAAACATTTCCACATTTCAATCACAATATATCACTTAAATATATTGAAATAAAAAATACATTATCAAAATCATTTTCAATACCAAAATACATAAAAGAGTATATGGTATTTATTTTCCTTAAAAAAACATTATGGATTGTTAAGGAAGCCAAAGAACAAATAATAATCATGGTGGCAGAAAGGTCATTGTCACCGCTTACGTTAAAAGAAACATTCCTTTTTTTTGGTTTAGTAAAACGCTTTGTAGAAAAATATTCCCTTTGAAAAGTCAAGGGTGTTTATATAGTGTATAAAATAAGGTTGTGTATTAAAAAAAAATATGCCTCAATGAAAGGAGATTGAGATGAAGTCCCTTACCACATGTCTAAATTGACTCGTTTGTTCTTTAATATCCTGAATAATAAACTAAAGTTAATTTCTACTTGCTTAAGAACATTTTTCAAGTTTATTATTCCTTTTATATCACTTATTATCATGTCATAAACATTATGTAATCATTCAAGTTAATAATGTTCATTTTGTTGATATTTGGTACTTGAGTCACAAATGAACACCTTATAATTAAAATTTGTTCATATGGTGAAAGTTTCATTATATCCAGAATGATATTCATTATTTAGATATCATATATATCATATATGTCTAGTATATACAAGTATTTATAATAGTACATAACATTTGGAGGTAAGAAATGAAATGCACCGTTCATGGAGACGATAAACCGTACATACGCATGAACGCTACTTCCATTTTTATTTCTTATTTTAATGTAATTAAAACATAATGATACATAATTATATTATAATTCTAGTATAATATCATATAATATAATTAACTCCATCCTTTATACATCCCACATATGGCATTAACGAGTCATATCACTTTGAGGGGGCGGTAGTCCGCACTTTCTCAAATGAAATTATCGTGTTTACACATAATGGAAACCATAAAGGTATGATATAAAGGAAAAATACAGAAGCATAAATAAAATATAGAAATAATAAATATCATATATAAATTCAGTTCCATATTAATGGACACCATGATAGGCGGTAGGAGATAATCAAACAATCATCAGTTCGTGAGGTGTTAGTTTTCCATCCACATAAACAGTATGTTCTTCACCCATTAGTTGGATGTGTGTGTAAGTGTAGTTAAAATAATTATCATAAAAACATCCTAGTATATTTAGGATACTGGTGTTTTTATAAAATAAAGTAATAAAAAGATTTTAGTGGTTGGATAATTAAAATAAAAGAAAATAATTTAAGAGAAACCGTTACCTTTAATTTGGGTAACTCCCTTTGGATTGAACCAAAATAGTTTGTTGAAGTGCCTTATGCCTAGATTAAGGATTCTAGGTGGAAGAGAGTGATGTAGGGAGATTAATTGGGTAGAGTTTGGATGAGCCAAAAGGCTTTAGAGGTGTGAGGAATTGGTTAGAAATGGTCTCCTTTTATAAGGGGGAGGAGGAGAACTTCAGAAAAGTGTGAAAATATTATTTTATTATATAACGATATTCAGTTTATGAAGGTCCAAAAACCATTAGAGTCAAATATAAGATGAATCATGATCTAAATAAAATCATCCAATAATAATTGGACAGTTTTTGGATGTTATTTTAATATTTATAATCTTATTTATTTAAATGATTTATTAATGAGGCAAACACTACATCATTATTGTGTCATAAATAATTTAATTTATTCGATGTCTAAAAATTATAAAAAAATACCATGATGTAGGAAATATTTTTATATTTCCAATGAATATTTATAGTCAAAAACATTTCTTATATAACACTATATAAAAATTAATTTACTAAGAGATTTTTGTTTATGTCATTTTTTCCTTTACTTTAAATTTATTAATCTAAAGTGCCATTATCATTCATAAGTGGCTCTATGGGGTACCAAAATCGACCCAATGATTCTCATGGTCAGAAATTACTCATATAATAAGGTTAGGATAAGTGTTAAGGTAATTTTGAATTATTATAATATTCTTTTTACCTTGAATTACCCTATTTACCATTAAATGCGGTTGATAAAAGTCAAAAGTTACTATTCCCCAAAATTTATTTTCTTCTTATTAAACCACATTTACTTACTAATAACGACCATGTATGTCAGATTTTCAAAATCCAATTAACAAAAGTGTCAAAATTTTATTTAAAGAAAAAGTCAGTTTTTTAACTACTACTAAGTGGTTTCACTAATCATCAAAAATTGAAGTTATTCAGAAAACTACAAAAAATTCAGCCTAAGATATATTTTATATTATAAATTCAAAAATAATTTATATTTTACCAAATTCAAAGCCTAGAAGTTTCATTAATTAATTTAAAATTAATTCCCGTTGTTAAAACAAATAGAGTTTTTTTAAGAAACAATAACTATCAAAATATTGACACTTGTTTATGTCCAAATTCAAAGTGAAATTAATTACAATGACCAAAATTGGATTAAATGGTAAAAATATATTCTCATTACACGTTAAAACCAATTAAAAAGATAATATAACTATATAAAAAAATTATATTAAAACACTGTTTTGAATTAAAATATAATATTGTTCACTATTCATAACAAATGAACTTTATCAGAAAAAATCAAAAAATATTCACAAAGTAATATTTGATGTCCCCATTATAATGAAGGATTTTATTTGGTCAAATAGAATGTATTAAAGTAACCAAAACTATATTTAAATAAGGTTCTCCATTAAAAGGCAGTAAATCGACCTTTTAATGTGAATTATGCTTAAAATAAGATTCATTCACATTTTAAGCCTCTGAATTTTATTGGATAAAAGTAAACACATTTAATAAAAATGTATAATAATATAGTAGTTAGTTTTATTCATTCCTGCTAATAAAATGGTTAGGAGTTAACTTCCATTTAAAATAATAATATTAGATTATTAGTGTGCAACGTAAGATTTCAACGAAACTCATTGTTGCGTATAGGGTACGCTTTCGAAGATAGAAAAACTTTTAAAGTAAAATTAATATTTAATTAAAAAATATTAATAAGTATAAAAATCTCTTATTCTTTATTTACTGAGGATGTTACACTGATCCACATCTCTCGATAGATGATAAACTGCCACGATAACCTTCTCCCTTTCATTACATCCCAAAGCGAGAAATATCTTCTCCAAGGAACTTATCCACTGCTCTTCTATGAATGGGTTTGTAGTCCCATTGAATGATGGAGGATTTTTTCTCATAACGTAGTCTAAAATTACTCCTCCACATTTTGGATCAACATGAACCATACGAGTAAGGTTATTGTTTATAAACTGAGTTAGCTGTCCCAATATAGTTATAAGTTTCTCAGCACCAGTCACATCTTCAAAACTAACATCATTATTTTTCATAGGAGGGAAATCCCTATATGGGATACATGCATTTATTTGGTTTCTATTACTTCCACTAGGTTCCACTTCTAAATAATGGAATACACTAAATTAGGTTATAAATCATAATGCATAATTTTTAACTAGAAAAACACTTAACATAAATTGAAATTTTATACATGTTTAATTTCATTATCATAAGCGTGGTTTCTTTGAATATATATTTACATTTAAACCATTAATAGTTTCTTATATAGAAAATGTGAATTATCCTAAGAATATACTCTAGGAGTGTCAAATGAGGTGCATAGTAAGACCCATTTTCATGTACTAGGTTACCCTAAGTTAGGCCTAGAACACCTTGTTAGAGTTGTTACCTCTAGGTACATCTGTTCTAGAGCCATTCCCACTTTTAGTATCCAGATAATGATGTATATGCTAGGAAGATCCACATAATCTATACCTTACCAAAAATATAGGATGTTCTTGTATGTTTTTCCTCAAAGTCTATTTTAGGGTTTTATTCTCAAATCTACATTTTCTAAATCTAGTTTATAAGGATTCTACTAAACTTCCTCTGATACCAACTATAAGGACCAAGACCCTATTTTCACGAAGATGGTGCCTTATATCAATATATTGGTATGTTTATAAGGAATTTGCATCCTAAAAGACAAAATAGTTTAGGAGTTTTGGAAAACCAGTTTCAAACATAATATTTACATTACAACTTGAAAGTAAAAATAACATTTCATCACCATTGGAAACACCCATAAACTCTTAGATTATTCGTAAAATTCATTAATAATAATATTTATCTTCACAACCTGGGGAAAAGTAAAACACGAGAAAGGGGTGAGGTAAGATACTCAGTAATTGTAAGAAATACTATAAAAGTTTTCAGAAACATAAACATTAGGCATAGTGAATAACTAAAAACACTTGCCCTTAAAAATAAACTTGAGAATAATATGGTAGGAATGAAATATGATTACATAAAGCAATATAAATGATCATAATAGAATTAAAATTAACCTTGGATATTATAATAGTCAAACAATCACATTTTTTATCAATTAAATTTATCATAATGAGGGAATTAATAATTCTAGACATCTAAAACATTTTGTCAAGGCCTCATCCAAGACGTTAGAAAATACTTGGGTAAGGCCCAAAACCCAATTCTGTTTTGTCTCTTGATACCTACCAATGAATCAATGGGATATATAAGGATTAAAAAAATCACTTTACAAGTCTAATTAATTCCTAATATGAGTGGGGTTAAACATAAACATCATATATATATGCAATGTAAATAGATTTCCCCAATTTGTAAACATAATTTCTATCCATTTTGAGTAGTTTGGTGAATGGTATCAAGATAATACATCCATAGTCAAACTGATCACAAACCTTTTATTAAAATATTTTGGATGATAAAAATAAGATATTAACCTTTATAAGACATAAAATTCAATAGAGGCTTTGAAATAGACAAAAATACTCTAAAAAATCATTGAGGAATTTTTGAGAGAAATGCACTTTTACTTTGAAAAGAAGAGTTATTTTGATTTTTTTATAAAACCAGAAATTAACTAAGATAGTTTTTATGATAAAATTAGTAGTTTTAGAAAAATAATTATGTCTTAAAACATATTATAGATTTCACATGAAAATAGGTAAGAATTCGGGAAGTTCCCTTTAATCGGGCTTGCTTATTGTGAAGAATTGAGAAGGGAACCCTTTTAAAACATATATTTTCCAAAAAAAAGATGAAATGATCAAAATAAAAGATTTTGGAACATATAAACATAATTTGGAAAAATTATATAAAATAAATAAATTATTAAATCAGTTTATAGGGGAAGAAATCACAACACGAATGAAAATGAAGGTTTAAGAAAGAAACCCTTACCTTATGTCTGAATGAGTTCTTTACTTGACCTTAATGTCCTAGACAATAAAATTTAATCTATTAATTAATTAATTAAAAAACTTTTATATATTTATTTTATTTTTTATAGTTTTATTAAGTACATTTATGTCTTTATTGATGTGTTATAGAGTTTAATTTCATCATTTGAGAGAATTCATTTTCTTGGGTTTCTCGATCGGTTCACTTGTTTATAAGTAATGAAGTTCATGTAAATGGGTATAATTCTCCCAATTTGGAATTAAATATTGTTAATAATCATAATTAAGTGTAAATGGTTATATATATATCATATGGTTATACGGTATGAGTATGAATAATTATATAAGACATTTAGTGATAATCGTTTAGATTATTAGTGCGGTATTTCGATCTCAACAAACTCGTTTTTTCGTATGAATTAGTATTATGTATATATACTGTTTCCAAAACATTATCTAAAAAATAATAAATATTTTATATTCTATTTCAACCATAAAAATATTTTAATGACCCACCTTGAAGGATAAATTAAATAATGAAAGTTTGTCATCCATAAAGGTTGCAAATTGGTACCTCCCAGATGGTGATTTTTTTTTTAAAATAAAAAAGAGAGAGTAAGTAGATTGATTATGGTTCTTCCATTAAAATTATATAATAATAGTATATAAATTATAATATATTTATCATGGTCATTTTGAAATAGGATGTGTGGAGATAATAATATAGGAAAGTACTTGAAAAGAAAAATAAAAGGAAAAGGAAGAGGATTTTACCTCATGAATACTCCTCCTTGAGAATCTCCTTAAAGGGACTGATTTTGGTCTCATGATGAGGAAAATGAGATTATATATCTGGGAGAGTAGACTAGGAAGATTATTGGTCATAAATTTTACAAGGATCAAAGATTTTAAGGTGTGAGGAGAAGAGGGAGTGAGGGGTGGTTTTTATAGTGGAGGAGAGGGGTAATTTCTCATTATTTTATTCATTATTTTGTTATTTTGCTCAATAAAACAAACAGTGTTGATTATTGTGACTAAATATAGTAATAAGTGAATGTTAGATTGAACTAAAGGTTCTTACATCATCCATTAATCAATTAGAATTTAATTTAGCTTATAATGTATTTATACTGTAAATTACCATATTTTACTATTCACTAAAAATTCAAGTATTTCAGAAAAATACAAAAAATTAACTATAATAAAATTTCAATAGTTAGAACTAAAAAATGAACTCTATTTTATGAAAATAATTTTCTAAATATGAGAAATTTAATTTTAATTAAAATCATTATTCACTAAAAAAATTCAGTTTTTAAAATTAAAACTGATTTTATAACACCCTGAAAAATTAACTAAGGTCTTATTAAATTACCCTAAAATCATAGGAATTTTTTTTATTTAAGAATAAATTTTATGAAAATTAATTTTCTTTTAATTTTTTTATTAATTATAAAATGTTAAATAAATATTTATTATTCACAAAAATACGAGTACTTAATTATTAATTTTTAAATATTCACTTACTTATACCATGATATAATTATATAATTTTTTCATTTATATGGTTCCCAAATTTTATTTATACTTTCATCAGTGTGGTAAGTTTTAATTATGCTAATTTACTATTTATAAGAGTCACATTACTACTCTTAAGGGCAAGTTACTATTCACCTAAAATGTAAGTTGATCCAATCAAACCCTAAATATCTTAATAATCACAACTGTGCATGCCCATTTTTTGAAATTCAAATCAAAGAGGAAAAAAAATTATGTTTAATGGTTAGGTTAAAATAACAAAGTGTTGTTTCAAAGAGACTCAGTGTTGCATGCATTATATTCTATATTAAATTTATTTGTATATCCTTGGGGTGTTACAACATAGGCTCTAGCGTGCCTCCCCATATGTAAGAGGCTGCGAACTAGTAGTGAGGGTGTAAGGAGGTGATACTGGGGAGACTATACCCTCATGATTAGAGCAACAAAACAGTATATTAGATAATAAATAACAGACAATAGAAGAATTAGTAATAAATGAATAACAGGGAAGCATGAGAATAATATAAACTGAAAGTAAAAGATGGCCGATGTTAATATACTATAATTCATGCCTTTCCAGATGATGATATACATAAACTAAACAATAGAAATAAAGCATTCTATAAAATACAAGATAGTACATAAATAATTAAATGAAGTAAAAGACATGAGGGATAACTCCAAAAGAATCTTGAGATTCTTCTCGGTACTATTCTCCTAACTCCCAAGTACTAGCAAGAAACATAAGTAATAATCCAAGGTCCTGAAAATAGAAAGTCTACTCAGGTTCCCTAGTGCAATGGCAGACCGATTAGGGTGTGATATATAAATCCCAATGGTTTTCAACCCATGGGGTCTATGACTTAATCCAGACTGTGAATATAAGTAAGAAGTTTGTAGGTAATATGAAATAATAAACCGTACTGAAATAAAAACACACGCCATCTTAGGTTCCAATCAGACACCTGGCCTACTCCACCCGCTTCAGCTTACGAACGGGATGAATGTATGATCAGTCACCGTACATCTATAGTAATTATATATATGTATATAATATATTTATATATTACATCCACCTATATGAACCATGTACATACAGACATAAGTGGACATACACCTAGAATACTAGGTTCTGGTTGGACAAGGCAAAACCCAATCATCCATAACCATTCTCAACAAGTCTATAATCTCAAGAAATAGGGTACATTCCCTACATCCCAATAGTGTGTAAGAGTCAGGCAAGAAACTCAGGATGATGAGTGAGCCTTCATTTCATCACTCTAAACAGGGAGCATGACACCTTATCCCAACGTCCTACATAGTATTAATGGTGAGAGACGTCATGATATCAACACCTTATGTAAGGGACCATGATTTTCTTCCATGCTCAACAAATCCCTTACCATTATTCCATAGCCATATCAATGAATAATCATATAAAAATATTAATAACCAGATCCATGAGGCATTGCCTCTCATGCTCTACATTTATTAATCCCATTTAGTAAAAAAGGCCACCATAATTAAACAATTCATATAATCCATGCTTATTTAATCATAACATGAGGTGTGGTCATACCACCCAATTAAATTCCATTTAAATTTAACCATTTAATTCATTTAAGGAAGTAAATCTATCATGAACATTTCAGTATATTTAATACATATCATTTAATTAAAAAGAACATGGTAAATAATATTAAGAAGGGAATATATATTTTATAATCCATTCAACATCATTAATCAATTTCAATATATATCTCACTTAAGGTAATCCATCATCAAGGATGATCTATCCTATATAATCAAATCCCTTAATTCATTTAACACGACATTACAATTTAGTAAGCTCAAGGGATCACTTATAAAGGTTCCATGGTTAAACGAGGCAATTTACAACATAGGAAATTATATTTAGGTAGTAAGATAATCCCTTAAGAAAATATTGGTTCATTAAAAATATATATTAAAGGAGGAATAAACCATTTAAGAACATAAATAATTCCATGCACTATATATTCCATATGTAAAGAAATACAAAAAGGGAATAGGTAAACACCAAAGCAATATATCCAATCAAGATATAAAACACCAACCACCACCTTTTAATTTCAAAGATAGCACACCTCATCTGAGGGGTTTTATTTTAAAATCATGAAATTATTCACCAAACAATTCATTTATCCCAATTAAGCATTAAACTCATGAGTCATAAATCAATTCACTAAATTAAAAAAAGTAGATTAGAAACACTCAAACATGGGAAAACACTAAAAGTATTTACATGGCACTTAGGAGGTGCTAACATCACTTGAAAAAAATAAATACATGGGAAAATTCTATTTATAGCCTAATATGAATTCTTATAAAGCATTCTAGGATTTTAATTATTTAATTGTAATAATAAAAATTAAGCTAGAACAACTAAGGAGTGCCCACGATTAAGGTTTACATCCTCTATATACCAAAAAAGTATCATAGGTAGTGTATCTAGGTGTGTTAATCAATTTGATATGATGAAATCAATAAAAAGGTGATGCTCAACAAAGGTCAGTTTGTGGAATAATGAAACTATTCATATTCCAATGGAATTTTAGGGAGAAAACCATAGACCACATACCTTATGCATATGGCATATCACTCATCTAATATCAAGCTCTAATTTGGTCCTGTTTGGAAGAAATCTAAGAAACAGACATTCACCTTGAAAGTAGGGAAAATGAGATTTCACCTTAATAACTTTGTTGAGAAGAGATTAAAAGAAGAATGATAAAAAATGAATCAATATCATACCGATACAGATCCATAGATACTGATGAATATTGAATTGAATGATGTATAAATGAGTTATCTCCATGCCTAGAATAGGCTTGAGGACGAATGCAAGGATCCTAGGATGAGATCACATGTGGGAGGAGGAGAATAAAATAAGAGGAGGAAAGAAAAAATAAACCCATTAATGTAAAAATAGTCATCTTACCCTAAAAAACTGGGTCACATAGTTTAGCCAAACCATGCTCCAACTATGTGGTACCCACTACCTAAGGAACCCACCTCGCACGGTTTACCCACATGGTTTGACCTAATCGTGAGAGGGTATTACCTAAGTGGTACTAATCATGTGGGATAGGAACATAGTTTTGGTAACCTATGCATAGCCCATGCGGGGCATTTCTTCTCCCCTTCTATAGTCACACAGTTTTTTGTTGGAGGCTCCATGATTTAAAACAAACCGTGTGCCTCTATCAGACCACCAAGACCTTAATATTTCAGATCTCAGCACTCCTGAAACTCAAGATATCACCTAGGGGACCCCTCTGGCCTCTACCAAATTAAAAAAAAAACATTTAAGTGTTCCAACTCTTTTAATTACGTTCCAAATATCGGTTCCAAGAAAAACCCATCCAGTAAATGCCAACATTTAAAATTCCCTTAAAATTTTTACCTTTGCTCAAAACATGGGTTATTACAAGCATTATCACTTCCATATTTCCCCTATAATACCATAAACCAACACAATATTCTACTATTAAAAATGGGAATATTCTTGATAAAATCATGTGAATGAGTAGGGGATTTAAGAGAAATATTTGGAAACATGATATCAAATATTGTAAACTATTCAACAAGGGTTTGATTCCAAAATGAAAAATTCTTATAGAGATCAATATTGATTCAAGATAGTGGTATCATAAGGAAATAATGAAGTAATAGTAGATTAATTAAAAATTATAACTTTTGATAATGGAGCATGGGATGAGTAAGGATTCATACCACCGATCTTGTTCATTGATGTTGCATAAATCTATACTCAGAAAGTACCAAGGTATCACCACTCAATTATCATCGGTTGAAGGATCATCCAAGATGACTAGGGATATAAAAAAAGACCACTATATTAAGAGTGTTAAATGGAGTAAAAATGAAATCTAAGGGATAGAGAGTTTGACCAATATTTATAGTAAAAACCAAGGTTAGTCTAATCATGACACAACATAAATTTTTGTGACCCAATTCCCTAATGTTGGAAAAACATAATGGAACCATAGGTATAATCATGCCAAAATGGACTACATTCAATATGAGATCTAAAAAGCACAACATGATCAAATCCCTTCATAACTACTTAGAAAACTTGGTCAACCCTTATTACTTAATGTGGCTGACCCTTTTGTGATATGATAAAGGGTGTCATAATGACATGTATCCCACATAGGATTAACCAAATGTCATAATTTAGAAAAACTACCATGGTGAAATGACCACCGTCATAGTGCAACACCTCCCATGCAAGATTAACTCAAAATAACCACAAATCATCAAATTGACATATACATTTCCATGAATGAGGGTTAAAAATCATGACAAAAACTAAAAACTATTTCATAATGATACTTTTCATCTCAAAAACATTAAAGGTATAAAATGTAAAAATATAGGTTTCTATATCTACCAAACCTTCGAAGATTTTCATCCCAAAAATCTTAACCTACTAAAAAAGTGAGGGTACTGAGCTAGCATATGAACTTGGAGTTCCCAGGATCTCTCCTAAATGTTATCGTATAAAACACACACACACACACACGCCAGTAGTATTTACTCACCTATAAGGGTCCTGACATACTCATCCTCAATCTAATATGGGTACTTTAAGAAGGTTTCATCAACTCTAACATCCAAATCACCATAGTCAATGATTCACATTGAGTCATGCACATATATACTCTACTACAACACATGAAAGATGTTATGTACCCAATCTAATTATTGGGGTAACATTTGGTGATAATAAACCTCATCCTCCTTATATGGAATCTAGAATGGCCTAATGAACCTAAGGGATAAATTACTTCTCTAACCAAATTTTTGAAAACCACATCATTAAAAGGTATTGAAGAAAACTTGATATTCTTCCTATAACTCCAAAGGCATATTTAATTGGTCTCCATGAAACTTTTAACACCCTGAGTTATCCTTAACTACTCTTAGATCACCAATACCTTATCTATTTTCACACAAATAACTCTAGCACCATCATCGATGTCTCTCCAAACCTTTTCAAAACATGGGTAACCTCTAGGTCCTCCCATATAGAGCCTAAAAGGTATAAAGTTAAGGGTGGAATAATATGTCACAACCCATCCCCCGGGGACTGTGGCGTGACTAACCCAAGCCCTCTATCCATAGGCCAGGGGCTGGAGACTAGCACCAATGGAATATTCCCTAAAACTGGGAAGGCATTGCCTTTATTACCTGTAAACTCACACAACCAAGCACATAAAAAGATACGAACACAACAACTATATAGTAAAATAGAGTGAGTATAGTAAGAAAAAGGGGCCTGAATACAAGCCCAACTGAAAAGTACATGAAACTAAAAGTACAAGTAAACTGGAATAGCTCCTGTGATCTCCTGCCAAGGATCCAACCTGAAGGGTAGGTACAGCTCTCGAATGGTCATCTTTGTGGTATGCCTTGTCTAAGGTCCACCTATGAGCTACCTCTAGTCCTGGTACTCTCATCCTCAGTCAGTGCTATTCTTCATCTACACCAAACACAATGAGGTGCGGGCATTGCCCATGCAGGGGTGAGTATAACGACACATAGTAGGGACCCCGAGAACCTCAAGGTCTCACAAAATCCACCAAGGATATACCACCCAACACGAAAACAACTGTCAACCCTAATTAGGTATATGACCATACATATACCTAAGTTATCAAGTAAACCCATCTCAATCATGAGGAAACACAAGGTCTAACACAAAATCCCAAAGCTAAACTGTTCCACAAAGGAAGTTAAATCACGAAGGTAAGTACCACATATGTATTCCACATAGGAGAATACCACCAAGGTATCACCATGAAGGAAAAGTACCACATAGGTATAGACTTAGCTAACACCATGTATATATTAGGCAAAGTAGTAGAGATGATTAGATGTAACTACTGAATCATCTTACTCTGTTAAGAGGCAGACCCACGAAGGATCCTAAATCATCATCAGACCCATAGTGGATCGTAGTACATAGTCAGACCCACACATGATCCTATTACCTCGTTAGACCCACACAGGATCCTAGTACATCATCAGACCCACACATGATCCTAGTACATCATTAGTATGTCACGAGGACCATACATGATCCTAGTACGTAACCAGTACGTCGTCAGACCCACACATGATCCTAGTACATTTCCAATACATCGTTAGACCCACACAAGATTCTAGTACATCTTCAGTACATCTTTAGACCCACACAAGATCATATTACATCGCTAGTACGTCATCAGACCCACACATGATCCTAGTACATCGCCAATACATCGTCAAACCCATACAGGATCCTAGTACATTTTCGGTACATCCTCAGACCCACAAAAGATCCTAGTACTTCTCCAGTACATCTTCATACCCAAATAGGATCCCAGTACATCGCCACTATGTCGTTATACCCACACAAGATCCTAGTACATCGCTAGTATGTCGTCACAGCCAGCTACTAGGTTCTCTCACTAAGCTTGCTCGTCTCCGAGAGGGTCTGCTCCTCAAGCCACTGGTTGATAGTCCAACTTCCATGAAGTCCCATGAAGAAGTATCCCAAAGGCCACCATGTCATAGGGGTTTCAACACAATAAACGGTGCTTCAATCGGATGCCCGGTCTGTAAGTTATGAGCCTTTTAGTCCTGAGGGTCCTGTTGGGTTTGTGCTCGATCCAACCCGACTGTATCCCAATTTTATCCAAATATCAAGTGGGGTATATCAAAGGGACCTTCTCCCTCCAAGGTTTCTAGGTCCACTAACGGTTCATCAAACGAATGCCTAGTGCCAAAGTTATGACCGATAGAGAGAAAATGAGTCGAAGCTGGCCTGGGTCTGGTCTGACCCTGTCGGACTGACCTGACCCAACCCAGTAGGTCCGGCTTGACTCGCTGTGTCCGGCCTGGCCCATTGGGTCTGGCCTAGCCCGCGCTGGGTGGGCCGGCCTGCGCTGGGTAGCCAGACCTGAGTTGGGCGGCCCGGCTTGAGCGGCCTGGCCCAGGGCGGTAGGGCAGCGCGAGGGCCAAGGTGCGGTGCATGGGCCGCGAGGCGGTGCAGGGGAAGCAGTGTGGTGAAGGGGCCATAGTGAGGTGTTGGGGCCGTGGGGTGGAATCTCCTTCATCGCGGCTAGTGGTGTGCCGGACACCGTATCTGAGTCCCACAGGTTCCATTCTCCAGCACCAGTCTCCGCCTTCTTCCAATGAGAGGAACACAATAGAAACTCTAGAAATTGCGAAAAGGTCGGGCCATGTTCATTTGGCCTACACCCTCTGTGTTAGGGTGGTAGAAAGCGGCTTAATAAAATATGTATGAAGAATTCCAAACCCTACAACTTCTGGAAATGATTATTCCCAACCCCGCAAAAGAAATCATCCACGGATCAACTAGTTAGAGATTTGATCCGCGTTCTTTGTTTAAAAGGGAAGAACATGAGATTCAATAATAAAACATAACTAAACCCCTACCTTAAAGGTTTTTTGATGGAGTTCGCGAGGAAGGATACGAATTCGTTGGGGATAATGGCATCGGTGTTCATCGCTTCCACAAGACACTTCCGAAGTTGGCTCAAACGTCATCCTCATTCTTCAATTCCGTAGTGCGTTCTTTTTTAGAGGACGAAGAATCCCTCCAAGGTTCTCTCCCAATTTTCCTTTTCCAACCCTTTCACCAATTCCACCTTAAAATGAAACACCAACATAATATTAATTAAGTAGATCAATTATGTTGGCACAATTAAAAATGATGACACATCTCATTAATTGTTATTTGTCTCCAACAATTAAATGGGGAGTTAGCATAATTGATTTAGGTAAGTTGAGAGGTTTTCTCCCATTAAAAGGGTTCGGGTGGTCCCCAACACTAGAATTAAAATTGGGAGGTTTTAATATCAGTGGTCCCCACCCCCATAACCTTCACATGAGAGTTTCAAATAGAAATAAAAATGTTAAAAAAAAATTATTTTTATTTTTCCATGAAAAAGTGAAAAACTAACTTCCACTTTCGACCTACTACAATTGAGGTGAAGGTCTATTTAAGAGAATATTGACGTTGTGAGTTCAATGTTACTCTTGGATTTCAATTCCGAGAAATAGTTTAAAAGTTACAAAAACTGTCTTGCACGTTTACTGAACGTACCCGAAGAAAAAAGTTCAGAAATTCATTTCGGGCACACCGGGCCTCGGAATCACGCGCTGTCAATTTTCGCGGACTTGTAAAATTAGAATTTAATTAAAAAAAATTAAAATAGAATTTCCAGGTCTTTACATTCTCCCCACCTCAGGGCTTTGCATCACCAAAAGCCACAACACAAAACATGGAAAACAAGTGTGGGGTAATGAGCATGAATCTGAGGATCTAGCTCCCATGTGCTCTCCTGGAGGTTCTCGTGATGCCAGAAAATGCACACCAGAGGTATCGACTGCCCAAAAAGGACCCTCTTCTATCGATCCTCAATATATACTGAAACCTCTGTAAATTTCACCCCATCGTCAACATCCATCTCGCTGTGTTCGATGATGTGAGAAGAGTTTTTCCCATATCTCCTCAACTAGGATACATGGAAGACATCGTTCACCCAACGTAGTTGAGGGGGAAGTGATAGGTGGTAAGCCACCTTGCCAACTCTACTGAGGACCTAGAAGGGTACAATGAACCTCATAGATAAATTTACTCCCCAACCAAATCTCCGCAAACCTCATCGAGGTGAGACCTGTAGAAAGATGTGGTCGCCATACTCTAACTCTAGAGGTCTCCGTCTCCTGTCGGCATAAGACTTATGCCTGCTCTGTGCAGTCTTCATCTACTCCTGGATGATATACACTTTCTTTGTGGTAGCCCGTACCATCTCTGGTCCCATGAGTGCTGACTCCCCTAGGTCAGTCAGCACAACAGTGATCTACAAGGTCACCCTTACAATGCCTCAAAAGGTGTCATCCCAATGGTAGAGTGATAGCTTTTGTTGTATACAAACTCCACCAAAGGAAAGTGATCCTCCTAGTTGTGACCAAAGTCGAGGATGCAAGCACGCATCATGTCCTCGAGGGTCTGAATTGTCCGCTCAGTCTGTCCATCCATCTAAGGATGGAAGGCGGTGCTCAAAGTAAGCTGCGTCCCGAAAGCCTCTTGCAACCCCTTCCATAGCCAGAAAGTAAAATGTGTATCACGATCAGAGACAATCTTTGAGGGTACTCCATGTAGCCGCATAATCTTCTGCACATAGAGGTATCCCAATCTCTCTACTGAACCCTGATCTCTGATCGGTAAGAAGTGGGCCGACTTGGTGAGTCGGTCGATGATCAAACAGATAGAATCATGACCCCTGGACATACATGGAAGTCTTATCACAAAGTCCATGGATATCCCATCCCACTTCCACTATGGTACCTCTAAGGGATAAACCAAGACTGCTGGTACCTGATGATCTGCCTTCACTTACGGACATGTAAGGCACCAATGGAAAAACTCTACTACTGCTTTCTTCATTCCCAACCACCAGTGTTGTCGTTTGAGATCCTGGTACATCTTCACCACTCCTGGATATACCACTAGAGGGGATGTGTGGAACTCCCTCAACACTTCTTCCCGAAGCTACACTAGTACCATGGTACATCCTCTAAAGAGGATAACGTGCTCCCCACCTTCAGAAAATCCATCAGGTGCCTGTCCTGTGGATATCTTAGCACGTCGAGCCTTGCAGTCAGCATCCCCACACTGTGCTTCCCTGACTCGCTGATGAAGTTGGGGAGTGACTATAAGAAACTGAAGACAAGCTGCTCTATCATGATCCACAAAGGATATCTGCAAAGTGTCCAACTTCTCTGTTTCCTCACCTAGCAACTTTATACCAGATCTCCTTCTGAGTGCATCTGCTATAACATTCTACTTCCTAAGAGTATAGACTATCTCGAAGTCATAGTCCTGGAGGAACTCTAGCCAACATCGCTCTCTCAGGTTCATGTCCTTCTAAGATAAGATATACCAAAGACTCTTGTGATCCGATTAGACTATAGAACATTCGACCATCAAGTAATGTCGCCACATCTTCAAGGCAAAGACCACTACTGCTAACTCCAAGTCATGGGTAGCATAGTTCTGCTCATTCTGTCTTAGCTATCAAGAACCATTTGTGATCACTGCTTGCTCCTGCATCAGGAAACATCCGAGCCCAATCCATGATGCATCGTAGTAGACTACGTACCCAACACCCTCCTTTGGTAGCCTCAAGATGAGGGCACTAGTCATCCTATGTCTCAGCTCCTGAAAACTTCACTGAAATTTCTTCAAAAAAATGAAGGGTTTCCCCTTCTTAGTAAATGCTGATAGAGGTGCTGCAACTCTGGAGAAATCTAGCACAAACCTCTGGTAGTATCCAGACAAACCCAGGAAACTCCATACCTCCATAACACTCCTGGGTGGCTCCCAATAAAGTAACACCTCAATCCTCACTAGATCCACTGCAACTCCCACCCCCGAGATGACATGTCCCAGAAAGTGAACCTCTCGAATCCAGAACTAGAACCTCGATAGATTACCATAAATCTGGTGCTCTCGGAGTGTGTCCATAACTACCTACAAATGATAGGCATGCTCCTCATCGGTAGCCGAGTAGATAATAATGTCATCAATGAAGACCACCACAAAGCGGTCAAGGTATGGATGAAAGATCATGTTCATGAGTGCCATGAACACTATTGGAGCATTTGTTACACCGAATGGAATAAACAAGAACTTTTAATGGCCATACCGACATATGAAAGCTGTTTTATGCACATATTCATCTCGTACTCTGAGATGGTGATAGCCTGACCTGAGGTCTATCTTCTAGAACCACCGTGCTCCCTTCAACAGATCAAAGCGATCGTCAATCCTCAGAAGTGGGTACTTGTTTCTTCACAGTCACCTAGTTCAGTCACCGATAGTCAACACAAAGCCTCAAGCTCCCATCCGTATTCTTGGTGAACAAAATTGAGGCTTCCCAATGGGAAACACTGGGCCGGATGAACCATTTCCCCTATAAGTCCTCCAGCTGTACCCTCAACTCACGAAGTTCCGTGAGAGCCATCTGATATACTGGTGTGGATATCGATGCCATCCAGGGGTACAAGTCAATGTAAAAGTCTACCTCTCTTTGAGGAGGTAGAACTGGAACATCATCAGGGAAGACATCCACGTACTGGTCCACCACTACAGGATAGCTCAGACTCTCCACATCAACCAGTCCAAGGGTAAGGTTATCCAATTGATGAGTGATCGGCTGTACTCTCCTTAGGTTAAGTCCAGCCTCTGCTGCAAAGGCTCCTTTCTCACTGGTGAAGGTAAACTTGGTCCCATCCATGTGTACACACCGCACCTTGTGCCTAATATAGTCAATCTGAGCATGCACTGTAAATAACTAGTCCATGCCCAAGGTGACGTCATAAGGCTTCAATGCCGCTTCTAGGAGATCCCAGCCGAAGCTATCGCCTCCTAAATTAAGCTCACACTACCGACACCAGTGCGTAATCATAGAATCCTCTCCCGTAAGAGTCTCTAGATATAAGGATCAATCCAACGACTCTGTTGGAATCTCCGAGCTCTGAACAAGGGCAGTGGAAATAAAAGAATGGATGACACCTGTGTTTATAAGTACTGAAGCTAAGGTGGAATAGACAAAAATCGTACCTCATATCATCTCCATAGCGCCATGGTTATAGGCCTCATCTACCCGGAGCTTAACTTGCCCCAATCCACCTGCTCCCTGTGGATGGGGTGGACCACTTGGTGGTGGTGGTGGTAACACCTTGAATCGTTTCCCACCACCAGCTGCATGGCCAGCTCCTCTGCCATGTCCGCCTTCTCCCTACAAACCTCCTTGTTCGAACCTCTATCTCTGCCTGGGCAGTCCCTCTACTGTCCACTGATCATCTATATGATGGGTTTGACAATAATAGGCCATGTGACCCTGCCCGCCACATGCGTAACACTGACCACTCCTCGTATGAATGGATCTGTCTCGGGTTCCCTGCACAACTGACCCTGAATCATGCATTCGTCCACCTATAGGTCTGGTCCTCTTGGACCTCTGTGACATCTGTTTGATACCAGCTACATAAGACTCCGATACGTGACATCTGGTGGTGGGTCTCACTGCTAGTTACTGCTCAGCAAGAAAAATCTCCACTAAGAGGGCTCGCTCTAACACCCCGCCTGCGTCGGGATGTAGAAAGAAATCATCGATCCCATGATCTCTCACCTGAGTCCATGGTCGAAGGTCTGGGACCTGAAGAATGGGCCCCACACCATATCAGTGGAGTAGCGTGAGAGGTCAGTGAACCACACTGAGTACTGATCCACAATCATGCTGCCCTGCTGCAGATGAAGAAGCTCCTATATGCGCACTGCACGAAGAGTCACTAGAACAAACTCTGCTTGAAACAGGATCTCAAAGTCTGCCCAGAAAAGCATCACCTCATTGTGAAACTGGGGAATCAAGATCCACCATCTGCCTACTACTGCCTGTAGAAGACAGGCGGCTAGGATCACCATGAGATCAGCTAGTGTCCTTACCAGTCAGAAGACTCTCCCTACGACCTCCAGCCAATTCTCAGCTACCTGGGATTCCGTCTCTCCCCTAAACCTAGGTAAACTCTGGTTTTGGAACTCATGCAACGTGCTCAAGCGACGTGTAACCTATACTAATAGGTCTGGTGGCATCGGTGGCCCAACGAGTAATGGTACCACTGGTGCCTCTACAAGAAGAGGGACTTGTACCGAGACCTCATCGTTCGGTGGGATATCAGTGCATACTATATCTGGAACCCTAGCTGGCTGTCTACATGGAGGCATCCTAAAAAAAACAGTTGTTCCACAGTCAATAAGTTATACCTGGTGAGATGAATAAAAGAGATCACAACGGAAACCTTTGAAAACACACATGAAATCAGGGTTTTCGTGCACTGAGTCGGAAATCAGAAGTCAGAGTCTTGGTGTATGAATACGTCAGCCACCACACCACCACTGGGTTCCCTAAACTGATAACCACATTCAATACACTTAACACTATTACCATTAAAAGAAAGATTAGAGTTCTTTGTTATACGGTTGAACCGACTCCTCTGACACCAATTTGTCACGACCCATCCCCCGGGGCCTTTGCCGTGACTACCCCATGCCCGCCTTCCATAGGCCAGGGGCTGGCGACTAGCACCAAAGGCGTATTACCTCAAACTGGGAAGGCATTGCCTTTATAACCTGTAAACTCACGTAACCAAGCACACAAAAATATACGAACAAAACAATTGTATAGTAAAATAGACTGAGTATAATAAGCAAAAGGGGCCAGAATACAAGCACAACTAGAAATTACAAGAAACTAAAAGTACATGTAAACTAGAACAGCTCCTGTGATCTCCTGCCAAGGAGCCTACCTTAAGGGTAGGTATAGCTCTCGAATGGTCATCTCTGTGGTATGCCTTGTCTAAGTTCCACCTCCAAGCTACCTCCAGTCCTAGTACTCTCATCCTCATTCAACGCTATCCGTCGTCTGCACCAAACACAATGAGGTGCGAGCATAGCCAGTGCAAAGGTGAGTATAACGATACTCAGTAGGGATACCGAGACCCTCAAGGTCTCACAAAATCCACCAAGGATATACCACACAACAGGAAAACAACTTTCAATCCTACTTAGGTATATGCCCATACATATACCTAAGTTATTAAGTAAACCCATCTCAGTCATGAGGAAACACAAGGTCCAACTCAAAAGGCCAAAACTCAACTGTTCCACAAAGTAAGGTAAATAACAAAGGTAAGTACCACACATATATGCCACATAGGAGAATACCACCAAGGTATTACCACAAAGGAAAAGTACAACACAGGTACAGACTCAGCTCACACCAGGTATATCTCAGGCACAGTAGTAGAGATGATTAGATGTAACTACTGAATCATCTTACTCTATTAAGAGGCAGACCCACGAAGGATCCAAAATCATCATCAGACCCACAAAGGATCATAGTACATCATCAGACCTACATAGGATTCTAGTACCTCGTCAGACCCACACAGGATCCTAGTACATCGTTAGACTCACACAGGATCCTAGTACATCATCAACACGTCGTCAAACCCACATAGGATCCTAGTACGTCACCAGTACGTCGTCATACCCACACAGGATCCTAGTACAACTACAGTATGTCTTCAGACCCACACAGTATCCTAGTACATTTCCATTATGTCATTAGACCCACACAGGATCCTAGTACATAGCCAGTACGTCGTCAGACCCACAGAGGATCCTAGTACATCGCCAATACATCGTCAGACCCACACATGATCCTAATACATCGCCAGTACGTCGTCAAAACCACACAGAATCCTAGTACTTCACCAGTATGTCATCAAAACCACACAAGATCCTAATACATTATCAGTACATCGTTAGAACCACACTTGATCCAAGTACATTTCCAGTACTTCATCCCAGCCAGTTATAGGGTTCCTCCACTAAGCTTGCTCGTCTCCGGGAGGGTCCGCTACTCAATCCCCTGGTTGATACTCAAACTTTCACGAAGTACCACAAAGATGTATCTTAAAGGACTTCCATGTCATAGGGGTCTCAACGCAACAGACGATGCGTTAATCGGATGCCCGGTCTGTAAGTTATTAGTCTTTTAGTCCCGAGGGCCCAGTTGGATTCATGCTCGATCCAACCCAACTATATTCCAACTTTATCCAAATCTCAAGTGGGGTATACCAAAGGGACTGTCTTGCTCCAAGGTTTCAATTTCCACTGACAGTTCATCAAACAGATGCCCGGTGCCAAAGTTATGACTGATAGAGCCAAAATGGGTCAAAGCTGGCTCGGGTCTGGTCTGACCCGGTCGGACTGACCCAACTCACTGTGTCCGGCCCGGTCTGGCCCATGCTGGGCAGCCCGACCTTCAATGGGAAGCCCAAATTGGGGTGGCGGGGCAGCCACGGTGTGGCGCGGGGGCCGGAGGGAAGAGTGGGGGCCGCGAGGCGGCGCGAGGGCTGCGGGGTGGCGTAGGATGGGGCCGCGAGGTGGTGCGGGGGCCGCGGTGGGGGGCCGCGGGGAAACTAGGGGGCCGCGGGGGCCGTGGGGCAGTTCGGGGGCCGCAGGGCGGCGTAGGGGCCGTGGGGCGGTGCGGGGGCCACGGGGTGGTGTCGCCTTCATCGCGGCCGGCGGTGTACTAACCACCATATTCGAGTCACACAGGTGCCATTCACCGGCACCAGTCACCACTTTCTTCCAATGCGAGGAACACAAAAAAAAACTCAAGAAATTGAGGATAGGTTGGGCCATGTTCGTTTGGCCCACACCCTCCACTTTAGGGAAGTAGCAAGTGGCTTAAAAAAACTTGTATGAAGAACCCCAAACCCTACAACCTCCGACAATGATTATTCCCAAACCCAAAAAAGAAATAATTCGTGGATCAACTAGTTAGAGATTTGATCCGTGTTCTTTGTTTAAAAGGGAACAACATGGGAATCAATAATAAAACATAATTAAACCCCTACCTCAGAGGTTTTTTGATGGATGTATCGAGGAAGGATACAAAGTTGTTGGGGATAATGGCGTCAGTGTTCGTCACTTCATCAAGATGCTTCCGAAGTCGGCTCTAATGTCATCCTCGTTCTTCAATTTCGGATCGCGTTCTTCATTGGAGGATGAAGAATCCCTCAAAGGTTCTCTCCCAATTTTCCTTTTCCAACCCTTTCCCCTATTCCACCCAAAAATGAAAATCCAACATAATTTTAATTAAGTAGATCAATTATGTTGGCACAAATAAAATTGCTGACACATCTCATTAATTGTTATTCGGCTCCAACAATTAAATGGGGAGTTGGCATAATTGATTTAGGGAAGTTGAGAGGTTTTCTCCCATTAAAGGGGTTCGGGTGGTCCCCACCACTAGAATTAAAATTGGGAGGTTTTAAGCTCGGTGGTCCCCACCCCCTAACCTTCACATGGGAGTTTCAAATAAAAATAAAAATGTTAACAAATTTTACTTTTATTTTTCCATGAAAAAGTGAAAAACTAAATTTAACCCTCAACCTACTATAGTCTAGGTGAAGGTATAATTAACCGAATACCAGTGCTGCAAGTTCAACGGTGCTATCGAATTTCAATTCTGAGCACCGGTTCAAAAGTTACAAAAAGCTGCTCGCACATTTACTAAACATACCCAAAAAAAAGTTCATAAATGCATTCCGGGCACATCGAGCCTCAGAATCATGTGCCGTCAATTTTTGCGGACTTGTAAAATTCAGGTTTAATTAAAAAAAATTTACAAGGAATTTCCAGGTCTTTACATAATAGCTAGAGAATCATATGAACTCCACTAATGGTAAGGAATCCTTATAGCTTTTTCCAAAATCAAGCACACAAACCATCCACATATCCTCAAGAAATTGAATGGTTTATTTAATTTTATTATTATTCGAATGTGGGAACATTTTAATATTAAGTAATTGAGTTATAAATTCATGTTAAAAGATCCACCACTATCATGACATAAATCAAGCATCTCGACCAGAAACAATCATTGAAGGTACCCCATGCATCCAGTTGATCTTATCCATATACAATCATTATTAGATCACCACCAAACTATGCTCCTAAATAAAAATGAAATAGGTGTAATTGGTTACTAGGTAAATGAATACCTAGATAGTATCATGGCCTCTCACTGAATGTGTAAGTCTTGTCACAAATTCTGATGATAGTTCATTCAAATTTCACTTTAGAAAATTAAGTTATTAGTCCAAACCAGCTAATACCTAGTGCTCAAACTTTACTTTTTGACAAGTGAGACACTATAATATATACATGGAAACATTCATCTTTATATATGGACAACAAAAATTAATCCTAAGATATTGGTTCATATTCACCGTACATAGATATACCACTAGGGGGAAGTGTGGAATTGTCTCAATGCCTCCTCATATAGCACAACTGAAACCACTATATGACTCTAGAAGAGGTTAATGTTCGCTCCACCTTTGGAAAGTCAATCTATCTATTTGAATAAAGATATTAAATCATGTAGGACCTAAAAATTGATGTATCCCAATTTCCCTTCCCTCACACACAATAGAAGAAAAGGATTCACCACCAATGATCAAAGATATAACACTTCTTCCTCATCCACCAAGGGTAACTGCATCACCACCAACTACTCAGACACCTTTTCCATCATCTGATATTAGGATTTCCCACTAAAGTAATAAACCACCACATTTCAATTCCCTAAATATATATTATTTAAAAATAATATACCTCTAGGATTTCTAATAAATTCTTCTATATTTTATTAAGATCATGCTATGTGAAGATGTATTAAAGGATCTTATGGTTTTTGTAGACTATAAACCGCTTATAGTGAAGATAATGCCTCAAATTATTAAAGTTTAAAACTATCTATTATAGCTATAAATAATTGTTCAAATAATTTTAATCATGAGATATCTATTCTCTCAAACCCTAAAAAATCACCACCTACTGCTGCATCTTCACATAACCAATCCCAGATCTAGAGGCATCACAAAACACCATATACTCGACCCCTTACTTCAATATCCTTAAAAAATATCAGTCATCAATATATACTTTATTTCCTCAAAATACCTTTATCATCACCCAGACCAAACAAAGGGAAATTTTGCATCTCCCCATACTTTTATTTTAATGATAAAAAACACTCTTAATTTTCTTAATATTTTCTTTTAAGGGATATACAGCCAGCTTGGTGACATCATGATAAAATTATTTGAAGGATCCTTTTCCATATATTAATGGGTTTTTAAATCCTTATTATAAGGCTTGAATATCCATTAAGGATCATTAGATTAAGTGGAGAAGTCATTTTTGGAAGTGCATGGACACAGGCATGCCGACTACTCGATGTAGTGCCACCATCCAACCGATGGCATGCCCAACATCTTCCCAATGTAGAAGAAACCCACCTTCTACGTAGTGGAGGTGCTCTAGTTCACCGATGATGATGTAAAGAGGTAGTTTATTTACTAGAAATACACTGACTAGCCAGTGGAGGTGCACCGGCTAGCTAGTGGAAGCATGAAATGCTCACCAAGTTCCAGGAATCCCAATGGCTACCCAATAAAGGCTACAATATACCAAGTGTCATTAGTCCAAAATCTCCAATGACTTCATTTATTATAGTAAAATTTAAATTAACTTGTATTTATTTGATATAAATACTCATGAAGGATTATAGAACATTATCAAAAGTTTTGGAGGCTATAAATAGAGACCTTTGGTGACCTTGGTAATTAACAAAAAATTCCTTTCTTATCTGATCTACAAATAATAATGTGTTCCATTATCTAAAAGTGAAATACTTTAAAAATATTATTTCTCCTTCTAGAGTGAAAAATTGTAATATCAAATCACTCTCCTATATTATTCTCATTCACTCATAGCATTCATCACATTCTTTGAGATAATCAAGAACAATGTAAAAAAATGATTTATTATTATAAATCTCCTCATATTCCTCTTTATTCTAATTTTGTGTTCACTTCCATTAAATCAAGGGAACACAGCTATCTTTCGATTTCCTTTAAAATTAAAGGTACTATTTATTTTGAGGTTTCTAGATTTACTTTTAAAGAGTAAGTGTATTTTTATTTATAGTTTCTGATATAACCTAAAAATCATGGAATAGTTTTTTCATCCTTGCTACCAATAAATCCAAGGTACTAATACATTAAATCCTCAAGTGATTGATGTGGTAGATACATGTTCACTTTTAGAGATATTATTGAATTTACTTAAAAAAAATATTCTCTAATTTAATTTCTACAATTCCATTTATTTATTGATTTCATTCATTCATTTAATCAGTTGTTTAGTGCATCAATTAATTCATAATCACTTAATCATTTTAAATCAATATTTTTCTATTCTTATGATTTTATTTTTAATTATATTGTTGCACTTCCAAATTTGATTAGTTTATTTATTTCTTTAATCCTTTTTAAATATTTTTTAAAATTTATATTGTTTTCGTTTAGATATTTAAAGGGAAATTCATCTCTATTTCCATTTTACCTTACTCTGACCTAAATTTCGTATCAATGGAGTTTGATTTTTTAATTTATTTTTTTTCAAATTTTTTCAATTTTTTTATTTTCAAAATATTTGAGAGATTATTCAAAATAAATATATCTTTTTTAGAATCTATTTTCAAATACCCATGGCGGTCTCTAAGAATAATCATTGGGTCATGATCTATTTTTTGATGGTAATAATTATTCATATTATAAATATAGAATTTATACTTTTTTTTGACATATCAACTGTCATGTTTATAAAATTATTATGCATGGATATACTTTTTCATATTAAAAAGAAAAAATAGACCGCTGATGATATTTATACTTTTGAATTATATGGTAAATATATTAATATATTCAATTTTGGTTTATATTTTAATGAGTTTAATTGATTTTGTTTCATGTAAAATCACACACAAAATCTAGAAATTATAAGAATTTAGGTATTAAAGAATTAATAAAGTTTTGGATATTAGGATTGACAAGTATAGACAAGATGTTGAGAGTTTATCTAAGCATCCTAACATGTCTATCACCATTATTTTTAATATATTTACTGATATTTTTAATGAGCAATAAGATTTATTTGCACTATTTATATAGAAACATTGTTTAAGAAAATATTTTGGGTTTTAACAAGAAGTTGGGTACCATAAGTCACGATGATCCAAGAATCTAAAGATGTGAAAAATACTTTCATTGTTGAAATAATAGGTTCTATCACGACATATGAGATAACCATAAAGAGACTTGCTAAAAAGGAGTCCAAGGAGGTCAAGGAAACTAAAATATCAGTTTCCTTCAAGGAAAAAAATAAAGACTCATTTGAGAGTGACTTGTATGTCGCTAAATTTACTAAGATTATGGACAAGTACAAGATAAAAAATGTATCGAGTCGATAATTAAAAAATAAATATCAATAATTCAAGGTAACTTTTCTTAATTGTAAAAATAAGGGCCACATCAAGAAATATTGTCCTTTGAACAAGAAAAATTCAAAAGACAAGAACCCAAGAAATAAATATCTAAAGGTCTCAACTTGGAGCACTATAAAGGACCCAATTTCAACATAAAAATCATGAAATAAAGTTTCTAAGTATCTCATGACACATGTTTAGGATGAAATTGAGGTTAGTTATAAAATTTATCATTCTATTTCTCATTTATCTTCTTACTATTTTAGTCATTCTACATGTTGTTTAAATTATGAAGATATTATAAATACTAAAATTTAACTTCAAAATGATTTTTTTATCTTCTTTCAAATTTAAAATTTCTTAAAAAGTAACACAATCTTATTGTTTCAAAAAAAGAACAACTTTTAAAAGAAAAAGATGATTTAATTTTGAAGTTAAAATAAAAAATTAATGTTGAAAATTTGTAATTTCAAATTAAATATCTTAAAAATTATCTTTATCATTTTACCCAATGGGAATAAAATTTAAATATAATTTTGGGTTCTAAAAATAGTATTAAAAATCACTATGGTTTTGGTTTTTCAAAATAATCTATTTTTCCCAACAATTCTAAAAAGATTACTTTTATAAAATTAATTTTTAAAAACAGATTTTTTTAATTATATCAATAAAGTTGGTTATATAGTTTATGAATGAAATTTTAAAAATACTAGATATGATTGACTAAAAAAATTCATATGTATTCTCATATTTCAATCAGAAAAACTTGCTCTAAACAATTATGGATTCCAAAATATTTATTAGCTTACGAAAGTGGACCCAATATATGTGTACAGAAGCTATATTTAATTAATATTGTATATAATAAGAAAAAAATTGTGAAAATAAATGGTATATGGATAGTGGGAACTCAAGGAATATGTGTGGTGATCCTTATTAATTCAATAATCTCAAAGATTTTGATGGAGGAAATGTAACCTTTGGAGATGATTAAAAATGAAAAATTACTTATATAGGTAAAATTAGTTTCTATATATCTATTATGATTAATGATGTATTAATTTTCAATGTCTTTAAACATAATTTAGTAATTATTAGTAATTTATGAAAAATAAATCTCAAAATTAATTTTAAAATTAATTTTTGTAAAGTTTTTAATTCCATAAGAAAGATTTTATTTACCACATCCCATTTTAAAAATGTATATATTATAGATTTTAAATACCTGTAAATTCAAAATTTTAAGTGTTTATGTGCACAAGATAATGATTCTTGCATTTAGCATCAGTGGCTAGGTCATTTTAATATTCATTCTCTTGTCAAACTCAACTATAACAGATTAGTATGGAATTTAATAAAATTTTCTTTTAAATATAACTTATTTTGTAAACCTTTCCAAATAGGAAAGAAACACAAGTATTCTTTCAATCCTATAAACCTTGTTTCCTCTTCTAAATCCATATAATTAGTTTCCCTCGACCTTTTTGGACCAACTCAAGTTTCTAGTATCAGAGGTAAAAATTACACCTTTGTATTTATCAATGAATTTAATAGGTTTACATGGGTTTTATTTTTAAATCCTATGAGTGAGGTTTATAATGCCTTTATCGAATTTTCAAGGAAATTCAAAAATAAAAAAGGTTACAAACTCTGTTCAATTATTAGTGTCTATGATGGATACTTTGATAACAATGACTTTGATGAGTTTTCAACTTCTCAAGGTTATCATCACTTCTTTTCCGCTCCCGAAACACCTTAACAAAATGAGGTTGTTAAAAAATGAAATAAAGCCCTATAAGAAATTTACAACTCTCCAGAATGAGTTTTTCCTTTCTGAATTCTTTAAGGATAAGGTGTTCAATACCACTTAATACACCCTTAACTATTTTTTCAGAATACCCATATGAGGAAAAAATAATTATGAACTTTGGAAATAAATATTTCTAAAATTTATCTTCTTTAAATTCTTTATTTGTAAATGAAAAAATCCTTACCACCAAGGATAATCTAGGAATGTTTTACCCTAAATTTGATGAAGGAATCTTCATTGAGAACTCAAACTCAAGTAAATCCTTCTTAATCTTCAATAAGAGGACCGGGACCCCATAAGAATCTATTCACATAAAATTTTATGAGAATATTCCCAAATCACATCGAAAAAGTGTTGATGATGTCAAAAAACTTATTTTTACTTTTCCTAAATGTAAGTGTTATATAGAAATTGAAGAAGTTTTAGAAACCATATATACTCCTTTACCTAAGTCTTGTATTTAATTTAAAAACATCCATTTGATAATGTTATTAATGAATTATAATTACTCATACTGTAAGGTTAGTGTTAAGTGATGTTGAATATCAAGCTTTTCTCTATCAACTTGAACTTCATTACCTTTATTATTCTATTAATGATGAGAATTTGATACTTTCTATGAAAGTGGAGTTAAACCAATTTCAAAGGAAAAATATTTATAATCTCATGGAATATCTCAATAATCATTCTATTATTGAAACTAAGTGAGTTTTTCAAAAAAATAAAGAACTTGAAAAATTAGTAAATGTTATCCATAAAAAGGCTTAAATTTTTTCTAAAGTCTATAATCAAGAAGAAGGTATTGATTATGGTGAAACATTTACACTAATTCTTGAATAAAATCCAAACAAATATTATGGGAATTTTCCATTAATTTTAATTTCAAGGTTTTTAAAATGGATTCCAAAATGAAGTTTTTTTTAAATTTTTTTATTTCTAAATTTGTTTTTGTAGACTAACCACCCAGTTTTGAAAATCTTAAATTTATAAATTTATTTTTTAGGTTAAAAAAATGTCTATATATTTTAAAATAATTCCCTTGGGCTTTGTATGAAAGGTTAACCAAATAAATTTTCTAAAATTATTTCAAAATGGTAAAAGATGATTCCACCTTTTTTCTTAAAACCTTTTCAAATGATTTATTAATCATTCAAATTTATATTGATGGTGTAATTTTTTCTCAACTAAAGAAACTTTTTTATAATGAATTTTGCGATTTAATGAGTAAATTGTTTTAAATGAGTTTTATGGGGGAAATTAAATTCATCCTTGGTTTTCAAATTTACCAAAATTCCAATGGAATATTTTTAAAATAATGTAAATACACCAATGAATTTCTGAATAAGTTTTCTATAGATGATGCCAAAGAAATTATAATGCCTGTGAGTAAAATTTTAAAGTTAACATTGGATGAAGATAGTTATTTGATCAAAAACAAGATTTATTGAAGTATGATTGGAAGTCTTTTTCACCATGTCTAAACCTAGATAGACACCATGTTCAGTGTATGAATTTGTTATAATTCTCAATCCAATCCAAAGGAATTGCATTTAAAATACCACAAAATAATTTTTCATTATTTGAAATGAACTAAAAACCTTGGATTATTTTATACCATTGAAACCTACTTTGAACATATTTTTTCGATACTAATTATGGAGCATTCCAACTAGATAAGATTAGTATTAGCAGAAATTTTCATATACTGGGAATATAAACCATATCTTATAGTAGTAAAAAGAAAAAAGTATGTTTCTATTTATATAGACGAAGTGGAATACATATCCACCTAGAGTTTTTGAACCCATGTTATATGGATAAAACATAATCATTTAGACTTTGGGATAACATATTATTACATATATATCAAATTTTACAACACTAGAGCGATAAATATTTATAAAAATTATATCTAACACTCTCATACTAAGAAAATTTAATTGAGAAAACATTTCATATGAGATTAATTTTAGAAAGGTGATATAATTCTTGACTTTTTTTGAACAAATGTTCAACTTTCAAATATATTCAAAAAACCCCTCACTCTTAATAACTTTGACTTCATAAAAGGAGAGTTGGGTATTATTATATTGTAAAAATTATCTATTAATAATTTGAAAAGATTGATAATTTGATAATTTGTTTTAAAAATTATTTTCCAAAATGGATTTTAAATTAATATTTTTTTAAAAACATTTCATAATTTTGGAAAAGTAAAGAGAGTATGGTACTCCAAGGAAAGAATTAATTTCTATATAAAAATAAGTGGATATGTTTTTGGAATAGTTTCTCATCAACATTTATTCCAAAAATAGTTGATTGGGTTTTAATTCTTTCTCTATCTTGTACACGTTGAGTGGATCCTTACTACTCCCCTAGTTTGACACTCCTGAGGAATATACTATGGTTTATTAATAAATTATTTTATAAAACTTAAAAATTTAATTATTTTTCAAAATATTTTTTAAGTAATTTATTTATTTATTTTAGTGTTTTTTAATGGGTACAATCCTTTTAAAATCTCCTGATGTATTAATTTATGGGGATAAAATCCTGTTAATAGTGAAATAATCCTAAAAAAGACACTTTCTTTTTCAAAATCAATTTCCATTTTTTTGTTTTGTAAAAAATATCTCTTCAAAGTATTATTTTACTCTTAAAATATTCATGAGCTTTATTAAAAATCACTTTTACAAATTTTTAAAAGTTTTCAGACTATGTTTCAAAAAAAATATTTTTTTCACTCTCCAAAGATCATTAATGGTGAGAAAAATAGTTTAAAATTTTATATTTCTTATTTATCTAACCCCATATATCACTTATTTTTGATAATATCAAAGGGGGATATGTTTTTTCCTTTTTAGAAATTTTTATGTTAAATTTTTAAAGAAATTATTTGTAGATATGAAAATCTCAATATCATGATAACTATTTCTATTTTTAAAGTTTATACATTTATATTCTTTTTTTTAATTTAATAATTATTCAAGTGTTTATGATCATCAAAAATGGGGATTGTAGTGTCCCATACCAGAATCCGAGATGTGGTTCCCTGAGATTGTGGGACACATGACCTCAAGCACACCTCCCCATATGCCAGCGGCTATGGAGTTTAGCAAAAACCTAGGGTGTGTCCTTAGGGAGAATATTCCCTCATGAGTCTGAGTGGAGCAAAATGATAAGTAATATATGGGGAAAAAAAATCATTAATAAAAAAGAAACATATAAATAAGAATAGTAAATCATCCAAGATAAAAAAACAATTGGAATATCAATCATAATTAGATACAGAAATGATTACGATGATAATGTCATGTAGCTATAAAAAAATGTGTGTATAGGAACATATGGGAGAATTATTATACCACATTCTATAAAAAAAGATGTCAAAACTATAAATACTAGCATCATGAGCATAGGATTATTCCTCTTCTCTCGTACTCCATCCTAGAACTAAAAATTAAACATCTGAAGCTATCCACTTCCCTTTATCTACACATGTAGTCATGAAGTATTTTTGAGTACCAAGAGTGTCCCAAGCCGAGTGTGAGATATATTCAGTAGGCCACCACCAATGGTGTCTAGATCAATATAGTATGTGAATATAAAATGAGTAGTGTTTTAATAATAATAAATATAAGGAAATAAATAAATAAAAGATGATGGTATAGGTTCTACCTGGATACCTGACAAACACTACCTACTTCGGCATAATCTAGATGTCTTTGATACATGGTGACCTATACAAGGGTGATATATTGTATAAAGATAATAATCCATTATAATACAAGTTTTAAGTGATTGAGAATACCTAAGAATATGATTTGGATTGGATGATGCATCTTTAGATAATAGCTTTTCATTATTTTCCTTTAATATAAAAATCATCATCATAATTTAATAAGAGGCACCCTGCTCAAGTCCAAGGTGATCCAAAAAGTAATCCCAAGTATTGCTCCAAATGAACTATAAAATACTAATACCATATAATTACATCCAAGGATATCCATATAAGGAATCCCAAGTATCACACTTATCACAGAGTAAAGAAAAATTATCTGAGCCCATCCTTGGTATCTCACATAGGGGACCGAGTATTACTCATGGCCTAGTATAACCATCTATCCATCGATCTTTCCTAAGGTTTATCCCCCTAGGGAACTGGTATCACTCAAATATAGGTATTTAAAATTCATGGTGATCTCATCTAAGGAATACTAAGTATTTCTCCCAACATTTATACAATCTATATGAAAAAGTAATTATAAATCTTGATGAACCCATCAAATGAATCCCATATCCAATAATCACTTTGGTGTTGGGTATGAGGTATGGATTAGACATCACATTTCATACCATTTATCAATTCATTTAACTTATAACATTTAAAATTAAGTTGGTCAAAACCTTTAATTCAAGAAATTTAACTAGTTCATAGAGCATAGGGCCTAACTCATGGACAAACATATCCTTAATTATTTTCACATCCCAATATATTCATTACAATGGAAACACATCTCAAAAGGTGTTTCAAAAAATATATGGAAAAATGGAAATTGGCCTCTAATGAAGGCACACCCATGGGGGTGGCTCAATTAAAGTAAATCAACCCATGGTAGTTATTTTCATTTATCTAGGACCATATAGGGAGTGGAAAACCATTCAAATTAATTTATTAATCATTTAAAGGAATCTCTAGAAAGGTTCAACATGTAGCACCATGATGCATGATATAAATGAAATGAAGCCTAGTGAAAAGAACTAGAACACCTAAATTAGTCCCCTATTACTCTTCTAATCTAGTTCTTTCCTTTTAATCAATCTAGAATAAAAGAAAAAGGAAGAATTGATCAATTCCTTGAAAATAGAGAAAATTATATTTCACCAAAATAGAGAAAGAGTTAGGAAGATAAACTTGGAATAGAAGGAAGAGGAGTGGATAACTTATTGAGAGAAATCTAACACACCTGAAGATGATTAAAATAGAGTCTAAATGGAGGAGGAATATGGACCCAAACTTATGTATGGACGAGGTCTCTCACATGAATCATATTCTATGTGATAGAAAAAGAGGGATCTGTTAAAATGAGGCCCTGACCATTTTAAAAAAATTATGTCTGGGAATTTACACAACATGTAAAGTTTACACTCTATGTAAATATTAGGTTTCTTCCTCCCAAGAAAAACCCAGTTCATGACATACAGGGGTCCTGGAAAAACCCTTATACATCATATATCAAATACACACCATGTATTTCAATTACATTCCATGCACTAGCTATACGCTATGTATTTGGATAGTAGCCAGCCTTTGGAACCTATTTTACCACCTTTCTTGAAATGAGCCAACTAACCCTTAATTATGGTTTTTGAGTTAAAAAAAATAAAAATAAATCGAACCTTTATGAAAATTTGCGATGTTACAACCTCCCCTACTTAAAAAAACAATCCCTGATTTTCCTTTCCAAATATGGTAAAGCATTTCCTAAGAAAAGTTCCATACACTGAGCACATACATCGACCTCTTGCTCCTAGGTCTCATCCAGAACATGGTTGCACTTTCATAGCACTTGAAATAGTGGAACTAACTTGCCTCAGAGATCCTTCACGATCTGATCAACAATACATATTGTATGCTCTTCAAAGGATACATATATCTCCAAATAAATATCTTTAGGGTCAAATGAATGAGAAGGGATAGAATGATACTATCAATGTTGTGATACATGGGAGAAATCATGCATGACATGGTACCTCAGAGGTAACTATAATATATGGGCTACTAGCATGACTCTCTCCATGATCTCAAAGTCCTGATGTAACCAGGGGATATATTTCTCTATCTTCGTATTTTTTTGACCAAATATAGGAAAAACTCATAGAAAATCCTAATGTTCCACCTCAAAATCTACAGGTTGATGAAAAAGGTCATATAAGAATTATTCTTAGACTAAGCTATATCCATACATTTCTAAATTAGTTTTACCTACTATGAAGTCTCCTAAACTAGATGAGGACCCAGTAGTGTTTCCCCACCTTCCTCTAACCATCATAGGGGTAAAAAAATAGCCTACTGTAAAGGGCCTCATACATATATATCTAAATTGTTTCCATAAATATTTTATTGTAGTCAAACTCAAAAATGGGTATGTTTTTCCCATAAAACTACCAAATCAAGGACACATGCCCTTATCATTTCCTCTTACACTTTTATCATTTGCTCAAAATGACTATCAGTTTGAGGGTGATATACTGTACTCAAGAGAATCTATGAACCCATTGACTTCTGCAAACCTTTCTAGAACCATGTTTTAAAGTGGGTGTCTCATTCTGATATATTTAAATGGGGATCACCATGAAGGCGTAAAATATTTTGGATATAAATACTCCCAATCTTATCGATTGAGAAGGTCTCTCAGATAGGTAGTAAGTGTATGACCATGGTCACCCTATCAATGATCACCCATACTATGTCACTTACTTGAGGGGATCTTGAAAAACCCTTCATAAAATCCATAGTGACATTGTTAAATTTTCACTTAGGTTTAGATAGAGGTTTTAGAAGTCCAATAGGTCACTGGTGATCCACTTTCACCCATTAACTGGTAGAAAAACTCATGATGAAACCTAACAACTTCCTCTTCATACCTAGCCACCATAAATTACGATGTATGTCTTAGTACATCTTGGTAATACAAGGGTGAACTTCCAAAAAAAGGTAAGAGATTACCACATAAACTTCTGTATGTCTAAAGGAACCTAAATAAGTCCATATAATAGAAGGATCTCATCCTCATTGATAAACCAACAAGGTGGTGGGTTCTCACTAAAGATACCCTCCCTCAGGACAAAGAATTTTAGATCTGATAGCTGTCTCAACTTACTTGTTACATAAGGGAGGTTTTCATTACTAGAGGTTCTAAAATAGGATTTCCATAATATTTCTGAACCTCTAGGTTCATCTTAGAAAATAAATACATTAACTACCACTCATTACTGGCCTCCAAGATGGCCTGTTTCTGAGTCTTCTAGCTCAGGGTGTTAGGTACTGCATTAACCTTATCAGGTGTATAAGCAATATCAAATTCAAAGGACTATAGGTTTTCTCCCCACCCACGCTACCTCTGATTCAAGTCACATTGTGTGGAGATGTATTTGATAATTTTATGGTCCATGTAAATGATGAACTTCTTACAAAATAAATAATTTCCCCAATAGAATATGAAACAAACCACGACTGCAAGATCAAGGTCATGCACATGGTAATTCTTCTCATGAAGTCTCATACAGCAAGACCAATATTCTAAAACCTGATCTCCCTATATAATAACTAATCCTATCCCAATTTCTAAATCATGATAGTAAACATTATAGCTTCAGCTTGGATCTGAAATAATCAGGATTGGTGCTGAAGTCAGTATCCATTTCAACTCCTAAAAGGCTATCTCACAAGCTTATAACCATATTAATTTCACACAATTATTAGTCAAACCCATAATAGAAAATTATAGGAACGATAAATCCTAGATGAATCCCTTGTAATAGTCATAGATCCATAAGAAACTACGTAATTCAAATACATTATTGGGATGCTCCTAAGAAACCACATCGTTCACCTTCTCTAGGTTAATAGATACTCTAAGTTCTAAAATAATATGACCTAAGAAGTGAACCTTATAAATCAAAAAGTTTAATTTTTTGATCATACCATATAGATTATTCTATCTCAGTTGTAACGACCCAAAATTTTGGAATAGTATACTAATTTTCTCTTAATGATTTAATACAGATGTCAATGGTTAATGCAGAAAGAAGAGTCGATGGCTTCATCCAGTAGACTCGAACCTTATGAAGCCCACTTATCGGAGCTTGGGAAGGAGGTGGCATCTTTGGGATTCTCTTTGGACCAAGCCCAAGCCGAACTCTAGTGTGTCAAGATTGAACAGAAACGCCTGCGGGAGAAGTTCAAGTTAGTGGATATTACTACTAGGGCAATGTTATCCAAGCCTCCCTCAGATTCTCTCACCTTAGCACACCTTACACTTAAGTCCAATGATGGGGTTATAAGGGGCTATGTGACGAGACCATAGCTACTATGTGTAATACTTTGAGATAAATAAAATTGTGATTTCTTTCTATGGTGAAGTTTCTGTTTTTTTAGATATTTGATTAAATATAGGATATATATTGATGAATTTTGAAAAAAAGGATATTTTAAAATATTTATGTAAACCGTAAATAATTAATGATGTGTAATGATTTTCGAAAAATGTTCTTCTGCAAATGTGTTCAGTAAGAAATTTAGAGTCTAATAAGATCAACTTAATTTTTGGTGAATAGTAAATTATGAATAGTGATTTTATGCTTAGGATTGGTAATGTGACCAAATGTATTAGTAATCTCACTTAAAGAAAGTATTAATATAATTGAGGCACCTTTATTAAGTAATGTGATTCAATAAAATAGGTAAATAACTGTTTCCGAAATTATTAGTTAAGTATTAGTTTTTTTGGGTGAATAGTGTTTTTTATTTAAAAATTAAATTAAAAATATTTAGAAAATTATTTTTATAAAATGGAGTTCATTTTTTAATTTAGAGCATCTATATTATATTAAGGTAAATTTTGGGGATTTTTCTGAAAAAAATGAATTTTCAATGAATAATAAAAATACAGTTTTAGGGTTTTGGTATGTTTAATGACATCATGACTGCATCATGATGATGTCATGAGTTATTTTAAGGGATGGTAAAATAAAGTGGATGAATTATTGTATGAGGGGTACCATGTGTCCTAACACCTTGGGAAATACCATGGGTAAGCCCATGGTTTTTTCAATACCACCAATGAGGTGTCCCTTGGCCTACCTTGTCCCCTTACTTCCCCTATAAATACCAAGACATTCTCTCATAATTTCTACTAAAAAATCATCCTCAACGAAGTTCTGGTATCCTTTCCTCCAAAGGAGTCCTCCCAAGGTGCCCCGAAGCCCTCAAGGTCCCAACCTTTGAGTTTTAAGAGTTACGTTTTAAGGTAAGGGATCCTACCTCTCTCTTTCTTTCAAAGTACTCTCTTTTATGTCATTTCTTTTATTCTACATGTTATTATGTTGGGGATATTATTTTATATTCATCCTACTGTCTTTTTAATTTTAATATTATTATAGACTCCCTCTTTCTCTCATCAATTCATTTTAAGAATGTTTAAGTGGTGCCGTTAGGCTGACGAATTTTTAAGGGATTCTTTCACCCTTCTCGTTTTCAAGATCTATTTTCATTTAAAGTCTTTAATGTTCCTTTTTATTTTGTTGGGGTATGATATCTATATCTATCATACTGATATTATATGTTCATATGATGAGAGTCCCTATTTGATCTCATAAATTCATTATTTTACGTTTTAAGTGATGTCGTTAGGCTGCTAAATTTTCATAATAGAAATCTTATTTTTGTCTCCCTTCCATGTTTTTCATTTCATATGTTATGTCTTTAAAATTTCATTACCATGTTCTTATATCCTTAATATTCTTTTCCTATACTGTTTTATGGATCATTTATGAGTAGGTGACCCATGTCCCCTTTATTTTCAATATTTTCTAAAGCCCTATAACATATCTGTTATGCTGTAGAATTTTCGTCTCAAAATGTCTCTATCTTTTTCTCAAATTATTTTATTTTATTAAGTGAATACTCAAAGCTCTTTCTTCTATATGGATATTCACATATATATCAAAATTTTCTATTTTAATTTTGGTACTTACATAAATGAAACCCGCTTTCCTTTTTCTGTGGGTTTAAAGTGACATAAAGATCATGTCTTTAAAGCAGTTTTTAAAACGTTATGATTATGAAATGAAACCCATATATTTTATCCTATATTTATAATTTATGAAATTTTGATGATGATATATGTGGCTCACATGATAATAAAGACAAATTTAATGGTGCGCCCTGATAGCGCTCCAATGCATCGAGTAAATACTTAATCTCGAGAGATGACTATTTTTAACGATACCTTGGTGAATAACCTTGGCAATTTTTAATGACACCTTGGGGATGGAACTTGGTGAAACAGAAATGATTGTATAAGTTAAATATTGTAGCCACATATTTAAGTTATGAAATATGTTATTTTTAATTATGATATCCCTCATGATTTATTTCTCATGCCTTAAAGTTCTTTTTCATGACTTTATTGATGTATCTCAAGATCACATGTTAAATGTTTCCCTTGTTTCCCTTACTGGGCCTTCTGATCACCCTTTTTTTTATGTATGTCCCCAGGTTATGAGATACAGTAATGAACCTAGGATTAACATAAGGATAAGCCTTTCAAGTGTTTAAGAAGAATGTTTTATGTTTTCATGCATTAAGTTCCTGGTTTCCAAGAAACTAAACCTTAAAGATAATCGGTTTTTTATTTTGTAATGAAAAGTTATGTATTAAAAAGGCGGGATGATATAGTTGGTATCAAAGGAAGGTTTAGTTATTTATGGATATTAGGCTATGAAATTTTTTAAAAGAAACCTTTAGAAAAGTTTAAATATAGGGAAAACTTCCTAGTATTTTGGTGAGTATTGAGTAAGTGGTTTATCAAAAAAGTACATCCCTGTCTGGATACGAGCAGGTAGAGGCGGCTTTGGCACAGATATACATAGGGGTAACACCTGAAAACACCAATTTGAGCTAGAATCGAATGGGAACTGGTGCACGATAATGGGTCTTGCTACACTCTTGGTTACGATACTCCTAGGGGATATGTTTGGTTAATTGCAAGCTTTTTATGAATCATTATGAAGGAATTATAGAGAAATGTAATTGTTTAAGCACGAAGTTTTAAGATTTAGAATTCTTTATAGATAAAAGATTCCTAAATGATACAAGTTTCTCACTATGATTTTATTCTTTTAGAAATTGGCGGCCAATAGGAGGAACCGTGCAAATGGTGACCGTAATGGACCGTGCACTGATGGCTCTCCGATGGAAGATGGAATGGAAATATTAAGGTGAATAATGAACCAACTGACTCAAGTTATGAGTAATAACTTGAAGAAATCTAAGAGGCCAATCTCACCACGAAGGGAACAACATTTTGTTGAGTCCTTCATGCTTCAACGATCACCAACATTCCGTGGATCTACTGACCCATTGGTTGTAGAATATTGGATATGCTCCATTGAAAGGATATTTTCTGTACTTCATTGTTCAGAACAAGAAAAAGTCACCCTTTCTGTTTACCACCTAGAGGGAGAAGCTGATCAGTGGTGGTTACTGATCAAAAACATGAAGCGAAGAGGAGAGATGGAAGCTATGGACTGGGAAGAGTTCTGGGGAATATTCTTCAATAATTATTTCCCTCGTTCGATGAGAACGATAATGGAGAAAAAATTTCTCAAGATGAAGCAGAAGGATAATGAATATGTTGGAATCTAAAAAATTAAATTCACATGGCTTTCCCGTTATACCTCAATCTTTGTCATGGACCCTAATGGGAAGGTTGATAGATTATTTGGCAGACTACGACCTCATCTGAAGAAGAATCTAGCCAATAAGGACTATGATAGCTATGAAGAAATAGTTCGAAGTGATATGAAAGTCGAATTGAAGTTTTCTAAGACACAATGGTCTCACAAATATAATGAGAAGAAGAGAGATCTAGAGCCAAGCCTGGGAAGAAGCTTTGATCAGGAAAGTGGTCAAAAGCAAATGCAACTTGCCACATGAAATAAATGTGGGAAGAAGTATTCGGGGAACTGCTTGATCAGAAGTGGCAAGTGCTACAAGTGTGGAAGAGAAGGACATATTGCTTGGAATTTTCATGGTGAGGTGAAGCCCCAACTTCCCAACATTAACGACAGAGGAAAGATGGTTCTGGCCAAACTCGAAGTCAAATTCTTCAAGTGTGGACAACTTGGGCACTTTTCTAATCACTGTACAAATCCAAGGGCAGTGGAGGGGAATCACCATCAACCTCAGCAAAGGCCAAGGGAGAAAGGTCGTGATTTTGATATCACAACAACTGATATTGAAGCTCTGAATTACGTGGTAGTAGGTACTCTTGTTGTCCTCTCAAAACTATCATGTACTTTGTTTGATTCAAGTTCTACGCATTCCTTTATTTCCTCCAAGTTTGAAAAGAATATATAATCAATCCCTAAACTGCTAGAGGTAGAGTTTTCAGTCAAGACTCCAAGTGGGATTATCCATGCATCAAGAGTGTTTAGAGACTCTAGTGTTTAATTTAGTGAGAAAAATCTTATTGAAAATCTAGTAGTCAATCCCATGTTGGAATTCGACGTTATACTAGGGATGTATTGCCTCTCAAAGTATAATACTAAGATCAAATGCAGAAGTAAGGAAATATCAGTAGTATTGAATGAACAACCTACACTTATCTTCTAAGGAGAGATATCCCGACCTGATCTTTGTCTAAAGGCACCTCCTATAGACTTCTTTATAGAGTTAATTGGTGAGGATGAAGAAGGAAAAGGGAGTATACAAATAGAATATGTTCTGATTGTTCAGGAATACATGGATGTATTTCCTGAGGAGTTACTTGGACCTCCCCCAGAAAGAGTGGTATAGTTATCCATTGCACTCATACCTAGATCTCAACAGATATCAAAGACCCCGTATAGAATGGAAAATGTGGAGCTAGAGGTGTTAAAGAAACGACTCCAAGACTTGTTGGAGAAGTGGTTTATCCGACCGAGTGTGTCTCCTTGGGGAGCACCAGTTCTCTTTGTGAAGAATAAGGATGGATCGATGCATATATGCATTGATTATAGAGAACTGAACAGAATCATAGTGAAGAACAAATACCCTCTTCCAAGAATTGATGATTTATTTGAACATCTTCGTGGGGCTCAATTATTCTTCAAGATTGATCTTTGATCTGGTTATCATCAACTAAGGGTGAAGAAGGAAGATATTCCAAAGGCTGCCTTCTGATCAAGATATGGGCATTATGAGTTTACTATTATTCTCTTCGTCTTGACTAATGCTCCTGCTATTTTCATGGATTTGATGAATAGAGTCTTTAAGGACTACCTTGATAAATCTGTGGTAGTTTTTATTGATGATATTTTGATATATTCAAAAAGTCATGAGGAGCATGAAGATCATCTAAGGGTTATATTGCAAACTCTGTGGAAGGAGAGGCTCTTTGGAAAGTTCAGAAAGTGTGAGTTTTGGTTACAACAAGTGGCTTTCTTGGGGCACACCATAACCAATGAAGGAATATCGGTTGACCCTACAAAGATAATGGTTGTGGAGGAGTGGCCTCAACCCACAACATTAACTGAGATTCGTATTTTCCTTGGTTTATTAGGATATTATAGGAGGTTTGTGAAAAAAATTTCACGGCTTTCTAATCCACTAACCATGTTTACTCGAAAAGGGGTTAAGTTCATCTGGATAAAGGAATGTGAGGAAAGTTTCCAAGATCTGAAGAAGAGATTGGTTATTGAACCTGTGTTAACACTACCCTCTATTGGAGAAGGATTAATTATTTTTATTGATGCATCTCTGAAAGGGATTGGGTGCACCCTCATGAAAAATGACAAGGTAATTGCTTATGCATTTCGTCATCTGAAGAAACATGAGCATAATTATCCTACGCATGATCTAGAGTTGGAGGCAATTGTTTTTACTCTAAAGTTATGGAGGCACTATCTTTATGGGGATAAATTTGATATATACACCGACCACCAAATTTTAAATTATATTTTCACCTAGAAAGAATTGAACATGATACAACGGAAATGGTTGGAACTTATTAAAGAATATGATTGTTCAATACATTATCACCCTGGAAGAGAAAACAAAGTCGCAGATGCGTTAAGCAGGAAAGAACCTGTTATTCTGGCAACAAGGAGAATCCTAGGAGACCCCTTGATTAAGGATCTAGTAAAACTGGACATGGTAATTGTAAGGGAAGGGAAATAATCAACCCTATCCCAAATGATTTATCAACCTTAATTTCTAGAGAAGATCAAGAAGGCTAAAAAAATAAGATCTTTTGTTACAGGAGAAGTTTGAGGCTGTGAAGGATGGGAAGTTTCCTTATTTCAAAATTGATCAAGAAGGTGTTTTGAAATTTCATACAAGACTATGTGTTCTATCTATTCTGGAGATAAATAAAGAACTGATGGATGAAGATCATAGCTCTACTTTCTCTATACATCTGGGAAGCACTAAGATGTATAGAGATCTTTGTGATCATTATTGATGGGATAACATGAATAGGGAGATTGCTTATTACACTACAAGGTTCCTAGTGTGTCAACAAGTAAAGACAGAATGACAACTTCCTAAGGGGGTATTACAAAAACTACCCAAACCAGCATGGAAGTGGGATAATATCACTATGGACTTTGTCACTGGTCTCCCGAAAACTTTCAAAGGGAACAATGCAATTTGGGTTATAGTGGACCGTCTCACCAAGACCCCAAATTTTATCTCTTTTTGGGAAGATTTCTCTCTAAATCAACTTGCCAAGATATACATAAAGGAAGTGGTAAGGCTGCATGGGATACCACTATCCATCGTATCTGATCGTGATCCAAGATTCACATCAAAATTCTGGAGAAGTCTTCAACATGCTCTGAATAATGAATTAAATTTTAGTATGGCCTATCATCCTCAAACTGATGGCCAATTTTAAAGGACTATCCAGACACTTGAGGACATGATGAGATTATTCTCAAAGGAATTTAAAGGTGGATGGGATCAACACCTCCCATTAGTTGAGTTCTCATACAACAACGGCTTCCATTCGAGTATTCAGATGGCACCCTATGTAGCTCTGTATGGAAAGCGATGTAGAACTCTTACTTGTTGGGATGAAGCTGGTGAGAGAAAGCTTCTTGGGCCTGATCTGGTGCAAGAGATGACAGAAAAGGTTCATTCCATACAACAACACATAAAGGCTGCTCAGAGTCGGCAGAAGAGCTATGTTGACAACCGTCAAAGGGAATTATAGTTTTTTTTGGCGACAAAGTCTTCCTTCGAATTTATCCATGGAAGAGAGTCATGCGGTTTGGGAAGAAAGGGAAGCTCATCCCTAGGTACATTGGGACATATGAAATCCTTGATCGCATAGGAGCAGTGGCCTATCATCTAGAACTCCCACCGAACCTATCTCAAGTTCACAATGTCTTCAATGTATCTCTCTTGAGGAAGTACATACTCGACCCTTCGTATGTACTGAACCCAGAGGTGGTGCAACTGGAACATGACCTCTCTTATGAGGAGCAGCCAATGGAGATCTTAGACTATAGAGACAAGGTTATACGCAACAAGACTACCCACCTTGTGAAAGTATTGTGGAGGAATCATAAGTATGAAGAAGCGACGTGGGAGCCTGAGGAAACAATGAAGCAAAAGTACCCTCACCTTTTCGACTAGGCCTTTGGTTTAAAATTTTGGTGATGAAATTTCTTAAGGGAGGAAGAATGTAACGACCCAAACTTTTTGAATAGTATACTAATTTTTTCTTAACGATTTAATAGAGATGTTAATGGTTAATGTAGAAAGAAGAGTCGATGGCTTCATCCAGTAGACTCGAACCTTATAAAGCCCACTTATCAGAGCTTGGGAAGGAGGTGGCATCTTTGGGATTCTCTTTGGACCAAGCCCAAGCTGAACCCCAACATGTCAAGCTTGAACGGAAATGCCTGCGGGAGAAGTTCAAGTTAGTGGTGATTACTACTAGGGCAATGTTATCCAATCCTCCCTCAGATTTCTCACCATATCACACCTTACCCTTAGGTCCTATGTTGGGGTTATAAGGGGCTATGTGACAGACCGTAGCTACTATGTGTAATCCTTTGAGATAAATAAAATTGTGATTTTCTTTCTATGGTGAAGTTTGTGTTTTTTTAAATATTCGAATAAATATAGGATGTATATTGATGAATTTTAAAAAAAGGATATTTTAAAATATTTATGTAAATCGTAAATAATTAATGATGTGTAAGGATTTTCAAAATATGGTCTTCTACAAATGTGTTCAGTAATAAATTTAGAGTCTAACAAGATCAACTTAATTTTTTATGAACAATAAATTATGAATAGTGATTTTACGCTTAGGATTAGTAATGTGACCAAATGGATTATTAATCTCACTTAAATAAAGTATTAATATAATTGAGGCACCCTGATTAAGTAATGTGATTCAATAAAATAGGTAAATAACTGTTTCAGAAATTATTAGTTAAGTATTAGTTTTTTTGGGTGAATAGTGTTTTTATTTAAAAATTAAATTAAAAATATTTAGGAAATTATTTTTATAAAATGGAGTTTATTTTTGAATTCAGAGCATCGATATTATGTTAAGGTGAATTTTGGGGATTTTTCTGAAAAAAATGAATTTTCAGTGAATAATAAAAATATAGTTTTAGGGTTTCAGTATGTTTAATGACATCATGACTTCATCATGATGATGTCATAAGATATTTTAAATGATGGTCGAATAAAGGGGATGAATTATTGTATTAGGGGTCCCATGTGGCCTAACACCTTGGGAAATATCATGGGCAAGCCCATGGTTTTGCCAATACCACCAATGAGGTGTCCCTTGGCCATTAATGTATGTCCCCTCACTTCCCCTATAAATACCAAGCCATTATCTCATCCTTTCGACTCAAAAATCATCCTCAACTAAGTTCTAGTCTCCTTACCTCCCAAGTAGTCCGCCCAATGTGCCCCAAACCCTTCAAGGCCCCAACCTTTGAGTTTGAAGAGTTACATTTTAAGGTAAGGGATCCCACCTCTCTCTTTGTTTCCAAGTACTCTCTTTTATGCCATTTCTTTTATCCTCCATGTTCTTATGTTGGGGATATTATTTTATATTAATCCTACTGTCCTTTTAATTTTCATATTATGAGATACCTCCTCTTGCTCTCATCAATTCATTTTAAGAATATTTAAGTGGCGCCGTTAGGCTGGTGAATTTTTAAGGGATTCTTTCACCCTTCTCATTTTGAAGATATATTTTCATGTCAAGTATTTCATGTTTTTATATTATATTGGGGTATTATCTCTATATCTATCATAATGATATTTTATTTTCATATGATGAGAGACCCTATTTGATCTCGTCAATTCATTTTTTTACGTTTTATGTGACATTGTTAGGCTGCCGAATTTTCATAAGAGAAATCTTATTTTTGTCTTCCTTACATGTTTTTCATTTCATATGGTATGTCTTTAAAATTTCATTACCATGTTCTTATATCCTTTATATTCTGTCCCTATACTGTTTTATGGATCATTTATTAGTAGGTGACCCATTTCCCCTTTATTTTCAATATTTTCTAAAACCCTATAACATAGCCGTTATGCTGCAGAATTTTCATCTCAAAATGTCTCTCTATTTTTCTCAAATTCTTTTATTTTATTAAGTTAATACTAAAACCTCTTTATTATATATGGGTGTTCACATATATATCAAAATTTTCTATTTTAATTCTGGGACTTACAAACATGAATCCCGCTTTCCTTTTTCTGTGGGTTTAAAGTGACATAAAGATCATGTCTTTAAATCAGTTTTTAAAACGTTATGATTATGAAATGAAAATCATTTCTTTTATGCTATATAGATTATTTATGAAATTTTAATGATGATATATGTGGATCAAATTACAATAAAGGAAAATTTAAGGGTGTGCCCTGATAGTTCTTCAATGCATTGGGTAAAGACTTAATCTCTAGAGATGACTATTTTTAACGATACCTTGGTGAATAACCTTGGTAATTTTTAATGACACCTTGGGGATGGACCTTGGTGAAACGGAAATGATTGTTTAAGTTAAATGTTGGATCCACATTTTTAAGTTATGAAATACGTTATTTTTAATTATGATATGCCTCATGATTTCTTTCTCATGCCTTAAAATTCATTTTCATGACTTTATTGATGTATCTCAAGATCACATGTTAAATGTTTCCATTGTTTACCTTAATGGGCCTTATGCTCACCATTTCTTTTGATGTATGTCCCCAGGTTATGAAATGTAGTAATGAATCTAGGATGAATATAAGGATAATCCTTTCAAGTGTTTAAGAATAATTTTTTATGTTTCATGCATTAAGTTCCTGGTTTCCAAGACACTAAACCTTAAAGATCCTCAGTTTTGTATTTTTTAATGAAAAGTTATGTATTAAAAGGGTGGGATGCTATAGTTGGTATCAAAGGATGGTTTAGTTATTTATGGAAATTAGGCTATGAAAACTTTAGGAATAACCCTTTAGAAAAGTTTAAATATAAGGAAAACTTCCTGGTATTTTGGTGAGTATTGATTAAGTGGTTTTCCTAACAAGTACATCCCTTTCTAGGTACGAGCAGGTAGAGGAAGCTCTAGCACAAATGTACATAGGGGTAACACCCGAAAACACCACTTTGAGCTAGACTCAAAGGGGAACTGGTGCATGATAACGGGCCTTGCTGCACTCTTTGTTACGACACTCTCGGGGGATATGTTTGGTTAATTGCAAGCTTTTTTATGAATCATTATGAAGGATTTATAGAGAAATATAATTGTTTAAGCACAAAATTTTAAGATATATAATTCTTTATTGTTAAAAGATTCCTAAATGATACCAGTTTCTCACTAAGATTTTATTCTTTTATAAAATGGCAGCCAATAGAAGGAAACGTGCAAATGGTGACCGTAATGGACCATGTGCTAGCGTCCCTCTTATTGAAGCCGGAATGGAAACATTCATGCGAATGATGAACCAACTGACTCAAGTTATGAGTAATAACTTGAATCATGATGGGAGTCCGATCTCACCACGAAGGGAACAACATTCTGTTGAGTCATTCATGTGTCAACGACCACCAACATTCAGTGGATCTACTAACCCATTGGTTGTTGAACAATGGATAAGCTCCATTGAAAAGATCTTTTCTATACATCATTATTCAGAACAAGAAAAAGTTACCCTTGCTGTTTACCGCCTAGAGGGAGAATCTGATCAGTGGTGGTCACTGATCAAAAACATGAATCCACGAGAAGATATGGAAGATATGGAGTGGGAATAGTTCAGAGGAATATTCTTCAATAAGTATTTCCCTTGTTTGATGAGAATGAGAATGGAGAAATAATTTCTCGAGCTGAAGCAGAAGAAGAATGAATCTGTTGGAATCTATAAGATGAACTTCACACGACTTTCCCGTTATACCTCAAGCTTTGTCATGGACCCTAATGGGAAGGTTTATAGATTCTTTGGTAGACTATGACCTCATATGCGGAAGAATCTTTCCAACAGGGACTATGATAGCTATGAATAAATAGTTTGAAGTGATATGAAAGTCGAACTGGAGTTTGGTGAGACACAATTGTCTCACAAATCTAATGAGAAGAAGAGAGATCTAGAACCAAGCTTGGGAAGAAGCTTTGATCAGGAAAGAGGTGGAAAGAAAATGCAACTTTCCACATGTGATAAATGTGGGAAGAAGCATTCAGGGCACTGCTTGATTAGAAGTGGCAAGTGCTACAAGTGTGGAAGAGAAGGACATATTTCTCAGAATTGTCATAGTAAGGTGAAGCATCAACTTCCCAACACTAATGACATATGAAAGATGGTTCTGGCCCTACCCGAAGTCAAATGCTTCATGTGTGGACAGTTTGGGCACTTTTCTAATCACTATCCAAATCTGAGGGCATTGGAGGGGAATCACCATCAACCTCATCAAAGGCCAAGTGAGCAAGGTCGTGCTTTTTCTATCATAACAACTGAAGTTGAAGCTCCGAATGACGTGGTAGCAGGTACACTTGTTGTCCTCTAAAAACTAGAAAGTACTTTGTTTGATTCTGGTTCTATGCATTCCTTTATTTCCTCCAAGTTTTCAAAGAATATAGAATCAATCCCTTAACTACTATAGGTAGAGTTTTCAGTAAAGACTCCAAGTGGGATTATCCATGCATCAATAGTGTTTAGAGATTCCAGTGTTTACTTTAGTGAGCACAATCTTATCTCAAATCTATTAGTCATTCCCATGATGGAATTCAACATTATTCTAGGGATGGAATGGCTCTCAAAGTATAATGCTAAGATCAAATGCAGAAGTAAGGAAATCTCAGTAGTCTTGAATGAATGACCTACAATTATCTTCCAAGGAGAGATATCTCGACCCGATCTTTGTCTAGAGGCACCTCCTATAGCCTTATTTATGGAGTTAATTAGTGAAGATGAAGAAGGAAAAGGGAGTATACAAATAGAAGATGTTATGATTGTTCAGGAATACATGGACGTATTTCTCGAGGAGTTACCTGGACCTCCCCTAGAAAGAGAGGTAGAGTTCTCCATTGAACTCGTACCTGGATCTCAACCGATATCAAAGAACCCGTATAGAATAGAAAATGTGGAGCTATAATTGTTAAAGAAACAAATCCAAGACTTGTTGGAGAAGGGGTTTATCTGACCGAGTGTGTCTCCTTGGGGAGCACCAGTTCTCCTTGTGAAGAAGAAGGATGGATCGATGCAGCTATGCATTGATTCTAGAGAACTGAACAAGATCAGAGTGAAGAACAAATACCCTCTTCCAAGAATTGATGATTTACTTGACCAACTTCGTGGGGATCAATTCTTCTCTAAGATTGATCTTCGAACTGGTTATCATCAACTGAGGGTGAAGAAGGAAGATATTCCAAATACTGCCTTCCGATCAAGATATGGGAATTATGAGTTTACTGTTATGCCCTTCGGCTTAACTAATGCTCCTGCTATTTTCATGGATTTGATGAATATAGTATTTAAGGACTACCTTGATTACATTGTGGTATTTTTTATTGATGATATTTTGATATATTTAAAAAGTCGTGAGGAGCATGAAGATCATCTGAGGGTTATTTTTCAAACTCTGTGGAAGGAGAGGCTCTTTGGAAAGTTCAACAAGTGTGATTTTTGGTTACAACAAGTGGATTTCTTGGGGCACATTGTATCCAATGAAGGAATCTCGGTTGACCCTACAAAGACAATGGTTGTAAAGGAGTGGCCTCAACCCAAAAAAGTAACTGAGATTCATAGTTTCCTTCATTTAGCATGACATTATAGGAGGTTTGTGAAAAACTTTTCACGGATTTCTAATCCACAAACCATGTTGACTCGAAAAGGGGTTAAGTTCATCTGTACAAAGGAATGCGAGGAAAGTTTCCAAGAGCTGAAGAAGATATTGGTTACTGCACCTATGTTAACACTACCCTCTATTAGAGAAGGATTTTTTATTTTTAGCGATGCATATCTGAAAGGGATTGGGTGTGTCCTCATTTAAAATGACAAGGTAATTTCTTATGCATCTCTTTAGCTGAAGCAACATGAGAAGAATTATCCTATGCATGATCTAGAGCTGGTGGCATTTGTTTTTGCTCTAAAGATATGGAGGAAATATCTTTATAGGGAGAAATGTGATATATACACGGACCACCAAATTTTAAAGTACATTTTCATGTAGAAAGAATTGAAAATGAGACAAAGGAGATGGTTGGATCTTATTAAAGACAATGATTGTTCAATTCATTATCACCCTGGAAGAACAAACAAAGTCGCAGATGCGTTAAGTTGGAAAGAACCTATTATTCTGGAAACAATGAATATCCTAAGAGGCCCCTTTATTAAGGATCTAGTAAAACTGGACATGGAAATTGTAAGAGAAGGGACATCATCAACCCTATCCCAAATGATTTCTCAACCTTCATTACTAGAGAAGATCAAGAAGGCTAAAAAATAAGATCTTTTGTTGCAGGAGAAGTTTGAGGCTGTGAAGGATGGGAAGTTTCCTGATTTCAATATTGATCAAGAAGGTGTATTGAAATTTCGTACAAGACTATGTGTTCCATCTATTCTGAAGATAAAGAAAGAACTGATGGATGAAACTCATAGATCTACTTTCTCTATACATCCAGGAAGCACTAAGATGTATAGAGACCTTCATGATCATTATTGGTGGGATAACATGAAGAGGGAGATTTCTGATTACACTACAAGGTGCCTAGTGTGTCAACAAGCAAAGGTAGAACGACAACTTCCTAAGGGGGTATTACAACCACTACCCATACCAGCATGGAAGTTGGATAATATCACTATGGACTTTATCAATGGTCTCCCAAAAACTTCTAAAGGGAACAATGCGATTTGGGTTATAATGGACCGTCTCACCAAGACTGCCCATTTTATCTCTTTTCGGGAAGATTTCTCTCTAGATCAACTTTCCAAGATATACATAAAGGAAGTGGTAAGGCTGTATGGGATACCACTATCCATCGTATCTGATCACGATCCAAGATTCACATCAAAATTTGGGAGAAGTATTCAACATGCTCTGAATACTGAATTGAATTTTAGTACGACCTATCATCCTCAAACTGATGGCTATTCCGAAAGGACTATTCAGACACTTGAGGACATGCTGAGATTATGCTCAATGGAATTTAAAGGTGGATGGGATCAACACCTCCCATTAGTTGAGTTCTCATACAACAACAACTTCCATTCGGGTATTCAGATGGCACCCTATGTAGCTCTGTATGGAAAGAAATGTAGAACTCCTACTTGTTGGGATGAAGCTGGTGAGAGAAAGCTTCTTGGGCCTGATCTTGTGCAAGAGATGACAGAAAAGGTTCATGTCATCCAACAACACATAAAGGCTGCTCAGAGTCAGCATAAGAGCTATGATGACAACCTTCGAAGGGACTTGGAGTTTGGTGTTCGTGACAAAGTCTTCCTTCGAATTTCTCTATGGAAGAGAGTCATGCGGTTTGGGAAGAAAGGGAAGCTCAACTCTAGGTACATTGGGCCCTATGAAATCCTTGATCGCATTGGAGTAGTGGCCTATCGTCTAGCACTCCCACTGAACCTAGCTCAAGTTCACGATGTCTTCCATGTATCTCTCTTGAGGAAGTACATACCCGACCCTTCGCATGTACTGAACCCAGAGGTGGTACAACTGGAACATGACCTCTCTTATGAGGAGAAGCTAGTGGAGATCTTAGACTGTAGAGACAAGGTTCTACGTAACAAGACTACCCACCTTGTGAAAGTCTTGTGGAGGAATCATAAGTATGAATAAGAGATGTGGGAGCCTGAGGAAACAATGAAGAAAAAGTACCCTCACCTTTTCTACTAGTCCTTTGATTTAAAATTTCGGAGAAAAAATTTCCTAAGGATGGAGGAATGTAACGACCCAAACTTTTTTAATAGTATACTAATTTTCTCTTGAAAATTTAATAGAGATATTTATGGTTAATGCAGAAAGAAGAGTCGATGACTTCATCCAGTAGACTCAAACCTTATGAATCCCACTTATCAGAGCTTGGGAAGAAGGTGGCATCTTTGGTCTTCGCTTTGGACCAAGCCCAAGATGAACTCTAGCATGTTAATCTTGAACGGAAACACCTGTGGGAGAAGTTCAAGTTAGTGGAGATTACTACTATGGTAATGTTATCTGAGCCTCCCTCAGATTATCTCACCTTAACACACCTTACCCTTATGTCCTATGCTGGGGTTATAAGGGGTTATGTGACGAGACCGTAGCTACTATGTGTAATCCTTTGAGATAAATAAAATTGTGATTTCTTCCTATGGTGAATTTTGTATTTTTTTAGATATTAGAATAAATATAGGATTTATATTGATGAATTTTGAAAAAAGGATATTTTAAAATATTTATGTAAACCGTAAATAATTAATGATGTGTAAGGATTTTCAAAAAATAGTCTTCTGCAAATGTGTTCAGTAAGAAATTTCGAGTCTAATAAGATCAACTTAATTTTTGGTGAATAGTAAATTATGAATAGTGATTTTATGCTTAGGATTAGTAATGTGACCAAATGGATTAGTAATATCACTTAAAAAAAGTACTAATATAATTGAGGCACCTTGATTAATTAATGAGATTCAATAAAATAGGTAAATAACTATTTCAGAAATTATTAGTTAAGTATTAGTTTTTTCGAGTGAATAGTGTTTTTTATTTAAAAATTATATTAAAAATATTTAAAAAATTATTTTTATAAAATGGAGTTATTTTTTGAATTCAGAGCATCAATATTATGTTAAGGTGAATTTTGGGGATTTTTATGAAAAAAATGAATTTTCAGTGAATAGTAAAAATACAGTTTTAGGGTTTCAATATGTTTAATGACATCATGACTGCATCATGATGATTTCATGAGATATTTTAAGGTATGGTCGACTAAATGGGATGAATTATTTTATTATGGGTCCCATGTGTCCTAACACCTTTGGAAATACCATGGGAAAGCCCATGGTTTTTCCAATACCACCAATGAGGTGTCCCTTGACCATTAATGCCTTGTCCCCTCACTTCCCCTATAAATACCAAGAAATTATCTCATCCTTTCGACTAAAAAATCATCCTTAACGAAGTTCTGGTCTCCTTACCTCCCAAGGAGTCCTCCCAAGGTGCCCCCAATCCCTCAAGGTCCAAACCTTTGAGTTTTAAGAGTTACATTTTAAGGTAAGGGATCCTACCTCTCTCTTTCTTTCCAAGTACTCTCTTTTATGTCCTTTATTTTATGATCCATGTTCTTATGTTGGGGATGTTATTTTATATTCATACTAATTTCCTTTTAATGTTCATATTATGAGATACCCCCTCTTGCTCTCATCAATTCATTTTACGAATGTTTAAGTGGCGCCGTTAGGCTGGAAAATTTTTAAGAGATTCTTTCACCCTTCTCGTTTTCAAGATCTATTTTCATGTAAAGTCTTTCATGTTACTTTTTATTATGTTGGGGTTTGATCTATATATATATATCATACTGATATTTTATGTTCATATGATGAGATAACCTATTTTATCTCATCAATTCATTTTTTTATGTTTTAAGTGACGCCGTTAGGCTGCCAAATTTTCATAAGAGAAATGTTATTTTTGTCTTCCTTCCATCTTTTTCATTTCATATGGTATGTCTTTAAAATTTCATTAACATGTTCTTATATCCTTTATATTCTGTCCCTATATTTTTTATGGATCATTTATGAGTAGTTTACCCATGTCCCCTATATTTTCAATATTTTCTAAAACCCTATAACATAACCGTTATGCTGCAGAATTTTTGTCTCAAAATGTCTCTCTCTTTTTATCAAATTCTTTTATTTTATTAAGTGAATAATCAAATCTATTTATTCTATATGGGTATTCACATATAGATAAATTTTTTCTATTTTAATTCTGGTACTTACATACATGAAACCCACTTTCCTTTTTCTATGGGTTTTAAGTGACATAAAGATCATGTCTTTAAAGCAGGTTTTAAAACATTATGATTATGAAATTAAAACCATTTATTTTATGCTATATGGTTTATTTATTAAATTTTGATGATGATATATGTGGATCACATGATAATAAAGGAAAATTTAAGGGTTCTCCCTAATAGCGCTCCAATGCATTGGGTAAAGACTTAATCTCTAGAGATGACTATTTTTATCGATACCTTGGTGAATAACCTTGGTAATTTTTAATGACACCTTGGGGATGGAACTTGGTGAAATGGAAATTATTGTATAAGTTAAATGTTTCAGCCACATCTTTATGTTTTGAAATACATTTTTTCAAATTATGATATGCCTCATGATTTCTTTCTCATGCCTTAAAGTTCTTTTTCATGACTTTATTGATGTATCACAAGCTCACATGTTAAATGTTTCCCTTGTTTCCCTTACTGGACCTTCTGCTCACCATTTCTTTTGATGTATGTCCCCAGGTTATGAGATGCAATAATGAACCTAGGATGAACATAAGGAGAATCCTTTAAAGTGTTTAAGAAGAATGTTTTATGTTTTCATGCATTAAGTTCCTAGTTTCCAAGACACTAAACCTTAAAGATCCTCAGTTTTGTATTTTGTAATGAAAAGTTATGTATTAAAAAGGCAGGATTCTATATTTGTGTATTTAGAAAAATATCATGATTTTTGGCATGGTCGTGTCTAGTGTGAGAATACACCAGGATTTCATCCACAAAGAATAAAAAAATAAATCCAGATGGGTAGAAAACCTGATTCATTAGAGCCATAAAGACTACCTGTGTGTTCATAAGGATGAAAAACATAACTAGGTACTCATTAAAGATGTATCTACTTTATAATTATGTACATAGTACATATTATGGTGTCACACACACACACACACACTTGATTTTAGCCCAAAATTAAATCGATATTTGAGAAAACTATCACTCCTCAAAGCTGGTCAAAGAGGTCATTTATATTGGGTAGTGGATACTAATTATTCACCATATTTTGGTTCAGCTGGTGGTAATACATGTACAACCTGATGGTACCATCTTCCTTCTTAGAAAAAAGGATAGGTGAAACCCATAATGATGTACTAGGTCCTATAATACCCTTTGATTCCAAGTATTCCAATATCTTCTTGAGTTCCTGGGGCTCTATAGGTGCCACCCTATAGGGACAAATGGACACTGATTCCACTTTTGGCACTAGCTAAATGGTAAAATCTACCTATATTATAGGAGGTAAACAAGAGAAATTGTTAGGGAAGTCATCCCTAAAATGATTCAAAACATAACATAATTCCAAAAGATGCATTCCCTAATCCCTCATAAAGAGAATCTCTATCTAGGATTTCTCCCAGCCTATCCCATGGAACTCAGGTCTAGCTTGACTCTCTTAGATATCCCATTCTCCCTTATGAATATTAATTCTACCCTCAAATGATGTAAATTACACCCTCTACATATAGAAATCTATGTGGCCATAATATGGCACTAGCCAGTCCATTCCGAGAATGATTTTGAAACTAGTCATCTTGAGGAAAAGGACATTCCATACAATTGGTACCCACCTATCTCGACTGGTCAATCCTTTTACTGGCGTATACTTTCTGATCAATCCCCTAATAGTGTGTCTAAAGTCATAACACAGTGAAAGTACTCCATTTCTAGGCCCATACTCCCCATAATTTATGTAGATATAAAAGAGAGTGATGCACCTGTATAAAATAAGGTAGAAACTAAAGTATTGGCTACTATAATAGTATCTCATACTATAGATAACCTAGGACTATTCTCCTTAGGTGTATGATGCATTGCATAGATATGGCCTGAACTATGACCCTGAGATGGAACCTGACTAACTTGGGTAGGTCCACTCTGCTGGCGTTGAACCTCCATCATCTGAATACCATGACCATAACCACCTCCTCATCCTAATAAGCTAATAGTAGAACAACTCCTAGCCTGAAATGGAGATACTAATCCTATATGTGGTGTCGGTTAAGATCCCTTCTCACTGGGTACAAGAGGTAAAGGTTGGTAGAAGCGTTGAAGGTGACCCATCCTACCACAGGCTCGGAACTCAATCAAGTTCCTTACATACTGGGGATTCATAAGACCTATCCTTCCATAATAGTGACACACCACATAGCTGTTGGTGAATTTCATCCAACTTGAACTATCCCCACATGCACACTCAAAACATCTCATGTTGCTAGAAAAACCATCTTCTTGCCTGAAAGCTATACTGCTCTGGATCACTTTTCCACCTCCCCTCAGGTTCTTCTCTATGATGAGGGCCTACTTCACTATATTATAAAAGATGGTCTTCCTAAAAAATTCTCCTATGATCGAGTGGAATGCACAAGACCATATTTAAAATGTCTCACAATGGTTATATCATCACCAGATAATGTCGAAACCAAATTCTAAAACTCAGTGAAATTACCAAAATATTCCATCACCAATATGAAACCCTACTGATGATGTATAAACTTTTAGTCATGGTTCACTCTTATCATCTATGAAAAAAGTATTCATGTAAGGATGTTTGAAATTCCACCTAGAGAATACCATAATAATGAAACGCCTAAGAGATAAAATCTACCAACTCTTGGTAGAGTCAGGGAGCATATAGGTAGTGATCTTGACCCTCCTTAATAGAGGAATATCCAAATTATAAAATATAGATAACATGGTCTCTATCCATGAATCAATAGCCTGAGGAAAACCATCCCCTAATAATGTGGAAGGATTATACTTCTAGACTCCTTGAGTCAAGTTTTCCATAGTAGGGGAAGGTCACAATGCTCCCTGTATAGACTACATGATGTAAAAGAAACTATCACATTACTAAGAATCAGTACCCATTAAAAGATCAATAGGAGTTTCCTCAGGTGGCACTATATGGGGTAATACTAGTGGCTTAGAGTCCACCAAATTTGGATCATGTTCATCTCCACTCTCCTAGTGTACGACTAGAGGACGTTAAGGTGACATAGGTCTTTAATTTCCAAGTGAACACCTCAGATAAGATTTAAAATAGTCAAAAAACAACAAAAAGTAGGAATGAATAGGTATAAAACATTCCTATAATGAATCAAACCACTCTTCTTACTTCTAAATAGAGGTCTAGGTGATAAGAAAGATCATAGGAGTCATAAGAGACACTGTCTGTAGACCACTATTAAGATTGGGTCAGGCTCACAGTCTCATACAACATAGAAAAGGTTCTACTATATGGACAATCAATTACAAGGTATAGAGGAAAAAACCATTTAGTTTCCAATTGGAATCCCCATTTAGTGGTAAATTTTTTAATTTTAAAACTTTAATATATTTAATCACATCATTATTTGGTTGGGTATATATATCTCAATCCAATAAAATTCATTACCATTTCTAATTTATAAGGTCCCAGACTCTTCCTAAATTTCAATTAGTACATCAAGTAATTGTGTCCTGACCTTTACATCTAGTATCCGAATGTAACATGTCATTCATATTGATTTGATTAAATGAACTAAAATTACCATTATATAGAAGTAGTCACTTCATAAATCACAATTGGCATTCATAAATCAAATCAACTTATATTTTAGCCCCTAGAACTAGTGGTTCCTAGGCTAACATGGCATAATTGGTTAATTAAGTTGTCATCATCAATCCGTGTTGGAAAACACTCTTTATATTGATGTATACACTTTAATTAGTACAATTATTTTATCCCTACAATAAATTTTAGAACACACACACACACACACACACATATATATATATATAAATCAAGGAACTCACAATAATAACATACAATTACAGGCAATGCAGCAGAAATATAAATATTGAATGGGGTGATGCATGTCGTGTGAATCTTAAAATGACTAATATGATGCATGACTTGATATAAAATTATCTCATCGGGCCCTAAAAAATTGATTTCATCATAATAACATCAACATTAATAACATCACACAACATGTGCATCACCTAATGATGAAATCGACACAATTGTAATAGGTACAACCAATAAAAACCATAAGCTTCCCTAGGTAATTTGGGTTTGCCCAATACATGGGGTAGCTAGCCCCATGAATTGTCTTATTACCAAATTCCATTACATTCTAGTCTCATGTTTGATACCTAAATAATATGACAAAAGGAAAATATCGATCAGATACCACTTTGTAGAATCTTTCCACCGAAGCCACGTAGAAGTGCCTAGAGATGGTGGGCCAAATGACCTCAAGATCACATCCCTATATACTAGAGGCTACCAACTAGAAGTGAGTTCCTAGGGTGTGTTTTTGGGGAGGCTATACACTCATGAGTTAGAGTGGATCACAATAGTAAGTAAAATATGGAAATTGTGATTAGTAATAAAAAAACATAATAAGAATAATAAATCATCTAAGATAGATAAATAAGTGGAATAATAATCATAATTAGATACAAAAATGATGATGATTATCATGTAATTTATCTATAGAAAAATGAGTGCATTGGAATACAGGGGAGTAAAAGGATACCACATGATATAACAAAATACAAAAGAGTTTGAAACTACCACTACTAGCAACATAAGCATAGGATTGATTCTCAAATCCTATACTCCATCCTAGAACTAAAAATCAAGCATTAGAAGCAAACTCATTTCCTTTATCTATACCTGTAGTCATGAAGTCTGCTTGGGTACAAAGGGTGGACCACGCAGTGTGTGAGATATACTTATTAGGACACCACCAACAATGTATAGATCAATCCATTTTGTGCAAATAAAATGAGCAGCGTGCCAATAATAATAAATTAAAGGCAATAAATAAATAAAACATGATAGTCCGGGTTCCTCTTGGATACCGAAATAACAATACTTTATTTGGACTAAGTTGGATGTCTTTGATATAAGGTGACATGTACAATGGTGATATATTGTATAAAGATATTAATCCATAATAATATAAGTGACAAGTGATGGAGTGGACCCAAGCATGTGATTTGTCTCAGAAGATGTGCCCCATGATAATAGATTTGTATTTATAGACTTTAATATAAAATTCATAACTAGAATTTAAAAAGAGGAACCTCGATCCCATCCAAGGAAAACTGAAAAAGAATCCCAAGTATCACTCTAGTGTAACTATAAAATCCCAATACCATAAAATTACATCCAAGGTGATCCATAAATGGAATCCCAAGTATCATTCACAGCATGGAGTGGAGACAAACCCTCTAAGACCATACATAGTATCTCACATAGGTGACTGAGTATCACTCGTGGAATGGTATAACCATCTACCTACTGATCCCATCAACAATGTCTCCCCTAGGGAATTAGTATCACTCATACAGAGGTAAGGAAAATATAGAGTGATCCTGTATAAGGAATACCAAGTATCACTCATGATGTTAATACAATCCATATGAAAAATCAATTATAAATATCGATGATCCTTTCTGAGGAATCCCATAAGGATACCCATGGGGGTGGATCAAGTTAAGGAAATCAGACCATGGTGGTGATTCACCTTTTTCTTGGATTGTATAGGGCATGGAAAACCATTGAATTTAATTTATTAATCATTTTGAGGCATCATTGGAAAGTTATGGAATGTGAAACCACGAAACATGATATAATTACAATGAAACTTAGGTTAAAAACTAAAAAAACTACCCTAATCCTATAACACTCTCCTCATCTAGTGTCATCCCTTGAATAGATCTATAATTAGAGAAAATGGAAGAATAGATTAATTTCCTAAAAATAAGAAAAACAATCTCATGCCCAAATAGAAAAAGAGGTGGGATGATAAACTAGGAATAATTGGAAGAAGTGTGGAGAGATTATCGAGAGGAATCCAACACACCAGACAACAATGAAAACAGATTCTAGATGGAGGAGTAAGATAGATTCCTTTATTAGGTGTGGATGAGGTCCCTCATGTGGCTCTTCTTCTATGTGGGAGAAAAAGAGGGATATGTTAAAACATACCCCTTCCCATTTTAAAAAACCATGCCTGGGAATTTAAACAGTGTGTAAACTTTACAAAGCATGTAAAATTTACACATAGGTTAAATCTTTGGTTCTTCCTCCTTGGTAAAACACAGTCCATGTCGTGTTTCAGGCCAAGACAAACCCTTACACACCATGTATCTAATAAATACTGTGTATTTAAATTACACGTAGTGTACTAGGTAGACACTTTGTATTTGGCATGTATCTAGCCTCAAGTATCTCTACTACCACCTTTCCTAAAATGAGCTAACTGACCCTTAGGTGTGGATTTTTGGTTTAACCAAAACTAAAAAGAAAACATACCTTGCTAAAAATCTGAGACGTTATAGGTATATTTTTTTTCTTCTCACCATAATTTGATTTTAATGATGATAAAAACTCTTAAAATGTATAATAATCTCTTTTAATTGATATGCTTCTAGCTTGATGACATCATGATAGAATCCTTTAAAGTATAATTATGCATATTTTAATGGGTGTTTTGAAGCCTTAGAATATGGATAGAATATCTATGGAAGCATAGTGAAGGAAGTGTAAAAGGCACTTTGTGAAGTTCATTGACATAGGTAGAAACAACTTCCCTGTTCAGTGACACCGGCCAACCGGGGGCATGCCCAACATCTTCCCCATGTAGCATAACCCCACTAGCTACCTCGTGGAGGAGAACTGGCTAGACAATGTTGTTGTAGAGAGGAAAGTTATTCTTTAGGAGTCTAGTGACATGTTGGTAGAGTTGAATCATCCAACCAGTGGAAGTAGGTAGTGCACACCACATTCTTGGAATACCATCAGCTACTCGGTGGAAGCTACCAGGTACCCAGTTTCATCAAGTTAGAATCCATGAGTAGCGCATTTACTATTGTAAAATTTCAACAAACCTAGAAATATATGACTTAAATACTCTAGAAGGATTATAAAATACAATTAAATGGTTTTTAAGATATAATTTGAGACATTGGATGTACTTTATAGTTAACAACTACATCCTCGATCTTCCAATCCCCAATCAACAACATGATTCATTGCTTAATTTTCCTCAATGTTATCTCCTTTCCAAATATTATTTATCATTATAGAGTGTGAATTTTATTAATATCCAATCACTCTCTTCTATTATTCTCATTCCCTCCCAATGTTCTTAAAATTATTTGTGAGAATCATGACCAAGCTACAAAGCAATTGCTTCCTAGAAATATCCTAATCTTCCTATTTATTATAATTATATTCTTACTACCATTAGATAAAGGTACCCTGGTTTCCATGACATATATTAAATAAAGAGACTATTTTTTTGAGGTTTCTAGATTTACCGTTAATGTTCTAGCATCTTTTTCTTTTCTAGTTTCTTTCTATAACATAAAAAGTAAGGTATAATTTTGGTATCATGGATACCAATAAAGTCAAGGGACTAATACATTAAATCCTCAAACTATTGTGGTGGTAGATGTAGGGGAACTTTTAGAGTTATTTTCAAACTTCCTTTCTAAATATCTTTTCTCATTTAATTTTTACAATTTCATTTATTTATCACTTTCATTCATTCATTTAATCATTTTTTAATCCATAAATTAATTCTAAATCAGTTATTCATTTTAAATTGCACTATATTTTATTATCCAGATTTTATTTTTAATTATATCACTGTTCTTTCTACTTGATTATTTTATTTAATTATTCAATATTTTATAAATATTTTTTTAAAATTGAATTTTTTCCTTTTTTTTAAAGGTAAATTCGACCCTCTTAAAATTTTATCCTACTATCACCTCTAAAGGATTCCATTTTGGGTAAGAAAAGTCATAGGGGCCCCAATCTTATATAATTCTGATATAAATCTTCAATAACACCCTACAAAACCAAGGAAGACCCACACCTCAAACAAACTCTTAGGTAACTCTCTTGTAATATGTACTTTGATCATTTTTGGGCCCACTACTACTCTGTCCTATGAGATTACATGACCTAAGAAGAAGGCCTCTAAAATTAAAAATTGAAATTTAAAAAGTTTAACATAGAGTTGGCTCTCTTAATGTAAATCTAGGACACTCCTTAGATGATCAATATGTTGACCCTCTAATGATAAATAAACCAGGATGTCATTAATGAAGAAAACCCTGAACTGGTATAATTAAGGTTAGAAGATATAGTTCACGACTCCCTTGAACATATCTTGGGATTTTTTTTATGTTGAAAGGAAATAATAGAAACTCATAATGTTCATAATAAAACCTAGACACCATATTTTAGATATCACCTAATGAACCTAAATATAGTGATAGTTGACCCTAAGATCGATCTTTGAGAACAACTTACCTCTTTTTAACTGGTTTAAGTGAACATTTATCCTTATATATGGTATTCATTATTTATCTTCACCTGATTTAGGTGAAGATAGTTAATACAAAGCCTCATGCTCATGTATGCCTTCTTTTGGAATAACATTAGAGATTCCTACGTGATATAATGGGTCTAATAAAACCTTTATCCATAAGGTCCTATAACTACACCTTCAACTCCCTAAGCACATAAAAGGATTTATAATAATCTAAAAAAGATGTAAAAGTGGTTTTAGGGTGAATATTAAGGTAGAATTTGATCTCCCAATGAGGGGGGAATCCTGGAACAACATTTAAAAATATGTCTATATACTATTCCTTCACAACTATAAGAATACTACCATCAAAAGAATATTCCACACATAGATATAGACTCACCATCTAATGTTTGATTTAGTAAAACTTCCTACATAAATTCCATGATCATCTCAACTAAAGTTCCTAGTCATCCATGAAGGAAAAAACCAATCCATATTCTTCACAAAACATCACTCTTCAAAAATAGTAACCAATCGTGGAATGAACTGAGGTTAACAGGTCTATGCCTAGGATTATGTCATATGGCTTCATCAAAACCACTATGAGGTCCAATAAAAACTTCTCACCCCTAATAAAAATATCACATCATCATCATATGTTTATGAGGGTGTGATCACTTCTAGTAGGAGTATCTAGTCACATATGCCTAGAAAATGGCTCTAACATGACATATAACTCTCAAATTTGGGATGAAACACCAAAGTAATAGCTCATTATAATATCTATGATTATGAGTTATAATGTAGAGTAGATAAATATCATACCATGAATCATCTATATAATTTATTGATCATAACCATCCATCACCAATATCCTTACACATCCAAGTGCACTAACTCCCTGAGATTGATAGTGTTCACCTGAGGGTGGTGGTGGTTGAAGTTGATTGTAGTGATGTATACATTTGGATTCCCATATAGTTGTACTAACAAAACCTCTACCAAAATCAAATCTCTAGGGAATAACCAATCTATTTTAAGGAGGCCCCTACATGTATTAATCCCTTTGACATAGGGGTCAATCTATCACTTAACTTCCCTCTATTGTACACTAGGATGGGAAGTCATGTGACATGTGAACTCATCCTCCACAAGCATATCAAATCATATATAATGCTTCAGTGGGTATTCTATGTGACTCCCAAGAATATTACCCATGGTTCTGGGACTATTCATGATTATGACTCTTATTTCATAACCTATATGCCTACCAATCACGAAATTTATCTAATGATTCCACTCTTGAATAACCACCACTATATCCAACTACCTACTAATCCTCTACTAAAAATCTCCTGATAACTAGGTTCATATCAGGAACCCCAACATAGTTGGGAATATAAATGGAAACAACACTATCTTAGATCTATTTTCTAAGCTATAGTCAAACTCCAATGATCTATGGAATTCATAATAAATAAAATTATGGTAGTACCTTATGAGGTTAGTGAACATTGATGCATACTATAAAACTGACATGCGACCCTGGTACAGATCCAACAACTCCTAGATGCATACTGACCTCAACATAACTAAGTAAAAATACTCATTAAAGAGGTTCTCAAAATCTACCCATGGTATAGTAACCTCTTTATAGGTATATATGATCAAAGTCCACCAAAAACTCACTAAAACATAAAATAGGATGGATTCTAGCACCACAATCTGATTGGAGGATGTTAGGATAAGGTGAAATGCTTGAATCACTACCTTATGAAAATTATCCACTTCATGGGGGTCAATATTTCCTTAGATCTTGGGTGGTCACTACTAATGAAACTCATGAAGTTCAATCAAACTACACACATCCTTATCCCACCCCACTAGAATATACATTGGTTAATAGGTGGAGGTATTTCCACATAAGTTGTGTGTAGTGGGTCTGATCGCAAAACTATAGGTGGTGGAACTACTCCATGCTCATACGATGGGGACATATCATGGTCTAGTCACTAATAAATAGCCTCATTTCTTAGTTGGTTAATGAAAATAGGCTATATCATTGGTATGGGTACATTATGACTCAACATCAGGATCCTGATTGATTGTTCTCATGGTGTAATTCTATAATTAACATGACAGAACATTGATGTTAATTAACATATATAAATATGATTAAATAAGGACACAAAAATCAATGAATATTTCTTACATGATTCATGTATCATTCACTTGTTCCCCATAATAAATGCTTTAGAGTTCTAAATTTACAAGCATGTTATTTGAGTCTTGGTGAATAGATATGTCAGTCACAACACCAATACAAGGTTCCCTATCTTAAAAAATGAACTTGAAACCCCTTTTAACCATTTCTACAAGTTCCCAAACCATCCTCACTGATACTTAACTATTATATTCAAACCTATGAAGAACTAGATCTGATAACACTTTTATATAACCCAACCCACAAAGACCCCACCTGAGCTAAAACTAAGTCGAGTGTACCAACCTAATCCCACATGTAATAAGAAAAAGGATGATGAATAACACCGAGTAGGAATATTACACATGATAGGAGACCATATCTTGATACACCTGTATACAAAGACACACCTTGACATATGATATAATAATAGAGGATGGATGATAAAAACAACTATAATATATAATTCATGTGAAAAATGATAAAATACATAAAAGAGAAACAAGTGAATAAACCATAAAGTAAAAAATGGGGAAAAATATGTGCCCAAAAAACATAAAGGTAAACCCAAACTAATGAAACCAGTGGTATAGGAAATTCCACAGTGAAAAGGATCCCAACATGAATGTTGTCTACGAATATCACCTCTGATCACCACTAAGATCTTTCTCTATCAAAATTGTGTCCACCCTGATCATCACCATACTATCCATCTTCCATATAAAACACTACATGTGTGGGAAAAAACCGTTGTATGGGTGAACATATATATACCCATTAGAACACCCTTAAAACACCAAAGGAATAAATAAGGTCCTTTTGTTTTCTCAAAAACCCCAAGGTAAAGGATAAACCACCCAGGTAAGAAGATCATGAAAAAAAACTTGGATATTATTTAAGATAGATAACTTGAGACACTAAAAACTAATCATTATAACCCATCCATGGATTTCACATGACTATAAAACATGATATGAACTATAGATTAAATCCATACCCATGTCATTTAACCATGTGTAGAAGAAAACTCGTTCCTCTATAAGTTAAGTGTTAGTCAAGGGAGTTCCAAACCCCATTGGAAGTGCTAACTCTCATTGAGCGAGTATGTAAAATGAGGGATTACTTAACTCCATAAGTAGACGAATCATTCCCTAATGATTTAGGTAATATCAATCAGGGGGGGGGGGGGTTAACAACTCTATTTGAACTTGTGGAGGAGCATATCCATGTTGGGTAAAAAGGATTAATAACTCTACACCAAAACTAAGATTCCTTCACCCTCATATTTACTGAGGATCACTAAAATTTATAACCCTATGGGGGACCAACTCATTATTATGAATTAGCAGCCAAAGGATTATTGAACCCTAAGGAATTCTCTTCTCATCACACCTAAAACCAATCACCAACCCTACAAAGATAAGGACACTAAATTACCCAAACCACATCATGTATTATCCCTAATTCCTAATAGGTATACGACATCATGATCTATGAAAAAAACACTTATAATAGGGTTTCAATTTTTTCAAATCCATCATACAATAAAATAAATGTGAAAATGGCCATAAAGGTCTTGTATCAATCTATGCCTCCTTCAGGACTTGACCCATTTTCATTCTAATGCATAATTTATGTCACGAAACATGAACCACCAAACTCAAACTATAATTATAAACTCGTACAATATTATTCCTTCTCGCCATAGTCATACATGTCATAATAAAAACTTTCACATTGTATCATTGTCTCATCTCACAATTATTAAGCACTAAGAATATAGTGTATCTCATCCTTAACAACATTATTGTATAAATGTTTAATAAAAAATATCTCAAAGATGATGTGACCATGGAGTAACTTATCATGTTATGAAATTATATACCCTTTATAAATATATAGAATTTTTGAGACCATGAATTGTAGTGTGACATTCCATGTTGCTTCTCAACGTGACCCTACACAACACAGACTTACTACTATAGTTGTTTCTATCCATCTTTATCACTTATTTGTTGTCACCATACTTATATATAGTAATTTTTCATTCCACCATTGAAAAGGGTATTCCATTCAATTGAATCATGAAAAAGAGTAGGGGATTCGAGAGAAATATTTCGAAACATAATATCAAATATGGGAAAATAATCAACAAGAGTTCGATTCCAAAAAGGGAAATTTTTAGAGATATTGATAAGGAATCACAATAGTGATATCATAAAGAAATTAAAAATTAGTAATAAATAGATTCACATTTATATCATGTGATAAAAGAGAATAATATGAGAAATATTACTACCTTAGATCTCATTCATTTATACAATATGAATCCATACTCTGAAAGCACCAAGGGAAAACAAATGGATTTTCCTTAGTTTAATGATCATCCAATATGACTTGGGATCTAAATAAAACCACTAGAGATTGTTATGGAGTGAGAGATCAAAGATGATAATATGAGGTAGAGCTAATATATATAGTGGTAACTTGGGTCATCCCAATCATGGTGACAAATAACTATTACAGTGAAATTACCCCAAGATAGACCAAAATAACATTGCAACAGGTATAATATCAATATAATGAACCTTAGTCAATTTGATATCTAAAAATACAAAATTATAAAATCCCTTCATAACTCACCAAAAAACTCATTCAACCCTTATAACTTCACACTAATTGACCCCAACTACAGTGTCATAAAGGGTATCATAGTGTATTGTCTTCTACATGGGATTAACAAGAAATACATCATTTATAAATAAAGGATATGGAACATCTCAAAAAATCAAGGTAAAACAAATACAATGTAATATTAACCTTAAAGTTCTATAACTTTTCATGCCTCAATCTATATCACCATGACACATTGTTAAAAATTACATTGTAACCTAAAATATCACACCATAAGGAGATTTCCCACTATTTTTAAAGTATTTGAATGAAAAAAATACATTTATCTATATTAATATACATCTTTTTGTAGATAACACTTTGAGTTTTATTTATTTTTTGTCAATGTTTGTCAATAAAGTAGAAGGATTTATTTGAGGTCAATATATTAAAGAGGGTGTAAAGAATAAGTTTCTTATACGTTTGGTTGAAGTATCAATGCCCATTGATGAATAAGATGTATATTGGATGTAAAATATTGATGGTAGTGATGAATAATCCAGGGGTATTTATTGGATGTAAAATTCATATGGTGAGGATTAATAATCCAATTTTGTTGAAGAAGAAAAGTGGTTCTCATGTATTGTTATTTTGGAAGAAGATAAATGGTGTTATTTCCTATAAAATATATTGATTATATTCATTAATTAAATGGGGAATATTATTATAAGACATTGAGTATATTTATTATTATTGTAGAACTAATATTAATATCTATAACATATACCTTGATATTTGGATAAACAAGATTGTTATCAAAATTATGAAGTTTTCTTATAGAGTTCCCTTATGATGTTCCCAAACAGAATGTTTTAGTTAGAGATGTGTGAATATAAAGGACGCATTTTATTAGAATGAGGAGATTAAATGAAGAATGAAACTGAATGTTAGGTTTAAATTAATTTATAGTTCCATTAGAAAAAAATATTCAGACAAATATATCAGTTGATTCTTGGTGTTGAATTCCACATTGATTAAACATCATGTTTATATGAAGGTATTCATGATTCTAGATAAAGGTGTTTAATGGAAAAAGTTGGTGAGACTTGGTGGATCTAAGCTTTTGAGATAAAGGATTCCTAAATAGGTTTATCAGATAGAGAAAACCAGATGAAGTTTCCAAATGAAGTTACCCAAAAGAGGTTTTAGAATGATTGACATAAGTTTACTAACAAAATCATCAATCAAAGGAAAAATGTGAAAAATCATTATATAGAGAATGTGTTGTAGATGTTATGGGTGAATATTTATTAGAAAAAAGTTTCCAAGAGAATACATCATACATAAGTTTCTGAATGAATTCATTAGATAAGAGTTTCTAAGTAAAAACATCAAATAAAGGTTCCTTAGTGGACCCATCAGATAGAGGGATGGTGATATTTGTACTATATAGAATATTACTTGAAAAATAAATCTTATAAAGAATACCTTTATGGAGAAATATTATGAATATTACATATAGATAATATTAAAGAATGAATATGAACTTAGACTAACTGAATTGAGAGATCTATTGAGTTCATCAGACAAAGAAAACCAGATGAACATAATCATTGGATTGAGGAACTTTACAAAGGTAGAACAGATAGGGATTTATAATACAAAGAAGTTCATATGAATATGTATCAGATAAATAATGTTTTAGGATCTTTACAATGGTTTTGTAAAGTCATACATTGTGATCATGCTGAGTGGGGCGTTCAATGACTTAGTAATCATGAATGAAGGATTATGGTTCTAGCTGAGATTTCAGGAAGGTTTGAGGATATTATTGATTCTAATATTTTTGAAATTTTTCTATGAATCTTTTTGAATACTATATTTTAGTAATATTTGAAGGTGGTCCAATAAATAATTATTTGGGTAAGAAATTCAAATTTTAAGTGAGAAGTTTGAATTTGAAGTCTGTGCACCTCCCTAGGTTTTTGGAGAAATGTTTCCTATATAAAGGGGAGATGGTCTGATGTGTAAAAAATAGAGTAGAATCACTAAACATATAATTAAATTACTAGATTAAGATGGAATAATAGGATTAACATATATCATATAAAGAATCTTGGTGCTGGGAGAATAAGAAGACGTCGTCTAAACAAGCCCAAGATGAACAATATCAAAAGGATAGTATCATACAAATAAGAATCAAAGGGATAGGTTCTAGATAAGGAATAATAGTAGTAAATAGAATAAATCTACTTGATTTTTTGAGGAATAAGAACTGTTGAAGTAGAATTCATGCACTAGTGTAATAAAATAAACATTCAAGTTTGATTCTTTGAAGAGAAAGAATTTTGTGTGCATTAATTTACATACAAAAGAAGAAGAAGAGTTTATTGAACAATTTTCTTATTGTAAAATAATAGGAAGAAGAAAAAATCAGCACTGCATCATTCAACATAAGTTACATTGGTGGAAAAATTTATTATCATTGTAAAGAACCTGAATAATTTGAATATTTTCTATATAGGTAGGATAAATATTTATCAAGGAGGTTCCATTGGACTAGGAATTCACCAATCTAGGGATATAAGAATATTTTCTATCCCCATACTAAAGTGTAGGGAACCAAACTTGGGTTCAAGATTATTTCTATACCTAACCACTTTATTTAGTATCCCATTATAGTGGAGAATCTAGGTACTGGTCACCAACTAACAAAACAAGTAATGGATTCTCTTACCGAGTGGTGAACCTTATAAAAATATCATACACCATGCTTTAATTGATTTAATATACTCACATATAAAAATGAAAATAGAACATGAGAACTAATATCCTAATAGGTATAATAGGTAAAGGTATAAAAATTATTTATTTGTTTTAAAAATACCCAACAATGATTCAACCCACTCTCAGTATTGATAATATCCCATAGTGGTCTTAATAATTTACATCAGAACCATGGTTCACCTCTATTTTATTCTATAATATTAAGTTATTATCTCTTTAGTATTTGAGTTTCTTTCCAATATTTATAATTAGGTGAAGTTTTTGTGAAGATTCATTTATGTTAGAGATAAATTCCATTCCTAACAAGACCACGATGAATAGGAAAATAAAGAGAAAATAAAGCTATATAATATTTCCACCTTAAGCAAAGAGGACGAATAAATTTTAGTATCTCCATGGAATTTTTACAAATAATACATAACTATCTTGTAAAGTTAAGAACCTATGTTTCAAATTACCACAAAGGATAAGGAAAACATTCCTACCCCAAAAGAACCAAGGTTATGTATTCATGAGGTATATGAAAAATTATTTTAAAGAATTTAATTAAGAAGAATAGCATAGAATAATAAGTGATGATAATATATCTACAACTTCTCAATATATACTAGTTATTAGATTAAAATATATACTTTATTGCATCTCCAGATAGATAGTCTTTCTTAGTTGTGGAATCTTTGAAAGTATGCATAAAGAAATCACTTAGCCGGAAGGTGATACAAATTTAAAAGTAAATAGTTCAAAGAAGTTAAATAGAAAGATTAAGTTAAGAATATTATTAAAGGAACAATCCATGAACCTTATGTAAATTTTAAAAATATAATTGATGTCACAGACTTTCAATTGGAAGTGAAATCCAAGAATATCAAGGAACTTAAGTCATTGTTTCAAAACAAAGTTAAGATGCATGATGAAGAGGTTGATAAAAAAGAGAAGTACTATAAAGAGAGTGTGATTTTGATTTAATATTAAAAAAATTACCCTCAGTATAAGGTTTATATAATTGGAATTGAAATTAGTCAATCTTGAATAGTCACACATTGAGTCTTCAAAAAATAAGGATAAAGTTATTGATTCTACACAATGACCAATATATTATTCTAATAATAAAATACCTATAACATGTGACAATAATATCATGAAAACATTTAATGATATATTTCAAGTAGTTGTGAATAAATACACACCATCCATACCTTTTTATAATGTTTTATCTAAATTTGAGTTCATGAAAAATGTAGGATTAAATAAAATCTATACAAGCATGGAGAAAGAAAAGTGATAATAATCCTACCAATATTACCATAGTGGATAAAAGAATAAGTGTAGAAGATAGTTCCCCATGAAGACCCCAAAAAGTTGTGAAGAAAACAAAAAAACACACGCATTCTGCTAGAATTTCTTTACCATATATAGTTTATATAAGAAGATCAAGGTTTTTGGGTCAATGTTGGTGTTGCAACAAATTTTTGAATTTTTAATTATATTGTTGGCACAATACTCTAAATCAAAAAGTAAAAAGGAAGTCCATGTTAATAGAAATAAATCTAGAGTTAAATAAGTAACATCTATAGATTAAGAAAAATCTATATACAAGAAATAGACTTATAATTCTTGAAAATATTTGTGATGTATGTAATAATGGGGGTCACAAGATTAGTACATGATCATATCAACATGTATATAAATAATATAAGAAAAATGACCAAAGGAGTTGTTAAGGAAAGAAGAAGTAACCTTTGGAAGTAAGTAGAAGAATGTTATGCACAATAATTCCCCCAAGAGGATATTATGGAAGAAATTTAAAAGGTCATTTGATACCAAATTTAAAAAGTTTAAGTAGAGTACTATATTTAAAATAAATAATATGAAGAAAGAAACTCAAAATAATCTATGTAGATACTCTATGAAGGATTATAATGAACCCAAAATGTATTAGTTATTTGGCCAATATATCTTGAGAAATCAAGAAATATGGAAAAGGGACAATCAAATGCTAGTTCAATAGGAATGGAGAGGATACCACATGAAGATATCAAACTTCATGAGAGGTTTTCAACAAATAAAAACCCTTGAGTTAAATAAGCTCTATGTGAGAGAAGAAATAAATATTGACACAATAAAAATGTTTTTTTTACTATTATTCCAAAATAATAATTAGTATTTAAAATAATTAAGAGTATTTTATCCATTAAGGTCATTGAGAAGAAAATTTTTCCACAAAAAATAGAATAAGAAATGAAAATATCCATGATGCCAACTAAAAAGTCAGAATCAAAGTTTAGATGTGAAAGCTTGAATAATGGAGGAAATGGAACAACACAGTTGTGAAAAAAATCTCAACCATACTATTCACATTGATAAATAAGGAAGTTTCACCTTATTACCATAATATTTGTGTTTTTTTATCTATACTTTCAATACAATGAATCTATGGTGAAGCATAATATTATTGGGAGACCTAAGAAAGTGGATGGTCTATCAACATTGGAGAACATTTTTTAAAGAAAACATATATTGTAGTTGGTTCCCTATAAACAACTTCTATATAGTATATGATAACTTATAATCATGTTTTTTGAATATCAATAAATTCATTATCACATCATGATTATTCTTCTACATAAAATTGTATGTGATAATTTCCCAAGGGTATCTGTTGCACTAAAAGGTCATAGTAGTTCTTTTCTATGATGAGAACCCGGAAGTGCTATGAAACTATTATTAGATATATGTTCTAGTACTGGATGATATCATTAGAGGGAAAAAAATGATATAGGCTATCATGGGTAGAGACTCGTAGGACATTGATACACCTTCTCATGGTGTACTCCCTTGGTGATATCTAGTACAATATTATAAGAATGAGACCCAATAGTAGGGGATTCACATTTATAAGTGTCATTGGATGTTCCTATCTATCGAATTGTGTATTGGTCCTTATAATTTAAATATTTTATTAATGGATATTATGAGTCATGTACTTTGATGTATTGATGAAAACCGTGATGATAAATGTTCACGACAAGGTAGGATACATTGAGTGCGTCATGAGTAATATTGCATTAATGAATAATGGGAGAAAGGATTTATCCCTTCTGTTCACTAATTAAAGTTAATATCTTAGGCCCTATAATGGTAATGATATAGCCTAAATAAATCCATGGACATGGTGTTCTATAGGAATGTTTTATTTCTGGAAAGTCAAATAAAGAGATGTCAAGCATATAGGTTTATGGCACTGGCATACAACCTGCTTGATTAGAGATATTGTGATAAAGGGATTATATTACATGGTAAACATTTATATGATGTGACAAGTCATTTTAGCATTAACGTCTTCTATATGGGTTCCTTGACATGTTTCTAGACACTAACCGTGGAATTTAGGCTATTCCACCTAATGCCACTAAGAAATATGCCTAGAGGGTCACACACTAAGTATATCCAAATTCTCAGTTAAATAATTTATTAATTAACAAGTTGAATAAATATTTTTCCCAGTCATGGTTTAATAATTATTCATGTATGAATGATCTCATTTATTCTATAACTAGTTACTCGAGAGAATATATTGTGGGTGGAATAATTAATAAATATTGAGGAGGATTAGCAGACCAAGTTTAATGGCCCAGTGAGAAATAATAATATTGAATATTATTTGATTAAATAATATTTAATTATAACTCACAAGTTAAGTGTATGTTAGGAAATTATAATATTACTACTATTATTTGACATGGTTGTTTTTATTGGATTAATTAAATAATTAAAGGAACTTGTGAAAATTATTTAATTATTACCCTTGTGAAATAAATGCCCATTTATATTATTCTCTCATTAGCCAAGGGAAAGAAAAAAGACACCTATTAAATTGTGCGCAACATTTTAGAGAGAACTTCTCAATACTAGAGAGTTATTTCATCTCCAAGAATGATCTTAATAATGAGAACGATCCTCCTCCACCGGATCAAGGAGAATTATTTGGAAACAGTTCTCAAGGCGATCAAAGGAGGGTGATGCAACCGTAAGGATATTCCATGCTAGAACCCGAAGACTCCTTTAGTGACATCTAGAGATTCATGGAAAATGTGCAAATTACCACTAGATGATATCTACCCTTGATCTCTACAACATAATGGCGGTGGACTATAGATCTATGGATAAACACATCAATGAAGAAAGAATAAAATTTGGAGGTAATTATTATTTAATTAAATTAATTAAAAACAATATATGTTGATCCCCTCTCTTGTTTTAGAGTTTCTATTCCTTTATCTTATTTCTTTGATTAAATTACATGGATCAAGGTGTTCATTGTCAGATAGATCTCGAATTGTTCATTGAATATGGAAAAAATCAAAGTTGGGCACTGTCCCTCCCATGGTTCCACTGCACCTGGAACCTACAAGTGGTATCCGAGAAGGAATATTATTGTTTATAATTATTTAAATTAATTGGTGATTTATGCATTCATAATTTAGTTTTTCAATCCAAGTTTAATTGTTCTTTTAATATGAATTATGATATATTTTTCTTCCTCCATTGTTTCTCATGGATCTAAGAGACACAATCATTTTTATGATTAAAATAAAATCGAGGTACTCATCCAAAGGTGCAAAGGATTCTACTCAGATAACACACGAATACACGTTGTGTAATCTATGTCACATGCCATTTAGTTGCGATTAATCCACCAAGAGTTAATTCATCAATTACTCAACCCATGTGAATTAAAGACACACAGTGCAATTAATTCTTACACCGCATGTTGATCGAGACAGATTGGCACACAGTCAGCCAGACTACACGGCGTGTGGACCACTGGACACGACGTGTAGTCCCTTTCATGTTAGGATTGGTCTGTGTATCCCATAAATGGCTTAGCTAACTGGTGGATATGTAAATAAAAGTCAACATAGCATGTGTCCCACTGGACATGCCGTGTACTCCAAGAATTTTAAAGTACGCCTCACACGTCGAGTCCCTAGGAATGTACTTCAGATAGATGGTGAAGGTAGTACACACCGTGTATATTGGGTCTACATGCTGTGTACTTTTACCAAATTACACAAAATTAAAACTTTAATATCTTCATAATGTTCAGATATACATATCATGTATAAGTTATATTACAGTTATTATTCTCCATGTATTAAAGTATGACACTTTACCAAAAATTCATGTAATTCGTGCAATCATCTGTGAAGTACACAACATGATAGTACATGATAAGTCATGCCTGATATATGTCACAAAGAATAAAGGGTATAAAATTATAATACATGTTGATTAGATTTGGACAAGTATTCACCGAGTTACCTCTATGGTACATTTATGTACAATGTTAATTTTAAATGAATTTTAGTTTTTTTAAAATTATAATGGATGAGAATCTCAATGAAATTCCGAAAATGATTAAGATAAAAAGATTGATTAAATAAAGATAATAATTAAACTATTCAAGGGTGATTTATCTTAAATAAGAACGATTAAATAATTGAACTCTAGTTTTATTAAATGCATAATTATTTGAATTCATTTGGATGATCATGATATATAATAGACTATTTTATGTGATTGGTTTCCGTTGAATTTATTATTAAATTAAATTATTGTACTACATGCCTTCTCTCCTCATTAATATGTAGGACCTATGTGCCCATGGTTTGTTTTATGTAAAACCCCATTTACACCTCACTTGAATGTGAGTAAAATCATATGTAATGGATGGATATCCTATGCTAGGGGAGGTGGTTCATGTTAGGAGATACAGTGAAACCAATTCAAGGAGATACAAAGGTGGATAAGTGGAAATATATAAAAATGACCCTTAAATGGTTCAAGGTGTTTATCCCCTAGGTTGGTGGTTAGTTTATCAATGGATAGATAAACTAACCATTATAACAAGATCATGATCATACCATTTATTTTATTTCAGTCATTTTCATGGTTATTCATTATGGATGTTTTTTCTCAATCATATAATTAATGAATTAACAAGCATACAAGATGGAACTAAAATAAACTAGATAATGTGTAAATATTATCTAATGATATGGTTAATTACTTAAGTAATACCACTTAATTTTAATAAGAATGGGATAAATATAATAATTGTAAATTTATATATAATGGATAAAATCACTCAATAAAATATTAAGTCGATATAGCCTCTCATTAATTCGGATAGAATCGAACTATAGTTAAAAGTGCATGACCAACCAATGTTGGGGTGATTTCGATTATCAGGGAATTCTAACATGAGTTTTTTGGGTTAACTTGACTTGGTTCACATCAAGGGTTGACTGATAAAGTAGGACTTGATGTAATTGAGTGGTAAATGTTGAGGAAACCTAAATTAATGATTTCAAAATTGGGGAGTTCACTCAACGGTTCAAAGAACTATTAGTTATTGTAGTTGGCATTTGGTATGCCTGCCTAAAACCATTTAAATTCTTGACCAGCCAAAGTTTGGGTAATGAGAATAGAATATAGATCCTTGCAACCAGAATATCCAAGCAACATGATATTATAAAGCCAGTGGTGAGGGATATTGGGTTTCAATAATATAGTGGGATATTAATAAATATAATATTTATTTATTTGTCTAAATTTTATCAGATAAAGTACTAAAATTTGTGTCATATTATTTGTAGAAATAGAATAAAAAATGACACCATACATATCATTGTGATCCATACACAAGAAGGGAAAACTTATCACTCACACTAATTTTCAGAAGTGGAAATGGCTTCTACGTTCCATCATTAACCATGAAAGAAAACTACATATAACAGAAGAACCTTTACCTGTTTCACCTAGAAATGAGGGGATTGATAAAGAGATCTCTCTATAAGAGAAACATCTGAATGATGCTATAGATGTTTAGTGATTCATTCTATCTTCCATGTCAAATGGTATCTTGAAGAAACATGAGGAAATGAATTCTTATAGCATGATGTTTCACCTTCAGGATCTCTATCAAGAGAAGGTGAGACAAGAGAGGCATGAGATCTCCAATGCTTTATTTATGACTATTCTTGGAGAGTCTGTGCTAGATGATGTTCATATAGTCAAGATTATCAGCTACATTGAGCATCTGGACATCTTAGGGATTGAATACCTAGATGAATTTCATATATATCTCACATTTTCATACTTCCCAAGGCCTTATCTAGTTTTATTGTGAATTATAATATGATAAATAATGAGAAGATTTTATCAGAACTTATGACCTTGATTCTCCAAGTGGATAAGGGCACAGGGAATGACAAACCCACAATCCTTATGTAGAATATAAATAGTAAAGAAAAGTAAAAGGGGCATAATACTTATAAAAAATCTAAATCCCCCAAGCACCATATGAATAAGAAGAAGAATATCTAAAGGCATGTAAAGGAAAAGGAGGCAGTATGTTTTTCATGTGGAAAATCAGGCCACTGGAAGAGGAACTACACCCAGAGGAATGGGGAAGCCAAAGGTGAATTTATTATCAAACACAATCTTTAAATTTCTACAAATTGGGTATTAGATACAACTTGTGGTGCTCACATTTATATTCAAATACAAGAACCAAGTCGATTTTAGAAAATTTCCATAGGAGAGGTGGATTTGAGAGCTACTAATGGTGCGAGGATGGATGCTCTTTCCATTGGTGACTACAACCTTTGTTGACAATGATAATTATTTTTGTTTTTCATGATTGTTATTATATACCTATTGTTACCAAAAACACAATTTCTATATCAGGTTTAGATACATACGGGTTCAATTTCATGTTTGGAAATAAATTTTGTTTATTTTATAAGGAAAACATATGTTATGGTATGTAACATTTAAATAAATGTCTTTATGTATAAAATTATGAAAACCAAGTGTTGGAAATTGATAAAGAATCAAGTTCACATGACTTATTTAACACCCAGCTTTGGCATCACCCTCTTGGTCATGTAAATGAGAAGAATTTGAAACAGATCTATTAAGATGTTTACTTAGAATCTTCCAAAATAAAACCACTTGATAGACGTTATGCTTTTTTACATGGGAAAATTACCAAACCCCCATTTGTTGGACATGGTGAAACTGCCATAGAGCTTCTAGGATTGGTACAAACTAATGTTTGTGGACCATTTCTAGTAGAAGTTGGAGGTGGATATTCTTACTTCATAACTTTTACTAATGACTTGAGTAGATATTACTAAATCCACTTGATGAGGTATAAGTCTGAGTCCTTTGAGAAATTCCAGGAATTTAAGAATGAAGAATATAATCATCTTGGTAAAAAGATAAAGAAGCTTTGATTAGATCAAGGTGGATAATATCTTAACCAAGAGTTTATGTACTTTCTATGGGAGTTTGGGATTCTATCTCAAATCACTCCACCTAATACACTACAGTGGAATGGTGTTAGTTAAAGAAGGAACCGTACCTTTTTGGACATGGTAAGGTTGATGATGAGTCTTGTAGATCATCCATTATCCTTTTAGGGATATGCATTAAAAACTATGATATACACATTAAATCAAGTACCAACTAAAGCATGAAATGAAATTCCATTTGAGTTCTTGGAGTGGAAATAAACCCATTTTGTCGCACAAACATGAATGAGGATGTAAGGTGTTCATTAAGGATTTATTCGAAAACTAACAAGAACCACGAGGAACAAAGTGTTTCTTTATAGGGAATCACAAGGAAACAAATGGATACTACCTATACAACCCCTCAAACAAGAAATTGACTATCACCAGACAAGCCGTATTTCTTGATATAGAGCACATTCTCAAAAAGGATAGTGGGAGTAATATTGACTTCGATGAAGTTGATGATAAAGATAAGTAGTAGTTGGTACAAAATCAAGTTCTATAGGTCCCCATAGAAGAATTAGTTCCTGAAATACAATTACTGTGTATGATTGTAAGAGTGGTAAGGGAACCAGAGAGATATGATTTTCTAGTCACCAAGGATGGTGACTCATTATTTTTGGACAATGATGAACCTATATCCTAAGAAGTGAAATTAGAGTGCTTACAAGCTACATGAAGGATATAATATATGAATTATAAGATTGATTCCATGTATCAAAACCAATTCTAGGTTTTTTTTATGTTCCGGTTGATGTAAAGCCTGTTGGATGCAAATGGGTATTCAAGAGAAAGCTGAACATAGAAGGTAAAGTACCTATAAAGCAAGGCTAGTGGATGAAGGTTTTAAAAAATGTTAAGGTATTGACTATAATGAAACCTTTTCAAAGGTTTCCATGTTTAAATCCTTAAGAATCATACTTTCCATAAAAGCTTACCATTGAGATTTGGAATATGGATGTCAAAACTGCATTCCTTAATGGGAACCATTAGGAATATGTCTATAGGACACAAACAGAAGGGTTTGTGATACAAGGTGATGTCCAAAGGTTTTTAAAGTTATTGAGATACATTTATGGATAGAAGCAATAATCCGGGCTATGGAATATTTGATTCGATGAAGCCAGAAGAGAATTTGGTTTCATTAAAAATGAATGTGAGTCTTTTGTTTATAAAAGGATTAATGCGAATGCAGTTTTTATCCTAGTAGTATATGTTGACAACCTATTACTTATTGGAAACTACATAACAGGGTTATAGTTAGTTAAAGACTTTTTGAACAAGTGATTATCCATGAAAGACTTAGGCGAAATAACCAAAATTCTGGGTATCAATATCATTCTTGATAGATCCAAGTGACTTCTTGGACTAAGTCGAAGTACATATATTTACCAGATACAAATGATATTTAGTATGGAACAATCCAAGAGGGGATTAGTTCCAGTTTCACATAGTTTACAACTTTCTAATAAAATGTGTCCTAAGACACAACAGGTGAAAGATATAATGAGTAATATTCCATACACTCTAGTGATAGGATCATTCATGTGTGTCATGTTATGTAGTAGACTTGATGTTCCCTATGCACTGAGCATGGTAGGTGGATATCAAGAAGATCCAGGAGAACAAAATTTGACTATTGTTAAGTATATCCATAAGTATCTGAGAAGAACTAAGGATATGTTCTTGGTGTATGGATGAGACAAGGAGTTTTTCATCAGATGGTATGCTGATGCTGGTTTTCAGATAGATCATAATGATATGAAGTCACAATCTGGATATGTTTTCTATCTCAATGTAAGATTTTTGAGTTGGAAGACTTCATAGAATCCAGTTGTTGCTGATTCTACAGTAGATTTTGAGTATATAGAGGTTTCTGATGTAGCCAAGGAATCTGTTTAGATTAAATAAATTCCAGGATCTTGATGTGGTACCAAACAGTAAAGACCCTATCACATTGTATTGTGATAGTACTGTATTTCTATTCCTTGCAAAAGAGACTAGGTCACATCAACAGATAAATAAAATAATCCAAAATTATCACCTATTAAGGGATTTTCATCAGAGGGGTGAATTTACAGTGAGAAAATAATCAATAGAAAAGAATGTGGCATACCCCTTGACTAAAGGCCAACATCATCAGAAGCATGAGTATCATGTGAGAGCTAACAGACTGAAGTTTTTTAGCAGTTGTCTCTAGTGAAAGTGGGAGTCTTTTGGAGTTGGTGCACTAGAACCAACTAATATGTACTATATGATAACTTATATTCATGTTTTTTGAATATCAATAAATTAATTATCATGTCATGATTGATCTTATGCGTAAAATTGTATGTGATAATGTCTCAAGAGTAGCTATCACACTAAAAGTTTATAGCTATTCTCTATTATGATGAGAACTCGGAAGTTCTATCAAATTATTATTGGATATATGTTCTATTTACTAATGATATCATTTGAGGGACACAAATGATACATACTATCTAGGGTAGAGACTTATAGGAATTTGAGTCACCTTCTCATGGTGTACTCCCATGGTGATATCCAATAGGAAATTATAAGAATGAGACCCAACAATAGGAAATCTACATCTATAAGTGTCAATGGATGTTCCTGTCTATAGATGTGTGTATTGGTCCTTAGGCTTTATGATTATTATTAATGGATATTATTATTTGTGTACTTTGATATATTGATAAAAACTGTGGAGACAAATTTTGGCGGTGAAGTAGGATACATTGGGTGCATCATGAGTAATATTGCATTAATGAATAATGCGAGAAAGGATTTATCCCTTATATTCACTAATGGAATTTAATATATCATGCCCTTTTATGTCAATTATATATCCTAAATAAATCCATGGCCATGGTGTTCTATAGGCAAGTTCTATTTCTGGAAAGTCAAAGAAAGAGATATCAAACATATAGGTTGATGGCACTACCATGCAACCTGCTCAATTAGAGAAATTGTGATAAGGAGATTATATTACATGGTAAATGATCATATGAGGTGACATGTCATTGTGACATTAACTTCTTTCTCTATGGTTTCATTGGTGTGTTGTTAGACACTAACCTTGGATTTATGATGATCCTCTTAATGCCACTGTGAAAGAGGGCTAGAGGGCCACACACTAAGAGTATCCATAATCTCAGTAAAATAATTTATTATTTAACAAGTTGAATAAATATTATACCTAGTTATGGTTTAATAATAATTCATGTATGTATTATCATGTTTATTCCATCACTAGTTATTTGAGAGAATATATTGTGAGTGGAATAATTAATAAATATTGAGAAGGACCGGCAGACCGAGTTTAATGGTCCAATGAGAAATTATTATATGGAATATTATTTGATTGAATAATATTTAATTATAACTTTCTAGTTAAGAACATGTTAGGAAATAATAATATTTCTGTTATTATTTTACATGGGGGTTTCGATAGGATTAATGAAATAATTAAAGGAACTTGTGGAAATTATTTAATTTTTACCCTTGTGAAATAAATGCTTGGTTATATTATTCTCTCATTAGCCAAGGGAAATAAAAGTGACGCTTATCCATTTGTGTACAACATTTTTTAGAAAACCTCTCAAGACTAGAGAGTTCTTTCCTCTCCAATAACGCTCTCAAGAACAAGAGAAATCCTATATCAACCTTACTCTTTATTACACACTTAAACATGATTTATTACATAAAAGTGCCTTTAATAAATCATTTAGGATTGAGAGGTATAGTGTCTTGTGAAATTAGGATACTTATATAACAACTTAAAACATGAAATAAAACATCTTTATTTTAAACTTCTTTGACATGACCAACTCATTCCTTCATACTTAACACTGCATGGGATAACCTAAGGACATACATAAGAAATGGGTGAGATATAAAGCCTAGTAAGGGAGTAAAAAAGGCATAACATGATGAATACAATACATATTTGGAAATAGGAAAATCAAGGGATCATAAGAGAAACATGAACATAATGTAATGATATATCATTATTATCATAACATGAAAATGTGGTAACAACATACAACATGATATTAACATGAGCTAACGCTCATTGCACATGGATTAACATGAGTAAACCCTCATTGTACATGAATTATCATGAGTAAAGTCTCATTGAACACGAATTATCATGATTAATAACTCATTTCACATAGAGTATCATGATACTAAACTTTACCCAATGCATTGGAGCGCTATCAGGGCACACCCTTTATAAACATTTCATTTTATGTATAAGTGTACCACATGGATCTTATAACATGGAGTCATTCAACATCATAAGTTATTACACAATTAAGGAAAGTGTAATACATACATGTATGTACAATTAAATAAGTGTTTGTTAATAATGGTGAATACACTTGATAGAAATATGTGTATAGTATTCACTACATGATGATTTTGGCTTGGAAAATCATAGTGCAATTTCGACAACATAACATCGTCATATTAAAATTCATAAGTTGGGCTGATGAGAGAGAAATGGATCTCTCATAATTTATTCATGAAATAGATCATAAGGGTATCATGGAACATAATATCCCAACATATGAAATGGGATTTAGATGTATAATAGGGGAGAAATACTTGAATAGAAATAAGAAGAGAGAAATCCCTTACGGAATTTCGACATGGTAACCGGTGTACATAGAAGTAATTAATGAGAGGTAAAGTGTTATATCATCATTTAAACATAAGTAGGGAAGTGTGAGGAAGGTGATAAATCATACCCCAACATTTTTAATTGAATGTTAAAGGGTAATACAATATAAAGAAACTTGGATAAAAATGAAAAAGGAAGGAATCCCTTACTTGAGTTTGTGACTTCAAGAGCATGAAGAGCAGCTTTTTCAGATATTTTGGAACCTTGGAAGTATTATAGAGATAGGAGGGTAGAGTAATAACATTATCCAAGAATTTTTAGTGAAGATAACTGGGATCTTGGGTGGTTTTATAAAGGAAATGGGAGGGAAATTTTTTAATATTTCACAAACATAGGTTTTAGAATCTATATAATTAAATATTCAAAACCAAAAAACTTACTATGGTTTTTGCCTATGGTTTTTTCCAATGTTAAGTGGAGAAAATTATTTTATAAGGAAAATGGTAGAAAATAATAAAATATTTTCCATTCTTATGGGGAGGTGAGTCACACTCTTAAGGAAATGAATTTAAAATCATAAAATATATTATACATTTTGAAGGATTCACTAAGGCTTAATAAAATAAGTAAAACAAATATAAAATCACATTATTTTAATGGGAAAACATATATTGGTCCGAAATTACCCATTATAGTATTTATTACAACATTTGGGGGTCATTATGATGTCATAAAACACATATTTAATTTATACGGGATTTAATTTTTACCCAAAAATTCAACTATCTCAGAAAATTATGAAAAATTCACCATTGGATAATTTCAAAATCCTTATTCATAAAATAATAGTTATTCTATCTAAATAATTTTAAAATATGAGAATTTTCACTTTAAAATTAAAATTGACATTTATTGAAAATTCACGGGTTTTGGTAAAAAAAGTTTTTAAACCTTGATAAAAATTACATTTGTCTTCATAAAATCTATATACTCATTTATTATTAATAAAAGTAATTTGGTAATAATATTTTATTAAAATATTATTTATCTCAAAAATTCATTAATTCCTTGAAATAAATTATTTAAAAATACACTTTCTGTTTTATTGTAAAAAAATATAACTCTTATCAAACTGATTACCTAAGAATTTATAATTAAGGAACTGATATAATAATCATTTATAAGAATTGATTTTATAGTATTATTAATAAAAACCATAGTTTAATATAATGTATATATTTCTCAAAAGTACAATTTTTACCCAAAAATAAAATTTATCAAATTTTTCACTTTTAAAAAAGACTATTTTCATAAAGGAATTGATAGAATAATAATTTTATTTATAAAAATGGAATTACACAATAAGTAAATAATGCCTTATTACATAACCCCTTATAACACCTACATAAGACCTAAGGATAAGGTTTAAGATGGTGACACACTACTGGAAATAGGATTTTTCCCAACGGGTGTTTACCAACGGTTGGACTAAACCGTTGGGGTTGAAGGGATTAGGACAAATTTACCAACGGTTATACACAACCGTTGGCAAAGGAATGTCCAGGGAAGGCTTTCCCAACGGTTTCAGCAAACCGTTGGGAAAGGCCACCCCTTTGCCAACGGTTTCCCCAAACCGTTGGTAAAGGGGTGTCTTAGATACACTTTACCCAATGGTTCACTAGAACCATTGGGAAAAGTCCCTTAACACCTCTCTTTCCCAACGGTTTTTAAAAATCATTGGGAAAGAATTCCCCCAAATACAGCCGCGGGGATGCTCTCCCCCCATTCGGACAGAACCCTAAATTTATGATCCAGCGGGGCTGCTCTCCCTCCTCTCACGAACTCCCCCCATCCGAACATCCAAAGAGGTGAAAAATCATATGAAATCAGGTATTTTTTCCTTTATACACATATACTACCTTATTTTTATTGTTATTGATCTCATATTTTAGTTTTAATTTATCAATCCAGCTCCAACTCTCTGCTAATCTTAAACTCCCCATCCGAATAGGTGAAAACCCAGCTGAATCATATCAAATCAGGTATTTTATTCTTTATACATATATGGTACCTTGTTTTTATTGTTATTGATCTAATATTTTTGTTTTAAGTTAGGATTTTGATGTGATTTCACCGTGAAAAACAGGGAAATGAATGAATATTTTGTTAATTAATTAGTTTCCCCTGGAATATCAGTTGTGTTATAATGCCCATGATAAATAAAGGGGTAATGTAATAAAAGACCTTGAATAAATACATTGTGGAAGTTGGGGTATGTTTCCTCTATGAGAGGTTTTTTGTTCTGTTTCATTGTATGTTGTAGGGTGTTTTATGGGCATTGAGGTGACCAGTTGGGCTTTGTGATATGTGGGGTTGTAATGTGATGGTTAGTGGGAATGGAGGTGACATGTGAAGTTGTATGATAGTGATGATGTGTGGTGGTGTTGTGTCGTGTGGAGGTGTTGTGTGATGAAGTTGTGGTGTATGATGTGTGGTAAATGGATTTAATTAATTTAACATTAAATGAATGGACAATGTAAGTGTGAATGAAGTGGCTTATAAATGAAAGTGAGAAATGCTATGCGTCTTGTGTGGTGGTGGTGTGGTTTATGTGTTTTATGGTAGTAGTTAAGTGTGTGATTATGTAGTTAATGTGAACCCATAGGTTGAGTATTTTGTGCTATCTATATATCATGTATTTTTATGTTATTTCTACACATTCCCAACCAGAGTTGGATAAACTTACCAATGATCAGAGGTTTTGAGTTATGGGTATTTTTTCTAATATCTTGGATGGTGGTTATATGTTTGGATAGCTACCATGTCTTCCCTACTCTTCCTTCAAAAGTGATTGACCATGTGTTTTTAGGAAATATGTGATGTGATTGTCCATGTGTCTTCAGGTGAGATATACTATGATTTCCCTAGTGTTTTCCGGTGAGGTGTGATGTGATAAGGCTATAATAAGATGTGGCATGTGGTTGGGGTCATGTAGGGTAGGAGTATAGAACAAGGTTGATGTTATTCATGTTCATGATACCCTACTAATATGGTTATGGGATGAGGCATGCTGTTATGTGATATAACACATTAAGTTCTTGTTGGTTTTACATTTTTTCAATAACACATTTGTATGTTTTTTTCACATGTGTAGTTGATACCTTGATTATTTTCTTCCTTTATCGTTTACTTAAATGTATTTTCTATTAAAGTTAATGCCTATTGAATTATTTATGACAAAATGACTTATATAAATTCTTTTTATAGAATGGACAGAAGTTGGATGTACGAAACTGATCGGATCTCAGATGATTTTCAAAACAATTTAGAGAGCTTTATAGATTTTTCATTTCACAATGCTTCAGATAGTGGTCGCATACACTGCCCATGTTCCAATTGTGTTGGTAGACCTTGGTTGAGCCGTGAAGAAGTCAGCTACCACATAACCAAAAATGGGTTTCAAGCAAACTACTTTGTGTGGTATCACAATGGGGAGAAAATGAAATCTAAAATTGGTGATGATCGAAATGAAAGGACTGGAATGGAGAATTTGTTAGATGATCGGTTTCCATTTATTATTCATCATGAAAAAGAAAGGATTTCGACTCAAGAAGACTTCGATATGAGGACATCTGATGCATCTAGTGAAAATGATGATATTGATAGGGTGAAAAAATTGAATGATGCTTCCACGAATCCAGTATGTCGACAATGCGATAAAATGAAAAAGATGGAATTTTTAATCTGATTATTTCATGGGAAAACTATGTATGGGATTTCTAATACAGCAATCAATTACATTCTTACCCTCTTGAAGGATTTACTTCCAGATGATGCAGATATTCCCTCAAACCACTATATGGCATGAAAGTTAGTTGAGGAACTTGGATTTTCAAGAAACAAAATTCATGCTTGCCCGAAAGATTGCAGTTTATTCTGGGAGGAAACTGCTGAACGAAATGATTGTATAAAATGAGGCACATCCCGCTGGAAGTCAAAATCTGATGGAACACCATCCCGCATTCCACAGAAAGTAATGTGGCACTTTCCATTGATCCCCAGACTCCAGAATCTTTTTATGTCTGATGACATATCAATAAAAATGAGATGGAATGATACCAAGAGAACGAAGACTAAAGATGAGTTGGTTCATCCTGCAGATGGATTTGCATGGAAGAGATTTGATGCTCGACATCCTGATTTTTCAGCTGACGTGCGTAATGTGAGGCTAGGTCTTTGATGCGACAGTTTTAATCCGTTTGGGCAGATGCTTACTTCGCACAGCACATGGCCAGTTTTTATACACATTTATAATCTTCCCCCATGGTTGTGTATGAAAAAACCTTTCACTTTCATGAGTATACTCATATCTGGTCCTTCTGATCCCGGCAATGATATTGATGTATACATGCAACCTTTAATAAAAGAATTGAAACTTCTTTGGGATGTGGGTGTGCGCACATATGATTCATGTTCGAAAGACATATTTTAGATGCGTTCTGCGCTTATGTGGACGATCAATGATTTTCCAGCTTATGCAATGATGTCTGGATGGAGCACGTAGGGAAAACTGTCATGTCCAGTTTGTATGAAGAATACATGATCCAGAAGACTGAAACATCGTTGTAGTTTCAGTTTTATGGTACATCGACGATTCTTACCAAATGATCATCCATATAGATTGAATCATCGAAGATTTGATAATACCATAGAGACCGATGATCCACCTCAGCGTATGTCTGGAACTGATGTGCTTAATGAATTGAAAGATTGCAGTTTTTCGTTCGGGAAGGGTCAAATGAAATCTGGAAAGAGAAAGAATGTTTCCATTGAAAGTTGTTACAATTGGAGGAAGAGGAGTATCTTTTTTGATTTGCCTTATTGGTCAACCAATTTGTTACGTCATTGCTTAGACGTAATGCATATTGAAAATAATATATGCGAAATGTTTCTTTCAGTTCTTCTAAATGTCAAGGGGAAAACAAAAGATGATTTACGATCTCGGCGTGACTTGGTGGATTGGGGCATCAGACCAGAATTGCATCCTGTGCGTATCAGTGAAAATAAATGGCAACTTCCATGTGCTTCTTATGTGATGAAACCTATGAAAAAAAAACAATTTCTGGAAGTATTAGAGACTATTAGAGTTCCTGATGGGTATTCAAGCAACATATCTAAATGGGTCAACAGAAAAGAGTTGAAGCTAAAATCTTTGAAGACTCATGTTTATCACGTTCTACTACATGAGTTTCTTCCAATAGCAATCTTTCATCTTTTGTCCAATAATGTAAGGGTGGATGTTATTCGGTTGTGCCATTTGTTTAGAGATCTTTGTGCTAAGAAGTTTTCCAAGTCTTTCTTGCAAAAAATTTTGACAGATGCCCCATTAATTTTGTGTGAGTTGGAGAAAATATTTCCTCCATCATTTTTCACATGCATGCTACATATGACTGTCCATATTCCCAATGAAATACTTCTCGGAGGACCTGTTTCTTTTCATTGGATGTGTCCAACTGAAATAAATATGTTCACATTAAAGTCTTATGTCCGAAACAGAAATCATCCCGAAGGTTCTATTGTGAATGGTTACCTGGCCCAAGAATGTATGGATTTCTGCTCGATGTATTTGTCCGGTCTTACTACAAGATTGAATAGACCAATGAGAAATGAAGAAGAATATTATGGGAAAATTGAACCCAGTTTTCCATCACTTCCTCAAATAGGAGGAATTCCTGGATCATATACATTGAAGACATTAAGCCATGAAGAGCGGGAGATGGCACATCGCACAGTTTTGTTCAACTGTGATTTGTTCAATGACTATATTAGGTAAATAAATTGATTATGTATATCTTACATATATATCTGTTAAACTATTCATAGTTTTTATCTACAGGGAACATAAAACAATGATAAATAGAAAGCATCATTCTTTATCTTTGAGAAGGAGGGAGGCTTTTCATAGCAAAGAGTTTTCTTCTTGGTTAAAATTGAAGGTAAAAATATTACTGTTTAAAATAATTAAATCAATATTTAATTAAGTTTAACAATCATTTATATTGCAGGTATTGAGTTTGTCTGCTGAATCTGTCTCTGAGGAAATAAGAGCTTTGGATTTTGGTCCTAATACCGTGGTTCGTGACTGTAAATCAATTGTTATCAATGGGTACAAATTTATTTTCACTGAACGAGAAAAGAATATGAGAACACAACAAGATGGTGTTATGGTTACTAACACAACAGATTGTTATGCCAGTGCATCATATAGTAGACCGCGATTTGAAAATGTGGGTTATTATGGAGTCGTCGATAAAATAATAATATTGGATTATTACCCTCATGAACGAGTCACAATGTTGAAATGCCATTAGTTTGATTCTATGACGAGACAAGGCACATTTATTGATGATTTTGTATTTCGAGTAATTAATATGACTCGCACTCTTGCTACCAAAGAACCATATGTGTTGGCATCAATGGATAAACAAGTTTTTTATGTCAAAAACCAACTTCTACCTGAATTTTGTGTCATAGTTGAAGTAATTCCAAGACATATTTTTGATGATGGTGATGATGAAATTGACACTTTCCCTACTGTCATTGGAACCAATGCATTTATTTCTTTTGATGACTTCAATAGCTCAATTGTCAGAGTTGATTGTGAACCTAAAGTTGTGGTTGAAAATATATAGAATCATTCATCCATGTTCTCAATTCTTTTGGTTTACCTTGAGTTGGGTTGTTAAGGTTGGTACTATTCAAATTGATTTAGTATTGATAACAAATATATTTTGACTGACTTGACCGTTATGTGAATTTTCAATGTTTATTCGTCGCAATTTTATTTGAATTGAATTTTCTAATTTGGAATTGAACTGTATTCAAACCTAGTCAAACAATATTTTTAACTTGGTAAACATTACAACTTGTATGATTTATTAAATCCATTCAAGCTCTTATAAAACAATTGATAGATAAATTATCAATGAATCCCCCTATTCCCTCATATATTTATTTTTTTGGGTTACACTTTAGTTTCCTTTTTCTAATTAGTTACATATTTGTTTTCAAAAGCAGGAAATGCAGCCTATTGAAGAGAGACGAAGGAAAAAAAATGATGGACAAAAATCATCGAATGACAGATTTGGGAGTTCCACCATTAGTACCTGTTGTGAGTACTTTATTTCAAATATATATATTTAAAGAATATATAATGTCATGTGATTAATTTTGTTGTAAACATTTTTGTAGGATCCACCTTTACGTCGACAGTTATTCGACGTGGAGCCTAGTATTGGTCCTTGTACTCAGGCCGGTGGTACGAGGGGGGTTTGTACCAGAGGTCGACGATCAGCTGCGCGTGCCCGACTAGACCCTGCCCCTCCCACTGACATGTCATCCTTACCACATTCTGATCCCAGTGTTCTATTAGGGACACACGGGATATTTAGGCCTCCCATGTTTTCGCTACCATCTGCATCTTCTACCCCATCATTTTCACATCACATGATGATTCCCACTCCCCAGTCATAATCTGGTCATACTGCTGTCCCATCTTCTTTTCCTTCTATTTCTATCTCTCCGAGCTTCCATATTCCTTCGTCCTCGACTCCTGTTCCAGCACAGGGTGTTCCATCAGTTTCTGTGGATCCGGCGGCGCTCAGCGATCAGACTGGTGCAGGTATATTTATAAAACCCTAACAAAATTGTATAAAAATATTTATTTTCATTATAACATGTTTTGATAAAATATTTGTTTTTTCTTTAATGATAGATACAACTACTGATAGGAGGCGGGGGCGGGGGCGTACACGCATGTGTTCGGTGTGGAATCGCCGCACACAGGTTATGGTAGATTATAATGAAGACAACCAAATGGTTGAGAAATCCGGGCAGCAATGTCGGAGTTTTTTGGCGACGCTTGCCAAATATGCCGACATCATTCCCGTCAGCCTGCTGTCATGGAGACATTTTCCACATGAAGTCAAGGATAGAGCTTGAGCAGAGATATGGGTAAAAAAATCTATTGTATTTAATGAGATGAATTATTTTTTTATTTATATGAATTAATATTTTGATGTCAGCTTCGATTTAATTTTCCCGATGGTGAGGGTGCTCGAGCGGAACGTCTAAAGGATTTAGGTGAGATTTGGAGAGCCTACAAGCATGAGTTGTATCTTGGCTGGCATGCTAGAGTTGGCACTGAGTTAGAGGCGGTGCCAGTCGTGGATGACTGTCCTATAGAGCAGTATCGTCAGATGATTACTCATTGGACGAGTACCCATTTTAAGGTATGAATTAAATTTGAGGTATTTAAATAATAACTTTCATATTTTTCATTAATATTATCCTTTGCATTATTGAATTTTATTTAGTAATCATTTAGAAAAAATAAAAAAATCATTGATGCAAAAAAATATCTCCACACACTAGGACGTACGACGATGCCGGATCATGAGAGGAAGCAGGTATGACAATTTTTTATAAGTTTTATTTACGACTTACATTTTCTTTTGTTTTCTCAATTATTTAATCATTTGTTAAAGTTTTCATATAACTTTAGTTTTCAATATCATTGTAGAGGAAAATACAGAATATTGAAGGACGTGTGCCTCGAGCAAAACTGTTTTGCTCGAGTAGACGGAAAAAGGATGGAAGTGCCGTTAATGAAGCGACTCATCAGCAGATTGTAAGTTTTAATCTATTGATTTTATATTTCAATATCTATTTTGTAACTTAATAATATATTTATATTTGTAACAGGTTGCTTTAGAGGCCCTCGATGCCCAAGAACCGGACAATTTTGGGCCTAGGGATCACTTACATCAGGTGTTAGGAGAGGAGCATCCTGGAAGAGTACGCTGCCGACCTAGGATAGCCCCGAAAAGGTATTGTCCCTCCTCAGGTACGAGCTGTAGTGCCACCGAGCTGCAGCAAGTTAGGGCACATGCAGAACAGGCTGAGAAAAGGTCCACGGAGACGGCAGAACAGTCTGCTAGGGCAAACAATGCGTTTATGAAATTTATTGAAGTTCTATGTCCAACACTTCCAGAAGAGGACAACCCAGCTTTTGATGAGTATATATCGTCGATACATTCTATATATGGTGCACCAGGTGACAGTTCTAGTGCTGCTCAAGATGATGTTCAGCTTGACGATGATGATGGCGAGGAGGAGGGAGAGAGCGAGGAGGAGGGCGAGGGAGAGGATGGCACTGAGGAGGGCGAGGACGATGATGGGGATGAGGACGATGATGGGGACGAGGACGAGGGTGATGATGATGGTGATGATGATGGTGATGGTGATGGTGATGGTGATGGTGATGGTGATGGTGATGGTGATGGTGATGGTGATGGTGATGGTGATGATGTTGATGATGGTGAGGGTGATGTGGGACAAATTGATCCATTTCATTTTTGACTAATATTACTGAGATTTGATATTTAATCTATTCTAGTTGTTGGTTTTATCTAGACTCTTAGTATAGTATTGGAGTTGAGTTATTTTTATATATTATCTGTTTTTATGGATGTTGTTGTCTTTTAGTGGTTGTGTGTTTGGGAACCCTCTCCTTCCTGGACCCCGGACAGCCCCCCACCCTCCTCCCTGGACCCCGGACAACCCCCCGAACACCCCCTGGATAGCCCCCCGCACAGCCCCCCACCCTCCTCCATGGACACCGGACAACCCCCCGAACACCCCCTGGACATCCCCCTGCACAGCCCCCATACACCCTCCTCCCTGGACCCCCGAACAGCCCCCCCTTCTCCCTGGACCCCGGACAGCCCCCCGGACAGCCCCCCGAACAGCCCCCCACCCTCCTCCCTGGACCCCGGACAACCCCCCGGACACTCCCCGGACAGCCCCCTGAACAGCCCCCCACCCTCCTCCTTGTACCCCAGACACCCCCCGAACACCCCCCCGACAGCCCCCCGAACAACCCCCAGACAGCCCCCCGGACAGCTCCCCCACCCACCTCCTTGTACCCCGGACAACCCCCCGAACACCCCCCGGACAACCCCCCGAACACCCCCAGACACCCCCCGGACAACCCCCCGAACACCCCCCGGACAGCCCCTAGACAGCCCCCCCTCCTCCCTGGACCCCGGACAGCCCCCCGAACAGCCCCCCGAACAACCCCCACCCACATCCTTGTACCCCAGACAACCCCCCGAACACCCCCGGACAACCCCCTAAACAACCCCTAGAAAACCCCCGGACAACCCTCCGAACACCCCCTCAGACAGCCCCTGGACAGTCCCCCGAACAGCCCCCCCTCCTCCCTGGACCCCGGACAGCCCCCAGACAGCCCCCCCCGAACAGCCCCCCCACCCTCCTCCCTGGACCCCGGACAGCCCCCGGACACTCCCGGGACAGCCCCCCCACCCTCCTCCTTGGACCCCGGTCACCCCCCGAACACCCCCCAGACAGCCCCCCGAACACCCCCCGGACAGCCCCCCGAATAGCCCCCGAACAGCCCCCGGACAACCCTCCGAACACCCCCCCGGACAGCCCCTGGACAGCCCCCGAATATCCCCCCCTCCTCCCTGGACCCCGGACAGCCCCCCAGACAGCCCCCCAGACAACCCCCCCGAACAGCCCCCCCACCCTCCTCCCTGGACCCCGGACAACCCCCCGGACACTCCCCGGACAGCCCCCCGAACAGCCCCCCACCCTCCTCCTTGGACCCCGAACACCCCCCGGACAGCCCCCCCACCCACCTCCTTGTACCCCGGACAACCCCCTGAACACCCCCCGGACAACCCCCCGAACACCCCCGGACACCCCCCGGAAAACCCTCCGAACACCCCCCGGACAGCCCCTAGACAACCCCCCGAACAGCCCCCCCTCCTCCCTAGACCCCGGACAGCCCCCGGACAGCCCCCCAGACAGCCCCCCGAATAGCCCCCCCATCCTCCTCCCTGGACCCCATACAGCCCCCCGAACAGCCCCCCCCGCCTCCTCCTTGGACCACCCCTCACGTGCGTTTACGAAGCGCGTGCATAACTTAAAACACGAATATTGAGACGTACCGCGCAAACTGCATGTCCGATTGACGTGTCGTCTGCGCGTACACGTCATGAATAATAATTAGAATGTTTCACAGTGGTTTCAGCTCAATCCGAGGTCGTCCGCTATGAATTTGACCGTTTGACGCCCGTTTTGGTCGTTTATGACACCAGAACTGCGTTCTCGGTCACCGCGGGCATAGGGCACGTCTGATTGATGTGCCGTCTACTCGACCACTTCAGAAATCACTCACCCATATTTGTCGTCTGATTTCAGGCCATTTCGACTTCGTTCAGCCTGTTTGGACCCCCCTCACGCGCGTTTACGAAGCGCGCGCATCACTTAAAACACGAATATTGAGCCGTACCGCGCAAACCGCACATCTGATTGATGTTCCGTCTACACGTACACGTCGCGAATAATAATTAGAATGTTTCACGGTGGTTTCAGCTCAATCCGAGGTCATCCGATATGAATTTGACCGTTGGACGCCGGTTTTGGCCGTTTATGACACCAGAACTGCGTTGTCGGTCACCGCGGGCACACGGCACTTCTGATTGACGTGCCGTCTGCTCGACCACTTCAAAAATCACTCACCCGTATTTTTCATCTGATTTCAGGCCATTCCGACTTCGTTCGGCCCGTTTGGACCCCCCTCACGTGCGTTTACGAAACGCGCGCATCACTTAAAACACGAATATTGAGCCGTACCGCGCAAACCGCACGTCCGATTGACGTGTCGTCTACTCTTACACATCATGAATAATAATTAGAATGTTTCACGGTGGCTTCAGCTCAATCCGAGGTCGTCCTCTATGAATTTGACCGTTGGACGCCCGTTTTGGCCGTTTATGACACCAGAACTGCGTTGTCTGTCACCGCGGGCACACGGAACGTCCGATTGACATGCCGTCTACTCGACCACTTCAGAAATCACTCACCCATATTTTTCGTCTGATTTCAGGCCATTCTGACTTCGTTCGGCCCGTTTGGACCCCCCTCACGCGCGTTTACGAAGCGCGCACATCACTTAAAACACGAATATTGAGCCGTACTGCGCAAACTGCATGTCCGATTGACGTGTCGTCTGCACGTACACGTCACGAATAATAATTAGAATGTTGCACTGTGGTTTCAGCTCAATCCGAGGTCGTCCGCTATGAATTTGACCGTTGGACGCACGTTTTGGCCGTTTATGACACCAGAACTGCGTTGTCGGTCACCGTGGGCACACGACACGTCCGATTGACGTGCTGTCTACTTGACCACTTCAGAAATCACTCACCCGTATTTTTCGTCTAATTTTAGGCCATTCTGACTTCGTTCGGCCCGTTTTCACCCCCCTCACGCGCGTTTACGAAGCGCGCGCATCACTTAAAACACGAATATTGAGCCGTACCGCGCAAACTGCACGCCCGATTGACGTGCCGTCTACGCGTACACATCACGAATAGTAATTAGAATTTTTCACGGTGGTTTCCGCTCAATCCGAGGTCGTCCTCTATGAATTTGACCGTTGGACGCCCGTTTTGGCCGTTTATGACACCAGAACTGCGTTGTCGGTCACCGCGGGCACACGACACGTCCGATTGACGTGCCGTCTACTCGAACACTTCAGAAATCACTCACCCGTATTTGTAGCCTGATTTTAGGCCATTCTGATTTCGTTCGGCCCATTTGGACCCCCCTCACGTGCGTTTTTGAAGCGCACACATCACTTAAAACATGAATACTGAGCCGTACCGCGCAAACTGCACGTCCGATTGGTGTGACGTCTGCGCGTAAACATCACGAATAATAATTAGAATGTTTCACGGTGGTTTCAGCTCAATCCAAGGTCGTCCGATATGAATTTGACCGTTGGACGCCCGTTTTGGCCCTTTATGACACCAGAACTGCATTATCGGTCACCGCGGGCACACGACACGTCCGATTGACGTGCCGTCTGCTCGACCACTTCAGAAATCACTCACCCGTATTTTTCGTCTGATTTTTGGCCATTCCGACTTCGTTCGGACCATTTGGACCCCCCTCACGCGCGTTTACGAAGCGCGCACATCACTTAAAACACGAATATTGAGCCGTACCGCGAAAACTACACGTCCGATTGATGTGCCGTCTGCGCGTACACGTCACGAATAATAATTAGAATGTTTCACGGTGGTTTCAGCCCAATCCGAGGTCGTCTGCTATGAATTTGACCGTTGGACGCCCGTTTTGGCCATTTAGGACACCAAAACTACGTTGTCAGTCACCGCGGCCACACGGCACATCCGATTGAGGTTCTGTCTGCTCAACCACTTCAGAAATCACTCACCCGTATTTGTTGTCTGATTTCAGGCCATTCCGACTTCGTTCGGCTCGTTTGGACCCCCCTCACGCGCGTTTACGAAGCGCATGCATCACTTAAAACACGCATATTGAGCCGTACCGCACACACCGCACGTCCGATTGAGGTGTTGTCTACGCGTACAAATCACGAAAAATAATTAGAATGTTTCACGGTGGTTTCAGGTGAATCTGAGGTCGTCCGCTATGAATTTGACTGTTTGACGCCCGTTTTGGTCGTTTATGACACCAGAACTGCGTTCTCGGTCACCGCGGGCACAGGGCACATCCGATTGATGTTATGTCTATTTGACCACCTTAGAAATCACTCACCCGTATTTTTCGTCTGATTTCAGGCCATTCCGACTTCGTTCGGACCGTTTGGACCCCCCTCACGCCCGTTTACGAAGCGCGTGCATCACTTAAAACACAAATATTGAGCCGTACCACGCAAACCGCACGTCCGATTGACGTTCCGTCTGTGCGTACATGTCACGAATAATAATTAGAATGTTTCACGGTGGTTTCAGCTCAATACGAGGTCGTCCGCTATGAATTTGACTGTTGGACGCCCGTTTTGGCCGTTTATGACACCAGAACTGCGTTGTCGGTCAACGCGGGCACACGACACGTTCGATTGACGTGACGTCTACTCGACCACTTCAGAAATCACTCACCCATATTTTTCGTCTGATTTCAGGCCATTCCGACTTTGTTCGGCCCGTTTGGACCCCCCTCATGCGCATTTACGAAGCGCGCGCATAACTTAAAACACGAATATTGAGCCGTACCGCGCAAACCGCACGTCCGATTGATGTGCCATCTGCGTGTACACGTCATTAATAATAATTAGAATGTTTCACGGTGGTTTCAGCTCAATATGAGGTCGTCCACTATGAATTTGACCGTTGGATGCCCGTTTTGGCCGTTTATGACACCAGAACTGCGTTGTCGGTCACCGCGGGCACACGACATGTTCGATTGACGTGCCGTCTACTCGACCACTTCAGAAATCACTCACCCATATTTTTCGTCTAATTTCAGGCCATTCCGACTTCGTTCGGCCCGTTTGGACGCCCTCACGCGCGTTTACGAAGCGCGCACATCACTTAAAACACGAATATTGAGCCGTACCGCGCAAACCGCACGTCCGATTGACGTGCCGTCTGCGCGTACACGTCACGAATAATAATTAGAATGTTTCACGATGGTTTCAGCTCAATCCGAGGTCGTCCGCTATGAATTTGACCGTTGGATGCCCGTTTTGGCCATTTGTGACACCAGAACTGCGTTGTCGGTCACCGTGGGCACACGGCACGTCCGATTGACATGCCGTCTGCTCGACCACTTCAGAAACCACTCACCCGTATTTTTCGTCTGATTTCAAGCCATTCCGATTTCGTTTAGCTCGTTTGGACCCCCCTCACGCGCGTTTACGAAGCGCGCGCATCACTTAAAACACGAATATTGAGCCGTACCGCGCAAACCACACATCCGATTGACGTTCTGTCTGCGCGTACATGTCACGAATAATAATTAGAATGTTTCATGGTGGTTTCAGCTCAATCCAAGGTCGTCCGCTATGAATTTGACCGTTTGACGCCCGTTTTGGCCGTTTATGACACCAGAACTGCGTTGTCGGTCACCGCGGGCACAGGGCACGTCCGATTGACGTGCCGTCTGCTCGACTAATTCAGAAATCACTCACCAGTATTTTTTGTTTGATTTCAGGCCATTCCGACTTCATTCAGCCCGTTTGGACCCCCCACGCGCGTTTATGAAACGCGTGCATCACTTAAAACACAAATATTGAGCCGTACCGCACAAACCGCATGTCTGATTGACGTGACGTCTACGCATACGCGTCACGAATAATAATTAGAATATTGGACGGTGGTTTCAGGTCAATCCGAGGTCGTCCTCTATGAATTTGACCGTTTGACGCCCGTTTTGGCCGTTTATGACACCAGAACTGCGTTCTCGGTGACCGTGGGCACACGACACGTCTGATTGACGTGTCGTCTATTCGAAGACTTCACAAATCACTCACCCATATTTGTCGTCTGATTTGAGGCCATTCCGACTTCGTTCGGCCCGTTTGGACCCCCCTCACGAGCGTTTATGAAGCGCGCGTATCACTTAAAACACGCATATTGAGCCATACCGCACAAACCGCACATCCGATTGACGTGGCGTCTGCGCGTCCACGTCACAAATAATAATTAGAAATTTTCACGGTGGTTTCTGGTCAATTCGATTTCATACGCTCTGAATTTGACAGTTTGAGGCCCGTTTTGGCCGTTTATGGCACCAGAAGTGCGTTCTCGGTCACCGCGGGCACACGGCACCTCCGATTGGCGTGTCGTCTGCCCGACCAATTCAAAATTCACTCACCCGTTATTTGCGTCTGATTTCAGGCCAATCCGACGTCATTTGGCCGGTTTGGACCACCCCACACACCTTTCGGAAGCGCGCCCAACACTTAAAAAGCGCATATTGAGCCGTACCGCACACACCGCACGTCCGATTGATGTGTCGTCTGCACGTACACGTCATGAATAACAATTATAATGTTTCACGGTGGTTTCAGGTCAATCCAAGGTCGTCCTCTATGAATTTGACCGTTTGATGCCTGTTTCAGCCGTTTATGACACCAGAACTGCGTTCTCGGTCACCGCGGGCACACGACACGTCCGATTGAGGTGCCTTCTGCTCAACCACTTCAGAAATCACTCACCCATATTTGTGGCCGGTATCAATTCAGGTGTATGTATTTTGTTTAAAATGGACATCATTTGAGGTAAAAATATATGGTATAGAAAAAACCGATCAAATTATGAATTGAATTTCGGATTCCACATATAATTGTTATCTAAATTTTAAATTGAATTCTATATGAATTATGTACGTTTATAATTACATTATGAATTCTAATTTAATTATGGATGTGTATAGTTTCGTAATTGTATATGTATGTTTTATTTTAATGCAGGTACAATAATTGGATTGAAAATGAGGTCAAAATGAGGCCTGATGAGGCCTGATGGAGAGGGGCCTGATAGACAGGGGCTGTGCAAATTGCAGGCTGCTACAATTTTCAAAGCATAGGGTATGCCAACGGTTTAAAACCGTTGGCATATAATCCTAAAGATGTTTTTACCAATGGATCATTGAACCGTTGGTAAATATCTCTTTTCCCAACGGTTCTAAACCGTTGATTAAGTGTTCATCCATGGGGATATCCCAATGGTTTGGGGAGAACCGTTGGGAAAACTATCCCAACGGTTTGCCAGAACCATTGGGATAGTTAAGGGATATTGGTATTTCCCAACGGTTCTCCCAAACCGTTGGGAAAAACTATCCCAACGGTTTTGGCAGAACCGTTGGGATAGGGTGGCTTTTGTGAGTCTATGACAACGGTATCCAGTAAAATATTGGGAAAACCTTTCCCAACGGCTTACTTACCTACGGTTATCAGAACCATTGGTATATCATATACCAACGATTAGAAGGGCTTTCCCAACGGTTGTGAACCGTTGGGAAATATTGTATTTCCAGTAGTGACATACTCTTGGGGAGGCTTGGATAACATCGCCTATGAGGTAATCTCTATTAACTTGAACTTATCTTATAGGCGATTTAGTTGAAGCTTAATATGTTTATGCTCAGATTGAGATTGGTCCAGAGTGAAGCCCAGTGATGATACCTCTTTTCTAAGATTCGACAAATGAGCTTCGTACGACCTGAGTATACTAGATGAGGCTATCATCTCTTTTGTCTATGTCGAAAGGATTCTTTTTAAAAACCATAAATTTATATCAGTCATGTGATCACTGCTAAATGACTATATTATCAATGGTAATGATACTTAACAGTCATTTAAACCTAATAATAATAAAAAGAATAAAAAAAGTGCTTGTTTTTTTCTATAAGATATTAAAATAAAGAGAATTTTATTCATAAAAGATCTGGTGGTTACAACATCCCCCCTTGATAAATTTCACCCTCAAAATTTTCTTTTCCCGCACTAAAACAGATGAGGGTAACTCTACCTAATCACTTCCTTTAGTTCCCACATTGCTTCTTCAAACTTGTGTTTTCTCCACAACTCTTTAAAGAGGGGAATTGTCTTATTTCGTAGAACTTTTTCACTATGATCTTAGATCTTCATCGACTTATCTTCATAAGATAGGTCATTCTCCAATGGTACAACCTCTGGATTCAGTACATGTGATGGTCCAGGCATGTACTTCCTCAAGAGTGATACAAGGAATACATCATGTAGTTCAGACAAATTTGGTGGGAGTATTAGTCGATAGTCACTGCTCTAATACGATCAAGGATCTCAAAAGGTTAGATTTACCTTGGAATAAGATTTTACTTATTCACAAATCTCATAAATCTCTTCTATGGTAATATGTGGAATAAAACCATGCCTCTAACATCAAACTCTAAGTCTCATCAATTATTTTCCACATAGCTCTTTTGTTGACTCTGAGCATCTTTAATGTGCTTCTAGATGGTCTTAACCTTCTCCATCATTTTTTTAACCATCTCTAAACCTAGAAGTTTTCACCCCCAACTTCATCCCAACATGTAAGTGTTCTTCACCTCTTCCCATAGAGGGCTTCATAAGGATCTATTTGGATGGTTGAGTGGAAACTGTTGTTGTAAGAGAACTCAACCAGAGGAAGATATTGATCCCATCCTACTTTGATGTCCATTGAGCATGCTCTCAATATATACTAAATTGTTTGGGTAGTCCAATCAGATTTTCCATTATTTTGAGGATGATAAGCCGTACTGAATTTCCGCTCAGTATTCAGATCATTTTGGAGACTATTCCATTACTTAGAGGTGAATCTTGGATCTCGATCGGATACAGTCAATAGTGGTACTCTAGGCAGACTTACCACTTCTCTGATATATATCTGTTCCTATTGATCCATTGAGAAATCCTCTCAAATTGCAATGAAGTGTGCAGTTTTTGTAAGAGAATCCAAAACAACTCAGATAGCATTGTTTTCTTTGGATTTATTTGGAAGTACGGTAACAAAGTCTATAGTGATGTTTTCCCATTTCCATATTGGTAAGGGTAATGGTTTCATTATCCCCTTAAACTTATGCCTCTCAACCTTCACTTTCTGACATACAAGGCAATTTGATGTATACTTAGTGACCTCCTTATTTATGTTATCCCACCAATAATTCTCTCAGATATCTCGATACATCTTTGTGTTTCCAGGGTGAATGGGGAAATTTGAACTATGTGAATCATCCAAAAGTACTTTCTTTAACTCTATATTTTATAGAACACATAGTCTTGACCCAAATATCACAATTATTTCTTAATTAACATTAAACTCCAATGATTTTCCTTTTATAATAGTTTCCACTTTCTTCTGAATTCCCACATCATCCTTTTGAGCATCCTTTAGCCTTTCCAAAATAGAAGGTCAAGAAATCATTTTTGAAAGGATTGATGATGTTACCTTATTTATGATTTCCATGTCTATCTTTATCAAATCTAATAAGATTAGATCCTTTTCAATTATCATCAATGATAGAATAACTATCCTTTATACTTAGAGCATCTTCCACCTTGTTCTCATTCCCAATGTGGTAATGGATTGAGCAGTCACTATCTTTGATAATCTCTAACCATATTCATTGGCGCATATTCAACTCTTTTTGTGTGAATATATACTTGAGGCTTTTGTGATCTGTATATATTTCACACTTTTCCCATAAGAGGCACTGCCACAAAATTTCCAAGGTGAATATTACTACAACCAACTACAAATCATGTGTTGGATAGTTATACTCATGAACATTCAATTTCCTAGAATCATAGCTAATGAATTTTTCATTTTTCATCAATACACATCCCATACCCTTCTTCGAATCACCACTAAATATAACGAAAATTTCTCCACTTGTGGGTAGTGTGATCATAGGCGTTGTGATAAGCCTCATTTTCACCTTCTTTAATCTCTCTTCACATTCATCATTCCATGAAAACTTGACTTTTATTTATCTTTGTAAGAGGGTTTGAGAGTCATGATAAAGTTCTCACAAATCAGTGATAATATACAGCTAACCCAAGTAAGCTATGTATATCCATCAAAGATGTTGTCCTTGGCCATCCTCAATTGCATTTTTCTTGGAGGTATCCATAGATATCCCATTAAATGTGATGATATTACCCTAGAATGATACTTCCTTCAATCGGAACTCACACTTGTTGTACTTTTCATAGAGATTATCCTTTCACTAGGTCTCTAGTATAGTTCTTAGATTCTTATCATGCTCATCCTTGGTTTTGAAGTATTTTAGAATATCTTTTATAAAGACTACCAAAAATTTGTTGAGGTAATCACTAAAGACTCTATTCATTAATTCCATGAATATTTATGGATAATTAGTGATTTTTAAGGGAATTACTATGAATTCATAATGCCCGTACCTTGTATGAAAAGCAATATTGGGGATATCCTCCGTTTTCACACTTTATTGGTAATATACCTACTACAGATCCAACTTGGAGAAGTATTGTGCTCCACATAGCTGATCAAAAAAGTCATTAATTCGTGGAAAAGGATACCTATTATTTATCTTGATTTTTTTGAGCTCACAATAATTAATGAAAATGCACATTAACCCATCCTTCTTCTTGACGAAGAGGAATGATGCACCCCATGGTGAATCACTTGGGCATATAAACCCTTTATCCAGATTCTCTTGTAGTTGTTTCTTATCTCCTCAAGCTCTAAAACAAACATTCTATAGAGAGTATTGGATATTGGAAATTCCCCAGGTATAATATCGATTGAGAATTTAATTTCTATTCTCAGAGGAAGACCTAGAAATTCCTCGGTAAACACTTTAGTGAATTCCTTCACAATAGGAATGTCTTCAAGGATAGTTCCTTCCATAGACTAAATAATCTGAGTAAGATACACATGCTCAAAGGGAAGTAATATTCATACTTGATATGATGGTTCTAGAGAATATTTGTCCTTATCCTTTCACTTATACATGATCGAGGGTTGATTCGCCATATGGAGAGTGATTTCCCTCTCACGGTAATTTATGTTGGCACTATATAGGGAAATTCAATCCATGCCAAGAATTGTATCATATTCTACCAGTGGGAGTATGACGAGGTTCTACAGGAACATCAATCCACAAATTGTGACAGGGGATGAGTTATATTCACGGTATGAAATAATTTCCCCATTTAAAATTCTCACCATCATCTCTACTTCCATTATCTATGGTGGTGTTTGGATTGTTCTACAAACATTTTAGGATATAAAAGAATGCCTAGAACCTGAATAACAAATTTCATTTTCTATACTTGAATGAATAACTAGAGTACCTATCACCACTTTATTGTTGGGATTCACTTCTGTAGTAGTGATGGAAAAATCTCAGCCTTGCTGCCTTAGAGGTTGTTGGTTGCCTCCGAAAGTCCTTGGCTTAGGGAACTGGTTTGAAAAGTTCCCCAATTAATTGAAATTGTAGCAATGAACAATGTGTTGAGGGTCAAGCAGAGAATTCTTATCCTCTGTCATAGTAGCATGTTTTTCTTGTCAGCAATTAATGGCTAGGTTCCCTTCTCATCTACACCTAAATCATTTTCTCATCCCTTAATGAAATTTTCAGGGAGCTTCTTTTTGTACCTTTGGAAAGTGGGGTGCTGGAATTTCTTAGCACTCTTGGATTTATCCATCAAACCACCAGAATTAAATTCCAATTTCCTCTTCTTATCCCCATAATACCCATTAGATTTTCTAATATCTATTTCGACTTTGAGTGCACATCGGACAATTTCCTCATAGCTATCAAAGTCATTGATTTCTATGGATTTTTGTAGGTTTAGTTTTAGAGCACCAAAGAAGCGGTCAACCATGAATTCAGGGGTAACAAAAATTCTAGAGGCATACTGTACAAGACTTGTGATGTTTTCCTTATAATATTCAATGTATTTTTTCGTCTTTTTTCTTTAGGTCATGGAAGTCACTTTAAATCTTAAGTCTTAGGGTGTGAGGAAAATATTATCAGAAAATATTTTCCAGAAATCTCTCCATTCCAACACCTCGATCTCTTCCATTGGCTTCATGTTTTATATTAATGTCTACCACTTATCAACTTCACCATCCATATGATAAGCATCCATAAGAACCTTCCCTTTTTTAGAACACTGAAGGATGGAGAAATATCCGCAATGGAGTTGATCGATTGTTCAGAAATTGAGGGATTAGATGATCTATTGAAAGTAGTAGGCCTTTGTCTCATGAAGCTCTTGATTGTGGCTTGTTATTTCTTGGTGGGGGTTGGGGTGGGGTTGTAAGATCCTCTTGAACCATGTTTTTATTCAAATTTGAGTTAAATTAGAGATTATCATGAATTTTTTTTCAATTCCCACTCCCATCGGATTGGGCATCTCATTAGAACAGTCATCACATTGATCTTCACATTAGTTGTTAGCCCGAGTCCTCCTATTACCAGCCATTGTCTAGAATAAAAGGAAAGTTAGGGGTAAGTTTATTAATAACATAAAGGGAAATCCAATGAAAATGGATAAGTTATAAATTAAATTTATTTCCTTAACTTATGAATTTATATGCTTCAATCTAATTTATCCATGATATACTTCCCAACATATATTCTTAGGGGAATTTTTTTATTCCCTTAATGATGGTTCATACAAATCTTATGAATTTACCAAATAACATCCCCTGGGAGTGTCTAAACAAGAGTGAAGTAAGGCCCATTTTCATGAATTAGTTCCCATTTGAGTCTAGATCAATGTAGTGTTTTTGGGTTTTACCCCTAGATACATCTATGCTAGAGCCACCTCTACTTGTTCATATCCAGACTGGGATATATTTCCTTGATAAACTAATTACTCTATACTCACCAAAATTTAGGGATTTTTTTCTTTTACTTGGTATTATCCTTAAGGATTTATCTAGGTTTTTCTAATCCTAATCCCAAAAAATAATTAAACCTATACTTTGATACCAACTATAACAACCCTTCTCTTTATTACACACTTAAACATGATTTATTACATAAACTTGTACTTAAGAAAACTCCAAGGATCAAGAGGTATAATGTATTGAAAAATTAGGAACATTAAATAAAAACTTAAAACATTAAATACAACATCTTTATTTCAAACTTCTTTGACATGACAAACACATTCCTTTATACTTAACACTGCAAGGGATAACCTGAGGACATACACAAGAAAAGGGGGAGCTATAAACAGTAGTAAGGGAGTAAAAAAGGAATAACATGAAGAATATTGTACATGTTAAGAAATAAAAATATCACTAGAGAATAATAGAAACATGAACATAATGGCAGGATATAGCATGATTATCATAACATGGAAATGTGGAAACAATATACAACATGATATTAGCATGAGTTAAGGATCATTGCTCATGGATTAGCATGAGTAAACCCTTATTGAACATGAATTAGCATGATTAAACCCTAATTGTACATGAATTATCTTGAGTAAACCCTCATTTAACATGGTCTATCATGATACTAAACATTATCCAATGCATTGGAGTGCAATCAGGGCGTACACTTTATAAACATTTCATTTCATACATAAGGGTTCCATATGGATAATACAACATGGAATCATTCCACATCATAACTTATTACAAGATTAAGGAATGTGGAATAAATAATTTTAAGTACTATTAAATAAGTGTATGTGCATAAAGTTTAATACCCTTGATAGAGAAATGGGTAAGGTATTCAATTCATGATGATTTTGTCTTGGAAAATCATAGTGCAATTTCGGCAGCAAAACATCGTCATATGGAAATTCATAAGTTGGGATGATGAGAGAAAAAGGGGTCTATAATAATTTTTAAATGAAATATACATTAACGGGATCATAGAACATAATACCCCAACATATGAAATGTGATTTAGATGCATAATAGGGGACAAATACTTGAATGGAAATAAGAAGAGAGAAATCTCTTACTGAATTTTGGCATGGTAACGAGTGTACACAGAAAGAATTAATGAGAGAGAAAGTGGTATATAATAATTAAAAAATTGAGGGTAGTATGGGGGAGGTTTTAAATCATACCCCTACATTTTTAATTGAAATTAAAAGGCTATTGCAACATAAAAAAACTTGGATAAAAATGAAAAAGGAAGGAATCCCTTACTTGAGTGTGTAAATTTAAGAGCTTGGAGAGGGGTTTAATGAGAGATTTAGGCACATTAATAGGATTATATAGAGTTTATGGAAGATTAGGTACGTTCTAAAAGTATTTTATGTGAAGATAAGTGGGATATTGGGTTGTTTTATATAAGAAATGATAGGGTAATTCTTTAATATTTCACAAATTTAGGTTTCAGAATCGATATAATTAAATATTCAAAACCAAAAAACTTCCCATGGTTTTTCCCATGGTTTTCGACAAATGGGAGTGAAAAAAATTATTTTATAAGGAAAATTCCATAAGATAATAAAATATTATCCTTTCTTATGTGGAGGTGAGTCACACTATCAAGGAAATGGAGTTAAAATCATAAAATATATTATACATTTTGGAGGATTCACTAAGGCTTAATAAAATAAGGAAAACAAATCTAAAATCACAATATTTTTTATGGTAAAACATATATTGGTACGGGAATACCCATTATAGTATTTATTAAATCATTTTTGGGTCATTACGATGTCATAAAACATATATTTAATTTATACGGTATATAATTTTTACCCAAAAATTCGACAGTCTCAGAAAATTATAAAAAATTCATCTTTAGATAATTTTGAAATCCTAATTTAAAAATTAATATTAATTTTATGTAAATAATTTTATAAATATGTGAATTTTCAATTTTAAAATGAAAACTGACATTTATTGAAAATTCACAGGTTTTGATAAAAACAGTTTTCAAACGTTGATAAAAAATATATTTGAATTCATAAAATTTTTATACTCATTTACTATTAATAAAAGTAATTTGATAATAATATTTTATTAAAATATTATTTATTTTAAAAATTCATTATTTCCTTGAAATAAATTCTTTAAAAACACACTTTCAACTTTATTGTAAAAAATACGACTCTTATCAAACTGATTACCTAATCATTTATAGATAAGGAACTGATATAATCATAATTTATAATATTTTTTTTAATATTATTAATAAAATCCAAAGTTTAATATAATGTATATATTTCTCAAGAGTACCATTTTTACCTGAAAAGACAATTTATCAAATTCATCACTTTTAAGAAAGACTATTTTTATAAAGGAATTGATGGAATAATACTTTTATTTATAAAAAAGGGATTACACAATAAGTAACTAATTCCTTATTAAATAACCCATTAAAAAACCTGCATAAGAACTAAGGGAAAGGTGTGTTATGGTGATAGACTCTTGGGGAAGCTCATATGGCTCGAGTCAACTGGATGAGTCCATCCTATCCTTTTTCTATGTTGAAAGGATTATTATTAAAAAACATAAATTTATATCAGTTGTGTGATCACTATTCAATGACTATATTATCAATGATAATGGTACTTGATGGTAATTTGAACCCAATAATAATAAAAAGAATAAAAAAAGTGATTTTTTTTTCTATAAGACATTAAAATAAAAGGAATTTTATTCATAAAATATTCGATTGTTACAGATCCTCCTCCACCAGATTAAAGAGGATTCTTTGGAGGCGGTTCTCAAGGTGATCGAAGGCAGATGACGCAAGTGCAAGGATATTCCATGATAGCTCCAAGATACTACTTTAGAAACATACATAGATTCATGGAACACATGTGGATCACCAATTGAGGAGATATAACCTTTATCTATATGATGCAATGATTGTGCACTATAGATATTTTCCCAAACACATCAATGAAGAAAGAATAAACATTGGAGGAAGTTATTATTAAATTAAATTAATTATAAATAGTATATGTTGATCCTATTTCTAGGTTCCAGTTTTATATTCTTTTTTCCTATTTCATTGATTCAATTCCCTGGATCATGAAATTCATCGTCACATAGATCCTAGATTGTTCATTGAATATGAAAAAAAAACTAAAGTTGGGAACCATCCGTCCCATGCTTCCACTACACCCAGAACTTACAGTACCATCTTGTAATGATTCCTAAATTGGTATAATAAAATCTTATAAGAGGATAACCCATGTCGAAGTTGTGGAAATTTTTAAATAATTACAACCATAAGTAAAATATCCATTGTTTATTCTTTACATAGAGATCCAAAATCATATCTATTTAATTGGTTAATAATCATAAAGATCATGTGAAATGTATCCTTAATGGGGATACATATGAAGTATGTTGAAGTGTCTTTCAAAATTATTATTTCATGAAAATATGATTATTCTAAAATGTTCTTTAAGAAGTTACATTGAAAAAGTAAAATTGTTATTAATCTCTCATACTTGGTTATTAAAAATAAAAATCTTAACAAAAAGGGAGATGAATTGAACTAATTAATGACATAAGAAAATCATAAAAATGAAAGTGTAATAAGGTTGGTTATCCTATAATTATGTACTTGAATGTTTTTAACCTATTTTTTGAAGTAATTTCATGAGTTTCAGGTTTGTTTATTCTATAAAAAATTTATATAATAGTTGGCATCTTCATCCAAGAATACAAATTAAAAAACCTTGAAGTCAGTTTTTTTGTATGGTCTCATCTAATTTGGTGTCAAGAGAAATTAGTAAAGGATAGATTTGTTGTCTAAATAAAATCCTCTTTTTTTCTACACCAAGCATGGAGCATGTAGACATAGGGTGAAATGACTGATGACATGTCACTTAAGAATGAACTAATAACCTCTCCCAAGTAATTTTTTTTCTTTTTAATAGGGGGAGAGGAATTGAAATGAAAATTTGAAAAGAAAGAGTAGAAAAAGAAGATAACGATTCACATATTGACATATTTATTTTGAAGATACTTTTAAGGTATTTCCAAATAATATAAAGGGGAATATTTAAGATCCCACTTTGTGTTGGTTATATTTTCTTTCAATGGTTTTCAATGAATTATATGGATTTAATTGATTCCAATATGTTGAATATGTTTTAAAGAATAAGATGATTGGAAGTTTGGTTGAAGTATCCAATCCTGTTAATGAAGCAGATGTAACTTGGATGTCGAATGAAGATGGTGATGATGAATAATACAAGTATGTATCTTGGATATAAAATTTAGATAGTAATAATAAATAATCCATGCTGTTTGAATAATAAAATAATATCTCAATTCATTTATCATGGAAGAATATAAATGGATTTCTTCTCTTTGAAATATTCTGAATATATTAATTACTTAAATGAAAATGATTATTTGAAGGATTTGAGTGTATTTGTGATGATTGGTGAGTTGATATTAATATATATAATAATTTACTTGATGTTTGGATAAACACATTTATTATCAATCATATGAAGTTTACTTAAAGAGTTTCCTTATATTATTTTTGAATGGAATGTTCTGGTCAGATATGTATAAATTTAACAGATAGAGTTAATTGGACTGAGTTGATCATAAAAATGATGGAACTAAATGTTAGTTAAAATAAATTCTTGGTTCCATTGGATAATTATCATAAAACAAATGTATCAGTTGATTCTTTGTGTTTTATTCCTCATTGATTAAACATCATGTTTATACAAATGTATTCACAATTATAGCTAAAGGTGTTTGAAGGAATAATTTGGTGTGAATTGTTGGAGCAAAGATATTCAGGATGAGGTTTCTTGAATAGGTTAACTAGAAAAATAAATATTTTTAATTATACTATATGAAGTTTCTAAATGAAGTTATCCGATTGATTTCTGAATGATCAATAGAGGTTTCTTAATAAAGTCAATAGATAGATGAAAAATGTGAAGATCATTGGATAGAGAAGGTGATTTAGATGTTTTGAATGAAGATTCATTAATTTTTTTTAAATAATACATCAAATAAAAGTTTCCAAGTGAAGTCATAAAATAGATATATTATATCAAAGTTTCTAATAAAATCCATTAGATAGATGTTTCTGAGTGGATCCATCGAATAGAGGGATAAGGATCTTTGTACCAGACAATATATTTCTAGATAAAGAAATCTTATGAAGAAGAAATATATTGAGGGAGCTTATGTAGATTAAAAATTTAGAATTCCAATGAATTAAGAGGAACTCAAAGTAACTAGATAAAGACATCTATTGAGTTCAATAATCAAATAAAACTATATGAACATTATGAAATCATCAGATGGAGGGACCTTATAAAGCTATAACCAACAATTCCTTACTGAAAAATAAGTTTGTAAGAAGCTGTATCAGACGAATAAGGTCTAGGGATATCTATAATATATTTTTTATAGTCATACATTTTGGAGATGATCATTGTGACTTTCAACGATTCAATAATCATGGAGGAAGGATCATGATTCTAGTAGATATTTTAGGAAGGTTTGAAGAGATTTTTGACATTTATATTTAAGGAAAGTTCCTATAAAGTTTATTGACACCTATATTTTAGGAATCTTTGAAGGAGGACAAATAAATAATGATTCAAGATGTAAATTCAAATGTGTTGTGGGAATTTTGAATTTTAAGTTTTCACTCATCCATATGATTTTAGAGAAACATTGCATATATAAAGGGGATATGGTGTGCCATGTAAATGTTTCTCAAGTTGTTTTCAATTGATAAGAAAGATGAATTATTATCATAAGTTCAACATGGAAGTTCCATCCACGATTCATGTGAATAATTATCTTATAGATTGAAGTATTTGTAACAACCCAAACTTTCATTAATGGATATTCCTTTTGATCTAATTAATTGTATTGTTATGGTTATATAAAATATAAACTTCTTTGGTTTTATGTTTCTAGATTTTAAAATACTGTTATGAATTGTGACCATTGCTAATATATCCATTGAATAGTGATCACATGATTTCTATAAATATAGGGCTTTAACAAATCCAATTTACTCAGACAAAGGAAGCAATGGCCTCATCCAGAAGACTTAGCCCGTACGAAGCCCATTTTTCAGAGATCGAAAAGAATGTGGGGTCATTGGGCTTCACTATTGACCAAACCCAAGATGATCTTGAACACATTATGCTTGAGCAGAATCAACTACGAGAGAAGTTAAAGATTATAGAGATTACCACCCGAGCGATGTTATCCGAGCCACCCCAAGAGTCTATCACCATCACACACCTCAACCTTCAGTATTATGTGGGTGTTATAAGGGGTTATGTAACAAGACCCTAGCACTATGACTATGTAAATTATTTTTGTATAAAGAATGCGCATTCATTTTATTATTGTTACTTTGTAAATAGTTTTTAAAGAACAAATTGTATTTTTAGTTAATATTCAACTAAGAATTATATTTTGATGAATTAATGGATTTTTTAGTTAAATAATATTTTAATAAAATATTATTATTATTATCAATTTAATTTTTGTTAAATATAAATTATCATATAATTTTATGAATGAAATTGTAATTTTTATTAAGCTTTGAAAGCTATTTTTGTCAAAACCCACGGATTTTTGATAAATGTCAGATTTTATTTTAAAAGTAAAAATTCACATTTTTAGAAAATTATTTAGATAAAATGAATATTATTTTTTTAATTATGACATTGAAATTATACAATGGTGAATTTTTCACAATTTTCTGAGATAATCAAATATTTTGGGTAAAAATTAAATACCGTTTAAATATATAATGTGTTTTATGACATCATAATGACCCAATAGTTATTTAATAAAATAATATAAACATTAAGTTAGGCCAATATATGTTTTAAAATTAAAATAATTTGATTTTTGGTTTCTTTTATTTTTTTTACCAAGCTTTAGTGGAACTTCAAATTCTTTTAAAATATTTTGTCTTTTTAAGTTGTTTTCCTTAAGAGTGTGACTCACCTCCACATAATAAGCCCTATTATTTTAAGAAGTTAGGCCATTGGAATTATAAAATATTTTCTCCACACCCCCTTGGAAAAAACCATGGGCAAAAACCAAGGGCTGGTTTGTGGTTTTGATTAGTTTAATGTGAGGTGTCCCAAACCTAAATAATTAAGAATTCCCTGTCCTTTCCTATATAAACTCACCCAATCTCCCACTTCCTCTACCCTCAAAGCCTTTGGAGTTTGACAAACCCCTGAACTAAACTCTCTATAATCCTAAAAAGGTTCCCTAAGCTCTCAAGAATCCTCTCTAAATCCCCTCCCAATCCTTTGGGATCACACTTCCAAGTAAGGTATTTCTTCCTTTCTCATTTTTGTCCAATTTTCTTTAAGTTTTTATGACCTTTTGTTGTCAATTAAAAATGTTGAGGTATGATTTATAACCTTCCCCTACTTTCCTATTTATGTTTTAATTATTAGATATCCCTTTCTCTCTCATTAAATTCCTCCTATGTACACCCGTTACTATGCCGAAATTCTGAAAGGAATTTCTCTCTCCTCATTTACATTCAAGAAATTATTTTGTATCATGAATCTAAATTCCATTACAATTGTTGGGACATGAATCTATATGAACCAATTATATTAAATTTCATGTAAATTTGACGATACACCCTTTTCTCTCTCATCAGCCATTTTTATGAGTTCTTATGTCACGTTGCTATGCTGCCGAAATTACACCACAATTTTACAAGCCAAAGTCATTGTGTAGTGAATACCATGCCCATTTATACATCAAGGGTATTAAAATTTATGCACATTTACTTATTGTTTAAAGAGTTTCATGTATTAATTCCACACTCCTTTATCGTGGAATAAATGATGATGTTTAATGAATCCATGTTTTATGATCCATGTGTCACACTTATGCATGAAATGAAATGATTAAGAAGGGTGCACCCTGATAGCACTCCAATGCATTGGGTAAAGTGTAGTATCATGATACATCATGTGCAATGGGGGTTGACTCATGCTAATTCAAGTGAAATGTGGTTTTACTCATGCCTCATGTGCAATGAGGGTTTACTCATTCTCCATGTGAAATGAGCCTTGGCTCATGCTAATTCCATGTTAAGTACGGTTGTTACATTTCCATGTTATGATTATCATACTTTATGTTCATATTTCTCTTGTGCTTCATTAATATTCCTATTGTATAAAATGTATTGTGTTCCTCATTTTTTCCATGTTTATTCCATTACTGGGCTTTATAGCTCACCCTTTTCTTATGCATGTCCTCAGGTAATCCCTTGCAATTCTAGGTACGAGGGAATATAGGGGTCATGTAAAGGAAGTTTTCAATAAAGATGTTGTATTTCATGTTTTAAGTTCTTATTTAATTATCCTAAGGCCCAAATACACTAAACCTCTCGATCTTCCATGTTGTATCAAGTGAAGATTTTAGGTAATAAATCATGTTTAATTTTGTAATAAAAGCAGAGTTGTTATAGTATTAGATTGAGAGGTTCCAGAATAATAGGTATCATATAGAGTAGATGCACTGAATAGACTAGTAAAGTAGAAAAATAATAATATAGCACTGGATAAAAAGATACTAGATGAAGAAGTGAGGTGCCGTGAGAATAAGAAGGTATCAGAAAATTTGGTCCTGGGTGAATAGTATTGGATGGATAGTATAATACAAAGAATAATTAGAAATAAAGATTCCAAATGAGGAAGAAGATAAGGAAATAGAATATTTCTATTTTATTCTATTAATAATAATAACTAGTGAAGTAGAAGTCTTGAACTAGTGAAAGAAAAGAAACATTCTATTTTTTTGTGAATAGAAAGAAGTTTGGGTGCATTACTTTTCCTACTAGAGAAGAGGAAGAAGAATAGTTTCTTTCACACTACTATGAAAGTAAATGAAGAGGGAGAAGTATAAATAAGAGCTATGATATTAAATAGAAGTCAAATTGTTGTAAGAATTTCTTGTTGTTGTAAATAACTTGAAGAAGTTGAAGGCTATCTACAAAGACAATATAAATATCCAGTATGGAGTTTCAATTGGACTAGGTATTCATCAGTCAAAGGGTTCAAGATTATTTTCTATCCCTCCACGTAAAGTTTAGAGAACCAGACTTCTATAAAATATTGTTTCTAATCCAAAATATATTATTTAGTATCACATTATAGTGGATAATCTATGTACTGGTCACCACCATACACAAAAAAAGACTATCTACTCTTATAGAGCAATGGACCATATAAAAACATCATGTTCCATCCTTTGCTTTATTTCATATACTTTCACATGAAAATGAAATGAGAATATGAAAACTAATATCCTAACAGGTTTAATCGATAAATGGATAAAATGTATTGGTTGGTTTAAAAATCCCCCAACTCTAATTCACACCCCCTCTCTATGTTGATTATATCTTGAAGTGATCTAAACCCTTTATATGTTCATCTTGGGGGATTTGTATTTATCTCAATTAAATATGTGGGTAGTAAGATCCTAATGTTATGAATTATTTCATGCACCATTGAGGTATACAAGTTGTTTGGGTTTTATTTTATATTTAGTATTAATTTTTTTTCTTCAGTTATACTTGTCATATATTTTGGTATACTATATGAAATTCATGAGTTATATATTTTTTATGATATCAATTGTTTGTGGATTTGTTAATAACAGTAATGTGGTGCTTTTTATATTAATTTATAGTATTTAACTATGTTCTATATAGGGAAATTCCTTATATTTGATATATTTATACACTCAGTTCTAGTCACAAACCCTTGGACTATTGGAGGTAGGATTTGGGGGTCACACTCAGTTTCATCAAAGACTTAGGTGGGGTTTCAGAGGAATCGGGTCATGATAGAGTGGTATATATGAATTTTCTGAGATATACTTTTGATTTTGGAGTTAAAATATGTGAGTAATATGTCAAGTGAGTGAGGTGGAAGTGAATATGGGATTTTGACAATAATTAGGTCAAAGAGAGAGGTTATAGATGTGAAAAATCAACATATTCTGACACTTGGACCATGATAGTTCACTAGCAACACCTAAGGGAAGTATACACTTAACACATGGTACTCTACTAGATATGAGATAATGTATCATATAGTTACACGTAGCCCTTGATGATTTCATAAACTAAGTAGGGAATAATGGTTCACATGGGGTAGTAATCATCTTTTGTATTTATCCACATACTCCTAAGATTTAGATAATCAAAGCACTATTTTTTTCTCTTAAAAGTGAGGAATTCATCTTAGAACTAGAGATTGAAAACATATTTAAGAAAGTATAGAATACTTGTTGAATAGTTTGAAATATAACTATATAATAGGGTTGATATATTTTTTGAATTTGATATTATATCATGTGGGAAACATCTATTTAAATTTTTGAGTTGATGTTGATTTGGACTACACTTCCTTTCATAATAGGTAATTTGGTATGTAGAATCTGGGTCATCTCATTTTGGTAAGATTTTTTGAACTAAATTTGGAATATGATGTGATAGGGATTCATGATATGGTATTATTTAATTTTATCATTTTTTCCTATTTTACTACCTGTTTTTTTTTCTTTTTCATGGGAAGGTGTTTCTCTATCATTATTAAATATTTTTTTCCTATTTGATTTCCCAACTTGATATATTTTTTTCACTAATAGTTTCATTATGAAGGCTGTTACCTCATTAATTTCCCATTTTATATATTCTTATTATGATTGTGATTTTGCAAGATATATAAGGCTTCAATATTGATGCGTAATTGGATGGTAAAAATGATATGTGAGGATCTGATGATTTATAGGAGGTTTTGTTTGTTTTATGATGGTATTGTATCCTAGTTGGAATTTAGGTTGGGGATGATGAATAATTATTCTCAAGGGATAATTAAATAGGTATGTATATAGAAGATGATGTGTTGTGATTCATCTACCTATTCTAAAGGGTGATGAATTATAGCCTGGATTCATGTTATGGAAAGTGATATGTTGCTAACTAACTATGTTTTTTGGAAAGTGATGTGTTTTTACTTGATAATTGATCATATAAGATTGTGGTGTGAGACAAATTTTTTAGATGAAATTTTATATAATATTTCACTTTGATTTCCTTTTATGTGTCATGATATATGATTTATATTGATATCATTTAGAGGGAATGGATTGAAATTTCCATTCCATATATAAGATCATTATGAATATTTATTGTTTAGGAATAGAGATTCAAGTGGGAGTCTTAGATTGGGATGTGTGGTTATAAAATTTCATTAAATGATAACCTAACCTTGAGGTATTTGAAGGCAGGATATTTGAACATACCCTATATGAAAGTTAGTTTTCTTGAGGTTTGGATGTTATGGGTTTAAGAATCATGAAATTATTATGAGTAATATACATAGTCAAAAATGGATGATCTATTTCTATTAGAGTACTTGAATAGATTTAATTTAGATGAAAACCATAAAGTTATTCTATCTTAGGGAAATAACCATGATTGTGAATTTTTTCAATCTTGGTTAGAGTTTCTTACACGTTTAAGTGTTTTATTGAGGCTATAAGTATAACTTTTGAGGTCATTGACTATGAACTTATTCACTTGGTACTGTGGTAGTATGGTTCCTTAGTAGGTTGGGTTATCAAAGAGATTGGGTATTTATGTATGGTGTGCTAGTGAAAAACACCCTTATAAAATTTAAAGGTAATCTTTGAAACCACTTGTTTGAGAGTAATGAAAATGAGTGGACCATGGTCCCTTTGATACATTCTATATATGCAGGGTAGAAATTAGTTAAGGATGATATGTTATACATCTGATTGTATAGTATAGTAGTTGATGATAAAATGAAAATTATTGGTGTGATTAAAGTAGAGGAAAGAAATGTGATAGTGTGAGTGGTGGATTGTTGGGGATTCTTGTGAATTGAAGCATGGGTGAAGGTATCTTTGGAGTAGATGAGAAAAATACACTAGTTGATGCCATTTTTATTGATCATGTAAGATATAAGGAAAAAATAACCACCATGAAATAATGATGGTGATATTTTATAAAATAAGTAATTTGGGTTTTGAGTTTAGTTATCCAAAATTGGTAGTACACCCAGGTGTTATGAGCTGAAACCATGAGTTTATTCAATATCATTATTGATCAAAAAAGGTTGAATAGATTTTTGTTTCTTCTTATATAGACTATTAGAAACTATATTAAGTGATAATATATGCAATGAGTTACTATTTTCAATGAGGTAAAGAGGCAGTGATGAAATAGTTATGATTATTTTAAAAATCATTTTCTTGTATAAATATAGGTAAGATAAAGTGTACTAAAAACCTTTATATTTTTTAGTATCATGGAAAGGATATTAATTATTTTACTAATGAGTTTATTAGATTTTTAAGTGATGTTTTATGGAATAATTAATATGACGGTGAACCATTATCTTGATCTTATGAGATTTCAATTTGTGGTCAATTTTCTAAAATTGAAGGATGTATTACCCCATACTATTTTATTATAGATCTTATCTTGGAATAAATTATTGTGATAGAGATAATATGGTCATGTAGAGTATCTTTGATTACCACACTAAATTTTGATGTTTTTTACTCTTAGTTTGGTGTTAGGATTTGATGAAAGAAGTAAGTTGTCATTAGAGGTAATTGAAATCATTGAGACCTTGGATTGGGTTTGAGCATGGTGCAGTGATGGAATGTGGGACCATAATCTATATCTTCTATGTATGATGAAATATTTCCTTCTATTTAACAAGATAGAGGCATGGAGGTGCATAGGTGAACATATAGGGGCTGAAAACTCCAGGATAGGGTGAAATACCCTAAATTATTTGGGTAATTCTCCTTTTTGTCTAGATAAAATTCGAGTAACAGATGATGTTATGGAAAACATTGGTGGAATAGAGGTTGTGAATTATTTTTATAATTTGGATGTTAGATTCTTAAATTATGGTACACACCTTTTAAGGTGTATCAATAATTTAGGACCATGAGTTAAATTATGTTTTGAACCTTTTTTGAAGGTTTGAATCTTCTGTAGAAGATGATGTGGTAAAATTTATACGAGTCATTTTAATCACCATATTGAGATTTTAAGGCTGAGATTAAATTTTTTAAGATGATTTTTTTAATGTTTACTTATTGTAAAGTCATGTAATTATGATTTTGGAGTTTGTGAAAATTTGAGCATTTTTTTTAATTTTTCTCTTGAAAGAGTAAAATGGTAATTTTATATAATAAATAGCCCTATAATTTTTTAATAGTTTCATTGAGTTAAAAATGAGGTTTTAACTCATGGGTGGATATTTTTTGTGTATAATAATAATCGTGAGTTATGGTGTAATTGATAACTTAAAAAAATATATTTTAAAGGATAATAGTCATTTTTATAGAGTTTTTGGATAAAACTTTTTATTTTTAATGAAATATAATCATGACAATATTGTGGAATCCACCACACAATACTACATATTATGCTATATTCATCACTACCATTTATCAATGCTAAACAAAAACATTGATAGGTGGGGTACTTTTATCAACATTAGATACAAAGTTGATAAAAATAAACTTTATCAGTGCTAAAAAAGCACTGATAAAAGGGAACCATTTGTCAGTGATTTCTTTTTTTTTGTACTGATAAATGTTAACCATTACCGATGCTTTATCTATGGTGATAAATTTCACCATATATACAATATTTTAACTATAAAAATAATATATTATTAAATATGATATATATAATAATATAAAAATAAATTTATAATTTATACTTTTGTTTGTAATATATTTAAATTCAAGTTATATAATTTACAATATATATATATATATATTCATATTTAAATTTATTTATTTATATTCAAGTTATATAATTTATAATACACACACACACACACATATATAATTATTTATGTGTGTGTTTTTATATATTTATATATATTGACACAGATGCACATAAATTTAAATAAATATATTAATATATTAAATATATAGTTCGTATTCAAATTTATTATATATTTTTATTCATATTATATAATTTATAATATACATATATAATTACAATATATGAATATTTATAAACATATATGTGTGTGTCTGCATATATATATATATATATGATTATATATAAATAAATATATGAATATATTAAAATATAAATATACATATAAAATTTATATTTAAAAATATGATTCAAATTAAAATAAAAAATTATCATCAATCATATTTTCATAATTTATATATAAAAAACTATGAAATTTATATTAATTAATAAAAATATTTAATAATTTATTCAAATACATTAAAAAATATATATGAAATTACAATATATATAAATTTTATTTACATAATTATATAAATATATAAATGAATATATATTTATTTAAGTATATTTATATATAATATATATAAATAAATATAAATATATATTAATATAATCATTGGTGTTGTGACACCGAACCTTGATATGGCCTGAAAAGAAAAAGTGTGTGCATGTGCATGCATATATATTTGTATATATGTATGTGTATCTATATGTGTATACATGCATGTATGTATTTAAATGTGTCCATGTGTATGTTTGTTGGTATGTGTATGTGTATGTATGCTTATGTATGTATGTATTCATGTATGTGTATGTATGTGTATGTGTATGTGTATGCATGTGTATATGTGTGTATGAATGTGTATGTATATCTGTGAATGTGGATGGATGTGTATGTATGTGTACGTATGTGTATGTATTTATATATATGTATTTGTTTATTTGTATATATGTGTGTGTAGGTTTATGTGTATTCCTATGTATACCTATGTATGTGTATATATGTGAATATGTGTATGTATGTGTATTTGTATGTATGTGTTTGTATGTGCATGTTCATGTATGTGTATGTGTATGTATATTTATATATGTTAGTGTATATATGTACATGTATTTTCATGTATGTGTATATGTATGTATGCGTATGCATGTATATGGGTATGTGTATGTGTATGTGCATTTGCATGTACGTGTATGTATGTGTATATATATGTGTGTGTGTATAGGTGTATAGCTAGATATCCATAGGCATGTGTTGGGTTTACCTATACACGTACACATATGTACACAAACATACACGTACACTTATCTACACATATGCTCATTCAGGTGGAATGGGCATTATCAGTTGTATCTATCCTCAAGGGTTCAACCCTGACCACTCATGCCCCCAATTAAATTGGGGGTGCGAATGAGCGATCATGTGATTCCATGCATGATGGTGGAGGGACCCAATTTAGGGGGGGGGGGAATCTTCTTGTATGCACAGTGGAGATAACAGAGAGGGCCCCTTTTTTTATGGGGGGGGGGGTGTAGTGATGTGGGATGGTGGGATCTTCTATAAAGGAATCCCTGACATGGAGGCTTGAGGGAGGTGATGCGAGGGGTGGGGGTATGATGAATGGATAATTTAGAAGGGTGGGTGATGACAGGACCTCACGAGCAGTAGGGCACAACATGGGTGGTGCAACCATGGGGTATACGACTATGAAAGGAGGATGAAAACCGGATATCCAACAACCTTAGGGGTTGGCAGCTATCAGATGAGGGTGAAGTGATGGTGGAACCTCATAGGTAGTAGGGTGAAGCATGGGCATCACAACCATGGTGCGAGCTGTAAGATCATAGTTATTCATCATGATATGGACAATTTTAAATTTTATCAAACTGCTCAGTTTTATCTAAATAGAAGTTTCCAAGGGGGTAGAGGACGTTCTAATAGATTTTAGGAAGGTAATAGGGTCAGATTTATGGTTTTTTAAGAAGTAGGATGAGGCACATGGTTTCTCTAACCATGCACCTCAAATGTGTGGCCCAAAAAAAGGGAGGATGACAGTTTGATAAGCCATGCGAAGGGGACATATAAATCATGAAACCTATGAAATTTATTATTGGTTCATGTTTCTTGGTTTGTGAATAGTTTTTCTAACCATTCACATGAATTGTGCGAGGTGTAGTTCTCCCAGACTGGAGGGACAAACCGATGGTGTATTGTTTAGCCAACTATGTGAAAAAACTATGCGCCCTATTAAAAATACTTGAAATGAATCTTTTACTCTCTTTAAAGATTAAAAACCTTTTCCTTCTCAGTAATTTTTATAGATCTCTATAATATCTCTCCCTTTTCCCTTTATATAGTTTTGGTGGATCTCCCTCATCCAACCTCTAATTCTTTCACCATTGGCTGTGTTGGAACCCCCACGGTAAGGCTAACATTTTGTTACCATCCTTTATTACTTTTCTTTTCTATTCAAATCTCTTCCACCATATCTAACATTTATACTTTATTTTTAGTGATTTTCCTAGATTTATAATTTATCCCATTTTAGCCCAAATATGAGGCTGATGTTGGAGGATGAATATTTTACAGGGCCTAGGTAGGTTGTATACTAATTTCCCCTAAGAGTATCAATGTTTATAACTTGTTTCATTATTATTTACTCTATAATTTCCATGTGTTTCCCCTAAAATGTTTAAATCCTTTAATCAGTCACCTAGACCCTGACTTAGTTGTTCTAGAGGCCCATTTGACACCGTTGGAGGTTTAGCATCTCAACTCAAATCACCCCTCAGGGTGTGTTTGGTTTTTCACTTATAAAAAGATGATTAAATTTAATTAATTGAATTGTAAAATGTATGGATAAATCAATTGGGATTATGATCTATCACTAGTTTATTTATGAAAGATTTTGTGTACCATGATCACACTGTTATAGGTGTGACCTTACATGAACAATCCTTGGACTCCTTTGGGACTACCTTGAGCAATCTCAAAGGATTTCACCCAATTAAATGAGGTGAATTCTATATGGTTCACCCATCTTGGATTCAGTCATTATCTTACTTTGATAAACACCGGGGATTGGCATCCAAGATTCATTGCCCTTCTATTGAAAATTTAGAATACTCAGGATGATCTCCCTAGGTCCAGTTCAATGTATTAGGATAAGAAATTCCATTGGACATCCCTTGGATTTCAATTGGGTCTACCCAACTCGTAAGGATATCTTTCCTTGGTTTGGTTAGAAAATTTTAGGAGCGGAATTCCAAAGGGTTCATACCTTGGATTATACTCAAACATAAACATCCAAACATCAGGGTCTATCACTTTTACTTATTATAACCGCACACCATTACATTTTATATTAAAATATTATATTTTCATTAAACACCATTGGTGGTGGCCTACTAAGTTTTACTCACACCCTATTTTGATAGACGATTGGTACCAAATCATATTTCATGGATGTAGGTAAGGATAAAGGAATGTTCCTAGATATGGATGCCTTGTTTCCTTTTAGGATGGGCACTTGGGAGTATAGGTTTGAATAAGTTCTTATGATGCTCATGGTGATAATAGTTTTTAGTATTTTTTCCCTTACCAGTTTAATTTCTACTAAAATGTCTTGGAATAACACATTTTAGCATAGTCATGACATCATCCATATATAGTGTTGACTAATTATTATATATGTTGGTATTATCTGGATGGTTTATTCTTTCTTCCTTACTATTTCTACTACTTTATTTTCTACTATGTTTCACTCTGATAAAGAAAGTATAGTCTCTCCACTATACCACCACACACCGTCGTTGCTAGTTAGTGACCTCTAACCTACGGGGAGGAACACTTGAGGCTTTTTATCCAATCAGACCCTTCACTTATCTATGAACTAGGTCTGAGACATCAAAAAGTGGTATTAGTGTTTCTTTTCATTTGAAATACTATTTAGGTTTGCTTAAACGGATACTAAGAAGTGTCAAAACTTTGTAATAAGCCATTCTTGAGATTAGCTAACTCACATGAAGGGGAAAACCAAGTTATCAGGGATGATGCTTATTTTTCAGGATTTATACTGTTATAATTTTACTATTTTCACCATTGGGTGACACACATATTTTATAATGTTATGCTCTCCATATTTCTACCCTTGGAATGGTGCGACAAGGTAGTATTAATTCATGAATCATTCTAGGTACCTAGGGATTTATATGTTATGCACATGAAATTCCATAAATATCTCATATATTGTTATGCTTTTTATCATTTTATCTACTTGATTGTTATTCTTGTAATTTCTAATGTTTCTTAAAGTAAAAAAGAAGAAAGAAAAAAATTTGGTTACTTAAATTGTCTACATCAAAATAAATGGTGTTTTCTTATACAACTTGATGATGGAAAGTTAACTAACCAATTTTAACATGCTTAATTCATCGAACTGTGGATATATGAGATGAAACATTTAGTTTATTATAGTTAAATGGAGTTCTAATTTCAATTTATTTTTTTAATCTTATATAAATTTTGAATGAAATTCCTTATAACTGAACCACCATATATGGAATTGTTACATTCTAAGACCATATGTAAAGGTTGGTTTTACATAAATGGAATGAAAATTGTAACTTATAAAGTTATGTATTTATAACTTGGGAATGTAAATCCATATAACTAAACAATTATATACAGAATTACAATTTTATAATGTTGAAATAAATGGGTTTCTTTAAATAGGGATTCCAATTGAAACATAAAGAGTGTTTACCTCTATAAATTGTAATTGAAACTACATAAAATAGAACCCTCATGATTAAGACTTGGATATTACCATATAACCTAAATTTAGAATCAAGTAGTAATGTTAGGGTATCTCTAGTAGTCATGACTTGAGTATATCTTTGTTTTACTAATTATATTCCTTTCTTTCTTATATATTTTTCTAAGGTGTGTTCTTGGAATTGTAAATATATGCCTCCATGATGGTCTCAGGTCGAGCATCATGAGGTTGGTTATGACTATGCTCCTAAGGTGGTAAGACTTGAACCACTTGTAGTGCCACCTGTGGAACCACCCATAGTAAAACATGTTGTTCCTAGACTAGGAATTGATTCTCATCTTAGAGTGGGTTTTCTATGCCTAGTTCAATCCAAGGAGGAATCCCCATGGGCTACACTGACCATGTTAGAGTTGATTAGGTAAATCCATCATCAACACCCACCTACCTTCTTTGGGGAAGGTAGTCCCCAGGCTAGAAAATCTTGGTTAGTGGCTATTCATATGATCTTTGAGAATCTAGATATTCCTCAGTAAAAGTGGGTGAAGATAAAAATATATATACTTCATGGAACTTGTAAATGATGGTGGTATATTATTACATAGGAATATCAGCACCATGTCATTGTCTAGTGGGACTTCTGAACTACTTTGTATGAAAAGAATTTCTTGAAACACTGAACGATGATCAAGCATGGGATCTCATTGATCTAGAATAGGGTATGTTTTATATAATGGATTAATCACTTCATTTTATAGATCTCTAATTATTTTCACCCACCCTTTATGGTGATAATATGTACAGGGTGAGATGTTTTGAGGATGGGCTCATGTATTCCATCGGATATCAGGTAAACATATTCTAAATGACTACCATATCTAAGATGGTGAACCAGACCCTCATCTAAAAGAAAAATTTTAGGGAATATGAAGGTACAAGTCATGGTGGTTTATATTTTAGTTCAGGTAGTGAATTATCTAGTGAAAGGAAGTATTGTTTTGAGATTTATCATAAGGGAAGTGGTAGTGAGAGTATGTATACTAAAAGTTATGTCATTTTATATCAGTGTGGAAGACAAGGTCACATGAATCCCTAGTGTATTAGAGACACAATTTAATTATGATCCAATGGAATAATGGTATATATATATATATATTTTGTAGGACTTTTCAATTGGTTCTTAGTGAGAGAGGATCTATACTATATCCGGGTTCTAGAGTGGGATTTGTGGCACCACCCCAGGAAGGAAGATGAAGTACTATACACTATTTAGGATGGGGATATGGTCAATGTTTTGGAATCTTGAACCAGGATGTGTAGAGCCATTAAATATGACCTATATAGGGAGGTCAGGTTATAGCTTCAGATCATGGATCTAGACAGTTACTTGTAGTGTAGACTTCACTGACTGACTAGAGCACTAGACCATCTATAATATGAGGTAGATATTACTAGTATCGACTCTAGTATATTATTTGTTTCAAATAGGTTCTTCAAACTCATTAACATTTGATAATTTAATTAGAATTTTTTTTTTTGAGATTTAATAATTATGTGGGGCAATTTATCTTGACCCTCTGCTGAAGATATGGTTAGAGAGTGTTCACCGATACAAGGAGTGTCCTCTCAATATTAAGAACTACTTATTCTGTAACCCTTTCATCCCAAAGATTATTTGATTTGACATAATTATCGTGATGTAATTTTTAGTTACTTTTCAAGACCATATTAATTTTTATCATCATAGGGTTTCTTTCACATCACTCGAGGGTGGTAGATATGTTCAAAAGGGAGAATGGGATGTCTAGGAAACTTGAGATGGGATTGAGCATCACAGGTTGGGAGGAGTGCTAGACAAAATGTAAAAAAATTATCTTGTTGATTAGGGAGTAATAAAAAGTATATTTTCTCTAATGGTGGACTAATTTATAGGTGTATTTACTAATAAAATTTCTAGAATACCTCCTTAGATATAGGTAGAGTTCACCATAGATCCTATTCTAGAAACTGAATCGATATCTATTACTCTATACAAGATGGATTATACTATACATTAGGAACTTAAGAGGAAGCTATATGACATTGAATCCAAAGAGTTTATATAAACCAGTACTTATCCTGAGGGTTCAACTGTACTTTTTTCCAAGAAGGAAGATGACACCCTAAGACTATGTGTGAATTAATGACGGTTTAATCAGTTTACAGTTAAGAAACAGTACCCAATTCTTTATGTATATGATCTCTTTGGCCATATACGAGGATCTAGGGTCTTCTAAAATATTTTTTTGAGATCGGGCTATCATCAGGTGAGGGTCAAACCATTTGATATAACATGTACATATTTTTGAAGAAGGTATATCCTTTATGAGTATTTGGTAACTCCATTCGATCTAAGTAATGTGCCTAGTATTTTTATAGACTTGATGGATTGGGTTTTTTACCCATACTTGGATACCTTTGTGGTAATTTTCATGGATGATATCTTAGTGTACTATCATACTAGTAATGATCATTCCAAACACCTTGACATCATACTGAGTACACTAAGAGTGAACCAAATATATACAAGGATCACTAAATTAAACATTTAGTTTAAATAACATTACATCCTGGGTTACATCATATCAGAAGTATGGGTATATGTGGATCCAGATAAGGTGAAAGTCATTGTTTCTTGGGGGCATCCATATAATTTATTGATATTTAAAGATTCTTGTGATTGGACTATTACTATCAGTTCTTTATCCAGAACTTTTATTTCCTTGAAAAATATGTTATAGGTTTTCCTAGGAAGGGTATAAATTTTATATAGTCTGAATCTTATGAGAAGTACTTTTAGGATTTTAAATGAAGGTTCACCTCAGTGCCAATCCCAGTTTTTCATAGGCCCGGTAGAGGCAACAAAATTTATTGAGACATATCAAGCACCAGGATATGATATTTTTTGATGTAAGGGTAGTGATTTATAACATACAAGTCTCATTAGTTGATGCTTAAAAAGAAAAATTTCTTGAAACATAGCCTTGATTTATCCACTTTTGTACATAACTTATATTTCTAGAGACATTACTTTCTAGGGGAGTGATTCGTGCAATACATGAACCATAAGAGTCTGGAATACATATTTTATCAGCAAGATTTAAAAATTTGATAGTGGAGATGGTTTGAATATATTTAGTCATTTGATTTTGTTATTTCTAATATGCTAGGTAAATTCAATGTAGTGGATGATTCAATGATCTGAAAGACTCAGACTCATACAGTTCAGGAGGCTATTTGCGAATAGAAGTTGATGGTTATTCTTTCTGAAATGAATTTGGAAGTTTAGGAATGTCATAGAAAACCTTTCCTCATGACTTTATCAATATATTTATCACTTATCGATAGAGTAAATAGAACGTAACTTTCATATCCTAAAGGGTTATTATTGAGGGAAATTGTTTTAGGTGAGGACCCACTACCTGGCTACCTTGTTGATGATGATGAGATCATAAATATCTAGGGGAATGTCTAGGTTTCTACATACATTCAAGAGAAATTGATGTGTGAATATCATAATTTTAAATGGGTAACACATCTTGGACTCACAATTATGTATCGTGATATGAACCACCAATATTTGTGGATTGAGATAAAAAAGAAGATTGTAGGCTTTATTACTCGGTGTTCCACCTATCAGCAGGTGAAAGTGGAACACCAGTTATATGCTATAATTTTAGAACACTAACTATCCCAGAATTAAAATGGAATAACATCACGGTATATTTATTAATGGGGGTTAACAAAGACCCCTTGTGGAAATGATTCTATATTGGTGATTATGGACAAGCTAATTATGGTCACAAAATTCTTTCCCATCAAGGAGACCATACCAACAGATGATCTAAGGATACTTTACATCTGAGAGATTATACAACCTCATGGGATTCCTTATACCAATATATCAGATTGGGACACTCAGTTTATTTCTAAGTTATAGTAGGGGTTACAGAAGTCTCTTGGTTCACAAGTTCTTCTTAGTATATCCTACCACCCTCAAACCAAAGGTTAGTCTAAGAACACTATATAGGTACTGGGGGACATTCTCCAGGAACGTGTCCTTGATTTTTGGGGATCTTGGTAAAATCAGTTATCACTAATTGAGTTTTTTTATAATAGTAGTTTCCAATTGAATATTCAAATATCTCATTATAAGGCACTCTATGGTAGGCCATGTCACTCTCCCTTGTGTTGGTTGGAGGCACGAGAGGTAGTAGTACAAGGAACACATCTCATTAAAGAAATATAAGAGAAGGTACAACTAATAAAGAAATGAATGGACACAACTTAGTCTTGGAAGAAGTTATATTCTGTTCACCATCAAAGACCTCTAGATTTTGAGGTAGGAGATTGGGTCTTCTTGTGAGTCTTGACTAGATTTAGTCATCAATGTATTCATAGGCAAGGTAAGATGACACCCATATATTTTGATCCTTTTTTAGATCTTGGAGAGGTTAAGGATAATATCATATAGGATAAATATTCCATATAGGTATGGGGTTATGAATGATGTATTCTATATTTCTTAGCTCAATCATTATCACTCTAACCCAGCTCATGTCTTTTATTCTGTGGAAGTTGAGTTAGATGTTGATTCTTCTTTTGAAGAGTATCTAGTTAGTATGATCTATCATAGCATGAAAAATATATGAGGTAATATAGTTACTTGGTTTGGGTGATATATAAATAGAATCATGTGGAAGAGGATACGTAGGAATGGGAGTTTGAAATACATGCCCAATGGACAGAGTTATTCTCAGACAGAGCTTAACCACCCTCAAAAGTGTAACTTAGGGGTGGGTTGTCTTAAGAAGATAATATTTCAAGATACCGGTTCTTTATCAAGGTATGTAAATTTTGTAAATTTTATAAAACCTTTTTTTGTTATATAAATTAAGGTTCCAAAGGGTTAGAGGAGGTTCTGAGAGATTTTGGGAAGGTATGTGGCCCGTATTAAAGGTTTTTTGAGAATTAGGATGAGGTGCATGATTAGACCATAGTTTGGCTAACCATTCACCAAAATCATGAGAACCATAAAAAGGAGAAGAACAGTTTAATAAATCATGATAAGGGCGTATTTAAACTATGGAACCTATATAATATATTATAGGTTCACCATGTAAAGTTTGAATAGGGTTTGTCTAACCATGTTCCTAAACTGTGCAAGGTGTATTGCTCATAGAAAGGAGGGAAGAATTGTTAGAAAATAGTCTAGCCAATAGTGAATCCAAATCATACACCCTATTAAAAATTCTAGTAATAACTGATTTCCACTTATTTTCCTATAAAGATAAAAATAATTTTCTTCCTTCCTCATTTTTACAACACCTCCACTATATCTATCCCTTTTCCCTTCCAATATTTTTGGTAGATCTCCCCCATATAGCCTGTGATTCTTTCATCGTTAGTCATGTTGGAACCCCCTCAGTAATAATAACACTTTGTTGGCTTACTTTTTTCCTTTTCCATTCTATAGAAATTTCTTACACCATGTCTAGAATTTATAATAAAAATTTAGGTATTTTTTTATGGATTTTAAATTTCTCTCATTCTGGCCCAAATATGAGGCTGATACTAGATGAGGTGTCTTCTATAGGGCAGAGGTAGGTGGTATACTAATTTTCCATAAAATTATTGATGTTTATAATTTGTTCCATTATGACACATGGAATAAATTCCATGCATTACCCCTAAAAATTGTAACTCCTTTTATTAGTTTCATATACCTTGACATAGATGTTCCATGAGAACCCTTTAACACCATTGGAGGTTAGCAACCTCAACTCCAACCACCTCTTTAGGTGTGTTTGTTTAGAAACCCATGAAAACTATACTTTTTTAAGTAACCGAACCACCCCATATGGTGTGTTTGGGGTTTCACTTATAAAAGGGATGATTAAATTAAATTAATTTAATTGTAAAATGTATGAATACAATACTTGAACTTATGATATATTACTAGTTTATACATAGAATATGTTTTGGATCTTGGTGATACTATTATATGTGTTTCCTACCTTGAGAAATCCATGGACTCCATTGGGACTTCCTTGATTGAAATCATATAACACCACATGATTAAATGGGGTGAATGCCAAGTGGTATACCCATCTTGGATTACTTCATTTTCATACTTAAATGAGTGCTTCAACTTGACACCATAGATTTAACCCTCTTCTCTGAATAATTTAGAACACTCAATATGATATCCTTAGGTTTTTCTTAATGTCTCCAGAAAATGAATCGCTTGAGTTATCCCCTCAGATTACAATTGGGTCTACCTGAATCACACAGATAAATTTTCTTGGTTTAGTTAGAAATATTTAGGAGTGGAATTCCAAGGTTTCATCCCTCAGATTACACTCATACCCGAATGGCCAAACATCCTGGTTAATCATTATGAGTAAAATTGATTTACAAAAGTCATGGATGACATGGGTTTTTTGTGGATTACTTGTGGTTTATATACTTAAAAACCTTGGATATGTTACTCAATTCCTTGGTTGAATTAAAATATCATATGCTTATAGACTTCTAGCTTAGGTCGAAACATGTAGGGTTTTCCAAGTATCACAAGAAGAACCTAAACCAGATATGGTTTATATTTATTTTTTCACTTTTAATTATTATACCTACACACCATTACGTCTTATATTCAAAGACTATATTTTCATTAGACACTGTTGGTTGTGGCCTTCTAAGTTTTACTCACACCCTGTTTAGGTTTTCACTTGATATCTGGGAAGATTTCATGGATGTTGAAAAGGATAAAAGGAAGTTCCCAACTATCGATGCATGATTTCTTTTAGGATGGGATCTTGGGAGTATAGGATCAATCCAATTCTCAATATACTCTTTGAGATAAATATTTTTGGAATTTTTCATCTTTTTTATATTATGTTAGTTGTATGTCTGTTACTTAGTCTTTCGATTTCAATTTTTTATTTATTCATGACATAATCCTTATATAGTGTTGACTACTAATTATGTTTGTTTTTATTATATGTAAGGATTATTACCACTTCATTACGATTTTAATTGATTTATTAACCATTGTGATTCACTCGGATATAGAGGGTATAGTATCCCCACTATACCACCATACACCATCACTGCTAGTTGGTAGACTTTAGTGTATATGGATGCACACTGGAGGCCTTTTGGCCAACCAGACCAGTCACTTATCTATGAACCAGGCCAATAAAATCACATAAGAGAACCCAATAATTTAAAAGGGCGTGAGATACTAGGCCTATGGGCTATGAAATAGGGCTTTTAATGCCATAAGGCCTACGTTCCAGGTAATGGGTTCCCTCTCAAACCAGTTAATAAAAGGGGCCTTATTTCCTTAATAAAAAGGGCCTTATTGCCTTAATAAAAAGGGGTTAGTCCCAAGCCTATAAAAATTAATTACAACATTTTTTTATATTATCATAAAAATAAAATTTTTAATTAATATTTATATTCAAGTAATTAGTAATTTTTATATTATTTGTTTTAAACTTTATTTTTTTATATTATATTACTTTTATTTTAATATTTAATCATTTTTAATATTTTTTTAATTTATATATTTAATATCATTTATTAATTTTCTTAATACTTATACAATTTATTCATTTTTCCTATTTATTTATTTAAAATTATTTATTCATTTTTTTGTAATTTATACAATTTTTTAATATTTATGCAGTAATTTATTATATATTTTTAATTTATATTATTAAAATTTATTTACATTTTTTATTTGTTCATTTCTTTTTTAATATTTTTGTATTTAAATATTTATACAATTTTTATTTATTCATTTTAATTAGTAATTTGTTGTTTATCTTTTGTATTTTGATGTTAATTTTAATATTTAATTATTATTAATTTAATATGTTTTTAATTTCTATAATTAAAACATACTCACATTTTATATTTAATCATTTTTATTTTAATATTTTTGTATTTAAATATTTATTCAATTTTTATATATTGATTTTTAATTGGTAATTTATTATTTATATTTATTATTTTAATATTATTTTAATCTTTAATTATCATCAATTTAATATGTTTTTAATATATATAATTAAACTTTATTCACTTTTTTTTATTTTTTTTATTTCAATTTTTTTTATTTTTTAATATTGATAAAATTATTTATTTATTCATTTTTAATTAATAATTTATTTTTTATCTTCTACATTTAAATGAAAGTTTTAATATTTAAGAGGTCTATATCACTGAAAAACTTAGTGTTCATATAGGTCTCTTTTATCATCAATCGCTTTAGTGTTGATAAAATCTTGTCGTGCTAAGTCTAGAGCTGATAAAAAAACATTTATCCACACTTATTGTTTCAATTCTAATAAAAGATTAATTTTTCATTACTTTTTCAATAACACCTATAAATAAATTTTGTTCTTTTTAGATGAACTTTAGCATCAAGCCTCACCCTCTTTCCTTTTAAGCTTATCATAGAAGCCAATCTGTGAAAAAATAATGCATACTATATTAATCTTTCTTTTATGTATTTCTCAACTGATTCTCTTCATGATTCATGTTTTTTATCTTTTCCTGAAAAACGATGTGTGCTTCACCCCCTTTCTCATCTTATGATCATACCACCATTTTACACCACTTTATCTCTCTATTATATTTCTCATCTAATCCATTTTATTGTTGTTTTTCTATAAATCCATTTTATTGTTATTTTATTCATCCATTTTGAAACAATAGATTGAAAACTATAATATTGAGAAAAAAATCATTATGTAGTTAATTTATGATTTAATCCATGGTATATAAATCCTTCATTTTGAAAAAATGGATTTAAGATCTATTGAATGCTTTTTTTGGTTTTGTAAACCATGTATTTCAAAAAAGTTCCCCCTTTCACCTTTTCTTGATCTTAAATCTCTCACGAATTTTTAGTAGGTTCCCTATCTTATAAATAAGGCTCCAAATAAGTTTTACATGGTAACCTAATTTCAAATGATGATATATTTTGATCTGGATATGAGTTTATGATTCGAAAGATATAATACATTTATTAATAATGCACCTATTTTTCCAAGAAATCAACGACTAAACTATTTTTTTCTAAAAAATAAAACTGATACAATCTAACATAAAAAATGAAAATTTGAATGTTCTTAAAATATATAAGTAAATAAAAATGATTTATTATTTTTATTATAATATTTTTTTTATTTTAATAATAAATTTCATTATCTCCCACAATGAATCTATTCCAAAAAAATTAATGTATTATGATATGTGTCTTATTAGAATAAAAAAATAGGTGTTATTTTGATTTATATTCTTATAATATTTTATTTTCATATGTTCTAACTAGTTCTTAATGCAATAACAATTTTCATGCAATATGATGATTATATGTGTGTGTGTATATAAAGAATAGCCTATTAGGATTCTAAGCTCATACATTATGGGTATTTTTTTTATAAAATATGAATATTGTTGAATCAAATACGATGAATATGAATAAAAAATAGACATATTCAAATCATATTAAAAAAGAGTATGAGGATGGTGTTAAATAGTTCATTAAGTTTTGAATAGATCATATATACATACCTTCTCAAATCATTTTTTGGTGTTTACATTGTTGTAATATATTCATGATAAATTCTTCAAGAGGAGTTGAAAGAATACATGATCTATCAAATAATTAATCAAAGTTATAAATGTTGGACTAAACACAGGGAATAACTAAATGCATCTATAAACTGGGATAAAATGGTAGTTTAGGGACCATATGATATGATTACTAATGTAAACAATTATGGAGATAAAACTATGGTTTATGGATCATTTGATATGATTAAAAGTGTAAATGATGATGGATATTGTATTGAGTAAATGATAATGGCAGTTGAAGATGAACTTCACGATTGTCCAAATTTGTTGGAGAAGTTAAATGGTTGTGAAAATATTCTATTGTATGGTAGTTTGACTAAATATAAAAAATTATCAACCATACTAAAGATACATAATTTGAAAGCTAGAAATAGATGGAGTGATCCTAGATTTACAGAAATACTTGATATCTTGAATTATATGATACTAAAAGTTCATGAGCTTCATTTTTGAACGTATTATTCCAAAATAATTATAATTTAAATGGGTATGATATTTGAAATAATATATGTCTATATGAGTTATTGTATATTATTTTTAAAGGACCACGAATCACTTATAAAATTCCTATAGCGTGTTGTGAATTTATACAAGAAGGATGAATTATGTCCTTCAAATGTTTTATGGTACTTTCCAATAATTATATGGTTTAGATTAATATTTAGAATCTTGGAGAATATATGCCAATTGATGTGACATGTAGATAAAATAATTTAATATGTGAAGCTTTATAACATTGCAAACTCTCCTTAATGAAAGAAAATTGATCAAGGGTATCTTGAATTTGGAAACAAACTGAGAAGCCTTTGTCTGGTGCTATATATATATATATGGAATGAATCATTTTGGTGTACAAAGTATCACTCACAATACATGGTCAGTTATGTTGATAAATTGTAACTTTCCACCATGGTTATGTATGAAGTATAAATACATTATGTTTTCTTTGTTTATATTAGTACCAAAGAAACTAGTTAATGATATTGATGTTTATTTCGATCCATTGATTGAAGATATGAAATTAATATGGGATTAAGGTGTTACATTTTATGATTCTCATAGAGATAAAGATTTTATTTTGAGATACATGTTGTACAGAATGATAAAAAACTTTCTTAAATATTGAAAATTTTCATGATATAACATTAATGGATTTGTAGGATCCCTTATTTACCAATATGGTACACACTAAGTTAGGTATAAACATTACTTGAAGACTATCTTTCAAGTAAATCACAAATTTTTACCCCAATGATATAAATAATGGTCTTGTACAACACCATTCAATGGGAATTAAGAAGGTACAATAAAGTCTCCACTAATAAGTGGTCAACATTTTGAGAAGGAAATATTTATTGTAACCATTTTTGAAAGACTTTACGAAATCAAGTTAGAAAACGAGATTAGTTCTTCTTGAATTATCACACTATAATCATTTGTTTGTCAGAAAATTTCTTGATGTCATACAGTTAGAGAAAATGTATTTGATGGTGTCATTGGTATGTTACTAAATGAACTTGACAAAACAAAGGGTGAAATTAAGGAAAAGTTATACATGATTGAAATGGGGATAAGGGAAGAGTTTGATCCAGTGAATGGTGAAAGGAAGACTTTTCTTCCTATAATAGCTTACACTCTTTCTAGGAAAGAGATATATCACTTTTTCAACTTCATAATTAATATAAATGTTCTAGAGTTCTATTAATCAAATAACAAGAATATCATATCCATGAATGATTTAAAGTTAAATGGTATAAAATCAAATTATTATAATTTTTTTATGTAAGATTTAATTCTTGTAGCTTTACATTGTATTCTACCTAAAAATGTCTGACACACACTGACCAAACATTGCTTCTTTTTCAAAGCTATATTTATTAAACATATTGACGTGAAAAAGTCTCCAAATATGTAAATTGATATTGGTATCATAATAAGTGAATTAGAGTTATTCTTCCCATAATTATTCGATATAATGGTTCACTTGGTGGTTTAGTTAGTAAGAGAGATCTAGTTATGTAGTACTGCATATTACTGATGGATATACCCCATTGAATGGTATATGAATATTTTTAAAGGTTATTTAAAAAATATTTGTCAAACAGAATGTTGTATTGTAAATAAATATATTTTTTAAGAAGATGTTGAATTTTTTACCAACCACCTACCGAATGTTGATATCATTCATATCCCAAGATCACATCACAACAACACCTTATGGGTTATAGAGTTTCCAAAATATATGTTCTAGTAATTACCATTATAGCATGTGAGTATGCTTGCCATTACATTTTATATAAAAATATAATGGTTGTTCCATATTTTAAAACCCAAAATTTAATTCCCAAGCATTTAAATACATTACGGGATGAAATACAGATATTAACTACACATAATAAATAGTTCATAAGATGGTTTTGAGAACAAATTTTAAGTATTAATTTGAAAATATGAATTCAATTTTAGAAAAAATTTTATGGTTAGAAAGTGGTTCCAGTTTACATGTATTATATTCTAATTTTAATGTACTTTAAAGTTTTATGTTCTATAAAAATTAATAGGATGAATTTAGAATGATGAAAAATAGAGGAGTTATAATTATGGAAGTAGCCATGTATATATCACGTCCCAAAGAAAGACATTAAATTTATGATAATATTTTAAACTTTGGAATCATCGAACAAACATGGATATTAGATTTTAAAACATTCCAAGTGCATATTTTTTTAATGTAAATTATTTACTAATATTTTCTGTTCCTAATACTACAAACAGAAAATGGATAATTGTTCTATTATTGACTAAAACCACTACAGGGTAAAATGAAAATTTCATTATGGATGACTATTTTATTTGGATGTCACAATCTTTTTGTGATGGTACAAATATAGATGGTGTCTTTTTTATAATATAAGACCACAATGAGGGAATTTGGATACTCAATACTGGGTCTAAACCCCTTTAACCTCTAAAGATAAAATGATTTCAATGATCAGGTTGAATTTTTTCTAATATTATATATGTTGACTCATCAAATTATATTTTCACCACTTAATTTACTTAATTTAAATTTAATTTTTAACTAATCATATAAATAATGGCTTCTCTATATGTAACGACCCAAACTTTTATAAATGAAATTCCCTTTTTTGACTAAATAAATGCATTATCAATTAATGACGTTATAGTAAACACATGCACTGCATTTGTTTTTTTATAACACTATATGTGGTGTGATTAAAAAACCATTAAGAATCATAACCATAGATAATATAGTTGTTCAATAATGATCTCATTAGTAGTATATATAAAAATTAATAACAAATCCCAATTGACATAGATGAAAGAAGTGATGAGCTTGACCAATATGATCATACCCTTTGAATCCCATTTATTAGTGATTTTGAGGGAGATAGATTCAATGGGATTTTTACGTTATGAAGACCAAGTTGATATTAAAAAACTAAATTACACTTAAAACCATTTATGAGATAATTTCAAGCTCATCAAGATCACAACCCAAAAAATGTATGCCGAATCACCCCATGAAAATCACACCATTTCATACCTTAACGTTGGGGAATTCAGTCTTGGAATATAGGGATATGAATCTAGACCCTAATGGTTTGATTTTTTATATTTTTTTAATTAAAAAATGATTATATTTATCCATTTTTAATATTAATTTTATTATTATTAGATAACGATTTTGATAAAAATTATATTATGATATGATGAAAAATAAAGTATATTTTTTTGAAAAATATATAGTTTCAATAAAGATAGTATTTTTGACCAATTTAAGAATTTTTAAACAAATGATATATTTATAAAATACTATTATTGAATAATATTTATTAAATAGAAATTATAATATAATTTTTTGAAGTCAAATGTATTTTTATATGGGTTAGAAAACTATTATTGTAGAAAAACAAATATTTTTCAATAAATTGATATATTTATTTAAAAGAGTAAATTATAACATTAAATGAGTTATTTTGATAAAATAAATATTATTTTTGAAATCATCACATTAGAATTATCCAATGGTGATTTCTTTTTTCAATTTTCTAAGACTGTATAATTTTTGAGTAAAAATTTAATACGTTATAAATATATGATATGCATCATGACATCATAATGACTCAAAAGTGATAAAATATATGTCATAAAAGGTATCCATGACCAAATAAATATTTCCCTTTTAAAATAACGAGTTTTTATGCTAATTTTATTAATTTTATAAACCCTTAATGAATCCTCTAAAACCAATATTATATTTTAATGTTTTAAAATTAATTCTTTGTAAACTTAACTCACTTACCCATAACCAAGGGTACTATTTTAATAATACATGTTCTTAAACTTGTAAAAAAATGAAAACCAATTCACTTTGGTAAAACCATGGGCAAAAACCAAGGAAATGTTTGTGGCTTTGATTTCATTTTCATATAGAATCCAAAACCCATGTATGGATATTAATAAAAAATTCTCCTAACATTTTCTATATAAACCCACCCAAACTCACATTCATCTTTACTTAAAACCATTTTATAATGAAATTATCATTAACTTACCTATATAGAGTCCTCAAATGGTTCCCCAATTTCTTAATATGAACCCACTATACTTTTATAAGATCTCACTCAAGGTAAGGGAGCATCTCCTTCTCTTCTTTATCCATACATCTTCTTTGTTTTATTCCCTTTAATTTCCCACTGTTCATTTTGGGTTACGTTCTTACATACCCATATTACTTTACTAATGATTTAAAAGGTATTATATACCCTATTCAATCTCATTTAACCCTTCCAAGAATCTTTATGTACCCCCATTATGCTATCAAAATATTTTTACAATTTTCCATGCCGAACATTTTTGGAGTGATTACCCATTCACATTTCCACTAAAAGTATTCCCATAAATGTAAATATCATTAATTGATTGGATAATTCCATGTATATATATAAATATCCTTAATAATTTGATTGAAAGTGATGGAAAACATTATTATTTTTTATAATCCATGTGGAACACTTATGCATGCACATGATATGAAGGTGATGGGTGGGTTCAAAATTATACAGCCCTTCAATACACAGAGTAATGTTTAATCTCATGAGATTCATTGTATGGTGAAAAGAGGCTTTCCTAATAACACTATATTATGTTTTATTGGTGTTATTACATGACTTTTTCTTATTATTCCATGTTTTATGCTATTTTCACATTCCTATGTCTCATTTATGCTTTCATGTTATATCATTCCTCATTGTTCAAGATTATGATACTCACCCCTATTATATTACCTTAATATGCCTCTAGGATTAAATGTACTACTTTAAATTATGCTTTGATTTTCGTATTCCCTTACTAGACTTTATATCTCATCCTTTATTATGTAAGTCCCCCATTCATCCCATTCAGTATAGTGACCCAATCCTTTTACACATATTTTTAAACGATTTTAAGTATAATTATTCATCAAATAGAAACCAATGATCAAAAAGGCTAGTGTCTTTGGAAGAATAAGTACATAATTATAAAACATGAAAATAGAGAAAAAAATATTTTTATTAATGTCCATAATAAAATCCTAAATCCATTTCTGCTCCAACAACTGCATAGAATAACTTGGAAAATACATAGATAAAAGGAATGAGCTAAAAATGCAAGTAAGGGAATAAACATGTAAATGAAGCATATCACATGATTCAGAAGACATGAAATGATAACATAAAAGTAATTTATCATGAATAAACATATAGAGGCCTAATATATAGAACATGGAATTATTAGATCATGTTAATATAGGAATATGGAAGTAGCACACAACATGACATAAACATGAGTCAAGGATAACATCCAATCTGATTTCACATAGTGGAAAAAGTCCGATAATGAATTAGGTTTACTACATAGTCCAATATATAATATATCATGAGACTAAAACATTAACCAATGCATTGGAGTTCTATCTAGTCACATCCATCATGAAATGAACATGCATATGAGTGCCATAAAAATAAATAAAAAATAAGGAATAAACATAAGGGTTACCTATGGAAAGAAATGGGTTTCATAATCATGTCATAAGGTATAACTATGACAACCCTAGTTTGATGTACATGTACATTAAATTTGTGGAATACTTAATACATGACACAAACATAAACCCAAAGATCATATTATTTTTGTGTCTTTGGAAACTCAAAAAATTATATTTTAACACAGTGGAAGATCTTCAACATCTTCCATGAAGATATTTCCCTTTAGTTTCCTACCTAAAACATTTCTTTATATCCTAGGTAAAAGAATACATAAAAAGGGTGAGGTAAAAATATCAGTAAGGGTAAACATGGATAACATAAAAAACCATAAACATTTGAACATAAAAACATGAACATAATGTTTAAACATCAAAATATTGAGTCATGAAATAAATCTTGGAAGTGAATAAGACATAGATCATAAAAGAACATTAACCATGATAGAATATAATTGTAATTAAACATGTAATCATGGAAAACTAATAATCAGATAATATGATTTCCATAGTAGCCAAGTAATTTCTTCCAAGACCATCATAGTGGAAAAAGTCAATTACGGAATCAGGTTTACTTGTTGTTCCATCCATGTATTACTAAACCAGATTTACTTACTGTTCTAGTCATGTATATCTCATGAGATATAAATCTTTACCCAATGAATTTGAGGGAGATATAGGTCCCACCCATATCACAATGAAATCACTCTTACATGTTCCACAAAAACATCAATCATACATCATAGCATAACCCAAGAAATAAAATGGGTGTTCTTAAACATAATTCTATCATAACATAATACATATAAAATACCATTCCATCATTAACACAATCAAATAATAGTAATAATATAGATATAAACATAAACCTCTTTAAATAGAATCATCTTATATGGGAAAGAATTTTGATAAACCACATGAACATAGTTTTTGAGGAAAATATCATTTCTTCTTCAAAAGTGTTTCCCTTTCTCAAAATTTCGCTCAATTTTAAAAGAAAAGAATTTAGTTTAGAATGAAATTAATATAGTGTAGAGAAATATTCTTGGAAATAAAGTGTCATGAAATCATAGAAAACCATTAATGTTATATAAGTTAAAAAAAACATTCTCCGCTTACTTTTTCTGGAAAAGTCCAAAAGTACCTCATATAGTAAATAAAAGAAAGATTCCTTCCATACCATGTAGTGAAAGTAAAAAATGGGTTTAAATGAATTTAAAAATACATAAAATAATAGTAAATATTTTATGAAAACATTTTTAGAAAATATCAACATGGATGATAAATGTATCCCCAGTAAATACATATGTATAAACAATCTCAGATAAAAATGAGATTGCAAAATTATCCCTTTCCTTAGGTCCGATATCTTTAATATATGTCCAAATTTTTTGTATAGTTTGTTTAAAAATATTATTAAATTTTAATTTATCCATAATAATATTTATGACATCATATACGATTCACTTAAAACTTTTTATTACCCATTCATTTATCAATTCCATGTTAAATAAACATTTTGGGTAATAATCATTTAATTTATTGTATATTTTTTGACTTGTTATTCTTTATATTATTGACTATATCATGATTTAATTATTTCAATAATTTAAAAATTTATTTATATATCATATATATTAATTATATGATTATATATAATAGATAGATAAATAAAATAGAATACATTGTTCATTGAGACGGTAGGCCGTACGTACGCATGAAAGCTACTTTCATTTCTTTTCCATATTAATGGAATGAAAAATAATTTATACATAGGTATATTATAATTATAGTATAATATATATGTTATATATGTTACATAAGTTCATTAATTCAATCCTTTATACATTCCATATTTGGCATGAACGAGTTGTATCACTTTGAGGGAGCGGTAGTCCACACTTCCTCAAATGAAATTATCATATTTACATATTATGGAAGGAATAAAGGTATGATTTAAATGAAAAATAAAAAATTAAATACAAAAAATAAAAATAATATATATCATATATAAATATAGTTCTATCATAATTTCCACTATGAGAGGTGGTAGGAGAAAACTGAACAATCATCGTTTCGTGAGGCAGTAGTTCTTCATACATAGAAACTGTATGTTCGTATCCGTTAGATTGAGGTGTGTGTAAGTGTAATTTGAATCCTTCTCAGAAAAATATACTATTATATTGAGAATAAATTTTTATTTAATCAATTAATAAGAAAAGAAAAAGGAGTGGAGAAGGAAAATAAAGGAAATGAACTTGAGAGAATACATTACCTCTAAATCGGGTAACTTCCTTTGATTTGAGCCAAACGACTTTCTTGAATTGCCTTATTCCCAAGGTAAGGATTATAGGAGGTAGGGAGGGATTTTGAGATCTTATTTTTGTAGAATTTGGACAATCCAAGGGGCTTTAGAGGTGTGTGTTATGTGGGTAGATGTGGTGTCCTTTTATATGAGGGAGGAGGGTCACTTTATGAAAGTCTTAAAATATTAATTTATTATTAATTCAATTTCAAATAAAGATAGTCCAAAACTAATTTAATTCAAATATAATATGATTTTGGTTTTAAAAACCATCATTAAATAATTTTTAAACAAGTTTTGAATATTTTTTTATCCATATCTTTTTGGTTTAACCCTTATTTTACCCATTTTAATCTTACCATGATATCATGTTATTTACATATTATGGGTTAATGTAATTCTCATTTCATGTAAAATGACCGAAAAAAGTTATTTTTAACATATTTGGACTTATATTAACTATTTGGCCGAATCTTATATTTTTAAGAATTTAATATCATTTAATAAACTATTTTATGTTTTAAGTTATGAATTATGTCAATTTTGGACACTATTCATACATGACCTTTTTTAAAAATATTAACAATTCCTTTAAACATAAGGAATTAACTAAAATATAATATTTTAAAATCATCCATAAAATTCATGGATGACATCAAAATAACCAAATTAAATTTATTTTAACATTTATAATATCATTTATTTGAATCCTTTATTAATGAAGCAATCACTGCATCATCATTGTGTCATTATTAAATTTGTTAATTAAATGTCTAAAAATTATAAATAAAATATCATCATGTATAAAAAAGTATTAGATTTTTAATTACTATTTATAGTGGAATATATATGTTATATAACCTCACCTTAAAATTGTATTAGTAAAAGTTACATGTTTTTGTTATATTTCTCTTTACTTTAAATTAATTATTTTAAAATGTCATTTTCTCACCCATGTGGCTTCATGGGGTCACAAAATCTACCCAAGGATGCCCATGGTCGGAAATATCTCATCAAATAGGATTAGAACATGTGCTAGGGTAGTTTAATATTATTATAATATAATTGTTTACCATTATTTCCAGATTTACCCTTTAACCTTGGTAAATAAAATAATTACTGAAGTTACTATTCATAATGTCTAAAAATCTAAAAGGTACCTATTTAAAAAATTTGGACCTTTTGATTCCAAATATAAAATCTATTTTTTTTCAAATTTAAAACATAGTAGTTTTAGTAATGAATTTAAAATTAATTCCCATTGTCAAAACCAAAAAGTGGGTTTAATAAGAAGTAATAACAATCAAAAGATTGACATGTGTTTATGTCCAATTTATAATTGAAATTACTTCCAATGACCAAAATTGTATTAAATGAAACAAATAAAATCTAATTAAACTCTAAAAATAATTATAAATATACTCTGACTATATAAATAAATAATATGAAAATACAGTTTCAAATTAAAATGCAGTATCTTCACTATTCATTAAAATTTGAATTGTATCAGAAAAATACCAAAAATTCAAAAAAAGTAAATTTTTATGTCTTGATTCCAAATAAGAAGTTTAATTTTTCAAATATTATATATAAAATTGTGAAAATATATATTTAAAATGGGTTCACCCTCAAAAGGAGGAAAAACATCATTTTTTTGAAAAGGTACTTCTTTTATCTGAAAAAATTGATTTTGTTCTTATATCATGTTCTAGAAAATGTTTAAGATAAATTTTAATGTTATATAAAATTAAAAATGCGGTTAATAATATTCATAATGGATATTTTTTATCCCATTAAATAATAACATTTTAATAATATATTGTTGTTTAGTGAAACTCAGTATTGCTTACAACACAAGTTATTGAGGAATGTCACTCCTGTGTGTAACCTAAGGTAAGTTAGTGTTTCATGTAGTGAAATATTCCTTTGGTGTTGCATATAATATAATCCAAACATAGTTCTTTTATACATCGAACAAAATATATACTGAAAGTTTTGTGAAATGAATTCTATCAAAAGAACTTGAAATTGTGTGTAACACAAGACAAGAATAGAGTTGTGTATACTAAAATCTAATACAATGTCTCATATAGTTAAATATAATCATGGTGTATCATAAATCATAAGAAATAAAATAAATTAAAATGTATCTATCTCATAAAATCTCAGGGTGTTACGTTCTACCCCCTTTAAAATGAATTTCGCCCTCGAAATTCATCGGGGTTATAAATGGTTTACTACATGAAAGTTTCTTTCATGGAAACCCACATCGTAAAAAAGGATTTTAAAACTTTATTTTAAAAAGGAATGTTAGAAACATAGTCGTTACCCAAATTAACTCATCATTGGGTTTCCATATAGGATAACGTAGGTGGGAAGAAAAAACATGAATATGGAATAGGAATCTAACCATCAAGTTATGTTGGATAGTGAAAGAGAATAAGGTTTGGGGAAAGTTAACTACTAGAAGGCCATAAATCTACAATGATTTAATGGACCATTTGATTCATCATATAATAAGGTACAAGGATAACATTTTTGATTTCCAAGATCCTTTCCCAAATATTGAATAATAAGAATAAATACTTTCTTGATTTTGGTACAATTTCACCATTGTTCATGCCTTGAACAATTTCCACATCATCTCTTATTTTAGGAAATGAAGTCTAATTTCTCATTATTGAAGTTTTAGTAGATCATACGATAGAATAATATGTCATTACATCTATATTTATCATAAAAAGTTTATCACAAGTTATCAAATATACATAAGTCTATATATGGTGAGATTAATCATAAATGGTTCCAAAAATTGACTTATAATTCATCTATCATACCTATTAAATAAAATAAAGCTAATTTTTACAAACCAGGGACTTCTTGTTGGCTAGGGGTAGGAAATAAAGGCTTTTCACACTTAAGTTATGGGTTTAATTTCTCATAGCCTTGCCCAACACAACAGGTTTTCACCCATCCTTCAAGTTATCCTTTTTCTATACTATTATAACAATCCATAAATATAAAAACATTTAAGCCATAAAAAATACTATCTGATGTAAAAAACAATTACAATAAAGGTCATATAACAAGAACATGAATACCATCATTTACCCCCATATATCATAATATATATATTTTTGGTCACATTACAAAAATTTCAATGACTTCATCATGAATTCTCTTGATTCATGGTAATTACCATATATACTTATTAAAAAAATTCATCTTTCCATATTCCAAAACTTATTGGATATATTTCTTAAGTCCTGAAAAGTTATATACTTCATCCGTGACAACATAACCAACATCTCAACAAATCCTTAACCAGTTCCAAGGTAACTAATATCGTCTAATTTAAGTATTCACATCAAACACATCTTTATCCAAATATCATTATCTCCACATCATGCTCATATTAAGGGGTATCCTTCCCTTAATCACGTGTTTCTTATGAATATCACCTTTTCATTAAATCAATTTTCTTATCTATTATAACTATTTAATATATTCTTGAAAATCCTTAGAGAAAATCATAAACTGATAATCCTTATATAATTCACCATTCATCATTCGTGGATTTAAATACATAAATAATTAAATCCTACCACTTTAATGGTAGGCATGGAATAGGTCCTTCCTTATCTTAGAAGTATATTCTCATGTCTGGGCATTGAGTTGGGTAATGCCCATGTTTTCCATAGATAAGACATTGAACTCCATAACAATTCATCACTATATTACCTTTTTTCCCATAGAGATAACATTTTCCCCTACATTTGAGGTATTCCTCAAGGTTCTTCTTCCCTTATTCTTGACATGTAGGAAGGAAAATCTTCATTCCTCTATAATTTATAAAATTTGAACATTTATAAAATTTCACCTTCCTATTATTATATGTGTTAGGATTGTCACCAAATCCCACATTGTTAATCATATATCATGATAGATGAGTTGACATAATTGCAATATCTTTCTTTCCTGTAATTATCCAATTTCTTTTCTCATAATCACTAGATTGTCCATCAGACTCAATGTTTATTCAATTCCTTTTGGTGACCTCTATTAACTAAAACAAAAAAGTACTGGGTGAGAAACACATCTCATAGAATAAAGAAAAATAATCAAGTTTGAGTACTTTCAATGTCTAACATATTAGGTTTGATCCTAGTTTATTCATGATCGTTACCATATTTATTGGATAGTAACCTATAGTTAGAAATAACCTTAGGGAAAGCCCTAGACGTATCCTTGGAAATATCCTTAGGGATCTCACTAATGTTCTTGCGTCCTAGTTTCCAAAGGTTAACTGATCATTCTCTCTGATACAAACTCAAACGACCCCAACTTGATGTAAATGGACATTAAATTTGTGTAATACTTAATGCATGACACAAATAGATGCCCAAATATGATATTAGTTTAGTGTCTTTGGAATCTCAGAATATCATCTTCTAACATGGTGAAATATATTCAACATTTCCCATAAAGATCTTCCCCTTTTGTTTTCCTACCCAAAACCTTTATTTATATTTTGGGGAAAAGAAAATATAAAGAGGGTAAGCTCAAATACTCAATAAGTGGTAACATAAAAACATGAACATAAAGATTAAACATCAAAATATCGAGTCATGAAATAAATCTTCGTAGTACATAAGACATAGATCATAAAGTAACATTAACCATGATAGAATATCATTGGAATGAAACATGAAATTGTGGGAAACTAATAAGCACAAAGTATTATTTCTATATTAGCCAAGGCATTACTGCCAAGACCATCATTGTGGACAAATTCCATTACTGAACCAGGTTTACATTCCATTCCAACCATGTATTACTGAACAAAATTTACTTATTGTTCCAGTCATGTATATCTCATGAGATGTAAATTTTTACCCAATTCATTGGTGGGATATATAGGTCCCACCCATCTTACAATGAAATCATTCTTATATGTTCCATAAAAACATAAATCATTCATCATAACATAGCCCAAGAAATAAAATTGGTATTTTTAAACATCATTCCCTCATAACAAAATCCATATAAAATACCATTCCATTATTAACACAATAAAATCATAGTTATAATAGGTATATAAAAAAAACCATATTTAAATAGAATCTTCTTAGATGAAAAAGAATTTTAATAAACCACATGAACTTAGTTCTTAAGGAAAATATAATTTCTTCATCCAAAAAATTTTCTTTTATCAAAGTGTTGCACAATTTTTAAAGAAAAGAATTTAGTTTAAAATAAACTTCATATAGTGTAGAGGAAGATTATTAGAAATAAGGCATCATTAAAAAGTAAAAATCCATTTATGCTGTATAAGATAAAAAAATTATCCTTGTACTTTTGCTGGTAAAGTCGAAAAGTTCCTCATATGGTAAGCAAAAGAAAGATTCCATCCATACCATGTAGTAAAAGTAAAAAATGGGTAAAAATGTCTCTAAAAATACATAGAAAAATATTAAAAAATTTAGGTAAATTGTTTTAGAAAATATGAACCTGGATGATAAATAAATCCCCAATAAATACTTATGTATAAACAATCTCAGATAAAAATGAGATTGCAAAATTATCTCTTACCTTATGCTCGATATCCTTCATATGTGTCCAAAACTCATGTATAGTGGGTTTAAACATATTATTAAATTGCAACAGAACCATAATAATATTTATGACATCATTTATGATTCACTTATTACTTTTTATCACCCGTTCATTTATCGATTCCATGTTAAAGATACATTTTGGGTAATAATCGTTTTATTTATCATAGATTATTTTCACTTCTTATTATAGATATTATTACTTATATCATGATTTACTTATTTCCAAAATGTAAAAAAGATTTATATATCATATATATTCATTATATAATTATATATAATAGATAGATAAAGGAAATGTAATATACTATTCATGGAGACGGTAGGCCGTATGTACCCATGAACAATACTTTCATTTCTTTTACTTATTAAAGTAATTAAAACTAAATGGTAAAAAGGTATATTATAATTATAGTACAATATTTATGTTATATTTGTTATATAATTTCATTAATTCCATCCTTTATATGTTCCTTATTTGGCATGAACGACTCATATCACTTTGAGGGGGTGGTTGTCCCCACTTCCTTAAATGAAAATATCGTATTGAAATATTATGAAAAGAATAAAATTATTATGTAAATGAAAAATAAATAATCTTAGAGAAAAAAAAATATAATATATAAATACATATCTATCATAATGGCCACCATGTGAGGTGGTGGGAGAAAACTAAACATTCATTATTTTGTGAGGTAGTAGTTCGCCATACACAGAAATAGTATGTTCGTATCTATTAGATAGAGGTGTGTGTAAGTGTAGTTATAATATTTATCATAAAAATTTTCTAGTTTATTTAGGATACTGGTGTTGTTATGTAATAAAATAATAATAATATAATTGTGAGTGTAGAAGGAAAATAAAGGAAGGGAAATTGAGAGAAGACATTACCTCTAAATCGGGTAACTTCCTTTGAATTGGGTTAAAAGAATTTGTTAAATTGACTTCTTCTCAAGTTAAGGAATATAGGTGGAAGGGAGTGATATTGGGATCTTATTTGGGAATAATTTGGATGATCCAAGGGGCTTTATAGGTATGTGTTATGTGTGTAGAGGTGGTGGCCTTTTATACGCGGGAGCAGGGGCACTTTAGGAAATTATTAAAATATTAATTCACAATAAATTCAATTTCGATTAAAAATAGTCCAAAACTAATTAAATTCAAATATAGGATGATTTTAGTTTGAATAAACATCATCTGAAAATTTTTAGACAAGTTTGGAATATTTTTGTATCCTTATCTTTTTGGTTTAACCCTTATTTTACCCTTTTTAATATTACCGTGATATCATGTTATTTACACATCACGGGTTAATGTAATTACCATATCATGTCAAACGAACCAAAAAAAGTTTTTTATGTAATAGTGGGACTTATATTAAAAATTTAGACAAATATTATATTTTTATGAATTTAATATCATTTAATAAACTATTTTATTTTTAAGTTATGAATTATGTCAATTTTGGAAACTATTCATACTAGACTTTTTTAAAAATTATTAACAACTTGATTTCTTCAAAATTAAGTCATTAAATAAAAGATAATATGTCAATATAATCCAAAAAAAAGTGAATGACATCAAAATAATCTAATTAAATTTATTTTAACAATTATAATATCATTTATTTGAATCCTTTATTAATGAAGCAATCATTGCATCATCATTGTGTCATTATTAAATATATTAATTTAATATCTAAAAATTATAAATAAAGTATAATGATGTATTAAATATTTTTAAATTTATAATTATTATTTATATTCGCAGATATCAGTTATATTACCTCACATTAAAATTTTATTAGTAAAAGATACATGTTTATGTTATATTTTTCTTTATTTTAAATTAATTCTTATAAAATGTTATTTTCTCACCCAAGTGGCTCCATGGGGTCCCCAAATCGACCCAAAGATTCCCATGGTAAAAAATATCTCATCCAATAGTATTAGGACATGTGTTATGGTAGTTTAATATTATTATAATATTATTTTTTCCCTTATTTACCTGATTTACCCTTTAACCATGGTAAATAAAATAATTCTTGAAGTTACTATTCATAATGTCCAAATAAAAACAAAAGGTATATACTCACACAATTTGAACCTTCTGATTCCAAATATGGAATCCATTTTTCTAAATTCAAAACACAAGTGTTTTAGTAATTAATTTAAAATTAATTCCTGTTGTCAAACCCAAAAATTGGGGTTTTTAAGAAGTAATAACTATGAAAATATTGACATGTGTTTTTATTCAATTTAAAATTGAAATTACATACAATGACAAAAATTGGATTAAATTATAAAAATATAATCCAATTATACTTTAAAACCAATTAAAAATATAATCTAACTATATAAATAAATTATATGAAAAAGTAGTTTTGAATTAAAATGCAGTATTTTTTCACTATTCGTTGAACTGTATTAGAAAAATACCAAAAATTCAATAAAAGTAAATTTTTATGTCCTACTTCTAAAGAAGAAGTTTATTTGGTCAAATACAATATATAAAATTTCTAAAATCTTTATTTAAAAGGGTACGCTATCAAAAGGAGGAAAAATATCATTTTTTTTGAAAAAGTACTTCTTTTATCTGAAACAAATTGATTATATTCTTACATAATGTTCTAGAAAATAAAAAAGATGAATTTTAATGTTATATAAAATTTAAAATGTGGTTAATAATATTCATAATAGATAGTTCATATCCCATTAAATAATAATATTTTAATAATATATCATTGTTTAATGAAACTCGGTATTGCGTACAATAAAAGCTATTGAGGAAGATTTCTCTTGCATGTAATGCAAGCCATGTTATTATTGCGTGTAGTGAAAGATTCGTTTACTGTTGTATATAAAATAATACAAACATAGTTCTTTTATACATAGAACAAAATATATACCCAATGTTTCATGAAATTAGTTCTATCAAAAGAACTTGAAATTGTGTGTAACACAAGCCAAAAATAGTGTTGCGTATATTACAAGTTAATCTTTGTGTAGCGAACAACACAAGACATCCAAGAAATTAAAAAGAATCTATCTTATAAAATATATGGGTGTTACAATAACCAAAGGATTTATCATAATGGTATCAATGAAATTCAGGATTGAATAATTATTGTATAATCATAAATTAGAAATAATAATATATCATGAATAATGATATCTAACTGAAGTGAATACATGAGAGTAGTGTTTAGGTAACTTTAGAAATGTGCCACTTTAGTGCAGTTTTAGGGAAAATATTAGAGAGTTTTTAAAGTGGGTAAGTGAATAACTATTTACATAAACCAAAAATGTACTAAAATATATTTTCATGATAAAATGAGTCATTTTATAAAGTATAAGTGGCTTAAAACATTTTATGGAGTTTACTTGAAAAGGGGTAAGAAATAAAGAAGTTCCCTTTAATTGGGTTTTCTTATCGAGAGGAATTGAGAAGGGAACATTTTAAAACATGTATTTCCCCATCAAAGAAAGATGTATTAGGATATATATATATATATATATATATATGTTTTTAATATATATACCAAATATAAAAAAATTATAAAATAATAATTAACATATAAATTGATGCAAAGAGAGGTAAAGTGTTACCCCAAAGGAAATATGGAGATTTGGAGAGACCCCTTACCTTATGTCTGAATGCGTACGACAACCAAACATAATGTATAGTATAATTAAATTAGATTCATTAATTTATTCATTCAGAAAATTTTTAATATAGTTTCAATTTATTATAATTTTCTGAAGTTCATTAATGGAAATTTCGATGAGTTATAATGTTCAATTTCATTGTTATGGGGGCGTTCATTTCATAGTTTCATGGTCGATTCAGTTGTGTATAATTATGGATGTTATTTTAAAATGATAATACTACTCCATAAGTGAAATTAAATGGTAATAATGAAATTAAAAAAGTTTAAATGGTCTCATATATCATATTTTTGTCTGACATGGGATGGTTCTTGGACTAGAAGTGTTATCATTAAGTGGTTAGTTTATTTAGGAGGTTTTAACAACCATCATGAACTAGTTTCATTTTATTTCATATTATATATATATATGTTTTTTATAGAACATTAAATAAGTTATAATATTATTATTAAAATATTATTTAACCATAATTATTTTTTTATTACCATCTTTTAAAGTGGTAATGGAATACAATAACTCTATCCGTGGAGATGGTTAATCGCCACAATTTGAACAATGGTTTATTTTTATTTAATAAGAGGATATGAGAAATGGGATGGATAAAAGATATTAAATTAGAAATATAATATTACTTTATATAAATTATAATAATGTTTTTATGGTTTTATGAATGAATGAGGTGAGGAGAAGGTAGAAGAAGAGAAGAAATTAAAAGAGGTAGTTTGAAAATGTTACCTCTTGAATATCACCAAATTGAAGGACCACTTAAGGATATTTTAATTTTTATTTTGTTGATAACAGAAGCACTTAAATGTGGGTAGAGGTTTGGGAGAGGGTTTGAAGGAAATTTGGCAAGCGTCAAGGCTTAGAAGGTATGCAGATAATATGTTATATTTATAAGGGTAAGAGAGGGGTGTTTTTGATTAATATATTTATTAGTTTATTATTTTTTTCTTAGGAATATATATAGTATTGATTATTGTCAATATATAGAGTAAATGGTACATGTGATTTTGAAATAATGTGTTCATACATCACCCATGACTCAAAAATTCATGTATTTGGCTTATAATGTTAAATACTGTAAATTACTATATTTCACTGTTCACCCAAAATTAAACTATTTTATAAAAATCCCCAAAATATTACCCTAAATAATTTTTTATGTTTAGATTTAAAAAATGGAATCCTTTTTATTAAAATAAATTTCTAAATATGTTAATTTTTTTAAAATAAAATGCCCATTTATTCAAAAAATACTCATTTTAATATTATAATCGGTTTTATGTCCCTTTGTAAAATTATTTATGGATGCATAAATTTATTTTATAATTGTAATAGAAAATAATTTTAACTTACAAATCCATTTTATGAAAATAAATTTTCTTTTAAATCACTATATTCATTATTGAATTTCAAATAAGACAATTACGTTTTACAAAAATACCAGCACTTAATTTATCATTTTAAAAACATTTATTTAGTTTTGATTTGATATAAATATATCATATTTTAATTTTATATGATAACTAAATATTATTTTAGATTTCCATAGGCGTGGTTACTAATCTAACAATCAAATTACTATTCATAATAGTTATATTACTATTCCAATAGTGAAGTAACTATTGCAACAATCAGATTAATATTCCAAAGTTCAGATTTATAATGGTCATATGGGTTTCCTACATTCTATAAATACCTCTTATTACATTCATTAGTCATTAAATTATATTTTCTATCATGTTTATAAATAATTTCATCTTCCAATTTAATATTGTATTATTATCATTATGTTTTATTTCTAGAATATTGTTCATGAGTTCAGTCATTATGGTGGATCGATCAGATCCAAATTATCCTATTCTTATTCTCTTTTTTTCTATTTATCATCCCTCTAGAATATTTGAAATTTTTACTCGTGTATTTAATGACTAATGTATGATTATTATTTTATGAGAATAATTTTTTTTGGTTTCTCTATATGATGTGATTGATTTATACTACATGACGTATGAAGGGAAATTACATTTATTAAATTCTTGGCCATTACATTCTTCCCCCTTAAGAAATTTCTCCCTTAAAATTTTGTTTTATATACTAAGGTGAAAACAAGTGAGGTTAATTTTCCTTAATCACTTCATTTGGTTCCCATGTTGCCTCTTCATACTTATGGTTTCTCCATATAACATTTACTAGGTGAGTTGTCCTATTGCATAGAAATTTATCTTTATGGTATAAGATCTTAACTGACTTATCCTTGTAGGAGAGATTATTTTCCAACTATACCACCTATTTATTTTGTGTATTTGAGGGATTTGGCATGTACTTTTTAAAGAGGGATTCATGGAATAAATCATACACTTGAGACATAGTTTGTGGAAGTGATAGTCTATATGATAAAGCTCTGATTTGATCAAGAATCTCAAAGGGGATGATGTACCTAGGACATAACTTTCCATTATTCTCAAATACCACAACTATATTCCATAGAGATATGTGAAGGAATAACTTATCTCCAACCTCAAACTCTAGGTCTCGTCGACAATTATCTCTATAGATCTTATATTGAATTTGGGCAGCTGTGATGTGCTGGTGAATGATCTTAAAATTTTCTACCATTTCATCAACCATTTTAGGTCTCATCATCTTGGGTTCACCAGGTATATCAAAATATTCATGTTTCTACATCTCTTCCCATAATGGCTTCATATGGATCCATTTGGATGTTTTAGTGGAAACTATTTTTGTAAGATAACTCGATCATAAGAAGATGTTGGTCCCATCCTCCTTTGAAGTCCATCAAGAATGCTCTAAACATATATTATAATGTTTGAATAGTTCAATCAAAATGACCATCCGTTTAGGGGTGATAAGTTGTATAGAAGTTTATCTCAATGTTTATGGAATATTATATAGTTTTCTACAACATGGAGGTAAATCTTGGATCTTGATCATATAAAATCAATAATGATACTCCATATTTCCACACCTCTTCTCTGGTGTATATCTATTCCAATTGATCAACTGATAAGTCCTCTCTAATTACAATAAAGTGATCAACCTTTATAAGATGATCCATAATAATCCATATAACATTATTCTTTTTGGATGTATTCATAAGTCCAGTAACAAAGTCTATGGAAATATTTTCCCATTTCCATGTAGGTCTGGGTAATGGTTTCATCATACTCTTAGAAATGTTGGCTTTTAGACTTTACTTTTTGACATTCTAAGAACTTTGATGTATATTCAATGATCTCTTTCTTCATATTTTCCCACTAATATTATTCTTGAAGATATAGATACATCTTCGTGCTCCCTGGGAGGGTAAAGAAGGTCGATCTATGTGAATCATTCAAAATCTTCCTCTTTAGCTAAGTATTTTATGGTGCACATAGTCCTAACCCAAATCTAATGTCTCCTTCATCAAAAAATTTTAACTCCAAGTATTTACCATTTCTTATAGCTTACACCTTCTTATAACCTTTCACATCACTTCTTTGAGCATCCTTTACATTCTCTAAAAGGGATGGTTGAGTAATCATTTGAGAAGTGAATGATGATTTTACTTCCTTTATGATTCCCGTGTCCCGACTTTCCAAGTCTATGTCGATTAGATACTTCTCAATTCTTATAATTGATAATGTTGCAAGATCCTTTCTACTTATAGCATCTACCACTTTATTTTCTTTACCACGATGGTAGTGGATTGACAAGTCAAGATCCTTGATGAAGTCTAACCATATTTATTGGTCTATATTAAGATCCTTATATGTAAATATATATTTTAGGATCTTGTGATCAGTATATATATCACACTTATCCCCATAGAGATAATGCCACATGATTTTCAATGTGATGATAACAACTGATAACTCCAGATTATGTCTGGTATAGTATTTCTCATGAACTTTCAGCTTCCTTGAGGTGTAGGCTATCAATTTACCATTTTAATTAGTACAAAACCTATTACCTTATTTTATGCATCACTTTATACCCTAAAGATTTCTTTAATTATGGGTAGTGTAAGTACAGGTGAAATGAAAAGCTTCTTTTTTAACTCTTTGAAGTAGTTTTTTCATTCACTGGTCCATAAAAACTTTACTCACTTCTAAGTTAGCATGATTAGCGGGTTTTAAAATCATGAGAAGTTCCTAAAAAACCATCATTAATACCAATATAAACCTAGAAAACTACAGATATCCATTTCAAATGTTTTCATAAGATACACATTAATTTCCTTTATCTTAGAAGGAACCATATATATCCCTTTTCTGATGATAACATTCCCCAAGAAATATAGTTAGTATATCTATAAATCACATGTACTATACTTTTAATATAGTTTCTACCCTCATAAAGTCTTTATAATAGTATTCAAATGCTCCCCATGCTCCTCCTTTCTCTTAGAGTATATAAGAATATCATCTATAAAGATTACCAGAAATTTTTTGTGGTAATATTTAAAGACTCCATTAATTAGATCAAGAAAAGTTGTTGGAGAATTTGTGATTTTGAATGGAATAACTATGATCTCATAATTTTTACATCTTGTTTGAAAGATAGTACTGGGAAGATCTTCATTATTTACCTTTAATTGGTGATATCCCAACCGAAGGTCCACCTTAGAAAATACATGGCCCCAAATAGTTGATCAAAAAATTCATCTATCCATGGAAGGGGATACTTTTTATTTTTCATGATTTTGTTGAGATAACAATAATAAATATAGAGGTGCATTGATCTGTCTATATTTTTTGATTAAGAAGACTGATGTACCACATGGTTAAGTACTATGGCATATAAAAACCTTTTTCTATATTCTATTTTATATTATTCTTTAGTTATTCTAACTCAATGGTGTCCATACTGTAATGAGTCTTTTATATGGGAAGATATCCAGGTATAAGTTCAATTGAGAAATTAACACCTTGATTAGGAGGATGACCAGTCAATTATTCAAGGAACACATCAGTGCAATCCCTCACAATGGGAATTTCTTCAAGCATGATCCTCTACTTTGTATCAATCATTTTAACTGTATATGATTTTCATAATGTATTAGAATCGATTCTTGAGAATTAGATTCCAAAGGATATTCATCCTCCTCCTTAAATTTTTTTTGAATGGGAGGATTCCATTGGTTGTGAAGAGTGATCTCCCTCTCCTAAAAAGGATATTGTATTTATATAAAGATAGAAACTCCATGACCAATATAGCATCAAAATACACCAAAAGAAGTAAGATGTGTTTTTTTGGGAGGTTTAGTCCACAACCATTGACTATAAAGGAGTTAAACACTTTGTATTAAATAATTTCCCAATTCATTGTTCTCATGGGAAACTTAACCTAAATTGTTTTATGTGTTGACTGAATAGTTTCACTAAACTTGAATGATCTGAATGAATTCATAGAACTATAATAAAAAATTTTGTTTTATATTATTAAATAAATTAACATCATACATGTCACCACATTATTTTTAGGATCCACCTTTGTCTTAGTGATAACATATTACATTTTTTACTACCTTGGAGGTTTTTTTCATTGATTATCTTTGACAACCCTCCTCTTAGGTCATTGTCTCATATAATTTCCATGTTTCTTGTAGTTGAAACACTATACTATTTGCTGAGTGTTTATCCAAACCTTTAATTATTCTTATTAATTAGTGGTCTTATTTATATCCCTTCAGTAATTATTAGCCTAATTCCTCTATTTTACTTATTTTAATCATTCCATTTTAACCTTTAGGCAGTTCTCAAGATGCTTCTTCCCACACTTTTTGACACATTGGATATTGCATTTTATTTCATCCATGGTATTTATCTATTGATCCTCCCATATTAAACTCAATTTTCTTCTTTTTTATTTCTATTCCCATGTGACCACTGAGATTATCTAATCTCTAATTCAAACTTATGTGCACAATGAACAATCTCCTCATACCTGTCAAAGTCTAGAATCACTAGGGAATTTTGTAGGCTCAAATTTAATCCACTAAATAAGTGATCCAACTTTATTTTGGTGTTCATGAAAAATCCATAAGTATATCATGAATGAATTTTGAAGTTTTCTTTGTATTCCTTAATAGAATCATCTTCCTTTTTCTTTAGTCCAAGGAACTCCTACTTCCTCTTAAGATAGAGAGTTTGGGGAAAATATATATTCAAAAATATTTTATTGAACCCTTCACATTCCATGGAATCAATTTCCTCTTTATAGTTTGTGTTATTTATTAGTTTCCACCAATAATCAGATTCCCCATCAAAATGATAGACTACTAGCATTATATTCTCTTCTTTTGAGCACTATAGTATAGATAATATCTTCTCAATAGAGTTAATCCATTGTTCAGTGATGAGGGGATCAAAAGATTCACTAAAGGTAGGAGGCCTTTTCACATAAATTATTTGACTGCAACTTGATCTTTCTTAGGAGAAATAGGGAATTTCACATGATTCAATTTATTATTCATAACTTGAGCCATTTGATCCAACACTATCATGAGGTTTTGAGATATCGTTATTATCAGGTTTGGCATTTCATTTGGGTAATCATCACATTTACTATCACATTAGTTGTTAGCACGAGTTATAATATTTCAATACATTGAAAAAATAAAATAAAAAAACAATGGTGGATTTAATACTTAGCTAATGAGCATATAAAAATGTAACTATGAACATAATAGGATAAAATTATAAATGAAAAGTTTATCCAAACTGATGATTCCCTAGGTTTTAATCTAAGTTATCTAGATGATACAATTATCCCTAGGATTATTAGTAAAAATTTTGAGTCCTAATCCCCCAAAATAGCTCGACCATCCTTTGATACCAACTATAGTGACTAAAGCCTTCAACACATATTATTACATGATTTTAAGCATAATTATCCATCAAATACAAACTATGTATCAAAAAATATCAGTGTCTTGGGAAGAATAGGTATATAATTTGAGAACATGAAACTAGAGTAAAAAATATTTTTATTAATATATGTAATGATATTCTAACTCCCTTTGAACTCCTACAACTGCATTGTATTACCTAAGAAACACATAGGCAAAAGGGATGATCTAAAAAGCAGAGTAAGGGAATAAACATGGAAAAGAACTATAACACATGTGTTAGAAAAAATAACTTTATAACATAAAAGGAATAGATTATTAATAAACATATATTGTACAAATATATATAAAAAGTATCATATGATCATGGAAATATAGGATTGTGGTAGTACCACATAACATAAAATAAACATGAGTCAAAGCTTACAGCCAATATGATTTCACATGGTGGACAAAGTCCCATAATAGATTAGGTTTACTCCATAATCCCATAAAAAATGTCTCATGAGACTAAAACATTACCTAAAACATTGAATCTATATCTATAAACACCCATTATAACATGTTCATGCATATGTGTTCCACATAAAGAAATCAAACATAAGAAATAAACATAAGAGTTGCCCATGGAAAGAAATGTGTTTCGTAATCATGTAATAAGTCATAACCAAAGCAAGTATCATAATTATATCCATGAAATAAAGGATTAAATAATTATTGGTCAATAATAAAGTAAAAATAATAATAAATCATGAATAATTATGCCCAGCTAAAGTAAAAACATGAAAATAGTTCTTAGGTAAATTCATAAATGTGGCACTTTAGTGCGGTTTTTGGGAAAATATTAAAGAGTTTTTAAAGAAGATAAAATAATTATTATTTATATAAAACCATTAATGAACTATAATATTTTTTCAAGATAAAATGAGTGATTTTAAAAATTATTGGTTGCTAAAAAAGTTTTACGGAGTGTACTTGAAAAGGGGTAAGAAATAGAGAAGTTCCCTTTAATTAGACTTTCTTATCAAGAAGAATTAAGAAGGGAACCTTTTAAAAAATGAATTTAACCATAAAATAATGATGTAATGAGATATATATATATATATATTTGTAATATATATATATATATAATATAGTAAAATTATATAAGAATAATGAATAGATAAATTGTGGTAAAGAGAGGTAAATAGTAACCCAAAAAAAATATTGAGGTTCATAGAGATCACTTATGTTATGTCTGAATGCATTTTTAAATAGATATTATTGTACTTAATAATCAAATTAGATTAAATAATAACTTAACTAAGAAAATTTTACATATTTATTCAATTTATAATAATTTTATTTTGTTAATTTATACCCATTTCAATGATTTATAAAGTTCAATTTCATCATTCTGGGAGTGTTCATTTCATGGTTTCATGATCCGTTCACTAGTGTATAATTATCAAAGTTCTTGTAAAAAGGTAATAATACCACATAAGTGATATTAAATGGTATTAATTCAATTTTTTATGTATTAATGGTCCCATATATCATTTTTTATATCATGGGTATGCTTGTTTGAGTGAAAACTTTATTGTTTTATGGTTAGTTCATTTATGTGGTTTTACTAACCATCACAAACTAGTTTAAATTTATTATATATTATGTCTATATTTTTGTTCGAAAACATTAAATAAGTTATAATTTACTTATTAAAATTTTATTTAACCATAATAACAGTTTTATTACCATCCTTTAAGGCGGTAATGGAAAATGGAAACTCATCATCCAGTGAGACAGTTAATCGCCAAAATTTAGAAAACGGTTTTGTTTATTTGAATAAAAAGAGAAGATAAGAGGGTTGAATAGAAGATATTAAATTATATTATATAAATGAGACTGTATTTTTTTTATTTTATGGATGAATGAGGATAGGATAATGCAGAATAAGAAAATAAATTAAATGAGGTCGTTTAAGAAAGTTACCTCTTGGATATCACCTCTTTGAAGGATCCCTTAAGGATATTGGAATCGGTATTTTGGTGAGACCAGAAGTACTTGGAAATGGTAAGATTTAGAGGATATATTTTGACCAATACTTGGAAATATTCAAGGATTATAACGTGTGAGGAGAAGGGGTGGTATTTATAAGGGGAGGAGAGGGGTGTTTTTGATTATTATATTCATTAGTTTGTTATGTTGGCTCAAGATTATAAATATTATTTTTTATTACAACTATATATAGTAAATGGTTCATGTTATTTCAAAATAAGGGGTTATTATATCATCCATGACTTAAAAATTCATGTATTTGGATAATAATGCTATATATCATAAATTACCATATTTCACTATTCACCCTAAATTCAACTATTTTATAAAAATACAAAAAATTCACCCTAACCATTTTTTAGTGTTTATATTTAAAAACCTTAATCAATTTTATAAAATTAATTTCCTATATATTATAAATTTAATTTTTAAATAAAATATTTATTTATTTGAAAAATATTGATTTTAATATTATAATCGATTTTATGACCCTGTGGAAAATTTCTTATCTTCTCATAAAATTATCTTATAATTTAAAATAAAGCATAATATTATTTTATCAATGAATTTTATGAAAATATATTTTCTTTTAAATCATTATATTCATTATGAAATTGGAAATAAAATAGTCACATTTTATAGAAATACCAACACTTAATTTATCATTTTTAAAACATTTTTTTTACTTGTACCATGATTTAAATATTTCATATTTTAATTTTATATGATAAATAAATATTATTTTATATTTAAATGGGTGAATTTACTTTTCTAACAGTCAAATTATTATCCCTAATAGTTATATTACTATTCCAATAGGCAGGTTACTATTTAAATAGTCAGATTACTATTCCAACGTTCTGATTTATAATGGTCATATGAGTTATTTAATTCTTATAAATACCGCTTATTAAAATTATTCTTCATTCCATTATATTTTTTATCAAGTTTATATATACTTCCATATTCAAAATGAATATTTTATTATTAAATTTATGTTTTATTTCTATAATATTGTTCATGAGTGTAGTCATTCTGGTGGATTGAGAAAATCCAAACTATCATATTATTATTTTATTATTTTTTATTTATTGTATCATTGTAATATTGTTCAATTCTTTTCGTTCATTTTTTAAATAATTTATCACTCTTAATTTATGATAATAAAATTTTATTGGTTTCTCCATGGGATGTATGTTCTTTTTACTAAATGACATAAGAAGGGAAATTAAATTGATAAAACTCAAAGTCATTACATGTAGTTTTTAGAAGAATGGTAGAATTTTTAGAGCATGCTAAGGAAGTGTTAAAAAATTTCATTTCATTCCTGCTGTATTTTGTTATACTATGTACCTAATTTTTGAAAGACACTAGACTTTATGATATTTTGAGATTGTATTATGTGAGACTTTATGTAATAAATAAATAATTAAAGTATATTAAAATTTGGTATGTGATATTTAAAAAAAATAAAAGTCTATATATTTTTGGGATTGGGATTAGAAAACTATATTAAAATCCTTAGGTATATGAATAAACATTGGAATTCATCCCTAAATTTTAGTAAATTTTAGATTAAGTTGTTTCCAAGAAAATACATCTCTGTTTGGATAATACAAGTAGATGTGGCTATGAAATAGTTGAAAATAGGGGTAATAACCCTAAAAGGGTTCATTGAGTTAGAATCAATCACTAACTAGTGCACGAAAATGGTCCTTTCTTCACAACTAGTTTGACACTCCAAAGGGATATGATTTTATAAATTCACAATCTCTTTCGGTTCCATTATTAATGGAATAAAAAACTACCCTAATATTTTATGTTAAGAAAAAAAAACATGGATAAATTAGATTGAAAAATAGAAATATGTAAGTTAATGGATATTTTTTATTTGTGAGTTATCCCTTCAATGTTCATAGTTTCCATTCTATGTGTATAATAGTTTAAAAATTATCCCAAATTTATTTTTTATTTTTAGTAAAAGGATGGAAATTAGAGAAACTGAGTCAATAACCAATATGATAGAAAATGTGATGGCTACCCAAATGATATTCTTAACATTATAGATAATAAATTAATAATATTTTGTGATTATTACAAACTAGTTATCACAAATAATGATTTACAAATGGAACATAGTTGAATTTAAAAAAATGACAAAGAAGAGGAGGATGAAATCTCAGAGAAGGACATATGATAAAGGCAATGAAGGAGAAAAGATTAAATTCCCCATGTGTCGAAAATTTGGAAATTGAAACCAAGGTAAACGTCATAAAGTAACTCAAAGATATTTTAACTGTAAAAAATAGGGCAAAAAATTGATAATTTACATTGATAAATGAAGGTTTTAGTTAACATAATGGATGGAAATAAAGTTCAATCTGAGGTACCACTGATATTTCTATTTTGTAAATCTGGAAAAATTGGGTATTATCTAAGAAAATGCTCTATTCTAAGGGACAACAAGCATAATGAGCACAAAAAATCTCAAATACCAAGAGAACAAGGAAAGTCCTATGGTAATATGGATCATGATGACTGAAGTTCACATAACCTCTACTCTAGAGTTGTGTTTTCCTTGTTGTATTTCAATTCATTATATATTATCATATCTTGTATGTCTTCTATGAACATAAAGTCTCCCCAAATGAATTTATATCATCAAGGAAAAATTATATGATTATTTTATCACAATTTGATGAATGTTAGAATATTCTTTAAAATCTTATCATTCTCACTTTTGTGGAATTTTATGTTTTTCAAGGCATAAATTACCTTTCCTTGTATAGAGCAATATAAATTGATGTGAGAATGAATTATCCCTATCTATTAAGAATCTCACTTTGATTCTAATAAAATTCCAGAATAGGATGGATCTCATTTGGTATCATTATCTCAAGCATGGATACTATTACCTTACCATAAATCATAACTAGCTCAAATGACTAAGATTAATAAAAATTATATCATTGATGACATGCCCATTGTAAGGGGATATGTTGACGTATTTCCCAAATAATTTCCTGGTCTTCCTTCTAAATGAGTTGTATAGTTCTCAGTAGAACTTATACCTAGGCCAAGTTACATTACTAGAGAATTTTATCACTATAAAATATATATCTTTGGATCCTTAAAAAATAGAGGCAATAAAATCATATCCGAGACCAACATCTGTGTTGAAAATCCATAGTTTCTATGGATTAGTTGGGTACTGTTGTTTATTTTTGAGAAAATTATCTTGATTTTAAATTCTACTAACCATGCTTACTTGGAAGGGAGTGACGTTTTTATGGACTTATGAATGTGAGGAAAGCTTTAAAGAGCAAAATATGGGGATGATAACTCTACTTGTGCTAATATTACCCACCAGTAGGGAAGGATTTATGATCTATAGTGATGAATTTAAAAATGTGTTGGTTTTTAAACTCATGTAATATGAAAAATTGATATCCTATTACTCCCACCAATTAAGGATTCGTGAGAAGAACTAGCCAACTCATGATCTAGAATTGGTTGTATTGATCTTGGCATTGAATATATAGGGAAATTACCTCTATGGTGAAAAGAGTGAGATATATACAGATGATAAAATCATAAAGTATATATTTACCCAAAAAGAGAATAATATAAAACAATGAAGGTGGTTAGAGTTGATCTGTAATTATGATTATTTAGTCCATTACCATCCTAAGAAAGAAAAAAAACTGGTAGATACTCTGAGTAGAAAGGATCTCACAACCCTATATATTATGAGGATTATATAGATCATATAATCATGGAAATTAAAATGATGCACATGGGAATAATAAAATGATATCTATATTACCTTTATTGAATAAATTCTCAACCATCTATTCTTTAGAGGATCAATGCGGTGTAGAAAGATGAAGAGTTTCTATAGAATAAGTTAGTGAATATTTTGATGTTCAAATTTTATTTAGATGGAGTTATAAAGTTGGAAACCCAAATTTGAATCCCATAAAAACCAAAAAAAAAAGAAGGAACATCTAGATGATTTTCATAGATCATCCTTCTCTATTCATCTTGGAAGAAAATATATGTATAGAGATTTGAATAAAAACATCAGGTGGGATAACATAAAGAGGAACATTGTAGAGTTTTTATCTTGATGGTTTGTATGCCAACATGTCAAGGAAGAACAAAAAAATTATTAGGTTATGATGTAACAATTTCCCATATCTGTATGGAATTGGGAAATCATAATGATGTATTTTATTATAGGACTTACCATGAAACCTAAAGGAAATAACACCATTTGGGTAGTAGTTGATCTCCTTACAAATTCATCACATTTCATTACTATAAAGTAAGATTTATCTCCTGATCAACTCACAATGATATATATAAGGGAATCTATATGACTATAGGGAGTTACAATATTTATTATATCTAATTGATATCTGAGGTTTACCTTGAGATTTTAGAGAATCTTTTAGAAAAAAATAGATATATAACTTAGTTTCATCACTTCATATCACCCTCAGATGGATGGTCAGTCTGAAATGAACATTAAAACATTATATGATATTTTTTTGATTATATTAAATATATTTTCAAGGATGTTGGAACCACTAACTTCCTCTAGTGGAGTTCTTATAAAAAATAGTTTCCATTATAGAATTCAAATAACATATTATTAGTATCTATATGGGAAGATGTGTTAGACTCCAACATATTGGGATGAAGTTTAATAGAAGAAGCTGATAGTACTTTATATTATTCAAGAGATGATAGAGAAGGTTCAAATCATTCATCATTATATGAAATATGCACAAAGGTGACATAAAATATATAAAGATAATAGTCAATGAGACCTTTTTATTGAGGTGAAAGACAAAATTCTTCTTCATATATCAACATCAAAGAAATTTATGAGGGTTGGGTAGAAGGGAAATCTTATTCCTTGATACATTGATGCCTTTGAGATATATGATTTCATCAGAATAGTGGATTATCGATTAGAATTCCCAACTAACCTATCTCAAGTACATGATGTGTTCCATGTATCCCTATTAAGGAAGTATATACTAAACCCATCCCATGTACTAAATCAATATTTATTACCATTGGAGAATGATCTTTCATATGAGGAGTAGCCGGTGATGATCTTAGATCATAGAAACATAGTTCTTTGAAATAAGGCAACTCATCTTGTAAAAGTGTTATGGTAGAACCAAACGTTTGAGGAAAGAGACATGGGAATCATAAGAGATGAGGAAATAGAAGTACCCACATATATTTTTGTGCATGAAATGAAAACTTTATGGGAAAAATTTCTGAAGGATAGAATAATGTAACTACCCAAACCTTTTTAAATGAAACTCCCTCCATTTGAATAAATAAATGCTTTATCAAGTAATGAAGTTATAGAAAACACGTGCACTAATTTGGTTATTTTGTAACATTATATAGTATTAAAATTAAAATATCATTAATCATCATAACCATTGATAATATAGCTATTAAATAGTGATCCTATTAGTAGTATATATAAATTGTTATGATAAAGTACAACTGACACAAACAAAATAAGCGGTGACCTCAACCAAGAGAATTGTACCCTATGATGTCCATTTATCAGTCTTTCCAAGGAAGATATAATCACTTGGATTTGACCTTGATTAATCCGAAGATACGATTCAATAATTAAAGCATTAACAGAACCATTTATATGAGAAGTTCAAGCTCACTGAGATCACAGTCTAAACCATATACGCGAAACCACCCCATGAAAATCTCACGATTGTACACCTTACCCTTATGGAATTCATTGGTATAATATAGGGATATGTATCTAGACCCTAATAGTATGTTTTTTAATATTTTCCTTTAATAAAATAATTATAATATTTATCCCTTTTAAATATTACTTTTTTGAACAATTAAATAATGAGTTTGATAAAAATTAGATTATGATGAGATGAAACACAAAGTGTTTTTTAAGAAATATATAGTTTCAATTAAGATAGTATTTTTAATGAATTTAATAATTTTTGAAATAAATTATATTTTAATAAAATAATTTTATTTAATAATATTTATAAGATATATATGATAACATAATTTTATAAATTCAAAAGTAATTGTTATATGGGTAAAAAACTGCTTTGGTTAAAAAACCAGTATTTTTCAATAAATGGATATTTTTATTTAAAATGTGAATTATCATATTTAAAGAATAATTTTTATAAAATAAATATTATTTTTTAAAATAATCAATTTTAAATTTTCCCATGGTAATTTATTAACAATTTTCCGAGATAGTAGATTTTTTTGGGAAAAAATTAAATATAGTTCAAATATATGATATTTATTATGATATTACAATGATAAAAAAGTGATGTAATATATTTCATAAAAGGTATAAAATAAAAAATACATATTTCACCTTTAAAATAATGTGTTTTAATGTTATTTGATTAATTTTATAAAACCTTAATGAATGCTCCAAAACCTATATTGTATTTTAATGTCTTAAAATCAATTCTTTTTAAACATGGCCCACTTCCACATCACCAATGATATTATTTTAACAAGATCAGTTTTTAAACTGGTAAAATAATTAAAACCATTTCACTTTTTTATAAACTAGGGTAAGGTTTTTGGTTTTTATTACTTTATCATATAGGGTCCAAAACCTATGTTTTGAAATTAATAAATAATTCTCCTGTCTTTTTCTATATAAACCTGGCCAAAATACCATTCCTCTTCAATAAAAACCAATTGATCATAAAATTACACCACACTTTCCTCTATATAGTCATCTCAAGGTGACCCTAGTCTGTTAAGAAGAACCTCCCATGCTTTTAGATGCATCCTCTTAAGGTATGAGATCTTCTCCTTCTTCTCATTATTCAAGCACTATCTTTGTTTTGACCCCCTTGACCTCCCATTTTTCAGTTTGGGATATGTTCTTACATACACATATTGCAGTAATTATGATTTAAAAGTGATGATAGTCCCATTTCACTATCATTTATCCCTTCTATGAACCTTTATGTACCCCCGTTACACTGTTGAAATCATCCTGCCATTTTCCATGCCAACCATTTTTGTTGTGAATACCCATTCCCATTTCCACTAAAATATATTCACCTAGATATAAATATCCTTAAATGGTTGGAGAATTCCATGTATGTATCTCACACTCCTTAATCATGGAATTAAAAGTGATGAAATTCATCCTTATGCTGTAGATCTAAGTGGAACACTTATGCATGCACACATTATGAAAGTGATGGGTGGGATCAGAATTAAATAGCCCTCCAATGCATTGGGAAATATTTTAATCAAATAAGATTCCATGTATGGTTCATGAGAGGCTATCATAAGGACAATATTTTATATTTTCTTGGTTTTTAGATTTGACTTATGTTTATGATACCATGTTTTAAGATGTTTGCATTT